>JANTQA010000076.1:2667500-4161297 GCA_027625915.1 Anaeramoeba flamelloides
ATTTAAATTATAGCACATTGTAAATTTTTCAAAATAAATATTGAATAATTTAATGTTTTTAGTATCATTTTTTTTTTTTTTTTTGGTTTTTAATTTTTGAGAAAATATTCTTTAAATTTGATTTTATTTCGAAAAAAAGTTTGATGATATATTTTAATTTATGGAGGCGATTTATTGCTGTCTTTTAACAAAATGAAGTTTCAAAGTAAAAAAAAAAATAATTCTAAATAAGTGTTCTGGAAAAAAAGTGAAACAGGGAAAAAAAGTGCAACACAGTTTTTCATTGGGAACCTTATTGAAAACGAAAAGTAAAATCAATTAAAAGAAGAAACCAATTAACTTCAAATAATACCCCAATAGATTATTTTCAATCAAACCAACACAAACACAATTTATCTACTTTCATATCAAAATTGTTGTTGTGGTTTTGGAGATCGCAAAAATAGTCAATTTTTTTGAACAAATTTTTAATAATTGATCAATCAAAGAAAAATCCAAATACCAAAAGATAGTATTAGAAAAATGTTATTGTGTTTTAGAATTCTTCATTTTGTCTTTATTTATTTATTGATTCTTTTTTTAATTAATTGATCTTACTTTTAATTTTGAGGTGATGTTACCAATTAAAAACCATGTTTGAACTTTTTTTACACAATAGTTTCACCTTTTTTCCAGAACGGTAAACTTATTCTGGTTACTTAAAATCCAATTTGAAGCTGATATTTAGGGATTTTATTCAAAATTTTTCTTTATTTTCAAAATAAGATTTTTTAGTATTTATGTTTCATAAATAGTATAATAACTTTATTTATTTTGTAGTTTTTTCTGATTATTATTTTGAGTTAAATCGAGAAGCAGTTTTCCAATCGTTTGATTACTATTGAATACTAGCGATCATATCAGATCCAGGGAGAGAAAAGCAAAGTATTTTTGAATGAATGTGTGTTTACAAAATATTCAAAAAGTGTAAAAAATAATTGTTGAATCCATTTTAGTTTAAAAAATTGTGAGATATTGAAAAATTCTAGATTAATTATAAATAATGATAAATTACAAATCGTGATATTTGTCGAAATATTGTCGTAAAAAAATCAATCTAAATTTAAGATTTGATATTTTTATTGATACTTTCCAATATTTTTTATTTCAAAAAAATTTTTTGATCAAAAAATTTCATAAAAACATAATTGTTTTTTCTAAAATGAACAAAAAAAAAAACTAAAGTACAAATCGGGGAAAAAGGTTAATTTCTTTGATTATGATTTGCCCCATAAATTTATTGATCCTCTCTAACAAATACAGACGTTTCAACCCAGGTGCAAATAACTCTCATTCGTTGAAAAGCTAGAATGCATCACAAGCGAATCTTTAACTAATAAATTGGTTTTAAAATAATTAAAAATGTTTTTAAAATAATTTAAGATTCACTAGTGATGCTTTCTAGCTTTTCAACGAATGACTGTTATTCGCACCTGAGTTGAAACGGCTGTATGATAACAACCTACTGGAATAAATAATTGGGATTTATCCTTATTATAACGCTGCAAGGTATTTCCAATAAAGTGGGGGTATTTTTTTTTTACATTTCATAAAAAATCATCTTTGAAAAGTGAATGTATTCGTTAATTGACAATACCAAAATTAAGTTTAATATTAATACCGATTGAATCAATGACTAAGGTATTTATTTCAAAATATGTTTGTTGAAATATCTCCAAAAAATTAAAGAAAAAAAATAGTGCCTTCTTTGGTGAAAACAATGTAGTACCAATTTCAATAAAAAACTGGAAATATGGAAAGGATACAAATGATTTTTTTAAAAAAAAAATGTAGTTATATGTTTTCAATTCTATTTGAAAATTTGTTGAGATTAAACAAGTTATGAAAATGATTTTTTTGATCAAAAAGAAAATAATAAATACCAATTTTCACCCTCTAAAAAAGATCAGATAAAATCGAGATCACAAAATTTAATATCTTTTTTTGATGTAATACAATACTAAGAAACAAATTGAATTATTATCAAGAATCAATAAATGTTAGTTAATGGTTTTTATATATATTTAAATACTTTTTTGAAAATTGAGTTTAATAAATATATTTTAAAATGAATTTGCCCCACTTTTTTGAAAATAGCTTATATTACTCTAAATAAAAATAATTGGATACTATTAATCTTTCATTCATTCTAACTTTGTTATCTTCGGTTAAATCATTAAATTAACCATTTTTAAGCTTAAAGGGGGGATGTTGGGTATTAAAACTCATTCAATAACCTATTGGTACTATCACAAATTAAAAAAAAATATTCGGATATACTTCTTTTATTCCCACCTTCTTCTCTCACAGTTAAATTGGGAAGAAAACTTAACTAGAGTTGAATTTTATTTTTTGTTTTTAGTTAATCTATTAAAAAAGAGAGAGATAGAGAAATCTTTCTTCTTTAAGGGAGTAGCGCCCAACCATGGAAAGGTCTAAAATTAAAATATATTGTTATTGAATGTAAATCATATTAGTACTCCATTCTTCAAATGTATCTAAAAATTCGATTAGTAAAATATAGTAACCCCAAAAAGTTGATCTCATCTATTAAAAATGATCCTTTATATTAGTAAAAAAATTTGTGAATTTCAGAAAAAAAATACATTTCAAGACAAGTTTAAATGTTAAATCATCAATATTCGTGATTTCAATATTGAAAAATATCCTTCTTAAATTTGTCTTAAAGTGCAGATTAGTCACTAAAAAACTCTATTTTTGTTTGTTATTTCAAAAGAAGAAATTCATCTCATAAAATTGAACAGTCTGTTTGTCAGAATCGCTCAAATTTTTTGAGTGATTTTTAAGCTTTGTAAAACTTTTGTTGGATTATAAATCAAGAGGAAAAAAATTCAATTTTTTTTCAAAAAAATAGATTATTTTTTTGACAAATTATTTTCGCATATTGGAAATATATTGTCAATGCCACTAGTTTTATCAAAAGGGAACACTAAGATAACTAACAATCTTTTGGGTTATTATGTTGACAATTATTGGGTAAATCTTTAAAGCTAAAAATAAAAAAAAAAACAATTACCTTTTGACTTCTAAATTCTTGTTTAAATGATTTCACATCTTGGAAAAACAAAATGTTTTCTTGATTCAATTCTTCACATAGAAACTCTTTAAAATAGTCCACTGCAATTGGGATTGTTAATAACATTTCAAGCGAGGTTATATCTCTTTCCTTTTTCTTTTCCTTGATCTGTTTTTTAATATCATGCAAATTGTTTGTCGAAAAGTTATTCGTCGTCATTCTCCTAATTCGAGGCGCCTTTTTAAAAGTGCTGCTGATTGGCTTTTTATCTTGCGACAAGTTGATGATATTATCGATACTATTTGATGATTTCATTTTATTATTTTTTTTCTTAGTGTTGCCCTTGTTGCCACTGCTCCTGTCTGTGCTATCACTGTTGTTCTTTTGTATTTTTTGGGTGGGCTTTTTGTCGTCTGTACTTTTAAAAAAATCTCTTGGGAGCTTTATATTGGCAGACAAGGCATCCAGACTTTTTTCTCTTCTTAATTTTGTTGGCTTGCTAAAGAGATCACTTATTGAATTGCTCCTATGCACATTTACTCTTTGGAAATGGTTCCCCTTTTTTCTTCGTTGGTGCGAATTGAATTTTCTTCTTCGGTTATGGTTAAGGTGGTCAAACTTTGGAGAAAGTTTTTTCAAGAAGGGCTTTTTTGCCTTTTGCTGCAGGATGACAATTTTTTGGTTCCTTGGGTTGCCCACCTTTGTGGAATTGATGTCATCCATTGACAAGCTTATTAGCATTGGGTGTTTTTTGTTCAGCGTGTTCTTCGTTGCAGAATTGCTGTTTTGTGTGGATCCGATTTTGGCCAACCTTCTTTGAAATCTTCTTTTTTCAGAATTCTCCTCGTCTGTTGTGTCAAACCCACTGGAGACCGGGCTTTCTCCAAGTGAAGAGAAATTTGAATCGAATTCCGTTTCAACTTCTGACTCAACTTGGGACAAGGTTAAATATTGCTTTAATTCCTCTAATTGGAATTTCAATTTTTTGTTTTCCAATTTCGTGGATTTATATTTGCCCAAAATTTGCCTTTGCAGTTGGACGGACTCGTAACTCCTATTTTTGTCACGTTTCCCCTGGTTCGTTATTTGAAATTTGATCTTTCGAATTGTTCGATCGCTCTTTTCATTTTCTTGTTCTAGTTCTTGAAATTCTTTCTCGATCTTTGTGAAACCCTCACTTCTGAAATATTCTTCATTGCGATCAGAAACCTTTTTTAATTCTTCTTTAAAGTTATTAAGTTCCTTTAAGTAAACGTTCGTATCGTTTGTGTATTGTTTTAATTTGGTTCTTTTTTTGTCAATCACTAAATTTAATTTTTTTGGTGAATATTTTGTCGTCAATATTTTCACTTTTTTGCTTAATTTTTTGATTTCTTGTTGTCTTTTGTCAATAGCCCTTTGCAATTTGATACTCTTTTTGTTTGGACGTGTAACTGCATTTAAATCCCTTTGGTTTGGGTTTGTGTTCTTATTCTTTTCTTGCAAATGTAGCCCTTGTTTTGAATTGATCTTCTCTTGCGTTTTGCTCCTTCCCTTTCGAGAGATTTTGGATTTAGTTTCGCGATCAGACAAAGAGATCGAGTCAGAATTGGAATTAATATTTGGGTTCAAATCAAAATCTGAGAGAGAGTAAGTCTCCGAACTCGTGTTGGTGTTTGTGCTTGTACTTGTGCTTGTACTTGAATTTGAACTTGTCTTTGTATTTGTTGAATAGTTTTGTTCGGATTTTGAGTTTGCAACAGAATTAGGTTTTGTATCCACACCAGAACCCGACTCAAGAGAGAAAGTGGCCACGCCTTTTTGGCTTGTCTGAATCGACTTGCTCAAAAAATCGTGCTCTATTCGTAAAATTTGGTTCTCCAGGGTGTGTTTCAAAAGCTTCTTTTCGAGTCTGTTGATTTTCTTTTTTAGGGTCTCCTTTGATCGCCTTTTTTTGAGGTGCTTCCTTTGAGTTTTTAAGAGAACAAACTTTGATTTTAAGATGTCACACAAAATGTTTTCTTTTGACTGTGTCTGTAATTGTGTCTTGTTCCCGAGTTTGAGAGATCTCCTTCTTTGTGTTTTTTTTTTACGTGCTATTTTAAAGGAACCGCGCCGAAGTAGCCTTGGCTTTTTTTTTTTTTTTTTTTTTGAAAGAATTGTGGAAGAAAAGATTTTGTTGGGGACTGTTTACTACGTGGTTCCATACTAAATATTAATTTTGTTGTGTCAAGTTAATATGTTTTTTTTATTTTGAAAAATAGGTGTTCAAAATTTTCCAAACAATTCCAAATAAAGAAAAAAAATAATTTTACGATTTTTTCACTTTATCAAAAACTTCAACTTCTGGAATTGTGTGTCTCTTTAATTTTTCGTCACTTCGATTAGAAAATTTTGGAAATTAATTTTTGAAATTTGCAATACCACAAAGATTCTACAAATGGTCTCTTAATAGCCAAATAAAAGTACCACTTTTTTCATTCAGCTTTCCAAAAACAATAATGTCACACCCCAAGAATTTAAACATAACACTAAATTCTAATCTTCTAAGAGGAAAATTAATTATAAAAAGCTTCTTGATTTATGGAATTACAATAAGTGATGACTTTGCGTACGTTTTTTTTTTAGTAAAGATGTATGTTAATTTTGTTCCATTATTCTTCAACACTGGGTACAGTGTTTGTATTCTCTTAGAATAGAAATAAAATTTGTAAAAATCATGAATTAAAGGTACTTTTTTTCTTTTTGAAATCACCTAACAAAAGAATTTTAGTACACATTAATTTTTTAAAAAAAGGAAACTCAAAAGTAATTCTTTAACTCAGCCGAAACTGTTTTTGTTTCTCATTGGTGAATTTTTCTCTCGTTATCTACTTGTACTTGAGAAAATGAGAAAATCAAAAGTCTAAAAAAAAAAATAGAACTGTTTTGGAAAAGTGGACTTTTTTCAAACTTTTTCCAAGTTTTCTATTTTAACAAAAGTGAAAATTTTTTCGGAATAAAACTATTCACAAAGTTTTCGATTTTTATAAAGTGAAGAATCAATCTTTAAATCTGGTATAGTGGTTGGGTTCTGAGGGAAAGAAATTTGTTCAAAAAAAGTATTCCCTTTATTGACACACAAAACTTTTCTAAAAGTTTTAATTCTGACAAATTCAAAAAAAATAAAAAGTACTCACTTTTTTAAAATGGTTACATTTTATGGAAAGTTCGTTTATTTTTTGACATTGCAAGAGTATTCTTGAAAAATTAAAAAACAACCAATCAGGAGATTATTGGAAAGTTTGATCTTTTGTTCATCATTTTAGAGAAAAAGAATTTGAAAATATTAGCTGGAAATCAAAAATATTAAGAGGATTAGAATAAGAATGATAAATACCGAATTAGTCAATGAAAAAATAGCCAAAAGTTGGAAGTGTTGTTAGGTTTTTTTGAGTTTTCTATTGATTTTCCCAATAAATAGCAAACCTCAAAAAAACCTAGAACACTTAACAAATAAAAAAGAAACCACAAGAAAATCTAGGTACTTGGTGGACACATTTCCTTTGGTTTTATTGGATTTAAAATAATAGAGTAAAATCAAAGATTTCACTTGATTATTTTGAATTCTGAAAAACCTAGGCACTCTACAACACTTGATGGCAGTTGACGGCGTTCCTCAAAAATAACTAAAAATCATTACTATTCAAGGAAATTTGAATTAAAAGTCTCACCTAGGTTTGATTAATAAAAAGAATGAAAGCATTACAAAACAATAATATAAAAACAAAAATTTTTATTTATTTATTATTACATATTCATAAATGTGTGTATATACACATGTACATACGTGTACACACTTACACAAACCTATATATATATATATTTAACTTGAATCAAGTTAAAGTTCCATAGATTTTTACCAAATATAAATTTCTTTTTATAATTTTGGTTTGAAAAAACATATAATATATAAATAGAAGAATAAACAATCAAAGAATATTTAATATATGTACGAAATAAAAATAAAAAATCAATAAATTTACTTAAAAATTGAAAAAATCAAATGATTAGGTCCCACATTAAGAACAACAACCCTCTTCATTTTGATCTTCAATTTAAGATCCAAATAAAATTTTAATAGCAACCAATAGATTTTCTAACAATTATTTTGACTGTTTCAATAATATTAGAATAACACATTTTTATCAAGAGATGATCAATCTTAAAATAAAAAAAAAATCGAAAAAAAAAAAGTAAAAATCTGAAAAAATCTGAAAAAATGATTTCAATTTTAAAATTTCCAAAATAAATTTTTTTTCTAAAAAACATTCAAACTCTTTAAAACATGTAATTCACCCTTAAAAGCCACCCCACTTTGATTGGAAAATATTTTATATACAATAATGGGAAAATTTATATACTCAGTCCGTAACTTGATATTTTTGTTTGCCTAAAATTCAAAAGAGTTTTAGTTGAACATAAATATTTTTTTGAAACAAGTCTCTTCAACCATTGATTTGGTGAAATGACAAAATATTTTTCATTCAAAGAGGAATGGATTTATTGAAGAAATAAAACACATTCTATGAATTATATGAAGTATTTTTCTCAAATTAAATAGTAAATTTTATAGCTCTGACCAATTTTTTCTAAATAATTCAAATAATTTTTTTTTGTTTTTCAATTTTATTTTTTTTATATCTTTTTTCTAAAAGTCAACTTGAAATAAATTTTTTTTAGGAAAACACCAAACTAACTTGTAGAAAAACAAAGAATGGTAATTGCTTTTAAAATCAATACACTTATTATTAAAAAATCTTAATATCAAGAAATGTAATTTTCTAAAGAAATTCAGAAATTTTACATCAATACTTTTCTATGAAAGATAACAAAATTTATATTTAACATTTTATTTTTTTTTTTTTTTGGAAATTTATCATTTTTTCTAATATCTCCTTTTTTCCAGTTACTTAATATGTTTCCTTAGATATGGAAAATATTTTTGATGGTTGATAGAAAGTTAGTATTGAGTTCTTTAAATTGGAAAACCACATACAATTGGTAGATGGTATCTTATCATTTGATCGATCAAAAATTGTTGGTAAGATTTCAAAAAATTTACCAATAGATTTTTTTATTCCACTTGTTTCATTATTTTGGACACACTGATTTATATTTTCTACTTTTTATATTTTTTTCTTATATTTGGATGATAAAAAATACTTATAAAAACATTTCTCTGGGTGATTTAAATGTAGTTTTATATTAAGTTTTAAAATATAATAAATTGAGTTTTTTTACTAATTTTTGATTTTGGGTGTTTCTAAAATTTTTGAAATGGGGGTTTGATGAAATTTTTGAAAAAAATACTCCAAAAAAAGAAAAAAAATCTTTTTATGATTTTTTGAATTGAAATTCCCTGAATGTGGATTATTCTATTAGATACTCATCTTCCAAAGGTGGTTTTTATTATTAAATTTAAAAGGTGTATTTTAAAAACTTGACTTTTTCTTTTTTGTTATTTTGTTTGAACAAATAAATTATTTAAAAAATTAGTATTTTTTATTATATTTGATGTTAATTTGATTTTTTTTTTTTTTCATAATAAATTTAAAAGTTGGCTGAAATTTGGATGAATATTAAAGTAAAAGTATATAAAAAAAAATAAACACCATTAAAAAAATATTTTTTAATTGTATTATATTTCTAAAAAAAAAATCAAATATTTTACAGGTTGTTTACGTTTTATCAATATTTTTGAGTATTTATTTTATGAATATCAGCTTTATTTTTAATTTTATTTACCCTCTTAATTCTAAACAAACGTATGTTGCTTGATTCTAAAAAATAAAAAATGATTGGATTTTGCCCCTTTTATCTGATATATTTGATTTAGATGTGTTTAGATAAACTCCATGAAATTCTGGGTGTTTAAGAAAATTATGAAAACTGGAAAGAACCTTTTCTTATTTATGATATAAATGTCAGAATCAAAGTAATACCATTACAGTCAGTTCCACTTTTAAGGCACAAACTTTCAACGAAATTTAAGGCACAAAAAAATCTCAAATTAAGGCACATTATTTGTAATTTTGGTTTTTTACAATTTATTTTACTAGAATTTGAATTTTGTGCCTTAATTTGATATTTTTAATGTTCCTTAAATTTCGTTGAAAGTTTGTGCCTTAAAAGTGGGTCTGCCTGTATTTACTTTTTTTTTATTATATGTGAATTATGTAAAAATATTTTTTAAAGTTAATCCATTAATAGGTTATAGTTAAAATACATGTAGTAATAATTAAAATATCTAGTAATCATGTGTCGAAGATATTACATTGCATATTTGAAATCGCTTTGACGAAAAAAAAATTCTAAAAAAAAAAAATATTATCTATTTTACCGCTTTTTGATTCTTTCAATTTTTTTTTAAATACTCAATGGGTTATAAGGTATCATTAATCAAAAATTATTTGTAATTGTATTTTACCATTAAAGTTGAATAGTATATATATATATATATATCCGAGTTATATTAAGATTTGTTTTAAATTTAAATAGTTGGGGATTCAAAAAAATCTTCATAGCTAAGAGGCTAATTTATTATCATTTAAAAGTATTTTACATCTGATGAATATCTTTCAAATAGTTAATCAATTATTTTGACTATTAAAGAATTATTTTTTCTTTTAAATTAATAAAAATATATTCTTTGTTTGGTTTTTCGTTCGTTTTTTTTTAATTTTTGAAATAAACAGAATTTTAGAAAAAAATTGTTTTTATTCCAAAAAGTGAAAAAAAAAACGCTTTTATGTTTTCCAGAATTTAAAAGAATTGAGTAAAATCAAAGATTTTTCTCCATTTTTTTGAATTTTGGAAAAGCTAGGCACTCCACGGCACTCTACGAACACGGCAATACAGTCCTGTGCTATTTTAATACACATGAAAAATCAACATATAAGGCACAAAATTTTGTTCACTTTAAGGCACAAATTTTTTGATTTAAGGCACTTTCCCAATTTCAAGATATAATTTCACCGAATAATTACAGAGTTAGTTTGAGTGTTTTCTTCAATATATCTATATATAGAATATTACATTATGGGTAATCTTGGAAATTTACACAGAAAAATTGTGCCTTATTTTGCCCACTTTGATGTTGTTCCTTAATGTGATTTTTTTTGCCTTATTTCTTGATTTTTCCTGTGTCTCAAAAAAGCACAGGACTGTAATTATCATAAGGAATTTTTTGTTCTCTTTTTCCGTTTTATTAGAAAAATAAAGCCTTTTCAAAAGTATTAGTTATGATCTACCAAAGTAAATATCCATAAGTTGAATAAAACAAAAAAATCATTTATTACTTCATTGAGAGATTTTCCACAATAAACCTTTATTTCTCAACGAGAGACTTTAAAAAATCATAAACTACTCATAAAAATAAATCCATTGTTTCTGGAATTAGAAGTTCTGGAATATTAATTCTGCAGTGCATAAACTTTATTATTGATTATGAAAGGCTGGATAAAAGAGTATTTTTATCTAACTTTAACTTGTGAATTTTTTTTTTATGGCCACACTACAAGGAAAAAATAAATTCTGAAAATTATAGTTAACCAAAATCTCGGATTACATTCCAGTTATACATCTTTTATAAATTATATTTTCAAAGTTATAAAAATTTTCTATAATTAAGAAAAGATAACTATTAAACCCATTAAGAACTAAATACCCTCTTTTTCCAAATTCCCTATTTTTGAAAAAACAAACACCTATTTTTGAGGTATTTTTTTTTTTTTCAATAAAGCTGAAATGAATGAATTTTTGATTGAAAAAAAGTATGAAAAAAAAAATAAATGTTAAAACAATTTGCAGAAAAAAACAGATAATATCTATAAAAAGTCAAACAAAATAAAATAAATAGTATGATGTAAAATATTCTAAAAACAGAAAAAAAACATTTTCTCAATTTAATTTAGTAATATCTTTTGAAAGAAATATTTTATTTTATTTTAAAATTAAAAAAATATGATTCTTTTTAGACTGTTAAAAAAACTGATTCAAATTATCTCTCCACTAATTCAAATAAAAATTTAAAAACTATTACAATTAAAATTGATAAAAATATTACTTTATTCTTTCATTTCATTTGCAGTTCCTATTAATCCGAATAAAGTTTTAGACCTTTTTCAAAATTGTAAAATATAATAGTGTTTATTAGGTGTGTTTATTTCAAAAATATAAAATTATGATGTTTTTTGTTGAAAAAATTTTTCGACTTATAAAGTGAATACTTATTAAATAGCTTTAAAAATGTTATTGAATAACAAATTTTTACTTGTTTTACTAAAGATCTATATTAAAAAATTATCATTTTTGGAAATTTTTTTTATATATTTATTTTACCAAATCTAACAATAAGAAACCCTAAATAATGTATTTCATTATTTAATAATTCTTATTTAAAAATTTCAAGATTAACTTAATAACCATTAAAATAAAAAACCAAAGATTAATTCCCTTTTTATTTCCTTTTTTAAAACGCTAATTGTAACATCTGATATTTACAATATTTCAGAAATAATTTGCCAAAACAATCTATTGGTTATATTATTTAACTGTTAACAAAATTTAAATTTTATGGAAACTTAAGCTTCATTTCAAGACAAATTTAAGAAAAATATTTTGCAGTATTGAAGTCTGAAGATTGATAGTTCAACCTTTAAATTTGTTATAAAATGTATATTTTTTCTCTGAAATTCTTGGATTTTTTACAATTACAAAGATCATTTTTAATTGATTCGATCAGCTTTATTACCATTTTATGAATTGATTTTTTTAGAGACATTTAAACTCTGTAAAATTAATGTGTTTTGTAAACAATAATTTCAAAGTTTAAAAATGATATTAGGTTCTCCTTTGGTTGATGTTAAATCCTAAAAATAAAAAGACTTTTTTAATCGTCAATAAAAACTTTATTCTGAAATCAGAACTTCTCAATTTGATTTAGTTGAATGTTTCCAAAGGTCAAGGAGAATTATCAGGGATCTAAAAATAAACTAAATAATTTTTAACTTTCAAATACAAAATAAATAACATAGATTATTTATTTTGACGGTTACAACTTACAAGTGCTTTTTTATAACACAGAGATTCCATTTTAACAAAGATTTCTAACTCATCTTTTCATTTTTTAAAACTTTATTTTGTTCCAATTTTTTTGTTTTTTTGATTCTTTTAAAAATGGACTCAAGCAAAATACCACTTTTAATCAAAAAAATTATCGAAGCAGACGATCCCAAACAAGATCAAAATGCAAAAAAAGCTTTGTCAATCTTATTAAAAATAATGAAAAGCAAAAAACAGATTGATGTTGGTAAGGAATAATTAATTTCATCTTTTTATTTTTTTTTTCTTTTTTTGAGAATCAAAACAAAAAAAAAAATTTTTGAAACACTTTTTATTTCTTAAGTGAACTTTTGCTTCGATTCCTTTTTTTTGTTTGAAGAAACTGAAATTTTTTTCTATTTGTTTCTATTTTTTTTAATTTTTTTTTTGTCTTTTTTTTTACTTTCCTTCTTCTTTTTTGAAATTATTTTGAAAATTTTTTGCAAACAATCCAAATTTCCAAAAAAAAAAAATTAAAAATAATAACGAAAACTTTACCAAAACAAAAACATTCCTAATTGCATACTAAATTAACTTTCAAAAAAAAAACTAAAAAAACTAAATTAACTTTCAAAAAACTTTCCAACAACAAAAAACTCCTCAAAAACAAAAAAACAAAAAAACAAAAAAACAAAAAAACAAAAAAAAAAAAAAAAAAAAGTTTACAAAAAACTAATGCTTGTTGTTCTTCAACAAAAGGACCTCAGTGACGAATCCCTAATAAAAGCCTTTGATTTACTTACAATTTTTTTAGAGACTGTTCCAGGATCTAACGAGATCTTGACGAAGGTTCTCCGATTCAGTGTCATTTTAAGCAAGAGAAGAAATGAAGATGTGACAACAAAGATTCAACAAATACGGAATATAATTGCCAAAATCAACAAGAACAGGGAAAGTTCAGAAAAGCACACAAACAACAAAGAAAAGGTCAAAAAAAAAAAGAAAAAAGAGACCTCGAATGAGAAACAAAAACGGAAACATCCAACAAAGAACAAAGAGGAGCAGAGATCTGTTGAGAGCACAAAGGAATCAAACATTCCATTGATTACGAACCTCAATTGGGAGATTGGGATGCCCAAGGCCTTTGATCCATTTGAATTTAAACCAAAGATCATTTACCATCCCTTATTCGGGGGCCAATTTGTTGTCAAGCAGGGCACCACAAAGGCCTCCTCACGAGACAAAAGGAGCATCACTTTGGGCCTTGAAGAAAAAACTGTTGAAGCGCTTGAAAAGAAGCTCGGCGCGAACGAAACAAAGATTTCAGCGCTGAAGACAGAGGGCAGCAACAACGAAAAGAAACAGGTGCACAAGACTGTGACGATCAAAAGGAACATGTCCAAATTGTTTCACTACAAGCACTACAGCGAGCAAGATCCCTTTACCTTTACGGAAACCGAGATCAATTTAATTTCACAAACAATTTTGAGTTCCACGAAGGACAAGACATTGGCGAGGAAGTCGCTGTCTGAATTCTGGATCAAAATCGCCATCGACACATATTTGCAACACGGCGAGGATCAGTTCAGAGACAAATTGTCTGGCTTTATCCAAATGCTGAAATCAAATAAAATTGGACCCAAGTTGATGGTATTCAACTTGATGTTTAATTTATTGATCCATAGCAATTTAATCTTTGCATCTCAGCAATTGAATTTCAGTAACAGCATTTTGCAAATTCCACATTCCACAAGAGAAAATTATGCAAGGCTGTCTCGCATTGAAGATTTACTCTTTGAGTCCCTGCAAGAAATGATCCTATATTTATCAAACTCAAAGGAGAAGAGCTTAAAGGTGTGGTCTTCTGCGTTAAACTTTTTTTTAATCTTTGTCACAAACAAGGGGAAATTAAGCACACAGAGGATCAAGCAATTAAACCCACAGATCCCATTTGCCTTTTTACAAAATTCCATCTCCTTTTCACAATTGGCCGTCAAGACTTTAATTAGGATCATTGTGAATCAGATCTATGGGCAAGTTGCAAGTAAACTGGAATACAGGATAAGCAAAACCAATGGCAAAAACCAGGAAGAAAAGAAGAAAGAGAAGGAATATAAGGCCGCAGGCACACAAAGAAAATTTTTAAGCCTATCTGCGCCCTTCCCCAAAATTATTAGCGATAACATCGTGACAATTCTCGATATTTACTCCCACTCCAAATCGCCCGAGGTAATCGAAAACTTATTTGCCATCCTATATGACTATTCCTGCAGCCGCATTGCCAGTGGCAACAAGGTGGCGCAATCCAACCAAAAGGCCCAAAAAAAATTGAGAGAGGAATTGCTTGCCATCTATGACCTCATGGTCACCATGGGCTTCCAATCCCATTTCCCACAGCTCTTGAAATTCCACCCCGAGCAGGTGTGGGATTCCATTTTGAATTTCATCTACAACGAGCAAATGCAGTATAATAAAAAGATCAGCCGGCTCGCAAAAAAATTAAACAAGGATTTGGTCAATAAGGTCTTTGAGGAATTCAAAGCACTACTGAAGCTGCACGACCAAATCGCAGAAAGATTCCAATCGGCGATGGAAAAGACCCTAAACCTGAAGATGATCAACCCTCGGGGTATCAAGATTATCAAAAACTTGATCAATTCCAAATTGGAGGAATACAGAAAATCGGGCAAAATCTGGCTTTTTGAATTGATGAGGATTTGCACCGTCAAAAAGCAAAAGTTTGAAGGAAGAGACCTCGTTCGAAACTTGCTGAATTCTCTTGCCTCCACCAAGAATTTTTATACACGATGGATCTATCTGGAAATTATTGAAAAATTAACCCTATTTCATAAATCCAGAATGATCACTGCCCACTCCAAACGCGACATGATCAAATCCATCTTGAAATTTTATGGCGAAAAGGTTGCCAAGCTTGTCCAAAATAATGAAAATGAGCAAATAATTCTAAAGCAAGTCCTGAACATCTTAATCCAATTAGTCGGGTACAACAATAACCTCTTATTGTCATCGAACACAAGCCTAGATTCAGATTTTTTCAAAATGATCGAACACGGGCAAATCTTGATCTCTTCAAATCTCATTGTACACCTGCCAATAAAATCACTTCTGCTGGTGATCAAGAATTTAAGTACCTCCTTCCAAAACTCCACAGCGAGGCTGATCACACTCTACTTACTGACCGAAAAACTTAAAATCGCGCCAAACGAGTTCAATACTATTAACGGCGAAGATCTGTTTGTCAAATTGATCGACGATACAGACCCCAGAATTGCCTTTTTCGCAGCAGTTTTTTATAACCAATGGCTAACACAAAACCAAAAAGACTCTTATAAAAAATGGTACAGAAGAGTAGAAAGAAAATCAAAAAAACAAAATAACCCAGATTTATTAAAAAATCCTTATTTCTTAGTTAAAGAAATTTTATCTCAACAACAAAGAAAGAAGTAATTTATTTTAGTTTAATGCTATTTTGTTAATTTTTTTTTTTTTTTGTTGTTTGTTGATTGATTTATTGTTTTATTATTTTTAGAATAAAAAAAACATATTTTCTAGTCATAATAACCAAAAAAAAAAAAAAAAAAAAAAAAATTTATATTAATCAATCTATTTTTTCAATTTCTCTATTGATATGAATAAAATTTATTTTTTTTTTTTTAATAAGGGAAATTAAACTATTCTACAAAGATAAAGTTATAATAACAATATTTTTTTATTTTTTATTTTATTTGTTTTTTTTTGGATTCATTCTTTTCTTGATTAGATGTCTTAAATTATGCCAGTAAGGGATCAGTATTTAATGATAATAGGGACAAAATTTTAAAATATGTAATTGATGATATTCTTTAATTATAAATTTTGTTTATGAAAAGTGTAAAAAAATTCTGATCAAATAAGAAAACCCAGAAAATTAATATTTTTTTGTTAGATCAATTTTTTTTTTTTCCGTTTTATAAAAAAGAAAAATATTAAATTCATTTTATTTGAAACATTATAAAATTTTTATTAATTTGTTTATTTCAATTTCAATCACTAAATCCTATGTCTTTATTTGTTGTCATAAATGTTAATGCTAAAGCATTTTTTTTCTTTTTTGAGATAATTCTTTTGGCTCGATAAAAAATTGATTTATTTTTTATTTTATTTTATAGTGAAATAAATTAATTTCCTCTTACATTTTTGATTTTTTTTTTAATTTTTTATTTATACAGAAAATTTTATATCATTTTCTGTTTATTTCAAAATTGAAAAAAAACGTTGTTGGGTTTTCCAGAATTTAAAAGAATACAATAAAATCTTTGATTTTTCACGATTCGTTTGAATTCTGATAAACCTAGGCACTCTATATATACTTGAAGTACACTTTTCGTTAGGTTTTTTTTGACTTTTCTATTTATTTTTGAAGTGTTCTAGGTTTTTTTTACTTTAGAAATAAACCGGAAATTTATTAAAATTTTCTGTTTATTTCTAAACTAAAAAAAAACCCAACAAAAAACTATTGATTTTCTAAATAAATAGAATACTCAAAATAACCTAACAAAAATCAATAGATTTTCCGAATAAAATAAAAAACCTCAAAAAATCATAGAACACTTCACCGATAAAACAGAATACCATAAGAAAACCACAGTTAGTTTTTCCAGAATTTAAAAGAATACAATAAAATCCTAGTTTTTCCAAAATTCATAAGAATACAGTACAATATGTGATTTTACTTAATTCTTTTGAAAACTGTTATGGCACCGTTAGGCTTTTTTTTAATTTTTGAAATTCAAAGAAAATTTTTGAAATTTTCTTTTTATTTTTAAATTTTAAAAAACCCTAGACACTCTACGACACTCTACGGCAATTGGTGAAACTTGGAGTACTTCCCTAATTTCAAAATTTTTGTTTAGAACTTTAGTAAAAAAAGCAATATAGATTTGAAACAGCTGTAATTTTGAACAGATCACTAATTATATTCAACCTTTTTTTTAACTTGGAATTATAACCTTAGGCCATTATTAATATTTTAATAAACTGGACAAAATTAAAATTTGAATTTTTAATATGAACATACAGGTATTTGAAATTTAAATTAGATGAAATTTCGTCTGTTTTTTTTTTTTTTTTTTTTCAACCCTAGAATATCCTTTAATTTGAGATTCTTGGTTCTTATTTGAGGAATAGCATAATTTATAAAAAACCAAAAACCAACCAAATAAATAGTGATAAAAAATTAATTAATTTTCCAGTCAAAGGAACTTAGTTGTGGTGATTTAATTACATGCGTTTAGAGGTTTTGAATGGGGTTATAAGTAAAAAGTTATTTTCGAAATTGTAAAACATTTTTTCATTTTTTTTTTTACATTTTGATTTTTTTTTTTTTTTGATTTTGTTTTGATAACATAATCCATTGATTTGAAATTTTTTTTATTATTGCAAGATCAATATTCACTTGGTAAAATGGGTTTATTTTAAATGTTACTGAAATAGTGAAAAAAAGGATTTTATAGAAATCCTATATATTTCTATTTAAATTTTATTTGACTGTCAATATGAGATTCAAAGGAATATTGTTTTTTTCCTCAATAAGTTCCCAAGACAATTTTAGTATTTTAATTTTTAGGAAAATCAATTGATTTATTATTTTTATTTCAGGCGGATATCAATTATTCAAATAAGGATATTTTTCTAATTATTTCTTATTTACTCTTCAACTGTTAATTACAGTGATGTAAATAACCTGTGCTGACAACCTTTAACCCATTACTAAAATTTAACTCGTGTTTTTTTTTTCAGACTTGGGTATTGGAAGACCAGAGGCACTTAAATATTCTTGGTATAGATTTAAATTGACTTTAGAGGTTAGATCTTTGATTAAACAAAATGGCCCAATTATATTAAATGCTTTTTTTTCAAAAATTTCATCATATTTACAAAATTTTTGAGATTAAAATGTTTTTTTTTTAAAAATCCAAAAAATGAAATTTTGTTCATTTTTTTGTCAAAAAATAACATTTTAATCTTTCCATATCTTCATAAAACTTTTTTAAAATTTATTTAAAGAACCCAATTTCTTATTTATATACTGTTTTCATCCCATTGATTTGTTTCTTTTATTTCTAAAGTCAGCCAATATTTTTTACATGGGTTAAATTTTAGTAATGGGTTAAAATAAAAAATATGGGTTATTTACACCACTGTATATAAAAAAATTGATATTTGAAAAAAATGTTGGGTACATTTAACTGAAACAAAGTTTACAATCTATTTTTGGGGAAACTCTTATTCGAAAAGAAATATAAATGAAAATGAAGTGCAATTTTTTTCCATTAATTATTCAAATGATAGTCAAGAAATAATAGAAAATATTGATCATTTATTATCCGTATATCCATAATATGAAAATGATCGACTAACATTTTAAAAATAAATTAAAAGAAATAAATCTTAAGGGAGTAGTCATTTTTGAAAATAAAATGAAATCTTGTCAAGATCTTCAAATTTTTTTTTTTGTAATTTGTGTTTCGGCTTATGAAATGGATGAGTTAACCTCATTTAAACAATTTATTAATTTGAGTCTCTTTTTTGAAATTTCCAAATTTGCATCTTTCCAATATAAAACAAAAAAAAGTAACATATTATTTTGTTTAAGAATTAAGTTGTTTCTTGAAAATGGTAAAACATATTTTTAGTTTTATGTTGGAAAGTGTTGATTTAGAAAGAAAAATTTTTATTTCGTTACTTTTTCTTGGATTAATATTTCAATTCAACTCTAGGTCAATAAAACTAATTGTGGTATAGGTGATTCAATAAATGAATATTCGATAGAAGCATAACTACAATTTATCAATTAAATTGAGACCTATTTGGCAAAAAAAAATTTACTTTAATGTTTAAAAAAAGTTCTTTTCTGGTTTCAAAAAATGAAAAAAAATTGAAAAAAATTTTTCATTTATTTTTAACAAATTGTTTAGTCTTATTCACAAGAATCCTTATAACAATTCAAATCATTTTTGTCAGAAAAAAATTGATTTTGAATTTTGAGGATAAAATTGTCTAATTCCCAATTATCTTCAATTGAATATTATTTTGAAAAATCGAATTTTATCTTATAACAAAAGCAAAATTTCTAGGTAAAATTTTTAAATGACTTTAAACTTAAATTATTATAACTATCCTTCTTAAAAAAATACAATTATTTTTTAATTAGTTGAATATATCATTTTGTTGGTTAATAACCAAAAGTTGTATCTCAAAAAATTAAATAAATCTTTATATTAATATTACTGGTAACAAAGACTTGTGATAGTACAATAATGATCAAAATGACAATAAACGGGGTAAAAAATTTTTATATGTGAGAAATAAGATGAATTTTCTGGTTTTCTTTTTCAGATAAAATGGAAAAATAAAATTGATCTTACTAAACTAATTTTCATTTTTGGCTTTCTTAGTCGATCAGAATTTTTTGACACTTGGCATATCCAAAATTTGTAAGTAGAGAATAGCACCAATAACATATTTTAAAATTTTGCCTTGTTGTCGTAGAAGACTGATCCCTTAATGAAATAATTTTAAACTGTGATAAAGTTGTAAAATTATTTTCTTTAATTAATAATCGTGAAATCTCTAGACTATACACTTAAATTCTCTTAAAGGAAATTTAAACACGATTACAACAAGAGTGTAATTCACAATTCTTGCTCAAATAATAATAAATAAAAAAATAAATCTTCATTTTGTTTTTGTAAATATTCGAGAAAAAATGAATTTTTTTTTGATAAAGAATGAAAATGGAGTTTAGAACACTTTATTTAAATAGATCAATTCCATAATATTCCTTCCTCAAGGAAAGATCCCAATCGCTAGCATCCCACGATAACTCTTGATAGAATTTATCCTCCTTATTTATGGGGGATTGGTAAAAGAGTGGTGTTCTCCCTTTCTCATTACTGGCATTAATGTTTGCACCTGCATCGATTAATAATTTTATTGCCTGGAATGAAGCATGTTCATTCATACAAGCCAAATGCAAAGGCGTGTTGTTGCCAATGTCAAGTGCATTGACACTTGCACCCATTTTTATGAGACAATCAATGGCGTCAATTGACGGGGATGTAGTTTTACAAACAAAATGGAGAGGTGTTTCGTTTGTGTTAATATCTACAGTATTCACATTAAGGCCTTTTTCAATTAAATATTTCACTAAGGGCAATTTTGGTTGATGGGTATTTCTACGACAGACTATATGGAGAAGAGAATGGGTTCGAACATTTTGTTGAAGAAAAAGACTTTTAAAGCCAGTATCGAAAAATAATTTAATAAATACTAATGGGGGGTTTTGAATTTTTATTTCATTGTCATTGGGAAAACGAAACATTTGGAAACTAGGAACTGCACCGTTTTGAAGTAACAGTTTGATCACATCAAGACTAGCATTTGGTTGTATACAAAGAAAGTCAAGTGGTGTTGAGTGTCTGGTAGTCTGTTGTTTCACGTTGCATCCATTTTGGATCAACATTTTGACAATTTCAATAGGTGGGTCTGCCTTCTGGCACAAATAATGCAAGCCATTATATTTGTACCCATTCGTTGCATTAACATTTGCGCCATTTTGAATCAATAGTTTGAGTATCTTAACAGGTGGATTGTATCTCTTGCAGAAATCCAAAAATGGTGTTTGTAAACTTTCAGATAACCCGTGTATTTTGCTTCCGCTCTTCATTAACAATCGAAAGATTTTTTTGGAATTGTTGTAAAGACAACTTTGGTGGAATGGCGTTTGCTTTTGCTGATTCGCTGCATGTAGATCAGCTCCATTTTGAATAAGATACTCCATCATGGAATAGTTTGCTTTTTTCGATTTACACATCCAATGAAGTGGTGTTTGTGAAAATTCATCTTTAGCGTTAATAGAAAGATTATTATCTAATAAGTAGTCCATAATTTTGACCCAAATCGTGTTTTGGAATTCATTTTGGCTTTCTTGTTCTTGTTCTTTTTTTGTTGTTTTTTTTGTTTTTGTTTTTGTTATTGTTTTTGGTTCTGTTTCTATTTTTATTTCTGTTTTTGTTTCTGTTTTTATTTTTTTGTCTTTTTCTTTTCCTATTTTTTTGATCATCTTATTTTTTGATTTTGGTTTTGGTTTGGGTTGAATACATAGTAGGTGTAAAACTGTTATCCCGTATTGCATTTTCGAATTAATTGGGCAAGAATCCAATTTTATTAAATCGTGAAAACAATCAAACAAGTGATCATCATAATTTGGTTGGAGAAAAAAGGTGAAAATGTGAAGAAGATTCATTTTTGTAACCAAAGGAAAACAAACAAACAATTCCCTTGTTTTGTTTTTTGTTTTTGTTTTTGTTTTTACACGAAGAAAGGAATCAAATCTCTGTTTAAAATCAGTGGCACGAGATTTTAGAAGTAAATTGTAAAATTTTAAATTTGTTGTTTTATTGTTTTCATTTGAGATGATAAGCAAATATTCAATTTTGATCCACCCAAGAAGAAACTCATGAAACGTTGAATTCTCCATAGACTTGGGAATGTTATTAAAAAGGTCTGAAAACTCTAACATTTCTTTATTTTTCCGATCGATAAAATAAAGAATTGCTTTTTCGTGTTCAGGAGAATAAATGCGTGCTTGTGTTAGTGTCAAAAAAGCACTTTCATCAGAAAGCCTCTGATTCCTTAAAAGCTCATTTGATCCCCTTTCCATTAAATAATCAATTGTGTCTAAATTTGGTCTTTGGCAACCACAAACCCAATGCAAGGGAGAGTCACATATGCTTTCAAATTGTTCAGAAATATTTATATGCTTGAGCATCCATTTTACTGTTTCAAATTGGAAATTGTTTTGTTCTGATTGTTGCATTCTGGCCTGAAGAAAAAAGCAATTAAGCCAGGAAAAAAGATCATAAAATGATCAGAACATCCCACAAAAATGTGAAAAATAGAATCCCAAGATTTCTTCGTTATTTTAAAAAGAAGCTCTTGAATTATGATAAGAAAAGATTTAAAAGTGATTTCAAATGAGTCAACAAAAAACTTATCAAATTTTTAGAGAGAAAACTGTTTGTGATCTGAATTTGTTTGAATTTTCTCAAAAAGTATTTTTTAAGGGATTAACGTCAACCAAGGAGAAGCCTACTATTAAAGTATGCTGTTATTGGATCTAAATGATATTAGTGCTACATGGTTCAAATGGCTCTAAAAAATCGATTAGTCAAGTAGTATTATTTGTTGATTATCATTTAATAAAAATCATCGATATATTTTGTAAAACCTCAACAATTTTTAAAAGTAATCTACCTTTCACTACAAATTTAAAGGTTTAATTATCTATCTAAAGATTTATAAAGTTGTAAAATATGTTTCGTAAATTTTTTGTGAAAGGTAAATTCATTGTTAAAAAATTCATTTTTTTTAAAAAATTATATAATTAACTTTGTAATATTTTAACAAATTTTTTAGAAATATTGGAATTTTCTTGATTTTACAAGTAAAATAATTTGAAAGGATCCAAAATTTGTCTTTGGGTTGAATTGTAATAATTATTAAATAAATCTTGAAATTAAAAATAAGAAAAAATAATTACTTTTGACTAGTTTTCTAAATCCGAATCTTAAAGCTGATAATAGGATAATTTTGGTTTCTAAACATTTTTTTCAAAATTATTGACTCATTTTATAATGTTATTGGAATTACGTTGATTATTTTTTATCTCATATCATTATCAAAAAAAAAATTATTTTTTGATCAGAATTATTTTTTCTATTTTTCTCTCATAATAATTTTTTTTAAATATCGTCTAATTTTGGTTTTAAATTTTCAAATTTTTGGATTTCTTTTTTTTTATTTTTTCAAATTTTGTTTTTTCAAATTTTTGTTTTTCTTTTCTTTACTTTTTATTTTTTTTTTGACCTTATTCTTTGAAAAGTTCAATACAAAATTTATAAAAACAGATCTTCGAAAATATTAATAAACCTTAAAAAATTGAGACTTGAACTTTTTAATAGAAATTAAATATATAATCCAAAAATCTTCTTATTATCTTTTTTTCAGTAAAAGTCCAGTAATTGATAATACCAAAGATTATTAAAAAAGTTTCATTTACTTGTTTTTAGTTTTTTTTTTTTTTTTTTTTTTAAAGATGAGGTTTTATATATTTTATTATGATTTAAAAATGTTTTATAAATCGTATTTAATAATTCATTGTTCTTAAATACAAAGGGATTTTTTTGAAGATATTTATTCAATTCAAAGATATAATTTATAAAGTAAAAAATGATAAAAAATTGTTAGATCATTAAAAAATCTCTGAAGCAATTAAAATCTAATTAATCAGATAAAAATAAAAAAATAAAGTGGCTTGGAATAAATTTATTAATGAATAAACTTCGATTTTTTTTTTTTTTTCTAGAAAAAAAAAAAAGAAATTAATAAGACATCAACAAATGAAAATGATTTTATATGATAATAATACGATTAAAGAATATTTTGGTTATATTAATTAAAATTCAATTGAAACAAGTAAAAATAGTTTTTATTATATGAAAAATCTCAAAATAAATATTTTAAAACAGTTATAAAAAAATAATTATTTTGTAATTGAAAATATGAAAATCACAATTAAATATTGAAAAAAGTATATCAGTTAAAGGGCTCTCTATATTTTTTTTTATTTGACCAATTTCTAAATAAGGATTTGTTATCTAGAAATAAATTTAAAATAGAAAATAGAGAGGGTTTTCAAATCTAAGTAATTTGCAAAAAAATATCTCAATCTCTTTTAAATTTGGGTAAAAAAATTAATAAAGATTAGTTCCTTTAATTATTTCAAAAAAATAGGAAATTAACATTTATTATGGATGGGTAAAATGCTCTAGACGTTGGAAAAATTGAAAATACATATTTTTTAATTTTTTTATCACAACCCAAAATATATTTAATAAATGATTAATTACCCATACTAAATAAAATATTGAAAATTTCAAAAAAATATCAATTCTATTTATCCTTAAAAAAGGAAACCTATGGGAAATTTTAAATTCAATACTTTTTTAAAATAATAAAATTTTATCAACTTTATTTCTAAAAAATTATAAAAACTAATTGAACCTTTTTGGGAATTTATTAATAAATTATAATTTGTGTTTCGAAAAAAATATGATACTCAAATTACAGTCTTAATTTTCTTAAATACATTTAATAAGTGCAAATCAAATAATGAAATTAAAAAAGATAGAAGTTATATTTTTATTATTGATATAGTAATTTTTTTAATTTAATAAATTTTAAAATAATTAAAAAAGAAAAAAAAAATTAAATATAAATATCAAATAAATTTTATTAAAATATTATCAAGCTAAGGGACTTGTTATATAAAAGTTTTTTTAAGTTTTATTTTTTATTATGTCGGGTTAATCACATTTTTTGAAAAGGGTTTTTTTTTAGCTTTTTAAAAGGAATTATATAAAAAAAATTCTACAATGATCATTTTTAATTATGATTTTCATTCAAAAAACTAATTATTTGGACAATAATATTTATAATAATTTTTTTATAATCATCTGAATTATAGAGTATTAATATGATTTACTTCCAAGTATATAGAACTTTAATTTTAGAAGGATCTCTGGAAGTGTTAGTGCATCAATACAAATAAATAAAATTAAATAAAAAAAGGAAGAAATACTTCTTAATTTGATTATTTCTCAATAAAAATTCATTAAATAATCTTCCTTATTGTGTTGCACTGATAATAACACAAATATTAAAAGTATCAATCCCCTTTATTATTTTTTGATAATTTTGAAATCCCAAATAATAAATAAAACTTATTCAGATTAATATTTCGAACCCTTGCTGAAAAAAATTGGTATACCGAAAAAAAAAAGTGTTACACTTATTTTGTCAAAAATTCAAAAATCAATTGTCAAGATTCGTAAAACTGATCAAAGCCACCAGGATTTTTTGAAGATAATAAGAATCCAAATTGAGATTAAACCCTTTTCAGAAGTGTAGTATCTAACTGATATTTTCATGTGATTTCAATTTTATCAAGATAGTACCTGAAGAATGTTTTTTATAAACCAAATTTGTAATATAAAACTAAATCTTAATAGAACCTAGATATGGAGAATTATAACTATTTTTTCTATGTACCGTTTTAAATGATATTTTAAAAATAAGAATTTCATGGATTCGTTCTTTGAATTCTTTTATCGATTACTTCATCACCTTTAATCATTAATCTTGATATCCAATGCTATTTTTAAAAAAATAAAGTTTTCAAATACTATCAAGACTTAAAATGAAAAATCGAAAAATCAGAAATTGGTGATTTTCACAATTACTTTATCTTAACATAAATAAAATTTTTCCCAAGTACTCACAAAATATCCCAGATTAAATATTAAGATTTATCACTGAAAGTCGTAATTTTCCAGATATAAATTCTCCTAAAAATGCACTTTTTCATCATTTTTGCCATTTTTTAGAATCAAAAATAAGAATTTGAGTTTTAAGACATTCTTCAGGTACTATCTTTATGAAACTGAAATCATAGTAAAATATCAGTTAGATACTACACTTCTGAAAAGGTTTTAATCTAAATTTGGATTCTTATTATCTTCAAAAAATCCTGGTGGCTTTGATCAGTTTTATTAATGTTGATAATTAAATTTTGAATTTTTGACAAAATAAGTGTCACGCTTTTTTTTTTGCATCCCAATTTTTTTTCCACAACAGTAATAAAAAAAAAATGAATTTTTAATTAAAAATAAGATGAATTACATTTGATTTTTGAGAATATCAACCTTAATAAATAGTATCGATATTATTTATCAATTTAATTTTGAAAGATGTCTTGAATTTCTGAGAAAAGTAACCAAAAGAACTTGCACTAAAGAAAAACTCATAAAATTTAAATTTAAAAATGAAAATTTTGATGAAAATTATTAGTTTTATTTGATTGGATTGGTGGAAGAGTAATTTTTTTTTTTTTTTTTTCTTTTTTTTACCATTTAAAAATTGTGAAGAAATTTTAATTATGGCAATCCAAACAGAAAAATTTATCGTTCTGTGTCCAAAAACTCTGATTAAAAATTTCCTTTCGACACTTACTACATTTTATACAATCAAGATGGTAATTGAGGTTATTAATTCTTAAAACCGTATCTTTAATTTGTTTTGAACAAGTTTGGCAGGTGGGGTAATCGTCTAATGTGCTTGGGATTGTAGAATAAGTTTTTTTTGTGTTTGTGTTTGAGTTTTTGGAAGTGGAAGTGGAAGTGGACGTGTTTGTGTTTGTGTTTGTGTTTGTTTTATTATAATTTGATGTTGTCGATTTGTTAGATCCATACCTTGAAGAGCTTTGAAATTTTCGAACATTTGATTTTGGTTGATAAGTATTTGATGATTTGTATGTTGTTGATGATTTATATGTTGTTGATGGTTTATTTGATGACAATGATTTATTTGTTGATGATGATTTATATGTTGTTGATGGTTTGTAGGTATTTGAGGATTTGTACGTTGTTGTTGATGTTTTGTTTGTGTTTGTGTTTGTTTTGGTTTTATTTCTATTCAAAAAATTATGACAAGCTAGGTGATAAAATTTATTATCTTCAAGAACAAATTTTGATTTGTCTTTTTGATATTCTGTTAAACTTAGCTTCTTATGACAATGCTTGCAAGTAAAACAACCAGCGTGAATTGGCTTTTCATCTAAAAACTGAACCCGAAACACTTTTTTATTACAAATAAAGCATGTCTTTGTATTGCTCAAATTCCTATTTTCACCGCGTTTGTCCGATTCTCGGCTTGATCGCACCCCCGTTCGATATGTTCCTTGAACACGTGAAAAGCATCCATTACAATACGGCTCACCATCAAAACTTTTAAACCTTCCTGGTGTTAGTTTATTTTTACAGCCTGCACATTTAAAACTGTAAAGGTGTTTTTTTTTAAAGTTTATTTTTTTTTTTTTGGTTTTTTTTAATTTGCAAAAGGAAAAAGTACAAATAAAAATTAAAACAAGACAAAGTTTTTGAGAATATTTTGTTTTCAATTTTGCATGGTTCCAAAACAACAAAAAAAAAAAAAAAAATAAAAAAAAAGTTTCTTTTTATTGAAAAGTTTTTTCACATACACAAATAAAAAAAAAAAAAAATTTTTACCATCTTTTATGATATCTTTTATCACAAGGACCAATAATGGCTTCATTGGAATATACAGTTCGGTTACATGTTGGGCATTTAGACATTGTAAGTATTCTTGAAAATGAAAAGGAAAAACAAAAAATTGAAAATTGAAAATAATGAGAAAAATAAAAATTGTAAAAAGATTTCTGAATTAACCAGTAAAACTCATATTACAATACAGTGAATGGTGGTGTTCTTTTTAAGTTAAATGTGTGCAGAAACTAGCACTTAAGTTCTTAAATAATCGTCGAAAAAATAAATACTTCTAGAGGAATAAGATTAAAAATCAAATGAATCGTAAACCGTCAAGTCACTTAATAAGAATATTTTTTCTGACAAAAGGTGCAGTTTTCTCTCTAAAAAGGATATTGTGAAAGTGTTGTTACTTAATTTGAAATAATTCAAAGAACAAAAAGAATTCACAAAGGATCCCAAAATCTCAATGACAAAAAATTTCAAAAAACAAAAAGAAATCAAATAAGTTCTAATTACAATTTAAAAAAAAATGGAAACCATAACAAAAAAAGATGAAAAGAATTATCACAAAAGTGTAATTAACAAAATAAAAATTCAGAGGATCCTCTCTTGATAAAAAATTCCTTTGAAAAAAAAAATTATACAAGTTTCTCAATTTCAAAAAAAACAAATAAATAAATTAATTGTTTCTTATTTATCATTTCCAAAGGTTTAAATTTCTTCAATTTGAATCAAATTTTTTTCTTTCAGTACAAAATCAATTTAAGTTCATTTTAAATTGAATTTGTTGATTTGTAATACTATAAATTTGACAAAGTAAGGATTTTGTTATATTTTTGAGAAAAAAATAAATCATTGAAAAAATTAAAAATGAAAAAAAATATCTTCGAGATCTCGAAAAGAAATATTGATTAAAACTTTAAAAAGAATAAAATTGTTTTCATAATAATACTTTGAAGCAATTTAAATTTAGAATTGGGCATCTCAGTTGATGTTTTTTTCTAAAAGAAAAAGTTCTGTTTTTTTTTGATGATTTATCGAAATTTAGCACCAAACACATTTCAGTTTGTTTTTAATTTGAATGGGTATTAGGGACTCATAAAAATTATAAATCTATATTCCACGACTTCATCTACAAAATTTTTATAATAGTGGTCTTGCATTTAAATGTTAAAAAAGTTTAATAAGGGGCCGAGAATTATCGAAAAATTGATATATTCCGAGTTTTTGTATTTCAGTACAAAAAAATTTTTGTTTTTCGATAAAAGCTACCCAATTGACTGATTGTGATATAAAATACAAACTAGTTACAAATAAAATTATGAAAAAAATGAAAAGAATAAAATCTCAATTATATTAACTAAGATAAATAACTATTTTGATTCAATTAATTTGAAAATAATTGAAAAAAAAGAAAAAAAAATATTTTGTCAAAATTATGAATAATATTTTATTAATATATTATTAAGGTGAATAGATAGTTGATATCTTCCAAGAGTGTCCTTTATCATCAATTATATTTGCTCAAATTTCACATTTTCTCATATTAAAAATTATAACATTGACAAATGATTTTTAAATGTTTGTATTTGATATAATAATATACATAAAAGTAACCAAAAAATCAATTAAATCAATAATTTTAATTCAATATGTGAAATTGTTATACAATTTGCAAATAATTTTGTTTTTTAAAATATATTAGGTACATATACAGTCAGTTCCACTTTAAGACACAAACTTTGAACTAAATTTTAGGCATAAGAAAATCTCAAATTAAGCCTCAAAATTCAAATTCTAGTAAAAAGCGTTGTGTAAAAAAAATTACAAAAAATTTACTTTAATTTGGGATTGTTTTGTGCCTTAAATTTTGTTGAAAGCTTGTGTTTTAAAAGTATAACTGACTGTTTTCATTTTTTTTTAGTTGCCCTTTTTACAAAAAATTTCGGATATTTTTTTTTTTTTTTTTTTCAATAAATGTACAAAACTTATTTCCAAAAAATTGGTCATAGTTTAATCAGTTAGAAGAATAAAAATATCTTAAAAGGCAATTTGGAAATTATAAAAATTTTAATTTTTGGAAAATAGGATTATAATATTTGTATCTATTTAATTTTTTGTTTTCATCTCATTTTTTTTTCAATTACCGAACATATTTTTTTCAATGGGATATTTTTGGAACAAATAATATTAGGTAAAAGTTTCGTTTTTTTTTAATAGAAGAAATCAAATGAAATTTGGTATGTTGTATCTAAAATTTCGATCTATTAATAATCCTTAATAGAACTGATCCACCTTTACTAAAAGATTATTTTGTTTTGTTCTCTTCGAAATTTTCAATATACCTTTTAATTTATTTTGACAGTAATATTTTATTTTATTTTTTTTGTGGGTATTGTTATATATCGACAATTGCTCAAAATTAAATTAGTAAATTTTACTTTTTTAATATTTTAACGATTTCGTATTAATAAGTTTTTTTCTCTCAAAAAAATGTCTCTTGATTATGTTAATCATTTTAATTTTGAGTTTTAAACAAATAATTTTCCATTTTCTCAAACAAAAAAAGGCAAAATGAAAATCAATTTTTACCTTTTACCTGTTTATTACCAACTTTAAACTCAAATATATTTAGTATATTAAACTAAAGTTAATTATATTAATAAATGAAATGGAAAGTAAGTGAAAAAAAAATGGTTTTGATTTTCGAAACTTTTAAGGTGATTTCTAATTTTGATTGGGACAAAGATATTTTTGAATAATATCCAATTTGTGAAAAAAAAAACAAATTTAAAATTTTGAACAAGATTTCAAAACTCAACATATTTTTAAGTTAATAAATGTGTTGTAAATCAAAAAGGTTATATTTTCTAATTATAAAAAACATGTTAGTACTCAATTTGTGGGTTAAAGTTTGCAAACAACTTAACGAAAAAAAAAAAAAAAAATTAGATTACAATTTTTGTGATGAATTAATCTGTTACACAAACCCCAATGGATTATATATATATATATATATATATTTGGATTCCATTGCATATAATATAGTAGATTGGAAGAATTACTAATAACATAATACAATTTAACGCCTTTTTCGTCCACAGTAAAAGATCACATTTAATGTACCAAATAATCAAAAAACAGTAAAAAAAAAAAACCACAATAATAAACAGAAAAAGATTAGCCATAAAAAAAACACTCTTTTTTTTTAACTCAAACAATTACCTAAAAACAAATATTTTCCTTAAAATTTCAAGAATTATTGCACGAAAAAATTTTTTGTGGTCCTTATTTGATTGATTTGGGGATCTCTTAAAATGTTAAAAGGATTGTTCAGTGATCAAAATAATGCGTGCACAAAGACTATAATCCCTGTTGCAAAATCTAAATAGTACTTTTTTTTTTCTTGTTCCAAGGCAACATCCAATGGAATACCAAATAGTATAGGTGATTTCAAATCAATTTTGAAAGTAAACCACTTGATATTATAAGTAAAATTTAAATTATGACTGCAATTAGTTGAAAATTTTTTAAAATATTCTCAATTTTTTTGAAATTTTTAGATTTTTTTGATGAAAAAAATAATGTTAATTTTTGAAGAAAATTTACTCTATTATTGATCCTTCATTTTTAGAAATCTCTTTTTAATAATAGAACTTTAAGAAATCAATACCATAAATATTTAGGGTTTATTATTCATTTATTTGATCAGTTGATGTATAGGTCTTCTATAACAATAAAACACACTTTTTATTTGGAAACACTTATTAAATTATTTTGCACTCTTTATCTTAACTACTGTAATTGTATTTTTTTAAAGTTTATTAAATCTAAATCTGCTATTATTTTATATTTGACAACAGAACAAGGTACTCAAAGGATTTAATTCCAAAAAGTCGAGGAATCACGAAATATTCCTCACTGTCTTACAAAAAAAAATTGGAATTCATTTTCACTTTGTTTTCCTGATTTTTCTTTGGTAAATAGTATTTTTACGGGGTGGTGTTTATAAATTAGAACTTGAAACGAAAAAGGAACTTGAAAAGCAATTAAAAATTTCTGATCATTGTTAGGTAAAGTTAAGTATATTTTCAACTTTTTTCAAATTTAACATGTTTAAAAAAACTTATATTACATTAACACCCCGTTTTTACAAAATATATAACCCTTTTATTGACAAGAGGATTATCAGGTTTTCTTTTTTGAAATTTTTGGAATTATTTTTGGAAAATATATACTGGAAAACGAAAAGGGTAAACTATTCACTATTTGTCTTATTTTATATTCGTCAAAAAAAGATTATTACTTTGGTTATTAGTTAACCCAATTTATAGTACCAAATGTAGATCAAACAAATTTGAATCTTCAACAATGAAATTTAGAATAAAACGTAAAATGAAGTGAAAATTTGATCCCTTTTATTTTGAAAATACCATTATTAAAAAAAAAATATTGTTGCTTTTCTTGACTAACAATAATAATCTGAAATCTCTCAAGATCAACCCAACCAACTAAAATTGTTCTTATTATCACTAAAATATTGTTTAATTTGGTTTCCAAGGAATATTAAAAGTTACAAAACTAACTATTGAATTTTTTTGTAAATTTTGAAAAATTATTTGGTAAAATTTCGATTTTATTTTTTTCATTTTTTTAAAATCTTTTGAAAATTGACTAAATTTGTCTCAAAATGAACCAAACAACTCAACTTGCAATTCAAATCAAAAGAGTAATTTGATTTCCTTTTATTCTATTCTTTCTTTCTTTTAAACAAAAAAAACAAACAAAAGAAAAAAAATCAAAAATAGAAATTTTTTAATTCATGAGAACCTTTGGTTTATTGAGTATAATTATTTTAAAACTGTTACAAGAAAATAATTTTCTCTTTATTTCAAAAAACAAGAACTTTTTTTTTATTGAAAAAAAGAACAAAAAAAAAATAAATAAATAATTCACAAAACAAAATTTGTATCCAAAAAAAGATTTTAAAAGATCTTTTTGCTTTTTTACACCCCTTTTTGAATTTTTGACTCTCGTTAATAACACAACAATAAAAATTCTCTTTTCTTTCTTTTAACAAAAAACAAAAATAAAAAAACAAAAAAACAAACAAAAAAACAAAGGAAAGCGAAGAGGAAAAAAAAAAATATGATTCTGAAAGAAAGTTATTCATTGACAACTTCATTTTAGCACTGAAATCACAAGACGAACAAATCAAGAATCTTGTGAAGCTATCGAAAGTATTGCTCGAAAACAACAAACAAGTAGAGAAAAACAATTCTGTTTTGAAAAACAAAATCAGAATGAGCAAATACATTGATTATCAGTTTGTCAAATCAAAACAAGATTTCCAACAAGCCAACGAAAGGATCCAGCAGTCTCTATCCAGACAAGCACAGCGATATCGGCAAGAGCTGGATCGAGGTGAGCTTACAAAAATCCAATTACAACAAGAAATAACAAAACTCAACAAACAAATCGAACAACAAAACCAAGACTCACTACAAAAGGTCAAATCACAAATCCAAGACTTACAAGAACAAATCAATGACAGCAAACAAGAACAAAAAGAAATCATTTCTCAATCAGAAAAACAAAAACAATTCCTTGAAATCCAAATTCAAGGATTTGAAAAGATGTTAATCCAAAAAAACAACAATAATAATAATAATAATAATATTACTAATGGCACAAGTAAAATCAATGATAACAACAATTCAAAACAACAAAACCAAACATTCCAAAACAAACAACAATTACTTACAAACATCATTTCCAAAACCAACCAAACCTCTTCTTTAAATAATAAACCAACAACAACAACACCAAAAACAAACAACACAGACAACAAAACATCAAATTCACAATTACAACCACCAATCAAAAAAATGTTAAAAAAAACTGTTGAACTAAAATCTGAAAAGAAATCATTTGGAAGATACAAATGGAATAAACGATTTTTCGAACTCAACAACGGGATCCTAGCGATTTATGAAAAAGAAAATGGAAGCTGTGAACTCAAAATCAATATTAAAGAAGATGGAAGATCAATTAAAAAAAAAGTTGAACAAAAAAGAAAATGCTGTATTGAAATCAGAACAAGTGATTCAACACTTTTATTTTCTTTAGAAAATATGGAAGAACAAACCATATGGTATCGTTCCTTTAGAGAAGCAAGATTTTAAATTTGTTAAAATTTTTTCCATATTTCTTATTCTTTACTCTTATTCTTTTCTCTTTTCTATTTTTTCTTGTTTCATGTTTCATTAATCTTTTTTTTTTCTCTTTTTTCTTTTATATTTTTGTTTGATTTTTTTTTTTTAATGATTTATTTTATTTTAATTAATTCTATTTAAAAATTTAAAAACTTTTTTAGAATTAATCTATTTGATATTAAATCATTTTTTTTTTTGTTTATAAAGTATATTGGATTTTTTTAAGAAATAAACAAACAACTTTATAATAATAACCAGCAATAATCAAAAAATTTTTTTTATTCATTTTATGTATCTTTAAGGTATTAACAACTGTTATTTATTTATTTTTTTCCCAAAAGTCAAGAAAGCATGGATTTTCAAATGAATTTAATTAAACTTGACAAACAAAACCATTTATTTAATTCAGAAAAATGAAAAGATGAAATCATTTGGTGCTAATTTTGATTTTTTTTTTTAAATTGGAGCTATTTTTCTATTTTTAAAAATTTGGTGTTAATTTCGGTATTACATACCTTTAGGTGCCGATGATCGAATCTTAAGGTGTTAATTCCCCCTTTTTTTACTTGGTTAAGTTTTAAATCGCTAAAAACAATAATAAAAACAAACTTAAACACAATATTTTCTACCAAAGAACACATATTAAGTTTTTTAAAATATCTTGTTATTTTCAAAGAATATCTGAATAAAGAAAAAAAAAATTATAGGTTTCTGATCTAAAAATGTGAAAAGAGTTCAATATTTTCAATTCTGGAAAATACATAATATAAAAAATTTATATTAATCTCGATAATATGCTTTCAACGACTATTTATGGATTTCAACTTTTTAAGCTATTATGTATTTATCTTATTATCCAGGTTTGAGAATTAGATTTTTCCAAAATTTCTTTTCTTCTTTTGTTATAAGTTATTTTTATGAAGGATGGATGAAAATATTGTAAAATTTATCATTCAATTAATAGTGTTACCCTAACAAAAATAAGTTATCAAGAATATATTTTGCTAATAACAAAATTCTTTTTAAAAGACATTACATTGTTTCAATTTTCTTATGAAATATTATCATTTAGAAGATCCTTAAGTTTTTTTTTCATGATTTTTTAACAATAAAAAAGGTATCAAAAAAAGAAAATAAAAAAACGAAAACAAAAAAAAAAAAATAATTTGAAAAAGCCAAACAAAAATTTGTAAAATTAGAAAAAATGATTTAGATCTAAGAATTAGAAAATATTTTTTTGATAAGAATACCGGAATAAACACCCTCAAAAAAACTTCCATGAACATTATAAAATAAGTCAAAGCTTTGCAAAATAGTTTATTTTTATCCTTTTTTGAATTTTCTATTTTTTGTTCCTTTATTTGTTTGTTCCATTTTATTAATCTATATCGTTAAATCCTGATTGGTTTTTCAATTATTAGTTACAATTAAAATTGAGTTTAATTAAATAAATTGTTTGCCAAATAAAGATACCCAGTTGTTATATTAGAATTACACACATTTAAAGGGTTTGAATTGATATTAGAATAAAAAATTAAAATTTTGGCAAATTTCAAAATCGAAATCATTTTTTCTCATTCATAAACATTTTTACTTTTTTATTTTTTTGATTTTTTTTACAGAAATTACATTTGCAAGATTTTTAATTTATTACAAGATCAATAGTAACTCAGTAAAAATATGTTATTTATATGATATAGAAAAAGTAAAAATGATTGTAGAGAAATAGTATTGATTTCTATTTGAATTTTATTTGGATTTTTAATGGAAGATAAAAATGAACATTTGATTTTTTTCTCAATAGTTCACTGAGAATTTAGTTTTTTCAATTTTTAAGAAATATATTAATTTATGAGTTTTATTTCATACAGATATCAACTGTTCCTTGGTGTTTAATATTCAACTTATTACTCTTTTAATCTTCAAAAGTTATTGGTAAAAAAATCAATTGATATTTGAAAAAAAAATCTGGGGATATTTTGACTGAAAAAAAGTTTAGAAAAACTAAATACAATTAAATTATGATAACTTATCATTTAATTGATGAATAGAAATATGATAAGATTTTCATTTAAAGTTAGTAATATATTTTTATGTTCCTGTTTCATTATTTTTAAGATATAGACACACGCCCAATTACATATAAATATTTATATATAAACTCCATTTCACTCATAGAAGGCCAGCCAAAAATGAAAAATTCACTTTTTTTAAGAGAATCAACCAAACTTACATTGTTTAGAAATAAGAGAAATAATAAAAGTCGTATTAGAGTAGATAATCACGAAAGAAAAGCATGAACAAACCATAAAATTTCAAAAAAATAAAAATGTTAAAAAAATTTTTTTTACCTTTTCATTGGAACGTCTTGTACAAAATTCTCAATTTCTTTAGGAAATTAAAATTGTTGTAAATAAGATTTTTTACTTGTAAATGTTTGAATTTTAAAGGAACATACAAACAACCACTTTTCTTAATGTTAATTTGGAGTTTCAATTCTTTTTTTTCAAATTTAATTTTTAAAAAAAAAAAAAAAAAAAACCAAAAAACAAAAAGCAAAATACAGAAAAAAAAAATTTACAAAATGAGAAAAAATGATTTTGATTTTGAAAATTTGAAATTTTATTTTGAGAAGAATAATGAATTAAACACATAGAATATATTCTATTTCTTAAATAAAACGGGTCCTTTGACTGGAAAGGAGTTTATATATATATATATATATATATATATATATAGCCCTTCCAACCCTACCATTAAATTTTTCTGACATAGATACTGACTTTTTATATCAGTAAAATACAAAAAAAAAATCTTCGGTTATATACTATCATATATATTTTATGGTTTGACAATGGATTTTTAAAAATTTCTTCTTTGAAAGACATAGAAAAAATCATGTGTTTATGAAACAAATTCAAAATTTCAAAACAAAGTTTCAAAAGATTAATAATAGAATCTAATAGTTCTCTGAAATAGTCTTGCCTTTTGATTTTGAGTCCTTTAGAAATTAAGTATCCACCAAAAACCTGAAAATTTTTCTAAATTATTTATCATTCAGAAGGTTTGTAGTCAAAAATTCAAATTTTAATATTTTACTCTCAGAAATTGTTAGTTCATTAGAAAATTTCACAGTTTGTCATATGCTATGTGATAAACATAAAATCTTGTCATAAAAAGGAAAGTGTGAGATTGAAAATGAATTTTCTGTGTATTATAGATTTCATGGCTGGGTTGGAACCGCTGTTACAAAAAATATTGGTATTGGGTAACTTAAAAGCGATTTAATAATTTGTTTGAAACAATCCAACGAATGGAAATTTTTTTTATATATTTCTTTTTTTAGGTTTTTTAAAATATTTTGAATAAGGTTTAATATGTTTATTTAATCTCTATAAGATCTTTACCCCAACACTTCACTTTTAAGTATCTAATGTTACCCATTTTATACAATTATTATTGATTACCTTTTTTTTACAGTTATCCATAAGATTATTTTATCTTATATTTTTATCATTTAAATGACAAGTTAACTTGCTTTTTTGATTTTTAAGAAAGAATAGATTTATCAATCTTATTTTTATTTAATTTTTGATTTTTCCAAGAAAGAGTCCACTTTTAAAATTTAACCGTTTTGGAAAAAAAAGTTCAACACAGTTTTTAATTGGGAACCTTACTGAAAATGAAAAGTAAAAGCAATTAAAAGAAGAAACCAATTAACTTCAAATAATAATCCATTATATTATTTTCAATCAACCCAACAAATACAATTTAAATCTACTTTCTTAATGAAATTGTTGATGTGGTTTTGGAGATCGCAAAAAGAGTCAATTTTTTGAACAAATTTTTAATAATTGATCAATCAACGAAAAACCCATTCAAAAGATAGTATTAAAAAAACTATTATTGTTCTGAGTACCTCATTTTGTCTTTATTTATTTATTTATTCTTTTTTTAATTGATCTTACTTTGAATTTTCTGTAATGTTCCCAATTAAAAACGGGGTTTCGCTTTTTTTCCACACTGGTAACCTTCAATCTGGAAAAAGATTTTTTCAATAATTTTTTATTATTAAAATAATGCAATGTATTTTGTTGGTATTGGTTGAATGGTGTTTCATAAAAAAGTGTAATCAATTTTTACTTAATTTTCCTTATTTATCTATTAGGAATTGAATTTTGATAGAAGAAGATTTTAATTATTGATCTCGTTAGGAAGAGAAAAAGAAAATAAAGTGAAAATAATTTCTATTTGTGTCTATTAAAAAAAGGAGAAAATTTTATTGAAATGAAATTGATTATTGAACAGAAGCCTTGGAAAAGATTCCAATTGAAAAAGATTTTTTTTTTGAATACAATTTCAGAACCCACTGAACTTTGAATGTCTGTAAACTTTTCTAAAATTTTTCAAGATGGGAAAGAAAATGATCTTTTTTGAAAAAATCGAATTTTCCAAAATTCTTGTTAATCCAATTAAAAAGAAACCATTTCTCAGATTTTTGAACTGTGAAATAAAATTCCATTGCTGGAGTAACTATCAAATTCTGTCTTGTACTATAAAAATTTAGAAAATAATAAATTAATTATTTTTTTTCAAAAAATTTTTTGTTTTTTTTTTTTTTAATTTCCAAAAAGATGTTTTCAAAAACAAAAATCAATAAACAAAGATTAAAAGTAACTAAATTGGTAAACCACTCTATTTTTTCAAAAAATAATGATTTTCCTAATTACTTTGCATTTAAAACCCAAATAAACATTTCTTTTTATTTCTTTTTATTTTTTCTACTTGATCTTACAAAAAGGGAATGAACGAACACAACAAAGAAAACTTGAACCCACAACTTGTTTATGTCAAAAAACTTTCCTCTTTCTCTTTTAAAACAAAACCTAAAAACAGTCTTTCCAAATTGAAGAAAATACCCATAAGATCATCACAAGTGCGGCTTGGGCATGTCAATCAAAAACAACCTCGAAAAAGTACTCAACACAGATCTCCCTATCTTAAAAAACGGGAAGAATTAAAAAAGATCTTAAAGTACAAAACGGAAATGTGTAAAAATTATCATGGGGAAGGATGCTTTTGCTCTTTTGGTAAAAACTGCAACTATATCCACAACAAAGAAAATCCAGAATCGATAGCACTAAGTTCTGTCCACACATTGAAAAAAATGGGTATCTATCACCTAGTAAGGAGATCCAAATTAAAAATTCGGTTGGATGTCTTTGACTCTCTTTCAAAAAATCAAATATTACAAAAATCAAATAAAAACCCCTTAAAACAAATTTAATTATCAACCCTGAGTACCAAGTTTTTCTCATACATAGATTTAAAAAATATTATTATTTTCATATTTTTGATGGTTAACAATACTATGTATAACTTTAAAAAATATTTCATTTTGCCTTTAATTAGAAAAATTCAAATATTTTTAAATTGTTTTTCTCTTTCTTAGAAATTTTATGGATATTATCAATCTCAATTTTCATACAAAATATTTTCCTAGAAAATTTGATTTTTTTTCAGAAGAATACCATACAAAATAAAAAATATTATGAAGGATCGATTTAAAAGAAATCAGTTCTTAAATATTGAATATTTTATATTTTTACTGTTTCTCAAAATTCCTTTTTTATTTTGAGCTTTACTTTTTTAACATGGATAAGTTTTTTTTTTTTTTATTTTTTTGAGTGATGAGTTTTAAATACTTTGGTTGATAGAATTCCTCAATTAAAATAAATTGTACCTGATTTGAAAGGTTCCCTTAAATATTTTTATTATTCGCTGGTAATAATAAAAATCAACAATTCTTTTTTCTAAATAAAATAAAAAAGAATACAGTCAGTTGCATATTTATGTCATAAACTTTCAATATAGTTTTAGGAAACAAAATTTCCAATTAAGACATAAAATTTATAATTTATTATTATTATTATTATTTAACGGAGGAGTTTTTAATTCCTCTTATTTTCCCGAATTCCTAAATAATGATTTGGGAATTTTGTTAAAGACTCAAAAATAAATTTATTACCCACTAAGGCTAATAAATATGATGAATCTCTTTTTCTAATAATATCAAAAATCGTTATAATTTTTTTTTTTAATATATTAGAAAAATTATTTTTTTTTAGTTCAGATATCCAGATTTTAAAAATTTGTAATTTTTTTTCCACAAATTATTTTAATATAATTTGGTTTTTTATTCAATAATTTGAAATTTTTGTTGCCTTAATTTTTGTTCAAAGTTTTTTCCTTAATACGATATTTTTTTTTGTTCCTTAAACTTTATTGAAAGTTTATGTTTGAAGGGTCGAATTACCTTAATTGTTTTTAATATTATTTACCCTAATAAATAAGGTTTTTATACCATGTTATAAACATGTTGTAAAGGTGTTATAAAAGCTTAAAATGGTATTATACCAACTTTCATAAAATAAATATTTGTTATCAAATGTTTTATAAAATTTGTAACATCTTATAAGTCTTTTCATAGAATATTTTTTTAAAAATATATTGAAAAAATCATTATGTAAAAAGAAGACTTATTATAAAAATTCGATATAATTTTTGATAAACATAAATTTTTCTTTGTGAAATTTTAGTAAATAATATTTTGTGATAACTATAGATAAGAAAGAGATTAACTCTCTTAAAAGTTAAAGATATTATTGTAAACCAAATTTCAAAATTAGGGGCAAACTTTTTTTTTAATATTTTTTTCTTTTTTCATTTTCCTTTCAAAAAATAAAGTGATTACACTATATTTTTATTTATCAATCTATTTTGGTTATTATCTCTAAACACTTTAGTAAAATACATTATTATTAAAAAGAAAAAACAATTAAACAAATTTTTTTAGGATGAAAAATCTTCCCCTATTTTTGAAATTTAGCTTAGATGCTGTGAAAATATTTTGAGAATGTCCTGGTATTATTAGGCAAAGTTTGAAATTTCTCTGATCTTCTTATTTCCAATTTAACCCAGTAAAATTAGAAGTCTTTAACTGATAAAAATTGTCTTCAATATGATATTTAAAGTTATTTTATAATAGTTTAAATTTTTTTTTTACAATATGGTTTAAATAATTACAGTGATACTTGTTATTTTTACAATTTCAAATCAATTTAACGTAAATTTTGGTCTGAAGAAACCTAAATACTTTTTAGAGAAAAACTAAAAAAAAAAGTGTTGATAATTTGGGGAATGTTTGTAAAAGCAATAAATTCCATTAGTTTATTAAAAACAATGTTTAAATACAAACATTGTTTTTTTCTCTTTTTGAAACTAATCAATATCATTTTTTAAAAAAAAATATTTTTTTGATTTTTTATTCAAAAAAAGGAGAAGAGACCATTTATAAAAGGTTTTAGAAAGTAGAAAAAAAATAAATTATCATTAAAGAAAAATAAATAAAATAAAAAAAAATTTTTTTTATTATCTCAAATCAAGAAATTTGAGAGGAAGGTTCAAAATCTTTCATTGTTGATAACGCCAGGAACATGCAGATTTTTAAGTTTTATTGTTTTCGAGAATTGGCTGACAAACACTAAATAAAAGGATATATAGATTCCATTGAAAGGATGGACAATCTAGTTTGTCTCTGTAAAATTTAATCCAAGTAAGGTCTCGAATCTAAAAATGTAAAATTCAACTCAATGCTTTTGATAACTACATTGGGAGAATGAGATTACTGAAAGAGCAATTTCTTTAAAGTACCTTTAAAAAATAAAAAATTATTATTTTTCGTTTATTTTTTAGTTTTTTTTTTTGTTTTGATGAGTTAGATCCTGAGTTCAAAAAATAAATAAAATCTCAAATTGTTTCATTTGTTCAACAATTACCTTTTTATAATTCTTCGTTTTGGTTCTCCCTCCAGACTCTAAATAATGAGATTTTTACCGTTCCAAGCTGATATTAATTGCCGTTCTTCAAACCAACTCCTTAGTATCAGCTTATAACACATTGAATAATCTCATTTTTTTCTTTCTTCCATGCCAAACTCTGATTATAAAAAGGGAGATTGTTTCCAAATCAAAACAATAAACACAGAAATAATCTAGAAAGACTTGTAAAAGTTATCAAAATTTCCGAAGTTTTTGTGCATTCAGGCCAGAGTCCAATGTGGTATTAATTAGTTGTATTAATATTTTAAAAATAAAAATGAAAAATACCAATTTAAAAAAATCATAATTCTTCTCAAATAAAGTGATATAAAAATAAATTTTATAATCTAAACTTTGGTTCAGTCAAAGGGATCCAACATTTTTTCTAAATATCAATTATTTTATATAATTGGCCTTTGAAGAACAAATAAGAACTAAAGAGAATAATATGCATCAAAGAATTGTTGATATATGTCTGAAAGAAAACTAATAAATCAATATATTTTATTAAAAATGGAAAAACTCAAATTCTTAGTGCCCTTTGAGAAAAACAAGAATATTCGTTTTGATCTTCTGTTGGTATTTGAATAATAAATATGAAACAATTTTCACTTCATTTTCCATTCTTTTATTTTAGAAATTAAGACCTCAAACAAAGTGTGTTGGGATTTGTGGTCTTTATTTAAAAAAGTATATGTAGTGAAAATTTTTCACATTTATTAAACAAATATCAGGATCAAAGATTAAATTAAATTCCAATAGAAATTAATATGATTTTGCAACAATTAAATCTACAGTTTCAATATATTAGAATAACACATTTTTACCGAGTTACTATTGATCTTGCAATAAAAAAAAAATTTTTTTTAACTGAATTTAGTTAAAAAAAAATTGAAAAAAAAACAAAAATGTGTATAAATGATTTCAATTTTGAAAATTTCCAAAATAAATTTTTTCTTTGAATATCCCTGAAACTCCTTTAAACACATGTATTTCACCTATTACAACTGGTGAACTATGACTGAAAAATAGTTTACATAAAAATATCAGGTAAAAAATAATTTGATGATATCCTATAAAGACTCTTAAAAATAAATAAATAACAAAAAATCTTTTTTTTGAATAGAAATTGAAAATTAAATCTCTAATTTGTTTTTTGATTTTCCTTTAAAGTTTAATAATATGCTTTATTTATTTTCGCTCAAAACAAAAAGAAAGTTAAACAATAGATCTCTTCCAATAAACTCAATCAAAAATTTAAATAATTTTTCAAATAAATATACCTTATTTTGGAATAATCAGGAACTGAATTTTTATTGTTTCAACACTTGAAAAAAAAAATAATCAAATTGTAAAAAAAAAAAACAAAAATATTTTTGAAATATTCAAAAAAAATATTTAATTTTTGAATTTTTTAAAAACTTTGAATAATTGAAAATTTTCACTAATTGAAAAAGAAAAATAAAAAGAAAAAATATAAAAAAAAAATAGAAAAAAAAATAAAATAAAAAAAATAAAAAATAACAACAATAAATAGGCTAGACTCTAAAAAGCAAAATATTAAGAAAAATAACTTTAATTTTCTTTCTCAGAACTTGAAAAAAGAGGAACATTGTCATTGTCTGATGAATTTTCGATACGCACAATATCTTTATTTGAGGAGTCGTTTTGATTTTCTTTTTTTTCATCGTCGCTCTTATCGTCGTTCTGAATAACGATATCATCATCGTCATCAATAACCACGCCTTCGTTTTCGCCAAATAATCCATTATCCATTGTTCTGTTTTGTTTTTCGATTCTAGTATATTTGTGTTTTAATTTACGCTTTTGCCAGCAAACTAGCATTAATCCGATTGCAGCCAATCCGATGGCGCCCATTGAGCCATAAATAATATATTGCTTTAATTGTACTTCTTTACATGCCACTGATTCATCGGAATCATCCAAATTGTTCCAACAATCGGAGGAAATCTGTTCATAATGTATTGTTGATTCTCCATTTTCGCAAGCGCCATTGATTTGCTTAAAGTCATCTGGCATTTGGCATAATCGGCACGCGTATAAAGATTTCCATTCCATTTCAATCAGCACTATTTCGTTGTTTGAACTTGATGTAGTGTTTGTTATGGTGGGCTCGCCAATTCCGGCCTTTTGATCACATACCATGTATAAAACAGTTTTTGAATGCCCCTCTTCTTCCTCGTTTATAATACTGCTGTGGCGAGAATTATGTTCGTGATTATCATTGGCATCCGACTTGGGCAAATGCACCTGGGGAAGATATTCGACCATTAGGCCATTGCTGTTTGGGTACTTCTCGGCTGGCAGTGGATAAGAGAAACTCAGAATCTTACCATAGCTAGTTTTGTTTTGGCAAACAAAGGACTCTTCATCATTACAATATTCGGTATCATCAATTTTTGAGCACAAATCGAAATAAATATAATCTCCGGCGTCTTGATTAAATAGCCTTTGAACACTCAATTGTTTATTAATTTCACTAAAGTCAAATTTCGTTTTTTCATCTACGCTATAGGTACATGTGTTGACACATTCCGTTGAGCCCGATTCTTTATTACCGCTAGTCCCTTCCCCGCAGGTAAAGCAATCCCTGGATCCACTTTCGGTATTGTATTGATTTTTTGGGCATGAGATACATTGGGAATTACCCTCGGGCTTTGTTGAAGAATATGTACCTGGTTGGCAGATCTGGCATTCCACGAGGCCAGGATTTGAAGAGTAATATCCATTTGAACAAGGAACTTGCTGGGTGGCTGAGCCAGATAGCGTTCCAAAGAATTTGATATCCTTTAGGTATGCCAAACCTTTATCATCGGTAGCATTAAAGTTAGGGTTTTCATCTTGAATGTAAATGAATGCAATTTCAATTTCACCAGGTTGCAAAGTGATATGCTGTGTTTCCCAATCTAATACGGGCTCACTCAATTCTAAACGAAGCTGTTCATTAATCAAGACATATAGATTTGCCTTTGGGTTGTCGAATTTTGTTGTAAATTCCAAATAACCGTTTTCATTAACGATTTCAATTTCTGATTCTATTTGCAAGATGGAATTAAGCATTTGCTGATCATTAATTCTGCCAACTCCTGAATCGAGATAATCACCCCTTAATCTCCAGCCCTGTGAAAACCCACAGCCCCTGCCTGTACATTTAGTGGTAAATTGCAAATTTTCAGTGTTTGCATTGCTGCTTTCAAAGGAAACCCAATTTATGGTTTTAATTGCGGCGTGTCCGGCCTCTGATTGGTGGCATTGCTCTGAATTGATCTGATCAGAATATGATCCATCTGGGCACATTTCACATAAATTCGTCGTAGGATTCAAAAAGGATCCCGGGTAACAGGGTAAGCAATCTTCAACTATTTCGTTATTCGATGGCAAGTCGCCGATACAAGTTTTTGGCTCGTAAAACTTATAGTATCCAATTCTTTTTCTATTTTTAGGATCGCAGTCTTGATATTCGATATACCAATCTTGATCTGTGCATTCAACTTTTGGTTGGCATTGCTTCGAACCCTTATAGGAATAGTCGTCTCCAGAGCAACTTTGGCAGACGACTGCACCATAATTATCGGAATAGGTATTTTGTGGGCACATTTTGCAAACATTAGATTTGGTACTGTTGGCAAAGAAGCCGAATCCACAATCACTGCAAGTTGACTTTGACAGGTCAGAATTCGTTGTACTGATTTGCTTAATATGTATTCCTCGGTTAATATTATTAATATTGTACACCATCCAGGTAAATTCATGTATCCCCGTTGAGTTAATGCTAAATTCAATTTGTTGGAATTCATGTTGGATATATGACTTTGCAGAATGTGAGAACACCTCTATGCCATCAATTATAAATGAAAATTTTTCTAGGTAGTCATCAGAGTCCTGGTTAATTAAAAATTCATTAAACAGGAATCCCACTTTTTTGTCGCCATCATTAACAGAAAATTCCTTTTCAAGTTTGAGCCAAGATGTTGTCCCAGTTCCGCTTTTAATAATATTTGAATCAAAGGCAAATGGTGTGCATCCCTTCCCAGTACATCCAGTTTGAAATGTTGCCTTTTCACTCTCGGAATCTGAAATGTCATTTAATAATTCGCCTTCAAGATACTCATCGTTACCCGAAGAATACCTGCCTTCAATACATTCACTGCAGTTTTTACCATCGGAATAGGTACCACTTGGGCATGTTAATAGGCTATCACACTCAACTGTTTCATCCTCGGGTAATGGAACCCCGCCATAGCATTCTCTTGGATTTTTTACCCAATAGTATATTTTCGTTCTTGTTTTATTTTTACAATTGCTGTAATAATGGTTATAATCCCTTTCAAGGCATTGCCTGCATGCGTACTGTGATCTCCAAATGAATTCATAATGGCAAGAATATGATGGATTTTCAATGTCGCCCACAGGCTCGATTTCACCTTTATCCTTCGAAATATCACAAATTAAGGTAATGTTTGTATATCGCTCACCGCCGCACCCTTCATCACCATTCATTAGTCTATATATTAAACCCGGCTCATTGCTTGATGTTGATAAATTTATTCCATCGTGAGGATTGCTCTTACCATATTCAATTCCACTGTCATCAAAACGACGGCCATTTGATTTCAAACTAGCAGCAGCAGCAGCAGCAGCAGCAGCAGCAGCATCGTCACTATTTAATTCCATTACGTCGATCGTATCGCCAATGTCTAACGAATAATTATAATTAATGTTCTTTTGACATCCCCGAGTGATTAACGCTCCCTCTACCTCATCAAGGCAATATGCAGTTGATGTATTATAATAGCACAAATTGATATAAAATTCATTTATTGTATTTGTACTAATTGGGCCCTCCATTTTGTTTGGATCGGCTAATTTGCTTATATCATATACCCGATCTTCGCCAAATTTGAACACACAATTATTGTTGTCACATTCTGTCGCGCCCTGGATTGAAGAGGTTCCGGATCCACATTCTTTACATTTGTATGATCCGTATTTTCTACTAAATGTATTTTCTGGGCACTCAAGGCATTCCGCGGAGCCCTCTTCTCCAGAATATGTACCTGGGTCACATAGCGTACAGTTACTATTGGTTCCAAGTGAGTAACTGCCCTCAGAGCAATTATGATAATTATATGCGCCACCCTCTGTTAGCCCCTCAATAACGAGCTCGTATAGTTTTATGTTATCGCCATTTGATTCTGTGTCCGTCTCTGATTCATATCTTTTAAAAAATTGAATAGTTATTTCGTGTTCACCAAGATCGTATATGGTTAAATCATATGTTTGGCGTTCCTGGGAACCCAAATACCCCCCGACATAATAGCCGTCCAAATATATTATTGTTCCACATTTTGCCAAATACCAAATATTGCTACTATATTCGCAATCCTGTTCGAAATCCAGTTTGAGATATCCAAGATTTTCAAGTTCAAACTTGTAGTTCAATGACGAAGTAGCCTTACCTAAATGCCCCTCGCCAGAATCTAAGTGATCGTCAGCTAATCTCCAACCTGATGTTCCACATTCCCCCTCGCAATTGGTAGTAAACTCCTCAGGAAATGATTCTAAATTGTGGAAATATCTTGACTTTGGTGAATAGGTACCTTCGGGGTTTGCCACGCACACGTTATCGTCATTAATTGATTCTCGATATTTGCCCTCTGGACAAAAGTCACAGACATAGATAGTTTCCCCATCTTTTTCCCTTTCAACTTCAATTTGACCAGGATCGCATACCTTGCATGGCTGATCTGTATTGTTAGCAGGTGGATCTTGCTCCAAGCAAATTGATGGCTCGATCAGCCTCCAATACTGTACCCTTTTATGATTCGCATCACAGTCGGAAAAATATGGCTCATAATCGCTATCGGTACATGGCTTTCTTTCAATACATTTGGGTGACCCCGGGTTGGAATATTGTGTGGCGTTGCAATCCAAACACTCGCTCATACCTTCTTGATCAGTATATGTGTTTCTTTCACATTCACTACATTTGGGTGAACCCTCGGTACTAAACCACCCCGCTTTACAGTCAATACATTCGCTATTGGCCCATTTGTTTCCCCTGACAGTGATCTCTGTAATAACTGCATTATCATTGCCAACGTCAACTGAAACATCTTTGACATATATCCATTTGAATTTATGAAGCCCTTTGGTAACCTCAAAGGTAACATTTTGGGGTTCAACTTGGGATGAAATAAGCCCTAATTTAATTTCGTCGTCGATCATAAAATAAAGCCCATCAAATGTTTTTTCTCCTTCGACTTGATATGTAAATGCTATTGAATTGTCGTCATCAGTAATAAAATGTTCCCAATATTCTAATGTCGAATTACTTAATGACGTTCCATTATTCCCACTATAGATAAATGTACCCCCTAATTGCCATCCTTTGCAATCGTCACTTTCGCTTTCATCGCCTAGATCAATGTCCATTATTCCCTCGAATGGTTCAATTACATTTGCGTGCAGGTTTAAATCTTCAATTCGGTTTTTGTTTAAGATTCTAAAATAATTTGCATTGCTACTCGATTCTTTTTTTTTGCAATAAGTCGTGAATTTACTGGTGGGCCATTCATCCCAATCATAATAATGCTCACCAGAACCAATACTATATGATCCCGCTTCACAATCTTGGCAAACTGTTTTTCCAATCGGTAGATAAGTTCCCTGTCCACAATAAATATCTTTTTTTTTTTTTTTTATTTTTATTTTTATTTTTTTGTAATTTTTAATTTTAATTTTGTTTATTTTTAAGATGATAAAGAAAGAGCATTTTAAAAAAATAAATTCATTTTATTGGTAATATATTTGTATATATATATATATATATATATTTATTATTAATATTATATAAATATAAACTAAAATTCAATTTTTTTGGCACAGTTAAAAGAGTTCAAAGGAATTATAATAATACAATTTAATTCTGTTAAATTTGGATGAATTTTGATTTTTGAAAAATATGAAAATCATTTTTTCACACTTTTAGTTTTTTGTTTTCATTTCGTTTTATGAATATGTAACCTGTTTGGTTTGATCAATGATTTTTTCGAACAGATTGATATTAGGTTAAAGTTGTGTTCTTCAAAATAGAAAAACTCAAATAAAATTAGTTGATGGTATCTAACCATTTGATCGATCAATATTTCTAATAGAATTTTTAACAAATTTACCAATACATTTTTTTGAGATGAGAACTGGAAACTAAAGAAATACCTAAAGATTGGCCAGTTATCAGAAAACTTCAAAGAAAAACAGCCCTATTTAAACTGGAAATCATCAACAACATTATTCAAACTCAAATCCTTTTGTAATGGAATTGAATAGATACACATAAAGATGGGAAAAGGGAGTAAATTTCAAATTATGATCATGTTGTAAACAAAAAAATTGATGACATAGACCACTTTATTTGGGACTGTGAAAAATATTAGAGAACCAGAAAACACTGGAAAAAAACAAAAATCAAAATTTTTGACTATAAACATAATAGTCAAAAAAGACACAGATGAATTATTGAGGAAAATGTTATTAAAAGAAATCTATGCTGTTACAATAGAATATATTCTGACCAACATGACTCATAACACAATTAGTAAAAAGGAGCTCAAGAAGAAAAAAAACCTATCAGCAAATTCATTTAAATCAAAAAATTTCAGGTCTCTCTAACAATTATTTTAAACCTCTTTATTTGTTCCACTCTTCATTCTTTTCTTTCTATTATTTTTTCACCACTTCTTCATTTTTTATTCTTTCTTTCCTCTTTTTCTTTCTTTTTTTTTTGAAAATTATATTAAGATTCAAATACTTCTAATGACTGTATCTGTTAGATACTCTTTGAATTAGAAGCCTAAAATTTTGTCACTCCAAAATTCTCACTTGTATGGATTAGATGAGGTTTCATCTAACCCTTAACAATAAATCTTATAGATTTTTTTGTTTTGTTTTTACAAAAATTTTGACACACTCCTGATTTATTATGTTTTGGTAATTATTTATTATTTTTGTTTTTCGAGTATTGTAATTTATAAATAATTGTGAACATTGCAATTATTGAATAGTTCTAATTTGGTATTTCCGCTAGAATTGATTAAATAAGTTTTTTTTTTCAAAGAATTATTTTGGCTGTGTGTTAAAAATTTTGACATTTAGTTTATAAGGACAACTAGAGTATAACTCACATTTCTTCAATAATAATAAATAAAAAAAAAATACAATTTTTTTTATAGTTTGTAATAATTACTGCACTTATTTAGGAACCAGGCAACCTTTTCAGAGAAAGTCGTTCAAACTTACAGTCAGTTCCACTTTTAAGACACAAAATTTCAACGAAATTTAACGCACAAAAAAATCTCAAACAAATCCACATTTTTTGTATTTTTTTTTTTACACAAATTATTTTACTAGAATCCGAATTTTGTGCCTTAAATTCGAGATTTTTCTTGTGTGTCTTAAATTTAGTTCAAAGTTTGTACCTTAAAAGTTGGGCTGGCTGTACTTGTTTTATTTATAATTGATATTTTTGTACAGACTCTATACAGAAAAGAATCTTTCTTTGAAAATAAATATTTTTTTTCGAAATAATTAGACAAATTGTTTTTTAAAACAAACAAATCCTGTATTTTTAAAAAATATATATTTTCTAAAAAAAATACTTACTATTCAGATCTTTCAAAAAGATTGTGTAATGAGGTATTTGATTTTTTTAAAAGTGTGTTTATTTTGATTTATAGATAAAAAAATACCTTTGTGAACTAATTGATGTATATTTTTTTTCAAATTGAAATACAAAGTATTAAAATAGATTAAATTTAATTATGAGCCAAAATAATTAGATTATGTATACATAAGAAAAGTTTATATTAATTCCTGATAATTAAGAAACTTATTTTTTGAAACTCTTTTATAAGTTTTTGTTTTGGAAAAATTTTTTGTTTTTTTTTGGAAAAATTCTTATTGGTTTTTTCTAAATTGAATTTCAATTCCATTTTTGAATATTTCAAGAAATTTAATTTTTGTCCTGTATTATTTTGGAAATCTTTTAATCGGTTGTATACAATTAAAAACTCTTTTTTTGAAAATTTTCTTTGGAATCTCTTCTTTGTACTTTTTTTTTTTTTTCTATTTTCTTCAAACAATTACAGAAATTGTTCCTTAAAGACATGTGTTGAATTTTTAACTTTTTGTAAATGGAAAAAAAATCAATCAAACTTTCAAAAACAATAATTTGTTTTTGAAAATAATCATTTAAAGTAAAGTTAGTTTTATTGAAATCATGTTTTTCAATTTCAATATGTGGTTATAATTTTTTTGGATTTGTTATTAAATTTTGAGAAGATTTTTTTTATGATTATTAGTCCCTTAGTATGGCATTATAAAGGCCCAACAAAGTTATAAAAAAAAAAAAGGAAAGTTGTACAGCTGTTTTAATAAAGTGCAGACTAAAAGTTTTCAATACTAATAAATGCAAATAAATGTTTTTTAAATTTTTACTTCCTTTTTTCCTTTTGGAAATTTTTTTACCTTTGCTTTGAAAAAATCATTTTCTTAGTTTAAATGTTAAGAAACTTTAAAAAATTAGTTGATCTTCAAAATATTCTTTGTCAAGAGCTGTTGGAAAAGTAGAAGTTGCAAGATTTTCAGAAATAAAATTGGAAATTAAACTAAAAAGTTTTTAGAATTTATCAGTAAAGTGAAGTTCAAACTTTCTAGCACACTCATTTGAAGCAGTTTGGTTCACATTTTAAATACTTGTATTCGAAACTTTTTTAAAGCAGCTGTACTATTAAATTTACACCCGGATCTTTTTCAGGTAACTAGTAATCACTTAAGTTTGGTAATCCCTGAAATTTGAAAAAAGATTATCCTTGTATCGGGTGTGACCACTTGTTAATTTGATTCTTAGCTGATCGATCTTTGACTTGGTATGGGTTTTGATAGCGAACTACAAAAAATCTCATGACTTTTACAAAGCTTTCGGCCTTTTCATACTTTCAAACACTTTCAGACAGTTTAAAACCCTTTTCAATACTTTTAAAGGAGAAACGCGTTGTAAAAGTGATACGCTTTGTAAAAGTCACGAGATTTTTTGAGTGATTTTCAAAAAGGCAATTTTTGAGAATATATTTGTTTTTTATAAAATCTGAATTTAAAGAGTGTTAGGTTAATAGATTGGAAGTTATTTAAGAATAAATTTTGTTTTTTGTGTTGTCAATTGAAATTATTATTTCTCTTTTACTAAATTAACTAAATAAAAAAAAAATTTTTTTTTAAAAAAGTCCCAAATAAAAACCAAACTAAAATAAATATATCAATTGACAACACAAAAACCACATTTTTTTTATGAACTTACCTTTGAGACTATTCGTCTTGTACTCTTAAATTCGGATTTTGGAAAAATAAGAAAATTAAAGGAATTAAGAAAAATTGCCTTTTTAAAACCACTTTAAAAATCCATACGAAGTCAAAGATCGATCAGCTAAGAACTAAAAAAAGAAGCGGTCACACCCGATACAAGGATAGTCTTTTTTCAAATTTCGGGGACTGCGAACCTTAAGGTCTAACATCCTTGAAATTTGAAAAAAGATTAAAAAGGTACTCAATAAGTACACAGAACAAACAAGTTAAGAACAACTCTTTTTCATTGATTTTTTTGGGTTGGTTGATCTTTGTAAAATCTTTTCAAAGTTTGTGAAGGAATTTTTAAAAAAAAAGGGATGGGTTGTTTTTGAACAAAAGAAAAAAGAAAAATTTTGGTGAACGAGAAAATCTCCAAACACTTTTTTTTTTTGATTTGGGCTGGTTATAAGAAATTTTACGATTTTTTTTTTTTTTTTTTGAAAAATATTTTATTTTTGACAGTAAAAAAAACTTACCACAAGGAAGATCCACAATTCTTTCTGGCAATTCTATACCACCTACACATTTTTTTGGTGTTTTCCAAAAATAATTCACATCTCTTGATTCGGAAAGGCAATCAGAATAAATTGCTTCATAATCATTGGTTGTGCATTCACACGCGACTTTCTCCTGTGACGGAGGGTCCTCGCCATCAACACAATCCGTGTCTTTGACATAAACCTTGGTACGTGTTTCGTTAACGCACTGTAAGTACGTAATTTTATAATCTTGTAAGGTACACTCACAATTTAGATCTTGAAATGAGTCAGGTAAAGAAACACCCCCAGTACAGGTCTTTGGTTCATACCAATAAAAGGCACCCTGTCTTATATTTTGATCACACTCTGTAAAAGTGGCACCATAATCTTTTTCTGTACACTCTTCACAGAAAGTTAGATTTAGTAAAAGAAAGAAAAAGAAAAGATAAATTTTTTTCATTTGGAAAAAAGAAAAAAAAAAAACAAAAAATATATTTTTTTTTCAAGAGCGAAAATATCAGAATTGATTTGGTGAGTAAATCAAAACAACAAATAATTAGTATTTGAAATTCGTTTTTTATTTTTTGAGAAACGAATAAACTTTTGATTTTTTTCACTTTGTTTCGAACAAATTATCAGTTAGGAATTCAAGAATATATTCATAGTTGTTCATGTTGATTTCCTGTTGTGTGTTCAAATAGAATCTTTCAAAGAGAAAGATATAGTAAAAAAATATTAAGGGAGTCTCAACCAAAAAGTCAAAATATCTCTTTTTAATCATTACCAAGACTATTAAAAAAACAAGATTTATTACTTTGGTTGTTTTTTGTTGATTTTCCATAATTAAAGTACTTGTTGAAAAATAATTTATTAACACTTTTTTTTTCGTTGTCAAATTAAATATTATTATAGAATGTTAATTTGAAATATCTAATCTACTTGAGAAGTATAAAACACTTTAACTATTTATTCCTTTCTCAACATTATATTGTGGCATTTTAATTTAATGTTGGAAAAAATCTGCTAAATAGTTTTTAAACAAAAGCCACAAAATAAAACAAAACAACAACTTAATAAACAATCTAGTTCTAAGATCCAATTTTAAAATAAAAAAAAAAAGTCAAATTGTTGACTTCTGACCCTAAAATATTATTTTAATTGAACTTACATTAAAATTTAAAAGGAATAAAATATACAGGATCAAAAAGTAAAAAAAAAAAATATAATAAAAAATCTTCAGTTCTCTCTTTTTTTTCACCGAATTGTGTAATATTTTTAATTTAAATTATTATTTTATTAAAACAATTTGAGTGAATACAATGATTTAACCAAGGAGAATTAAAAATACAGAATATATTTAATTGTTCCTATTCTTCTTTACAATTTTTATTGTTAGTTGTATCTACAATGAAAGGTGGGGAGTAGATATTTAAGATATAATTAGTATATTATTATGGAGGCAAAGGTTTGATCAAAATTTTAACCCAAATAGAAACGAACAGAAAAAATCACCTTTTGATTTGATTACAAATTTATTTAATTTCTTTTTTATTATCTTTCAAAATAGATTTTTTTTTCAAGAATTTTAGTATAGCCCAAATAATTGTTTTTACAAATAAAAATATATTAAAATTAATTGAAAAGTTACAAAGTAAGAAATTGAAATTAATTTTTTTTACACTGTGCGAAGATCAATATCATGATATCCAATTCACTTCTTATAAAATATAATCTCACAATCCCAAAGAATTACACATTTTACTAAAACTGATGAGGAATTGAAATAAAAATGTTAAATTACTAGTGTACCCCGAAAAGAATAATTATTATGTATTCGAAGATTTTATAAATTTAACCAAACAATAAATCCAAAAGATATATAAAAAATTAATAAAAGTTTTTTTTTATACTATTATTCAAAAAAAAAAAATGTTACATTTTTTATACTTTGTTATATAATTTTTTTTTATCAAAAGTTATTAAAAAATGTAAAATAGTTTAAAAGTTTTCTAACAGATGATATCTTTATTTATAAAAACATAAAAAAAATTATCTAGAAAATATTTAACGATTTTTATTAGATAAAAAAAATACCAGTTTATCATTTTTTGGATCAGGAATACATTATCAAAACATATTAAGATAAGAAATAAAATGAGAAAAGAAAATTTCATTCATAAAAATAAATTACCCAATTGTGTATAAATATGAAATAACAATTTGAAATAAAATGAACTCTTTTTTTATGATATATCAAATCCAAACTAAATATACAGCCAGTTCCATTTTTAAGGCACAAGCTTTCAAAACAATTTAAGACACAAAAAAATCCCAAATTAGGGCACAAAATTGGGAATTATTTTTTAACAATTTATTTTACTAGAATCTGAATTTTGTGCCTTAATTTGAGATTTTTATTCTACCTTAAATTTCATTGAAAGTTTGTGCCTTAAAAGTGGAACTGAATATATAGAAAAAAGATCATACAACACCTGTGATTATCCATTACAAAGTAGAATTTTGAAAAAAAAAAAAAAAATAGATATTGTTTCATATTTTTTTGACTAAGTTGAATAGTTTTGATTTGAATAAAATATGAAGTGATAATTATATTTAGTTACCCATCTTATATAAAATGAATAAAATCTGAAATTTTCAATGAAACTACTAATACGATTAGTTCAATAAATATAATATTTATAAAAAAAAATAAATTTTTATAATATTGCTTCTATTAAAACAAATATATTTTTTCGAAAATTTTAATTTTGGATATTATCAAAAAAATAATATTTGTTATTTTATTTAAATTTTGAAGAATGTACGTAGAAGAAAAAACATCCATTAACACCAATTCAACTTTAAAGGTATAAACTTTCAACTAAATTTAAGATAAGAAAAAATTTCAAATTAAAGTACATTTTTTGGAACTTTAGTAAAATAAATTGTGAAAAAAAAAAATTCAAAAAATGTACCTTAATTCTGAATTTTCTTTGTGCATTAAATTTTGTTCAAAGCATGTGCCTTAAAAGCGTAAATGACTATAATATCATATTTTCATTTTTATTAAGGCTATTTAGGTTCTTTTATTTAAATACTACAATAATTATTTATTTTTCCTAAAAATGCCCTTTTCATTGGTTGAAAATTTTTTCTTTCTTAATCTACTATCAAATACACTTACTAAATCCCTTATAAACATATCCAAAACTATACTTATCCAATTTTGATTTTGGTTAATATAAATTATTTGTACTAATGTTCCAATAATCCAATACTTTTTATTAATTTTGTTTTAAATTGAATAGAATCTTTATTATTAAGACTTTGTGAAAAGAGGGTAATTACATTAGAAAAAAGAAAAAAAAAATTGATTTTTTAGCAAAAATATTTTTTTGTAATCTTTAGAAAAAAAGGCAGAAAAGTATTTACCAAAATGAAAGAATTACATTTATTATATATCTTATAAATTCATTTAAAATAAACACTACATTATCTTTGTAAAATATTAGAATAACTTTTTAAAAAAATTTCTTAAAAATAAAAGTTTTTATAGTCTCGAAAAACAAAACCAAAATAAATTGTTGATTAAGTTTCAACAATTTTATTTTGAACCATTTCAACAATTAAAAAATTATATGATTATTATTGTATTACAATGTAATTGATTTTGGTAACTTTTCTTATATTGTTATCACCTTAATTGTTATTTTTAAGATACAACTTTTATCCAAAATCAAACTTCTTCACTTTAAAAAAACCAAATGAAATTTGGATCTCAAAGCTCTAAAAATGAATGAATTGTGTAATTCAGATACGGTAACGATCTTGTGAAAATAGATTTTCAAAAATTCTCTAAATTCCAATAAATATCAAAATTTATGTGCTATCAGATCCATAAATCTATTTTAAGGTATATTTGAAATTTTCTTTTGACTCCCAATTTGAAACAGAAATTAAGAACTGAATTCGCATTTAATTTAATATGAGATTAAAAATTTTCTGAAGATCAGTTTCTAATACCACAATAAAAAAAATAAAAAATGTATTAATTTAATGCTGTTTTTAAATTTCAGAGGACAACTGATCCCTTAAATGGAAAATATGTTCTCAAAAAAATTTGTAAAAAGAATAATTGTTAAATATTTTTAAATTTTTAAATAGAATTTATTAAAATAAAATAAATCATTAAAAAAAAAAAAAAATCCAAACGAAAATATAAAAGAAAAAAGAGAAAAAAAAAAGATAAAAGAGAAACACGAAACAAGAAAAAAGAGAAAAGAGAAAAGAACAAGAGTAAAGAATAAGAAATATGGAAAAAATTTTAACAAATTTAAAATCTTGCTTCTCTAAAGGAGCGATACCATATGGTTTGTTCTTCCATATTTTCTAAAGAAAATAAAAGTGTTGAATCACTTGTTCTGATTTCAATACAGCATTTTCTTTTTTGTTCAACTTTTTTTTTAATTGATCTTCCATCTTCTTTAATATTGATTTTGAGTTCACAGCTTCCATTTTCTTTTTCATAAATCGCTAGGATCCCGTTGTTGAGTTCGAAAAATCGTTTATTCCATTTGTATCTTCCAAATGATTTCTTTTCAGATTTTAGTTCAACAGTTTTTTTTTAACATTTTTTTTGATTGGTGGTTGTAATTGTGAATTTGATGTTTTGTTGTCTGTGTTGTTTGTTTTTTGGTGTTGTTGTTGTTGGTTTATTATTTAAAGAAGAGGTTTGGTTGGTTTTGGAAATGATGTTTGTAAGTAATTGTTGTTTGTTTTGGAATGTTTGGTTTTTGTTGTTTTGAATTGTTGTTATCATTGATTTTACTTGTGCCATTAGTAATATTATTATTATTATTATTATTGTTGTTTTTTTGGATTAACATCTTTTTCAAATCCTTGAATTTGGATTTCAAGGAATTGTTTTTGTTTTTCTGATTGAGAAATGATTTCTTTTTGTTCTTGTTTGCTGTCATTGATTTGTTCTTGTAAGTCTTGGATTTGTGATTTGACCTTTTGTAGTGAGTCTTGGTTTTGTTGTTCGATTTGTTTGTTGAGTTTTGTTATTTCTTGTTGTAATTGGATTTTTGTAAGCTCACCTCGATCCAGCTCTTGCCGATATCGCTGTGCTTGTCTGGATAGAGACTGCTGGATCCTTTCGTTGGCTTGTTGGAAATCTTGTTTTGATTTGACAAACTGATAATCAATGTATTTGCTCATTCTGATTTTGTTTTTCAAAACAGAATTGTTTTTCTCTACTTGTTTGTTGTTTTCGAGCAATACTTTCGATAGCTTCACAAGATTCTTGATTTGTTCGTCTTGTGATTTCAGTGCTAAAATGAAGTTGTCAATGAATAACTTTCTTTCAGAATCATATTTTTTTTTTTCCTCTTCGCTTTCCTTTGTTTTTTTGTTTGTTTTTTTGTTTTTTTATTTTTGTTTTTTGTTAAAAGAAAGAAAAGAGAATTTTTATTGTTGTGTTATTAACGAGAGTCAAAAATTCAAAAAGGGGTGTAAAAAAGCAAAAAGATCTTTTAAAATCTTTTTTTTGGATACAAATTTTGTTTTGTGAATTATTTATTTATTTTTTTTTTGTTCTTTTTTTCAATAAAAAAAAAGTTCTTGTTTTTTGAAATAAAGAGAAAATTATTTTCTTGTAACAGTTTTAAAATAATTATACTCAATAAACCAAAGGTTCTCATGAATTAAAAATTTCTATTTTTGATTTTTTTTCTTTTTGTTTGTTTTTTTGTTTAAAAGAAAGAAAGAATAGAATAAAAGGAAATCAAATTACTCTTTTGATTTGAATTGCAAGTTGAGTTGTTTGGTTCATTTTGAGACAAATTTAGTCAATTTTCAAAAGATTTTAAAAAAATGAAAAAAATAAAATCGAAATTTTACCAAATAATTTTTCAAAATTTACAAAAAAATTCAATAGTTAGTTTTGTAACTTTTAATATTCTTTGGAAACCAAATTAAACAATATTTTAGTGATAATAAGAACAATTTTAGTTGGTTGGGTTGATCTTGAGAGATTTCAGATTATTATTGTTAGTCAAGAAAAGCAACAATATTTTTTTTTTAATAATGGTATTTTCAAAATAAAAGGGATCAAATTTTCACTTCATTTTACGTTTTATTCTGAATTTCATTGTTGAAGATTCAAATTTGTTCGATCTACATTTGGTACTATAAATTGGGTTAACTAATGCCAAAGTAATAATCTTTTTAAAAAGAAAAGAAATTTCAACAAATAGGTACAATTTGTGATCTCTTTTGATTTATTTGAGTACTTTTTTATTTTAAGGGGGTAAGTACATTTTTCATTTTTTTGAGTGCCACCATTTATGTGAAACTGAATTCTTCAAATCATTTCTTTGTCCAAATCTATAGATATTTTTATAAATACTAGAGTGGAATATATCGTAGTATAAGATATTTTCATACCAATAATAAAAACGGAAATGAATAAAATGAAAAAATTGATCAAATAAAAATAAATAAAAATCATTTATTACTTTATTGTATCTATAAAATTTGACACAATTACTTATTCTTAATTTGGTATTATTTTTAATTCTTTATGAAAATAATTTTGTTTGGAAAATTTTTGCAAAACAAATTACTATTTATTTCTCAAGAATTTCCGAAAATGAATTTAAAAATCCTATTTTCATTTTATTCATCTAATTCTCGTTTTAGTTTCAGAAAATCAGAGATTTTTTAATTCTTCTTGAGAATGAGGGTTTATTGGACAAATTTGTTTGATTGAATAATTATTTATTTTCCATTAAAATGAGAACTCAAAAAAATTCTGAATCTGATTGAAATTTTTTCTTGAATTTTTCAATTATTTTGATTATAATCTTTTGTAACTGTTTTTTAATTTCAAGAATTCAACCCATTTATTTTAATTTTGGAAATATTACTTTTTTTTTGGCTTTGTTTGATAAAAATATTTTAAAAAAGAATTTTGAAAGTAAATTTCTCACAAAAATTTTTTTAAAATAATAATCAATAGTAATTGGCGAGAAATTCAAGGAAAAAAATAGTTTTTATCTATAGAAACTAAGAAGACAAAGAAATATAATCTTTGAAAATAAGCTTTTATCGGTTTTTTTTTTTCAAACTTGATTTCAACGAATTTATTTGGAATGGTGATCTTTCATGTTTGGTCTTCTAAAAGAAAATATTGGTTTCAAATTCACCCCTTTTCGGGTACTATTTTTTTGGTTTACTGTTTGATTAATTTCAATCGTTTGTATAAACACATCTCTAGATACAAAACTTAATTTAATAAAACCAAAAATTGAATCAAAAAAAAATGTTCAAAAAATTGAAAAATGAAAGATTCAACTCTGAATTAACTTGATTCTTTTCACCAATAGACTAGTGAATGGTGTTTTGGTTCGAAAGTTTCGATATCTTATGGCACTCAAAAAATATTTTTCAGTAATGTTAACACAATTAAAATTTTTCAAAATGGTAAAATGTACTTACTTCCTTAAGTAATATGTTTTTGTTGAACCCAAAATCTCTACTTTTGGATTTAACTCTTTTTTTTTTTTTTTCAAAATGATACTTTTTCAAAAAATACTATTTGTTGCAAAAAAAATCTTTATTTTTTTTTTTTAATTCACCCACTATTTTCAAAAATAACAAAATTTGAGACTATGTGAATTGAAAAATAGATTATACAACATTTCCATTCAATTTTCCAAAACTCAAAGCACAATTTAAACACTTAAATATTTTAGAGTTTGGTTGTATATTGAATTCCATTTTTAGAGTTGTTTTCTTTGATGGTTTATTTTATTTTTCTATTGTTGTTTTTTTTTTGGATATTTTATGAAAATTTTGTTTATTTATTTTTTTGTATTAAGGGACTAGTCTCTATTATTATTTTTTTTTTTTTGACCAATTTCTAAATAAGGATTCCTTATCTAGAAATAAGTTTAAAATGAAAATAAGCAGGGTCTTTCAAATCTAATTAATTGGTAATTTCTCTTTCAATTCACTATAAGTTGAAAAAATTGTTTTAAAAAGTCAAAAAACAATCCTGATTCTTATTAATTAAATCTCAAAATAGGATAAAAATCTGATATTATATAAAATCAAGGTATCTCAATAATTGTGAAAATATCCCGAGAATATAATTATGAATCGCGATATGAGATAAAATCATGATAATTAATACTATCGCGATAACATCAAAAATTGCCTCAATCTCTGTTAAATTTAGGGCAAAAAAATTAATAGAGAATAGTCCATTTAGAAGAAAATAAAATTCAAATTTATTTCAACAACCGTTCTTTTTTTTTTTTTTTTTTGAATAAATTCCAAATTTGTTTTTTCAAAACTAATTCTAGTCTAAAATCAAATTTCCGAATTACTATTAATTGGTTAATAAAAAGTTCAAAATTTTCATTCTTCTTTCCAAAAAATACTATTTCAGAATTAAAATAAATCGAAAAAAGCCCCCCTATTCTATAAAAGGGAAATCATAACCTAAACTTATGTATGGAGAATAAATATTTGAAAAATTACCTGATTGTAAAAATCTTTTTTTTGGAAAGATATGTGAAAATTTTGTTGAATTTATTTTACAACAGATAGTATTACTATTTTTAAAAAAGTGAGAATTAAAAATTTTATAAAGTATTGGAAAAACTATTTGACTCACTCTTTTGAATTAGATATATTGCTGGATTGGAAAAGAATATGAAATTTTATCTAAAAAGTAAAAATCATTAATGTTATTACAAAATATTTTTCAATTCTAAATCTTAAAGCACCGGCGTAGGTATAAAAACAAAAACTCCTGAGTTTTGCTTTTTTTTTTCATTTTCACTTTTTGGAAAATGTTCTTTTCCATTTTTTTTCTCAAACAATTCCGAAATAAATAAAAACTAATCAAAAAAAATAATTATAGAAAGATCCCAATAACATAACAAAAGTTACTTGGGATGTAATAATAAACACTTGAAAACCCAAATAAATTTGATCTTGACCCATATAATAAAATTGATTTATTTTTCCATAGAATAATTACTTTTTTATTTTTTTAGATTTTTTTTTTGCAAAGTAATTATTTTGGAATTTTTTTTTATTGTAAGACTTATAGTTGATAAATAAATTCGTGTCATTCTATTCAGTTCCCAAAAAAAAATTTCTTCTTTAATTTTCTTTAAGGAACTAGTCTCGATTATTATTTTTTTTTGACCAATTTCCAAATAAGGGTTTATTATCTAGAAATGTGTTTAAAATTGAAAATAAACAGGGTCTTTCAAATCTAAGTAATGGACAAAAAAATTTCTCAATCTCTATTAAATTTAGGGATAAAAATTTAATAGAGATTCGTCCCTTAAAAAACTCAACTTTCTTCCTTTTCTTTTCAAAAAAATTTCAACTCCTGTCTTGTTATGTTTGAAAAATTCCACATTAATAAATTTTGAAATGATGAATTGTTCCCAATTTTTTAATCCTCTTTTTAATTCTCTGAACATTTGAACCATTTTCTATGCAACATAGATTACTGTTTTTTCGCGTACTTGAAAAAAAAATTTCAAATAAATGATTTTCAAAATCTTGATTTTTTCCTTTTATACTCAAAATAGACCTTTAAGCTGTTTGAGCGACACACTTTAAAATTTTTATTACTCGCCTTTTAAAAACAAAAGTATATAATTTAAAATAAGAAGAAATACAAATACAAATACAAATACAAATACAAAAAAGAATATTATTTATAATAATATTATTCATACCAAAATTTATAAGAAATGAAAATGTATCCAAATGAGTGAGTAATTGGAATAAAATTTGATTTACACCCAAAAAGATAATTGGCATTCAAACTTTTGTTTAATAGCCAAATCTTTATAATTATGTAACACAATTTTGTCAAAAAAAAAAAAAAAAAAACAATACTCTATTACATTATTGGTTTGAAACAAACTAATATTTATAAAGTATAAAGTGATTATATTCATTCTAAAATAGATGCGAAAAAAGAAACTTTCAAAATTAACTCTAAAATAGATAAGAAAGTTCAATGTTATTTTCAGACCAAAATTAAAAACTCTTTTTTAAAACGAATTTCTTTTAAAACATTTAAATTTTTTATTAGTTAAAATAAAAATACGAAAAGTAAAACCCAAGAAACACTAAAAACATGTAGAAAAAAGAGTATAACATTTCAAAAAATATTACAATTTATTTTATTATTTTAATTTTAATTCTTCATGTTTTTTCAAAATCAAAGCACTTATTATTAATATAAATACCAAAATAATTAATGAATTTTTTCATAAAAATCCCCACAAATAAATACTAAACAAGATTTTTTTCAATATTTACGATTTATTTCAAACATTTGAAAAAATTTCAAAATTTCTTCATGTAAAACCATTTTCAAAAAGTGAAAACAAAAAGTTTTAAATAATCCATCACAAAACTGCTTTTTTTTAATTGCTCACCTTTTTTATTAGATACCTTTTAAAACTTTTTTGTTTTCAATTTTTGAAAATTACTAAATGAGAACTCAAAATTTTAAAGTTTTAAAAGATTTTTGAATCAATATTTTTTTACTTTATTTAATGATTATTAAACGTTTTTTTTACAAATAATTCTTTTCTATTTTTTTTTTTTTTTTTCAATTGCCTTTTTTTAATATTAAATAATATTTCAACTAATGATCGTTTCTTCTTTTTTTTTTCTTTTAATTTTATTACTTCTTTTTAATATTTTCTTTCAAATAGATTTCTTTGGAAAATCTGGTAAGTATTTATTATTTTTTTATTCAATCGAAAAATATAAAAATAAACAACATTTAAATTCAAAATAAAAAAATAACAAATCAAAAATAACAAATAAAAAATAACGAAAAAAAAATAAAAAATAAAAAATTTCAACTTTGATAGATCCATATTTAATTTTTTATAGGCAACAAATTGAAGGCTCTAAATGGATTAAAGTGCATCAAACTGAATTTATTAAAAAGACTCTATATCCAAAATGGAAACGTAAGGAATTAATTTTACTTTTATTTTTGATTTTTTTTCTTTTCTCTCTCGTGTTTAACAAAGTCAACATATTATCTTAATTATATTTATTAATGACAAAAATTAAAAATTAAAATAGCCTTTACAATAAATTCACAAATACTCTGTAGAAATGATTTTGCTAGAAAAATTAAAATTGAATGTTTTGATTGGAACCGACATGGAAAACCAGATTTTATTGGAGAAACTTATTTTACAGTCAATAGCCTCCATGAATCAGATGGTAAAAAAATTGAATTAATTGAACCAAGAAAAAAAAAAAGGAAAAGAAAATATAAAAATTCTGGTGTCCTTCATTTTGTAAATGTTAAGATTGAAGAACTACCTACATTTTTATCTTATATTCATGGTGGCTGTGAAATTAATATGATCACCGCTATTGATTATACTGGATCAAATGGAAATCCAAAACAACCAAATTCTTTACATTATTTGTAAATATTTTATTTTAAAACATTATTTGATATATATATATATATATATATATATATATATATATATATATAACCCCACAATCCTTAAATATTTATAACATAAAATTTTTATCAATCTATCTATATCTCAACACATAAAAACACACATATATATATATTTCTCAAATAATATCCAATATTTGATAATAATAAAAAAAGTGATGCTTATCCTGTCAACGATTATCAAAATGCAATTTCGAGTTGTGGATCAATTTTAGCAGAATATGATTCTGATCAAATGTTTCCAGCATTTGGATTTGGCGCCAAAATTAATAATCAAGTAAGTCATTGTTTCCCATTAAATGAAAATGTTAACGATCCAGAAGTCCGTGGGGTAAGAGGAATTCTTCAGGCATATAACAAGGTCTTTAATTGGCCAAACTTTAGGCTTTGGGGGCCAACTAACTTTTCACCAATTATTAATTCAGTTGCCAATATCGCAAGACAAGCCGAACAATGCGAAGGCCAAAAATACTTTGTACTTTTATTTATCACTGATGGTGAAATTACTGACATGGAAGAAACACGAAAGGTAATTGTTAATGCATCTGATCTCCCAATATCTATTGTAATTGTCGGTGTTGGGCCAGCAGATTTTACCAAAATGGAAATACTTGATGGTGATGATATCAGATTATCCTATGAAGGCAAAAAGGCATCCAGAGATATTGTACAATTTGTTCCATTTAGGGACTTTAAAAATCAAGGGCACGAGGTTCTTGCAAGAGAAACCTTGGAAGAAATCCCTGATCAATTATTGAGCTATTTCAAAAGCAAAGGAATCAAACCAAATCCTCCAGTTAGAGTGAACCTAAATGAGATCCAAGTCACAGGCCCACAATGGCAAAATTCTCAACAAATCAATAAATTCACTCAATATGCCCAAAAATTAGGAACTAATAACAATTCACAACAACAGCAGCAGCAGCAAATGGGGCAGCAGCAACAACAAATGGGCCAAATGGGAATGCAAGGAATGAATTTCCAAATGCAACAAATTGTAATGCAAAGAATGCAACAACAAAGAATGATGATGCAAAACCAAAATCAAATGCAAAATCAGAATATGCAGCAAATGCAACAACAAATGGGACAAATCATGATCCAAAACCAAAATCAAATACAAAACCAAAATATACAGCAAATACAACAACAAAGAACGACGATGCAAAACCAAAACCAAAACCAACAACAAGTATCACAAAAGAATTAAATTAAATTATTTTTTATGATTCATCTTACATTTTTTATCTGTAACTTTGAAATTATTTTTCTTTTTCATTTTTTTAAAACTATTTTAATGGGTTTTATTAAAAACCATTTTTTAATTATGAATTATTTTCGATAAATCCTAACTCTCATTTGAACTTGAAAATTAAATTTTTATTTTTATTTTTTTTTTTAAGATTTCTATTGAACAGATTCATATTTTTTATAATTTAAACAGTATTTTTGTTTTTTATTAATTTAATAAATTCCTAACTTTTTAAAACCGCCTTTATAATCTATCAAATGACTATACTAGTTTGTTCTTTACTTTTTACAAAATAAAAAAAATCTTTTTATTTTTTTTATTTTTTAATTATTTAAGGGAAGAGTTGTGAATTTTTTTTGTGCAACCATATTTTTAACATTAGAAAGTAAAAAAAAAATTCTTAAATTCAAAAAAACTATCTTTATGATTTTTTGTGTTTTTTGTTTATTTAGAAAAAGCGCCGTAGAGTGCCTAGACTTTTTTGAGTTTTCTATTTATTTGTGAAGTGTTCTAGGTTTTTTTTACTTTTTGAAATAAACCGAAAAATTTATTAAATTTTTCAGTTTATTTCAAAAATTAAAAAAAACCTAACGAAAATCAATAGATTTTATAGATAAAAAAGAAAACCTCAAGAAAACCACCATTCAGTTTTCCAGAATTTAAAAGAATTGGTTTAAATTTTCTGTTTATTTCTCTATTCTTATGAACCCTGGAAAAGGCGGTTAGGTTATATATATATATATATATATGTATGTATGTATGTATGTATGTATGTATGTATATTTGTGAAATATATTTAAAGTTTATTTAATAATTTTTTGGTTTATTTCTCAAATTCAAAAAAAAAACGCAGTTAGGTTTTCGATAATTCAAAAGAATTGAGTTAATCTTTGATTTTACTCAATTCTTTTGAATTATGGAAAATCTTAGCACTTGACGGCTCTTCCAGAAACTCTAAAATTGTATTTAGAGTTTTTTATCCAAACTGTAATGTAGGCAAGATTACAGCACAGAGAATAAAAGTACTTTTTTATTAGATTCTTTTTTTTTTCGAAATAACAAATATTTAAAAAAAATTATTTATTTTATTTTTATCAAGGAATACATGAATTCTCATGGATATCCCGTAATAGTTATATTGTAATTATCTATTTTGCACGACTAATTCCAAAAAAATTATTAAAGTATTTTACAAACATGTCTTTGACAAAATTTCCAAGTATCTCTTGATATTAATGGTTAATAGAAAGTGATGATACAAACAAATAACATTGCATCTTCTAATTTTTAATTATTCTTTATGATCTATATTTGGACTTTCAAAATTAGGGACCTCGGGATATAATCTGTTATAAAATTTCCATAAAACCTTTAATTGATTTTTGTATGTTACAATGTTTTTTGACAAATTGTCATTACAGTTAAAAAAGATTATTTTTCTGGTTGTTAGAATTATATAATTGTCGTCAAATTGCTTTGCAATACTATTTGTTTGTTGTTTTGGCAGTTGGTAAAAGCAGGATCTTTCAACAGGTTCATCCACTATCCAATCTCTATCGAACATAAATTCATAATAAATCATCGAGAGGTCTTCTGTAAGTTGTTTATACCGAGTTTTATGTGATTGTACGAATTCTGCGTATCCAGGGTATCGCTCATGGAATCTGATAATCAAATCCCTTCGCATTGGCTTTGGCATATGCGAAAATATACGATATTTATATAAGGGGAAATCTCTTTCGCGGGCAACGTTAATTGAATGGTCAGACTTGGAATATGTAACCATTCGTTTATGTATATCGTAAACCTTTGGTAAGCCATTTTTGGCAAACAAATAGTCTTTTGTGATTGGCTGATTGAAGAAAAAATCATCGTCCATTAAAAGAAATTTATTGGAGAGACCCGGAATCAGATGTGCAACGGAATAGACTGCAAATGAATTATAACTGGGGCAATGATTGGGATTTTCAAAAAATTGACACCGATCAACAACAACTATTTGATCACCAATTTCTTGGGGCTGCTTTAGCCAGTAGGGATAATCGGTGTTGGTGTTGATCAAAATGTAAATTTTGTTGATCCACGGCACATACTTATGAACAGATCGTAAGGAGAATTGTAATTCGTAATTGTAGCGATTCCTTTTGTTCATGTCATTCATAACACCCCCCCACGTATATACTATGTCGATCTTGTCTTTGTCTTCCTGTTCGCTGATTTCCTTTTTCATTTGATACACTTTCTTCTCCCTCTTAACTACTTTTTTCAAATTGTCTTGTTCTTTGGTTTTCTGAAGAATGGCTTTTTCATTTTCCTCGATTTCTTGTTGTGTCTTTTGGTATTGCTCTTTTTCAGTGCCAGTTAAGTTATGACTATCCCTCATTTTGTTTTCTGTTTCTTTTTTTGCAACTGCAGCTCTCAGTTTGTCAATATCAATTCGGTATCTTGTAATCATCTTCTCTCTTTTTTGTATTTTTTCCTTCATTTTCTCAATTTCTTTTACTTCAAAAATCATCGTTGTTTGTTCATCTTTTTTGTTCTGTCTTTGCTCCTCTTCTCGTTTTTGTTTTTGTTCTTTTTGTTTTTCGATTCTGTCCAGTTCTCTTCTTTCTCTTCGCACTTGCTTCGCTTCCATTGCGATCATTTTTCTTCTCTTATCCAGTTCTTTTCTCTCTGAGTCAATCTCTTTTCTTTCGAACACAAGTTCTTCCTTTGTTTTTTGGATGAACTCTTTTTCCATTGCTGTCCCACCACACCTTATTTCATTTTTTCTGATTAGTTTATTTTTTTGTGGTGAGTTACTCAAATAAATTAAAATAAAGAGAGATAACAAGATTAATATTAAGATGAAAGTTGCTTGTTTAACCTTCATTAAGGAGATAAGGTTTTTGTAAAATGAAAATCGTGGAACTGTTTAATAGTTTTAATAGTTGAAAATTATTTTTATTTGATCTTTGGTGAAATCTTTTTTTTTTTATTAATTTGAAAAGCAGATTTCGAAAGAAAAAAAAATATGTTAATGAATAAAAAATGTATGTTTTTTTATTAACTATTCCTAAAATACAAACAAATGATTGTTATTGAATCTGAATTAGATGTTTTTTATAAAAGAATAATTCAAAGTATTTTCTAAAAAACAATCTATTTATATGCCTTACTTTTTTGAAATCAATTAAAGAATAAATTGACCAAGTTTTCAATATATTTGTTTTGTATGTGATTTTTTCAGAGTTTTTGGAATTTTTTATCTTGCAAAGCTGTTTTGAATTTACTAATTTTGATGAAAAGTAAGCAAAGTCATCAAAACTTTGACAAAAAAATTTATTTTCTTTAAGAGAAGAAATTAAGTTTTCTTTCAAATATATTGATCGAAAAAGAATTCAAAAAGACTTTACCTTTTTCTGTTTACTTTCCATAATTTAGGTTTCCAAAGAGAATTAGATTTTAAAAATCACTGAAATGTTTGAGAGGATTAATTGATTTCTAATTTTAGGAGTTTAGAATTAAAAAATTGTAATGTTTTATGATGAGGTTTTATCACTAAAAATTCCACACTTTTCTTATTTAATCAAAAGAATCCCAAAATCTTATCAAGTGTTTTTGATCTCAAAAAGAATTTTAAAAATTGTCAACTATTTTGATTTTCTTTTTCATAAACATTTCTTGCCTGTCGATTTCCAAGAATGAAACACTTACCCTATAACCCAAAATTTGTATTCAAATAGATCAGGTTTTTTTTACTGAAGAAAGATGGAAAAAAATACTCTAAATTTCAGAATAATTAGAAAAATTTTTTAAAAAAAGTTTTAGATAATTATCTTTACTAAGAGTCCACTTACTATTTGTTGAGAAATAAATTTAACAAGATTTACCTTCTCTTTTCAAAGTATGTTACAAGATTACCTTGTAATTTCTTTTTTTTTTATCATTTAAATTGGTTAAATCTCGGATTTTATCAATTAAGTGTTGGATTTTTAAGATTTTTTAATTCAGCTTTTCTTTCCTTTTGAAATGTTAATCTAAATTTTGTTCCTTTTAATTTAAAGTTTGATTATTAAAAGGCTTTCAAAAGTTTTTTCCAACAAACCCCGGTGAGTGAGTGGAAAATTCCAAAGGAAAATAATCTTCAGCACTATTAATCATAAAAATAATAAGATCAAATTTTTCATTCAGCTTTCCCAAAGAAATCCCATCTAAAGAATTAAATTCATCAAAATTCGCAATTCTAAAAGGGAAACTACACTTCTAAGCTTTGTTTGGAATTTCAAAAATGAATTTTTACAAGAATTTTTGAAAATATTTTTTAAAAGCTGAACAAAAGTGTCGTCCCATTTATTTATCAACAAACATTAAGTGAAATAATCCTTTTTTTTTTATATTTTATTATTTTTGAAAGGATTGAAAAGTTATTATTTGTATAATGTTTTGTGGGTGTTTGAAATAATTCAGTTTATTTTATTTGGGGTTTGAATATCCACTAGATTGATAAGAGTGTGTTGAATTTTACCTTTTTCCTGAATGAATTTATCTTACCAAACGATAATTTTTTTAAAAAAAAGAGTTCAAAAGATACATTTAAAATTGTCTTAAAAAAATTTTTTTTCTCTGTTTTTATCCAAGATCTAAAGATTTATTTTTTAAAAAAGTTTATATTTCAAAATAAAAAGTATTAAATGTTTATACTCTCTTTAAAGCTCTCGTTTCTTGATAAAAGATAAAATATATAATAATTACAAGTTATAAAAAAAATAGGTACTACTCGAAGATAAAACAAAAACAATTATTGAAATTAACAACATTTAAATTTTTAAAAACAATTAAATTATTTGATCATAAAATACAGGTCATTTAACAGAATGTAAATTTATTTACAGAAATATCAATTTTTAAATTCACTAAAACTAACATAATATTTCTAGAGGATAATGTTTGATACCAATTATTAAAAGTATTTATTAATGTTTATATTATTCAAAAAACCTGAAAAGGGGAAAATAAAACAATATTGAAAGAATAAATGAACCTAGAGTGATTTATTTCATCAAATTTCCATGATTAATATCAGGTATTCTTGGAAAAATAATATCAAAAGTATTAAGTAACAGAATTTGAAAAACATAACGTCAAAATTATTCATTTTTTTCAGGGACTAATCTCTATTATAATTTGTTTTTTGACCAATTTCTAAATACAAATTCCTTATCTAGAAATAAGTTTAATATGAAAATAAACAGGGTTTTTTAAATCTAAGTAATTGGCAAAAAATTTCTCAATCTCTATTAAATTTAGGTAAGAAAATTTTATAGAGATTATTCCCTTAAGGTACTAGAAACTCTTATTTATATTTTTTTTCACTAGGGTAATATGTAAATATTTTAGTCAAGGGTAAAATTAAACCCGATACGCACTTCATTTATCAATTTTAGAGAGATGAGTTATCATTTTTAAATGTTAATTTTTCCAATTTATATTTTCAGTCTTAAGATCTAATCCTTTTTTGGTTGGATTTTTCGATCAAATTAGAAAAATTGAAAAATTTGCAAAAAAAATTTATTTTGAAGAAATATAACTTTCAGTAATTTCAGATGGTCTTTATGAACAAGTAACATTTGGCTTTTTCATCTTATTTTAAAAATACAATAAAAATAATTCAAATATTGAATCTCTTGAAGATCTAAAAAAATTAGATCATTTATTGTATTCACAAATATTTATGAAATCTCTTGACATTTAAAAGAATAAGTAATATTCTTTTTCAAATATCAAGAGTAAAAACAAGGATCTTTTTGTATTAAAATCGGTTATTTGAATATATCTATTATTTTTTTTTATTATATTTATATATATAAATTTGTTTTATTATTTAGAAAATCTTTAAAGAATTGAAAATATTTGTAAAATATATTTGATAGATTTAATCTTTGTGTTGTTAATGACTCACTGAAAGAATTAAGATTAGGTAATTAATTATAAATTCATAATAATCAAATTAAAAATTATTTCTTTAGATTACAAGTTGATTTATCTGAGTTTTAAAAAAGTATTTTGGGAGAATTTTCAATTGGATTGTTTGATTCTTTTCTCTTATTTTTTTATTTATTCAAGAGAAAAATGTGATTTGAACTGTTCTTTGAATCAAAAAATTATATTTTTTTCAAGTTTAAATATTTATTGTATTTTTTTTGAAATTAAGTAGATTTTTTAAACTGAGTTATTCTAGAACCTAGTGGTTTTATTTTTAAAGTGTATTTTTGTACTCTTCCTTTAGAGACAATAAGATTTCAATCTTCTTTCAAAGAAAATAATTCAGAAAATATGTTGGATTTTGGGCTTTTCAAAATTGAGAAAAATGTATCAAAATTTTAAAAAAAACAATAATTCATTTCTGAAAATAGCTTTTAAAATTAAGTTTGATATTGTAGTAATCAGATTTTTTTACTTTATTTTTCAATTCCAAGATATAATAATTTTTTTTTTGAATTTGCTATTAAATTTACTTGAAGATTTTTTTCAGTTTACTCATCCCTTAATTATTAATTTCCATTTTTGTTATTGAGGACTTTTAGTGATTTACTTTAATTCTTTCTAAGGCGATTTTTTTGGAAAAGATGAATGAAAATTTTGATCTTATTATTTTGCAATTAACAGTAATCTACTTTACCCAAATTAAATTTCAAGAAAAAATAAATCATTTTTTCAATTGTTTTGTTTTAGTTAATAATTAAGAATTTTTGGGATGTTTTTACACCACATCTCACAAGTAACTCCCAACGAACCTCGTCTTAGTATGTATTTTGAATTTTTCCAAAATTATTTTTCTTTTCCTTTTTTACAAATAAGAAAAAGTATTTTCTTTTTTTCTTCTTCTGTTACAAATCCAAATAAAAATAAAAACAAAAACAAAACATTCCTTATTCCTTCAAAAATGTAAAACCGTCAAAATATAGAAACCGATATTTTGGTTCGTTTCCCACATGCTTTAAAAAAAAGTCTAATTTCGCAAATATTGAACTATCTTTTGGAAAATTCAAACCTAGATAATTTAATACCAAGCACATTTCATATGAAATGGATCCTCGAAGTTACGGGGCAAGCTTTTGCTTTGCCAATTGAGGAACACCAAAGTATATCGATTGCAATCAAAATTTATGATTCTTGGATTCTTGGATTAAATTTGCCAACAGTCTTTGATCGAAAAAAAAATTTTTTTTTTCAAGTAACACCTTTGTCCCTCTTCTTTTCTTTTTCCTTTTTCTTTTTCTTTTTTTTTTTGATAAAAATGATCCTTTTCTTATTTTGGTGCACTGTTTGAATTGTATGCTTGTTTTCCTGAAAAATTCAAAGTTGTTTATTGTTTGATAAATTGCTAAAAAGATTTGATTTTTTAAAAATATTTTACAAAATATTTCAATTGTTTCTGATCGAAAGCTTTTGTTGGATTCTTTGACAACCATTTTATAATTTTTACAAGAAAGAATTTCCATCAAGTTCTTTTTGTTTTTTCAATTCGGTTTTGTAATACGGATTCAATTTAGCCATTAAGGAAAAGCCTTCAAATAGATCGTACCTTTGGATTGGTTTTTTCATATTTTCTTCAAATTGTTCTTCTATTTCACAAGACGTCTTGCACTGGTACACATTTCTGAGAATTCTCATTTACCACTCTTGATACATCGTTTTGAGTCCGTTTTTTCTAATGGATCAATTCGATCTGTTCAAAAGTAAATTGAAACACTTTCTCTCCAAATTTTCAGATCTAATGAATATTCAATTATTAGGATCGAGTACTTCCTGATTCTGTATTTAAAAAGAAACTATTACCTAAAAGTTATTTACGTACACAGCTGTTTTAAAAAACTGTGGACTCAAAGTTTCAAATATTGTTGCACAAACTATTTAATTCACTCTTTTAGTTAGTTTGTTGAACAAAACTTTTCAAAACTTTCAGGTAAACATTTTTTTCAAATGGACTTTTCAAAAAATAATTAAAGTATAAGAAAAGAAGGAATTTTTGCAGTTTTTCTAATAAACTAAATTTCATAATAAATGGCCCATGCTACATTTGAATTTTGAATTGCTTTTGTATTGTTTTGAAGTTTTTCTCCTCACAATGAAAAGTTTGAAAAAAATCATTTTTTCTCTTTTTTATTTTTTCCACAGTGTTTTGTTAAAATGGAAAATGAAAATGAGAATTTGGAAAGAAGTAACAGATGAATTAATGAAAAAATTTGGTTTCAAATATGAAAAAAAGATTAGATTTAGTTATTCAAATGGAAGGAGAATTGATAAAAGGGGTTTATTAATTTTTTAAAATTTCTATTTTTTATTAAATGCTTATTTCAAAATAAATGTCCCAATTTTTTTTAACTGTTTTTTTTTATTTTATTTTTAGATGAAAAATAAATATCTCTTGAGTATAAAACCGAATATTAATATCGAAATTTTTAAATTATAATAGATAACTTCAATTATTAAAAATATTTTTCTTTAAAATTTGATTTTTAATGGGCCAATGATTTTGAAATAGAGTTTATTAATCTTATTATTGACAACAAATCCAAAACACTCACAACTGTTATAAAACGATGCATCAAAAGGGTGCTTTTTTGTCAAAAATTATATTTGCTGTTTTTTTCAATTTTTTCTGAAGGGGATAATGAAAAGATCAAAATTTTCATTCATCTTTTCCAAAAAAATCGCCTTAGAAAGAATTAAAGTAAATCACTCAAGTTCTCAATAACAAAAATGGAAATTAATAATTAAGGGACTAGTAACCATAAAAAAAATATAATAGTAAATTTAATAACAAATTCAAAAAAAAAATTATTATATCTTGAAATTGAAAACCCAAAGTAAAAATATAATTATCATAATACCAAACTTAATTTTAAATGTTATTTTCAGAAATGAATTATTTTTTTTTAAAATATTTGATCCATTTTTCATATTTTTGAAACGTTCAAAATTCAACATATTTTCCTATTATTTCAAAAAAACATTATTTTCTTTGAAAGAAGAAAGAAATCTTATTGTTTAATATAAAAAGTGTTCAAAATAACATTTAAAAAATGAAACCACAAAGTTTTTAAATAGCCCAGTATAAAAAAATACTTAATTTTAAAAACATTTACAATAATTACTTTAAACTTGAAAAAAATATAATTTCTTTATTTCAAAGAACAGTTCGAATCCATTTTTTCTTCAGTTTAACAAAAAAATACTAGAAAAATTATCAAACCATTAAATTAACCCGAAAAAAAAAAAAAAATAGTTTTTTAAAAACGTCTATAATTCAACTTATATGCTAAAGAAATAACTGTTTAATTTGATTATTTTGAATCAATAATTAATAACCTAATCTTAATTATTTCAGTGGGTCATCAATAATTCAAAGACTCAAAGTATCAATGTGTTTTGCTATTATTTCTCAATTTGTTAAATATTTCTTCAAACAAATAAAACTATTCCAATTAATATCTAAAAAAAAAAAAGAAATATATATATATTCCCAAATAACTTATTTTAATAAAAACAAGTTGATTATTAGTACTCTGAATATTTGAAAAAGAATATTTACTTAATCTTTTAAAATTCAAGAATTTTAATAAATATTAGTGAATAAAATAAAAGATCAATTGTTATGGATCTTCAGGAGATTCAGTATTTGATTTATTTTTCTTGTATTTTTAAAATAAGATTAAAGGTTCAAGGTTTTTTGTTCCTAAATGATTCTCAGAAATTACTAAAAGTAAGATTTCATAAAAATAAAAAGGCTTTTCAAATTTTTCTTTTTTGAATCCAAATCCAAAAAATTCAAATCAAAAAAGATCATGGCTTTTTTACTGTAAATTAATTGTAAAAAATTAATTCTTTTAAAAATGATAATACATCTCTCTAAAATTGATAAGGGGATTTGTTTAACATGTTTAAACGAGTATTTGTGAAAATAAGTGCTCTATTACCTTTTGGGAAAAAAGCACATAAGAGTTACTGCACCCTTAACAATCTTTCAACGTTTTAAATTAGTAAGGGACAAGATTAAAATTGATTAACCACAACCAAATGGATGTTAAGGGGGGGTGGATAAATGTAACGGCATCCACTTAATTTCTATTTTGCAAAACTTTATCTTTGAAAAAGAACATTTTTGTTTTTGATCAACATATTTCTATTTATATTTATTTTAAATAGAATTAAAAAAAACATTTCAAAATCATTTTACAAAGAAAAGATAAAAACAATTTTAAAAGTTAATAATACAACCCTTTAAGGCCAGGTTATGTTATTTTATTGTATTATGGCTAATTTGAAATGATCTAACCAAAGTATGACAATATTAAATCAAATAATCAATATTATTCAGAAGATAAGTTATTATTTGTTATTCTTATTTCCGTGATCAAAAAATAACTTTTTTCTTTCTTGATCAGCTGAAATATCTGACGTTTCATCCTGAATAAGATACCGTGAACCATTTATGATTTAATTTTTTTCATCCACAATACACACAATACAAATATATAAATTACAAATTTCAAAAATCATCAACTAATACTTTTTCTTTAATACCTCTTTATCTGAAAATTTAATAAATTTTAAATTTTTTTTTTTTAATAGGAAATATTTGGACACCTTTCTCTGATTTTCCAACCAAGAGAAAATTTACCAAAAGAATTAGTTAAAAAGCACATTGAATTATGTAAATCTGTAATTTCCATTTTCAATCAAATCAAATCAAAGGATAAAGATTTTTTCAGTGCAGACTGCTGGAAATATATACTTAATGTGCTATTGGGTATAACAGATTCTCTATTACGAAATGAAGGGACAGTATCTGAGCCATCGTTATCTAAAATACTTCCTGTTCATATGCTCAAAGTAATTATTTATTTCCAGTTTTATCCACATTTTTTATTATTAAAAAAAAAAAAAATTTGATTAAAAATTTAAAAAATAAAAAATTAATTCTTATTACTGGTGAATGAAAATTTGTTTAATATCGTTTTTGTATGCTTTTTTTTCAATAAATTTACTTCAAAAAAAAACAACCATTTTATTAGATCTTATTTGAAATCTGGTTAATTTCAGAAACTCAAGATCTAAGATCATGGGAATTATTGGGAACGTTAGCAAGAGATTGGATACATAGAAAAGAAACAATCATTCAATGGTCTTCGACAATATTTGGGTTGTTAAATAGAGTCATTAGTATTCTCTATGGTAGTTTTGAAGGGACAGAAGCTGTTACAATTATATTGTATGTATTATTTATTTTTAAAATACTCATTTATCTTTTTAAAAAACAAATAAAATAGAATGAAAAAAAAAAGTCAACGAAACAAAGCAAGGTATTGACATGAAAGAAAACATATAATTTAAATATTTTATATAGGAATAAATGATCTCAAAGTTGATAAAAAAAAAAAAATTAAACAAGATGTTTAGTTACTAGAGGGGGGGGTAATAGAGTTTTTCATCAAAATGTGATAAATTCGCGGAGATTTATACTTGTTTGCAAAATACTCATTTTCATCGTGAATAAATACTTTTTCGCCAAATAAATTCTTTTTCTCTAATACCCATTTTTTCGCAAATATGTATTTTTTGCCAATAAGTGGCTTTTTTTTATACCTGAAAAGCCGAAGTTTTCATGGAAAAGTACTGTTTTTTCGTGAATAATATACTATCTAATAATCGTATTTGTTGAAAAATACTTTATCAATTTGAAGATCTTTTTGTTTCAGGATTTCAATTCAAAACTAAATATTTCCTTGGTAAAATAACACCAGAATAAAAGATTTAATTCAATTAATTGGACCTGTATTTATATAGTTTAATAAAAATCAAATCAAGGAAACGCCAAAAAAAAATTGACAAAATAATTATTATTCCAAATGAATATACAAAACAAACCATTAAAAACCAATTGAGAAAAAGAGATGTTGAAATCTTGAATAGAGGTGTTGTTTAAAAAAGTGTATTTTACCTTCAAAAGTTATATTCTCAAGAGAAAAGAGAAATTTCTATGAGATCAGAATGGTTGATTAAAAAAAACCATTTCGAACTTTTAGTACTGGAATATTTCCCAAAAATATAAAGTTAAGTAAAGAAGAATAACAAAAAGAAGAAACAAGCGTTTCAAACAACCATTCTGAATTTATGGTTGTTATTAGATCTACTATTGAAAAGGCTTTTAAAATTTTAACACTTCCTTTTAATATTGCAGATACTTTACAAAATTGTTTAACAACCAAATATAAAATCTCAATAAGGATTGAGAGTATCCACCGTATTTAATTTTCATAGCAATAAACGATACTACAATAGATCGAGAAATGATAATTTATCTTAAGTTGGTATTTGAGTCGATGAAAAGGATAGATTAATTTGCCAATCAAATCAAAATGAAGTTCAATAATTGTTTTGATCGGGATCATTGATATATTTTTTGTTTATTCGTTTTTTTATTTATTTTAACAAACAAATGGATATATTTTTGTTTCTCATTTGTTCTCAGTTTTAAAAAAAAGCATTGTTTTGAAGATCAGTTTTGTTGTTCAACAAAGATTTATCAATTCTAATAAAAGAGTTCCTTCAATAATAACCTGATTAATATAATTATTTGGTAATTTTGGGAAATTCATAAGATTTCAAAATAAAATCTTATGTGTTAAAAATGATCATTTATTTTTTTTCAAAATTAGTTTTACTTCAAATTACTTTTTCAAGTAGAATTGACTTTTTCACAATAAAATATATTTTCGCAAAAAAGTTAGTTATTAGCAAAATAAATTACATATAAACGAAAGAATTACATTATCATTAATAAAGACTTTTAGATGGAAAGGTCTAATTTTTAGGGTTAATAATAAATTTTTTTAATTTTACTTTAATAATCTCTGTTTAGTTTCCCATTTTTTATCTTAATAAACCATTAACCTTGCTAATTTGGTTTTCAAAACAAATTTTTTTTTTTTTTAATATTCGCAAAGATCAAATAAAAAATATTATATCTTCATTTCTCATCTAAGGTATAGTTTTTGTAATTTGTTTTTCAGTTCATTTTTTTTTTGAAAAAAATGAATTTTTTAAAAAAGGAAATTAAGAAAAATAGCTATATTTCTATTATAAATCAGAATTTTGGAAAATAATTTTTTTTAAAATGACACACTAACGTATTTATATATATAAAATCGAAATAGTGTAATTAAAAGAGGAGGATACAAATGAATTATTATGTAGAAATATACATATCAATATATTTGAGTACTTTTGAGCAAATTTAATCTCCTATTTGAAAATTTACATTTTGTTCTTAATGTATCAACTTGAAATTTTTTTTCATGTTGTTGTCGTTGTAAATAATTAAAGTTGGTGAATAAATAAATACACAACTCTTCAAGGATTTTCATTTTTCAGATATATGATGATTTCAATTGTGGAAACTTCTTCCACTATTTTATATCATGACTCATTTTAAAAAAAATATCTATTTTTTTTTTTTCTTTAAAGGAGGAATGTTATTTTTAAAATAACTAACCCATGGGCAAAAAAAATTAGAAAATTTGTTTCTAAGGGACTTTGATGTTTCAAAATTATTGAATTGTAGTTGAAAAAAATTTAAAAATTACCTTTAATTCTTTCTTGTTTTTTATTTTCACTAATCTTCTAAATAATAATAAAATAGACCATCACCACCAGATACAACATTTCAACCATCAATTATTAATATCTCTGATGAAAAAGTTATTTTTTCTTGGGAAAAAATGTTAAGTAAGAATCTCTAAAAAATCAAATCAAATCAAATAAATAACTGTCAAATTTAATATTAAGAATAAATATTTTTCTCTATTGATTAAAAATAACCACTTTAATTCTGATCTAAAAAAAAAAAAAAAAAACATAGATATTTTAGGAAATCCAAATGATTTCACTTACCCAAATCATTTCCATTTAGCAATGAATGGAATCCGTGATATTGTAACTTTATTGTTAAGAGTTGGCAACAAACAAAATTACAAAAAAACAAATGAAACATCAATTCTTTCTGATCATCCAGATGGGAATTCTATTATAAAAATTTTTGGGCAATATCCAATTGAAGCGGTTTTTCTTAATAGAACTGGTTTCGATGAAGGAACATCTGTAGCGTATTCCATTTTATGTGATATTTTTACTTCTCATCAGATACGTCCATTTTTAGATGAATATTTATATAAATTTTATTCTTTTATTGTATATTCTTTTGAAAATGAAAACGATTTTTCTGAAGCTGCTTGCTCAATTATTATGAATACTGAAACTATTTTCATGACAAAGTTAAAGGGGTTATATGTATTAATCCCATATTATTTAAAAATTATTAACAAAATTTTATTAAATGTAAGTCCTGAATTCCAAAAGATCATCAACAAACAAAATAAAATAAAATAACATTAAAATAACAATACATATGAAATACTTTTCTTATTTTTGTTTTGAACAAAAAAAAAATGTATTTATTTATTTTCTATAAAAAAATCACTAATATTTTTTTCAAAAATTGAAAAATACAATAAACAATAATTAACATTTTTAATATTAATTTAATAGAATGAACCAACTTTTAAAATAACTGTCCCATTCTCTTCGTTGCGTAGATCAGCTTTATTAATTTTAAAAACTCTAATTTGCTTACCGAATCATTTTAATGATTTTTCGATTCCTGAAATCGAAGGTTATTCTAGGGAAAATATTAGAAATTTTCAATTTATTTCAACAATAAGAACAGCAATAATTAATGGGTTTACAAAAGAAAAAGATCCTGAAAACGCCAAATTATTTTTTTGGTGTATGGGTTATTTAGTATTTGCAACTATTAAAAGACAATCAACTGTCGTTCCATTAATTATTTTAACTTTACAAAAATTCATTTGCGCCCCAACAGAGGAACAACAAAAGTGGCCAATAGATGTAATATCATCGGCCTTAACTACATTAAAATCTTTTTCTGGCTTTGTAGATGAAATCAATGATTGTTCAACAGTAATTATTTATTCTTTTTCTTTCATTTTTTTTTTTAATTTTTATCAACGCAATGTTTTAGACTTGGTCAAATATTGATTACGATTATTATAATATTTATTATTTTTCTTCTTATTCTTAATCAAATCAAATTTGATTTAGGACAATTCTGTTTTAATTTAATTGGTTACGATTTTTTTTTTTTTTTTTTTATTCTATTATTTTTTTGTAAAACTATCTTGTTCTCATTAATTAAGAGTAAACAAATAAATTAATCATTATTTTTATTTAAAAATTATTCTGAAAATTAATCTTAAAAAATAAATATAAATAAAAAAAATTAAAAAATAGCAAACCGTGCCAAATCTTGTTATTGGACTAAGCAGAGTGATTAAAAAGTATTTAACAAATTTTCCAACAAATTGGAAACAAAAAGAATATGATTCAATTATTATTGAAATAATTAACGTGATTTGTGATTTTGTTTGTGAAGGGCAATGGATCTTTTTATATCCAAATACAGTTAATGAAATTCTTGGGGCAATTGGAGAAATTTTAAAAGAAAAAAAGAGTATTTTAGAAACGAAAAAAGAAAAGAAAAAAAAAGATGAAGATAAATTAACCATTACAGCACATGTTAAATTCATTGCACAAATTACTTGGTTTAAAATTTTAAGAATTGCTGGTAACTTTCCATTATCCACTGGTACATCCAATTTCTCTACTCTATTAACAGAAGAGAGAATAATGAAAAAACTTAATTTGCCCGAAAATGAATTTATGGATTATATTAGATTCTATTTATTAGGAAATGATAAAATTTTTTCAATTATAGAATATCCATTTAAAGATGAACAAGATGATAGTAAATTAACTTTTCCTTTCCTTATTTACTATTTTTGTTTTTCATTTTTTTTTTTTTTTTTTTCTTATTTGTTCTAAAAAAAAAAATTTGCTAATTGAAAATTAATTTTATTAATAGAAATTAAAAGAATTTGAGACTAAAAAAATTCCAATTTTGATAAACTAAACACCATTTCAAAAATTGTGACTCACCTGAAATAATAAATTGAAAAAAAAAAATAGATATTCGTATTCAAGAACAACCAATAATTAAATCTGATTTGTAATTCAGTTTTAAATCATTTCTAAATCTATAAAAATCTGATATTTTAAAAATTAAAAAAAAATCAAACCAAAAACTAAAAAAAAGTGAGTAACAATTTTTGAAACAAACATTACCGATTTTTTTATTACTGAACTTTAACTGGAAAAAAGTTAACAACAAGATTTTTTACTAATAATTCATTTAATTTTAAAAGACATTACATAGTCTCAATTTTCTAAATGATTATTTGTCTTTACGAAGATCTCTTTTTTTTCCACATGATCTAATACAAAAAAAAAAAAAAAAGTATAAAGAAAAAAATGAAAAGAAAGCAAGAAATTTGTAAAAGAAAAAGGAAAAGAAAAAGAAAAGAAAAAGAAAAGAAAAAGAAAAACAAAAGAAAAACAAAAATTTGATTAAATTATAAAAAAATGATTACTGATCGAAAAATTTGAAAATATTTTTTTGATAAGAATACTGGAATAAACCCTCAAAACAACTTTCATTAACATTATAAAGTGAGTCAAAATTTTTGAAAAATACTTTATTTTCAAAATGAATCATTGAATTAATAAAAAATCGAAATTGATTTTTTTTTAATTTTGTAGATTACTGAACTGTCAAATATTCAAATTAAAATTTTAACTTTTGAAAAAAAAACATAAAATATTTCATGATCCAAAATATTTTTAATTATGTTTTTATTCCGCATCAATTATTAATAATTATATGGGTTATTATTGATCCAAACTGTATCATTGAAACTACCATATTTATTAAATTATTAAGAAAAAAAATTAAAATTTAATTTCAAAATTTATCTTTAAAAATTTAACACAAAAATGCAAAATAAATCACTCTGATATCATAATTTTTAATTATTATCCAATACATAGTATTAAAAACAAAGCTTAGTTTCGAACTAAGAAATATTTTACACCTTTCTCAAAAAATAAAAATATTCAAAATAATATAATAAATTAATGTTTTAAATTTCTATCAAAATAAAATAAAACAAAATAAAAAAAATTAAATCAAATAGAATATAAAAGTTATGTTATTGTAAGAGATTTGATTGGAAGATATGCGTGGTCTTTTGCTTTACAAGGGTTGCCAATTGAAAATAAAACGAATTTTTATCAACCAAATAAACAAAACACTAACAACATATCCTTCAACTCAATTAACAACGAAAACAATAGCGATAGCCGCAATAGCACCAATAGCAGCAGCAGCAACAGTAGTGGTGGTGGTGGTGATGATAAACATAATCTAAAAAAAAATAAAGAATTAGAAATTAAATTCGATTATCAAAGTGAAAATTTGGATTTTTTTCAAAAGGATATTGAAAATAAAGTAAATTGTATTGAGAGTATTATCAATATTCAACATCGAATTGAAAATATTTCCAAAACTTTAAAGCATGCATTAAACGAGGAAATTAAATATGATAATTTAAGGCCAAAGCAAGTTGATCGGGAAAAAAAGGATTTCAAATTCAACGAAAGTAGATTATTGTTATCAAATTTTGGATTATTAGGTATCTCTGATAAAAAGCAAATTCATTCATTAAATAATTGCGAAGAACTCTTTTTGACTTTAAGAAAATTAGACAACTGCCATGAACGATTGTGTCATTCTATTGGGATAATTTATATCGAAAAGGGGCAAAATAGGTATTACAATGGCGAGGGTATCTTTGAAAATAAATGTGGTAATGAAGATTATGAAGATTTCATTAGACAAATTGGTTGGATAGTTGATTTAAAAGTACATAATGGATATAATGGTGGGCTTAATTGGGCAAGGACGGGTAAATATGCATCTTATTATAGTAATTATAATACCGAAGTGATTTTCAAAGTTGCAACGCTATTAAAAACAAAAAATATTGAAAAAAAAAGGCAAATTTTAGGATCATGCTTTGTCGTTATAGTTTGGTGTAATGACGAAAGAAATTTTAATCCCAAATGTATAAAATCAAGTAAAAACAAAATATTTTTTATTATCAAACCACACCCTACGGGCTTGTTTACTGTGACTATTGAAGATTATACGGGTATTTTCCACAATTCTGGACCATTGGTGAACCGTTCATTTTTAGACAAACCAACATTAGCTCATTTAATTAGAACAACGGCAATAAATTATAATTACCAATTATACATGAAAAACAAAATTTCTGTGGAGCCCTATAAAATTAGAGCCAGAGTAATAAAGGAAATTAAAAGAAAATTCTTGTTGAAATTAAACTATGATGAATTCTATTCTTGCCTATTTTCCGGTCTACAAAAGGACATTTTGGATGAAAAAACTCAATTGCTTGATGAAGAAAGCTCCAAAAGTGAGGTGAGCGATATAAGTTACGGTGAGAAAAGAGATTTGAAAAAAACTTATTCTGAAAGCAGTGATTCCAAAAAATCTACATCAGAAATACCCAAAAACAGAAAAACCCATTTAAATATTGAATATTCGGAGGGCACAGATAAAAGTGAATATAGTGATTATAGTGAGACAATTTCACTTAATTCCGAAAATAAATATGATACTGAGAAAGAAAATAAGAATAATAAAAAACGGAAAGGATCGGTACACGAAGAACGAGATATTATTTCGAAATCTGAAAAATTACAAAAGAAAAAGCAAAAGCAGAAACAGAAGCAGAAGCAGAAACAGAAACAGAAACAGAAAAATAAATCTCTCAAATCTGAAAGTAAACAAAAAAAATCAAAATCCTTTTCCAAAATTCAAAAAAGAGAAAAGAAAAAAAGTATTTTCCGTAAAATTGGCAGTGTTACACAAAGCGATGAAAATGAAAAAAAAATATAAATTAAACAAGATTTTTTATATCTAATTTTTCATACTATTACCTTCATTATTTCGTGGTTTTTTCTTTCTTTTTTTTTTTTTTGTTTTTTTTTTCATGCTTTTTTCTTTTGGCTTTATTCTTTCTATTTTTGTTAAAATTTTTTTTTTTTTTTTTTTATTACTATTATTTTTTCATAATTTAAAATTAAAGATTTAAACTTTTTTCTTTTAAACATTATTTTTTAGCAAGTTCAACTTTTTTTTTGCATTACAGTAAAACTTTAAATCAGCCATTAATTCTATTGAATACCAATTATATTTTGAATTCCAACTTAATAAATAAGAAAAAATTATCAGGATGTAAATTAAATTTTTATAGCTCAACTTTTTAAAAGTTCATCTTTACTTTTAGTTCATCATCATTTAAACACATAATTACTAAATGAATGTGTCTATTTTTCGATTTTTATGTGTTAAAAATTGATTTTTAGAACTCAAAACTTAAGATAGTTGAATTCCATTACTTTATCAAAAATATTAATTAATAACTGATGTTATATAAAGTGCATGCTCAAAAGATATAAAAATCAAAATTAACATAAAAAATTGTTATTAATCAATTAAAACCTATAAAGACAACAAAAAAAAAAAAATAAAATGAGTATCAGATTTAACGTTTTTTTAAAAAGTCTTAATAATAATTATCAATCGTAAAATAGAGGGTGAAAATGATTGAAATTTAAACATTGTACAAAAAAAATAAATAAATAGAATTTATAAAACTGTGAATTTAATTAAAATAAAAAAAAAATCTTCATTTTTTGAATCTTTTCTTTTAAATAATGTGGTTATTGGGAAAATTATTATTTTTTTCAAATCAGTCAATTACATTGGAATATATTGACTGGGGTATTTAAACATCCTTTAAAGGTATGTTATGGTAGGTTAGAGTATGCTTGGGTGGTTTGGATGGTATGTTAGAGAATTTTAGTAATGATTTTGAAAAAAAAAAATAATTAAGAGAGGAATTATACTTGTGTGAATTATTTTAAGCGGAAAAAAATTTCTAACTTAACTTTTGTGATTTAAAACTGGTTTTTAAAAAATTTTTAAAATATTTAGTATTGATTATTTCAAAATTTTGATTTTTATACAATTTATTCCCTAAAATACCACTAATCACAAAATAATCACTTTGATTTTTCCACAACGATTTAAAACTATTAAAAACTTTTATACTGATGATAATGATCAAGAAACAATTCAAAAAAAAACAAAAAAATTCTAATTGAGCAATTTAGAAATTTAATAAAATACCCCAGTTATTCATAGAACATTTTATTGTTGTGGTTTATTGATAATTTTTGTTTCTAATTTGTTCCCGTCATTCTATTGAAATACATAAAAAGTGTAGAAATTCAATCAAAAAATATTTTACGACATTTTTATGTTATTTGGAAAAATTCATCAGTATAATGCAGATCAATTTTAATTAATTATCTATTTGTCAAAATATGAATAAGGAGAAAAAGATTTTATTGTAAAATTTTATGAAATTGGATGACCTGGTTCCATTTTTTTGTGAATAACATTATTCACAAAAGCTAATTTATAATTAGCTTAACTAAATAAATTGAAATTAGACAATTTTTAAAAAAATCCATTGAATTCTGAATATAACGAATTTAGAAACATTAGACTAATGTTTGATGTATATTTTAGTTGGTAAATGATTTTTTATGGTCAATAGTAGATGTAATAACTTGAAAAAAGATCAAGTTAAACAATCTTTTGAATATTTACTCTTTGAAATAAAAGTTTTTCTTGTTTTGGTAAAAAACATTTCCAGGTTCAAAATTCGAAATTTACATCATAAAACTCAATACTCTGGCATATCCCATCTTATCTTATGATTGTAAAGTGATAGTAGTTTGAATGTAAATAGTAAAAATATACTTGAAAATAGTGGTAACTGTAATTATCTAACTTGTTAAAAAATGGTTTACAAATCAACCTTCTTTCGTTTGAAATTTTTGCAAAGTTTTTCCTTTAATATATGTTTTTTTAGTTTTTCTTTCAGAAATCGTACATAAAACCTAAATTTTGAATTTTTTCTTTTTCCTTTTAAATGAATGTTTTCAGCAATTTTTTCAATATATTATATTTAATTTTGGTTTCACTCAAAATAAAAAAAAAGATATAACTCAAATGTATTAAAAAAAGATTAGTTTTAAATAATATAAAGTTTTTTTACAAATAAATTGTAAAAAAAAATTTGAAAAATCACCAAATATTTTTTATTTTATAAAAGTATTCAAAAAAATAATGTAAGGGAATAGTAACTTTCATTTATTTTTTCCCAAAAGGTAATAGAGTAATTATTTACACAAGAATATAATTAAGCCCAATAGGTAACCTCATGGATCAACTTTAGAGAAATGAGTTCTCCATTTTATAGAAATATTCATTAACTCAATTAATTTTTCAGTCAAAAGATCTGATTACTATTTTTGTATGAATTTTTGGATTAAATTAGAAAAAGAAAAACATGCAAAAATAATTTATTTTATTTTTATGAAATCCCATTTTTGTGTGAATTATGTGGGACTTAAGGAACAAAAAAAAACCTTTATACTTTAATCTTTTTTTAAAAATACAATACAAATATATAAAAATACAATCAAAAAATAATCAAATATTGAATCCATGTAGATCTAAAAAAATTGATCATGTCTTATATTCCACAAATATATATATTTATCAAATTTTTTAAAGTTTAAAAGATTAGGAAATATTTGTATCTTAAATATTAAGCCTATAAACAATGAGTATTTGTATTAAAAGTAAGTTATTTGTGGATTATTTATTCTTGTTTTTTTTTTTTAAAAAATATTAATTTGAATAAATTATATTTATTTGAAAATTTTTAAACAAATTGAGAAATAATTCGAAATTCCATTGTGTAATTCGACCAATTGGTTGTTTATAACCAACTGAAATAATTAGGTTTTTGTTATTAATTATTGGTTAAAAATAATGAAATTAAAAAGTATTTCACTGGTTATAAAGTTGAATTTTACAGATTTTAAAAAAATTATGAGTTAAATTAATAGTTTGATTGTTTTAATCTTTTTTTTCTTCAGTATAAAGAAAAAAATGATTCAAAATGTTATTAGTTTAATTACATTTTTTTTCAGGTTTAAAATTATTATTGTAATTTTTTTGAGATTAATTGGATTTTTTCTACTGAGGAATTCCCAAAAGAAGTAATTTCATTTTTACCGAATTTTTTTGTACAATTCCATCACATTGTAGAAAATAATAATATTTCTTTCTTCTTCAACAAAAAAAAAAAAAAAAAATTGAAATGATTAACTAATATGTTAGATTCTGAACTTTTTAAATCAGAAGTAAAATGGTACATACATTAAAAAAAAACAAAAATTCATTTCGGGAAAGAAAATTAAAATTGATTTTGGTATTGTATTTATGAGATTTTTACCCCGTTTTTCAATTTCAAGATATGGTAATTTTTTTTTGAATTTGATATTAAATTTACTACACTTGCTTAAATATGAATATTGTAAAAAATATAGTACATTTATTTTCAAGATGAATAAAGATTTTATATACATTTATCCAAATTTTGGCCATAGTGAATTTAATATCGGATTACTTTATTAGATAATAATAATTTTAAGCAAAAAATTGTTTAGTGAATACCAATCTTACAATTTTTAAAAAAATCATTTTTAAAACAAAACTTTGGTCTTTACTAAAAGATTTTATATTGAAAATTCATTCAAACTCAGAAATCAAAACGGGTGTTTAGTTTACTATAACCAAAATGTGTATAAATACATAAGACTCTTTATTTATCTCCAAAATAAATGTACTATATTTTTTACAATATTCATATTTAAGCTTGTGTAAAAGATATTTTTAAATATTATTAGTCCCTTTAAAAAATTTTTTTTATATGTCATTAAAGAGTTGGATCATTTTTTATAAAATTGTCCTGTCTATGAAAATAAGAATAAAATATGGACATCTGGATTAAAAAAAAAAATTAATCTTTCTCATATATTAAAAAATAATGTAATTTTTACTATTTTTGATATTATTAGAAAAATAGATTTATCTTATTTATTATCCCTAATGAGTAATAAAGTTATTTTTAAGTAACAAACAAATTTTCTTAAGACTAATTTTAAAATTCGTGAAGTTCCGTCAAGTGTCGCAGAGTGCCTAGGTTTTCTTGAGGTTTTCTGTATTATATGTTAAGTGTTTTAGGTTTTTTTGAGGTTTTTTATTTTATTTGTGAAGTGTTCTAGGTTTTTTTTTACTTTTTGAAATAAACAGCAAATTTTAATAAATTTTCGGTTTATTTCGAAAAGTAAAAAAAAAAACCTAACGAAAATCTAATGATTTTCCAAAGAAAAAAGAAAACACAAAAAAACCTAACGAAAATCTATTGATTTTCTAAATCCAAAAGAAAAGAAAAAAATCAAAATTTAATTTCCTAGTTTTTTTTTTTTTACTTTGAGATTTAAATAGAAAATTATATAAATTTTCGTTTTATTCATAAATTAAAAAAAATAACGGCAAATATGAGGAATTAAAAACTCCTTCATTAAATAATAAAAAAAAAATAAAAATGAAAAAAAATTTTTTAAGGTGGTTAAATAAAAAAAAATCAAACTGTTTAAATGTTATTATTTGGGTTCTTTATTGTTAAAATGTCTTTTTCATATTGGTTTTATCATTCCAATAAATTAAAAAAATTTTTTTTTACTTTATTCTGAAAATCACTTAATTTAGAATTGTATGGTGGGGTACAAAATTTGATCCTCTTCACTTGAAAAAAGAGTACAAAATTTACCAATTTTAACTATGTTAATATGTGATGTCTACAATTTTTTTCAAAAAAAAAGAAAATTATGATTTTTTTTAACTTATTTAACAAAGAAAAAAGACTCTATTTAGTATTCCTCACAATATTTTTTAAAAATTTTTTTCTGAGGTATAATTTTTTATTAAAAATTTATTCTGAATTTGGTAAATATATATATATATATATATAGGTATATTTTAAAAAATCATTGAAGAGGGTTCTTTGATAATATCAATTAAAGTAACCCTTATTTTTTTTTAACGATTAAAAATTGATCTACAAAAAAAAAATATCTGAAAAATAAAAAATTAATAAAAAAAAAAAAAAAACAAAAACTATTTAAATAATTGATTAGTTTTTTGATTTAAAATGTAGATCATAAACAATTTAATTGGTGGTACAAACCAAGAAAGTTGTTTCATGCTCAATAAAGTGGCTGTCATCATTAAATATCGTATTTTTTTTTAAAAACTATCCACATTTTATTCATCAAATTTTTTAAATTCTGTACATCTCCACTAGTATAGTTTGTTGCTTTGTTCGCAACACCAGCTACTAAGATAACATGATTTTTTTTGATATTTCCTTTTTTAGGATCATAAAATACTGGTACGTTCATGTGTCTTGTTAAAGAAACATGTCCTTTTGGTGTTCCCTTTTTCATTTTATTTTTTTTCTTATAATCGTTTGTAATAACTGGCTTTCTTTGTCGGATCGCTTCACCTATATATTTGGAAAGAGTTTAAGAAAATTTATTTGAGAAGAAAAAGGAAAAAATATTTAAAATATACAAAACAATTAGTAAAATTAAATTAATAAAATCTGGTTAAAAAATTAAAAGTTATATTGGATCTGATGTAATAAAAAAAGTTTAAAAAAAGAGTTTCCAGAAAATTGTTTCATTTGAATTTGAGAAACTGTTCTGGTGATAGCCCCTAGTCTAACTAATTTTAATCCTTTACCAGCTTTGAAAAGTATGGAAAAGTATGAAAAAAAAAAAAAAAAGATCATTTACCCCATAACCCAATTTTAGCTGTTTCGTATTTCACAGGTCTATTGATCATTCCACACTCACTCATTGCAGAATTTGACCATCCATACAAATGAATGAATGATTGATCCTTGCTGACAAATGCTAAATAGCCAATAGTTGAATCTGTGATCCTGACACCTTCTTCAATGCACCAGTCGGCAATCTCTCTTGAGGTCAGTGAATCATCTGTGGTCAGAGAAGTGTTTATAGATTTAATTTTGTTTGTATTTGTGACCCTATTCCTAATTACGACCTGTATCATTACACCACCCTTGAGACGGACTGGCTTGAACCAGACGTGGCATGGAAGTGTTTCGTTTTTGAAGTTTTTGATTTTCCATGGAAAGTCACACCCTCCGCCTGAGATTGCTGACCCGATCTTTTCACGGATCTGGTTCATCAGTGGCTTTTCTGTGTTTTTTTGGTTGTCTTCACAAATGTTAGCAAAATGGTAGACAGCAATTTTCACCGTATCGACATCCTCAAACTTTAAGTATTTTGCAAATGATTCATTACAATCAACCAAATCTCCTTGTTGGTTGATCAAGCAAATGATTTCGCTGTTGTCCCGAATCGTTTTTGAATATTTTTTGAGAGTGCACAGATCAACGTTTTCTGGTGGTAAAAATGTTTGTCCAATTCCTGAGTTTCCCATTGTGTTTTCAATTTATAATATTAAAAGAGATAAAAAATATTTATTTGAAAAAAAAATGGATTTTAAGTTGTAGATCTTAATTTAAAACAATCTTTTTCAATGAACTGATAATAACTATCAATGTTACCCCTGTTTTTTGGGGGGTTTTTATCTTCAAATTCGAATAGTTGAACAGAATTAAAATATTAATTCCAAAAGATTCACATTTTAAATATTATGTGGGATTCTCACAGAATTAGTGATGTAATAAGATTAACTTATTTTATATTCCCCTTTTTTATAAATATTATAAATTTCTAAAAATAAGCATATAACAGTAAGTTTCGGTCTTAGATTGTTATGATTTAAATATGTTGAAACCTTTCAGAATTTTGAATTTCCAGTAAAATTCAAATGATTACAATATATTTTTATCACTAACAAAAAGTTTTTTTTAAGACAAATTAGGAGTATTTTGAAAAAACTTTTAGCCAAATTTAGCAGGAGAAAATGCTTACAGAAATGTTGAATTAATCTGACTCAAATAAATATTCTTTTTCAGACACCAAAAATTTTTTTACAAATTTCTGAAAAAAATTTTTTGTTTTTGACAAAAGAAAATAAAAATCTGTGGTTTTCCGAAAAACAATTTTACTTTTAAAAAAAAAACTTTCTATTTTTGTTCGGTTTTGGTCTTTGTGTTTGATAATATTAAATGGAAAACAAAAAGATCTAAATTTTCTTTCAGCATTTCTTGAAAAAATTACAACCAAAAATTACAATAAATCAAAGTTTCCAATTCTAAAAAGATAAAATGAATAATTTAATCTTGTTTTATGGAATTTCAAATTTGGAATGTTTCCTTAATTTAAGATCTTTTGTTTGGTAATTTGAAGGAAAATTTTGTTCCATTTATTTTGTATTAAATAGTCCTCAAAAAATATATTATCTTTACAAACAAACTGATTTTCATTTCTAAATTTAACTTGTCTTATTTGTTTAGGGATTAACAGACCCCAAATTATTTAACTGTTTTTGTTTTGATTTTATTAATTATTTTTTTTTGAATTAATCGTTAACTGGTTTAAATTGACTAACCTTAATTAAGTATTTGTTCTTTTTTTTAAAAAATTGTCATTTTGAGAACAAATTTCGATTCTTTTTATAATTTTCAAGTAATAATATAAGAATATTCAAAAAACAAAGTTTAGGTATAAAAGAGAGAAGGTAAATGATATTATGAAAAGAAAAACTAAAAATAGCAATGAGTGAGTTTTTTTCCACTCTTGTGTAATAAAGGGATATATAGAAAAAAATCAGTAAGCAAAAAAGGAAATTTGCTAATGAAAAAAAAGTAAATAGATATATCTCAAACATTGAAGAAAATTTAAAAGCTTTTTATCTAGAAATGCTTAAATTCAGCAATTTTTAGAGAATTTCTTTTTGAATGTTTTTTCGTTCCAAAATAAATTATCCTTTTTTTTGCAATTATAAATTTGTTTTGAGAAAAGTTCAAAATGTTTATAATTTCAATTATGCAATACAATTCGGTTGAAATTATAAAGGTTTAAAGTTTGAAATATTTTAGTTAAGAAATTTAGAAAAAGTCTTTGGATTCTCAAAAAACAAATTTTGTTTTAAAAATTATATCTTTATAAGTAATTATTTAAGACTGTAAATTTGGTTTGAAGGTTTATGCCTTAACAACAGGATTGTCTTAACAATTATTTCAAAAAGAATTTGAGATCAAAATGAAATAAATTGTTTTAAAAAATTGCTTTTACGATTGGGTTCATGATTTGGATTCACTTTGCAAAAAATTCTTTTACTTCGCTTGGAAAACTTTGTGAATTTTTGCAAAAAAAGACTTTTTTTTTTATTTTTTTCAATTTTCTCAAGAAAATGAGTAACAATTTCATAAAGCAACCCGTGGTTGAACTATGGGCGGGAAAATAAAAGCAAGATGTTATTAATTAAGATTTTTTCAATATTAAAAAAAAAAAAATTCTGTAAAAAATTTAAAGAAATCTTCAAGAATTCAATCCTAGACTGGAAATATTTCTAACAGCTGGTTCCGACAAAATGGCTGAATTTTTATTTTTACCAATGTAATTATTTTTAAGAAAGGTTCGTAAAAAAATTTTTCCCTTTGTTTTTCAGCAGATAGTGGATTTTTTTAATACAAAATCGGATAGATCCCAAAAGGTCAAAAGAAAAAATAATTTTAAGAAAAATAGAACAAAAATTTTTGATTACATAAAGAAAGCATGAGTGAAGGTAAAGTTAATGAGGTACTAACACTTTTAGATTGTTTTTGGAACTTTACTTAACAAAATATTATCAAAATTATTTGCAAAAATTTCTTTTGGATTATTTAATAACATGTTAATTGATAAAAAAATATTATCTTTATATTAGACAAAAATCTTATTAGTGAGCACAAAGGCAGATGAAATTTTATCTGAGAAACTGGGGTAAATTTTCCAATTTTTTAATATTTTTATTTTTCAATTTCAAACTATTTTCGAACATCGATTGCTATTTTTTGTATATCTTCAAATGAAACTTTTAAAACGATTCTTTTCGAAAGAATAATAAAGTCTAACTAATTTTACAAAGTTTCTTATCACTTGAACCAATAAAATGCTTTATTTAAGGACTATCTAAAAAAAGGCTATTTCCGGGGTATGGGGGGTTAAAACACCACTGTTTTAGACTCTTTATCTTTTTCAATTCACCAGAAACCCAAAATTGATAATTTTTTGCAAATTTTTTGAACCAAAAAGCATTTTTTGGATTTTTACAATCGTTTGTCATTTTTTTCAGCGCATCTAATTTTTAGCAACCTCAAAAAAATGAAAAAGAAATTTTTTTTTCTTTTTAAAGCCAAATTGACAATATTCAATTCCATCTTTTCCAACAAAAAAGTGTTTTTTTTTGTAGTAAAACACATATAAAAAATTTTTTACAAAAAAAGATCAGAACACATAAAGTTTTTTTTACAAATAAGATCAAAAAATAAAAAAATAAAAAAAATCTTTTTCGTATTTTGAGAAAAACAAACAATGAAAATGAATGGCAAATAAAAAACAAATCACTTCTAACTTTTCCCCTTTTCATTTTAAATTATTTTTAAAATGACAAAGAAAAATTTTGCATTTTGATAAATTTAATGTTCATATCCCAACCATTATAGTTCTAATTGAAGTGTTGTCTTACAATCAATTTTTACCCCTGAAAAAAGAAAGTTAGAACAAAAATGGTTGGGATATGGCTTTCAGTAATAGGTTTGCTAATGAGAATCTGATCTGTCAAAATAAATATTCCTAAAAATCTAAAATTTGATAGTTCTTCTGGATACTAAGAAATAAAGACAACATTTCACTCGTGTTTTAATCCCTGTAAAGGCAATAGTGGCCTTATTTTAGATAATCCTTAAAGCTTTAGCCAAAAAAATTTGGAATGATGCCGAAATAATCTGTATAGACTGAGTATAATGTGTTTTTCAAAATAATTACAGTGATTCTTTTTTTCTATAAATCCTACATTTCAAATGATAAACAAATCGACAGTAAACAATAAGTAAATACCATACTGATTTCTTAAAGTTCTACGAAGTAAAAAGAAAAACTCAAAATGAAGGATCAAATATAAAAATATTTTCTCACAAAATAAAATTATTTGTAAGAAAATATTCTTAATCAAAAAGAAAAAAACAAAAAAAAATACAAAAATATTTAAACGTTTTCTTTTAATAATTTATAACATTCTCAAAATATCAATTTGTATATATTCAAAATATATTTTACTGTGGATCTGCTATTGGGTACTTAACTAGATGTTGTATCAGAACGAGAAGAATAACAAATCGCGTTTTTTATTTGAGACACAAGTTTTATGCTCTAAAAACGGGTAGTTTGACCCACTGTAATATGAAAAAATGAAGTACAAATTTTCAGACATTTATATGAATTTGTTAGAGTAATGCGGTGTGAATGGCCCTGTGTAACAGCCTTTAACCCATTGCTGGTATTTGAATCATAAATTGGAAAAAAAAATTCACTTAATTTTCAATTTCCTTTTTCAAATATAGACCATAAATTACAAGTTACTTGTTTGGAATACTATTTAGAAAAAATTTTGAAAAGGAAGTGGAAATTTTTTCCTATTTAGAACATAAATACCAGTATAGCAATTTATCTCATGTTTTTTTTTTTTTTTTTGTAGACTTGGGTGTTTGAACATAGGAAGGCACCAATATAATCTTGGCTAATATTCAAATTGACTTTCGAGGTTAGACCTTTGATTAATGTAAATGGTTCAATAATATTAAATTTTTTTATTTCAAAAATTTCGTCATATCGACAAAATTACTAGGTTATATTGATTTTGAAAAATAAAAAATCAAAAAATGATCTCATTATTTTGTTCATTTTTTTGTCAAAAAATTACATTTTAATCTTTCAATATTTTCATAATTCTAATTTAAAATTTATTTAAAGAACTTTATTTCTTATTTATATACTGTTTTCATCCTATTGATTTATTTTTTTTATTTCAACAGTTAGCAAATATTTTTTATATGGGTTAAATTTTCGTAATTGGTATAATATAAAACACTAGTTATTACACCACTATATGGTAAAAACATTCAGTTCATTTTTCTACCTTTTTTTTATACAAATAAAGTTTTTCAAGAAAAAGATTGTAATTTATGGTTGTTTTTGAAAAAGAAAAATGAAAATTAATAGAAAATTTTAAAAGGTTTATTTTGAATATAAGCGCAACCTTTCAAAAAAACAGTTTTTTAATTAAGGGGGTTAGCAACATCATAACTCTAATTGAAATTGAAACACAGAAAAGTAAGGAATATATGTTTAAAAATTATATTGATATTCTAAAGTGTTATTCCGACTTTCTAAGTTACTATTTTTTTTTTTTCTTCTTGTAGAAAATTAAAAAAAGAAAAAAATTAAAAAAAAAAAAAAAAAAAAAAAAAAATCAAAAGAAAGAAAAAGAAAAACAGAAGAAAAACAAAAATATGAGAAAAAAAAATAAATAATAACAGTTTTAAAAAATTAGAACAAATTATTTTTGATCTAACAATTTAAAATTATATTCTGAAAATTTAATCTTAGAAATCCATAAAACAACTTTAAATAACATTATAAAGTGTGCCAAATTTTTTGAAAAATATTTCACTTTTCTTCCAGAACAAGATGTTTTTCCTATGGTTTCTTAATAATGCATTGGAGTATAAATAGTTATTGCAAAAATATTGAATTTTATAACCCAAAATTTTTTGGGAAATTAATCTAGATTTCATCGAAAATTGAATGATTTCATAAACTACAGTCAGTTCCACTTTTAAGACACAAACATTCAACAAAATTTAAGGCTTAAAAAATCCCAAATTAATGCACAAAATTCCGATTCTAGTAAAATAAATTGTATAAAATATAAAATTACAAATTTTGTGCCTTAATTCGAGATTTTTTTGTGCAGAAAATTTCGTTGAAAGTTTGTGTCTTAAAAGTGGAACTGACTGTATTTGTTAACTTTTATTTGATTTTTTTTGATGAAATGGTTTGAAAATAATCTCAAAAAAACCCTTGAAAACTTAAGCTAATCATTATATGATTTTCTAAATGAAATTTCAATAAAATTTCTTATCTACCACAATTAATATCTTAATATTTAATTTTTTTTAAAAATATAGAAATTTGTTAAAAAAACATAAAAATATTACGAAATCAATATTACTCACATAGTTATGATAACAATTTTAGGAAATATTTATTCATTAAATGTTATCACACACGCCCCCCTCAAAAGTTCAATTACAGTCTAAGGGGAACAAATAAAAAGATTATGAAGCGATTAGTATTATTTTATTACTTAAATGTAGAAATATCATCATGTTTAAATCATCAATACTTAATATTTTTAAATATTGTTCAAAACCCGTTTTTAGACACCAAAGTAGAGTGGGAATTTTTTCCCCTTAAAATAAGTAACAAAAATATAATTGATCTCTTAATTATTTTTTTTTTTTACAAAATCCTATTAAAAATTACTTAACATACCATTCAAACTACCCTAGCATCCTTTAATTTACCTTAGTTTATCCCCAATTTTGCCTAACCTAACCCTAACCTTACCGAATAATATTTTCAAAATACTAACTGTTAAATATTTCAATTGGGTTGGCTATTGTTTAAAAATTGAGAATTTGATCAAATTTTAAATTTAATAATTTTAATATAAAAATTGAATAAAATTCAAAATAAGATAATAAAAATAAAGTGAATGTTTAAAATAAATTTATTTACATCAAAAAACAATAATTTTTGTAAACAATCATAACTAGAAAATTTTTTTAAAAAAAAAAAACAACTCTATATTTTGTATTATTGAAATACACACATAGAATAAACATAATTATATATAACAATTTTGAAAAGGGTATAAAACTTTAGTAGGTATTAATGGGAATTACAAAAAAAAATAAAATTTTTCAGTAATATTTTATTCATTTTTTTTTATAAAATTTTTGAAATTTTTATTAGGCTTATTGGAGAGATTATTTGGAAACAATCAAATATTCACGAAAATGCCCGAATATCGAAAATACCCGGAAAATTTTTAAGTTATGAAAAAACTCGTTTTAAACAACTTCTAAGAAACCCTAGTGCCAATATGCTCAGTTTAAAGGTAAATTTGTAATTTTATGGTTGAAAAAAATTTTTTTAGTTGAAAATATCAAAATTCAAAAAATTTAAATTTTAGGGTATAGTATTCAACCCATTTTGTGTGAAAGGGATTAGTATCTTGGATAAATATAACATTTCTGATCATTTCAAAATGGTATTAACTAAATGAGTGAACATGTAATTGTTAATAAAATTTCTAATTGTGTATCTTTACCCATAATTTTGTAATCTTAAATACGATGTAAAAATAACTGAATAATATCTAATCGTACTATACACAGATCCTTATCCTACTCAAGGTTACCCAAACCAAACCTTTTTTTAACTCACCATTCCAGAAAAGGAACTGATTTAACCAAAATATACAAACACGCACCATACCGAAACTAACACAACCCATACCAATAACCTGAAATATATATTTACTTACCCTAATAAGTACCAAAAATTACACAAATATACTCAAAAGGTACCAAAACCTCTTTAGATTAGTTTAAAGTAGAAAATTCAAAAAATATATTAATATTTTGTCTTAAAGTAGAATTGTTGTTTTACCGTTAAACTGTGTATATTGGCACTAGGATTTCTTAGAAGTTTCCTATAACGTGTTTTTATGTAGTTAAAAAATTTTCTGGTATTTTCGGGAATATTTCAAACACCCGATTATTTGAATCTATTTTTTTAATAGTCTAAAAAGAATGGTATTTTTCACTTTTATCATTAAATGTGAAATATGGTTCTCATTTGAAAGAAAAAAATTCAAAATCAATTTTTTTAATTCCAGAAATGATTTAAAATGTGAATAAGATTCTTATAAGCTAAAACCAACAAGTTGTTCAAAAATTTTCCAAAATTTTAAGATTTTTTTTTTCTTATGTTTACTATTTTTTTAAAAACCAGAAAATACCTTTTTTAAAACTTTCAAAGATGAAAAAATGAAGGAAGAACAAAACACAATTGAAATTATTACTTGATTTAAAAAGTTCGAATTAAAAATCAAAAGTTAAAATTACCCAAAGTCAATAAAATTAATTTTTTATTTTTTTTTAAAAAATTAGTTAGATCTCTTCTTCAAAGATAATTAAAAATAAAAAAGTGAAAAATGGGAAATAAAAAAGAAGAGATTGAAAATTTCAAATAGTGAACATAAAAAAAAAAAAAAGCAATAACTTTAATTTTCGCCATAAACTTTAGTACACCAGCCTTTATAATCAAATCCATCTTCCTTGGCGTCCATTTGTTCGCAAAGATAATCAATTTCTTTAACAGCCATTCCAGCCATTTGCATGTCTTGTTTGGTAACATATTCTTTATCCTTGGCGATCACCTTCCATGATTCGAGAGATTGCTCGAGGGTATCTGCGTCTTGAACCCTTGATGTCATGAAATCTACAAACTCGTTGAATTCGATTGATCCAGATTTGTCTTCGTCATATTTGTCGAAAACTTGTTTGATTTCGTCTTCGTCCAAGTCGTCACCTAATGAGTTAAGAACACCGGAGAACTCATATGGGAACAGGGATCCTTTTTTGTCTTTATCAAACAATTCGAACATTTGTTTGAATTCTGTCAATTGCTCTTGGGTGACCTTTGATCCTTCCTTGATCAGTTTTTCCTTTTCCAAGGCGTGGAGTTTATTCTGGATGGTTTCGGACACTTGGTTGTAGAGGTTCACCAAATCCGTGGCTCTGATCGTGGTTGTTTTAATTTCAACATTCCTTTCTGCGATCTGGGTATCGACAGCAAGAGTGTCATCGAGTAATTTTTTCTTCTCGACAAATTCGTTTAATTGACTTTTCACAGTTTCAATTTGTTCGTCGATCGATCCTGATAATTCTTCGTTGATGATGGTCTGTTGTTCCTTCAGGTATTGGTTCAACTCTTCGGCCTTGTTGGCATAATCCTTGCAAAGCTCTTCGTTCTTTTCTTGGACGGCGAGGGCTTCGTCTAATTCGGTTTTTTTGTTGTCAATGTTGCTGCCCATTTGCTCCCAGGCTGTGTTGATGTCGTCAATTGGTAATCCGAGGAAATCTTCGACACCAGCGTCTGTCAATTCTTGGAACATGTTTCTAGTTTCATTAAGAGGCTCTTCCTTTCCTGGCTTATCTTCAACAAAGGTATTATATTGGTCAATTAATTCCTTAACCTCCTCTGACGAGGTTGAATAGATTGGTAAATTCAAGAATTCATTTACTTCGTCCAACCATGTCTTCAAATGCTCGGCTTTATCGAAATAATCGATACGTAAGTTTTCAATTCGTTCGGATTCCTTGTTTTCCTTGTCTTGTTGGATGGATCGGTCCTTGTGTTCCTTATCTTCTTTAATTGAATTCAAGAGGCTGTGGGCAAATTGATTTACTTGCTTTGTTCTGTTGTCAAGCATTTCGTATGTCCATTTTGTATATGGATTTTCGCCCGTCATTAAGACATTACATTCGTCGTCTACTTTTTTCAATTCTTCTAATTTTTCGTTAATATCTTTGCCTTCTTGATATATCTCAGTGACCTTTTCTAATCGGTCTTCTGGTTCGCCTTCTACGCCATTCAAGGTTTTAACCTTTTCATCTAAAAAGCTAGCGTATTCATCAGCAGCTTGGGCAAATTCCTTTCTTTTATCCTTTCGGACTTTTTCTTCTTTCCATTCTTTGATTGTGTCTTCTGCAAAATCTTTAAACACTTTGGTGGAATCAACTAAGGATGGGTATGTGTGCTTAGTATATTTGTTAGATCGGATTCCTAATTCCTTTTGTTCTTTATCAACTTTTTCTAATTCGGCTAATTTTTCGTCAATTTCTGTACCTTCTTGATAAATTTCTTCAATTCCACTGATCATGTCTTCTGGTTCTCCTGAAACTGCATTGATATCGTTTCTTTTTGTTTCCAAGAATTCACCAAAGGCATCAGCAAGTTTACCAAATTCAATTCTTTTATCCTTTTTAACCTTTTCTTGTTTCCAATGAGCAATTGTTTTTTCAGCCCATTTTTTTAATTTATCAGTTGATTTTGCTAATTGTAGATAGGTATGCTTGGTATATTTGTTAGATCGGATTCCTAATTCCTTTTGTTCTTTATCTACTTTTTCCAATTCGGCTAATTTTTCGTCAATATCTGTTCCTTCTTGATAAATGTTTTCAATTCCACTGACCATTTCTTCTGGTTCTCCTGACACTGCATTGATGTCTTTTCTTTTATTGTCCAAGAATTCACCAAAGGCATCAGCAAGTTTACCAAACTCAATTCTTTTATCCTTTTTAACCTTTTCTTCTTCCCAATTTTTGATGGATTTTTCGGCCCATGCTTTCAAATCATTAGCTGTGTCTTCTAATTGTGGATAGGTGTATTTGGTGTATGGGTTTTCACCAGTCATTAATTCATTACATTCATCATCTACTTTTTTCAATTCAGCAACCTTTTCGTCGATTTCCTTACCTTCTTGATATATGTCCTTGAATCCACTGATCATATCTTCTGGTTCTCCTTTTAAGGATTCCATTCCTTTTCTTTTTTCTGTTAACAATTCACCCAAAGCATCAGCAAGTTTACCAAACTCAATTCTTTTATCCTTTTTAACCTTTTCTTGTTTCCAATGAGCAATACTTTCTTCAGCAAATTCTTTAAATTGCTTAGCTGATTTTTCTAAAGAAGGGTATGTATATTTGGTATATTTATTGGATCGGATTCCTAATTCCTTTTGTTCTTTATCTACTTTTTCCAATTCGGATAATTTTTCGTCAATATCAGTTCCTTCTTGATAAATATTTTCAATTCCACTGATCATGTCTTCTGGTTCTCCTTCAACAGCATTGATATCATTTCTTTTTTTTTGTAATAATTCACCAAAGGCATCAGCAATTTCGGCAAATTCCTTTCTTTTATCCTTTTTAACCTTTTCTTCTTCCCAATTTTTGATGGATTTTTCAGCCCATTTTTTCAAATCATTAGCTGTGTCTTCTAATTGTGGATAGGTGTATTTGGTGTATGGGTTTTCACCAGTCATTAATTCATTACATTCATCATCTACTTTTTTCAATTCAGCAACCTTTTCGTCGATTTCTGTTCCTTCTTGATAAATGTCTTTGAATCCACTGATCATATCTTCTGGTTCTCCTTTTAAGGATTCCATTCCTTTTCTTTTTTCTGTTAATAATTCGCCAAGGGCATCAGCAAGTTTACCAAACTCAATTCTTTTATCCTTTTTAACCTTTTCTTGTTTCCAATTTTCAATAGTTTCTTCAGCAAATTCTTTCAAATCATTGGAAGTGTCTTCTAATTGCTTGTAGGTGTATTTGGTATAAGGGTTTGCACCAGTCATTAATACTTTTGATTCATTATCAACTTTTTTCAATGCTTCTAATTTTTCGTCGATTTCCTTACCTTCTTGATAAATATCTTCGACCTTTGGAAGTGCATCTTCAGGTTCTCCTTTAACATCGTTAATATCCTTTCTGATTTTTTCCAAAAATGGTCCGAATTCGTTAGCAAGTTCAGCGAATTCAATTCTTTTATCCTTTTTAACCTTTTCTTGTTTCCAATGAGCAATTAATTTTTCGGCCCATTTTTTTAATTCATTAGCAGATTTTGCCAATTTTTTAGCATCATATTTGGTGTGTCTGTTGGATCGAATGCCTAATTCCTTTTGTTCTTGATCAACTTTTTTCATTTGCTCAACCTTTTCATCAATTTCCTTTCCTTCTTGATAAATGTTTTCAATTCCACTAACCATATCTTCTGGTTCGCCTTCAACAGCGTTAATGTCCTTTCTAATTTTTTGTAAGAATTCAGCAAAATTGTTTACTAATTCAGCAAATTCCTTTCTTTTATTTTCCATAATGGTTTGTCTCTCCAATTCCTTTTCATAAGCATCCTTTCTTTCGTTTAATAAGTTCATTAATTGGTCGTGTTTGCCTCTAATGTCGTCAATTGTTAATGTGGAATATTTATTGTCAGTGGATCCCAATTCTGTTAGTTGCTTATCCAAGTCTTCCAAACTCTCCTTTTTCTCATTTGATGCGTTTGTGATTTCATTCGTTGTTTCGTCTAATTTGGTTTTATAATCTGTGACCGATGCTAAATCATTTCCAAATAACCGATCTTGGGCTACCTCAACTTGATCCTTTTGCCATCTGTTATATTCTCTTGCCTGCTTGGCAAATTCCTTTCTTAATTCTTCCTTTTTTAATTCTCGTTTCAAGTCTTCCTGTAATTGCTCGTTTTTTTTGTTTTCTAATTCCTGTAAGTTTTCCCATCTCGTCTGAAGCTCGTCAATTTTTTCTTGAACTTGATCCTTTTCGCGATAGGCGAGGAAGATAATGCTCTTACCTAATTTAACACATGGTTCCAATTTGGATTTGGAAACTTCGTATTCCTTATGGTATGCTTCAAGAACCTTGATTTTGGTTTTGGCTTGTGGTAGTGTGTCGATTTCTTCCTTGGTATTCAAATATTCCTCCTTCTTTTCGGCAAATTTTTCCAAATTGGCTACTCGTCGGTTGAATTCTTCAACCAACTTCTTTAATAACTTTTGCCTGGAGTATTCCTTTTGCTGTTCCAAAGTTCGATCCTTTTCCTTATTTTCCATCTCGTCCCATAGCTTGTCAATGTTCTCTGTTGTGATCCCTTCGGGGACCTTGTAGGCTGGCCTTTTGTTATTGGAAATTTTTATTTTAAGGTTATTCAGTGCTGTGGCAACTTCATTTTTTTCTTTGAGCTTTGGGGGCTTTTCATTGTTCTTGAAATCGTTTAATTCGTCAATCAATTTTTCAACTCCCTCCAATGTGTTATCAAATTTGTAATTTGGGATTTCCTCATTTTTTTTTTCAATCCATTCCTTCAATGGGCCGGCCCTCTTTTCAAACTCATCGATCATTTCATTAATTTCTTTTGTAAGTGCAGCAACCTTGCCAATTCTTCTTCCTGCGTTTTCGGCCTTCTGTCCCTTAGAAAAGTATTTGAAATATTCTGCCAAGTATGTCATAACGGCCCTTTCATCTGGTTTGACATCAATCATATCTTCTGCGTCAAGGAATTTTGGTAAGCCTAATTCTTTTTCGGCAATGTCAAATGCTAAATTTAAATTGTCTTCTTTGTTCTTGGGATCCAAACTTTCGTAATCGATCAAATCTGGTCTGTGCTTGTGAATCAAGGCACAGAAACCAAGACCATCTTGCCATGACCATGAGAATTCCTTAATGTCAACATTGTCATAGTCTACTGTCTTCCTTTGACACCATAAAAGAAGTGCTTCCTTGGCAGTCAGTTCTTCAACAGAAATTTCAGCAATTGCAAATCTCAAAATGACAGTCCAGATCATACCAAGAATCAATTTAAGATTTCCTTGAAAGATATCTATTTGTGTTTTATTATTTGTTTGTTGGTTTTTTAATTTATTTTGTTGTTTATTTGTTTTTTAAAAATATATTTATTTATTTTTTGTGGTGTTTTGAAATGCTTTAGTTTAACTGTTTTTTTTTTTTTTTTTTTTTAAGACAAAAAAAAGTGGAAAAAAGTGGAAAAAAGTGGAAAAAAATTTTGAAATTGTATTTACCTCCAGCACCAATAGAAGTTAATTTAACGCCTCTGTCTTCAATGAATTTAAGTGCAATTTGCAAATTTTCTCTCATTTGGATTTCCATCCTTGGCTTTTTGTTGTATCTACCAAATGTATGTTCACCAATGACTTCGAGTAATTGAAGAAGATTAATACCACTCTTGAAATCTTTTTGCATATCGTTAATTTTTAATCCTCTTTTTCCAAGATGTGCATTACACCAACGAGTAAAGGCCTTTTGCTGGACCTTTACCCAGCTTTGATCCATAATAGACATGATTAGAAACTATTTTGATGAATAAAGAGAAGGAAAAAAAATCAAAGAATTCCAAAAAAAAAAAAAAAAAAAAAAAAAAAAAAAAGTAAAAATTTATTTAGAAGAAAAAAAAAGAGAAAAAAATTGGAAATAAAAAAAAAACAAACATTTTAAGATTAGAAAGAAAAAAAAATGAAAAAGCAGTTGACCAAAATATCTTTTTAAGAAATTTCTTCAAAGGTGAATTGTAATTGGGTTTTCATCAAAATATTTTTCTTTTTAAAAATTAAATATTTTTCTTGTTTTGGAATGTAGGTTGATCAATTAAATTTCAATTGAATTCATTATTTATAATAAACAGTTGCTTCAAACGTTCTAGAAGTGGTTGTAAGAAGAGTTTTTTTTGCTTTTCATTAAAAAACAAGTTGGGCTTTGAATGTAAAAATCAAAAAAGAAGAACTTTTGATCAAAAGTTTTTGGAATTAAGCAAAAAATTTTTTGAAATGAGACACCAATTCTCAAAATACCCGTGAACTCTTCTTGTGTTTCTTTTTGAAAAAGTTTTTTTTAAGACAAAATAATTTACTTGAGGATTTATTCTTCTTAAGTTTATAAGTTTTCTCAATTTTAGGCTCTCTGAAATTGTAAAACAGTTCAGATATTTTTAAAATGAAATTACTTTTCGAATCATGAGAACCTCAAACGGAATAAAACTCATACTTTGGTCTTACTTTTTCAAAAAAATAAATCCTTCAATAATTACGATGAATAATCCAAAATTATAAAATGAAAAACATCGTTTTGAGAAAGAATAACCCCCTATGATTTCGAATTGAATTCTTGGGTTTTTGTGATTTGACTTTAAAGTTATTTTTTGTAATAACCAAAAGGAAATCTTTTTGGAACATTAAATGCTTTTTTTTTGTAATTTGTGTTTTTGTTCATGAAACTGATGAGTTAAGGTTGACAATACATGAAAATTGAAAAAAGATTATATATTGTATTAGGTGCTTTATTTTGGTTCTAAGAAGATCAAACTTCAACTTGGTATGAATTTTCTCCAGTGGTTAGTTAAAAAAGGAAAGAAATTTTTTTTTCCCCAAATTAGAATAAAAGAGTGTAATTTAATAGGTTGGTGAGTTTTTTAATATTTTTTATTCAGTTTTGGGTTACCGATTTATCTTTTCATTTCAATTTTCCCAAATGATTGACCACAAAAAAAAAATTATCAATTATTAATATATCCAAATAAAACAAAACCAAATTAAAAATCTCGATTTATTACCAACATTTTTCATTTTTTTTTCTAACTTAACTTACAAAATATTAGACTTACGCTCTATAATTTGAATTTCGGAAAAAAAAAATAAATTTGATTTTTTGACTAAGCATTTGGGAAAAAAAGTGTAACCTGATAAAAAAAGTTCAAAACTGCTTTTAATTAGAAACATGAATAGAAACTGGAAATGAAAAAATAAGATCAATTCAACAAAAGAAAAAATTTAACTTGAAATAATAACCCATTATATTATTTTCAATCAATCCAACACACGTAAGTTAAATCTACTTTCATATTGAAATAGTTAGAGTGAGTTTGGAGATCTCAAAATAGTCATTTTGTTTCGATTAAATTTTCATGAAAGATCAATCAATTAAAAACCCATAACAAAAGATAATATTAAAAAAAACTTTTTGTTCTGAGTAATCCCCTTTTTTGTCTTCAATCATTTATTTTTTCTTTAATATATTGATCTTATTTTTCATTTTCGCTTTCGATGAATTGTTCTAGATTAAAAAATGTGTTATACTATTTTCCCAAACGATAATATTAATATCCAAAGTACGTTGAAGATCTATCAGGTAACAAACAGTATAATAATTTCCAAGGCTAAATATAAGATAATCTTTATTCCAATTTCAGCTATTTGAAAACTTATGAGCATTTAGACATTTGATTTATTATGATGATGATTTTTGTAAATTCAGTATGACCTTTTATACACAAAGTTTTAATATAATTATAGGTTAAAAAAGTTACAAATTAAGGTATATTTTTTCGATAATTTTTTTTCGAAATTTTATTTTAATTTTTCAGAAAAATATATATTGTTTTGTATTTTTTTTTTCGAATTATATTTTGTTTTATGTTTGCACTTCTAGTGTAATAATGGATGTAATCAAAATTTCATTTTATCCTTTATCATTATTTTTTTCGTTTATTAACCAATCCTACCGGTCATTACAAATCATAAATCTGTTGGCGATAACATGAAATATCACATTTTTTGCAATAAATTTCCCTGATAATATAATAAAATCTCACTAATAATCTAGGTATAATTTGAATAATTATAAATTTACTAAAAATCATAAAATTATTATAATATTAAAAACGCGAGAAAGAAAATTATTTTTTTGGAAATAATTTTACCAAAAACCCCTTTACCTTCAAAAACCTTGGGACTTTTACAACGATTTTACCCTTTAAAAATGTACAAAGTGTTTTAAAGGTTAGTGAAGTGTCTTCGCGTGTTTGAATCTTTTGAATGACATAAAGTATTTTTAAAAAGAAATATATATTTTATCAGTTTGAATTAAAATTTTTTTTTCGTTTTCTTTTACAATATATAAAATAACACCCGAATATTTCGATAAAACAAGTAATTACCCATTTCAGAAAATGAATGAGAATTCAGTATAGATGCTCATTTTCTTATATTAAAATAAAATGTTATTAAGTTTACAAGTTAAATAACCAAAAAGAAGATGGTTTAATTTTCCTTCTTATTGATGATTGTTCAAAAAACACCTTTAAACCCTGTCTGTATTTTCTGTCCAAAAAAAGAATAATAAGAAGAAACAAAGAATTCCAAATAATCTTTATAAATAATTGGTGATCATGTGTCAAATTTATTGAGTAAACTTTTCTATAGTAAGCGTACTCCCTCTACACTTGGAAAGAATTTTGAAAAGGATTTGACCGATATAAAAATTCTTTAAAGAACACGATTTGGTGAGAAATCTTATAAACATTTTTATTCAGAATAATTGATAATGCCCAACAATATATTGATAAAATAATTATTTGATTTCAGTTATAACTGATGTTGATCTAATATATGGATCAGTTTGTCAATATAAACAAAATAAAATACAACAAAACCCTCGATCAGATGAATAGGATAAATCGATTAACCGTTTTGTTGTTTTTAAAAAAATAATTGTTTTTTTTTTAAATATATTTATTTACCAAAAAAAAAATTATCTTTTTAAAAATATTGTTGAATTAACCTAAAACTCATCTACTGCCATCTTTCTTTTAATATTTTTTTCTCATGATATTTGATATTTATTAAGTTATTTTGATAATTATTATGATTTTATAAAAATATTATTACTATTTTTTAAATTTGTATTGAATTGAAAAAGATACTGTCGAATTCTCTAACATTTCCAATTAAACAACAGTATCAGACTTTTTTTTTCTTAAAAGGGATATATTTTTATTTATAATGAAGTTACTTTTTGAAAACCATGTAATATTATTTTAGTTTTATTATAAAGATTTAAATATGAATAAAAACCTAAATCTGTAAAATAGATAATTTTGAAGAGACTCAATTCTTAACTTCTAAACTAAAATTCAATATTTTCTACAGAGTTGAAACATTTCAAAAAATTGAAATAATAAAATTGTATTCAAATTGGATAAAGTTTTGATTTTTGTAAAATCTGAAAATCATTTTTTCATCTTTTTAGTTTTTTTATTTACATTTTGCATTTTTTAAATTACATAATCTGTTTTTTTAGATCAATAATATTTTCAAACAGTAAGTATTATGTTAAATTCGGGTTGTCTCAAAATATCGGAACTCAAATAAAATTAGTTGATAGTATCTGAAATTTGATCGATCAACATTCAAAATGAATTTTTAATAATTCATTTGCATTTTTTAATGTTTTGCTCTCTCCAATTTTTTAACAAACTTTTATTTTATTATTATTAATGATTGTTTAATTTTCGTTTTGTGATTATAGTAATTTATAAACAATTGTTAACATTTCAATAAACGAATGGTTCTAATTTGTATTTCTTCTAGAAATGATTAAATAATTTTTTTTTTTTCAAAAATTGAATTTTGGTGTTTTAAAAATTTTGAATTTGTGTTCAATGCAACGAGCGAATTAACACTGCCATCCAACACACTTTAATCGTAATTTTATTTTCTTATTTCTTTTAGTTTTAACTTGTCAAGCATTACTTTCAAAAAAAAATTTTTTTTTGTTAGTATCATCATTTTTTTAAAAGTTTGGAATTTTTTCAAACTTTTTTGAAGTTTTTTATTGAAAAAAAGTGATGACTTTTCCTGTTTCAGGACGTGGATAATTTTTAATTTGGTCATGTGAATGATATAATATTTTTTTACTTAAATGTTTTAATTATTTTTCTTCTTCTCTTTTTTATTTAGTAAAATTTCTTTGATTACTCCTTTCTCACAAGAAATAAATAAAAAGTGAGTACTTTGAAAAAACTTTTTTTGGGGCTTTCCATTTTAAAAAAGTGAGTACTTTTTTTTTTTTTTGACTTTTTCAGAATTAAAACTTTTTTAAAGTTTTCTATTTTAATAAAGTGGGGTCACACACTAAATGTGAATTGGGACTGGAGTCATAAGAAAATGACCCCCACTTTTTTTTTTTTTTTATTTTTAATGAAGAGAGGTGATTCTTCAAAATTACCCCCTGTTTGTCTGTAAAAAAGATATTACTTTATTAAAATAGAAAACTTTAAAAAAGTTTTTATTCTGACAAAGCCTAAAAAAAAAAATACTCACTTTTTTAAAATAGTTATAATAGTCTCTACAAAAAAATTTTTTATATGATTCTCAATTTTACTTATTGAATTGATTAAAAAAAAAAAAAAAATGATTATTAATAAAAACGGGTTTTAGTTGCTTCAGTTTACCCCATCACCTCAGTTCCTTTCATATTTGTAGAGAACCCATTTACTAATTTTTGCAATTAAAAAAATCAAAAATTAACTAACAATTGTATACGCCTACAAAAATATACTAAATAACTAAAAAATAAAATTGAAATTAAAAATTGTTAATTTATTTTAATTGTAAAACAAAAATTAATTTTCTTCATTTTCAGAATACATCCCAGAATAAATTTTTTGCAATAATTCTGATTTTTTCAAATATTTATCATTTTCCATATAAAAAATTAAATCTTTTAACGCCAAATTTCTTTTTGTCATATCATTGGCAACTATATCCCTTGTTACATTTTCTTGAATGAACATTTTTGGTGAAAGAGATTTATGCTAATTTAAGTTAAAAAGAATGAATATATTAGAAAAAAAAAATTCAAAAAAGAAAATTTATTAAATTTTAGAAAGATATTCAGAATTTATTATCGTTATCGTTATCGTTATCGTTATTGTTATTGTTATTGTTATCGTTATCGTTATCGTTATCGTTATTGTGGCTTATTTTTAAACGATTCAAAAAATATCAAAATGACAGAGATTATAGAAAGCTAAATAAATATATATATATATATATTGTTTTTTTTGTCAACACTTCTAGAAATATTTTCCAAGTACATTCAATAAAAAGTTAAAAATTAAAAAAAAAAAAAAACAAAAAGAAAAACTTACGATCTGTAAACTGGGAACAATTGGTCTCCACATTGATTGTTCAGCGGTGATTTGTTGGTTTGAACCTTGAAATTTCGAAGAGATCATTTCAATTTTTTCTTTAATATTTGTAGTTCCAATTGGATTATTTAACTTTTTTTGTGATTTAATTCTGAATAACAGATTTTGTTTTTGCTTAAATTTCGTTTCTAATTCCAAAAGCTTATTTGAATATATTTGTTTTTTGTTAGGATCCTGGATACTAAGTAAAGAATTTTGCCCGTATAATATTCTTTGTTGCGTCAATTTTATTCTTTTTTCTAAATCTTCTACAAGGATTGGATAATTTTGCTCGGGTAATTGGCTTCGATAAAAATTTAAAGATTCAAGATATCTTTTTTCCCATATTTCTTTTTTTTTTTGTTGTTCGAGACGTAATTTATTTTTTTTTTCTTGTAAAAGCAGTTTTTCTTTTTCTTCTAGTTGCTGTTGTTTTTTTAATCTTTCTTCTTCTTCTAGTTTTTGTTGCTGTTGCTGTATTATTTGTTGCTGTGTTAATTCTACTTTTTGTTGTTGCTGTTCATCATTTGGTTCCAATTCTATTTCCATTTTTTTTTCTTCTATTGGTTCTTGATTCTGTTGTTGTTGTTGTTGTGGTTGTTGTTGTGGTTGTTGTTGTATTATTTGTTGCTGCTGCTGCGGTTGTTGTGGTATTATTTGCTGTTGTTGTTCCTGCTGTTGTACTTGACCACTTTGTTCTGATTCTACTGTTATTTGTTGTTGTTGTTGTTGTTGTTGCTGCTGCAATTGTGTTTGTTGTAATTGTTGTTGTTGATTTTCATTAAAATTATTATCACTATTATTGTTATTATCTTTTTCAATTTTCATATTTTCAGAATTATTAATACTAAAAATGTTTTCATCCAAAATTATTTCATTTTCATTCCCAATTAAAGGGTCTTTAACTTCTTTGTTTTCATTTTCATTTAAACCAGGTTTACTATTATTTTTTTGTAAGAGTAATTTTTCTTGTTCAATTTCGATATTTTCAATCCTTTTCAATTGCTTTTCGGTATTATCTAATTCTTGAGTAGAAAAATAATCTTTGGTAACTTCATTTCTGCATCTAGAAATTTGGATTAACCATTCTAACATTTCCGTTAATTTATTTTCGAGAGCCATTGAAATTAATAAAATTACATTCTCAGAAGGTGGCTCCATTGATTGTGAAATGACAATTTGTTGAATTCTTTTTGAAATTTCTTGTTGGTTCAAATCTGAGAAATTCATGTGTTGTTGACGTAAAAAATTTAAATTTAAAGATGGCGAAATGATCGAGAGATCAGATTTGTTTATTCTATTTTCCGATCTTTTTTTTTTCCTTTCTTGTAAAAATTTGGATAAAAAGTCATGCTTTAAATCAGGGTAATTTAAAAATTTTTGTGCAACTGAAATGACCTTGGTACTAAAACGCTTTCTTAATTGCCCTTGTTGATTTAAATTTTCTAATTTGTTTTGCTTTTTCATTGTCATTAATTGCTTGTGTGCTTTTTGGATCTGGTTGATAAATTCATCGTTACGATCTTCGTCAGATTCGGAATATTCGGAACCACTGTCATAGACACCATCTCGATATGGAACGCCTTGATCGCTATCGCTACTTGAATCTGATACTAGCCCTTGTAAGTTTTTTCTTTTTCTTTTCACCCTCCCATCACTCCGTTTACCTTTGTTACGTGTTCGTGTTTGTGCTCTTATGTTTACATTTTGTTGTTGTGGTATTTGCTGTGGTTGAATAAATTGTTGTTGTTGTGGTTGTTGCTGTACTACAAATGGCTGCTGCTGCTGCTGCTGCTGCTGCTGTTGTAGTAGTTGCTGATTAATTTGTTGCCCGGTTTGGGGGATATTGGTGTTGATTATAGTTTTTTCTGACACTTTTGGTTTTCCTCTTCCTCTTCCTCTTCCTCTTCCTCTTCCTCTTCCTCTTCCACGTCCCTTTCCCCTGCCCTTTCCTCTTCCTCTCCCTCTGCCCTTTCCTTTACCCTTTCCTTTGCCCCTGCCCTTCCCTCTTCCTCTTCCTCTGCCTTTCCCCTTGACTGTTTCAGTTCTTGTTTCTATTGGATCATAGACTGGTAGTGCTTGTAAAGTATTAACAATCGGTATCCCTGCTTGTAGTTGGCTACGATAGAGTGACCTTGTTTGTGATCTTGTTCTCCTTTTTGGCCGAGTATATAGGGGTGTTTGGTTGACAGTATTATTTGGGACCGTTTGAGGTAATTGAGAAACTGGCTGTATTTGTGCATTTTGATTACTTTTTGACTCCGAAGGATCAACATAAGCAGAATCGTTACTCATATCACTAAATAATTGATCGAAATGAAAAAGAAAAAAATGATATTTCACCTGAATTTTCAATACAAAAAATCTCATAACTAGTTAAAAGTTTTTTACTTTTATACACATTTCCCTTTTAAAAGTGTTAGGAAAGTCTTTGAAAGTTTTGTAAAATTGTTTGAAAGTTTTTAAAGGTTCGAAAAGTTAAAAATCCTGAAAAAAGTTCTAAAATTTTTTTAAAGTGTTAATCTTGAATACCTTAACCTAAGCCTTTTTAAATATTGAAAATTTGTAAAAGGGATTCAAATATTGATAAATTTTAGATTTCATCAAACTGACAACTTTCAATTTTTTTTTAAAAAAAGCAGATGAAAAACTTTTATTAAAGGGCGAACTCACTAAGTGTGGATTTACCCGACACCCAACGAGTGACTCGGAACCAAAAAGGATATTGTGATGTTATCTTTCTTTTGATTGAAAAATTCCAATAAGAAGAGTTAAATTTCATTAATCATATATTTCAAATAAATTCAATTTTACCAGAAAAATGTTTGAAAGATTCTCAATTACAGAAATATTCTTGAAAAAAAATCAATAGGATCCTCAATTAAAAAAAATTCAAATTCCAATAAAAAAACATCTAAAGTATCTTAATAAAATAAAGCTTGGCGTAAAAAAAAAAATTCACAAGATCTCATAATCAAAATATTGAAAAAAAAAAAACTAATATTTGTTACAAATAATCAATTTTAGAATCCCTGAAAAAAGGCCGAAAATACTCAAAAATGGAAAATATTTGAATTTTTTCAAACACACCTCAAATCATAAAAATTATTGTTTAAACTGAATACTTAGTGTTTTTTTTTGATTTAAGTTTTAACATTGAAGGGAAAAACCTCTTAAGCATACCAAAACCTTAAAAATAATTTACCTCTAATAGTCTTTGTAATTGAATTTTTAAAAAAGTATATTGGTCTTTAAAACCATTAAATTTAGTAAATTGAATTATATGATTATGTAGAATAAATTTCTACACCTGATAGAATAATTTTTGCATATGTGAAAAAATATATTTTTTTGAAATAATCTGTATTAAATTTTCCAAAAAATCACAAAAAAAAAATTCCTCTACATAATTTTTCATATTAAAATCTCTTCGAATGAGATTTTTGGTTAAGATAATTATTATTTATAACTTTTTTTTATATAAAAAGTATATTCTTAAACTTTAATTTCTGTTTTGTGATGTTTTTATTTTTTTTTCTACAGACAAAGAAAAAACACCAAAACCATGATTATTTTGAATTTATTTGAAAAAATAATTTATTTTTTTTATATTGTTGAAAATAAACAAAAAATTAACCTAAATATGGATAAATTATATTTCAAAAGAATAATAATAATAAAAACCATATAAAATTCATTTTCACTGATTTTATACTTTTCGAAAATATTTGAATATTTTGCATTTTCAAGTAATTTCGACCAATTTACTATTTTACAATTTCAAAAAATTCAAATTTATAAAAAAAAAATAATTGTTTTATTATCTATTTCAAAATGTTTATTTTTCTTCAATTGTATACAAATCACAATATTTCAGTTGAAAATCAAATTTATTCGATTGAACCTAAATTATTATTATTATGTAATCTTGCATATTTGACAGAGTAAGGTTTTGTTAATACACTTTGAAGAAGACATTTTTTAAATGAAAAAATTGAAAAAAATTTCAAGATCTCAAAAAAGTACCAAAAAATATAGTAAGTTTTTAACACACCTCTGTTTAAAATTATAATTCACATAGATTTTAATTTGAAATAGAGTATAATCCAGCTGACTTGTTTTTCTAAAAAATAACCTTTTTTTTAAATTTTTGGGAATTATTTCTTAATTGTGTATCAAATGTTGTTTATTATTTATAATTGATATATTAGACAAAGTAAAAAATAGAAAAAGTTATTTTTTCAGTTCAGAAAATAATTTTTCATCGTAATTAACTTCATCCTTAAGATATTTTATTAATTAAATTATTGAATTTTTTTAACTTCAAAGAGAACCTGGATAATTTGAAATTATTAGATTCTAACCAATTTCAAACCAGGGTCGCAGTTTTAAGGAAAAAAAGTATATTATATGAGTTTTATACATTCTTATTATCCAAATAACTTTTGAAATTTTTAAATCAAAATCATTTTTTCTAATTTAATTAATTATTTTTTTAACTTTTTTCCTTTTTTTTAACAAAATATATTTAAACAAAAAAGAAATATTTGAACCTCCAAATTAATAACAAGAAAATATAAGATTTTTCTTTACGTTTAAAAATAATGTACTTATAATTTAAAACTTTATTGACGACAATTTAAATTTCTTAAGAAAATGAGAAATTTTTTACGAGACGTTTCGAATTAAAGTGACGAATTTTTTTACTAAAATTTTCTTTTCGAAATTTATAAGTTTGCTCAGGTATTTCATTTATAATTATTGAATCTAATTCCAAGTTTATTATTTCTTTTATTTTGAAACAATTGTGTGTTTATCAGTTGTTAAAAAAAGCGAATTTTTTATTTTTGACTTACGTGCATTTGATGTAAAAGGAGTATAGATAATTTGTTGAAGAATATATGATCAGTTTCACTTTTAAGGCACAAACTTTCAATGGAATTTAAGGCACAAAAAAATCTCAAATTAAGGCACACAATTTGTAATTTTTTTTTTTACAAATTATTTTACTAGGATTTAAATTTTGTCCTTTAGTTTGGGATTTTTTTTGTTCCTTAAATTTCATTGAAAGTTAATGCCTTAAAAGTGAAACTGGCTGTATTAAAATATATAAGCTGTTTTTGGTAAATATTATTTATAAAGAAGTTTATAATTGATTTATAACTATTAATTATAATTTCTGAGATAAGTGAATATGAAAAATTAAAAACATAAAAATATTCCAATAATTTGGAATTGATAATCATAATTTAATATTTTTGAATAAAATCTACATCAATATTTTAATTCGAAGACTCACAGTAAATTAAAAGTACGATCAAGGGATAAAAGTAAAAATAAATGATTTTAGACAAAATTTGCGTTCAGAATAATAGCAGTTATATTTCTACTATCTTTTTTAAATATGTTTTATTTTCTCGATTAAAACATCATTAAATTTTTTTTTTGAAAATTTATTTAACTTAGAGATTTCAAAAAGAATGATTTAAAAATTTATGTATCCAGTAAAAAGGGTGAAGTATTACCCATATTTATGACATCAATTAAAAAAAAAAGAAAATAATAAATTATTCTTTTATGATAATTTTTTTTAGAATATTGGTTGATTTTACACTTTTTTCCATTGTGTAACCAAATAAAAACCGTTTTTATTTCTATCTGCAATACAATTTCTATTTTTGAGGTAATTTTTTTGAAAATACAAACTTAATGAAAGTTTTTTTGCATTTTTATAGGCAGGATTCTTTGAAAGTATTTTGAAAAAAAAAAAAAAAATATTTCGCAATTTTCCCTAACCACATTACAATCCATAAAGGAAATAATTTTCACTAACTAACTTTTTTTTTTTTGCCTAATTTGTGAAATATATAATTAAGTTTGTGGAAAGGTTTTCATTGATATCAGACTCTTAATTGTTTGTGTTTATATATTTCAAGTTTATGAGAAAATTCGAAATGAAAGGATAAGCTGAACATTTGAAAAATTATGACTAATATTTAATTGTCTCTGACTAAAGGAATTAATAACAAAGGTGTGAATTTTCATGAAAATGATAATTTTATTTTTTGGACATATTTTAATTATTTTTCTTCTTCTCTTTTTTTTTTATTTGATAATTGTTCTTTTATAACTCCTTTCTCTAAATAATAATAATAAATAATATCAAAGGTGTGAATTTTCTAAAAACTATATTTAAATACCCATATTTGAATTATTTATAGGAAAAAAATTTTCAATTGTTTATCCATATTCGCTCCTTTTAAATTGAGTTCTCAAAGAAGAAGGATCTCATTATAGTTTTGAAAAATTATTTGAAAAATGAAATTAAAAATGAAGTATAAATTTTTTCCTGTTTATCATTCAAAAATGATCATGATTAAATTTTTCAAAAAAAAAAATTCAAAAGTTAATAATTTTACCGTTTTTAATAAATCTAATTATAATAAATACTATTGGTTAAAAAAAGATCTTTTATCAAAAAATATTTTTAAAGATATTTAAAAATTAAAGTTCGAAAATCCAATCTTACAGGTTCTTTTAAGATTTTTTTCAAGTTAATAGTAAAAAATTTGAATAATTTTTTTTTCACAGTTAAACGGTTATAATAATAGATTTTAAAAGTATTTTAAATCAAATTAATATCTTTTAAATAAGTAATCAATTATTTGTTCTATTAATATTTTGTTTTGTTTTAAATTGAAAAAAAATTATTTTTTTTTGTAATTTTTGAAATAAACAGAAAATTAAATAATTTTTGGTTTATCCGATAAAGTAAAAATAAAATGGTATGAATTTTTCCAGAATTTAAAAGATTTAAGTAAAATCTAAGATTTTTATCCAATTTTTTGAATTCTGGAAAACCTTTTTGGGTACCTAGGTTTTTTTTTAATTTTAAAAATAAAAAGAAAATTTCGTAAAAATTCTTTTAATTTTAAAAATTAAAAAAAACTGAGGCACTTATTCGCACTCTCAGACACGTTCTTTATTTTTTTCAGAATTCAAAAGAATTGAGTAAAATCTTTGATTTTTCTCTATTATTTCGAATTATAGAAAACCTAGGCATGTGACGGACACTTTCATCAGGTTTTCAAGAATTTAAAAGAATTGAGTAAAATCGATATGATTATACTTAATTTCTTTGAATTCCTGAAAACACAGTAAACGGAATATTTATCATTAGTTATTTTTTTTTTGTATTTAAGTTTTTTTAGATGAGTAGACTGTTTTTAAAACTATTAGTTATTATCCCTTTAAACAAATATCATACAGTTGAATTTAAAGACTATTCATCGTTATATCCATTTAAAAAAATTTTTATCCCCAAATAGACCTTTTTTCTCGATTAGAGACTATTAATGATCATAGTACTATTAACAACAATAAATACAACATCCTCAAGAATATTAAGAACAATTATGTTGATTAAATTGTGAATAAATTCAATTAACAGGGATGAAATGATAATTGTAGTAATAGGTTTATCTAACTTCGGAATGTGATATTTTATTTTTTCATATTAGGGAATATCTTTAATAAAAGATGTTTTTTTTTTCTTCTTGTTCCAATTCCACATACCAATGAAACCACGAATGGTATACCTAAGTTCGAATCAATTTTGAAGGAAAACTTGTTGAAATTTAAAGTAAATTTTCAATTAGTAAGGCAATTTGTTTAAAATTTTTCGTAATTTTCTCAATTTTTGCATATTTATTGTTTTATGTATTTCTGCTTTTTGAAGCAAAATATTAACTCTACTTTTGATCTAAATTGTCTTTTAATAGTTGTAATTCAAAAAAACAATACCACACTTTGATCTTTTTATTGTTGGTTTCTTTGATCTTATATATTTAGGTCTTTTCGAAATAAGTAAAACTTTTTTTTTATTTTGTACTCAGGTTTCTACAAGGCCCAACCTTTTATTTAAACTAGAGTAAATTTCAAAACCCATTAAATCCATCATACACTGTTACTCTACAAACGGTGTGCAAACACTAAAAACACTTGACTATCTTGATCCAAACCTCAAAAAGATCAGAATTAAGCAAAAGGGTGAAGATTTTTAAAAAATAATTTCGACACTTCTGTTTGAATCGACATTCATTAATCTCAAGTTTTGGTTTAAACGTAAAGAAACCTCAAATTTATTTCATATCTTTGTCTTTTTTCACATAAAATTTCTCATTTTTTCTAATTTTTTTGAATTGATTGTTTCCATATTTTCCATATGTCCAACACAATTGAAGAAAAAGAACAAAACTCTGAAAACAACAATCAAAATACAGAGTGCTCAACTCAAACAGAAACAAAAACAGAAACAAAAACAGAAACAGAAACAGAAACAGAAGAACAAACAGAAACAAAAACTGAAACAAAAACAAAAACAGAAACCGAATCAATAAACCAAGAAAAAACAACAAATTTACAAAATGGTGAACCAATTTCAAAGAGCGATCTTTATATGAAACAAAAGTATGAGCAATTCCTTAAAAATAAAAAAAAAAAACAAAAAGAAAAAGTAGGAACAAGAAATAATGATGTGAAAAACTATTCACGGAATTTGAATCAGGGTTTGAATCAAACAGACCCAGAATTCGATCTGGAGGAAGTGTACCTAAGTGAGTCATCTGATGGTTTGTTTTATTTAATTTCGTTTTTAATCTTTTTTCTCATTCAACACAAACTTCAACGCAACTAGTTTTGGCTTGTTCTTCTTGATCTTCTTTTTTAAAAAACTGAAGATTTTTTTATTGTTTTTGCTTGTAATTCTCCTTTTGGAAAGGATCGATTTTTATTTTTAAATTATTTTGAAATAATTTCTTCTTGTGATCTTATCTTGTTTTCAACAATAAACCCAAAGCGATGCACAATTTCCAATTGATCAGTAATGTTTTTCCACTTCATTCATAAAATGAATTTTAACCTTTTACAAGAAAAGAGGTATTCCAAATAATTTAACAATTTTTTTCTGCTTCGTTTCTAAAAGCGGTTTGATCCGTTTTAAAAGTAACTTCAATACTAATAAATTTCCAAAAGTGTTTTAAACCTTTTACTTCGATTTCCATTGCTGTCATTTTTCAATTAACAAATGAAAATTTTTATTAAAATTTCCCAAAATATTTTAATACTTATTAGTTGAAATACACAAAATCTCTCTTTTCGATGAGTATTTCAAAAACCAACTTTTTTATAAGTTTATTTGCATTTAAGGAATTCGTCTTTATTCACAAAAAGTTAAAAAACAATCATATACTGTTAATTTCAAATTATCCAAATTCAAAGAAAATACAATTTTATCTAAAAGTACATCAAGAAAGAGCGAAATTAAATCTTTAGAAATACCATTTCTAATTGTTTTTGTCATCGATCTTTTGGGTTATTTCGACTAATAAATATTAAAATAAACCCCATTCCAAAAATTTGTAAACACCCAAAATCAAAAATAAGCAAAAAAAAAAAACTCAATTTATTATATTTTTCCAAACGTAATAAAAAACCACATTTAAGTTACAGAGTATTAATGTTTTTATAAGTAATCCTTTTCATCCAAATAAAAGAAAAAAATATAAACCAAAAAAAAATTGGTGTCGAAAATAATGAAACGAGCAGAAAAAAAAATTGTATTGGTAAATTTGTTGAAATTTCACCAACAATTGTTGATCGATCAAATGATAAGATACCATCAACCAATTGCAAGTGATTTTTCTATTTGAAAAAATCAAAATTATTCTTCTATCCATCATTAGAAAAAAAATTTCCAGATCTAACGAAACAGATTACGTAATTAGTAAAAAGGAAATGAAAACAAAACAAAAAAGACAAAAAATGAAATAGTTTGTAAAATCAAAATTATTCCCAAATTGAATGTAAAGTATAGTTTTGTTATTCTTTCAACTGTGTTAAACTGTATCCAAATTTTTGGAATTTAGTTTATTTTGGGAAATTTTAACAAAAATTTTCATTTGTTAAGGGATTAGCGTTACCATAGATTTCTCTATAATCAAAGTATGTTGTAATTGGGTGTAAATGATATTAGTGCACCATGGCTCAAATAGCTCTAAAAAATCTATTATAAATCTTATTGCACAACAAATTATTACATTTTTTACTAATGATCACTATTAAAAATTTTTCATGTTGTAGAATTTTTTTTTAATTCCTTTTCCAAATCTAAAAATAGAAACCCAAAATACAGTATTAGGGTATTTAATAATTTAGATTTAGAACTTCCAAAAGTAACTATTTTTATAATTTTTTAATTTCAAAGATTAACTCAATAATCATCAACATAAAAGCACAAAGACTGATTAGTTTTGTTTGCTTTTTATAAAGCTGCTTGTATCTTCAATATATTTCAATGATTTGAGAAATAATTTGTCTAAAAACTTTATTGGTTAATTATTTAATTTTTAAAAAAAAACGAATTTTTTAGTAAATAATCTACATTTCGCCACAAATTTAAGAAAGAAATTTTGTGACTTTTAAGTCTGTATATTGATAATTCAACATTTAAATTTATGGCGAAATGCAGATTTTTTTCTGAAATTGTTGGGGTTTTTTACTAATCCAAGGATCATTTTGAATTGATGAGATCAACAAATATTACTACTTGACTATTCGATTTTTTAGAGACATTTGAGTCATGTAGCACTAATGTAGTTAGGCCCAATAACAACATACTTTGATCCTAGACTTCTCCTTGGTAAACGCTAATCCCTTAATTGAAAAATGACAGTAAAAGGAAATTGAAGTAAAAATTTTATACTTTCTTTCTTTCTTGTTGTTGAGTGCTTTTTTGATATATTTTTTGTATTTAGCAAAAAAAAATTCAGCAAATTATTGAACAATTTTTTTCTAAATCGTTTCTAAAAGCTGTTTGATCTTTATAAAATGTAAAATTAATAACAATCCAGTAAATCATTTTATTTATGCCACAGATTATCTTTATTGATAAATAAAGTGAAAAAAAGTGTTAATTTATTCATTTTAGATGAAAGAGAAATAATATCAAAAGATAGAATCTTCTGTTTGGGGGAATAACTAAAAAAAAGTTTTAAGGGAGTAGTATTTTTTAAAAAAATGAAATCTTGTCGAGATCTTAAAAAAAATTTTTATTTGTAATTTGTGTTTTGACTTCTGAAATGGATGAGTTAACCTCGTTCCAACAATTTATTAATTTGAGTCTCTTTTTTGAAATCCAAAATTCTCATGTTTCCAATATAAAATGAAAAAAAAAAGTAACCTATTATTTTTATGAACAATTAAGTTAATTCTTGGAAATGGGAAAACATATTTTTCGTTTTATGTTGGATAGTATATGATTTTAGATTTAAAATTCATTATTTTGTTATTATTTTCAATGATTAATATTTCAATACAAATCTAACCAATAAAAATAATTGAAGTATAGGTGATTTAATAAATGATTATTTGATATAAGTTTAACAAAAGTTTCTCAATTAAATTGAAATTTATTAAGCAAAATTTTTTTGATTCTTTAAGGTTTTGAAAAAAGTCGTTCTTCTGTTTTTCAAAAAATTTTAAAAAATGACAAAAATTTTAAATTTTGATAAAATTTTTTTTAACAAATTGTTTGGCCTTATTCACAAGAAACCTTATAACAATTTAAATCATTTTTCACAAAAAAAAAAATTGATTTTGAATTTTGGAGATAAAATTAATCTATTCCCAAATATCTTCAATAAAAATTTATTTTGAAAAATCGAATTTTACCTTAGAACAAAAACAAAATTTCTTCTTAAAATTTTTAAATGAATTTAAAAATTTAATGATTATAACTATCCTTCTTAAATCAATACAATTATTTTTCAATTGGCCGAATAAATCATTTTTTTGGTTAACCAAAAAGAATCTTCTCAAAACAGAAAAAAAAAATCTTTATATTAATAATCCTGGTAACAACGACTTGTTATTTAATAATAATAACGGAAATGACAATAAACAGGGTAAAAAATTTTTATAATTTAAGAAATAAAATGAATTTAATAGTTTTCTTTTTCGGAAAAAATGGAAAAAAAAATTGTTCTCACAAAAAAAATATTCTATTTTGTGTTTCTTAATTCGATCAGAATTGTTTAACACTTGGCATATACAAAATTTGCAAGTAGAGAATATCAATAATAAAATATTTTAAAATTTTGCCTTGTTGTCGTAGAAGACTGATCCCTTAATTTAGTTTTCATAAATCAATAATTCAATTGAAAACCGGGTTGGTACACAAAATTACATATTAGTATCATTTAAAAACAGCCAAATTGTGTGAAATAAAAAAAACAAATAAACACCAAAAAGTGTATAATTTACTAAAAAAAAAAAAAAAAAAGGGTTGGAAAGTGTGTTTACTGGTATTTGAATGATAAATGGGAAAGATTCTTAACTTTTTTATCTTCCCTTTTTTTTTTTTTTTTTATACAACAATAACATTTTAAGTCTTAAATTGAAATATTAGATGATATCTTTTTTTGTTGAAAGTTCCTTTTTAAAGTGAATTCATTAATATATTTTTTGTGTTAAAAGAACATTCAAAATGAAAAGAATATTGAATAATTGAAAAAAAGTTACTAGATGAAATTCCTTTCATTTTTAAATTTCAACCGACTGAGGTAATTTTTAGGATTACCGCTTTTCATTCGAAACTCAAAGATAATCTAAACGATATTTCAAAAATTGTAAACCACCTAAAAGATAAATTGAAAAAAAAAATTATTTACATGTATTAAATGACATATAATAATTAAATCTGATTGTAAATTCGCTTTTTAATCATTCTAAATATATAAAACCTGATATTTTAAAAATTATAAAAAAATAGAAAATCAAAAACTAAAAAAAAAAGAAAGTCAACGATTTTTGAAATGAGTATTATTGCTTTTTTATTACTGAACTTTCATGTAAAAAGGGTAACAATAAGATTTTTTGTTAATAATTATATTCATTTTAAAAGACATTACATAGGTTCAAATTTTCAACTGTTTATTGGTCTTTTCAAAGATCTTTTTTTTTTTTCACAAAGAACTTTTTTAAAAAATAACTCGAATGAAAAAAATGAAAAAAAAGCACAATTTTTTGTAAAAGAAATGAAAAAAAAAAAGAAAAGGAAAACAAAAGATGAACAAAAAATTGAAAAAGTAAAACAAAAATTGGAAAAAAATTGAAATGATTTTGATCAAAAATTGAAAAATTTTTTTTGAACAAAAGAATCTGAGATAAAACCACACAACAACTATTATTAACTTCTTAAGCGAGTCAAAATTTTTGAAAAATAGTTTACTAATATTGTCTTATTAATAACGTGACTATTTAGAGTAAAGGTAGCTCTTGAATTCCTATTAATTGATTGGAGAAACCATACAAATAAGTAACTCTGAAAAAAAATATATAAAGCAACTGTAATTTTTTCTTATTTAAATTTCATTTACAATTATAACTTTTTTTGAGAATAAAATTGGATTTACCAAAAAAAAATAACCAGAGAAATGAATGCTTCTGACTAATAAGGATGTGATATTGAAGGTCTTGTACCAAAAATTTTGATAGCCACAAAAGGCAAATGCATTTTAAAATAAATTTGAAACTACTCAAATTCCTTAAAAAGTATTAAAAGATGAAGTAGGCTTCTTAAGCTATTAGTCAACCAATACTCCACGTTTTACAAATTTAGTGGAAAAGTTAACAGAAAAAAAGTCTTATAAAACGCCTTCCACCAATCTCTCTCTAACACAAGTATCTTTTTTAATACCAAAACAATTTAATTTAAATTTAATTGTTATTTTTTAAAAATCTGAAGTGATGAATTTTTTATTCCACTTCTTTGAAGTTAGTTTTTTTTTTACAAAAATTTATTATTGAAGATGTAATTCGACAAAATTATAACCCAGTTTGTAGTTAGGTTTTCCAAAATTTAAAAGAATTGAGTAAAATCATTGATTTTTCTCAATTCTTTTGGATTTTGGAAAAGCTAGGCACTCTACGGCTCTTCCCAAAACACTAAAATTTATTGAGAGGTTTTTTATCCTCGCTATAATGTATGTAAGATTATAACTCATAGGAATAGCTTTTCTTTAAAAAATCAAAAGAAAAAAAACATTTAAAAAAAAAGAGAAGACAAAGAAAAAGAAAATCAAGAAATATGAAGATAGTAAAAAAATAAACAAAAACAAAACTAGTAACTTAATTTTTTTAAAAAAGTTCTGTTTTTGTACCCAGATAGTGTTGGATAGGTTGTTGGTTGTTTCCTTCCATTTTTAAATTATGTTGAAAAATTCTCTATCACCACCATAATACTACTTGTTTGTGTAATACCATACTTGGCAGAAGTTGATCTAATTACAAAACATTACTAACGTGCTCGTTATAAGTTAATCCCATGGCAAGTTAATTACATAATGAAAAAGTTAAAATTATCCACAACTATTTCTTTTCTTCAAGACTTTCCCGACCAAACTATAACAATACTGTTGATTATTTTCTTCTTCTCTTTACTTTTTAATGAAAAAAAAAATAAAATAAAATGCTAAAATTCTTTTTTTTTTAGAGAAAAACAAGAAAGCTTAAAAAAAGTAAATGGAAAAATAATCAGAAACTTAATTATTTATTAAATTTAACGGATTTTTGGCTTTGTACAATTCTTTTAAAATCCCAAAATTATTTATGATTGGAATTAAAATTTAAAAATAGTGTAACTTTCCCAACAATAATTTTTTTTGTTTTTGATTCAATAAATTCAAAATTAATATAAACTATATTTCAAAATCATTGGCCCATTAAAAATCAAATTTTGAAAATAAATATTTTTATAAATTGAAGTTACCTATTATAATAAAAAAATTACTATTTTAATATTCGGTTCTCTGCACTAGAATTATTTTTTTTTCATCAAAATATAAAATAAAAAAAAAAAAAGTAAAAAAAAATTGGGCCATTTATTATGAAATTTAGTTTATATTTATTTATTTTTTTTTTTTTACAGTAATCTTTTAATGACGTTACTCTTTTGGTAGTTAATTAGTTGTGTGGAAATTTCTATTAATTTTCGTCAAAAAGAAATATTTTGTAGATTATTTTATAAAGTCTATAATAAAAATTATTAAAATAAAATAAAAAATTTTTTATATAAATACAATAATTTTTATAATATATCCTTTATATGATCCTGAAAATAACCAATGTTAAAATAATTCAATAATTGTAGAAATAGAAGACATCAACCGGAATTATGAGCACCAAAAATATATCAAAAATATTCCTAGACGTTTAACAAGAAATCGCAAGCGCAGAAGAGTGAAACCCACTTTCAAAAATAATACCACTACTCAAGTCGATAATTTTTTAAAAAATTATAATAAGCAATTTCAGAAATTTAAAAAAAATCGATCAAAATATGAATTTTATCGAAATAGTAGTTTTAGAGATCAAATCAATTACCAGCAAATGAAGGGAAACAACCAACAGGGCATTCACGAATCACATTATTTTTCACATAATCGTAATCGTAATCGACTTCGTCACCATCAACCTCAATACCATAACCCTCAAAACGATTATGATTCAGATTTAAATAAGGCAATAGAGCAATCAATGATTGAGCATAGATTACAGCAAGAAGGGAAAACAAATTCGCATTGGACAAACCCAAATACAAAAAAAAGAATCGAGGGTGTACCGGTTGGATTAAAAAATATCGGCAACACTTGTTATGTCAATTCGTTATTACAAGGTTATTTCCATATAAAGGACTTCCGTGATGAAATTTTAAAATTTAAGCCCACCGAAAAAAATTGGAACCAATTAAAAAATCAATTAATCACTTCCTCAAATTTAAGTGAAATTGTAGAACCCATCAATACAATTCACCAATTACAACGCCTGTTTACCCAAATGTTATTATCTAATCAGAAGTTTTCAGATCCTACAACTTTATTAAATTCAATGACTGGCTCAAATGAAAGTTTTACTTTTAACCAACAACAGGACGTCACGGAATTTAATCATTTATTTTGGGAGAAAATTGAAAGAGGGATGATAGCTATAAACCAATTGAGAATATTTCTTGAAAAAGAAAAGAACACAACTGAAGAAAATATTATTAATGATAATAATACAGAAGAGAAGGAAAATGATAATGAGAACGAGAACGAGAACGAGAACGAGAATATAAAGAAAGGTGACAAGGAGGGGGGGGATGAAATTGAAAGTGTGGATGAGAAAGAAGAGGAAAAGGAAAAGGAAAAGATAATAGAGAACGGTAAGAGTAATGAGAAAGAGAAAGAGGTCAAAAACGAGGAGGTACATCACAAGAAAAAAGAAATTGAAAGGGAAGAAAAAGATATTAAGAAAGTGGATGGAAATCAAGAGAAAGGGGAAAAAGAAAACGAGGACGAAAAAGAAAACGAGAATGAAAACGAAAATAAAAATGAAAATGAAAATGAAAATGAAAATGAAAATGAAAATAAAAATAAAAATAAAAATGAAAATAAAAACGAAAATAAAAACGAAAAAGAAAACATAAAGGAGAACGAAAAAAAAATAGAAATTGAATTTAAATTACATTTAGAGAATCCAAAAAACGAAAATGAAAACGAAAACGAAAATGAAAACAAAAACGAAAACGAAACCGAAAACAAAAACGAGGATGAGGATGAAAATCAAAATCAAAATGAGAATGGAAATAGTAATTTAAAAAAATTATATTATAATAAAAATGAGTTAATATCAAATATGTTTTATGGGGAAATGTTACAAATACTGAGTGCAAAGGGAAAAACCGGGAATAAAATTACTAGAAAAGCTTATAATAATTTTGGAGAAATTATTTTAAATTCAGAATTTGGTGATTTATATTCTTCAATGGATGATTTTATTTTTGATGACGATATCAAAATTGAAATTGAAAAAGATTTTACATCATTGGCAACCATTCAAAGGGCCTTTTCAAAATTCCCACCTATTTTATTTCTTTTAATTCAAAGAATTCATTATGACAAGAATTTAAAAGCAGGTAAAAAGTTAAATAACCCATTTATTTTTGAGAAAGAAATATATTTAGACAGATATTTGGAAAAAAATTATAAAAAAACAAAAATTTTAAATAATGAATCCAAAATATTAAAAGAAAAATTAAAAAAGGCTGAAAAAAAATTATTAAAATTGAATGAATTTAATTATCAAAAAATCCCATTATTAAATATTCTTGAAACGACTTTAATGTATTTAAAAGAAAGATATAATAAATTATTAACCAAGGAAAAGGAAGGAGAAGAGAATGAGGGAAATAGTAAAGGAATTGAAATTGAAATCGTCAATGAAAATGAAAATGGCAAGGAAAATGAAAATGGGAATGACGAAAATTTGAAAATCAAATATGAAAAATCTATTCACATTTTAAAAGAAAGAATTGAAATTGTGAAAGAAAAAACTCAAAATTTAAATGATGAAATAAAATTATTAAATAATAAATTATCTGGGCTATATAAAGATATGAAAAATATAAAATATTATTTACATTCTGTTTTAGTACATAGGGGGAATGTAAGATCTGGGCATTATTTTTGTTATATTTATGATCGAAATAATGATAAATGGAACAAATATAATGATAAAGAAGTTACCCCAATCGAAGAAGATAAAGTATTTAAAAACTCCTATGGTAATCCAAAAAATACAGAATCAGCATACTGTTTAGTATATATGTCAGAAGAGCATTTAACCCAAAGAAAAAAGAATAGTAAAACGAGTGCCCATTTAATTCCAAAGGAATTGAATGAAGAAACCATTAAACAAAATAATATCTTTTCAAAAGAATTAGAAGATTGGGAAAATAATAATCAAAACGAAAAAGAGAAAGGCAATGATACTCAAAAACAAAATGATGGAAATTTAATTAATACAGATACCCAAGAAAAGAAAGCAAATGAAAAAATTGATAATAATAATGTCGTTGATAAGGATAATGAAAATGATAATAAAATTAATAAAGAGATCAATGATAATAATGTTAAAGAAAGGGAAATGGAAAAGCAAGATATTGGGGTTGAAGAGAATGGGGGTAAAAATGAACAAGATAATAATAATATACACGAAAGTTTTCATGAAAAATTAATAATAACTGATTTGGTAAATAATTAAAAAAATAAAATAAAAGTAAAAAATACAATTGAGATAAATTTACAGTATTTAAAACTATAAATAAATAAAAAAAATGTGATTATCAGTAATTGGTAATTATTAATAAATAAAAACTTTCATTTATAAGAAATTACTTTTTGATTCCGAACAAATTTAAAAAAATAATTTTTATTTATTTTTTTTTTATTTTATTGTAATTTAAAGGAGGAAGTTAATTCCTCTTATTTACCTTTAGGTTTTTTTTTTTAATTAAAGAAATAAAAAGAAAATTAAATAAAATTTTCGGTTTATTTCTTTTATTAAAAAAAATCACCGTTAGCTTTCCCAGAATTTAAAAGAATTGAATAAAATCATTGATTTTTCTCTCTTTTTTTTTGAATTTTGGAAAATCGCTGACAGGTTTTCTTAAGTTTTCTGTTTCTTCTGAAAATCGAGAGATTTTCCAACTAAAACGGAAAATCTCAAGGAAAAATGGCATTAGGTTTCCTTTTAATTTAAGAAATAAAATGAAAATTTCAAAAATTTTCTTTTTATTTCTTATATAAAAAAATAAATTGCCATTAGGTTTTTTTTAGAAATTAAAAGAATTGAGTAAAATCTTTGATTTTTGTCTATTCTTTTAAATTCTGGAAAAGCGCTGTTAGGTTTTTTTTAATTTCTAAAAAAAACAAAAAAACTATACACTCTATTGCAATCTACCACACTGACGGCATTTCTCGAAATCCTAAATTTTGATTTAGAAATTGTTTTAAAGACTCAAAAATAAATTTATTACCTACTAGTGATAATAAATATAATGAGTCTTTTTTTATAATAATAATAAAGATTATTGAATCCTTTTCAAATAATATCAAAAATATTAATATTTTCTAAAACAGATATCCAGATTTTACGATTATTTTCATAGGCTGAGTAATTCCATAGAAAATGGTCCAAAACTTTAATAATTTCAAAATTATTTATTTTTTTATTATAATTTACAAAATAATGATTTGTCTTTGTTCATAAAATAAGAATATCTATTTAAATAATTAATAAAAATTCTGAGTTTTAAAATTGAAGTAGAACCCTTCCATTTTAAATATCTTTTGTTGTTTAGCTTTTCCAGAGTTTTAAAAAATAGACACGCTGTTTGCTAATGTTGTCCTGAATAGAGATTATTTTTAAATAATTATGTTTTTTTTTTTTTTTTTTTTTTTTTTTTGGGGGGTACGCATGCAATATTAAATACCATATAATGCTGTAGAATAACGCCAAGTGTCTCGGAGTGTTGCCGAGTGTCTATGCTTTTTAATTTTTTTTTTTTTTAAAAAAATCTATTGATTTTCTAATCGAAACAAAAATTAAAAAAAAAAAAAAGTAGCTTTTCCACATTTCAAAGTATTTTATTAAATCTTGTATTGAATTACAGTATTTTACAAATTTAAGGTACAAACTTTCAACGAAATTTAAGGCACGAGAAAATCTCAATAAAAGCTACAAAATTTGAACTTATTTTTTTTTTTTTAATTATTTTCCTAGAATCTGAATTTATGCCTTAATTTGAGATTTTTATTGTGCCTTAATCTTGTTAAAATTTGTGCCTTAAAAGTAGAACTAGCTGTAACCAAAATGCGGAAAAAAGGAATGAACTCTTTTTTTTATCCCTAAAATTGTAAAAATTATTATTTACAACATTCCATATTTACACTTTGACGATAATTATCAAATCTAAAATTTCAAAATTTCAAAAACATGGGTTATTAAAATTGTAAGTTTACTTATCTTAAAAATAAAACCAAACAAAAATAAATCTAAATTACTATATAATAGATTGTTACTTTAATTGAAGTTACTCTTATTTTCCCATTAAAAAATGAAAATTTTTAGTTCACATTTCCCAAAATATTTTTCTAGTTTATACTTTTAAGAAAATCAAAAGATCTTTAAAACATCATTTAGAAATGATATTTTTAGACTATAAATTAAACTTCCTAAATATTCTCTAAGAAGAATTTTTTACTCTGTTAATTTGATGGTAACAGTAATAATTAATATCATTTTAGAACTTGAAATATAGTTTTATTTATTAATTCGAAAATAAGGGTATTAATAACGATGTTCTATTTATTCCCATTTGAAAGATAAATATATTAATTATTGAGTAACAATTAATTGAATTAATTGAGTTATTGTTTAAATATTCTAAATTTATCAATTTTAAGTCTTTTTTAAAAGAAGAAATAAAAAAAAATCACATATCTTCAAAATTAATTGAGAAAATGTAACTGAAAAAGCAAATCAAATTTTTATATTAAATTTAAAATAATAATCATTTTTATTGATTTAAAATATAGCCAAGGAATGTTAATTTGACTGAGAAAATTATTTGAATATTTTGTTTACCTAAATAGATTCACAAAATCTATATTGGGAAAATACTTTTTGATCAGAGTTACCCTATGTAAATTTAAAATTTTGATAAAATTATTGAAAGGAAAGAGCCAAGTAAAAGAAAACTCTTAAATTTATAATTTAAAAAGAAACCAAAGCTCCTAATAGGCGTTTTCTTATTATAAATTTTGAATTTATCAAAGGATTAATCATATTTAATTCGCATTTATTTTTTAGTCCATTTAAACTATTAATTTTGAAGATTTGTGATTTTTTTTTATTGTGTCATTTCTCAAAGACTTAAAATTGATAAATTTAGAATATTTAAACAATAACTCAATTGTACCAATTAATTGTAACTTAATAATTCATATATTTGCCGATAAAAGGGTAACAATTTTTGACTTTTTATTAATCTTTTCTATTGATCAATAAAAGTTTTTTCTTCAAAGAATTTTTTAAAATTATAAAGCATTTTGTTTAAGATGGTAAATAAAAAATTGAAATATTTGTTAACGAATTAATATTTCTCAAAGAATTTGTCTCAATTACTGATCTGAATGAGTCTAAGGATCAATAGTCTTTTTGAACTCAGACTGTTTTGTGATCATTTGTGAAAAAAATTTAAAGTTATTATTTATACCTTAACATTAAAAAAATTTTTATAAAATTTATCCCACTTTAGTTTTAAATTATTATACACTGAGCTTCAAGGAAACATACTTTTCTTTTTGTGTGTTCTCTAATTCGAAATAATAATTTATTTTTATTTTCTTTTACTCCTTTCTCTTGGCTGGTAAATGTATTTCAGAATTTTTGCCATGAAAAACCAACAGAAAGAAACAACTCCTTTAACAACTGACAAGTCAGTGGAAACTGGTTTTATTCCAACAAGATACAAGACCAACAACTCCAATGAAGTAAAGCAAATAATACCAAAAAAAGAACCAAAAAAAAAGAATTTTGATTTCAATATCACCATCTCAAAGCCCAATAAAAGAATAACTAGGATCTTAATCTTGATCTTTTCTCTTCTCTTGCTCTTTAGGTAATATTCTTTTTGTTTTTTCATGTTTTTGATCTTTGTTATCTTATTATTCTCGATCCAAAAAAATTATTTTACTTCTACTCTAATAAATCGATGACTAAACACCCACCTAAATGTTTTATTCAAGATTGTAAGTTGTTTGAGTGGCGATTTTCAGAACCTTAAGCACCCACTTTTTTTAAATGTCTTTGTGCTTGTGAAAAAGTTTTTATATTTACCTTTTCTCTATCTCAAACATTATATTTTCGCTTGTGAGGGATTTTTTCTTCAACACTTTTGTAGACTTTTTTTCTTAGTATTTTCCTTACCTGTGGTTTATTTGAACTCAAAAATCATGAAAGAACATTTTTTATTCAAAAAATTGTGAAAAAAAGTATTTGATCATTTCGAGATCCCAAACAGAAAATACTCTCAGCTTAACAAAAAACAAAGAGTGACAAAAAAATAGTAAAGTGATTAGTGTCACGATATATTTGCCAATAATTAAAGTGTGTTGAGATTAAAGGCAAACCATATTAGTTCTCTATTATTCCAGAAGGCACTAAAAATTTGATTTCAGAAAATTATACTAAAAGTTGATCTGATAAATTAAAAAAAAGATCTTTGTTTTGAAATTCATTCAAAGAATTTTAGTATATAATATTCATTTCAAGACACAGCTGTTTTAAAAACTTGAGGACTTTTTTAATGATTATCAAAAATAAAGCCACTGTGGGACTCTTACAAATTAAAACATCAGTGAATTAGACTCTTTATTTCTTAAGATCCAGAAGAACTAATGAATTTCAAAATTTTAGGAAATGGTAATTTTGGTATGATCAAATTGTTAATTGGAAATGGAAGTCGAAAATACAACCATTATTGAGAATTCCATTTTCAGAGATTTTTATTGGTAACTAGACAATATTTCAATTAGAAGAAACATGGTTGGGTTGCGGGTTTTACGACAATGTTCCACTTAAGTTTCTGATCTCACAAAATAATCTCTTCCTAAAATTAAGAAATTCCAAAGTTCTTCTGGATCTCAAGAAATAAAGAGTCTAATTCACTGATGTTTTAATTTGTAAGAGTTCCACAGTGGCTTTATTTTTGATAGTGGTTAAAACTTTTTTAAATTAAATTACCATACAGTTCCACTTTTAAGGCACAAACTTTCCATGAAATTTTAGGAACAAAAAAATCTTAGATTAAGGGGTTAGTCATTTACCGTGAAAATGCTCCATCCTCAAGGGGTGACCTGAGACCAAAAAGAGTATTCTGAAATACCCTTTCTTTTGGTTGACAAAATTCAAATAACAAAAAAAAATTTTCATTGGATATCTTTGACAAAAAATTCAACGAAGAAAAATAAGTTTGAAAGCATTTCTCAATTCCAAAAAATCATAATTTAAAAAAAAAAATTCATCTTTTCTCATTTTCTATTTCTAAATAGTTAAATTTCTTTAATTTGAAACAAATTACTTTCTTGAAGTTTGCAATCAATTTGATTCGATTTAATCTGATTTGTGGTTATTTTGTAATCCTCTAAATTTGACCAAGTAAGGATATTGTGATATTCTTGAAATAAAAATAACTCATTTGAAAAATGAAAAAAAAGAAAAAAAAAATCACCGAGATCTCAAAAAGCGCCAAAGAACGACACTTCAAAACTAGCATAATTGTTTTTAAAAATGTAATTGACAACTATTCTAATTGGAATTTGAGTGTAGCTCTTTGGCGCTTTTTTCTAAAAATTTCCTCATCTTTAGTTGTTGATTTATGGAGATCGTACGTAATCGGTTGGTTGGTTTTTGATTGGTGTTAGGTCCTCATAAAAATGGCTAAAAAGTTTTTTTCCATTTCAGAAAAAAAATTTCATGGTAATGACTCGACCCTTAAAGTACACTTTTGAAATTTATTTTTTATACAAAATTATTTTTTTAGAATTTGAATTTTGTGCTTGAATTTGAAATTTTTATCTTCTTTACATTTCGTACATAACAAAAGTCATATTTTTAAAAATCTATTTTATTTTGTTTCAAACAGATAAAAATAAAATATTGCTTTAAAACTGATTTCAATGTTTTAAATATATTTAGTGAAAAATATAAAATATATGAAAAAAATCCCCGACAAGATTTTTAATAGTGAATATTAGGAAAATTATTGTGTAATTTCTTTTATTTAAAATCAAATCCTTTTTTTAAGAATCAAAATTTTTAATTTATAACCCACCCACTTATTAGAATTGTGATTAATTAAATTTTCCTTGTTCAAAACACCATTCAATCAATCAAAAAACAAGAAGAAAATTATCATTTTCCAAACTCAAGTAAACCTCAATAAAACTTGATTGTTTTTCAAAAAAAGTTGATCAACATATGCTATCAAACAATTACTCGAGTATTCTATAGACACCTTACTTTGATGAACTTTAGGTATGTTTATTACTAATCTCATAAAAAAATTTGGTTATTTAAAAATTGGATTTGGTTGAAAATTAAAGTAATTACACAACAATTTTTCTAATATTCACAATTAAAAATCTTGTCAGGGATTATTTTCATGTCCTATATATTTTTCACTACTATAATAAGAATATTGAAAAAAAGGAAAGAATTTTTCAAGAATTAACACTGTTTTTGAAACTTTATTATTTAAAAAAGAGAAAATAAACCTTTAAATGTGACTCAAATGTTGGATTCATTAGAAAAACACTTTTTTTAAAAATTGTCCTCACTTTATTAAAAGAAAAAACTCTAAAAAAGTGTTAATTCAGCAATCTAAAAAAAAAAGAAAAGTACTCTCTTTTTTAAAATAAATGTACAATTTAAGGTTTACAATCCCTGAAATATGAAAAAATAAATTGCCAAAAATTACCTTTTTAAAAACACTCTTAAAGCTCATATAAAGTTGAAGATCGATCGGCTATGAACCAAAAAAAACAAGTCCCCACACCCTACGAAAGATAATCTTTATTCAGATTTCAGGTGTTGTAAGCCTTAAAGCCCTATCACCAGTATAAAAGCAAAAAAAGTCCTTTTTTTTTGTCATTTTTTTTCAATCTCGTTTTTCAAAAATCTCATGAATAAAATGTTGCCTGAAATGTAAAAATGATTACGATTCAAACCGAGCCAAATACTTGGTTCAAAACTATAACTTTAACATATTCCAAAAAAGTTAATTTAAAAAAAATAACAAAAAAAAAATGGCAATTTTTTGCTTTTATTCTGATACTAGGACTTTAATGTTCAAATTATCAAGACCCAAAATTACATAATTGAAAAGAATCTTTCTTTAGCGTTTCTCGAAATTGAGATAACCCTTGAGGAAAAAAAATTTAAATTATAAAAAATTCTATTTTTTGAAAACAAGAATAAATCATAAATTTGGAACTATTTTTAAAGTCATTATCTTTTTCTTGATTATTATTTTTTTTATACTTATTTTTTTTTAATTCAAATAAAGTGGTGCACTTTTTGGAATGATTTTAATTGTGAAGAGAGATCACCGAAGTTCAGCAGTGAACCACCATGGTATTGGGAAATTAGGGATCAAATGCCCAAATAATACAGCTTTTCATACTGTTTCAATTGATAACAGCTTTGGGTGTTGTTCATTTTTTGAATATACATGTGCAAGATCACCAACTTGTTCAGAAAAAAAGAACTACAATTCAATTTTAAATGGGCGTTCGAATAAATGCGATAATCAATTAGGACTCTTGTCTTGTGCGCCTCTCAGTCCTTATGTCAATTATTTTGCCCCCAATATCCAAATTGGAGATCATTGGCAAAACATCAATATTTGTGACAGCTTTTGTGAAAACATATACGAGTCATGCCTCTTGGCGAAATTCGATTGTTCCTTTTTTAACTCATTTCCACACCACCATTGTGGAAAGCGTGTTGATGTAATTTACCCCGACGCATACACTTTTTGTCAAAAAGCCTTATATGTGAATGTTTCTAGTGAGCTAGAAAATTGCTTTTCTTCAGCAAAAAGCTTTCAAATTTCCAGAAATTTGATTGTTTTCATATTATTAATATGGTTTCGTTTATTGTTTTGATCTTTGATCCACGGTGTAATATAAAAATGCTATTCATCAATAATTGCCTAAATTGAGTGACAATAAAAAAATAATAATAATAAAAAAAAAATTGAGAAAAGAATATCTTTTTAGGAAATAAAATTATTAAAATTCGTTTTTATATGAAATGTTGTTTTTCATTCTGTAACTTTTTTGATTCTTGATTTTATACTTTTAGTTTCAATTTGGTAATTTTGGAAACGATATATATATTCTTACCATGATATTATATTCAAAACAAGGTAATTTTTTTATTATAAAATCCCTGTTTTACTACAAAATTTCACAACATTGGAAATAGTTTAATCAAATAGTTTTTTTTTTAGACTACAACCTAAAATAATACTTAAATTGTATAAATAGAATAATATTTTTATTTGAGAAAAAAATTAAAGTTTTACTAAATATTTGTATAGTCATATGTTAAAAATAAATTATATACTTGTCAGAAAAAAATTAATTGAATTCGTATTTATTTAATTATGCATTCTTTTATTATTATTATTATTATTTTGACAAAAATCTTGATTATTACCATTGTTATTTGAAGAATTGTAAAATTACTCTCGAGATTACCTTTCACTTGAATCATCTTTATAGAATTTTAAGCGAAAAATCATCGGTTTCACAATTTTTCATCGGAATCACACTTTTTAAAATTATTATTATGATTGAAAACATTAAGAAATAAATTGAAAGGGAAAAAGGAAAAAAGAAGAAAAAAATGTTTGAATGAGTTTATATTAGGTTATTTGTGAAATCAAAAATAAATTTTGCTTTTTGTTTAATTTTAAACGCTCTAAATCACATTCACAATACTTTTGATTGATTTACTTTTGTTTGATATTTTATAATTAATATTTATTTAGTAGCTGGTTGCTTAATGGTTGTAATTTCTTTTCTTTCTTTTTGGTCATGTATTATTTAAAACCTTGAGATTTTTTTGTATTTTTTTTTTTTTTTTTTTTTTTTTTTTGAGTTTCTCATATTGCCTTGTTTCAATATTCCTGTATTAATATATCGGGGTTTTCAATTTTCCTCTTTAACTATTTTGTCCAATAAAATGAAAATTTACTAATTAAAAATCAACATAAAAAAATAAAATCTTACTTAATTGGATTCACTCAAAAAAAAAAATATAATTTGTAATCAAAAAGTTAAAATAATTCTAAAAGATATGATTTTTATTCATGTTTCCCTATTATTAGCAGTAAATTTTTGATTGTTTTTTTTTCTATTGTTCATTTTTTTTTATCTAATTTTTCTGAAAAAGAAAACTATAAATTCATTTTATTTCTCACATTATACAAAAAAAAAATATACCCTTTTTATTGTGATTTCTATCATAAGTCGATATAGTAATTCTTTGTTACCAGGTATATAAATTAGAAGATTTTTTTTCAATTTTGAGATTATTCTTTTGGTTAATCAAAAAAAAAAATTGAAATATTCAAATGATTGAAAAATAATTGAATTTTTGATAAATAATAGTTAGAACAATTTAATTTTTAAATTCAATTATTATTTTTACCAAGAAACTGTGATTTTATCCAAAGATGAAATAAAATTTTGAAAATAAATTTTTATAAAAAATATAATTTTTTTCCAAACTTGGCTAAAAAAATGAAAAAAATATCATCTCTACAATGGTGTTATAATTAGCTTATACTTTGGACCAAGTTCTTATCACTTGCTTACTCTTTTAAATTTGGTTATTTTTAAATTTTGATTTGTTATTTTTGATTATTCAAAATAACTTTTTAGGATGAAGTCAAGAGTTTCTAATAATTAAAATGAAATAAGTTGTAGGATAAACAAAATTTGTAAATTTTATGTAGATCATGTATAACTGCCTATACTAATTTTCAAAAAACGTGAAAATTAATCGAGTCTTTTAATCATCGTACTCATCAAATTTTAAACGTTATAACAAAAAATAATAATAAAAAAATTGAGTTCAAAATTTCTAGATCAAATTGGTCAATTTGATTGAGCTTTGTACTTTGAGTTGATGTTTGGAAATTATGTATTAGTGGAAAATTTTCAAAATTATGAACAAAAAATCAGTAGATTTCTTTATATTTTTTGCAATTTATTTAAGTAAAATTGTAAAGCTATTTTTTGTTTTTATTTTTATTTTAATTATTTTTTAATTATTGGTATTAAATTGCCCAGTTTCAAATAATATCTCTTGAAATTTAGTTCTTTTATCCATAATAATCAAATTAAAAGTCTTTCTTGGAGATATGAAAATATCCCCAATTGAGAATTATAATCTAGATATTTTTTGAAATTTACTAAATAATACCTAATATTAGGGCTTTAAGTAATTTTATCCTCAAAATTCAAAATCAAAATTCTTTACAGACAAAAATGATTTGCATTTTTATAAGGTTTCTTGGGAATGGGACCAAACAATTTGTTAAAAAAATTTCATCAAAATTGAAAATTTTTTTAGTGATTTTTTTTCAAATTTTCATAAGATGACTTTTTGCAAACTTTAAAGAATCAAAAAATACTTGTTTTATCGATAGATCTCAATTTAATTGAGAAACTTTTTGAAATATTCTATCAAATATTCATTTATTAAATAACTTATATTTTCGATTAGTTTTATTGGTTAGAAATATGAATTGAAATATTAATTATTAAAAATAATAACAAAATATTGTTTTTTACATCTAAAATCTATACTTTCCAACATAAAATGAAAAATATCTTTTCTCATTTTCAAGAATTAACTCAATTGTTCATAAAAATAATATTATACTTTTTTTTTTTTTTCGTTTTATATTGGAAATATGTGAATCTAGATTTCAAAAAAGAGATTCAAATTAATAAATTTTTTAAACGAGGTTAACTCATCCATTTCAGAAGTCAAAACACAAATTACAAAAAAAAAATTTTTTTTAAGGATCTCTACAAGATTTCATTTTATTTTTAGAAAATACTGCTCCCTTAACAAATTATTTCCACCTATTTAAAATAGATTGATATTTAGCTATTTTTTTAAAAAAAAAAAAAAAGAATCATCCATTGGGTTTTTATTCTCTAAATATTTTGAGTTAATCTTTGAAATTAAAAAATTGAAAAAATATTTACCATTAAGAAGTTCTAAAATATGAATTTGTAAATAAAAGTATACTGTTATTGTGAGTTCTAACTTTGGGTTTGGAAAAGTAATTTAAAAAAACTTTTTCTAAAATGAAAATTTTTCATAGTGAACATTAATCAAAAATCTAATTATTTATTCATCGATAATATTTATAATTAATATTTTTTGGGTTATATGAACCAGTAGGAACGAATTCCATTTACACTCAATTATAAAAGTCTTTAATTAGGCTTCAAATCTCTGGTAAATATAAAGCCTTATAAATGATCTTATTTTAAAAAAATAAAAATATAAGTATTGAAAAAAATACATTACTTGAAAAAAATCCCTAACAAGATTTTTAATTGTTAATATTTAAAAAAATTATTCTGTAATTTCTTTTATTTAAAATCAAATCCTATTTTTTTTTTTTTTTTGAATCAAACTTTGAAAATTAGAAATCATTACTTAATAGAATGATGATCAATTAACTTACACCGATTCAAAATAGTATTCAATCAATCAAAATACAAAAATAAAAATTATCATTTTCCAAATTAATTGCAAACCTCTATAAAACTTTTTTGTTTTTTTTTATCAAATTAAAGGATCTTCTTTAGTAACCATATAATTAAAAGAGTTAATTATAGACACTCCACTTTACTTTGATTGAACTTTAGATAGGTTTATTGCCTAGCACATAAAGAATTTGATTATTTATAAAAAGTATTTTGATTTTAAATAATTTAAAGTTATTCGAAAATTTTACTATTAAAAAAATAAAAAAGTTGTTAGGGATTTTTTTTAAGTAATGTATTTTTTTCAATAATATATTTTTATTATTTTTAGTTCGTCTCTTAATTAATTTGAAACAATTGGGATTGTTTGGATTTCTACTTTGTAGAAATAGATTAAAATTGATAGATTTAGAAATATTTAAACAATATCCCAATAAGAACGATTATTTGGTTACTCAATAATTTATCTTTTTAACAATAAATTAGCCAGAAATATTAAAATTTTTACTAATAATTTCAATTGATACAAAAAATTCATCTTTTTTAAATTTTTTGAAGGATCTGGATTGAACTGGAGAAAATTTGTTTCTTCAAAATTTGGTGATAGTGCTTTTTTTAAAAGTATGAAAGTTTTTAGATTTGACGGAAATTTTGTAAATTAAATTATCAAAATTACAAAAAAAAACAAAATTTAACACTTTTTTAATGGAATACTCTCAAAATTTAACAAACATAAAAATTCAAAAAAGGGTCAGTTCGAAGTTTGAGGAACCAAAAGGTAGAATTTAACCACCATACTGTTGATTGTATAATAACAAGATCAATATTTTCATTCATCTTTCCAAAAAACAACATTCCCAAGAATTATAATAACAAATCACCAAACTTCCCCAATTTTCAATGGTGAATTCATAATTTATGCTGATTTAGGGAATGAAATAATATGAAATTTTAAACGATTTATATAATCTTTTATAGGAAAGCTGAATAAAAATTTTGTTCCATTTATTTTACAACAAATAGTATTATTAAGATAAAATTCAAAATTCTGAGAATAAAAAATCGTCTCACAAATAACACGATTTTTCCAACTATTTCCCACAACTTTTCGTCTGCTCAGATTTCAGTACCAATTCTCTTTACGTCTTTAATAGGATCGAAACGTGTTCCTAAAATATAATGTATCAAAGTGTCTCAACTTTTTTGTTTCCAAATTGACAAACCCTAAATCTATTTTTGTTAGCTATTTAAAGACCAAAATTAAATTTTTGACTAATCTAAAATAGAGTTCCATGAAATTTTAATTGTCGTTATCAAAATTAATTGAAGAAAATGTGATTAAATTATTCATATAGACAACTTTTACAAAAATTATTATGACGAAAATTTGTACCTTTTTCAGAAGCAAATATAATAATTCTCCTGTGAAACCTGATGTCTCAATCGTCCGAAATTAAATTGTGAAGAAAATATTCGAAAAGAAAAACCAATAATCTGTTCAAAGGAATTCCAATTACTTTTCAATAAATTAAAAAAAAACAGACCTTTGAATACAAATCTAACCAAATGAATTACATTAAGAGTTTTTAATATTTCTAATTATAGTTACATTTTCGTTAGACTTTAACAAATTTATTTGACATTTTTTGGATTCGAACAATCAAAGATTAAACTTTGGTTATGAGTAAAATTGTTTCATTAAACCAACCACTGAATTTTTTATTCATTTCTTTATTTGTCAACCAAAACTTATGATATACTTTGGAACTGAAAAAAATCAGACTTTAGGCAATTCACAAAATATGCAAAAATTTGATCAAGAATTATAACTATTGATCAAAATTTATTCAAACTCGCCTTTTGCACAATTCGTTGTCTTCAAAGCATTTTTAAAAAAAAATTGATGTTTTTTATAAATCCTTATTTAGATTTTATTAAATTGTGAAGGACGAAGAATATATTTCGAAATTCAAATATTTAAATTTTGTAATAAAAAACGAAAATGCCCTTAATTTTTAATCACTATTTTCCAAATTTCTTTCAAATAAACCCAATTCTTTTTTTTTTTTTATTAACTGAAATCGACTAACTTTAGGTCCAACCATTGTATACACACTCCCACGCAAATGAGCCTTCTTGACACCAACAACCAAATAACATTCACTTTAAAATACAAAAAGCAATACCATGTCTTAACGATGGAACTTGACGATACGATAGGGGATTTAAAAAGTATTGCTGAAGAAAAGACGCAAGTACCAAAATCCTTACAAAAACTAATTTACAATAGAATCCAAAAAAATGATCACAAGACACTAAAACAAGCACGCCTACGAAACAAAGCAAAGGTCTTATTAATCGGAAACTCGTTACAAGAAATTGCAAAAACAAACTTGACTCCTATTGAAAAAGATGTTGAAGATCAAAGCAGCTGGAAGGTTGATTCTGAGAAAAACACAGAGTTTTGTAATTTACAAATCCACAAGAAAATCTTAAACAAAAGGCAACCAGGTGTTACCTTCCCACAAAAATATAAGGGCAAACATCTCCGGCTCCCAAAAAGATCCATTCGAGATGTCTGGAATGAAGACGGTCAACGAGTACAATTGACCTTTAAAGTTAACCATGATCAATTATACATTAGGAGCTTTGGACAAAAATTGGTTGTCAAACTTGATTTAATTAAAGACTTTTATTCCCAAGAAATTGAGAATTATGATGGCTATTCCTATTTTGGATTGCAAACGGGATACACCACAAAATCAATCTTATGGTTTTACTACGTACCTTCTCACTATATTAGAGGAATAAGAAACGCCATTTTAGGCGATTGGAAAATATAAATATCTGTTATCCAATTTGTTTTTATGATATTTGGCATTAACAATGTCAAGCAAAGCTTTTGAATCAATAAAAAAAATCAAAAAACAGGGGTTAAATATTTTTATTCTATACTATTAATTGTAAAATAAAAAGATCAAAATTTTCATTCAGCTTTCCAAAATAATGACATTCCAAGAAATAAAATGAAATATCAAAGTTCCAATTCTATCATATAAAATTAATAATTTAAACTGATTTATGGAATTAAAAAATAGTCATTTTACCTGATTTTAGAAATCTATTTTGGAAAGTTGAATGAAAATTTTGTTCCATTTATTTTGCAACAAATAGTAATGTTTTTTAAATGTAATATTGTAAACTTTGCAAAGTCGTTTTTAAATATCACAACCCAAAAAAAATTTACTAACCCATGTTCAAAAGATTTGATTTGAGTTATTAAATCGTTTTATGGATACTTTTCGAAACAGTTGGTTTTTCACTTTTTGAAATTAGATATTATAAATAAAATACCACTTCTATTTTAGTTATTTTTCTCAAGAAAAAATATTAGAAAAACTATAAAAAATGATGCTATATTTTTCAGATCTACATCACTTGTTATATTTGTTATTATCTTCGTTTAAAAAAATGTGAAAAAATGAATAAAATGTTACAATATTTTTTGGATCAGCATTATGGGATATTAAGGATAACTTTTTGAAAGATTGTTTTTTATGGTTAGTACTAGCCATTTTGAACATTTAATTGTTGAGTGAAAATTTATCATTAATTTTATTTTTTTAATTTAGATCTTTGAATTTTCTATAAATTGTCAATAATTCAAAGACTTTAGAGTGACAAAACTTGAAATACAAGATTTGGAATTTCTTGTAAGTTGAAAATATCAAGTTATTTTTTTTAACTTAAAATTTTTTTTAAAAAATAACCTTTCAAATAGAGTTCGGTGGATAGTATGAGTTAATTGAAATCGAGTTTTTTTGAAGTTTTAAATTAGAGACATTTTATCAAAATTTTATTTTTTTTGTTTGTTAAGAGTTTAAATAGAAAAATAGTAAATAATTCTATTTACCACTTTTCGAAAATATCTTCAAATTTTTCTGTCGAGTTTTTTTTTTAATAAAAATATCAATTTTCTTCGTTTTCCATTTTTTTGAAATGTACAAATGGAACGAAAAGACCTTCTATGAATTTGATCATTTTAAGGAAGGAAATGAAGACTGGATGAAGAAGTAGTCTCAGACGAAACACTGGTACAATATTTTGATCCACAAGAAAAATAAAACTTTCACAAAAATTCAAAAAAAAACAGAAAAAGAAAAAGAAAGAAAAAAAGAAAATGTAATAAAAGAAAGAAAAGAAGAAAAAGAAAGAACAGAAAGAAAAGAAAAAGAAAGTAAATAAAAAGAAAGAAAAGATAAAGAAAGAAAAATAAAAAGAAAAGGGATTGAAAGGGAAACAAAAATAAATCTCAAAGAGAACATTTTATTTTTTTTATTTTGTTTTTTTTAAATATTCAAATAATAACAATAGCCATTTGGTTTTTTGTTTGGATCAAAAAATCTTCAATCTTTTTTCTTCATATGATTAAAATCATATTCAAAAAAAATATTACAAATATTTTGATCCCAAAAAACCAAATAACTGCTGATATTGTTTACCATATGTTGTTGTATTTGTTATAGCTTATCATTTCTGGATAGAAAAATTTAAGCTAAAAGTTAATAAAAATTTGGAATAATTTATTTAAATAAAAATATCAAGAGTAATTATTTAAAGTGTTGTATAAAGTGTTTTTATATGATTGAAAATTCAAATTAGAAGAGTGAAAATTTCTCTTTAAAAATATTGAATCAATTATTTCCAAAAAAAATAAATTGGTAGAATTTTAATTTTTCTTTTCACTAAAAAATCTTATTAATGTGCACTTTAAAATGAAATAAAAATATGAGTTTTCAGAATAAATCATTTATATTTTGATGTCAACAATTGTGTTAAAGAAAGTAGGTAATTAGATAATATTAGTTGGAAAAATTCGTTTCATTTTTTTCATTTTTTTTATTTTTTTTAAAAAAAAAGAAATTGACAGAATTTTTTTAAATAGAAAATAACAAATTATTTTAAATTTTTTAAGTAAAGTTTATTGCTTTAGATGTTTAATGGTACATACTTTTACTCTTATCAAAACCAAATTGATGTCAAATAAATTCCAGATCAAGTTTCAATGTGCCTTGAGAGTTTGGAACAATTTTTCAAATAAATTCAAATATAAATGAAGATCTTTTATATTTGTTGTTTTTAACATTTCTAACTATTTTCGAGAAAGATCGCAAAGTGTGAAAAAAAAATAAAAAAATTTTGTTTTTTGGTTTTAGGTTTTATATTTTTTTAATATTTTTTACGCTCAAAAAATAACACCCGCTATTGATTTTTTTTGAAAAAAAAAAACATCTGAATATATTTTTCTCTCAATTCATTCGTATCTAAAAAAAGAAATATATTTGATATTTTTTTAAAAAAAAATCAATAACTGCTGATAATTCTGAATATTTTTTTTTTATATTTTTTTTTTTTTCGAATAACGTAAAATTCAAAGTCTTTGATTTAAATTATTGTTGTTTGTCTGAAAATTCATTAGAAAGAAATAATTTTTAATAATAGTATTAATTATTGTTAAAATTCAGCGGCTTCAATTCAACCAAGAATGTGTTATTTTTATTTTTATCAAAAAAATAATCAAAATTCATTCTTTTTATTGAGTCTTTTACAAAATTTCTAAATCACAATTTAGGAATTTAGGCAAATAACAGGAATTAAAAACTCCTCCGTTAAATAATAAAAAAAAAATTCATACTTTTTTTTTTTAATCAAAATTATTTTTGAATGGTAAAAAATTTATTATTTTTAAAGCTAAATAGTTACAAATAGCAGAAATCCCTTAAATAACTTATATGACAGAAATCAAAAATAATTTTTCATCAAATTTTAAGATTTATATTGTAAATTATTGTTAAAAATCAAGATAATTGTTGTTTCAGAAAAATTTACTATATCAATGATCATCCTTTTTTTCTATAATATGGTTAAATATCCTTAAAATAATTGAATTTATTTATAATTTTTCAAATAAAATATGTGTTTATTTCCCAAAAGATGTTTATTGGATTAAAAATAGATAAATAAAAAGTGACTTATACATTACATATTAATCTATTTTAAGAAATTTAATTTTAAAATAAAAAATGCTATATTAAAGTTTTTCTTTTAGGATATCTTTTTTTAGCTGAATTATGTTACTATTATTTGTATATGCTAGCAATTTTGACGATAATTTATTGATTTTATTGGACTAAATACAATTTATTGAGTTGTTTAACATTACTTTGATGAAAATAAAAATTTTCTCATCTCGATTTTATCTAATATTTTTTAGAATTGAAAATTAGATGTCATTATTTTTATTTTAATCAAGAAATCGTTTTCATAACTTCTTTGATATCTAAAATTTTTCAACTAAAACAAAAACCCATACACAAGTATAAATTGAAAAAAATTGAATTTATAAATATTGGATCTCTGGGTGAATTACTCATCGTTCCAAAAACCAAATCATCTTAAAAATTTATTTTTTAAGTTTAGTGCTCTGTATCTCCTCTATTTTAGAAGTTATTCTCAATTTTCGATTTTTTGCCAAAAAAAATTTTTTTTTTGAAATTTTGAATTTTTCATTTCTAAAAAAGGTATATTTTCACACAAAAATAATTTTTTTTTGGTGTTTTAAAGATCATCTTACTAGGGTAATTTTCAATCAAAAATATTATTTTAGTGAAAAAATTTGAAAAAATGAAGGTTTAAAAAAATTTTTTTTTGAAAATTTTTTTACTACTCTTTTGATTTTCCCATTTTTGATTTACTCAAATATTATATTTATAATATATTTTAAACTCCAATAGTTATAAAATTTTTAATTTTTAAATTTTTTTTTTAGATTAATTAAAAAAATTTTTATTTTTTTTTTTCACTTTTATCAAAGTTAATAATAAAAATACTTAAGTTACTGTGAATATTAGTTGATAAAATAAATATAAAAAATAATTTGATATAGACAAAAAAATTTTTTCAAAATTTTTTTATTTTGATTTTTTTTGTGAAGTTTTTAAATTTAAATTTTATGAGGGTTAGAGGTTTCGAAAATATTTAGTATTTAAAATGGGTGTTTTTGACTTTTTTCAAAATTGAAAATTTTAAAAAATGTATATAAAAATTTTTTTCAAAATATTTTTTAAACCTCTAAAAATTGGTAACTTTGAAAAAAAAATTTTTTTTTTAAACATCTCAAAAAAATGATTTTTATTTTTATTTTAACTGAAAAACAATGTTTAAAAAAAAAATTTTTTTTTCTAATTGGAAAACTCTAGAAAATTTTATTTTTTTCTCATTTAACAGAAAAAATTTCACATTACCGATATTTTGAAAAAAAAATTATTAGACCTCATCTTATTTTATCTAAATATTCATTTTTTCAAATTTTTGATAGTATAATCACTAGAAAAATATAAAAAAAAATGCTAAAAAAATTCAAAAAAATTTTTACTAGAGTTTCCTATTAAAATGATTTTTTTCCAAAAAAAAATTTTTTTTTATATAAGTTTTTTTCAATTTAATTTTAAGTTTTTTAATTTTTTTACAATGAAAAAAAAAAAAAAATTTAATCGTAAAAAACTTAGAGTGTTTTTTTTTCAAAAAAAAAATATATTAGAAAAATTACTCAATTAAAAATTCAATTTTATTATCTTCAGAATTTTATAATTTTAAAATATCCAATAATTACTCATTAGCTCAGCGGTAGAGCACCAAGATCTCAAAATTTGAAAATTGTGTAACCGGAGTTCGATTCCTGATACAGTCAGTTTCACATTTAAGGCACAAACTTTCAACGAAATTTAAGGCACAAAAAAATCTCAAATTAAAGAAAATTTTTTAGAATTTTAATTTTCACAAATTATTTTACTAGAATTTGAAATCATGTGCCTTAATTTGAGATTTTTTTTGTGCCTTAAATTTCGTTGAAAGTTTGTGCCTTAAAAACGAAACTGACTGTAAGATCAATTAAATTAATAGTTTTTTATTTATTTTTTTTTAAAATTTTTATATATAATTTGATCAATTAAAGTATACATGTTTGCTACCTGAATTTACCTTTAAATCTTTTCAAATTTTTGTTTTCAAAAATTCAAATCCTCTTAAGGTACCAAAATTCGGATAAATACTGGTAACTAAGTATTTTTTCCTGTGAGGAGTAGAAGATTTTAAATTATTTATATATAGTAAAACCTACAATTAAAAAAAAAACTTTAAAATTCATTTTAATCTATGGGGGGTCACTATATAAAAAATATAAAAACAATATCAATTTTTCATTTTTTTGGGGCTCTTGCATTTTTCAAGTTATTGCCCAAAATAGTTGTGAAAAATCACTTTTAAAAAATTTGTATAAAAAAATCTATTTTGGACAATATCTCGAAAACTAGACGTCCTAGAGACTTCTAAATACCAAAAATCGAAATTTAAGAAAATTTTGAATTTGTTCAGCAATAAAAAAATTTTTGATCCCAGTTTTATATTTACTCTTGTGTAAAGGTATTTTATTGTTTAAAAAATACATCTATTCCTTACCATATTTCGTTTTTATTTTTTTTGAAATTGACTCTAGATTGTTTTCTCTAAAAAAAGGTATAATTTATTTTATGTTCATTTTTTGGAATTATTTTAATGATAATATTTTGAAATCAATAACATATACATTAATTCAATTGGTATTAATTTTTAACTTCATTAATTATTACCAATTCAGAAATAGCTCGACCGAAAAAAATGATTTTTTCTGAAATTTCTAAAAAAAATGCTTCAGGTTTTTAGAAAATACCTTCTAATTAATTTTTTATTTTTCTTCTTCAGATTTATAGTATATATTTAAAATCAAAGTTAAAATAGTTAATTGTGAAATCCAACCTATGTTAAAAAAATTAATCTTATATTGATCAATAAAAGAAACATTACTTTTGAATAAATTAAATGCATTGGTGTGCTATATTCTGTTTTAAGTGGGAAATTATGTACCTTCTATTAAAATGTTAAAGAAAAAATATCTTTTCAAATGTAATTTTTCAAAAAACAATAAAACAGTATAATTAGTCAACTCAAAATTAGACAAATATAATTCTCATATTGTGGATGTTTACTTTATAAATCAAGTCAACTTATAATAAAAAAAAATCAAATATGATTTTTTATGATGAAGATACAGATTTTTTATTGTGATGATCCAGAAATTTCAGATATAAAGAAAATAACCAACTCATGAATATGTTAATAATTTCAGTTCAAAAACAAAAAATTGGAGATAATCAATATTATAATTTAAAAGATAATTTCTGAATTAATTTATCGGTTTGTTGTTACAATTCTCATCTTGACGATTATTTCTGGTATAAAAAAAAAAAAAAAAAAAAAAAAAAAACAAGAACTGTTTTTGTAATTTTAAATTGAAATATTGATTTATCTATAATAATTCAGAAATTAGTTTATTAAATTCTTTGATATACTCTTGATTTTCAAAACGCTGAATTGAATTATAGGCATTGTGTGTTAATTCCTTTCTTTGTGGATCACCCATTTGTAGAACATTTAAAATACTATTACAATACTGCTCACTAGTTTCTGCAAGAAACCCTGTGGGTTTGTTCTTAAAGGGTGTTACAATATCTAGTTTTGGACCTGCAGAATTATGGGCAATTGGTATCACATAATTAGCCATATATTCAACTACACATATTCCGAAGTGTTCGTCTCTCATGGTATGCAACCCAGCAATTCCCTTTTGTAGCCAATTTAATAATTCTTGGTACGAAACATTTACCTTAAATTTTATTGACTCTTGTAATTGTTTCTCCAATACCAATTTTTTTAAAAATTCAATCCTTTGTTCATCTTCTTGATTCCTACAACTTCCAATGCAAACAAGAATTGGGATCTTATCGCCACTGTATTGCTTTAACATTTTTTCAAATGATTCGATTTGTAATTGGTGATCTTTTTCTGGTCTAAATTGGCCAACAGAAATAAAATATAAGATTCTCTTTTGTTCGTTTTTTTTTTCTTCATTATTCTCAATTGTATTCGTTCTGTCATTATTATCATTATCATTATCACTACCACTACCACTACCACTACTATTTGAATTGATTTTGTTTTCATCAATTTTTTTCTCATTGTTTGAGTTCTCTATTGTTTCTGGAACAAGCTTTTTGAAAATGGTATCACAAGGAGGATAAATTTTTCTAATTGGTCTTTTGTCATGAGATCCCCATAATTGAATAATATGGTTTTGTGTCCATGTTCCGTTTGTGATCACCAAATCTGCAAATTTACCAGTAAATCGATAACACAAGGCAAACAATTTATAATAAATCAATTTTAAAGTCGAGAAAATTTTGGATTTTGCAACCAGCCCGCTATTGTTATATAAATTGTTTTGGTTTTTCACCCGAGACAGCATGTCTGTACTTATAGTTGGATAATGTACATAACACCCAACCTTTTTGATTCCTAACAACTTTGCAATTGGGAATGTAAAAGCATGCCCGGTGCTATCAAAAAAGAGATCAACAGGATAAAGGATCACACTAACGAAACCCAAGATCATACCTCCGAGGGATTGGCCAATTAAGGTAAACCTTGGGTACAGTTTTGCAGAAATGAGGATCCCATATTTGATGCGTATAAACTTCAAATTGGCTTTTTTTATCGTAATTCCAAATCGATCTTGTACTTTTTTTAAAATATCTTCTTTGCTGACATCACTAACCGTATAAATTACAATTTCAAGATCTGGTTCGTTTTTTTGAAGAGACAAAACTGAATACCATAATACTCTTTCTCCTCCTCCACAATCATTTCTTTTTTATTTTAATGTTGGTTTTTTTAAATTTTTTTATTTCAGAAAAGGAAAAGTTTATTGTTTGTTTTCTTTGGCTTTAAGATTGCGAAAAAAGACGAAAAACAAAAAGAAATTGATTTTACGCAAAAGGGTGAAAAAAGCCAATTGATTTTTGTGTTCTTTGTTTCATTTTCTGTTTAGTCATATATCTTAGAACCAATATTGGTAGTATAAAACCAATAAGGAGAAGTTTGAAAAATACCATTTTATTTAAAGAATGACAGTTGTGTAAAAAATGACAAGGTTTGAAAATTACAAATTGTAATCAATTCTTTGAAGTTGTATTTCTTTTAGAAATCTAAATTAAACATTTAAAAACTGATTTAAACAATAATTTCTTTTGAGTTAATATAACATGAGTGCAATAAACCAAAAGTTGTCGTTTAATTATTATCTCTCTTCAAAATATAATTTTAACTATATTCTTATTTTTCTGATTAATCTGGCTTTTTCAAAACAATGATATAATTCTAAATCAAATTCTCACTTGTAAAAGAGATTTTAACCTATTGACAATAGTCAATTATTTATACCACTTGTGTTACGAGACGAATAATCGATAAAATAAGTCAAAAAAAGAGTTTTCTCAATAATCATACAATATTTTTGTAAGATCATTGTGTTTGTGTTGACTAAAATTATACTTTATCAGTTTTTTCTTTAACTTATATTTTAATGGTACAAGAATAAACTATTTTTTAGTTAAAAAAAATTGATTTTTCTTGAACCTGAAATTTTTAATATATCTTATAAAATTTTTTTGTTCCTTTAACTGTTTTTTAATATTTTTAACTGGCTGTTGAAAAAAGTATGTGTTTTTTATTAAGATTGAATGTAGATTACATTTTTAAGTGTACACCTGCGTTTATTTACTTTCTGACTTTTAGGTATAAAATAATAGATTTCACAATTATTAATTAATGAAAATAATTTCAAACTTGCTGGTTTAGAATTATTCATTGGAGATTAAATTTCTTATTCATATATTAAGAAAAATTTCAATCTCTCTTTTTTTGAGGAAATACATATCCATAAAAAATGATCAATATTTTCTATTATTTCATTTTGTTTATATTTTAAACATAAAGGACAAAATTTATTTGATATTTTTTTTTTTATGGCCTAGTAGTATCTGTTTAAATAGTTAGTAAATGTTCTGAATTTTTAGAATTGTTTAAATTGACAGATAACTTAAATATTTTTGATTAATAAATAATTTTTTTTATTTTTTAATTATTTAAAATATTGTTGTAGTGTTTCATCAAGCATTGTCAAGTGTTGACATGTGCTGTAGAGGGAATTAGAATGTCATAAGGTTCTGAAATTTGCCAGAATTTAAAAGGATTGTGTAAAATCAAAGATTTTTCTCTAATCTTTGAAATTGTGGGAAATAGATAAAAAGTGTAGTAAAGTGCCTAGGGTTTATAGAATTCAAAAGAATAGAAAAGTTAAAGGCGGTTTTTTTTGATTTAAGAAATAAACTTAAATTATCTTAAATTTATTTTTTATTTCTCAAATTAATAAAAAACTAACGACACTTCCAACTAGTAGAACACAATAACTTATTTTAATGATAATTATAACTTTCAAAAAATTCTTTTATTTGCTTAAATGGAAACTAATTTTGTCATTTAATTGATTTTTTTGAAAAAATTCTTTGAAAAAAATAGTTGTGAAATAAGATTTTTGAGATTTGTTGATAAAGGAAATTATATTGATTTTATTTTAATTTTTCGCAATTATTGATGTTTAATTTAAATTGTAATTTTCTAATGTCAATTTTTTCTATAAATAAACTTCATTTCACTGAAATTGGACCTGCCTAAAATGAAATTTTTACCTTTTTTAAGAATTAAATAAACTACAATTGTTTATAAATGAGGGAAAAAATAATATTCGTGTTAGATATGATATTTATAAAAGAAATACAATAACAAACTTTAAATTTCCAAAAAAAATAAATGTCAAAAAAAAAATTTATTTTTATTTTACTGGAAAATTTTAAGCAAAATTTCTTAATTTGTTTAGGAAATTCTATTCCACTCAAAGAAAAAAGCTAAAAATGAAAATTTTAAATTTATTTAAAGAATCAGCCGATCATACATTTTTTTAGAAATAAGAGGAATAATAAAATACAAATAAAAGTTAATATTTATAAAAAGCAATTCCTCAACAAACTCAAAATCCCCAATAAAAAAAAAATATTCGAAAAAATTTTTTGGCATCTTTAATTGCAACCTCTCGTGTAAAATTTCTCAATTTCTATGGAAAATTAAAATTGTTGAAGATAAGCGATTTTTTATTAGTAAATACATTAATTAGAAAAACAAATATAAATCCCAATTTTCTTTATGTTCATTTGGGATTTCATCCATTTTTTTTCAAATTTACTTTCTATTCAAAAAAAAAAAAAAAAATAAGAAACAAAAAAAAAATTTACAAAATGAGAAAAAATTATTAGATCTCAAAAAACTAATATTTATTTTGACAGGTATATTTGATTAAACTCATAGAATATGTACTATTTCTTCATAAAACTGTTACTTTTTTACTGAAAAAGAGTTTATGAGTCTTACACTCTTCAATTTGGATTTCAATAAAAAGAAAAAATAAATTGAAAAAATTGCCATTTTGAACTGGCTATTAAAGCCCATACCAAGACAAACATCAACTAGCAAAGAACCAAAAGAACAATTCAACACACCTGATATAAGATAATATTCTTTCAATTTTCAGGGATTGTAAACCTTAAGTCATAGGAACATTAATAAAAAAAAAACTAAACGGAAATTTCAAGTAATTCCGATTTAGAATAAATTTTGATAAATGATTCAAACAAAAAAAATAATAAATATATAAAAGGAAGGTGGTATTATTTTATTACAATAATAAAAAAAAAAAGTATAATTGAAAAAATTGAAAGGTATGCTGCTTAAAATTGAATGTGGGTATATAAAAATAAAAAAATAAAAAAAAAAATAAATTCATTAATTAGTAAATTTGGAGTATCCATTTATTTTTTTTTTTTTCTTTATCAAAATTAATACTATTGCGACTATAATTATAATAATTACAACTAAAGGTATGGTGACTGCGAGTGCGATTTTACCTGATGATTTTTCACAAAGTGTGTGTTTGTCGTTCACGTTACTGAATGAACCACACTTTGTACAGGAAGAGGCACCCTCTTTGTTGTTATAGTAATCCTCTTCGCAGTAAGTACAATTATTAGCTTTTTCGTTGGAATAATACCCCTTTGGACACAATTGGCAGGAGGTGGCTGCGCCATCTGAAAATTCACCTGCTTGGCAGTTTTTGCAACTTGTTGAGCTATTTTGGTTTGAAAATTGGCCGCTCTTACAGGCTGAGCAGCCTGTGGAAGCATACTGGCTATTGTAGTATCCCGGTTGGCAAGGAGTGCATACGTCTTCGGAAAAGGATCCCGATCGCGTCCCCATTGTTCCCTTTGGACAGGCTGTGCAGTGGTATGCGCCAACGTTTGGGTTGAAGGTTCCAGCCATGCAGCGTTCGCATTCTTGCCAATTGTAGCCGGCAGATCCATAGTAGCAAGATTGCACCTTCATGGCAAATGCGTTCCTGGCTGTCGTTGTGCTTTTTAAACTGCTTGGTGTGGTAATGATCTTTGATGAGGTTCCTGCAAATAATAGTGTACCGTCTTGTTCAAAATCAAATGAGCATAAGTATCCTCTTTCTGGCTGGCCGCCCGGGATATCAGTTGACATGGCAGCAGTTGCTGTTATTTGCTGGCTGTTGGTATCAAAGACGATCAGCCAAGACCAATCATTTTCAGCTGTGAAATTCAAACTTACCATTTCGTTCGATCCTAAAATGCCATGCCCACAAATATAAATCAAGCCATTGGCATCAAAAAAATTATTCGTTTTATTTATCTTTATGCTCAGAGCAGAATTAATTGCTTGGTCCAAGTTGTTATTTAAAAATGAAGAATACAAAAGATCTGACCCATCTGATTTCATATTGAAAAAAAATCCTGATTGTGAAAAATTATTGAAATCGTTGAATTCGCCCACCAATGGGAAATCAGGCGATCTTGTTTCACCGGCAACCCAAATATTGGAAGATAAATCCTGTGTATTTGTTATCGAATAGCAATGGTCTTCCTTTGAGCCGCCAAGATAGGTTGACCAATTGATTTGGAAATTAGTTTTATTTATTGCCAGCACGATACAGGAGGTGCTTTCGCCTTCGCTTGGATTGGTTTTTTGATAAGCGCTGCCAACAATGGGGAAATCTTTCGAAATTGTTGAGCCGAGCAGGATCATTTGATCAGAGTCTGTATCGGAAAGGACGGGGTTTACACTTTCGTCCTCTGTGCCCCCAATTAAAAGAAATCGATTTGTTTTTAAATTATTGTTTGAATATTCGATATTGGATAAAAGAAAATCATAACCTCCTGTTGGGACTTCATTGTTACTTCCCCCATTAGTGGTACCTCCAATATAATATTGATCAATGTCTGTTTCTTCCTTGTTGTAAATAATCGTTGAAACATCTAAATTCGAATAATCTGTGGGGCAGATTAAACTAGAAAATTCCAAGTTTGTCCCTTGGCTGTTTAGCTTTAAAATAAACCCACTGCTGAATACATGCTCAGAGCATTCTGATTCAATCGCCTTGACAGTTGGGAAACTGGCTATACCTATGGTTGATCCAACAATGACTATGTTGTTCTCGGAATCAAACGTAAATGATTTTGGTTGATCAGTTTTATTTGATCCAATAATTGTAGACCATTCAACATTTTTGCCATCTCCACTAAGCTTTGTAACAAAAATATTAATTCCTTCATGAGATCCAATAGATGAATTATAGAGGTAATTAAGATCAAAGCATCTTCCTATAAAATTTTATGTTGATTAATTTTGTTTTGTTATTGGTTTTTGTTTTTATTTTTTATTTTTTATTTTTTGTTTATATTTTTATTTTTGTTTTTTTTATTAGATATTTGAATATTTAGAAAATGTTAATAAATACACTTTGAATTGAAAAAAAAAAAGAAAGAAATTCAAAATTTCATAAACTGAATATTTGTAACTTTTTGTGTTTAAAGCCTTTTTGAGACAAATCATAGGCTACTTTATTAATCGATTTACACTCTAGTATTTGGATCCACTCATAACTCCAATAAGCGCTAATATCACAGATATGCCAAAGAATAAACCAAGATGGAAAAAATATTTTTTTGTTTTTTATAGGATTGGGATTCTCAAAATGAAGTGGCTTGTAACTGAAGTATCCTGGAACTTGTTTTTGTTAATTTAAATTTTTTTATTATTGAGTAATTAGTGTATTTTTTCTTTCCGTTATTTGAATTTTTTGCCATTGGGATTATGGAACTTATTTTTTTTTAATTGAATTTTTATCGTTTTGATACTTTGAAATATAAAATAAGAATGTATTGAATTTTTTTTTTTCAAAATTTAAATTTTTTTGATATTGAGAATCCTTCACGAAAAGAATAGAACAAAAATTGTGGTCTCTTTTTTTTTAATTCACAACACTTTTGTCTTTTTGTAATTCTTTCAAATTTTGAAAGTAATTAAAAGATCAAAATCCAATAACTTTCAATTTAAAAGTTTTTACATTTCAAACTTTTTAAAAACTTGCAATTTAAACATCTTTTGATTTTTCGATTTTCATAAAAACAGTTTCAGGTTTTTAAAAGTTAACAAATATTTTTTCTTTTGGATAACTTCCAAATATTTCAAAGAAATTCCAAATGTTATCTTTTTTTTTAAGAGGGCAAGTACATTTTTCAAATTTTGAGTGCCAGCATTAATGTGAAACTGAATACTTCAAATCATTTCTTTAATCAAATACATTAATATTTTAATAAATACGAGAGTGGAATATATCCTAGTATAAGATATTTACATACAAACTAAATAAAGGAATTCAAAAAAATGAAAAAATTGAGCTTGAAAAAATAAATAAATATCATTTATTTCTTGATCTTATCTGTAACATTTGATATAATTACTTATTCTTTATTTGGTTTTATTTTTAATTCTTCAGGGGGAAAAACTTTTGTTTGTAAAATGTTTTGAGAAACAAATTACTTTTTGTTTTGAAAGAATTCCCCAAAATGTCTTTAAAAATCCTATTTTCATTTTATTCATCTAATTCTAGTTTTGGTTTCTGAAAATAGGAGATTTTTTGAAATTCCTCTTCAGAAATAAAGATTTATTGGAGGAATTCGTTTGATTTTATAATTATTTTTTTTCCATTAAAATGAGAACAAAAAATAATTCTGAAACTGATTGAAATTATTTCTAAATTTTTCTTTTATTTTAGGTTGAATCTTTTGTAACTGTTTTTTGTTTACAAGAATATAATCCCTTTATTTTAATTTTTGAAATAATATTCTTTTATTATGGCTTTGTTTGATAAAAATATTTGAAATTAGAATTTTGAAAGCAAATTTGTTATAAAAAAATATTTTGTAAAATAATAATAAATAGTAATGGGGAGAGAAATTCAAGGTTATTATTTTTTGTATATTTTCACATCCAAATTTTGAAGAAAAAGAAAACAAATCTTCGAAAATAGGCTTTTGGTCGATTTTTTTTTTTTTTTCATTCTTGATTTCAACAAATTTATTTGGAATGGTGATCTTTTGTGTTTGGTCTTCTAAAAGAAAATATTCGTTTCAAATACACACCTAATCGGGTATATTTTTTGGTTTACTCTTTGATTGATTCCGCTCATTCGTATAAACACATTTCTAGATCCTAAAACCAAATTTAATAAAACCAAAAATCCAAAAAAAAATGTTCAAAAAATTGAAAAATGAAAGATTCAACTCTGAATTACTTTGGGTTCTTTTTATTTTCTCAAATAGAGCAGCGAATGATGTTTTGGTTTCAAAGTTTCAATATCTGGTGGCACTTCAAAAATAATTTTCCAGTAAGGTTCACACAATTAAAATTTTTCAAGATAGTAAAATGTACTTTCTTCGTTAAATCATTTTTTTTTTTTTCACTTTTTGAGTGATAAAAAACATTCGTCAAGTATTTGAAATTTTGCAAAAAATATAAAAGTATACCAGAAACTGAAATCTTGTAGATTGGTAGGCTGAAATTTTCGAAGATTCTTGAAAGTAAACTCTTTTTCAAACAATAGGGAACACCTATCAAATCATAAATAATATTAAATTTGATTGTTAATAAGAGAATTACTTATTGGTGATTTGCATTTTAATTATTCATTTTTTCGTTTTTTTATTTATAGATATTGGAAATTTGGAAAATGAAAAAATAAGAAAAGAAGAAATCAATTTGGAAATAATCTAAAAGTATAAAAATGGAAACAGTTTAAGTTAGATTTCAAATAAGCTAGGTATAGGAATTTTGAAATCCCATTATTGGATTGATAATGGAACAAAGAAAAAGAGAAAAGAAAGAAAAAAACAATTCCAACAAAATACCCAGATGAATTGCGGCTTTATATTAAAAATGAGACTTTAAAGAACAAAAGTTTGATGTTTAAAGACTTATTAATAAAATGCAAAGAACTTTTTCCCAATTCACATTGTTCAACAATTTTTATTGATTTTATAATTTTTTTCCCTTACAATTTACAAAACGAGATTTCTCATTTCAAATAAAAGGGGTACATCAATTTTTAAAATATTTGAATTTTAATTTTTATTGTTTTGTTTTTAATGAGTTTTAAATATTCAGTTGAGTGTTTTTTTATGCTTTAAAGAGTCTTTTAAATTTTAGAATGATACTACAATTAATTTCATTCAATTATGAATAATTCTTGAAATTTTCTGTGCACTTTTATTTGAAAAAGAGTTTATTTATATGGATTGTGCTATTCTTGTTGTGTTTAAAACTTTTTTTTGTTGCATTTTTTGTTGATGGCATCTGGTTAGTTTTTATTTTTTTGTTTTTTGAATTTTGTCAACCAAAAGAAGTTTCCTTTCACGTTATCATTTTTAGAGTCAGCTATTCCTTGACTAAGAAGGGAATTTAAGGTAGAAACTAGACTCTTAAATATCATTTTTTCTCAAAAAATCAAATAACTCCTGCTGCCCACTTTAATGAATTTTCTTTGTTTTTTTGGCATTGAAGTCAGATTTCAAAGATTGACATTCTTTAAATGAAAAATGAAAAAAGAAAAAAGTTGCTTTCCGAGTAATTTATATGATCAATTCAATTAGCCAAAGAGAAAATTCGGCTGTGGATTGAATCCCTCCTTAAGATCGAAGGATTCAAAAAGTGTATTTGATAATTTCACATCGACATTGGGTTGATTCTTGTTTTTTTATCCGACAAGATATACTGATAAATTCAAATAAATTACATTAATTTTTTAGTTCAATTTCCATTTTGTAATCTATTATCTTAACTTTTAAAACAACTCGAGAGAAAGAATCTTGTGAAGGGAAACCAATTTTACAAAGTTTCTTTGCACTGAAACTCAATAAAATGAGTTCTTCTTAGCTTGTGTAAAAAAATTTGCATAATGGAAAAGGAAGCAAAAATTTTTCAGATATTTATTTGAATTTATCAGTATTCGAAAATCAGAGGATGAAAAGCAAATAATTGAATACATTTAGTCTGGCGTTTTGGTCAACAAAATGTTCAAATTTCAAAAAGGAAGAAATCCAAAATTGGTTGAACGTAAAAAATAAAAAAAAAATAAAAATTTTTTTTAAAAAGTGAAAAGATGAAAATTTTCATCCGATTCAATAAAAATGTAAAATAAAAAAATTGACAATTCAATTAAAAACTTGAATTGAAAGGGCTTTGAATTTCTCTCTGTTAAAGTCTTTCTTTAAAACAACAAAACAAGAAAACTAGCAAACAAGAAAATCTGAAAAAAAAAAAAAAAAAAACAATGGTTACCTAATAATAATACTGAATCACCCATTGATGCAATTTGGTAAGCTTCACTAAAATAGTCATCCTTTCCAAGGTAGGTCACAAAGGTAGGATCTATTGTTAAAGGGCTTTCTTTGTTTATATTGCAATCCTCATCATTCATTTGGAACATTAACAAATTGTCTGTACCTAAAACAAATTCCGCAGGATATTCTTTCCCGTCTTGGAAAATGACAGGTGAAGTCTCAAGGAACAAAAGGTCGTTCGTTTGTGGATCACGAAATTCAAGTTCGCCATTTTTGTTAATTTCGATCTGTAATTGCGTTTCGATTTTGATTTTAATTGAAGACACGAGACTTGCTCTTTTAATTGTAAAGCTGGATTTAATTTTATCTTGTGAAGAAGTGAAAAGCCAGTCAACACCAGCCAAGACCGATTTCATTTCAACTTCAGAACAAGACGTTTGTCCCATTGTCTGAGAATCCTTTTTGAATCGATTAAAGACTGACTTGGATGATTTTTGGCTACACTTGGGTTGCAAATTGGTCTGCTTCCCTAAACTAAAGTTTATTTGATGAGAATTTGGTAGATCTATTTGGATCGAATCTTTTAAAAATGAAAACCGTGATAATGGTGTATATCCTAAAAAGGTAATCTCATCAGAGACAAATCCTGTGTTTTGAACAAAGAAACTGTGTGGTTTCAAATCTGCTTTTGGTGATCCAATTGATCGTGTTTTGGTTTGGGTATTAAAGTTTGGATTTCCTTGTGATTGTTGATGAAAAGGAAATTCTTCCACTTTTGAAAAGCAATTCAAAGTCTGGAAGAGAAAAAAAAATAACACTCCAAAACAAAGGAGACGAGATTTCATTTCAAGCAAAGAGATTAAAAAAAATAAAATAAGTAGAAATAAAAAAAGAAGAAAAAAATAAAAAAGTGTTTTGAAAAAATTCAAGTTAAAAATTTCTATTTGCATTTTTGAAAATAATAATGAAGCAAAAATTAGACTCTTTTCGTTTTGTCATTTAGTTCTATTCAAGTAATTATACTACTGTTTCGATGAGAGCTGGGAAAATATTTTGATTATCTCGTTTTTTTTCTCTAGCTCTTATTGAATAATTATTGTTCTAACTTAATAAATTAAAGAGAATTAATGTTTACTAAACGTATAAGAGTTTCTTATTTGGTTGAAAATGATATAACAAATATATTAAAAAAATCTCTTCGAATAAAGATATTGGGTAAACGAATAATAAAAATTCAAGTATTCAAAATTTTTTGAACAATTCCAGTTTTAATTCACTGATTTAAGATAACCTTTTATGAGGTAAGGTGGTATATTATTGTGGTTATTAAATGTTCACAATTATGTTTGGTATGAATTTTAAAGGTGGTTTAAAAATGAATTTATTTTTTATTATTTTTGTTATTTTCTAAATAGAAGTGTAAAAAATCATTAGATTGATATTTTCATAAAAAATTGTGGTTTTGTGGGTTGTAGAAGAAAAAATTGATTTTCCTTTTACCTAATTAACTTTAAAAAAATTTTTATTAGAATCCCCAAATATAACCTAGCCTAAATGAAAATTTCAATTTTCTACCCAAAACATTTTTTTTTTGACTTACCTTCCATCCAATTATACCTTTTAAATGATTCTCAATTTGGGTTTTTTAAGAAAAAAAAAGATATTACCTTTATTAACCATTTTTAAAGCCCAATTAAAATTCATATTTAGTTTCAGATGGATCAGCAAAGAAACAAAGGACCAAAATAACATGGCCTTGTACCTAATATAAGATTCTATGTGTAAATTCTAAAAGGTTGTAAACTTTCAAGAGAATATGATAACCAATAAAACAATAAAGTATTATTTGGTAATGAATTTGGATTATTCAAAAATATAAAAATTTTAAAAAACACAAACTAATAGAAGAACTGAAAGATGACAAAATTGTTAAAAAAAAAGGAAGGAATAATTTCCTGTTTTACAAAAATAGTTTGAGGGATCTTGGCAAAAATACAATTATTAAAAGGCTCAAATCGTAATATATTATTGTTCCTGTTTTTGGAATTGGAAACTTTGAAATATTATTTATTCTGGAGATGGGATTATATTTGAAAGCTGACTTAAAATTTGGTTACTTTTATTTTAATAATTAATAGCTAAGTGAAAATCTAAGTTTGTTTTTACCATTTTTTTTTTGTGGTGAGCAAAAGAATCTCGTTTTTTTATTTTTTTTTTTTTTTTAACTTTTATTCTATCACTTTAATTTTTGTTTTTTACAAATGAAATCCAACATTAGTAAACTGTTCTTAAAAAACTTGCCAAAAGATTATTCTATTGACAAATTAGTTCAGCTAATAAAGTTGAAAACAGGATGCTCTCCCAACATTGAAATAATACAAAATAAAAAAAATCCAAACAATGGACTTGCAAGACTTGCACCATTTTCAAAAAAAAAAATGAGATAACAATTAAACAAAGACTCTCAAATAATTTTGATTTTGAAAATAGGAGAATTTCAATAGATATATATGATAAACAAAAGAAAGAAAACAAAAAAAAAAATTTTTTTAAAACAAAAAAAAAATAAAAAGAATTTTGATGAATATAATTCTGTATTTGAGGAACAAGAACTAAAGAAATCAGAAGATTTTCATAACCAAAATAAAAACTTTTCCGAAAAACAAAAACAAAAAAATGAAAAAGAAAAAAAAATTGAAAAAGAAAGCAAACAAGAAAAAAGAAAAAAAAATAAACAAAATAAACAAAATAAACAAAATGAAAAAAAAACAACAAAAAACGACCAAAATTGCACGAACTGGCAGCACTCCAAATGATAAAACCCACCAAAACAATGATTATTCAAACATACCAAAAAATGAAAAAAACTTGATCAATGATCAAAAAAATTTTTTTTCAAAGGAACTACAGAACCACCAACAATTTACCATTTTTATGCATAATATTTCCTACCAAGCAAATTATGAGAAAATTAGCTTATTATTAAATAAATATATACAATTTAGTAAACTTACACTTTTCTATGATAAATATGATAGATTCAAGGGTACAGCGAAAGTAATTTTAAATACCGAAGAAAATTATACCAAATTAATGGATTATTCTGGAAAACTATACCTTTATCATAGAACTCTATTTTTTAAGAAATTTGTGGGTTATCGAAGAGATGCACATAAAAACAAATCAGTTCCTACTAAACAAACACAATCGATATCTCAAAATTTAAATAAAAATAGAAATAATAATTGGTTTGAAGAAAATTTTCTAGTGAATCAAAAGAATACCCCTCCAAATATCTCAAATAAATTTAATAATACAGTCAGTTTCACTTTTAAGGTACACTTTAACGTAAATTTAAGACACAAAAAATCTCAAATTAAGGCACAAAATTTGGAATTTTTTTTTTATTATTTACTAGAATTTGAATTTTGTGCCTTAATTTGAGATTTTTTTTGTGCCTTAAATTTCGTTGAAAGTTTGTGTCTTAAAAGTGAAACTGACTGTAATAATAATAATCAGAGTCAGAATAATATTGGTTATTTAGATAAAGAAAACGAAAATAAAAAAATATCAAATAATCAAATAATTATTTTAAATTTGCCAAAAAAAACTAAGAAAAGTAACCTTTTAAACCTATTCAAAGATTATAACCCAGAAAAAATTATTATTTTTAATAATAAATATCAAACATTGAAATATGCTTTTATCACATTTCAAACACAATTAATAAGAGACAATTCATTGAGTTTAAATGAGATTACATTTTTAAATAACAAAATCTATATAAAAAAAGCCTTTGAAAAAACTCAATATAAAAATAATTATCAAAAAAATCAAAATTTCCAAAAAAATTTTAAAGAATATGAGAATAAAATAATGAATTTAGAGAGAGAAGTTCAACAATTAAAATTAATTATTGAACAAAATGAAAACACATTAAATCTTAAATTTAATAAGTTAAATTTAAAATTTCTCGAAGAATGTAAGAATCAAAAAGACCAAAATGAAAATTCTAAAAATTTAAAAAAAAATCTTAAAGAAGAAACAAATAAAATACAATCTTATTATCAAAAAAAAAAAATGACGAAATAATTGAAATTGACAATGATAATAATATTGATTTTAATAACCAAATAAATAAAAAATAAAAATAAAAATAAAAATAAAAAAATCTTTAAAAGATTTCTATATAAACAATAATGAACAAATAACCAAACAAACAGTTATAATCAGACCAAAGAGTCAAAGTTATATAAATTTATCTAGAGAAGAATTATTTAAACTAACTTTAAATAACACATGTTTAAATAATTTAAAAATAAATGCAGACAAAGAAATTTTTGAATTTTTAATAAATTTTGAAAGAAAAAATTATAGTAAACCATTTTATAAACTATCAAATCAAAATCTTATGAATTGTATACAAGAAAATTCAAAAAAATTCTTGAGTGAAGAATATTTGGAAACTATAAATATTGAATCAAATATTAATAATAAAATTCAAACCATTTCAGAATTTGAAAATGAAAATGATTGTTCTGAACTTGTGGTTCATAACAATAAGGAAAAAAAAGTTCAAAAAAATCTTGATTTTTTTCTTAATAAACAAAAATCACAACTTGGAATAAATACTAAAAATAAAAATAATGAATTAATTTTAATAAATAAAAATATTAATAAAAAAATAATTAATATTAATTTAACTAAAAATAAAAATAAAAATAAAAATAAAACTGTAAAATGTAAAGGATTTTCAAAAACAACAAACAATAGATGTAAAAAATTCACAAGTAATCCATCAGGGTATTGTGATTTACATGGTGACCAAATGGATAACTGACTATTCCAACAAATAGTCCAAATAAAAAAAATCGACATTTTTAGAATTATAATTAAAATTATTCTTTTCAAAAATTATATAAAAAATACAAAAAATATAAAAAATTTTAAATGGGGTTTTACTAATTCAAAAACCCCCTTTAATGACCCTTTGATAATGGATTTGAATTTTATTAGTTACCAATCAGAATTTATTAAACAAAAAATTTTATTTTTTTATTTACAAATTATTTATACAAATGATTTTATACAAAAAAATGAAGTTATGCATAATCAAAAAAATATTTTATTAAAAAATTTATTAAATGAAATAATTCTTTTATTAAATTATGATTATAAGAAAAATGAGGACTTTTTAAATCTGACATTTTTTTTATTAAAAAATACAATAATTTATGAATTCAATAAATGGGAATTAAATGATTTAAAATTGATGCAAATAAAATACTGGATAAAAAAATCATTTAATTATTCATTTTTAAACTTATTTGGTGATTATAATTATTATAATACAACTCAACAATATTCAAAATTATTGAATTTAATTATTAATTTGATTAATTCAAAAAAAAATGTTTTTTAAATTTGAAATTTTTGGATTTCAATTTTAAGTTTGACTTTAAGAAAAATCAAAATAACAACAAAAATATTAAACATTTTTCGAACAAGGATAAATGTAAAAGATTTAAAAAAAATACAAAATCTACCTGTTGAAAATAAAATAATTTTTTTACAAAAAAAATATCTCAACTTTAGAAATTTTTAATCTCATAGATAATAGACCTGTTATCCGCTATCAAAGAAAAGGTGAAAATATGATTGAATTTTGGGATTTAAAATATAAAATTAATTTTTAAATAAAAAAAATTTTTAAAACAACAATTTCTATTGCCCAGGAATTTATATATTTATCATTTTCAAAATAATCAAAAAAACTTTATTATTAAAAGGGAAAAATAGAGAATATAACAATAAATTAATTAGCTTAAAAATTATATCTTTTAATATTAGAGGATTAAACAATAAAACAAAAATCTCTATTTTAGAATCTTTTTTATTAAAATATAACGCTGATATATGTTTAATACAAGAATCAAAAATAACAAAAAACCCGATTTTTTTAAATTATTTCTCAATTAACAAAAAAGCTTATGGTAATAATAATAATAAAGGGGGTCTTTTAATTATTGTCAAAAATATCTTTAAAGAGTTTACTCGGGAAATTCTTATATCGGATCTTGATATGATGGGAATACAATTCACTGATTATGTAATAATAAATATTTATAAAAGACATGATAGAAATGTAGAAATTAATAAAAAAATATTTAATGTATTACAAAAATATCAAAATCATAAAACAATTATTGGTGGTGATTTTAATTTAAAAGATAATGATATAAAAATTTTTTCAATTTTAAATTTTAAAATTACTCTAAACAATAAACCAAGTCGAAAAGATAACAACTTAGACTATTTCATTTCAAATTTTAATAATCTTCAATTCAGTAAATCAAAAACATTAATCAATAAAATTAGTGATCATTATGCTATTTTAAACAAATTTCAGATAAATAAAAATTGGGAAATACAAAAAATATATAAAATTAAAGATATACCTAAATTTCAAAAAACGTTTATAAACTATTTCAAAAATACCAACTACACTAGTGTGAATATGAATGTTGTAAAAAATAGAGTTTTTTTGATTTTCTCAAAAAATTGTGAGTTTCACACTGTTACCAAAGTTTAGGAAATAGAGATTTAGAAATGAGATTATATAAATAAGCAAATAAGTATTTTAGACCAAAAACCGCCTCGAAATTACAGATGTTTTGTTTCCAAAAAAAATTTTGTTTTCAAAACAAAACATCTGTAATTTCGAGGCGGTTTTTGATTTAGAATCATTATTAACTTAAAATTTTAACCCGATACAGATATATCCATAATCAAAACTTTGGTAACAGTGTGAAACTCACAATTTTTTGAGAAAATCAAAAAACTCTATTTTTTACAACATTCATATTCACACTTGTGTACTATTTAAATGATTCGAATTTTAAAAAATTCAAAAAACAATTCTTAATAAAAGAAAGAAATGTTTTAAACATTCGAAAAGAAGATTATAAATTATATAGTTTGATCTATAAACTCTTTGAAAATAATGAATTAATTCAAGAAATTAAAGATAGAAATAGAAAGAAGTATTTAAAATTGTTAGACCAAATTAATACGGAATTTGAAAATAATGAAAATTTTTTGGAAAAAGTTAAATAAATTTAGACAAACTTCGAGTAAAATGATTTTAAATAATAAAAATTTAGAAAAAACATATTTCGGGTTTGTTAATTCAATAAGTAAAAAACCAAAAAAATATATAATAAATTTTATTAAAAAATTTAAATTAAATAAAAGATTTCTATTTAATATTGAAATAGAAGAAATATTCTCAATTACAAATATTAAAACAATTATTAAATATCAAAAAAATAAATCAGTCAAAGAATTTGATAAAATATATCACTTCAAATCCATAAAAAATCAAAACAGTGAATATTATTTGAATTATGAAAACTTTATTGAAACAATTCAAAAAATATTTCTAAATTGGATTCAAGACATCTCTCAGGAAAATATTAATTTTATCAAAAAAAAGAAATTTATTATTCATTCATAAATCAGGAGACGAAGGAGTACCACTCAATTATCGACCAATTTCAATTAATCAAACTCTCCCAAGATTTTTTTCTTAAATTATTATATGCGGGAATACAAGATTCTTGGGACTTAGTTTCAAAAAAGACAATTTGGATTTAAGAAAAAATTAGATACAAGAATTGCAGTTCTCAATTTGTTGAATGAATATCAAAAAAATAAAAATGAGAAATAATAAAAAAGAAAATATCTATATAGTTACAATCGATATTCAAAAAATGCTTTGATTCTATACATCATTCTTTAATTTATTATTCAATCAAAAAAATTTATTAAAAATGAAATTATAAAAAAAATATCTACTTGCATATTACTCAAAAGAAGGGATAGGTGTTTATCAAGGAGATCCATTATCTCCTTTATTATTTGGGTTTATTTCACATTTTTTATTAGAAAATCAAATCATTAGCAATACATGTTCAAATGTTTGCTGATGATTTGATTTTGATTATGAAAGGATCAATGATAGAAATCAATTTTCAACTGGAAAAAATTTTTAAAAATATAAGAGATTTTGGAATGAATCCGAATAATAAAAAAAACGATAAAAACTTTAATTCCAAAAGAAATTTTATATCTTGGTATTTGGCTAGATAAAAAAACACATTTAAAATTTAACCTTGATAAAGTGAAAACGAATTTCAAAAATCTAGTCAATATTTTAGAACAAAAAAAATTTACTAATGGATTAAAAATTCACTTTTTTAAAGCCGTTTTACACAGTCAATTATTATATGGATTAGAAATATTTGATCTAACTGAAAATGATTTCAAAGAAATAGACATTTGGATCAATAAAAAGATCACTAAATTCCTTTTAAAAAATTAATCCACATTCCCCAAGACTTATTTATAAAACAGAAGCAAAAATTGATTCAGTAAGGATAACGATATATAAGAGAAAATATAAATTAATTCAAAAAATTAAATTTTTTAGGATTCAAAAAAACTAATTAAACTTCTGCCATTTAGAGAAAAAGAAGTTGAAAATATTAACTGGAAATCAAAAACATTAAAAGATTTGGAATTAGAATTAGACAACTATCGAATTAATCAATTAAAGAATAGCCCAAGTTGGAAAGTACGAAAATACCTAAAAATCATTACTATTCAAGGAAATATTAATAAACAACAAAAATATTTAAAATGGAAAGGCTCTACCTCAATCTTAAAACTTAGAACATTCACAAATTATTTAAACAGGTACTCTTATGTTATGAATGAAGATAAATCAAAATTTTGTAAATTATGCAAAAAAATAAATAATTTAGATATCATTGAAGATTTAGATCATTTTCTCTGGAACTGCCCAGCCTATGAAAATAATCGTAAAATCTGGATATCTGAATTAAAAAAAAATTAATATATCTCATATATTAAAAAACAATAATATTTCTAATATTATTAACAGAAAAGATTCCATAACTTTATTAGCCCTAGTGGAAAACAAAAGCATATGGAAATCTTTAAAAAAATTTCTAAATCACAATTTAGGAATTCGGGCAAACAAGAGGAACTAAAAACTCCTCCCTTAAACAATAAAAAAAAAAAAAAAAGAATCTCGTTTTTTGATTGAATTGATGAGGAAAAAAAATAATAGATAACATAAATTACATTTAGGTCAATTTCCTTTCCATTATTCTGATTATTCAACCACTCTGTCACCCCGTGGCTAATTGGAAGAGTAACTTGACATATTTCTTCTTGAATAAACTAATCGTGCTGGAATTATAATTGCATTTTATTATTTTTCTTTTTACTTTTCAAGATTTATTTCTTCAAAGAACCAATTTGAATTAACATAAATGACACAATATCCTGTTGAAAACAAACTAAAAAAGATTTATAATGGATCGAGTTTTACTGACGTAACTTTTATTGTTGGAAAAACTGAAGAGAAATTTAAAGCACACAAATTATTATTGTCTTTAAATTCGAGCTATTTCGAATCGCTATTTTATCCAAAAGAATGGCGATCCGAAAGTCGTCAAAAAGTTCAAGAGATAAGATTCAGTAATGTGCAACCAGAAGTCTTTCAGTCGATCTTGGATTACAACTATACCAACACACTAAATATTGATCCCAAGTGGATCTACCAATTGATCAGCGCATCATTGATCCTCGAAATTCCAGATCTTAATGTGGCTTGCCTTGAGAAATTAACTTTACCAACTCTAGCAAAGGATTGTGCTGAAAATAATTCCCAAAGCAGCGAGACCATAATTACACCATCCCCATTGACAGTGGTTATTAAGAACGAAAAATTTCTGAAAGGATTGAGACTGTGGCTAAGTGGAAACAGCAAATACGACCTTGACGAGTATGATCTCTTTTTGCTTTTAAAAAAAGTAGCAGACTTTTTGTGCAAAAAAACAAATAAAAAAATCAACACAGAAAATACTCTTTTCTTTTTAAAATATTTATTGCCGTCAATTCAATTAACAAAAATGACTGTTTCTCAATTAAAAACCCTTGGTGGGTATGGGCTGTTTGATTTCAAAAAATTGTTTGATGTGCTTTACCAAAAAACTGTTTCTAATGAGAATGAGAGCGATAATAGCAACAACAATTCTGAAAGGATTGTTGTGAATAATGAATTAAACAACACAAATAATAGCAACACCAAGAAAGAGAAAAAAAAAGTAACAAATCAAGAGAAAGAGAAAGAAAAAGAAAAAGAAAAAGAAAAAGAAAAAGAAAAAGTGAAAGAGAAAGAAAAAGAAAAAGAAAAAGTGAAAGGGAAAGAGAAAGAGAATAATAATAACTTCTCCAAAAGTGTATACCAATCAACTTCTGAAAAGGAATCATTAAAATTATCAACAGCTTCAACAAATACAAAAACGGACGAACAAAATATATCGATGGAAATTGAAAACAAACCACAACTTGTCAACAAAACATTAATGCGGTTCACTAAAAAAATTACAAAAAAAGAAATCAAGTTACTCTTATTAACATCACCTATAAAAGAGGCTTCCAATAACAATGTCAAAAAATCCTTATTATCTAATGGAATTCAAAACATCGAGGTGATCAATGCCTCCGAAACTGATCAAAAGCAAAACTTTGATTATAATGATATCCAAAATTTTGATGCCATTTTCTTTTATACCAATTCACCCATTAAGAACCCAGAAAAAATGGGCGATTTATTAGCAAGATTTGTTGAAGACGGCGGTGGTCTAGTTATCTGCTCGTGCGGTGCACTTGCCGAGGAATTCGTGAGCAAATTACAGGGCAGGATTGTAGACGAACCCTTTTTGCCCATTAGGAAGCAATCTTTTCTGGAAAAGACCCCGCTAACGCTTGGCCATATAACAGATCCAAGTCACCCAATTATGAAAAATGTCAAAACTTTTAATGGTGGCAAGTCTTCTTTCCATGTTGATGCAAAAATACCAGAACAGGGTTCCAAAGTGATCGCACTATGGTCAGATAATACAATACTGATCGCAGAAAAGCAAAGAAGCCGTACTTTTGGGAAAGTAATCGTCTTGAATATTTTCCCCGTTTCTGGGAAAAGCAATTTTTGGAACCAAAAAACAGACGGCGCGCGGATGATATCAAATTCGGTAGAATATGCCGCAACGGGGGGCGTCGAAGACGATCAAGAATATTAAGCTTTACAAATCTTGGATTTAATTTTTAATGAAAGAAATTTGTTTAATAAAGCTATTTTACAAAAGTGATGACTTTTTTTTTTTTTTTAAATTGGTAAAACTAAAAACTTTTCAAAAAAATAAAGTTTTTAAAAAAGCGAGGACTAAAAAAAAAATAATAATAGAGCTTTTCTTCCCACTCTGGCTTCTATACCCACCTTCAAAAAATGATTTATTTCCTTTTATTAGAATAGAAAAGTCAGAAAAAGTGATTTTTATGAAAAATAATCCTCACCACTTTTTTAAAACCTTATTTTTTCGGAAAAGGATTAATAAAAAAAATGTTTTACTTTATTAAAAATAAAACCTGAAAAAAGTTTTAAAAAGGTCATTATTTTTTAAAAATGGCTATACATTCTTGATTTTTATCTTTTCTTTTTTCTTTTCTTTCTCTTTTTGCCTATTTATTATTGTTAAGATTTAATGTAATTTTAGAAATTAATTAAATTCTTGTTTTATAATCCTTTAAATACCCTTTTTGAACTTTAATAATAAAAGTTAGTTTAATTCCAAAAAAACAATGAACATTTTTAATAATTCTTGTTACTATAAATGTAATAAAGTTTCCAAGTTTGTCTTAAAAAAAAAAAAATTATTTCTTGCTTCAGAATAACAATTGATATTAGAAATGCAGCCATTTTAACTCTAATATGAAAATTTATAAGATATATCATTGTTTGACTATCATAAACATGTGAATATTGATTATAACGTTTAATTTCTTTTTTATCAAACCACAATATAAAAATTACTATTTCTATTTCATCATTATAGAATTTTTTTTTGTAATAAAAAAAGACAAAAATTGAATTATAAATAAAAAGAAAGAAATAACTAAAAGATAAAATTATTTTTCGATCAAGTACTTTAAATTATACCAACCCTTAATTTTTTACAAATTTTGGAAATTGAAGATTCCTCTTAATGGCCAATGAATTATCTTGAAAAATGATTTGAAATTAGGAAAGAATAAAATTAGCAATTTTTATGATTATCAGAATATCAAAAACAAAGTAAGAAATGTGGAGTAAAAATTGATCTCGTAAAAATCAACACTGGAAATCGAGGAAATATATAGAAAAAAGCCCCAAGGAAAGAAACTCACTTTCCAATTTGAATATGTGTGAATTATAATTTTGAACACAACTATGCCAGTTTTAAAGTGTATCTCTTTGACGCTTTTTGGGTATCAAAAGATAATGTGTTCATTTTGTTCATATTTTAATAGAGTTATTTTTATTGTAAAAATGTTATAAAATTCATTCTATGTTGAATTTAGTAAAAAAATAATAAAAAATTAGAATAAATTGAATTAAATCAATTTTGGAATAAAAGAAGATAGTTTGGTTCAAATTGTAGAAATTTAAGTATTTGAAAATTTAAAAAAAGAAAAAAGTGATTTTTTATTAAATTTGTATATTTTTATTTTTGAGATAGTTTGAAATATTTTTTTGTTAATTATATTATCTATTGTTCTGATAATATGTTTTTTTTTTCTTTATCACTATTTGAATTTATGTTAATGAAATTATTTTCAATTTGATAATATTTCTTTTGGTGGTAAGATTGCATCTTGAGTAGGGATGCGTATGTAGTAAGTGACTAGTTCCCCTTGTAAATATTTCTTTATGAATTGGTCAATAAAATCGGCGAAAAAGACTGAACAAAGAATATTGTACAATATTTAGCCCACTAATAAAATTTATCATATAGTAGAACTCGCCACCCCTAATTAACTTTTTACAATAAAACACATTGCAATATTCTAATATAAAATGGAAATATTCGAGATGAAAAATTTATAATAAATAGTCACAACCACTCAAAAATTTTTTAAAATATTGAAAATGTTTTGATAAAAATTGTATCAGAAAGGATATTATTTTTTTTTTTTAGAATTTTTTTAGAAACCCAACTTATTTTTTTTTTTTTTTTAATGTGATATAAAAGATTTTTTAATAGGAATATATAAAAACATATATATTAGGACTTTTTTTGTGTATTATCTAAATCGATATTAAAAAAATTATTAGAGGTTTAGATGATAACATATATTATCATGATATTAACAATAAAATTGCAACAATGTTAAAAAATCACCATTAGTCTGAATTTATCACTAAAAGTCATAAAATAGCGATATTTGACATTATAGCTATATTCACATTATCGCGAAAAAATGAAAAATTATTGTTTTGAAATAACATTCAAAAAATATCTTGACTTTAACAACACCTTGAGACTTTTACAACGCTAAATCCCCTTTAAAAATATCTGAAAGGGTTGTTAATTTTCTTCAAGTTTTTGAAGGTTTTGAAAGATCGAAAACTTTTATAAACCGAATGAGTTTGTTTTGTTTGGGAAAAAAAAAATTTTTTCTTTTCATTGTTTTTTTTTAACAAAATATAAAATCTCAAACAAATTTTATGATCAAACTAATAATTACCCATTTCAACAATACAATTGAATATAATATAGATGTGTTTTCTTTAAAAAGAGTCGTTGCCTTCATAATTTTAAATAACCAAAAAGAATAAAGAATAATTTTCCTTCTTATTGGTGATTGATCAAACAAAAACCTCTTAGCTCTAGTTGTGTTTTCTGGCCAATACAAAGATACTCAAAGAAGAAAAAGAAGTTGAAGAAGAAGACAACAATTGTACAAAAAATCTCAATAATTGGTGATCATCTGGCAATGATCTTGTGAAAGCATTTGATAGGTTATCCAACTAATTTTAGCTTTCGGAAAAATATTGAAAATGTTTTCACCCAAGTACACATTCCCGCAAGAACAGGTGACTTGTTGGTTCATTTAGAAGCTCATAATTCAAGGCAATTTCCAACACCACGATTAACTGAGAAATTATTTATTTATCTTTAGTTCTTATTGTTGTTGGCCTAAAAGGATCTATTTGTTGGTCAAAAAAACCAAATCAGATGAATACTAATTAAAACTCTTTGATCTGATCCTTGATTTAATCAAGTATCTTTTTTGTTGGTTTTTCAAACAATAACTTTTAATCACCTACTCTATTTTTTGATCAAAAAATATTTCTTTGTAAAAATATTTCTCAATTAGCCCAAAAACACATCAACTCTTATATCACCTTTACTTTTTAATCGCGATATTTGGGCATTTATCACGATTTTATAATTATTATTGTGATTTTATAGAATATCACGATTTCTTATATTATCACGATAATATTGAATAACGCGATTTTTCTGTTATTTTTCTCAAAAATATTAGAAAAAATATAAAAAATGATGCTATATTTTTCAGATCTACATCACTTATTATATTTGATATATTGTGATTTGATAGAAATTATCGCAATTTTTGTAACTTTATCATGAATATTAGCATGTTGCCATCAAAACATCTTAAAATAAACAAAAATGTCTTGTTTATTTGAAAATCAAGATTCTATTTAAAAATCAAAGAGTGTAAATACCAATCCGATAAAGTGCTGTTAAAAACTTCAATTTAAGAAGAAAAAAAGAAGTAAAACTGGAAAAAATATAAAGAAAATCTCAAAACATTGGTAAGAATTATTATGATTTTTAGATACAATAGAACTATTCAAGTAATCAACGGCTAAAACTCTTAGAAAATACCATCCTTTAAGGTTTGAATTCTTTCTTGAAATTGTTGGAACTGTTCATCATTTTTTTTTGTCTAGAAAATGTGTGATTATTTTTCTTGTACATTATCACGATTTCTTAATAAGAGTGCTCGAGTGAACCAATCTAAAAAGATCTTTTTCTTTTGTATTTGCCATTAAAAAATTACTTTTATTTATTTTTTGATCCTAATTGAAAATATTTAGATTAACCAGACCTTAAGTATTGAAATAATATGTTGCCAAAAGGCTGAAATGAAACTTGGTAAATTCTCAAACTAGCCCTTAAAAAAGAAAAAAAAATTAACTTCCTCATTCTAATAAAAATTTTTCAATATTTATTTGCACATTTTATAACAACAAATTAAATGACAATCCTTTTGATTTCAATATTTTTCAAATTCAAAGCCAATGTATTTAAAATTAGAATGATTATTTCGCAATTCAGATATTTTTTTTTCATAACACACAACCTTTCAAAAAATTTTCAAAATGAATTATTTTTAAACTTTTTGTTGGTTCATTTTTAGATCTTCCAATCTGAACTATTAAGTGTGTTTAGTTGAAATTTCGTTCTTTGGAGTCAAATTTTTGAAAAGATTCATAGTTTCGAAAAATCATAAATCGATGATAACCAAAAACATTTTTGCTTGAGTAATTTAGAATTGATACTTCGTTGACAATCAGGTTTGGTCAAAAGAAAACTGTAAACTTAAAAAATTACAGCAATTTGAAACAATAAGTCTTGAAGAATTTTTAAAAAGAAACCCAATAAAACATTTGATCAACAATAAAAATGAATTAAAACAAATGTTTAAGTTTTAATTTAAAATGAAATACAGCAAAGACCAGAAAAAAAAAATAAAAATAAAAACAATTCTGAAAAACAAGTGTTTTGAAAAAAAGCTTTAAAAAAGTTTTTTTTACGATATAAAATTCATATTTTTTTAACTTATTAACTTTAATAATCAATCAAAACAAACAAACTAATAACTTACAATGAATTTCAATAACTACGACTATCTTTTTAAGGTTCTCTTAATTGGGGAATCAGGTGTTGGCAAATCAAGTCTCATGATAAGATTTACTGTAAATATTTCGTTGATTCCTTTATCTAATCTTTTACTTTGTTTGATCTTTGTTAACCTCTTTCTTTGAATTACTTTTGGTGTGTCTCATTATTTGTATTTCTTTAAAATAGGATGAATTTTTTATGGACAGCCATATCGCTACAATTGGTGTTGATTTTGTAAATAATTTTTTCCAAACCTTCTTTTTTCTCTTTCAAGATTTCCAAAACACAACAAAATATCTCAACTTCTTTTCTAATCTTGTTCAATTAAATTGTTTCTAAACTTAACCATCAAAACAAATAGAAAATTAAAACTGTAAATGTTGATGACAAACTTGTTAAACTTCAAATTTGGGATACAGGTAAATATTTCTAATTCTTTAGTTTCGAGTCAATCACACCTTTTAACGTTTTTATTAATCATTTTTTCTTCTTTTTTGTTTTTTTTTAATTTTCAAAACCTCAATAATCAAAACTAAAATCTCTAATTCATGAACTCCTCTTCTTAGCCGGACAAGACAGATTCCGATCAATAACTAGACAATATTATCGAGGAACAAAAGGAGTGATCCTTGTCTATGATGTTACCAATCGCGACAGTTTTGAGAGGATCAAAGACTGGATGGAAGAAATCGATCGTTATGGCGAAAAAAATTGTTGTTCAATTGTAATTGGAAACAAGTCCGATCTCGAATCAAAAAGAGAAGTCCCAAAAGAAATTGGACAGGTAATTCATTTTTTTTGTCTCATTTTTATTGTGTTTATTTCTTGTGAAATGAAAAAAAAAAATCAAGTTCGAAACACTGATTAAAACCGTGATAAAAATAGTTTTCAAAAGGATCTATAAAGCAGTTGACAGACTCCAGTCAACTTATTTTTAGGATGTTCTTTAAAACATTTTTTTAAAACCACTGTAGACTTAATAACCACAGTCCACTGGCTACTAGATTAATTATTTTTCAAATGAAATAATTTGTTCAAATTAATTTTGATAAAATCATTTTTGAAAAGCAAAATCCAAAATATTTTTAAAAAAGAGCAACTGTTTTAACAAAGTGACAACTATGGTTTCCAAAAGTGCCACCCAAACAGTTTGAGGAACACTTTTTATAACTTTTAGTCCCACTATTTTAAAATGTCAGCTCAAAAGCCATTATTTATCAAATTCTTTTTTTTTTTTTTTTTTGTGACACCCAGTATGTCTAAGAAACTTCGTAAAGTCAGCTTTTAAAAATATGACCAAAAAGTTTGGAAAAGTATCTCATAAACAGATGACAAACATCCGTAGGCCTACCCCCAGTGCTTTTTGGTAAACTTTGCGGGACAGGCTTTTATGAAATGGCTTTGTCCATAATAACAGTTAATTAACTTTACCAGATCTATTTGGTGGAGAATTATTAAAAACATTTTCTTCTTCACTTTTAGAAAATGGCTTTATTTAATCTTAAAAGTTTGATCCTTATGACCTAACCTAACCTAACCTGCTTTCTCCGTTGTATTTATTTTATTTTTATTTACTGTATTCTTCTATAAATAGCTATTTGCTGAACAGCACGGACTTAAATTCATTGAAACTTCTGCAAAAATGAATAAAAATGTTGATGAAATGTTTGAACAAATCAGTAAACAAATGAAGGAAACGGAAATTAAAAACATTGCTAATAATATTAAAAATGTTGTCAAAGTTGAAAAAAGCATAAAAATCAAAAAATCAAGTTGTTGCTAAACATATGCCATTAACTATTTTGATATTCATCAACAAATTGATGAATTTATATGATCACAAAACAGCAAAACCCAAAAATAAAATATATTTATCTATATTTTGTCTCATTTTCGAAATTGTCGAGATAAAAAAAATTCACGTATGATCATTCATTTTTTATCATGGGCAACGAGTTTAAATTTTGTGAAATTCACCAAATTTAAATTTTAATATTAATAACAAGAAAATGTGGTGAAATTTTTTTTACATTTTAAAATTTGAATAATAGCCTTAATTTTTGTTTAAAAATCATTTTTGATAATAAAATCCCATATATAATTATACATTCCATTTTTAAAGTTTTGATTTTTTATTTTTTATTTTCGTTGAGTAAAAAAAGTGAAACAGAAAATAAAGTTTAACACATGTTTTAATTGAAAACCCCAAAGAACATTGTAGATGAAAAGTAAAATCAATTAGAAAAAACAACATTTCTTTTTTTTGTATTTTTTTTTTTAACGGAGGAGTTGTTAATCCCTCTTGTTGGCCTGAGTTCCTAAATTTTTATTTAGAAATTTTAATAAAGACTGGAAAATTAGTCTATTACTAAAGAGTGATAATAAATATATTGAATCTTTTTTTATAATAATATTAAAAATATTATTGTTTTTTAATATATGAGATATATTGATTTTTTTTAATTCAGATATCCAAATTCTATGATTATTTTCATAAGCTGGGCAGTTACAGAGTAAATGTTCTAAATCTTCAATGGTATACAAATTTTTTCATTTTTGGCATAATTTGTAAAATTTTGATTTATCTTTGTTCATAACATAAGAGTATCTGTTTAGATAATTTGTAAAATTTCTGAGTTTTAAAATCGAAATGGAACCCTTCCATTTTAAATATCTTTTGTTGTTAGGTTTTTTTTTAATTTAAGAAATAAACAAAATTCTTTATTTTACTCAATTCTTTTGAATTTTGGAAAATTGCCGTTAGTTTTTTTTTAATTTGAGAAATAAAAAGAAAATTTCTTATATTTTCTTTTTATTTCTTGAATTAAAAAAAACCTAGACACGACTGATTGTTAATATTATTTTGAATAGAAATTATTTTTAAATATTTTTGAACTCCCCAACTGGGACTATTTTCGAGTTGTTTGATTCTATATTTCTCGAGTTCAATCCCGGGATCTTTTAAGGTGTCTGATAACTAGTTAATATTTTCCAATTTCGCTCTCTAAATTTAAGATTATCAACTATTGGATTAAAGTCCAAAATTTTTAATTTTTGAATTAGTTTAAATCTTCTTTTATATATTATTATTCTTGCGGTTTCGATTTTGGCTTCAGTTTTATAAATAAGTCTGGGAGAGTGTGTATTTATTAATAAAAATTTTGTTTTTTTTTATTTATCCATACATCGATTGCATTGAAGTCAAAAAACAACAATTCTAAAAAAAAAAACAAAAATATTCAAAAAATGTTCCAGAAGAAAAAAAAAAATAACCAATAACTGTTTTAACATAATATCAATTTCAAAAATTCAAATTTTCAAGAATAAAATTAAAAGTTTGTCAATATATCCTTAATAAAATTAAGCACTATTTTTTTCTGATTAATATTTTTCGAAATCTATCCTTATAACTTAATTCAAATAACCACTGGGATAAATTTTTTTAGAATAAAAATACTCTCAACTTTTGAAGAAAAAAATATTTTTTGAAATTACTAGCACTTGATTTATTTTTTTTTTGAAAAATTGGGGTTGAGAAAAGTTGGAAATCAAAGAATAAGTTAATATATTAAATTAGAATATTTTTCCAGAGAGTTTATCTTTTTTAAATAACTTTTTTTTTTTTTAATTCTACCATTTAAAAATAAAAAAAACATTTGAAGACCAAATTAGTCCCTTTTAGGAAAATAAAATACCCATAATTTAGAATTTGTTTTAGTAAATGAGTTAAAACAAGATAATTTATCTAAAAATATAGATAATTCCAAGTGTGAATTCAATCATTTTGGCAAAAAATGTTTTCAAGAAAAAGTTAAATGGAAACTTTATTTATTTTTATTTTTACATTAAGTTTTTTTATTTGTATTAATGGAAAGTATTTGATCAGTTTCCCATTTTTGATGTTTTTTTGGGCCTTAGGGATATTATAAATCTATTTTAAAAATGTGAGGACTTTTTTAAAAATTTTAACAGATTTTCGATTTTCAAAAAGTGAATTTTTTTTTGTAATTAAAACTTTTTGAAAGCTTTCTGTTTTAATAAAGTGAGAACTAAAACTTCAAATATGACCTAGATGCTGGAGTTGAAAGGAAAAAAACCCTTTTAAGGAGTTCATACTTTATAAAAACTTATAACTCTTATTCTCACTTTTTTTTCAACAACTAGACTTGAACAAAAAACTTTAAAAAAGTTTTAATTCTGAAAAAATCATAAAAAAAGTACTCACTTTTTAAAATGACTGCATTGCCAAATACTTAGATTTCCTTTAATTTAAAACAAATTGTTTTTCTTTCAACCTAAAATCAATTTAATTTCATTAAATCTAATGTGTGTTCTTTTGTAAATCTCAGAATTTTAAAAGAGTAAGGATATTTTAACACTCTTTTTTAGTCAATAACTCATTGAAAAAATTAAAAAAAAAAAATCTTTAAAATCTCAAAAAATACCAAAGAAAGAGACTCCAAAACTGATAAAGTTATTTAAAAATTATAATTCATAACCAATTTAAATTGAAAATTGAGAAACTTTCTTTGGCACTTTTTTCTAAAAATTTCCTCGGGTTTCATTGTTGATTTTGAGAAATCTATAACATACGCTTACGCTCACTGGTTTGTTTTTAATCAGCGTTGGGTAATCATTAAAAATTGCAAAAAAAGTTTTTTTTTTTCTTTAAACAATTTTTTTTTCAATGTAATGACTTGACCCTTTAGAAATTAATTTCAAATTTTCTTAAATCAAAAAGCAAAATAATAATTTGGTTTATTTGAAGTGAAATAATTGGATAATCAAAAAAACAACTTTTTTACTCTTTTTTTTGTGTATTTTCATATTTTCAACACTAAAAAAGATGGCTTTTATAACTATTTTCTTCTAAAGCACTAAAGGACAAAAATAATGCTGCACCAACAAGTATACGAACACATTTAAATATTGTTCGGATCCCAGCGCATTCTGTGAGGGTGGCAGTGTCCTTAGGGAATCTACTGGATTGAAAAATGTTTCCAATCGAAAAGTAATATAAATAATGAAAGAAGGTAGCACTTAAAAAAACTACTCAATTGTTTTTGCTGGTTTCACTTGAAGAGTTGTCTTTCACTCTTTTGATCATAAGTTTAAAATATTTTGATTTGACAAACCCCTCTGTGTTTCGAGTAACCATTTCACTGCAGGGCAACTCGCCATTGAACTCAAATTTTGCGTATTCAAGCTTGGAAATTGTTGTGTAGCCATTTTTTTTATAAAGATGCTGAGACAGCGAGCTTGTTGCCTCGCAAACAACAGAAGCGAATCCCCTTTCAAGAGCCACGCGCTCAGAGCTTTTAATTAATTGCGTCCCCAGATTTAGCCCCGCGTAATTGGGATCAACAACAATGAAACAGGAGTGGAAGTACTCTCCGATTTGTGGCTTGAGCTGACTAAAAAAGGGCTTCTTTAATTCCTCCAGCATCAATTTGTTGCAAAGTATTTTGTTCATATGCGTTTGGCTGGTTTGGTTCTTTTGCTCAAAGGACTTTTTGCAATCCTCGTTAATGGAAGCAGCAACGATTTTATCACTAATTCGATCTTTGACAATAATCGAGAGCCGATCGCTCAGTGACTTTGTCGCATGGAATCGAACAAAGGGCTCAAAGTCGCTGTATTTGAAATTAAGCACAATGCACTTTGGTTCGTGATTCACAAACAGTGTTGTAACTAATCGGATCGACTCTTCAAGATCTTCTTCAGTTAGAATCTTCTCAACTAAATTGGTGGTTTGAATTTTTGTTTTGTTTTGGATCATAATGGAAGACTTGTTTTGAAAAAAGGAAATTTGACTGCTGTTGGCGGAATTGTTTTTGGAAGGATTGGGTCTAAAAGTAAGAAAATTTTTAAAATAACCAATTTTGCTTTGTCACCTTTCCAGAAAAAATAAATTCTGAAATTTGTTTCGAAGAATTACAATTGCTTTGTTAGGAAAACTTTGAGTGAATATTGTGAACAAAGTTCCAAATCCTTTTTTCAACTTTTTTATTTTTTTGTATTTGTTGAAATTTGTCAATGAACAAATTTCAGAATTTGATTTCAAAAGTGTGGTGTAAACTATTTCAAGATCTTTTTAAAATACGAAAAATCTTGAGAAGTATTTCAATACTTCTGTTTGAAGGACTTCTCGAATTTTATGTTTGGTATAAAATAAAATTCAATTCTGTATATAGAAAAAAATGATTTCAAAGAATCTTGATTAAATAATACCAGTTATTGTAAATCCAAAATATTAAAAATTTAAGGGTTTTTGATGAAAATTAAATTTACTTTTTAGATCCCAAAAACCCTTCAAAATTCTTGATCAAAATAGGTTAATTTTTGAAAAACTTTTTTTGTTTTTAGAATTGAAACCAGGAAATTAATTTCTTGTTACAGGTGTTAGTTTTTTATTAATTTAAGAAATAAAAAGAAAATTTCATAAAATTTTGATTTATTTCTTCAATTAAAATAAAACCTTGGCACTTTTAGTTAACCCTGTTTTCTTTTTTTTTTTGAATTTTCTGTTTATTGGTAAAATCCATGGATTGTACTGATAAAATAGAAAACCAGATATAACAGCTGTTAGGTTTTCCCGAATTTAAAAGAATCAAGTTGAATCTTTGATTTTTCTCTATCCTTTTCATTTCAAAAATTTAGAAAAAAAAAAAAAACATAGGCACCCAACAATACTCTACGACACTTGACGGAAATTTACAAAATGGCGGTTTATTTATATTGTTATTATACCTAATGATTTTTAAATATTCCAGATATTTCCACCCAGAACTATTGAATCTTAAACCTTTTCTCTAAATTGATTTTGATTTATATTTAATAATTTCTAGTTTTCTGCTTTCCAATCGATATTTTCATATTTTTTTTTGAAAATTTAATTTTTTTTGATATGGGTCGAAAACCAAGTATTTCTAATGTCTTTTTAAATTTAATTTGCTTTTATAAATCGAAATTCTGACTTGGTCTATTGGAGCTTCTGTTGGATTAATTATTCCTCTTGAATTAGGATTAAATTTTATAAAAACAAGTGTTACTTTTTTATTTATCCAAACATACATCATGTTGAAATCCTTTTGAGTTAGATTTAAAATAACTTTTCCAAAAATATATCTAGTTGAAATCTTTTTAGGCTAAATTCAAGATGAATAATACGTTTAATAATTTGCTACTAAAGATTTATTTGAACATTTGTACAACAATTAGCTAATTTTTATTGATTAATAAACATTTTGGTTTTTTTAAATTATATTTTACTTTTTTGAAAATGAATATATTTATTTTCTCTTACCCTATAAGTTATCTGATAGTATATTTACACCAATTTCATCAACTTTGGAATATTTTATTTTTATCCTTTTTTCCCAGTATTGAATTTTATTTTTATTGGGAAGAAGCGATATAAATGAAAAAAAAAAAAACCAAGTTTTTTACTTATAAGTTTCAAGAACCAGAGAAAAAAACTGTATGGGTACCAATTTACTAATTGAAAAGAAAATCAAAAAATTTCAAGAACCTATGTAGATATGAAAACAAAAACTCACTATTATTACATTTTTTTTTTTATTTTCACTATTTTGGAATTTTTTTTTCCAATTTTTTTCCAAAAATTAGGACAATAATAAAAACAAATAAGGAAAAAATTTTCTTTGAAAGATCTTAATGACAAAAAAATTTACTTGTAATGAAATAATAGACACTTGAAATTCCAAGTAAATTAGATCTTGAGCCAGACAATAAAAATATTATTTTTCCACACTTGTGCTCTTTTTTTTTTTTCAATTTATTTTTGTTACATAATTATTTTGGAATTTTTTTATATTGCAAGACTTATTGTTGCTAAGAATATTTGTGTAATTAAATTCAGTTGCCTAAAAAATTTGTTTTTAAATTTTTCATTTATGAACAAAAATTTCTTTCTTTTCTTTTCTTTTTGAAAAAATTACAACTTGTGTTTTATTGTGCTTGTAAAATTCTTCCATTGGTAAATCTTGTGCTGGTGAATTGTTTTCAATTAATTATACCCACTTTTAATTCTCTGAAACTTGAACCATTTTCTTTCTAACAAAGATTACTGTTTTTTTCACACTGGAAAAAAGATTAAAAAAATTATAATGTTCAAAATCATGATTTTTTCCTTTTATACTCAGAATACTCCTTTAAGTAAAAAAAAAAAACAAAAAAGCTCAAGGAAAACTGGGGAAAAAAACACAATAATTACATAAAATACCCCACCTCCACCAACCCAAGCCTTTTTTTTTATTTTATTTTTATATTATTATTATTAATATTCTTTGTTTTCATTTTTTTTGAAATACAGTCAAATTATTTTTTTTTGAATCTCTGGAAAATTAAAAAATAAATATCTTAAAAAAATTAAGTAACCTAGGAATTAAATCTAACATTTGAAAAAGATCCTCAATTTACTCTTTCGAAAATATTTTAAAAAGTGGAAATTTTTAATAAAGTATGTGATAAAATAACTTATATAAAAATAATTTATCCAATTCAGAAATTATCGAGATTTTTGAATTATAATATGTATTTTTTGTCTTTATCTTTTCCCACACACAACAAAATACTTTTTTACCTTTCACATAATTTTTCCAATAAGAGTTTCTTCAACACCATATTAAATCTAAGTGTGGTATTCTTTTATAAAACACTAATTATTAATTAAACTTTGACTTCAACTACATCTATATATTAAAAAAAAAATCATAAAATATAAAATGCACCGATTCAATTTCCATTTTTAAATTTGCTTAACTGGGCTTTGAAAAAAGATGAAGAAATCGGTTTTTTTTTTTGGTTTAAAAAGAAAGAAATAGAGCACAATTAGTTCTTTTTAGTCCTACTCTTTGTTATGGCAAGAATTCCCAAAATTATTCCATTTTTCGATTTTTTAGAATCTCAAAAATTAAAAATTGGAATCATAATATTAAAATGATTCCAATGGAATCAATTTTTATCAAACACTTTTCACTTGTTAAAGCCCTTTTAAAATATAATTATTTCAAAAAATTAAAAATCATTTTATTCTGATTACATGAAATTAAAAAAACTATTTTTATTTAGTACCAAAACTCTATTAAAAAAATAAACGAATCTTTTGATTCCATTTCAAAGAAAAATAATTTTCTTATCAGGAATAAACTTAAAAACATCAGGATTGAACAAAGGATGATGAAAACTAATATCTCAAGAAGAAAAACCAAAAAGATTATTTTTTATGACAAATAATAAATTCTATATGAAAATAAAAAAAAAATTATTAATTATTAAATTTTGAGAATGGTGTGATTCCTTGTAAAAAAGAATGTAAACAAGAAATGAGTTGAGACTTATCATTGGAAAAAAAAAAAAGAATAATTTGATTCCAGGAATCAAATTAAGAATTATTTTAGGTTTTTTTCAAAAAAGAATCAAAATATGAAATCTGCTTAATAAGTTATGGCATTTATACAAAGAAGAGTCCATACATTTTGAAAAAAAAATCTATTTTAAACTAAACTTTTTTAAAAACTACAACTTAAAGTTTTATAAATCCTTGTTCAAATTGTTTGGTTCGCCTATTGTGTATTTTGAAAGGCACTACTGATGAATTCAAATGAATGACTGTATAATTTTTACTTCTTTTTTAAATTTTTTCAATTTTGTTACCAAAGCTTTGAATAAAAATGGATAAAGCTTTTTATTAATTTTAAATCTTAAAAAACTTCGTAAAATGAGTAGATCTCCAAAACACTCTTGCCAAGAAAATGTTTTATAGGTCAAAGTTACAAGATTTAGAAAAATTGAAATGGAAAATTGGAACAAAAAATTTTTGGAATTTTTCTCTGAATTTATTAATAGTTCAAAACAGTTCCAAAATGTTTTTGACATTTTTTTGCATTTGTCTGTTGTTCTGAAGCAAAAACCAATTCAAAAAAATTTACCATTTGGATTCTCATCTTTTTGTTACCGACTGTAACTGAGCCAACATTGATTTTGTTATTTTCTTGGGTTGTTCCAACACTATAGAGAGAAGGGCCAAAAAACAATAAGAAAGTGAATAAAATTTTTGTAGTGAAGTTTCATTTTGAAAAAATTCTTGTGTAGTCTTTAAAATAATGTGCGTTGTTCGTTTTGTGAGTTAGAAATCTTTTTTTGTTTTAACCAAGTTAGTCTCTGTTAAAGATCATTCCACCATAATTTTGTTTTTGATTTCAGAACAAATAATAAAAGTTTGATCTCTTAAAATCAAAAGGAATACAGGTAACGAAAACAATTATTTGTTTTGAATTTGCACATTCGAAGCGAAAAAAAGAAAAAGATAAAGAAAAAAAAAATAAAAAACGAAAACAAAAGAAAATTAAAATAAAAAAAAAAAAACATAAACAAAAGAACATCAAAAAAAAAAAAAAAAAATTAATGAAAAAGAATTTTTGTGGATATATTGGTTTTTATTGAAAGACTTTTCCTTTAAAAGTAGGTTTCAAAATTAATATTGCCAAAATGCTTTATTTTTCGTTTTGTTTTGTAAATTCCTTTTCATTTTTTTCGCGCAGAGCAAGGATGTTGTTGATTGTGTTCAGGTTTAGAAAGTCAAAATAATTTCGTTGTTCATCTTTGAAATTTTTGATAACTTCGGCTGTTTGTTGTTCGTTAAGTCCGTTTTCTAACAATTGGATAGTTAACGAAGAATAAAAATCTGTTTGATCTTCTGTGTTCATTTGTAAGATGGAAGAAAAATAAAATGAGGAAATAATAAAAAATGAAAAGAGTTGGAATGTAACACACAAAAAATCGCACATTCATTCCATTGTAACAACTATTTCAAAGTAGTCCAGAATTCAGGCGTTAAGAAATATCAAAGTGTTTATTTTATCTTTCAATGAATTCTTTTTATTGAAATAAAGCTGTATAAAACTGTTCCATAGAAAGAAATTGATTCAAATCACACAACAAATAAACCAAATTTGGAATATAAAAACAAATTAAAAGATCTGAAAATAAAACTCTTAGAGAGCAAAATAGTGAAAAAAATACCAGACCTGAAAATAATACCTAACAAGATTTAAAATTGTGTCTATGAAGAAAATTGATCTGTAATATCATTTATTAAAATCAAATACCTGTTAATAAATAACCAACAATTTTCCTAAACTAAGTAATAAACCTACCTAAAGTTCCTTTAAGTGGGGGTGCCTCTAGAATAAGACTTAAGTAATTATTTGATAACCCAAGTAGATCTACTTTTTTTGAAAAAACAATAGAGATTAGAGAGGTTTGATATAAATTTGGAAAATGAAAATTTTTATTCTTGTTTTTTGATTGATTAAATAGTATTTTGAACAAGTGTAATTTAATTAATCAGCTTTTTAATAAGTGGTGAGCTATAATTTTAAAAAGTTTGATTCTTAAAAAGAATAAGGATTTGATTCTATATAAAAGAAATTAAAGCCTAATTTTCCTAATGTCCAAATTAAAAATCTTGTCAGGGATTTTTTTCATGTCTGGTATTTTTTTCACCACTATATTTAAAACATTGAAATCTGTTTTAAACTAATATTTTATTTTTGTCTCTTAAAAGCAAAATGAAACAGATTTTTACACATACAACTTTTGCTGTGTTGATGATAAGAATAGAATACGTTTCAAAAATTATGGAAACTGATTTTAATTCAAAACACTTTTGTTTTTGAAGTTTATTCTCAATTTTGCAAGTAATAAACATACCAAAATCTCATAAATTTAAATTTATAAGTTTCAAAAATGGAAATTTAAAAACTTGCTATTTAAGCCTATTTACTCTTTTGTTTTCATAAAAGCAGTTTCATATTTTTCAAGTATAACAATTTTTTTATTTGGATAAGTTTGAAAATATTTTTATCAAATTTAAAATATTATCTTTTAAGATTCTAGTCATTTTCCATGGATAGGCTCCATACTCAATGAGTGACTTGAAAGCCAAAAATGTATTGTAAAATTACCCTTTTTTTAATTGACAGAATTTAAATAACAAATAAAAAATGTATTGTGAAATTGCCCTTCTTTTGATTAAAAAAATTCAAATAACATAAATTAAATTTCAAAGGGTCTCATAGTAATAAAAAATAATTACCAGATAAAAAAGTTTTTAAGATTTCTCATTATAAAAAAAAAACAAACAAAAAAAAAATTATTTATTTCTTATTTTAAATTTCCAAAATGTCAAATTTCTTTAATTTCAAATAATTTGGTTTTTAAAAGTACACACACAATTTAATTCGATTTAATCTAATTTCTGATTAATTTATAACCTTCTATATTTGACAAAGTAAGGATTTTATAAGATTCTAGAGGAAAAATAATAACCCATTTAAGAAATGAAAAAACTTTTTTTAAAAAATCTTCGAAATCTCCAAAAGTGACAAAGAACTACACTTTAAAACCAAAACAATTGTATTAAAAATTTAAATTATCAATAAATTAAATTTAAAACCCAGAGCATCACTCTTTGGTATTTATTTCTAAAACAGTCCTCTTGTTTTTTTTTGTTGATTTTGGGAATTTTATTATATTATCACTCTTGGTTTGTTTTTAATGTGAATTAATCAAGATGAATAAAAACTATACGATTGCAAAAAGAAAATGCTCACAATGATGACAATACACTTTAAAAGTGTCTTTCCTGAAAATCTAACTTTTGAGAAAAAAAAAATAAATTCTCTGTAGTTCAAACATATTCTCACAAATTTAAAGAGTTTTAAACTCTTTAACAATGATTTGTGTAAATATCTATATTAACCAAAAAAAAATCGAATTTTTTTATAATTCTTGTAACAAAAATTACATAATTAAGTTTTGATTAAAACATTTTTAGATTTAATTTTTATGAATGGTTTTTGGATTTTTAAATCACCTTTTAAATATTAGAGGTTTTGATGATAACATACTTAATTCACGATTAGGTTACAAAAATCGCGATAACATTCATCAAATCACGATAAAATATCAGAAAATCGTGATATTCAGAAAATCCCGATATTCAATATAAATCGCGATATATTAAAAAATTCTGATAATTCTCTAAAATTGTAATAAATACCAAAATATCGCGATTAAAAAGTAATCAGGATAAAACAGTTGATGGGTTTTTGGGCTAATTGAGAAATATTTAAACAAAAAATTTTTTTGATCAAAAAATAGATTAGGTGAAAAAAAGTTATTCTTTGAAAAAACAACAAAAAAGATACTTGATCCAATCAAGGATCAGATCAAAGAGTTTTATTGTGTTTTCGTTTAATTTGGTTGACAAACCTATCGATCCTTTAAGATCAACAACAATAAGAACTAAAGACAAATAATTATTCTTTCTCAGTTAATCATGGCGTTGGAAATTGCCTTGAATAATTAGCCAATAAATCAACCACCCTTTATCCGTTCTTTAAAGAATGTGTTCTTGGGTTACAATATTTTCGTTATTCTTCGAAAGCTAAAAAGAGTTGGATAAATCTTCAAAAGATTTCACAACATCCTTGCCAGATGATCACCAATTATTGAGATTTTTTATACATTTGTTTTTCTTTTTCTTCTTTGAGCATCTCTGTATTGGACAGAAAACACAATTAGATCTTAGAGGTTTTTGTTTGATCGATCACCAATAAGAAGGAAAATTATTCTTTATTCTTTTTGGCTATTTAAAATTGTGAATGTAACAACTCCATTGTAAGAAAATACATCTATTTTATATTCAATTATATTGTTGGAATGGGTAATTATTAGTTTGATCATAAAATTTGTTTGAGATTTTATATTTTGTGAAAAAAAAAATGAAAAGAATAAAATTTGTGTTTCCACTACAAACCAAACTCATTCCCTTTATAAAGTTTTCGGTCTTTCAAAACTTTCAAACACTTGAAGACAATTCACAACACTTACAAACACTTTCAAACATTTTTTAAAGGGGGAGTAGTGTTTATAAAAGTCTCAAGGCTTTGTAAAAGTCAAGAGATTTTTTTTTTGTGATTTCAAAAAAAAAATTTTTCATTTTTTCACGATAATGAGGAATTCACAATAATTTTGAATATCGCGATTTTTTGATTTTTCGCGATAAAGTGGACTAATCGCGATTTTTAATAATATTATCGCGATTTTATTGTTAATATCATGATAATATATGTTATCATCAAAACCTCTATTATATTAAATCAAAATTTTACTCACTTTTTACCAACTTTTTTTTTAATTGATTCTTGTAAATTCGAAGATTATGGCGAGTTTTTTGAAAATTTATTCTGATATATTTTCTAATACTTATCAAAAAAACAAATTATGGGTGGTAATCTATAATTTCATGAAAAGATAATTTAATTTTTCATTTTATCTACTTTTTGGTATTCATTATTACGTTATATAATGATTCTACCGATTAAAAACAAATTTTAATATTCTAAAAATACCTGACGAATGTATGAAAAATGGAAAAAAGAGAAATAAAAGATAAACTCTCACTTGATCTTAGTTAATAAAATTATGTTAATTTTTTTATTGAAAATTCAAATAAAAACATTAATTTGCTTAAATATAACTTGCAAAATGTATTTTTTGGTTTTATCTCAATATTACACTTCATAAAAAAAAAAAAAAAAATTTAATTATTTTTCGAATTGGTATTGAGAATCTTTAAATTATCTTCCATTTTTTTATTATTTTCGATCGGTAATTTGTTTCTCTTTTTTATTAACAAGTTAACTAATTTTCTAATTTTTAATAATTGTTGATTACTCATCATATTAAAATCAACTTTTGCAATTCTTTCACTTTTAATATTTGGGACAATGTCAAGTAAGAAATCTGTAAATTGTTGTTTTTGTTCTTGTGATAATTTATGAATTTTTTTAACCAATTGAGAAAATTCCTTTTCTGTCATTTTTTTTCCAATTTCTTTATCTTTATCATTATCCTTGTTTACATCATGCAAATCAACACTAAATTTTTCAATATCCATTTCGACTTGCTCCTTATTTTGTTCTAGTTCCATGCCCACCCCATTTTCTTTCTCCTTTTCTCCCCCCTTCCCCATCTCCACCCCCCGCTCATTATCTTTCACCCCCCCTTGCTCGTTTCCATTTTCTTCAGGATTTTCAATTTCTAATTTACTATTGTCCTCTCTTAATCGTTTTCGAGAATTTTTCTTTTCTTTAAAATCTTTCTCCAAGTTATTCATTAATTCTTGAAATTGGTAATCAGGGATTTTCATATTAACAGAATTGGAAAGTTCAAGAAAGGCGATGGGGAAAGGAAGAATTTCAAAAGTAAGCATCATTAGTGTATTTTGCAATTCTTTTATCAAATTAAAAGAAGTTGTCAATTTTTCAAAGTAATCTTGGCTGCCCGGCTTTGAATTTTTGGCATTTTTTATTAAATGCTTTATTTCCTTGAAATGCTCCAATACGGAAAATGTTTCGATTTCCTGATTAAAATCTAATTCATCTTCACTTTCTGTAGATACAACGTTTGGAAGATCTTTAAGATTTAATTTTTTTTTTTTTTCAATTATGAAATTTGGCTTATTTTTTTTTGATTTCAATTCTTCTTCTTTTTTCTTTTGTTGAACAATTTTTTTTTCGGAAAATTTGGTTTGAGAATTTTTAATTGTTTGTTCTTTCGTGGGCTTGTACAATGACATTTTTTTATTTCTTAATGTAAAGTCATGCTCTTTTTCATTTATTTTATTCTTTGATTTTGGAAAATTGTTCGTTTGCTGTTTATTTTTGTTAAGACTATCATTGAGATTGGCTTTTTTTTGTTCTTCGGCGGAGTGTTCATATTTTCTTTGTCTTCGTTTCTTTTTTCTTTTTGCTGATTTTTTTTTATTTTCAAAGAGGCTATTTTTTTTTTTTGAACTAAATGAATTGGTATCTAAATTGCTATGTCTGTTGTCCCGAAGCTTTTCTCTCTTATTAGATCTTCTTAGTTTTTCTTTTTCAGAAAACCGATCTCTTGAATGATGCTTTTTTGATCGATTCCCGCTTTTAGAGAAAGAGTCCGATCCCTTTTTTTGTTTTTTGGACTTTTCTCTTTCTCGATCGAGATCCCTAACTCTTTCCCTTTCCCGAACCCTTTCTCTTTCTCTTTCTCTTTCCCTTTCTCTTTCTTTTTCACGTTCCCTTTTATTTAATTTTTCTCTTTTGTATGATTTCTTTTTTTTTGGTTTTCTTTTTTCTTCTAATTTTAGTTTTTGTTTTAATTTTTTTTTTTTGAATTTTTCTCTTTCTCTTTCCCGTTCCCGTTCCCTCCCTCTTTCTCTTTCTCTTCCTCGTTCCCTTTCTCTTTTTTTAGCTAATTCTAATTGATTTTTTTTAAATTCAAATTCCTTTTGTTTTTTTTCTGCATTTAACGAGACTTTCTGATAATTTCGAAGATGTTTTTTATAAAGTAGCTCGAAATTTTTTTTCAGTTCTGCTGCAACCATATAAACATGAGTCTGTGATGGATTAAATTTTAAAGCATTATTAAACATTAAGAGACAATCAGATTCAAAGCTCCGAAACGTTGGGTATTGGTTTTTGTTGAGCTTATTTTGTATTGTTGAAATGTCCATTGGCTTTTTAATAATATCCAAATACGTTGGAAGGTTTAATTGGATCGGATCAACAGGCTCCAAAAAATAGATCGATCCTTCTGTGTTCCTCAAGTCAATTAAAATCTGATTTGCTTTTGGATGGAAAAAGGGTAAACCTTTGTTGTCAACTAAAACACCAGACGAGTTTCTTTTCAATGGGAAAACTTGATTCCTAATTGTCATCAAAAACAATTAATTTATTTATTGGAAAAAAGTGAAATTATAAAAAAATGATTCATCAGATCTAACTGTTAAAACAATCTTAAAGTGTACAATTTCTAAAAAAGAAGATTGAAGACAGTGAAGTATTAGTTTTTTTAGAAATGGTTTACAATATATTTATAAAAAGGGTTATATGAAAATATAATAATACTTTTTCAGTTTATTGGGTTAATATCTCCCATATAAAAGTTTAAAATAAAACTGTATTCCAAAGTTTATATAAATCGTAATAACGACTAAGGTTTCAAGTATCTGAAAAAATTCTATTATTTCGTCGATTGTGAAAGTTAAATGTTGAAAATTTCATAAAAACTGTTAAATAGAGTATATTGAAGTAACTGGATTTTAGTCTTGTGTTTTAATGGGTGTACCAATATAGCGTCTACAAACAGTTCTTATAACTGTTGTAAACTTAATTTAATTGTTGAAAAAAAAAATATAGGGTCAATTGAAAATCAAAAAGAAGAGAACAAGTGAAGAATAAATAAATAAATGTATTAAAGGTATTAGCATCTACCAAGTAGAATTCCTAAGATTAAAGTATGTTGTTATTGGGTGTAAATCATATTAGTTTGTTATGGTTCAAATGTCTCTAAAAAATCCATTAGTAAAATAGTAATATTTGTTTATCTCATCAATTATAAATGTTCCTAGTATCATAAAAAAACCAACAATTTCAGAAAAAAATCTGCTTTTCATCACAAATTTAAATATTGAATATCAATACCCAGACTCCAAAGTTTCAAAATGTCTTTCTTAAATTTATGGTGAAAGTAGATTATTCACTGAAAGATTATTTTTTTTTAAAAAAAGTAATTAATTAAGCTAAATTTCAATAATAATGGCAGATTTTTCATAAGAAAAAAATTGTTTAATTGTTTTTTTTTTTTGGATAATAATGTATTTTACTAAAATGTTAAAGATAATAACCAATATTAGATTAATAAATAAAAATATAGTGTAAAAATTTTATTGTTTTAGAGACAAATGAAAAAAAGAAAAAAATAATAATAAAAAAGTTATTCCCTAATTTTGAAATTTGGCTTTAACAATTTATTTTTTTTTGACTAATTATTTCAGAAATAGTGGAAATATTTTGATGTTTCAACTCTTTGAGTAAACAAGAAACCAAAATAATCGGTCTTTGGATATTTTATGTTGATGTTTAGTTAATTTTGCCCCTTCAAAATGATATAAAAAAAAATGAATTATTTAAAACCCTAAAATACTAATATTTTGTTTGAGTTTTCACTTTTAGATTTGGAAAAAGAATAAAAAAAAATTCCAAAATGAAAATTTTTAATAGTTATCATGATAATAAATATAATAATTTATTCTAGAAGAAGATTTAACTTAGATTTTTTGAGTGATTTAAATAATATAGCACTAATATATATTGCTGTCAATTATTATATACTTTAAATTATTGATTTTTTATGACAGTTGTGAATTCCTAATGGGGTAATTACCTTTCATTATTTTTTTAAAAAAAATCATACCGAAAAAGGAAAATTAAATTGAATATCTATTTTATCGTTTTATTATAGTTTGAAAAAAGACGATAATAATAAAAAAAAAAAAAAAAGAAATAATTTTATATTGATACATCAACAAAAAGTTTTTCATTTGGTTTAGAACTAGTAAAATTAAATCATTTATTATTCTTTTTCCAATTTAGTTATAATTTTTTTTTCAAAATTTGAAAATTTTATGAGATATCCAAATTTCTCTTTTTCCCATAAAATTAACTTTTTTAGAATTTTTGAATATTATTTAAAATATAACCTGAGTTATTTAAAAAAAAATAGATAAATAAATGGTCATATTTAGTGAGATATCCTAAAAATTGATTTTAATGATCTTTTATTGTTTTTCAGCTATGTTTTAATTTACAATTATCGAAAAATATACAACCAGTTCCACTTTTAAGATAGAAAATTTGAATGAAATTTAAGTTAAAAAATAAAATCCCAAATTAAAGTACAAAATTCAAATTCTAGTAAAATAATTTGTGACAAAAAAAAAACCAAAAAATTTCTTTTAATTTGAGATTTTTTGTACCTTAAATTAGGTTGAAAGTTTGTGCATTAAAAGTGAAACTGACTATATTTTGTTTTATCAATTTTTAAATTGTAATTTATTGTATTTTTTGATTTCGAAATCGAATTTTTTTTCATCAAGCATGTAAATCTTATATTTTTTTTTAATAATTGAGTTGTAAATTTAATTTCTCAATTAAAATAACTTTTAAATATCGATAGTTAAAATTAAATCATTAGAACTTATAAATTCTTGTAATTATATTTTATTGTTTAATATTGAATCTTATTTATATTCTAAAAAAAATTAAAAAAGAAAAAAAAGATTCCAATAATAAAAATCATTGATAGTAATTTTGTCACATTATAATTAGAGACTTTTTAAAATCAAGTTAATGAAACTATGTTAATTTTTTGTCCTAAAAGGCGAATAAAAATTATAAAAAAAAAACTTAAAACAAATGAATTACATATAACTAAAACCCTCCTCAAAATTTTAATGTGATGAAATCATATTAAAAATGTTAAGCTATTACAAATTTATCACACTAATTAGAACATGTGGAAATTTTTTAAAGCAGGTGATAACAATAGATAATAAAAATAAAATGTTGTAAAGGTCAGATCCAAAAGATATCACACTTTGCTTGGTCATTTTTTATTAAAGTTGTCTCACTTTTGTTGTGTGACAGAACTATATCCCATGTCTATCCCCCAGTGATAAAGAATTATTTTTATTAGGGAAGAGTTAACTCTCCAAAATTTCAAAAGATATATTTGATTTTTACAGACTCGATGTCAATACTTTTCTCAGTAAAAGTACTCACTGACGCATCGTTACAGGTTTTTTTTGCAACAAAAATTAATGGGTTCAATTATTAAACATTGGGTAAAACCTTATTAAATATTAATTTTGCCTTCTTTTACTATTCTTTGTAATCAAAATTGAAATACCACATCTCAAAGTTACTATGTCCTATCTCAATCGATACTTATAAAATTGGTTTTAGATAACAAATCTTCAAGGTTCCTTAAACAGTTAATAATCAAAACACTTTAAAAACGACACAAAGTAATTCTCACCATTGATAAATAAAGCGAAAAAAAAAAGCTTTTATCAAAGTAAAAAAAAAAATTCAGAGTTAACCATCAACTTACAAATACTTAAAAGTTTAATATATCCAATAATTTTTCCAAATAATAAACCTGTATAAGGAAACACAAATGGAAAATCCTTTCAATCTTCATCCTATTTTATTATTTTCATTTTAGAATTATTAATACTCCCAATCATTTTTTGTCTTTTTTTTTACTTTTCCAAAAAACACAACTTTGCACCAAACCAATCTTTTTTGCAATTCTTACCAATTCTTACAAAACGTTCTAAAGTATTTTTTTTGTTTTTTAAATGACAGATCTCTCAAAAGAAACCACAAACAAAAAAGAATCAATTGATACAGAAAATTTGAAACCAAAAGAAGAAAAAGAATCTAGCTCTAGTTCATCATCTTCAGAAGACGAAGGTAATTATATCTCCGAAGAAGACGATGAAGAGGATGAAGACGATGATGATGATGACGAAGAAGAAGAGCCTCAATTTAGTTATACACGTTTAACGAATGGAGTACGCTCAAAACTAGAAAACGATAATGCATCCTGCTTTGCGCTCACAAGAAAATCTCTCTTACTTGGTACACACAAAGGGTTTATTTACATATTCGACACAAGAGGCATTTTAAAATCAAGTTATAGAGGACACGAGGCAACTGTTAATCAAATTAAGATTGATAATACAAAACAATATATTTCAAGTTGTTCAAACGATGGTAAATTTTTTTTAAAAAATTTTATTAATTCTGTTTCCTTCAAAAAAAGAAAAAAAAAAAAAAATAATTAATCAGACACCACATCGCAAAGAATTAAATAGCTTCTATTTGAAGCAGAGTGTAAGAAAAAAAAATTCAATTGCACAGCAAAATCATGACTTGAGTTCAAATTTTATGTTCTTTTGCCTTTAGTATCTGGAAAATTTTTATTCCAAGTTCCCACAGTATTTTACTAATTGTTCATCAAAACAATTCATAGATATTTTCAAAATCAATGAGAAATGGTAACTTTCAGAAATTTTATTAAACACCCCCATATCAAACTTTGAGTAAATTGTAATAAGAAAAATTTAATTTGAACAGTAATAAGTAGTGCAATAGTTTCCATCAAGTTTTTAAAAAGCATGTTAATATCACTATTCTACTTCATCTTTTATCACTGTTCCAAAAGCAACCACAATTAATAAATACTGGTATTTGATCTTTCAATGAGATAAAATTTTCAGCTGACGATCTTTTTTCGATTTTTGTTAAATTCAAAAAAAATTAAAAAAATGTTTTTTGCTTCAATTTCCAATTTTTTAAATATTTTGAATCAACTAATTCAAATTTCTGGATCAAGATGATTAATATTCTACTTAACTCAAAAATCGCAAAAAAGGCTCGAATTTTATAAGGTATCCTTAATTAATCTATGTTAATTGAAAACAATTTTTCAATCTGATTTCTATAAGTTTATTCGAGAAATTGATATAGGATTAAAGTTGAGTTCTTTTAAATAAAAAAAACTCAAATAAGATAATTTTGTTGATGTTTGGTTAATCAAAAAGAAAATTTATTATACAAAATACACATCTTCGTTGGTCTATTTTATTGACTCATTCTATGATTGATTTCAATAAAACATAGCAATGAACTATTTTTCAAAAATGTTGACTCTCTTTATAATGTTATTGAAAGTGGTTCTGTTGAGGGTTTTTATCTCATATTCTTTTCAAAATAAAATTTTTCAATTTTTAGATCAGAATAATTTTTTCTCAATTTGCAAATTATTTCTTTTTCCGTTTCTTTTCCTGTTTTCTTTTTTTTTTTTTGATATTTTTAGATTTCATCAAATTTATGTTTATCTATTTTTTTTTCTTTTCTTCGTAAAGCCAAATTGAAAAAAAATGAAAAAAAAAAAGACCATCGAAAATACTAATCAATATTAGAAAATTGAGACTATGTAATGTCATTTAAATTGCCTTTAATTATTAGCAAAAAAAAATTTAGTTCACCTTTTTTTCATTGAAAGTTTAGTAATCAAAAATCCTTCTTGCTCAATTTCAAAAATTTTGACTCTGCTTTTTTTTGGTTTGATTTTATTTTTTCTAATTTTCAAATATATCAGGCTTTTATATACCCATAAGAATTAAAAAGTGAATTATTAATAATATTTGAGAATTAATTGTTTTTGAATACAAAAGAATATATATATTTCAATTTATTATTTCATGTTGAGTCACAATTTTTAAAATAGAGCTTATATTTCCAGTTTTTGAAAAAAAATTAAATAAAACGAAAAATTCATTAAAAAAAAAAATTAATTTAAAATTTAAACATTTCTCTCTTATTTGGTTTTATTTTTTCACAAATAGAGTAATTAATGGTATTTTATCGAGAAACTTTAAATACACGAGTGGCACTCCAAAAATTTTTTTGAGTAATGTTCTCACAACTAAATTCTTAAAAAATATAAAAATGTACTAATATATGTCCAATAAAGATCCCAAAAAATACTAAAAAATGGAAAAGTGAACAAATACCTTCCATTAATACAATTAAAAAACTAAATGAAAAAATTAAAATAAATAAAGTTTCCATCAAACTTTTTCATGAAAACATTTTTTGCCAAAATGATTGAATTCAAACTTGAAATTATGTATATTTTTATATACAATATCTTATTTTAACTCATTTACTAAAACAAATTCTAAATTATGGGAATTTTATTTTCACAATCTGGACTAATCTGGTCTTTAAATGTTTTTTATATTTTTAAATGGTAGAATTAAAAAAAAAAGTTATTTAAAAAAGATAAACTCTCTGGAAAAATATTCTAATTTAATATATTAACTTATTCTTTGATTTCAAAATTTTCTCAACCCCCAATTTTTCAAAAAAAAATAAAAAAGTGCTAGTAATTTCAAAAAATATTTTCGATATTCAAAAGTTGAGAGTGTTTTTTATTCTAAAAAAATTTATTCCAGTGGTTAATTGAATCAAGTTATAAATCTAGATTTCGAAAAATATTAATCAGAAAAAAATAGTGCTTTTTTATATTAAGTACATATTTAAAAAAAACAATTAAATAAAAACTTTTTATCTGAAGAATTTACAAAAATATTATCAAGTCATTTGGTCAAAGAATGTGTTCTGAACCAATCAAGATATTTCATAACATTTTGAAGTTTCTCAATTAATTTTTAAACATTAAAACAGGGTTTAACTTATTTTCAGAAAAATTTAACTCGATAATTAATAATAAAAAACTTGTAAAAGTTTGAATAATAATCAACTAAAATCCACCTCTTGATAAATTAAATTATTTCTTCAATTAAAATGAACGATTTAAAAGTTTTTTAATAAAAATAAAATTCAATAAAGTACATCAATCGTCTAAAATGGCATACCCTATACCATTATTCTATAATACAATACAAAATAACAAATGTTGTTATAATCCATTACTATAATATATAGGGAAAGTTTTTATTAAGCATTTTTCATCAACAGAAGAAATTTGTATCAATTATCAGCAGCCGGTTCAAACGATGATTTTAGATCCAAATTATGCCAACACAAAGCAATTTGTTGTTGGGCTCAGAAATGGGAAAGTTGTTATGAATAAAAAGAAATTTTTTGGTTCTAAAGATCTAATTATTGGAAGTGAAGAACACCCTATTACTGATTTAACATGGAGAAAAAATTATATTTTATGGGCCTCTGGAAGAAGCATAACTTTGTATGATCTAAGTATACCAAAGGTTTATAAATCAATAAAGTGTCCATTAAAATTTCCACAGCAATTCCATTTCCAATGTAATTTTTTATGGATTTCAGACAATGAGCTTCTTGTTGGTTGGTCAAATTTTATGAAAGTCTTGTCAATTAAGCCAAACTGTCAACCAAAGACTTTAAAAACAAAAATATTTGATTTTATCATTTGTGGGATAACTGTAATTAAGGACAATTATGTTTTTTTAACAACTGAAGATGGCGAATATAAAATAAAAATTAAAGAAGCAAACGAAACAAAAGAAGCAAACGAAGAAAAAGAGAAAGAGAAAGAGAAAGAGAAAGAAAATGAAAATGAAAATCTGGAAAAAGAAAAAAATAACAATTTGAAAAAAAAAAAAAAAAAAGAGCATTAAACAAGAAACAGTTGTCATTAAAAGGAAAAAAAAAAAAAAATATTTACCTGATATTAGGTTATTGAAAAAAATCAATTTTGAAGAATCCTTCGTTGAAGCAGTTCAAATACAAAAATATAAACAATATTCATATCTTGATTATCAATTATCAAACTATAAAAAAACAATTTATATTATTTCACCAAATGAAATCATTTATGGAAAGCAGCCAAAACCAGACGAAAGAATTGCATGGTTTTTAGAACGTTCAAGGTTAAGAGAAGCGCTGAGTGTGGCAAAGGAAAACCATAAAAGAGTCAAACAATATAAGATCAAAGACCTGAGAAATAAATTACTCGAAGATTATTTCGAAAAGAGCAAATTTGAAATCGCAGCTAAAGAGAGTAAAGATATCTGTGGGACTGATGCGGATTTATGGATTCGAACATTAAGAAAATTTTTGGAAAATAATAAATTGATTTTAATTAAAGATAACATCCCAATTAAGTCCCCTCAATTACCAAACACATTTTATGAAGAAATTTTATTATCGTTATTATATTCCGAATCTTGGAAGGCGTTTGTAGATTTAATTAAAAAATGGCCAATTACTATTTACCCTCATGAAAAATTATTAACTGTTTTGAATAAAAAGGTTGGTCAATTCAATAATAACAGTAGCGTGAACGACATTTACGATAATAATAAGAATAACCAAAAGGGCAATAACAGCAACGTTTCAGGACCATTATTATGCCTGATGGAATTCTATTTGACATTGGGGAAAGATAAAGATGCATTGAACATCATGTTAAAATCCAAACTAGGAAATCCATTCCAATTGATAACTAAAAAAAAAATGTATGACATAATTAATGATCAAATCTTATTATTATTTTCCTTTGATCTTGAAAAGGCACTAAATTTTTTTATTGAAAATTCCTCAATAATTCGAGTTGAAGATGTAATAATGGAAATTAGAAACCAACGGGCGAAATCGATATTAAACTTAAATTCTGAGCAAATTGATTATCTACTTTATCAGTATCTAGATAAGTTATTTCTGTCGGAAACAAGAAATGGCGAAAGCTTCCATGAAGACTTACTTGGGTTATATGTCAAGTATAACCAAAAACAAATTTTAAAATTACTTCACAAAACAAACACAATTCGATTGGAAACTGCCTTGGAAATTTGTAGAACAAACGAATTGTGGCAAGAAACGGCCTTTATCATGAGTCGTATGGGAAACACTTTACAGGCCTTGGATTTGATATTAGAGCAAATCAAGGATATCGAGCAAGCACTTGAATTGGCCAATAAGGAAAATGATCCAGAATTATGGAATAAGCTTGTCGAGCACTGTATGAAAAACCCAAAGTCATTAGAAGTGTTATTTGACCATATCACCGAAACTCAGTTAGACCCTTTAGAAATAATAATGAAAATCCCTAAAAATACCAAAATCGCTGGCTTGAAAAATAAAATACTCAAAATTATTTCTGATTATAAACTTCAATTGGAATTAAGACAAGTTACAAGCGAAATCATACAAAGTGACCATTCTGCGTTGATGGTCGGTTTAAAGAAAAATACTTCAAAGGCCGTTAGAATACCCTGGAACAGAAAGTGCTATATTTGTAATCAGAAAATTTTGGATGAAGTAACTCCTTACCGAATGTTTTTTTGTGGTCATTGCTTTCATCAATCTTGTTTAGAAGACTTTCAAATGAGAAAATCTCAAAAAAAAAATCTCAAAAATATTTCCTCTCAAAATAAACTTTATTGCTTTGTTTGTGGTGGTTCAAAAAAATAACTTTAATTTCTTCTTTTCTGTTAGATTGATGATTTTGTTTTTTTTTTTTTATTATTTTATTTTTTTTTTTAAACCAAATAATCATAAATCAGATTAATATGAAATTTAGATTTTAATATAATAAATTTTTAAATTTTTAAACGAAATAATTTTTCAATTTTAGGTTTTTAAATATTCACCTATTAAGCAATCATTTCTTTTTATTCTTGTTAAAATAAAAGGGCGTCTTTTCCTCAAGAAATTTTTGAGGCAGTTAACCAATCTTTGTAAAATTTAAATTGTATATATAAAAGATTTTTTGATTAATGGGTTAGAAAGAATTCTAAAATTCAAGCATCGATTTATTTAACTAGAGTCAGTTCCACTTTTAAGAAACAAATAGTTATCGAAATTTAAGGAACAAAAAACTCTCAAATTAAGGCACAATTTTTTTGGAATTTTTTGAACTCAAATTATTTTGCTAGAAAAAAAATTTTGTGCCTTAATCTGAGATTTTTCTTGTGACCTTAAATCTGGTTGAAAGTTTGTGCCTTAAAAGACGAACTGCCTGTAAAATAAAAATGAAATCTATTAGGAAAGTCTTAATAAGGTTCAATTCATTTCAATAAAGTTATAAGAATAATCTTGGCAAACTTTGATTAAAATAAATACACTAGTGGAAATATAAATGTTGTAAAAAATTGATTTTTTACAATTTTTTAGATAAATATAGAGTTCCATTCATTTATCCAAATTTTTTGTAATAGTAAATATAATAAATCTTTATCTTAATGGACTTAATAATTTTAATCAAAAAATCGTTTGGTAAATATCAATCTTTCATTTTTAAAAAAAAATAAATTTACAAAACAAAGCATTGGTATTTGCCAAACCGTTTTATATTGAATATTCATTCAAGCCAAAAAAAAAATCAAAAATCATGTTTTGTATACTATAATCCAAATTTGTGTAAATACATGAAACTATTTATTTATCTCTAAATTAAATGAAAAACACTTTTTTACAACATTCCATAATTACAATATTTAATTACTTTTAATTAATAACTTGTCTCTTTTTCCATATTTATAAATAGATAAAATTGATTATTTTTTGATTTATTCAAACTTATTTTATTAGTGTAATTTGACAAAAAGCCAAATTTCAAAATTAGGAACAAACTTTTTGATTATTTTTTTTTTCAATTTTCATTTATCTTTCAAAAAATAAAATGATTACACTATGATTTAATTTATTAATCTATCTTGGTCATTATATCTCAACACTTTTGTAAAATATATTCTAATTCAAAAAAAAAAAAAAAAACATGAAAAAAAAATTTTTTTTCTGATGAAAAATCTGCCCTTATTTTTGAAATTTAGCTTATGTGAAGATATTTTTAAATTTTGATTAAATATTTTTTAAAAAATTTTCAATCTAGATCATCCAAAATTTATTTTATCTTCATCATCAATAAAACTGTTTAAATTCTCAAATATTTAGAAACTAGTTTAAAAATTTATTTTTTCAATTTTTCAAAGTGTATTTTTTAAAATTTTCAATTGGAAAAAAAATCTCAAATTTAAAAAGTTTTCACTTTTTTTCCCAAAGTTTGCTTGTAATCTCTTTTTTTTTTTTTTAGATAGAGAAACAATTCTTTTTTTAATAAATATAAGACAAATACCCTTTAATAATATTTTTATAATATAATATCATTTTCCTTTTAATTAGACTTTATTAAGTTGATCTTTTTTTTGATAAATTTTAATTAATAGTTTACTTAAATCCTTCTATTTGAGTTCTCAATCAGTTAAATTTCGTTTTAAAATCGATTATTTAGCTGTTAATTTTTTTTTCTAATTTTTACATAATATTTCTTAATAGGTATAAGATTACTTAGAAAAGAAGAAACATTTAAATTTAAATTTTGGTATTGAGATTATTAAACTTCAATATAGACTAGTTTTGGTAATTGATAAAACAATACATATTAATATGTTGGGATTAATGTCATATCCTTTTTGTTCCTAACTAAATTTTATTATGATTAGTATTAATTATATTAATCCTCTATAGTTCAAATGGTTTGAGAAAAATATTAAGAATTTTTTTTCAACAATACATCATCATTAGATTTTTTACTAATGGAGATAATTAAATTATTAGCATTTTTGGAAATTTTTTTAATTTCAATTCCAAATCTAAAAATACTGTTGGTAACAAAATAAATTGATTAAAATTTTGATTTGGTTTGCCAAAAAAATATTTTTAAATCATATAAAATTCCAATGTTTACAATTTATAAAAAGATCAGTTTTTATCATCAATTTTCCCTTTTTAGAATGGTGTGTGTGTGGGGGGGGGGCTTTGTTGAGTTTTTTTAATTCTTGGGATGTGAATTTTGGAATGCTGAATGAAAATTTTGATCTTTTTATTCTAGAATTAACAGTAGAAACTCAAAATAATAATAGTTCCTTATAAATATATATATATATATATATATATATTAGTTTTTAGTTTTTCGAAAAGTATATATTTTTTCAATTTTGTAATTTCAACATTAACTCAAATAATTATCAACAAAAAAAAAACCTTTACCATAAATTTTTTGTTAAGTTTTAATACAAATCGTTTTATTATCAAGATATTTTCAAAAATAAAAGAAATATTAACATAATTTGTATTTGAAATCTTGATATTTTTATCAAAACAATCTAGTCCGATATTTTGAGACAAATTTAAGAAAGGTTTTTCAACTTTGGGGTCTGAATATTGATTGTTTGACCTTTAAATTTGTATGGAAATTTAGATTGTTTTTTAAAAATGGTTGAGTTTTTTTATAAATAAAAAGTCTCCTTTTTAATTTATGATTATAACTTTTAAATACTATTTTACCATTCGAATTTTTAAAGACATTTGAACAATTACTTCCCTATTTTGATTTACTTCAATAACCACAAACTTTAATTTGTGATTTGTTATTGATATTCATATGACTCTTAAATACCCTAAATATACACAACAAGAAAAGCACAATCTATTCAAATTCTTTCAAGACTTTTTTGAACTTTCAGACTGAAAGTCTGGAAGATTTCAGTTTCTAATAGTCTTTTATAATTTTTAAAATTTCAAATACTTGATACAGACTTTGATCAGCCAAAAAAGGGTAAAAAAAAATAATTTAACAAAAGATAACATTTTGAAATTTAATTATTTGAAAGTTCTTGAAAAAAAAAATAATTGTTAACTTTCAAGAATCTAAAACTCTTTTTATGAAAATCAAAAACTGGAAAGTTGTTTAAATTACATCTTTTTTAATAGTTTTACTTTTTAAACTTTACAAATTTAAAGTTATTAGCATTGTGATTTTATAATTCTTTTCAAAATTTGGAATAATTTCAAAATAACAAAGTGTTATGAAGAAAAAAGGTGACTACAACTTTTGTGCTATTTATGTCATACCATGACAAGAATAGCACAATCCATACAAATACTTTCAAGACTTTTTCGAACTTTCAGGCTGACAGTCTGCAAGATTTCAGTCTCTGATATTCTTTCATATTGTTTCAAATTTCAAATACTTGGTACAAACTTTTGTAAGCCAAAAAAAGGGATAAAAATAATAATTAACCAAAGATAGCATTTTGAATTTAATTGAAATTTTTGAAAGTTATCTAAAAGAAAAATATTTGTAAACTTTCAATAACCTGAAACTCTTTTTATGAAAACCAAAAATTGGAAAGTTGTTTAAATTAAATATTTTTAAAAGTATAACTTGTAAAAACTTTTAAATTGACAGTTGTTGCATTTTGATCTTCTAATTCCTTTCAAAATTTGGAACAATTTTAAAAAAACAAAGTGTTGCTAAGGAAAAAAAGTGACTACAATTTTTGTGCTATTCTTGCCGTGACTCATAAATTCTTTTTTCATTTTTTATAACTTTTTAAAAATGGTAAATTTCTTTTTGTTATTATTTTTTGTGTTTACATCCAAGAACATTTTTGAAGTGTTTCTCATTGTCTTCAATATTTAAAACTTTTTTATTCTACCTAAAAGCCAACTAGATTCAAAAGATCCAGAAAAAAAAGAGGACAAATTATTCATGGTTATGGACGTGTCGGAAAACACAGAAAGCATCCAAGTGGTAGAGGTAAATCAGGTGGTCTCCAACATCATAGGTAATTTTTTACGACACTTTTTCTTTTTCTTTTTATTTTGAAAAAAAAGTCACAATCTTTTCTGGTTTGCTTTTTTTTTTTCTTTTTTATTTTTTTTTCTTTTTTATAAAGTATCAAAATTTTATTCTTCTCAATCTTTATGATTGTAACACCAAATAACAAAAATTAAATCCAACCCAGACTAATCACAATTCTTTCATTTCTTTTTCTTCAAATCACACAAATTTTTTTTTTTTTTTTTTCTTTTCATTCTTTTTCAAAAATAAAAAAAGAATTGCATTTGATAAATATCATCCAGGTTTTTTTGGAAAAGTAGGTATGAGATGGTATCACAAACAAAACAATATTAAATACGCACCAATCATCAACCTTGATAAGCTTTGGACTTTGGTACCAGAAGAAACAAGAAAAAAATATCAAAAAGCCAAAGAGGGTGAAGAAGTACCAGTTATTGATGTTGTCAAATTTGGATATTTTAGAGTACTTGGAAAAGGAAGACTCCCAAAACAACCAATGATCGTAAGAGCTAAATCATTCTCAGAAACAGCAGAAAAGAAAATTAAAGCTGTTGGTGGTGTATGTGAACTTGTTTTTGAAAAAAATAAAAAGAAAAAAAAAAAAAAAAAAAAAAAAAAAAAAGAAAAAAATCTTTACTTAACAAAAAATAATACAATAAACACTTAAACTGTTGTATTTTCAGATAAATTTGCACCAAACATTTTCACAGATCTTTTTTTTGTCTTAATTTGAAAAAAAAGGCTGTTTTTTTTTCTTTGCTTTTTTTTTTGATTTTTTTTACTCTTTGCTTTTTTTCGAATGAAATTATTATTCTGGAACACAATTTTATAATTCCAGGTACTATTTGTTACAAAATAAACGGAACAAAATTTCCATTCAGCTTTCCAAAAAACGATTTATAAATCCTGTAAAATTTAAAATATTTCATACTTAAAATCAAGATTAAATTATAAATTTTCTCTTTAGAATTGGGAACTCTTGATTATTTATTTTAATTCTTGAAATGTGTATTTTTTTTTTGGAAAAGTAAATGAAAATTTTGATCTTTTTATTTTCCAATTAATAGTATCCTTAACAAGAATACCTTTTAGTCCAAAAGGTAAATTAAAATTATGTAAGTGTTTTACTTTTAAAGTTTTTAAAAAATTGAGATCGTAAAGATCTTTTTACATTGCCTAGTTTTTTAAACAATTAATTATTTACATTCACAAATGTGTTCAAATTCCTAATTATTATTAGAAATTATTTCAAATAGTTTTTTTCATTTTGATGATTTATTCGATTTATAAGAGAATTGATTTTTGGAAATTAACGAATTAAAAATAATCTTCATGTCAATCAAAAGGTGTATACAATTAATCAAAAGGAAAAAAAAATATGTAAAAAAAGTAATAAAAACCTTATCATAATTGTAGATCTTTTATTTCATCTAAAAAATTCATGGCTTAAAATAATCGGTTAAAACTAGTTAAATTTAAAAATCTTTGATAAAAAAACAATTTATGAATTACATAACTTTGATTTATATAAACTATAAACTTTTAGGTTTTTTTTTTCTTTTCTTTTGAATCAGTCCAGTAATCAGAAAAAAAATTATTATTTAGGTTTGTTAATTTTATTCTTTCGGGTGTATTCCCATTCTTCGATTTAGACACTGAAAAAGTAGAGAAATTCTATCAAAAATTATTTTATCCTCTTACAAGTTTTTTCAAATCACCTGTATAAAAATTAAGAAAGTTAAATAAGTATCCAAAGGAAAAAAAATGTTCACATAAAAAATTGTTATTTTTTACACTTTCATGTAATTCAATGAATTGATTTCATTACTTCAGTTGATTGATAATTCTAAACCCCAATTCAAAATTTTTAATGCACCAAAATTCAATTTTTAAAAAGAAAAACTTATTTAATCAATTCAAGAAGGAATACCAAATTAGAATCATTTACTAATTGAAATGTTAACACTTTTTTATAAATTACAATATTCACAAAACAAAAAATAAATAATTATCAATACTAATAAATCAAGGATGTGCTAAAAATTTTGGAGAGGGAAAAACAAAAAAAAAAATCATTAGTAAATTTGTTGAAATTCTATTAGGAATATTGAATGATCAAATGATTAGAGACTATCAATTCATTTTATTTGATTTCTTCTGCTTTGAACACCTCAACTTTAACCTAAAATTAATTGTTGAAAAAAAAAATTTGATCCAACTAAATAATTTACGTAATTCAAAAAATGAAATAAAAAGAAAAATCCTTTGATGAAAAAATGATTTTCATATTTTACGAAAAATCCAATTTATTTCCAATTTGAATGAAATTGTATTATTGTGATTGTTTGGAAAATTTTAGCTGTATGAAAAATTTTGAATTTTAGTTTATTTAGTGGTAAATTTTAAAAATTTATTTATAAACGTGGAATTCAGCAAAAGAAATACTTTTATGTATGCAAATAATTACACAGTGGGGTGTGTTCTGATTATCATTGGAATATGATTGGTATCTCTAATTACAGATCAGTTTTATTTTTTCCCTTTCGAAAAAAAAAATTTATATTTTCATTTTGATAGACTTAATGAGAAAAAATCCCTGAAAACAGTTTGTTTTTGGCAAGTTGTATGAGTATAAAAAATTTTTTTTAAAACTAAATTCCATTTCACTCAAAGGGGAACAGCCAAAAAAGAAAAAGTCGCTTTTTTTACGAATCAACCAAACCAAGATTGTTTAGAAATAAGATAAAATAATAAACTTTAAATTATAGACAATAATTATAAATGAAATACCTGAACAAACTATCAATTTCAAAAAGAAAATGTTAGTATAAAATTTGGGCACCTTTTATTCGAAACTTCGCCTTTAAAATTTCTCTATTTCTTTGTGGAATTAAAATTGTTAAAAATAAGATTTTTTTACTCTATACAACATTCGTTAATATATCAATCTATTATAAAAATTATCAAAAATGAAACAATTAAAAATTGGCTCTTGAGATATTACAAAAAAGAAGGAATTGGAGTTTATCAAGGAGATCCCTTATCACCAATTCTCTTCGCATTTATATCTCATTTCCTACTAGAAAAGTTAAAAACTTTAGCTGTTCATGTTCAAATGTATGCAGATGATCTTATTCTTATTATGAAAGGGCCATTAATCTCTCTAAAAATTAATTTAGAAAGGATTTTTAAAATAATAAAAAGATTCGGGATGAACCCACATAATAAAAAAAAACAAATATAAAAAAAGAATTAAAAAGATATTTTTTATCTTGGGATTTGGTTAGAAAAAAACACACATCTTGAATATAATTTCCAAAAAGTAGAAAAGTCCTTGGAAACACTTAATCGATTGTTTCAACAACATAAACTCAACAATGGAGTCAAAATAACTTCTTTCAAAGCTCTCATTTTAAGTCAACTTTATTATGGTCTTGAAATATTTGACTTGAAACAAAATGATTTTGAAAGAATTGATAGATTTATCAATAAATCAGTCACAAATTTCTTACAAATTAATATCCATTCACCTCGATTAATTTATAAAACTGAAGCAAAAATTGATCTTGCTAGATTAAAAGTATACCGAAGAAAATATAAATTAATAGAAAAATTAGATTTCTTAAATTTAAAAAAATTAAAAACAATACTAAATTTTCGAAAATTGGAAAATGAAAATATTAATTGGCACACTAAGGGATTAAAATTATTAGATTTAGAATTAAAAGTTTTTTCGATTAACTGAATTGGAAAATTCACCTAGTTGGAAAGTTCAACAATATCTAAAAATTATAAAACAACAAAATTGCAATTTCAAACAAAAAAATATTTAAACTGGAAAGCTTCAAAAAACAATTCTAAAATTTCGAAATTTTACTAATTGTTTAAATAGGTACTCTTATGTAACAAGTAAAAATAAAAATAAAAATTGTGATATATGTAAAGAAAAGTTAAGTATTGATATCATTGAAGATTTCGATCATTTTTTATGGGACTGTCCGGCCTATAAAATAAATCGAAAAATCTGGATATCTGAATTTTTTGAAAAAAATAAAAAAATTAATAATATCAGAGATATATTAATAAAAAGAATTCATCATATATATTATCATTAGTAAGTGATAATAAAATTTGTGGTTCTTTAACAAAATTTCTAAAAAAGGGTTTAGAAATTAGGGCACACAGGAGAAAAGCAATTTTCTCTCTTCAAAAATAAAAAAAAAAAAAAAAAAATAAGATTTTTTTAATAGAAAGGGAAGAATTTTAAATTAAATACAAAACATAACTTTTCTTAATGTTAATTTAGAGTTTCAAATTTTTTATTTATTTTCCAAATTGAATTTTTTCAAGAAAAAGAAAAAGAAAAGAAAGAAAGAAAATAACGATTTTAATTTACAAAATGAACGAAATGAGAAAAAAGATTAAATGTAAAATTTGAAAATTTTATTTTGAGAAGAATAATGAATTAAACTCGTGGAATATGTTCTATTTCATCAATAAAATTGACCTGTTTGACTGGAAAAGAGTTAAAATAAGTTAAATTGATTAATTATTTAATTTCGAATTTTCTGAGAATATTTTTTTTAAGTAACATTAATATTGATTAAAAACAAATCCTAGAAATAAAACCAATTGAATGAATTATAAAACAAGATAGTTTGAAATTATATTTATTAAATTTATAATTATGGGGTTTTTATATTTTATCAAATAATTTAAATGATGAAATTTATGTATAAGTCCATTCCTGATATAATTTATAATGCATTTAATTATTATTATTATTTTTAATTTGGTTTTTATTAAAGCTTTTTTCTATATATAATACATATTAATATAAATAAATTATTGAGTAACCACTTAATATAATATCTCATTTTTTTGTTATTAAAATATAAACTATTAAATTTATTCAAAAACCACATTGAGAAGGTCAATAAATTATTTATTGAAATATTTAAAAAATTAAAATTGTTCCAAAATTGAATATATATTAAATTTTTTGAATATTCTTTGAACTGTTTTAATTGAGTCAGAAATTTTGAATTTGTTTTAAGATAATATTACTAAAGGATGGAAGATTCAGTTTAGTAATAATGGAGCTAAAAGTTTAGAAATTAGTGTAAATGAACTCTTTTTTTAAAACATGTTTATATATTTTAAAAAAATAATAGTTACTAATAGTTTTTTTTTTTTTTTTGAGAAAATTCATTTAATTTATTCCTAAATATTAAACCATTGCCCCTTTTTAGATTAGAAATAAAAGAGAATAAAATGAGTCTAGATTAGACTACATTATATGAATTATTTATTGGTTGAAAAAGAGTCTATTTTACACGCCAGTTCTTATATACAAAAGAGAATTTAAATTCGAAAATTTGGTAAATTCAGTTAATAAAAAGAAATTTAAATTCAAAAACAAATTAAAAGAATTAATTTGGCCTTATCTGGAAAAATTAATAAAATTCAATCAAAGAATCAACAATAAAATTATTTGGAATTCAAAAAACCTAAAGATTCTTCAAAAAGAAATTTAAACATTTAAATACAATGAGTTGCTAAATTCTACAAGATGGAAGGTCCAAAAATATTTTAATATAATAAAAAACCAAAATTATTTATTTAAAACCCAAAAATATTAAATTTATCCATCAAGTTCAATACTTCTAAAATTCAGATCGTTTACAAACTGCTTAAATAGATATTACTATGTTATCAAAAAAAAATCAAATAAATTTTGTACTCTATGTTTAAAATATAATAAAAAGGACATTATAGAAAATATTAATCATTTTTTATGGGTCTGTCCTTTCTATGAAAAAAATAGATTAATATTTTATAACAAATTAAAAGAATTAAAATTTAATGAAATAATTTTAAACTGTGACAGTTTGAGACTGTTTTCATTAATCAATAATCGTAAAAGCTATGATTTTACGCTTAAATTACTAAAAGGAAATTTTAGTATAAGGACATCTAGAGTGTAAATTACACTTCTTCCTCAATAAAAAAAAAAAAAAAAAAAGAATTTATTTTTATAACAATGCTCTATTTGACAATGAATCAAATAATAATTTGATTTCAAAAAAGTGGTTTCTTTGATCAAAAATTACTTTCATAAAATTGAAAAATAACTTTTGTGTAACAATAAAATGAGAAAACAATAAAAAAAAACAAACTTTTTATGCAAAAAAGAATTGTTTTACAAGACTGTTGTTTTGTTGTTCAGGTTTGTTAATACAGTCTTTCCAAGGCTACCATAAAATTATAAATAAAATATAATTGGGTTTTCTATTCTGAAATTCCATTTTCAAAAAATTCTGAAATAAGAGTTATTATTCAAAAAAATTTTTTAATAAATGAACTATTATTCAATTTTTGAAAAATCAAAAAAAAAATCAAGATCCCATGAAGCATTTAAAAATTTTGTTCAAAAAAGGTAAATTTCTAAAGATCAGAAAATATTGATATTTGTTTTGAGCTATTTTGGACTGATAATTTTGAGTACTTCATGGGATCTTGATTTTTTTTTTGATTTTTCAAAAATTGAATAATATTTCATTTATTAAAAAATTTTTTTGAATAATAACTCTTATTTCCAAATTTTTTGAAAAGGGAAAATTAGAATAGAAAAATCAGATGTGTTTTATTTAAAATTTTATGGTAGCCTTCGAACGGCTATATGTTCATGATTTTATTCAGGTTGAAGGAATATCTGAAATTTGTGTTTTCTGGGTATTATAATTAGGTAGAAAGGCAATAGGGGACATGATTTAAAAGACTTTCAACAAAAGTAAATTCAAAATATTGCAATTTTTTGGATTTTAGAGGATTTTACATTAAAACCTTTATTAACTGTCAAACCTAAAACCATTAAATTTCAAAAATCCATAAATCTCATTTTTCTGCCCAATTGAAATTTCAGGGTTTTAAGTTTGACAATTGTCAAAAACTTTTCGAAATTATTGAATAAAATAGGTGATAACCAAAATAGTTTTTTTACATATTATAAAAAGGTCACTCGATTTTATTCTCAAATAAAGTTATACCCCCCCCCCCCCCAAATTTTAACATACTTTAAAAAAAAGTTGACTGACCTGTGCATAAGGAAATTTTGATTATCAAAACTTTTCGAGGTATAGTAGGGAAAAAAATACCGTGCATGAAAAAAATCCCTAACAAGATTTTTAATTGTGAGTATTAGTAAAATTTTTGTCTAATTTCAATCAAATCCTTATTATAAATAACCAAATTTTTTTATGAGATTAGTAATAAACCTACCTATAGCCCATCAAAATAAGGTGACTCTAGAATACTTGAGTAATTGTTTGATAGCCATAAGTTGATCAACTTTTTTTGAAAAACAATCCAGTTTTATTGAGGTTTACTTGAGTTTGGAAAATGATAATTTTTCTTCTTGTTTTTTGATTGATTGAATGGTGTTTTGAACAAGTGTGATTTCATCAATCATCATTCTAAGAAGTGGGGGAGTTATAATTGAAAAAGTTCGATTCTTAAAAAAAGGAATTTGGTTGTAAATAAATGAAATTACACAATAATTTTACTAATATTCACTATTAAAAATCTTGTTATGGATTTTTTTCATGTCCAGTATTTTTTTGACTGCTCTATATTTCAAATTTGTTCTTTCTAAACAATGTTTTGCCGAAATAAACATTTTGGAAAAAAAAAAAACCAAAATTATAAATTTTTAACAAGATCTCTTGACTTAACCTGATTTAAATTCAATAAATATGTTTCTAGTCATCAAAAAATTCTTCACTAAGAATCAAATTTGGAAAGCCCTTAAGAGGGGAGAGAAAAAAAGTGTTTCTAAAAAATAGACAAATGAAGAAAAGCACTGTAAAAAAATGATTATTATTTTTATCACATTGTAGTTGAAAAATATTGAAAGAAAAAGAATTAAAATATGAATAAGAAAAGAAAAGAAAGAAGAAAAGGAATTAGAATAAAAATGAAAGAAGAAAGAAAACAAATTCAGGAAAAAAAGAAAGTACAAAAAAGAATTAATTGGGTGAATCGAAATGATTTTAAATCTTGATCTTACTTAAAGGATTATACAACAACCACCTTTTGAATCTGTGTCTTTCTCTTTTTCGTCTTGCTTGTCATTTTCAGGGTTTTGTTGGCTTTGTTGAGCCTTTAAATTTCTGACCTCTCTAACAAGAGACTCAAAGCATTCTGTGACGTTGCTCCCATTCTTTGCGGAGGTCTCATAATATTGGCTGTTATATTTTTTGGCCAAGGTTTCTCCTTCCTCTCTTGAGACTAACCTTTCTTCGTCAAGATCGGCTTTATTTGCAACAGTGACCACGGGTACTGCTTGGAAGTTTTTTGCCCTACGGATGGCTTCGTGTAGGTTTCTTGCCTCGGTGTAACTTGCTCTTGAAATGATTGAAAACACCAAAAGAAATGCTTCTCCTATTCGGATATATTTATCCCGGACAGATCTATACTCTTCTTGACCTGCCGTGTCAATAATTTCAAGCATACAGGGCTTTTCGTCAATCGTGATCTTTTTTTTATAACTTTCCTCTTTTGAGTTTCAGATGGGGTTGTTTTGTTAATTCGAAGATTTGGTTTTTCATTCGAAGATTTGGTTTGTTTTGTTTTATTTGTTTGTTTGTTAATTTGTTTATGTGTTTTTTGAAGAACCAAAATTCAAAAACAAACACTCTTAATTATGCGTTTTGTAACCGTGATTAATTTCCGATTAAGAATTGGAAAGATCGGAAAAAAATAGAAAAAAAAAATCAAAAATTAAAAAACAAACCAATTGTAGGATCATAATCTTGAATGAATCTTCCTTGTAAAAACCTTACTGTAAGACAAGATTTTCCGACTTTTTATGAAAATTATTGAAAAAAGATTAGTTAGCAGCATATTTTGAGAAAACAATTATTTTGAAGAGAATAAATAAAAACTAAAGAGCAATTTAATTACCTGAACCACCGCCAATAATAACAATTTTGTAGGTTTCGACTTCGTTTGTTTCTTCAGACATTTAAAGGAGAAATTTTGTGCTTTTCTTTTTTGTTCAAAAATCGAAAAGAAAAAAAACTTTAAAAAGAAATAATGTAAAAATGAATTCCAATTTTGACAATTTAATCTTAAAATTGAAAATGTACGAATAATTGGAAAACAAATTGAACATTGTTTTCTCTTTTGTTTTCTAAAAAAAAAGTTTTGCAAAATCATAAAGATTCGAAATTTAAATCATGGTTTTCAACAAGAAACTGATTTGTGGTGAAGAGTTTAATTATGAATTCGAACTTTTCAATTCAAAGTTTTTCTCTTTATAAAGGCATTTTGGTGAATAAAAAGAGGGTAATTTTTTTTGTTCAAATATCTAAAAAAATATTTTGAAAATAATCTATCTTCATGGTCTCCCATTTGAGAGAAGAAAATAAGAGTGTCTGGATATAATATCAACAAAAAATAATTTATTTTTTTTTAAGTTTCCGCATCAGAGCACCACAATTACTCAGGTTCAGAAGACAAAACCTGTTTTTTTTTTTTTGTTCAAATACGAGATATTATAAAATTATATAATAATATACAGAAAAAAATATGAATTTTTAAGGTCTAGTCCTTAATTTTTCAAGAAAATTGTCAATATTAGATTGAATACATAGATCATTTTCGGTAATTTTTTACAATTTTTTAGTTTCTTTTATGTTTTTTTAAAGGAAATATCTTTTTTAAATTTTAATCTCCAAATTTGAAAAAAAATTATCAAATCTTGAAATTAAAAAACAAAATAAAAATCTGATTACTACAAGACGCAACTTATTTTTAATGTTATTTTTCAGAAATGAATTATTATAATAATTTGATCTGTTTTTTAACTTTTTTTAAACCCTTCAAAAACCAATTTATATATCCAAATCAATAAAAAATTATTTATTTAAAGAAAAACGAAACATTAATCTGTGAAGGAAATAAACTTTTATACACGTTTAAAAATAAAACCACAAAAGTTTGGAATAGAACTTAGTATCAAAAATCTACTTCATCTCAAAAAAATTGCAATAATTTTTTTAAACTTGAAAAAAATTCAATTTGTTTACCAAAAGAAAATTTTTAATCAATTTTTTCTTTTTACTGAATAAAAAAAAACAAGAAAAAAAAAAAACAATAATTTTAATTAAAAATTCTCCGAAAATACTTTTTTAAAAGTTAGAAAAGCCATCTTAAAATATAAAGAAGTGAACTTTTTTATTGATTAAAAATAATCAATAACTATAAACCTGAATCTTAATATTTCAACTGGTTCCCAATAATACCAAGATTAAATGTATTCGTAAGTTTTATTATTATTTGTCAATTTTTTAAATATTTTCAAACAAAAATATTTCATTTAAATAATAATAATAATAATAATAAAATAGTAAACATTTATATAAATAATTAATTAATTTTTCCAATTAAATAAAAGTCAATAATATACGATATTGACAACATCAATATGTATCTAGTATAAAAATTGTATTTTAATTTTTTGAATGTATAAAAAAGTTGTCTCAATTAAAGAATTTAAAAATAAATATCATATTATGTTTTGTGATGGGAATGAAAAATGTAAAATTGTTAAAAGTGTTTGAAAAAAGTTCAAAGATAAAACAATAAAATTCAATTTTTTGAAACAATTTAAAGTTGTTAAGGACTATCGGAATTTTATGCTCTGTGAGCATTGAAATACAAAGCAGTAAATAGACTAAGACCTTCAAAATATAGTGAATTGAGGGAAAGTCAAAATATTGCCAATTTTTAGTAATTTAAGATTAAGACTAAAATCATTTATGGATCCAAAAACTTTTCGAAAAATCCCAACAAAGCAAGGCAAAAATAAAAAGCTATTTTTTTTGATATTGGGAAAATGCCACTCCACTTTCTTTTCAAATTGGTGGCTACACTCACAACCAACTCTAACATACTTCAATATAAAGCGGAGTGACATTTTCCCAATATCATTTTGGAAGTCGAAAATTTTGAGTGAAAAATTTTGGATTTGGAAAGTAAATTTTTTTTGCCTTACTCAAAAACACCTAAATTTTACATTTTAACAAGATCTATTAACTCAACATTCTTTTGAGTTCATAATTCGTGTTGTGGGTATAAAAATAATAGCCACTGGGAATAAAATTCAAATAATCCTTAATAAGCTTTGTATCAAGTAATGGAATGTACTTTTAATGAAAAGTTCTAAATTTGATTTTTATAATTATCTCTTTTTGCCATTATTTTTTGCAGTCTACATAAGTGCATTCCGGTTAATCATTTTTTATTTACACCTAGGCATTTAAAAAACCTTGAAGTATTTCATCATCTAAAAATAAAAAATTTAAAAAAAAAATAAATAAAAAGGAACTTTAAAGTAAATTTTATTTTTATAAAATTGTGAAGAATTAAAAAAAGTTTATTAGAAAAATTATAAAGATTTATTAATTAAATGAGGAAATAATAAATTATCAAAAGAAAATTAAACGAAATAAAATCAAAAAAAAAAAACAATATAAAAAAAAAAAAAAAATCATAATAATAATAGAAATAAAAAAATTAATTCAAAAATAAATTGTTGTCCGTATTAAATAAAGAACTGAACGATGGTATTTAAAAAAAGTTATTTATCTTCTTTAATTTTTCTATATAAAAGCAAATATTTTTCACCTTTTTGATTTGAAAGAGATTTCAAAGTATTTTTAAAATATTTAGTATTAACCCTTTTCGATTTTTTAGTTATTTCATATAGTTTCCAAACCAAATTCATCATTTGGTTATTAAATTGAGCCGAGATCAAGATCAAATTTAAAAGTTCAAGTGCAGAATTTGCTTGGCTTTGTTTCCCGCGTTCTGTATTGTCGTCCATTTCATAAATTGAATTTAGGATTGATTTCAATAGTTTAGTTGAATAGCTTTGCAATTCTTCTTTATATTGCTTATATCCTGCATACAATACATCGTTTGATTCAATTCCTGTGATATGGTAGGGGAAATTTTTCTGGGCATAAACGGAAAACAAGGATAAAAACGCCATTGAGATTTTGAAATTGGCGTTTGAATTTTTTGTCCATTCGATATCCTTTAAAACATTAAATAGCCCCTTTATCAAGTAAAATGCGCCATAGGTTGGATGGCCAGGCACGATGACAAGTAAACTAGCGAAGGATTGAAGGAAATTAACCAATTTACTTTCAAATTTCTCTTCGTCTTCCATTTCCGATTTAATGAGAGCAATTTCCTTAAATAGTGTCACGGCTTCTCTGAAAAAGGTATCTGCTTGTGCGTGCGAACCATTAATTAGCGCAATTTGCCCCGATAGTGAATAGAGTTTTAGTCTTATTATACAATCTTCAATCGAAGGGATTGTGATGAAGCAATAGGCAAGGCATGCCCGAGCAAATGCCCCCGTTTTACGAGTGTGCTTTTTTTTCACAATATAAAACGTCTTCATTGCCAATGATAATGCCCTAATCACCAAATTGGCAATAACCAAATCTAAATTTGAAAATGAGTCCCTTGCCTCAACTAAAAAATTTAAATGCTTTTCAACACCTTTACCAAATTCGACATGATCTAAATAATTGTTAATTAAATTTGAAACATTTCGAATTTCATTAGGATGGGATAAAATATTCACAGAATCATGAAGGATTTTGGCTTGCTCAAAAATTAAATGAATAATTAATGGATCACCAGTCGGCTCCTGCCCCTTTCTTGAAAAGGAATCTAAAATCCTCTTGGCCAATCTTGTTTTGTATTCAATGACAACAACATCCATTAATTTTGTGAATTCTTCAACCAATAATAAATTTGTGACATCTGATGAAAGAATAATTAATCTTTCGATAATGGTATAGATTTCAATTTTTACTTTATGGAGATCTTCTTTGGATAACTTTCTAATATGCCTCTGAATATCTTTCATTAAGATGAGTGTTTCTTTCATCTATAAAGTTTTTAATGTTTTTTTTATTATTATTTTTTTTAATTTTTTTTTATTTTTATTTAATTGAAATCAAATATAGTTTTAAAGATTTAATTCGAATTTCAAAAATAATTTTTGTTTAAAAGGATAATTATAATTAATAATTATTGAAAAAATTAAATATTGGAGAATAATAACTTTTTAGATATCAGTGAAAATTTTATTCGGTCGCTTTAGTTAATCAAATTGTTTTGTTTACTACATTTACATTTTTTTTTTTTTTATTGAGTTTACTTGAAATTATATTATTCGCATGATTTTAAATATGTTAACATTATCATTTTTTTTTTCTTGTAATTTAAATTTATCAGATTAATTATTAGTTGTAACAAATAATAAAAAAGAAAGGTTTATCGAGTTTAATAACTTGGTTTCTTAAGCAACAATATACAACTTATTGAAATATCTGTAAAGAACAAACGATTTACAAATATATCATCACAATGGAATTCAGAGAATAGATTTAATAATCATATATTGATATTACCAGTAAGAAATACAAACAACAAGTGTTCTGAAAAGAAGTCGAATAATATATTTTTTGAATTAATTCAAATAAATAAAAATAATAAGCAATTAAAGAATAATATTCTTGATATTATTCGAAATAAAGACTCATTATTTATTTTATCATTGGTTAATGATAAAGAAAATTATGACTCTTTGTTAAAATTTCTAAACAAAAATTTAGAAATCAGGGCTGTAAGAGGAAACTAGTTTCCTCCCTTCAAAATAAAAAAAAAAAAATGGATAATATATTTTTTTATAAAGAATCCTTTTATTGATAGTAATGAAATCTTAAAGTAGATGTGTTTAAGTGATTTATATCGAATAAAATTTTTAGATCAAAGTGGTTAATATGGATATACTCACCAATGCAAAATAAAATTAAAAACTAAAGTACAGTCGATTAAAGAAAACACTGAGAAATACTCTGCGTAGTTATTCGATAGTAAAAGAGAGGAGATAAGTAATTTTCTCAGATGAGGCCATCTTTGATCAAGAAAACTCGTAGAAAAAATGTTCATAGGTAAAGAATAAAAGGTAAAAGAAACTGCTTCAAATATTGTACTCATTAGACAGGTATTTCTGTAATAAAATGTATGTTTTTGGGGAGAAATAGGTTATAATTATAAAAAAAAGTCAATTTGCCCATATACAATACTTTTTGAAAAGTAAAAAACCTCAATAAAATTATTCAGAACAAAAATATTCTTCAATTTCATCATGAAAATAACAATAAATATTTTTTTTCTCCAATAAGACAATATGCCACTCCTACACAAATCAAAATCTTCACACACCTTTTTTAGAATAGCGTATTAACCAATTCTTGATCAGCCTTCTAAATCACAACATTTATACCCCCACCAAAAATAATTTGGTCAAAATTATTCAAAAAAGAATCACAAATAACATTAAAAAAAAAAATAGAAAGTTAGAGATTTCTGCAAACCAATAATGGAATAATCTTAATCTTCAAAAATTAAATAATTCTATTGAAGGGACCAAGTTAAGATTATATGGAGTCAGAAAGTTAAGAGGAAGATAAGCTCATTATTAATGAACAATAAAAATAATTTTATTTCATTTTTTTAAATTTTTCTTCTTTTTCTTCTTTTTCTTTCTTTATATCCTTTTGATAATGTATAGTTTTTCAAATTAAATACAAACTTTTAGATCAAAATAAAAGAAAAATTATTGTCACAGTAAAGATTTTAAATATTTTAACATTTTCAACAGTACCCGAATAAAAAAATAAATATGCTTTAAAGAATAAAATATGTTTTATTCTTATATTTGTTGTTAATATATCTATATATTTTTTGTTTCAAAACTTCAAACATATGCTATGTCTTGTGTTTAAAAGGTCATATTAATTTTTTTTTTTTTCTTCTTCTTTTGCTTTTCTTTTTTTCAAAAAAATATTTAATAACAAAACACCACTAATTTTTTATGAATGTAATTTTCTTTTAACAACTGATCAAAACTATTTTTACTTTTTATTTAGATTCAATTTCAGTAACCTTGTAATTTCAACAAGGAAAGGAATTTTTGGAAGGTGTTACAATATACAATAAGATCGTAACAATTTTTTTTATTATATTCTAAAAAATAAAAAACGTTTAAAAAGAAAACAATGAAGGTGGTTGTAGTAAAGGTAAGTATGAAGGTAATTTTTTTCTTTTTTCATTTTTTTTACTTTTAAAAAAATAAACTTAGGCAATAACTACAAACATAAGCATAAGATCGCTTCTAATTTTGGAATTTGTTTACGAAAAATTGACTTTCAAATTTAAGTGTTTTATGCTTTATTATTTTTTTGTTGTATTTTACTTTTAAAAATAAATAATATACTAATAATTAAATTAGAAATAGTGTTTTAATTTTTTACTATCTGATAAATAGTATTTTATTCTTATAATAGGTGATAAACAGTGTTTTTAGGAAAGAATTGTTTTTTTGTAAGATAGCTTATACCACAGTGTGATATCCTATAAAGAACGCACATCATGTGTGAAATAAACCTATTTTTAGAGAAAATTTTGACGATTTAAAATCGAAAGTTGGTAAAATATTTGTTTTAAAACATGCTTTCTCTTCTGTTTTATGACATTGCCACATTTTTTTTACTCAAATTTGTGATATATAAAACACTATTTTTGTATTTTTAACACTATAAAACAGGTAATTAACATGTTTTATATTTTTTTTATTAGGATATGGTTGAAAATGTTCGCATATTTAAAACTATACAAATTGTTGTACTGCATTTTTTTTAGTGGAAACTGATTTGTTAACAATTTTTTTATGAAAAGAATGGTTTGAATAACAATAAATTAAATTTAACAAAGAAATTTATATTTATCAAATTCCACATTTGAATAAATAAAAATAAATTTTCAATTGTTTTATGGAAGAATTTATTCAAAATTATTAAAATGTTTATAGTATACAATAGAAAATTTCTTTTTTATTGAATCTTTAGAAAGAAAAAAAAAAAAAAAAAACAAGTTTTTTTTATCTTTTTTTTGTTATGAATTTTTGATATTTTTCGAAAGTTGAATTTTCAATTTTAATGATTCTAATTTTAAAGAAAAAATCCATAGTTATTAAATTCAAAATTACTGTATAAATTTCAATTAAATTTTCCTAATAATTTACAAAATTTATATCCAAATAAACTAAGCTCTTTTCTAATAATTACAATTCACATATAAACTATAAAAAAAAAATCACATTGTTTCCAAAAATATTTCTTAAATCATGTTTTGAAACATTTGAAAATATTTTATCTCTTTTAATATGATTATCTCTTTTGATACTAGAGTAATTTAGTTTTTATTCTCAAAAAATAAAAATTAATTTCAAAAATTTGGGAATAAACATTTCTCAAATTATTACTAGTCTAAAATTATTGGAAAATAGCCGAAACAACTCAAGTAATCAAATCAATTAAATCCTTCAAATTAAACATATCAACTGAATTAACCAAACCCTTGAGTTATAATATCAACCGAAGCAAAAAAACAAGTGGTTTACCAGACCAAAAAGATTTTTTAAAATAATCTTTTAAATTTTTTTTTTAAAAAAAAAACGAAAAAAAAAAACTACTTACCGAACAATATTTTACTGTATATTCAACAAATACACGAGCAACACTTAAATACTCTTCAATTTTTTCAAATTTAGAAACAACTTTCCAAACTTCATTCAAAATTCTCATTGTTTTTTTCCTTGGTGGCTTTTCTAATAATAATTGGTTACCAATAGCTTGATATATTAAATAATGAGGGAAATAGCTATCACTTTTTCTTACTAATGGTAATAAATCTAAAAGATTGTTGACAATAAATTTTGGATTAAAGGATCCTAAAATTCCATAAAGTACCAAGGAATTTTTTGATATTTTTTGATATTTTCTTAGCACGTTTTTAAATTCTTCAAGGGTCCCTCGATGAGCAACACACTGGCAAATCCATTCAATAGAGGGTCGGTGAAGATTCATATATTCACCCATTGTAATTTGATATTTTTGAATTTTTGATAAATATGGTTCTGAGACGATTTGTTGGAATGAGATCAAATAATCATTTAATGCTTCAAATTGAAATTCTTTCAGATCAGGATAGATTTCTAATGCCTTTCGTAATAAATATGTTCGGCAATATGCTGCTACCAAGGGATCGGCTAACCCTCTAATCATTCTTGATATTCTTGATAATGCAATGATATGCATGTCCTTTGAAATGAATCTATAAATTGGTAAAATGGCTAATTCGATATAAATTCTTGCAATTAATTCTCTAATACAAAGAATTTTATAGAGCCAATTGTAACACGTATCTTTTGCTACTTCTGGTACAATATCATGAGTGAAGTCATCTATTTTTATTTTTTTTTATTAAATTTACGGATTTTTTTTTTTTTACAAAAAATAGTAAAAAATTAGTTGTTTGCAAAGAATATATTAAAAAAAAAATTTCTTTGTTTTTAATTTATTTTTATAATGAATAAAAAAAAAATCTTTTCCATCTTTTTTTTTTTTTTTTTTTTTTTGTGATTTATGAGATTTTTATGATTTCCCTAATTTTATTAATATTCGTCAAGACAATTAAATTTCCAAAATTTTGACATGTGTATAAAATAAATTGATTTATGTTATTAGCATTATGGAATTATTATGTATTATTAAAGAAAATTTGAAGATTATTTGTTTTTTTATTTACTTTCAGCACAAATACAGAGTCAACTAAATTGTGTACAAAAAATGATCAAAAAAGTGATTTTTTTGAAATGAATCACTTTTATTTGGAGAATAAGTTGCCTTGAATTTGGAATTTATGTTTCTGGATCTAATTTTAAAAAAAGCCTATCCAAAATTTTAAAATGTTTTAAATTTTACAAATTAAATTGCCCAGCAAGAACAAGACACTCAAGTACTATCTAAAATAAAGCCACCACGGGTGTCTTACAAATTAAAACATCAGTGAATTAGACTCTTTATCGTCTTGAAATCCAGAAGAACTATAAAATTTCCAACAATTTAGGAATTTGTAAATTCTACCTGAGTAAATTCTTATCGTAAGGCAGTGTCCTGAAAACCACAATCCAACCATGTTTCTTCTAATTGAAGTATTGTATAGTTTCCAATAAAAACCCCTGAAAAAATGGACTTCAATTAGAAGAAACACGCTTTGGGTTGTGGTTTTTACTGCCATCTTCCAATTAAGTATCTGATCTGGCCAAATTACCTTTTCCTAAATTTTTGAAATTTTATAGTTCTTCTGGATTTCAAGACGATAAAGAGTCTAATTCACTGATGTTTTAATTTGTAAGACACCCGTGGTGGCTTTATTTTAGATAGTCCTTAACTGTTAAAGAGGTGAAAAGAGGAAGGCAATTTTCTTTTTTCTTTTTTTTTTCATTCACAGTTATCACTAAATAACGAAATCCAGAACACACCTTTCGATTAATCATTGAAAAATTGTATTTCATCTCTGAGTACTTTTTAAGGAATTTGAGAGATTTCAAATTAATTTTTTTATTAAATTTCTTTACTGAAAATAACAATAAACGTTTTTCTAAAAATCCTTTCAATATCACACTCTTTATCAATCAAATTCTTCTTTTTTCTCTTTATTTTTTTGATAAATTAAAGATTATTTTCATAAATTTCAATAATGGAAATTGAAATTTGAATAAGAAAAAATTTCATTGATTTTTATTTTTTTTTGAACCTTACTTTTCTATTTTCTCAAATCGATTTATGTCCATTTAAGTTCTTCTTTTCTTTGAATAAGTCACACTATTGGCAAGATAATATCAGCCAACTATCTTCAAGTTTTAAAATGAAAGCGAGCAATCTAAAAGATTACAACTGTTGTTTGATTATTTAATGGAAAAAAAATTTTTAACTTGATAAAGATTGAATTCTTTTTTCAGTTTTAAGTTGCAAAGTTGCAGCCGTTCATTTCGGCCTGTGAAACTATTTTCCATCCTTTAAGCAAACCAGAAATGTTCGAAACTTTTTAAAAATACTTTAAAAAAGCCCTTTTAACTTTTTTTTTAAACTTGCTTTAAAACTTCTTTAAAGCCTTCAAAAACTTTTAAGGTGGGTTTTAATGAGTTTCAAGCTGTTTAAAGCAAGTTTTTAAAAATTTAAAAAGTTTAAAGCAAATTTAAAGAAAATACAAAAAGTTTTAAAAAACTTCTAAAGGAGATCTAAATGTAAATTTTTTTGATCTTTTAAAATTGTTTAAAGGGTAATCATTCACAAGCCGAAGGTAAAGGCGTAACATTCCTGCTTTTGAAGAAAAAAAGATTGAATCTATATTAACACTATATCAGAAGTTTTGATATTAAAATGAACAAACTGAAAGAAGGTTTTGATTTCATGAAATAAAGATGGGGACGTCAATGAAAAATAACGAATTGAAGCGAAAATTTTTTCCCACTTAATCGTCAAATACAAGTAAATAAAAAAAAACCGATAAAGTTAAAGTTTTATCCCACTTATAATCCAAATACCTGTAAAGACGTTTTCCAAGCATTTTTTTATGCTGTTTTATTGTCCATTTGTGTATTTTTTGAATTTGACGCCTTTTTGTTTCTTCTGGATAAATTAAAAGAAAATGAAATCCAAGAAAAAAAGAAAAAAAAAACAAATAGATTCGAACAAGCTGAAGTAAAATTGAAATCTCTATTTTGTGCCCTCGTTCAAAAATTTGTTTTTCTTGATAAAAGTTTCAATACAAAAAAAAAAGAAAAAAAAAAAAGTTGAAAAATTAATAAAAAAGAAAAAAACAAAAAAATGTAAAAAAAAAAAAAAAAAAAAATAAAATCAAGAAATAATTACTTGGGAGAGGATCAGTAGTTCCGCCAGTTAATGGGTCGATTGTGATCGACTTGTCTTTAATTCTTTCAAAAACTAATCTTCCAAACATGTCTAAAACGTCTGAAACAAGAGCAAATTGAGAAGGATAGAAGGGCAGACAAGAGGTGTTTGCCAAGTCCTTTGCAGCACGCACAATTAAACGAAGAGAAATGACTCTTTTCCCTTTTTTCCAATATGTCTTGAGCTGGTTGGAAATTCGATTAATCCGTTTCAAATATTGCTCTTGTGACATTTCCAATTTCTTTTTGATTTCATTGGTTTGGTTGGTCATCGAGAGGGATTCGAGTCTACGCTTGGTTCTTTCCTCCTGAGACATCATTGACTCGTTTTCTCTGGAGCTAATCTGTGAGTCTCTGGTTTCGTCCTTAAACCCTTCCATGACCGTAATATGGCCGCTCATCGTGTATTTGGATAAAATTGATTTCTTTTTCACATCCCAAGAGATGAAGTTGCTTGTAAACTGCTCGTTAAGGTGCGAGCTTAATGAGTTTTGCTTTTCCTTTGTCTGGATCGACAAAGGATCAACACCGCTCGTTAAGGGATCTTTTTCAATGACAACAAAATCATCGTCTTCTTCTTCTTCTTTGACATCGGTTAAGCTTGTGCTACTTAACGGGTTATCAATGGACTCAAAACTTAGCCCGCCTTTGAATTTCTTCTTGCGCCTCGAGCTTTTTTTTTTTCTTTTACTTTTTGTCTTTGTCTTTGTCTTTTTGTTCGTTTCTTCTTCCTTTTTTTTTAGTTTTAAAAGCCTTTCTTTTTCTTCTTTATCTCTGCGTCGCATTATTTGATCATAATTTTTCATTAGCGGATGAAGTGTTGCTTTGCTGCGAATTAAGTTATGTGCAACTTTTTCTTCTTCATAGTCTCTTTCGAGTGGTGCCCAATTAACTGTTTTTGACATTGGAATACAAAAAAAAAAAAAATGATTTTTTATTTTTTTTCTTATTTTGTTGTTTTCTAGATTTAGAAAGACTAAAACGACAACAACCTGAAACAAATTATGAACCAATTCTCTGTACTTTAATATTAAGAGAATTTAAATGAAATTTATGTTCCTTCGGAGTTATGATAGATTTGAGGTTTTTTTAAGGTGGTTTGTACTTTTTTCTAATTTTAGGTATTTCAGTTCATGCAAAATATAAAGTTAAAATTATTTCTTTGGTTATTTATATTAGTGTTTTAATAAAATGGGGGGTGTGATATTTCCTAATAAATATATTTCCAAACAAATCAATAAATGGAAATGATAAAAAAATAATAACAAATATTTAAAAGCTATAAATCAATAGAGTTTCCATAAAATCATTTTTTAGTGGTTTTTGAAAAAATCTTTAGTTTTTTGTTTTTTATTAAGTTATAAAAACAATAAAAATTTGTGACTAGAAAACAAAAAGAATTTTTCGAAATGAAGGTATTGTTGATTGGGTGGGCCAGAGAAAAAATAATTTCTTCATAACTAAACAATATTCTTTAATTATACATTTGTCTTTTGTTTGTGTTAATTAGTACTTTCTCGCTTTAGCTTTTTCTCCCCACCAAATGGAAAAATCTTCTAAAAAATATCCTAGAACGTAATTAAAAACAGCAGTCTTCAGAGTAAAAATGGAGGTATTTCAATCTGAAACCACTGCTTTTTTTTCTTCTTATTCTAAAACTGATACAGAATTCAGTATCAAATAATCTATCAAATTTCATTCAAATTTTGAAGGTTAACTCTTTGATTTTGTAAGGAAAATTCGAATTATGTAATATATTCATTGAAAATTTTTCGGAAATATATCCTTTGCTGAGAAAATTGTTTGATTTTTTTATAAAAAATTTTATATTTGATTTTTGATTATCAGAATTCCTTTTTTATTAATAGAAGAATTTAAAAGAATGAATATCAATTTTTATAATTTTTTTTAATATTTTTACTAGAGAAAAATAGCTGTGTTTATTGGTTCGATTTTGAAACAATTTTTTTGTAATGATCTGACTTTGGGATGGTCGAAGAAATCTGCGAGATGGTCAGAAGTGATATAAGATGATATTGGTGTGGGGGGGTCAAAAAAAAACGAAGATGTATACCGTCTTCGAACGAGAAAAATATTATTATTTTGAGTCTGCAAAATAATTCAAAATTGGAAATTTTAACTTGAGTATTTATGAATAATGAAATAATATTAGTTGCTATGTATTTTCACAGCTCAGAATTTAACACAGTATTATAAAATACTAAAAAAGAAGAAACAAAAAACTGATTGGTTTTTTATGTATTGGAATTTTTAACAACCATTTTTTCAAAGGGTCTTGTGCCCAAAGTGTAATTAATGAAACAATAAAAATTATTTTTTAAAGCTAACAAAAAAAAGTTGGTTGAAATTACTCAGAGACAAAATTCATCATCCAATTTTTCAATAATCAATGTTACTTATTTTATTCCAGAATTCTTTTGAAATATCTGAAGGTGATCAAACTTATTATCCTACATAAGCTAATATTTACACTAAATTATTTCCAATATTCCTTTTGTATTCACTGTGTAAGAAAAAAAAATTTTTTTTTTTTTTAATTTGACTTTTTTCTTTTTTTAATCTTTATAAATTCATTAAAAAATATTTTCTTTTTTCTTCAAAAAAAAATGGTAAAATAGTTTTATTTTTGAATACAAGATTTTTTTTAAAAATGAAACAATGGGAAAAAAGGATATTTGGATTCTGTAAATTTATTTTAATAAATTTGGGATCTTCCCTTTTCTAACCTTTCAGTGAAACTGGCTTTTTTTTATTGACTTTTAATGAACAAAAATTCTGGTTTTTTGTACCTAAATAATTGTTCAAATTAATTAAAGTCGAAAAAAAAACGAAGGTAAAAATTATGAAGAAACAAATCTCACAAAAAAAAATATATTAAAATTTTATAAAAAGAACTTTATAATAACGTTAATAAAGGAGATTTTATTTATATATATATTTTTTTTTTGTTTTTATTAGATAGATTTAAAAAAAAAATAAGATTTAAATATTTGTAAAGTTAACTTAGTAATTCAATATTAAAAAATATTTCAACCGAAAATAAAGTACTATGTTCGATTATATTAGAAGATAAAACTCTTTGAAATCTGTATTTATCAACAATTATTTCCAAATGATTCCACAAATAAAAAATTTTAAAAACAAATACTTATCAGATTTGTCAGTTGCCCATATACCAGTGCCTTTGGTAATTTGTATCATAAGTTTTACATGAAAAAAGAAGCAAAGCTTTTAAATTGGAAATATTAGTTTACTTGTCATTATGGGTTATTTTACCGAAAGTATTATCTCATTCCATTTTTCGTATAAATTTATAACCGAAAAAAACAAACTAATTTTACTGTTTTGTGGCAATATTCAAAAAATAAATCTGAAATTTACTGACAAAATATTTTATTATTTTCTTAAAAGGTCTTTCGGAAATTTTTAAAAGCTCTAAAATGTGTTTTTTTTAACAAAAATTAACTTAAAAAAAACCCATCTAGTAATTTTAATACCAAATTCCAAATAAAAAAACATCAAAAAATACAAAAATAAATTAAAAACCTGATTACTACAATACCAAACTTAAAGTACTTTATAATCTATTTTCTGAAATATATTATTGTTTTAAAAACTTTGATCCATTTTTGTCATATTCTGAATAGTTCAAAATCCAACTATTTCCAAATTATCATTTTTAAAAAATTATTTTTTAGTTGAAGAAGAAAGAAATCTTATCATATATTGATGAAATGTGCATATATATTTGTAAAATCAACCCATTAAGTTTTTAAAATTACTTGGTATAAAAAATCTACTTATTTTCAAAAAAAAAACTAAATTGTTTTAAACTGGGTAAAAAATACCATTTCTTTATTCAATCCAGATTTCTTTCATTTTTTTATTATTTATTAAAATATACAGGGAAAGATTAACCAAACCTACAAAATTCTCCAATAATGTCTTTTTAAACCCCGTAAAAGTTAATATATAACATAAATAAATACTTTTTAATTTGATGGTTTTTAATCTGTAATTAATAAAGCAATCTTCATTGTTTTTTTGAGTTGGAAATAATAAGATCTGAAAATTTCCTAACCTTGCATAATAATACAAGGAATTCTCAAAATATAACCTAATTTCAGTTCTATCTTAAATATTTTAGGAGTTATCTAATCTCTTTATTCTCGAAATTATCTAAAATTATTTTCTTAATTGCAATTTCAATGGCCCGTGTTACCCTTTTTGTTTGTGTTTTTCAAAATTATTGGTGTTGTTTTTGTAAATAACTATTTTTTTTGTTTTTATTTATTAACAGGTTTTCTTTTTTTCAATAGCTGTTGTTTTATTTTCGTAATTTGTTGTTTTTTAAAAAATAAAGTTCACTCTAATGATTTTTTCAAATCAAACAATATGTACAATAGATCATATGATCATAGTGTTTTTCTACAACCTTCAAGACCAATCTCCCTGATTAAGAGATCTAATTCTACTAAAATTAAACAAAAAAAAAACACCAAAATCCACACCCAAATCTTTCAATTGTGTGATAAAGACAAGAAAACAAAAAAAGGATAAAGGGGTTTCTTAAGGGTCGAATAATAAGGGTGAAATTTTTTTATCTGATTTGGAAAAAATATTTTTTTTAATTTTTATGACGACCAAAAACCAATTAAAAACCAACCAACATATGATTTATGATCGATCTCCAAAAATCAACAATCGAAGACGAGGAAATTTATAGAAAAAAAGCGCCAAAGAGTGAAACTCAATTTCGAATTAGAATCGTTAGAATCTACAATTTCGAAAAAAAGAATGTCAGTTTTGAAGAGCAGTTCTTTGGCACTTTTTGAGATCTCGCAAGATTTTTTTTTGATTTTCTTTTCATTTTTCAAAGAACTATTTTTTTTTCTAATGAATATTACATAATCCTTACTTTTTCAACTTTGGATATTTACCAAATAACCACAAATCATATTAAATCGAATTAAGCAGATTGTGCACTTCAAGAAAGCAATATGTGTTAAAGTGAAGAAATTTAACCATTTGGAAATATAAAAGTGAAAAGATGAATTTTTTTTATTAAATTTTGATTTTCTGAAATTGTGAGCACTTTTAAACTTATTTTATTTTTAATGAATTTTTTGACAAAAATGATCCAAGGAAATTTTTTTTTTTGTTATTTGTATTTTGTCAACCAAAAGAAGGCCTATTTCACAATACCCTTTTTGGTCTCAGGTCACCCATTGGGTATGGAGAAAATCCATATAAATGCCTAGACCCTTAAAAACTTTTTTCGTGGTATCTCCACATACCAAAAAAAGAGATATCAATTTTTCAAAGTTTTTTCAAAATTAAAAAAAAATTCATTTCAATTTCCTTTTTCCTTTTTTCCTTTAACCAATCGTCTTCGAATTTTGTTTTGTAATTGGACAAATTTTTTTTATTAGGTTCTTTTTTTTGCCTATATTGGATGAGATAAGAATCCTCAGTGAAGCAATATTTCATTTCGTATAAAAAGTTAATTAGCCGATATATTTTTTCTGGTTCAAAGTCAACAAGAATATGCTTAATTGACCAAATTATTTGATAATCATGTCTTTTTCAACGACCGTTCAGGATGGGAGCACACTAAATCTTATTTAAGATCAATTTTCATTGATTTTAACAAGATCTTTCAATTTTTCATTCAATTTATGAAAAGAAAAAATATTTCTCGCATTCTTTGTAAAAAAAAAATTTCAATTATTACTTCGAGAATGACAATATTATTAATATGGTATACTTACTTTTCAAAAATAAAGACACTATTGAAAACTTTTCATTTCAAGAATAGATAAATGAAGAAAACAATATCCAAAAAATTTTCTGAACAACAATTAAAAACACAAAATTTGGAAAACAACAGTTAAAGTTGAAAAAAAATAATTATTGGAGTCAACGTGGGTTATGGAAACAACTGTAGAACAAATAAAAAGTTTTATTTAAAAAAAAAAATAATACTTGGTATTTGTCAATACAAACTTTCAGAAATTATTAAAAGTGAGATTTCACGTCTTAAAAAAAAAGGTTTTGGTAACTTTTTTCGTTCTAATTTTAGGAAGCAAAAATCATACAAAAGTACCAAATCTTTTTACTGTTAATTCATTTGGAAAAAGGAACTATTTTTATAAGATAACTCATTTCCCTAAAGCTGATAAATGGTGTTTTATATCGGATTTAATTGAATACTTGTGTAAATAATTACTCTATTACCTTTGTTAAAAAAAGGAAAAATGAATTAAGAAAACAGAAAAGAAGAAAAAAATGGTTTTACTTTTTGGGTAAAGAGTTAGTTAACCAGGATTTTTTTTACCGGGTACAAACGAATTTTGTGAATTTAACAATTCTCTTTCGAAAGAGACACAAAACGAGAATTCAAAAGCAAAGAAATACATACAAAAAAATACCACCGAATAAAACAAAAAAATAAGGACAATACCCAAAGCCACAAAAGATATCTGAAAAACAACTTTTAAAAAAGTAACTTGATTAAACAAATAAAATAAATATCATTTTTTTCTCATTTTCTTTTTTTTGTAAAAAGATGAACAACAAAACAAACAACTCTGTGCCAAAGTGTCAAATTTGTGAGAACAACAGACAAGAAAACTATTGTTCCAAATGTGAAATAGGATATTGCAACGAATGCCAAGACAAGGTGCACACCAAAGAAGTCCAACCTTTCCATTTGAAATGGGTTGTCAAAGTCTTTTCAGATGAGCACAACATATGCCCTACTCACAAAAAGCCCTTTCTGAAATTCTGTACAGAGCACAAAATGTTAGTTTGTGAAGAATGTGAAACCAATTACTGTTGGAAGCACATGAAGTGTATTTGCACATTGCAAGAGGGAAAAGAAGATTTAAAACAGGAAACAGAAAAAGTTAAATCACAATTAAAGCTGAATGTGCTCAAACTGAAAAAAAATCGCTGCGAGATCCAAAGGGAATCTGAAGAATTTGGTAAGGAGATTAAAACCACAGAAGAAGAGATCAAGAACAAATATGAGGAAATGATCAAAGAAATCGAGAAAGCAAAAAGAACTCAATTAAGCCAATTGAAGAAAATCAAAATGATCACGAGCAAATTATTGGAAAAAAAAATGAGCCAAAACGAAGACAAACTAAAGGAACAAAAAGAAATGAAATCGGACTTGCAAAGCATCGATCTTTTGCCTCATAACGAGCAATTTTTGAGACAACAAATTTCCATTTCTCTAACTGTCTTTGATAAATTCAAACGAAATAGTGAAGAAGAGAAGGAGAAGGTGAAGGGCAATGAGAAGGAGAAGGTAATTCAAAACAGTAACCAATTCAATCTGGACAATGATGAAAATGAGCAAATCTCCCCCAACGAGGCCGATCGGAATGTTATTATAAGCAATGACTCCTTTGATCCACAGTGGAAAGATAAATTTATCAAGCTGTCGTCGGACAATTTATCAGCAACCAAATCTGGGAAATATTTTAGAGGGAAAGGCGGAATAGTCTGCGGGAAAAATGTTTACTCGAAAGGGCTTTATGAAATTAAAATCAAAATCAATAACTACCCAATGAATGAATCAAATTGGATCAAAATCGGTGTTATAAATTATTCAACAAGGAACCCCTTGCCCTGGAAAAAGCCAGATTTCCAAGGGCTATATTACTTTGGTACATATTACACAGAGGGCACCAAAGATTTATCAAGTTACAAGCTCAGAATCTGCCCAAAACTCGAAAGGATACCATACGGCAAGCCCTTTAAGAACGGCGACACATTCCATATCTATTTAGATATGGACAAAAGAACCATTTCCTTTGGAATCAACGATGAAAACTTTGGTGTTGCGTGGACCGATTTGCCCGAAAAGGTAATATTTTGGTCTTTTATCAAAAGTCAACAATACCAGGATAATCAAATATCATTTATTTAATTCTTTTAAAACAGCTTGTTTCCACTTACAATTGAAAATTTGGATTTTTATTTTTTTTTATTTTTGATTTATTATATGTTTTTTATTTATCTTTCACATCATTTTCTTTCTATTTCTATTTCTATTTCCATTTTCATTTCCATTTTCATTTCCATTTTCATTTCCATTTCTATTTCTGTTTCTATTTCTTGTCAATGCATTGGAGAAAATATTCATAATAGCCTTTTTGTCTATTAATACTATACAGAAAGAAGTGAATATTAGAAATCCAATTCAATGGTTTTTTTTTATTATTTTTTCTTAAAAAGAAAGTTTAAAAACAAATAATTTTTGATCTGGTTTTTCTAAACTAAAATTCCAAAATTTTTGTCCTACATCGTTAAAACCGTTGGAAAAATAAACAATACCACAGTTTTGTTCAGCTTGGAAATAATTTTAATTTTTGAAACAAATATTTCATTTCATTTTTTCAAATATTTTAGTTATTGTATTATTGTATTTTTTGAATTACGAAACTTGTTAATGGTTATTCTGGTAATTTTTTTTCGAACAGTTGATATTAGATTAAAGTCGGGTTGTTCAAAATAGAAGAACACAAATAAAATAAATTGACCATATCTATCCTTTGATGGATCAACAATTGTTTGGTGAAATTTAAGTAAATTTAACCCGGATTTTTTTTTTGTGACATCTCTTCAAAATTTTTAATACATTCTTGAGTTTCTTCGTATTGATAATTATTTATTTTAAATTTCTTTTTTGGTTATTGTAAAAAATAAATCAATTATAAAATTTTAATTAGTGAGTGATTCTAATTTAGTATTTCTTAGGATTAATTGATTTAATATACTTTTCTTTTCAAAAATTGAATTATGGAGTGTTAAACATTTTGTATTGGGCAATGTTTGAATACTCCAATAAATCTATAAAAGAGGAATAAAATAACGAAATTACAATTATAGTAAAAAAACTACTTAAAATTTTCTGAATGTGCTTTATGTTAAACAACTTTTTAAAAAAAGGCCCTTGTAAAAAAAACTAAAGATTATAAGATACTATAGTGTAAATCTAAATGTGACCAATTCGCTTATTTCGTTACTTATTCTCAAAATAAATTAATTTTCAACAATATTAATACCCTTTATAATGTCATTAGTGGTGGTTATAGGAAAGATGTTTTTATTAGGTAAAATTCCTCTTAAAATAATTTTCACAATTTATCTCATAACCATTTTAAATTATTAGACAAGAACGATTTTTATTTTAAGTTTCTATTTTTTTTTTTTGCTTTTTCAAATTTTTATTTTTGTTTTTTATTTTCTAATTTCTTCAAATTTTTATTTTAATTTTCTAATTCTTTTGTTTTTGTTTTACTTTTTTTTTTGAAAACATTTTTTTAAAAAGATTATTTTAAAAAAAAGAATTTTTGAAAATATCAATAAACATTTAGAAATTTGAGACGATGTAATATCTTTTAAAAACAAAATAATTATCAACAAAAATTCTTTTTGCTAATTTAATTTTAGTGAAATTTCAGTAATGAAAAATTATTATGGCTCATTCCACAAATTGTGATTAGCTTTTTTTTTTTCGTTTTTAAACTATTTTTAAAAACTTTTGACTCACTTTACAATGTTAATGGAAGTGGTTTTTAGGGTTTATTCCAGTATTCATAACAAAAAAAATATTTTCAAATTTTTGGATCAGAATCATTTTTTCTAATTTTATAAATTTTAGTTTTGCTTTTTCAAATTTTTGTTTTTCTTTTGTTTTTCTATTTCTATTTCTTTTTCTTTTTTTTACAAAATTTTTCTTTTTTTACTTTTTGTTTTTTTTTTTAAAGATCATCTGTAAAAAAAAAAGATCTTCGAAAAGACAAATAATCACTAAGAAAATTTTGACTATGTAATGTCTTTTAAAATGAATTTAATTATTCATAAAAAATCTTGTTGGTAACTTTTTTTCAGTGAAAGTTCAGTAATAAAAAATTGTAAATACTGATTTCAAAAATTGTGACTCACCTTTTTTTAATTTTTAATTTTATTTTTTTTTAATTTTTAATATATCAGGCTTTTATCGATTTAGAATGACTTAAAAGTTAATTACAAATCCTATTTAGTTATTATTTGTTCTTGAATACTAAAGGATAATTTTTTTAATATTTTATTATTTCAGGTGAGTCACAATTTTTGAAAAAGAGTTCAGTTTTATTTTTTTTTAATTTTTAAAATATTAGCATTTTATGACTTTAGAAAGCTTTAGACTTATAATAATGATAATTCTTACTTATTATTTGTCATTTAATCCAAATGAATATATTTTTATTTCAATTTATTATTTTAGACCATCACACTTGTTTAAATAGAATATCTATATTTTGTCTTAAAAAAAATTTTTTTTATTTTTTATTGAGATAAAGTTAATGTTTGATATAAAAATACGTTTTTTTGTGAATAAAAAATACCGATTAATGGTGTTAGTAGGAAATATACGAAACCAATTAGAATAAAATTTTGTTATGGATATTCAATTACAACCAGTTTCACCTATAAGACAAAAACTTTTAATTGGATTAAAGACTCAAAAAAATTCCCAATCAATTAAGGTAATTTTTTTTTTAGATAAATTATTTTACTATAATTTGACTTTTCTGCATTAATTTGGGATTTTTTTGTGTCTTAATTTTTATTGAAATTTTATGTCTTAAAAGTATAATCAACTTTAAAAATTAATTATTGCTTAAACAAAATCAGAATAAAAGATACAAAAGTACCACAATATTTTAATTTTATTTTTTCCCATATGTATAAATTTTCACAATCATGATATAATTTTAAAATTTTATCAACAAAAATGAAAAATAGAAAAAATTTTTGTTAAATATATTCTTATATAATAAAAATTTCCAACATTCAAATTTTTCTGATAATTTTTGTACGTGGATGCCGATAAAAAAAATTCACTTATGTCTGAAAAGTAAGAATAAAATCATGAAAAATACAATGAAAAATATAATTTTAGGTTATATGAAATATACTCCGAAAGCAGAAATAGTGTTCAAAAAAAATTTTTTACGACATTTTCCTTTTCAAATTCCAAGGATTTTTATCCCTGAGACAAAAGAATTTCAAGTTATCATTCAAAATAAAAAACCTTCCACTTCTCCATATTTCAATGTATTCTCAATTTGTTTAAGAGCATAGATTTGTAACACAAATGTGTAACATTTCATTCAAATAATGTGTTTGAAAAATCTAGAGATAAATGCACCCAAACAAAAAACACCTGTAAACAATTGGATTTCATAATTTCTTGTTATTGCTATTGTAATTAATAAATTTAAAATATTAATACCACCAAACAAAATATTTTTGAAAAGAATAAAAAGTGAAATAATAATTGTCTACTTGATCTCAAAAAAAAAAAAATTACATTTAAAATATAAAAAGGTGTTTTCATATTTAAATAATCTTTATTTTTGACACCTCCCTTCAAAAAATATTATACACAATTACAAAACTTTGCATTTAAATATGGCATTTGGGTATTGTTAATTTGAGGATGAAAAGGGAAAACCTTTTCTTATAAATAACTTATATACAAAAAAAAAAAAAAAAAGAAATAAATTATTGCTTTTCAAGCCCTATTACCTCATATTTTTTTGAAAATAGAATTTTTAATAATTAAGAATTAACGTTCAAAAGAGAAGGAAGTAAAACTAAAGTAAATTATCACTATATTTTGAAACATCTTAGAATTGAATGATGTTAAAATTGAAAAAGATGTTAGAATTTGTCATAAAAATTGTTTTGTTTAACTCTAATTTTTGAAAAAAAAAAAAAAGGATAAATCTAAAAACTAAATCATTTCTTTTGGTATTGTATGAAAATTTAAATTTATCGGAATCAAATAGAAAAAACAATTATCTAAAATTTTAGAGAAAAAACTATTTTTCAAAGATAAAACTTAGAAAAAATACAAAGAAACGCTTTGATAAGATTAATAAAAATAAAAAGTTTATTATTGAAGTAGGGAAATTTTTATAAAAGGTCTAATGGTTCGAAAACCCCAGGCATTAAAGAAAAAAACAATAATAATAAATTCCTAAAATAGTATATATATATATATATATATATAATCTGGTACAGAGTGTCACACTCTAAAAGTCACGGAATACCTATTATTAATCAAATATCGTGGAATTTTTATCTAAAATATTTATTTTTCGATCACATCTAACTAATTCCACAATTCAGTTAATTATGTAAAAAAAGTCAGAATTTATCCCATTTTCTTTAATATACAGTTTTTTATATAACCCGTGTGCATTATTTTTTATAATTTTGAAAATTATATATATTTTTTATGTAAATAACTATTTTTTTTTTTTTTAACGAGTTTTTCTTTTTTTCTTTAAATGTGGTTTTTTTTTTTTATTTTCTGTTTAATAAAAAATACAATTTACTAAAATGATTGTTTAAAATCAAAAAATATTTAAAATAGATCATATTATCAAAGTGTTTTTCTACAACCTTCTAGACCATTCTCCTTGTAAAAGAGATTCAATTCAATAAAATTTAAACAAATCAACACCCAAATCCACAACAACCAAATCTTTCAATTTGAATACAGTGATCAAAATAATGTGAATTAATATAAAAAATCTATATTTCAAAATATATTCATGTTTTTTTATTTCTTCTTTTTCCAAGACAACATCCAATCTACTACCAAACAGTATACCTAATTTCAAATCAATTTTGAAAGTAAACCTCTCTATATTTTCAGTAAAATTAACTATATTCATGGATCTAGTTGATATTTTTAATAATTTTCTCAATTTTTTTGAAATTTTGTGGTATTTTTGAAGATAAATATTTTCTATAAAATTAACTCTATTTTTTGAGATAAATTTTCCAATTTGATCCTTCATTTTTAGAATTTCTTTTTAAATAATAGAACTTTAAGAAACCAATACGATATTTTAATTAGGGTTAATTATTTGTTTCTTTGATGGGTTGATGTCTAGGTCTTCTATAACAAAAAACAGGATTTTTATTTTGAAACACAGATTATATCAGTTGTACATACATTATTTTGGTTACAGTAAATACAAAAAAAAAAAAAAAACAGGTATAAACAATTTCTTAAAAACCATTTTACTAGTATTTCCACATTTCGCAAAAAAGATATCAATTTTTCAAAGTTTTTTAAAAATCGAAATGAAACTAAAAAATTCCTTTCATTTTCCTTTTTTCCTTTCGTCAATAGTCTTCCAACCATATCTTATAATTGGATGACTCTATTAATTTATTTGGTTCTTTGGTACTTTTTTTACCTATATTGGAAGGGTTAAGAATCCTCAGTGAAGCAATATTTCATTTTGAATAAAAAGTTTAAGAGCCTATATATTTTTTTTGATTAAAATTCTTCAAGAACAAGCTCAATGACGAAATTATTTAAAAATCATTTAATTATCAACAATTTTCATAATGAGAACAAACTACATCTCTAAAAAGATCAATTTTCATCGACTATTTCAAGAACTTTCAATTTTTCAATTAATAATAAGAAATAATATTTTCGAAAACTTTGTAAAAAAATGTTCTTTTAAGACTTTTAGAATTACAGTATAATTGTCAAGATATACTTACTTTTCAAAAATAAACACCCACTGAAAAACTTTTTATTTTTACAACGATTAAAAATGGAAAACACTTTTTATTCAAAAATTAGGAAAAACAACAGGTAAAAATATATTTTCCAAAAAACCACAGAAAAAGTTCGAAAAAAAATAAAAAAGTCAACTTGCGTTCTTGAACAAACTGTACTTTTTTTACTAAAAAATTAATCTTGAAAGTTCCTTTTAGTTCAGCCAATTTTTTTAATAAATCACTTGGGTGGGTAGAAAAACAAAAACTCTCGGGTTTTGCTTTTGTTTTTTATTTTCATTTTGAGAAATAGTTCGTATCCGGTTTTTTTCTCAAAAAATTACGAAATAAATAAATACAGTAATAAAATTTTTTGAATTAAAAGATCCCAAAGACAAAACAAAAGTTACATGTAATGTAATCGTAAACAATTATAATTCTAAGAAAATTTGATCTTTAGCCTTATTTTAAAATTTATTAGTTTTCCTCCTTTTGCTTTTTCATTGTTTTGGAATTTTTTTTAATTATTGTCAGGTATCTAGTTTGGAAATAAAATGGTGTCATTTGCTTCAGTTTCCAAAAAAAATTTGTTCTTCAATAACTTGTGTTCGAATTTAGAATTTTTTCCTTTTCTTTTCGTTTGGAAAACATTCTAACTGACATTTTATTGTATTTGAAAAATTCTTATTTGAACAAATATTGAAAGGTTAAAATGTTCAACTTTTTAGTTCTCTGAACATTTGTGACACGATATCTTATGTAAAATAGTTTAATATTATTTAATATTTGGAAAAAAGAAGTAAAAATTCATGATTTTCATACAATTGATTTTTTCCTTTTAAACTCATAATACCCCTTTTTCAAAAATCATTTTTTTCTTATTTATTGAATTCTAAATTCCGACAAATATTTTAATGACTCAACCAACTCAAACAAGATGCCTTTCTTTTTTGATAATATTTTTTGTTTGTTTTTTCATCTTTTTTGGAACCATTCAAAGTAAATCTTTGGAAAGGAAAACACAAAAAGAAATAGAAAAACAAAACAATTTCTTTCAGTACCATGGAAAAAAGAAAATTCTTCAACAACAAAAACCCTTAATATTGAAATACGATTATTTTGTTTGCAAAAATGATAGTTCTTGTAAATCAAATGAAAAATGTTCAGATATTGGTACATGTTGCAAGGAGCAAGATATGTGTAAATATTCAACAAATCCACAATCCAAAAACATTTATAATGATTGTTTTTCTGACTATATCCCAACCAATATGATAACCGAATTTGTTTGTTGTAATTCTACTAATGGGTGGGCAATTGAGTGTTGTCCTAATGATGAAGTTTGTAATAGCTATCCAGAAAGTTACGATTATTGCTGTGAACAATGCAAAATCTTGAATCTTTTTTCTGGAACAAAAAATGAAATAAGATGCCAAATAGGATCGTGTAATTCGTGCACTGTAACTCTAATTTCTCAAGCAATTATTGTTATTTTAGTGGTGGTACTCTTAATTTCTTTTTTCGTTCTTTTCAAGAAATCTTATTTCGTCCCAAGCATTAAAAAACGGAAATTATTCTTCAATTTTTTTGAAATCCTTTTTTCATTGCTGGATACCTTATCTGATCTTGTGCTTTTGATTTCTTTTTCAAACAGCCCCCTTTATCAACAACACCCAATTTGGTTCATATTGTCTCTAGTTATCCTTCTCTTTGCAGGGTTTATTGGTTCAATTGTAGGTATTCGAAATGAAATATATATTCAAAAGCTCAAATATCAAAAAAAAATTAACAAATTGTTTTGTTCTGTAAATTATGAAAACCAAAATGTAAATGAAAATGAAAATGAGATTGAGAAAGAAAGCCCTTTTAACCCGGAAATTTTAAATCTTAGTGAGAATCAAACAAAGAAGAATGGAAAAGAAGAATCTTTATTTAATAATAATCTTGAACCATTGCATGAAGCTGATAATTCTGATAAAACTAAGAAAAATTTCAAAAAAAAACGCAACATTTTCCAATTCTAAAGACCCAAAAAAAAAAACAAGAAAATAGATCGATCAGATTTAAACCAAGGGCTGCTGTGTAGTCAAGAATACCAAGACTAAAATCTTGAAATAATCAAAAAATATAATATTTTGAAAATTATTTTTATTGGATTTCTTGGGTTTTTCCAATTGCTCTTTTCTTATAAATTAATCAAGAAAATTCTCAAAGAATTCAAAAAAGAGTTAAATTCAAATTGTCAAATTGTTGGGAAAAAAAAGGATAACAACGTTCGTCTTCAATCAATGGACGAATTCCAAACATTAATTATAAGTTCAAGATCTGAATCATCTTCTTCTTCAAAATCAGATTCAAGTGTAGATCCAGATCTTAAAAAGATTTTAATTTTCGGAAAAATTAGCATTTCTAATAATGAAGAGACAAATAATAGTACCGATACTGATAATAATATGGATTTCAATATTGACGAGAATGAATATAAATCTAATGAGGACACGAAAAAAAACGAGAGCAACGAAATTCAGAATAAAAAAAACACAAATAAAAGGGAAAAAATTCAAAAGAAAAGAAAGAGTATAATCGAAGAAATGAAACATTATGAATTATTGTATGAGACTTTGCCGCAATTATTGTTACAATTTGTTTATTTTTTATTTGCTCATTTTTTCAGGGATGATACTTCCGTGGCTATTCAAAGTTCCTCTCTGATTTACTTTTCACTTTTATTTTCGCTTCTTCGTTTTATTGGTATGTTAATTGTTTTCGATTTACAATCGCTCCAAAAAAACCAATTTATTCTTACTTTAAAATCAAAATTTTTTTTTATTGCTGATCGAACAATCACAGTTTTTTATAGAACCCTAATGGTACTGATAAGTATTCGTATTTTATCGATCTCGTCTGACTCATCCTTGTATTTTCGTCAACTCATCTCTATCAACAATCCAATTTTTTTCCCAATAATTTATCGAATCTTTTTCAGAAATATTGATCTTTATGGATTCAAAAAAGGAATCCCGATTGCACTTTTTTCAATTTTACCCCCTTTTATCTTTCTATTTCAAAGTCTATCTGTTATACTACTCACAGTCATTGGATATTTCCCTTCAAGAAATGATTTAAATAGCCATAAGATCCCAACCAAAAATAAAAATCAATTGAATGAAATTAAATTTAATTTTTCTTCTATTTGGAAAATAATGAAACAGTTTAATAATCAATCAGGAATCCTTACAAATTATGTTGCCCCTTTTCTTGATCTGGTTATCATTGCTGTTGATTACATAAATGGATATTACGATTATGACGGTTATTGTTATGGTGAAAAGTTAAATTCTTCATGGTTCATAGATAGCGGTTTTCTGTGTGATTTCAATGCTGCTGGTTATTTTGGAGGATTACTAATTATTTTGACAATATTTAAATTTATTTTTTTAATTCTCTCTTTCACTTGGTTTACAAGAAAAAAGAAAAGGAATATTAATACAATTATGGAACAGCATGATTCTGGTAAAAAGTTGGAGAATAAAAATGATAATTTTATTAATCAAGAAAGTGATATCAATAATGATAATAGCAATGATTCAATATCAGATATTTTGAGCAATAATTTTGTTTTAGAAAATGAGAATGAAAACCAGAATGAAAATAATAAGATAAATAATAAGAAAAACACTGAAAAGGATTATAATGATGTTGAAGATGAAGATGAAGAAAATAATAATAAGAAGAAGAAGAACAAGAACAAGAAGAAGAAGAAGAAAACAACTGAAAAAGATTATAATGATGCTGAAGATGGAGATGAACAAAATAATAATGAAAAAAATAATAATGAAGATGAAAATGAAGGTCAAGATGAAGATGACAATGACGATGAAAATGAAAATGAAGAAGATAAAAATAATACTGAATACATAAAGAATAAAATAGGTAACGATAAGGAAATTGATACAGTTTTGAAAATTTCAAAAAAAAATATTGATAATAAACAGCAAAAAGAAAATCTACAAAAACAAAAAAATGATATCAATTCTGAGAAAACTGATGAAAATGAAATAGAAAAGGAGAAATAATACCTTTTTGTTGAATTTACAATCAAAGAAGACAAAAAAACTCTTAACTTGGTGAATTTTTAATATTCCATAAAAAAACAAAAAAAAAATACAAGAATGTTTTTTAATTATGTAATTTATATTAAATAAACTTTGTTTCTGTTTTTGTCGTGTTGTGTACAATTGTAAACTTGATATCTCTCTTTTTAGTAGTTTTTTGATCAAAAAGGATTTTTAGAAGAAACAGTCTCAAAATAAAGGCATTATATTTTTACTTATAAACTCTTTTTCAAATAAAAGGGCACAGAAAATTTCAAGAATTATTTATAATTGAATGTAATTAATTGTAGTATCTTTCTAAAATCTAAGAAACTCATGATAATATATAAAAAAACACTCAACTGAATATTTAAAACTCATTAAAAACAAAATAATAAAAATTAAAATTAAATATTTTAAAAATTGATGTACACTTTTATTTGAAATGAGAAATCTCGTTTTGTAAATTAAAAGGGAAAAAAATTCTAAAATCAATAAAAACCGTTGAATAATGTGAATAGGGGAAAAGTTCTTTACATTTTATTGATAACTCTTTACAAGTCAAACTTTTGATCTTTAAAGTTTCATTTTCAATATAAAGCTAAAATTCATCTGGGTATTTTTTTTTCTTAATTTTCTTTTTTCTTTGTTCCAGACACCAACCCAATGATGCTCTTTCTTAATCCCTATTTCTAGTTCATTTCAAATCAAACTTAAACTGTTTCCATTTTTATACTGATGAGTTATTTCCAAATTAGTTTCTTCTTAAGTTTGTTTTTTCATTTCCCAACTGTTCAATACCCATAAATAAAAAAACACAAAATGAACAATTAAAATGAAAATCACCAATTAGTAATTCTCTTATTAACAATCAAATTCAATGTCGTTGATGATTTCTGAGATGTGCACCTTTGTTTGAAAAGGAGTTTATATTCATGTAAATTTTCTTTTTGGTATTAAAAATTTTAAAAACATTTGGAATTGTTTTTTTTTTATCGTATTAGGAGGGAGGGTATTAGACTTTATTAAAATAAGTTTGGTATACTACTTTCCCTTAAAGTATTTTCACGTAATGTACTAAAGAAGCTAAAATACAATTTACAAACCAATAAAAAACATTGAAAAGATTCTCAATTAAAGGAATGCAAAAATATTGGGATTTTTTTGGATTTTCAGAGGAAAATACAAAAAAAAATTTTCTGACCAAAAACTTGAATATTTTCTAAATTATCCAAAAAAACAAGGAAAATTTAAAAATATATTTATTTTGATATTCATAATAGTTCTATTTAAATTGTATTATAGTATATTTATACAACTTTGGTCAATATGTTGAAATTGAAATTAGTTGGATTGGCTCAAGTATAGGGAAATTTTGGATTTTCAATTTTGGATAAAAAATGTCCAATTTGGAAAGATAAAATTGTTACAAAAAAAATATTAGGTTAGAATCTAAAGAAAGATATATTATTTCCCAAAAAAAAATTTACTTTGATATTTCAAATTGATTAAAAATTTTAATTGTTGATTTTAACATTTAATCAAATCTTGAAAAAAATTATTTTTTTTTTTTTGTTTATTGATCAAATTATATTGTTTTTTAATTTCACGAAACATGAAACAATTTTTTCAAAATAATTATGAAAACGGTTTAAAACATTTTGATTTCTCATTTTTTTGGGTTTGAAAAAAAAAAGAAATTAAGAGTTAATAATTCATTTTCAAATTCGAAATTATACTTCATCCCCAATACAAAAACTTGTATATAGCCAATGTAGGCCATACCACCGATTTACAAACCACTACTCAGGTTAAGTAGAAATTTTTGTATTTTGAGTAGTATCACAAATAATTAACAGTAGGTTTAAATGGCGTGATTATAAAATATTAGATATAAAGGCACTGAAACAAAACCTTTTTTTGTAAACAATCTTTTCTCTTAATTTCTAATTATTGTTATCGTTATTAATAAATTTTCAATGATAAACCACAATAAACAAAATCCTAAATAATAATAATAATAAAAAAGGATAACAAAATGGGATTTTTGATCTTTCTTTTTTAAAAAAGGAACGAAATATTAACAAAACATAACAAGTGGTTTTTCATTGGTTTGGATAATCTTTACTATTGGTACTGTAATTTATAAATAATTATATATAATTATCAATTTTTCAATTAAATATTTCATTTGGATATAATATATATATATATATATATAATTATGATAGCAAAAAGAGGTAATGTGTTCTCAAAAAATAACAAATATACAAAAATAAAGAAATAAATTATTACTTCAATACCCTCTTATTACATATTGTTTTCACAAAAGATAATTAAAAAAATTAAGAATCAACATTCAAAAAAATAAGAAAGTAAAACTAAAGCAAAAATATATATGTTTTGGAACATATTTAAATGAATGGCGGTTAAAAATGACAAAGAGGTTAAAATTTATCACAGCAGTTAATTTGCTCAACTATAATTTTGGAAAAAAAAAAAAAAAAATTAAATATTAACAAGATCTCTTGACAAAACCTTCTTGTAAGTCAATAAATCCGTTTTGACAAATAAATATATTTATTTTGAACAATAAATTTGTAAATCTTTAAGAGTCATCTACCTAGTTATAATTTTATACTAATTCGTTTATATTTATGTGTTATTTCTTTTTACTTTTCAATAATTGTTTTTTATATTTGATAATGTTTATTGTTATTTATTTATTTATTTATTTATTTATTTTTTTTGGAAAAGAGATAAAAAATAATAGAAGATAAAATAATAATAAAATACGTTATTAAAAAAAGAAGAATTAAACTTAAAATTTGTCAAAAAATAGTTCAATTCCAAAAACACTCACAATTATTTTTGAAAAAAAAAATCCAAAGAAATAAAAAAAAGAACTTGTGAATTATTGATTATTTTTATGTAGTGAATTTAAAAAGCAAAAATAATTAAGAATTTTTCATCTAGAATAATCTAATTGGTGAAAAATACAGATAAAATCTTGATATTTAAATTAAAAAAAAAAATTAAATTTCCAATAGATTAACAAAGATTAACATTTTTTATTATGAGAAAAAATATATTATACATGGACCTAGAGTATACAGTCAGTTTCACTTTTAAGACACAAACTTTCTACGAAATTTAAGGCACAATAAAAATCTCAAATTAAGGCACACAATTCAAATTCTAGTAAAATAATTTGTAAAAAAAAAATTACAAATTTTGGGCCTTAATTTGAGATTTTTTTGTGCCTTAAATTTCGTTGAAAGTTTGTGCCTTAAAAGTGAAACTGACTGTACTAATTTGAAATTTGACATTACTTAAACATTTTATAAAATTAAATTGATTAATTCTCATAAATAAAAGGAATTACCAACCATTCACCAAAATAATAAAATAAAAAAAAAGTCAGAATTTATCAACTAGTGGGAAATAATAGGATTGATAATCATAAGTTGGATAAAAAACACTCTATATAACATTTCATCATTCGTTAATAAAGTTCATTTTTAATATAATAAAAATAACCATTTTTAAAACCATAATATTTATTGTTGTTAGTAAACTCCATTTAACTCAAAGGACTCAGCTAAAAATGTAAAATTCACTTCACTTTTAAGACTCGACAGAACTTGATTTTTTTAGAAATGTGAGAAATAATAAACTTCGATATAAGAGTCCATAATACTAAAAGAAAAACCTGAACAAACCATAAATATTAAAAAAAAAAAATATTAAAAAAATTATCTCTCTTTCATTGGAACAACTCGTACAAAATTCTCAATTTCTTTAGGAAATTAAAATTGTTGACAATAAAATTTTTTACTTATAAATGTATGAATTCCAAAGAATATACAAAAAAATCACTTTTATTAATGTTAATTTGGATTTTTAAACATTTTTTTTTCAAATTTAATTTAAAACAAAAAAAAGAAAAGAAAAAAAAAATACAAAAAAAAATTACAAAATAAGAAAAAATGGTTGATCTAAAAATTGAAAGTTTAGTTAATGAAGAATAATGAATTAAACTCATAGAATATGTTCTATTTCTTCCCTAAAACTGGGCCCCTTTGACTGAAAAAGAGTTTAAAACTGCAATTTTAAAAACACTAGTCAAAAACAAGATCTTTTATTTTTTTTTTTGAGGGACTAGAAATTTTCTTATGGACAGGTATTTTACTAGGTTTTTCTTATAAAATAGAAAAAAAATGTTTTAAATCTGATTTTGATTTAATCTATCAAATAGAAATTGAAAATATTATTAAAAATTCAAAATATATTTCACTATTTTTTTATTTTTTCAAACTTACTTTGGGAAATTTATTTTATTGATTTTATTTTACAGAATTTATTTTATGTATATTTTGGAAAAAAATGTTGGATTTCAAAATAATCAGAGACGGGAGGATTCAATTATTAGAATTTGGTAAATTTTTTTATAATAGATAAATAATTTCTTGTTTTAAAAAAGAATCAAACTTAGAAAGGTAGAATTATATATTTATTAGAAGAATGAAGCATAAAATTACACTTGTTCAAAATGATATTTTATCAATCAAAAACAAGAATAAAAATATTTATTTGCCAAATTCTATACAAACCCCCATTAAATTTCAATATTTTTTTTTGGATTAACTAGATAGTTTTATTTTGAGTTATCTAACAATTAAATGGGTATTTTATAGATAACCCACTTTAATGAACTTTATTCCAGTTTGGTTCTCAATTCATAAAAAATTTGTTTGGTTATAAAAAATATTTATTTTCTAATTATGGAAATTATATTTAAATTGTCCTAATATTAATAATTAATAATTATTTCAGGTTTTTTTTCATACCAGGTATTTTTTTCAATAAATTTTACAATATTATATTTTTTTAGCACTTTTCATTTTTTGGAAAAACTGGTTGGTTTTTCTTTTGTTATGTACAAAATTATTATCTATAAAACAGTAATATTGGGTAACTCGAATGTGGTTTAATTTTGTTTTTGGATAAAATCATAAAATGGGGTTTTTTTTTTTTATTTTTTTTATTGATGAGGAAGTGTAAAATACGCTCTAAGTATCATTTTACTTAAATTCCCTTTTCAGGAATTTAAGAGTAAAATCATAGATTCTACGATTATTAATTAATGAAAATAATTTTCAGCTGTCTTGACTAAAAATTATTTCATTAAAATTTAATTCTTTTTTTTTTATTTTGAAGGGATGAAATTAATTTAATAGAAAGGGCCCATAGCTTTTTTTATTTTAATTAGAGAAATTAATGGAAAATTTCTTAGATTTTATTTTTATTTCTCAAATTAAAAAAACACACCTTTATCCTTTTCAGAATTTCAAAAGATTGAGTAAAATCAAAGGGTTTTCTATAAACTTTTAAATTCTGGAGAAGATAGTCGGTTTACTGCACACGACAGTATATCTGTAATTTCCAAATTTTTGTTTCAAAATTTTACTACAGTCAGTTTCACTTTTAAGGCACAAACTTTCAACGAAATTTAAGGCACAAAAAAATCTCAAATTAAAGCACAATTTTTTGGAATTTTAATTTTCACAAATTATTTTACTAGAATTTGAATTTTGTGCCTTAATTTGAGATTTTTTTTGTGCCTTAAATTTCGTAGAAAGTTTGTGTCTTAAAAGTGAAAAAGACTGTAAAGAATCATAATTTTGTTTATCATTAACCAATGATAAGATGAATAATGAATCGTTGTTACAAATAATATCAAAGATATTATTCTTATTTTTTTTGTTAATTTAAATTAGTTTTTTAATCCAAATCGTTCGATTTATTTCATACAATGTGCAATCGTTCGGTTTATTTTAATTTAAGAACGAAACAGAAAATTTATAAATTTTTCTGTTTATTTCTTAAATTAAAAAAATATAAACACTATCCCATAAAAAATGATCGATATCTTCAATGATTTCTTGGTTTAATTTTTTTTACATAAATTGCATGATTTTGTTTTTATTTTATTCTTATCATAAACATAACAATATCTATTTCGATAATTTGTTAAATTTCTTAGTTTTCAGATGGAAGTATAACCGTTCCCTATAATTTAATTCTTTTAATTTATTTAAAAATATCAATCAATATTTTGTATAGGAAAGACACATCTATAAAAATTGATCAATAAAAATTGATATTTTTTTTATTATTTTTGATTTTGGGTGTGTAAAAAATTTCGGAATGGGGTTTGTCAAAGATACTACAGTCAGTTTCACTTTTAAGGCACAAATTTCAACGAAATTTAAGGCACAAAAAAATCTCAAATTAAGGCACAAAATTCAAATTCTAGTAAAAATAAATTGGAAAAAAAAAAATTCCAAATTTTGTGCCTTAATTTGAGATTTTTTTGTGCCTTAAATTTCGTTGAAAGTTTGTGCCTTAAAAGTGAAACTGGCTGTATGTAATTTCCATTCTAAAATCCACTTATTTGATATTTTGTTTTTTTGTTGTTTTGAAAAAAATAAAATCTGGAGTAGAAATGGTAAATGGGAATAGCTGCCAATATATAATACAAATGAGAAAACCTCGAACGGATAACTGAATAAGATGAAACAAATTTTATTCAAAAATTTTCACGAGAGAAGAAATTAGTTTTCGATTGGTATAATAAAATGAAGAATCAATTATTTATACCATCTTATTCAATAAGAAGGGGTCAGAGTAAATATGATAATTTCCGAATATGTATATATTAATAATAAATTATGACACTTATCAAGATAAGACCTAAAAAAAAATAATAAAGATGGCCTAAAAAATTAATATTTGTTATTTTTTGTTTCCATTTTTTTAAATTAAAATACGTTATTACAGTCAGTTTCACATTTAAGGCACAAACTTTCAATGAAATTTAAGGCACAAAAAAAATCTCAAATTAAGGCACAAAATTTGGAATTTTTTTTTTTACAATTTATTTTTACTAGAATCTGAATTTTGTGCTTTAATTTGAGATTTTTTTTTGTGCCTTAAATTTCGTTGAAAGTTTGTGTCTTAAATGTGAAACTGACTGTATTATTTTTTTTAAATATTCAATCTCAATAAAATCATCTATTTTTAAATCCCAGTTTGTTATTTCGTTTTCTGTGATTTATGTCCCTTAAATTATATTTGACAAAAATATTATTAAAAATACTACCAATCCTGAATTTATGAACAAAAAGTGATCATTTTAGAATTTTTGCTGGGTAATCCATTTTATATAATATGATTACATAAAAATCTAATCTGGAAATGATTTTTTAGTTTAATTCTGCTTTGAGATATTAACTTGAAAAATTTATAACGACTAATTTTAAAAACATTATATTCATCTAATAAAACCAAAATACAAAAAATACAAAATAAAAAAAAAAAAAAAGTAAGAGAAAGAGAGAGAAATGTAAATATTTCACATCCTAAGGTTATCAGGATTCAATTGGGCCGGGCAAACCCATAGATTAGCCCCTGTTCTTTTAAAATATGGGTAACTAAACTGAAAGTGCACTATGCTTTCCAGAATTCAAATGGATTGGACAAAATTAAATACATTTTCTTATCTTTTCAAACGTAAAAACCCGACAGAAAGTTCCCGAGGGTTCGAGGGTTCAAAAGAAGTTGACATAATCATATACTTTAATTTATTCTTTCATATTCTTAAAAATTCATTGAAAATTGATCACCAAGTGCTATAGAGTACCTATGTTTTTTTTTTTTTTTTGAATTTTGAGATATAAAAAGAAAAATTATAAAATTTTCTTTTTATTTCTGATATTAAAAAAAAATCGATCAATGATTTTATGGGATTTTCGTTTTATTTACCAATCTATTGATTTTCCTAATAAATTAAAAATCCAAAAAAAAACCCACCAAAAAATTAAAAACAAAATGATTTTTTTCAATTCCAAGCAATATATAATTCTTGAATAATGAAAATTCTTGACACCCTATTTCAAATATATTACACAAATTTAAAAAACAATTTTGAAAGTTAATAAAATCATAACTGTGTAGAAAAAATATTGTTTACAAACAACAGTATTAAATTTGTAAAAAATCTGAATTGATCCTATATTTTGTCTTTTTCAATTTAAATTAATTAAAATATCTTACAAAATAATACCAATCAAAGATCTTAAATTAAACAATAATTTTTATTATAAGTGAAATTATTCAAAAGTTAAAAATTAGAAAATTTTGAATTCAAATTAAAAACAATTTCTCAGCGTAGGTTCCACAAATTGATAAAAAAAATTGCAAATAATTTGTATTATTTCATTTTTTGAAATATCCTTTTTATTTTCAATTCTTATTTCATCCAAGATCTCAATTAAAAAAGGGCCAAACAAATAAATAGATAACACAAATTATCGTCTTGTTAAAGGAAAACTTTATTTGTAACCGAGAAAAAGGCAAAATGAAAATTTCCCATTATTTATTCAAACACAAAAAGTTCAATTATGTTTTGGGAATTTTTATCGAAATTTAACTCTTATTCAAATTCTTAAAAATTATTGTTGAAATAAATTGTTGTGTTTTATCCAATTTATACCAAACAAAAGTAAAGAATCGAAAAATTATTCTTCTCATTTGTTGTGAATAAGACAAGTGTTATTCAAAAAACCGTTCCATGTTAATTGAAAACCTATACGATCTCATTATTTTACTTGTCTAACAAATAAAAAATAATACGACAACAAGAAATTTATATTCACTTTTGAGCAAAAAATATTGTAATAACATCAACTTAAATTCTTGGTTTAAGAAAGAAAGATTTAACAGAGGTTATAAAAAAAACACAATTGAAAAATTTCTGTGACTTTCAAAGTTTATTTGGAATATTGTCTCAATAAAGGAAAACAAAAATAACTATTTGTCATTGCATTTTTTTATCAAATACTTTACCAAAGCAAAAGAACAAATTGTTAGATCAGAAATAAATATTCCACAACTGTTTTTGGAAAATATTCTTTAATAAAAAGGAAAAAAAAAAACTAAATAGAAATCTAAAAATAAAACAGAGTCTGAGATTTCAAATAATGGAAATCCATATTACAACTGAGTGAGTTTCTCCTCAACTTTAAATTTGACTTTCATCTTTTCAACTTTTTTTCTGAAAGCTGACTGATAATTTTGTTCAAATTATTTTTTGATAAAAAGGATGTAAAATCTCAATTACAAACAAGACTTTATATTCCAGAATTTTTTATTTTTTTTAAATTTGTTTTGTTTCCACTTACAAATTTCTTTTTATCCGAAAATTTTTCAATCAAAAACATTTCTTCAAGATCTTTCAAATACTTACCCCCTCTTCCAAAGTTTAAACAAGATCCTTACTCATGGGAAATCCTTTAAAAAAAAACAGTAAAAATAATCAAAATGACATTATCAAACGTGAACAACTCATCGATCAAATGTTGATTGAGGACAACACAAAAGAACAAAATGAGTTTAAACTTCTTTTGTTAGGTAAACAATTTGAAATATTCTTTTTTGTTTTACAAAAAGATCTTTTTTTTCTTCTTTTTTTTTTTTTTTTTTTTTTTTTTTTGAAATTTTTTTGAACAAATTCTAAAAAATACAAAATCAATGGAACTGATTTTGTCACCATCAAAACACACTACCACATAACCTCCTTTTGTAATCCTAGGTCCCGGTGAGAGTGGCAAATCAACAATTCTTCAACAAATTCAGATCATACATCAAAATGGTTACCAATTGACAAACGAACGACTCAAATTCCGAGACACTATTCTTCAAAATTTACTTCATTCTATTAAAGCACTAATCCAAGCTTCCGTCCATTTTAATGTCGAAATCGGATCTGAAAATCAAGAGCTTGCTGAAAAAATCAACAGTTTAAAACCAAATTTCTCAAAAATAACAAATGAGCATTGCCAAATTATTCAAAGACTTTGGAAAGATAAAGGCATACAACAAACCTATAAAATTAGACACAAGTTTCACCTATTCGACTGTGCCAAATTGTAAGAGTTTTTTTTTTTTTTTTGAATCTTTTCTTTCAAACAAATTAATTGAGTTGACAGAGATTTATTTTTGTTCAACACTATTTCCAAACAAAGATCTAAAACTTTGATTCACTTAAAGATACCCTTTGTAATTTTTTTTTTAATTACGAATGCAATAAACTTTCAAGTTAAAAATGTTTTTGATACAACACTACACAACAAGAATAGTTCAAAAATTTTAGTCACACTTTTGTGTTTCAAAGATTATTCCCAAATTCTGAAATTTAATTATAAAGATCAATATTCAAGAACTTTCAATTTAAATGTTTTTTCAATTAAAACTTGATAAAAACTATAATTTGAACTCAAAACACCTAGTGACTTTTCACTTTTCTTAAAAACAGTTTCAGGTTTTTGAAAGTAAACAAATTTTGTTTCTTTGAACCACTTTCAAAAAATTTGGAACAATTGCATTTGTTATCTTTTTCAAAATCATTTTGTTTTTTTGGACCCTTTTTGTTGGTTAAAAATCTTTCAGCAAGCATTTCAAAATTTGCAAAATATTAAGATAGGATCTCAGAAACTGAAATCTTGTCGATTGGAAGGCTGAAAGTTCGAAAAAGTCTTGAAGGTATTTATATTGATTGTGCTCTTCTTGCAGTGTTTTTTAGGATATTTGAAACTGTGAAGACAAAATTTCATTAATTACTCTATTTGTGAAAAAAATCAAACCTAATCAGAGCACAGCTGTTTTAAGAAGTTAGAACAAAAAGTTTTGAAAAATATTACACAAACTCCTTAAAAGAGTGAATTAGACAGTTTGAAGCACCAACGATAGGACTTTTAGTACACACTTTTTTAGACCAGCTGTATATTCATTATATTTTCAATTTTATCAACACTTTTTTTTTTCCCTCAAATTTTTTTAGTATTTTTGTACTTTTTTTGTGTTTAAATTTTTGGTGACATTAAATTACATTTTTTTAAAATACGGAAATCTGCTTCAACATACGAAAAGTTGAAATTAATCAGAGTGTCAATAAATAAAATAGACCTCAGGAAATGTGTTTATTCGAAAAAAAATTCTTTCTTTATTATAAGACCAAACAAGAAAGATCACCTTTCCAAAGAAACTTGTTGAAGCCAAGAAAAATGTAAACAATTTTTTCAATTTATGAATATTTGATATTATCTGTTTCTTCTTTATCTTCTTAGATTTCGAATTGTTCAAACAAAATATTCTAATTTCAAATTTTGCCCCCTTACTATTATTTTTTTTTAAACTGAAATCCTCGATACCAATTTCGTTTTAAGGATTATAAAGAAAATGATAAAAAAAAAAAAAAAATCAAAGGTGTTTTTATATTTTGAATGTAGTTATTGAAAAGTTGACTCTTTGATCTGAAAGTCAAAGGTACATTACAAAAATTTCCAAACAAAAAAGTAAAATTGCCATTATCTGAAAATTTTTAATCAAAATTGTTTTCAATTCAAAATATTCTCTCACAATCAAAATAAAAAAATTTAGTAAATTCCCAAATAATTTCAAAATTATAACTGGGAAAAGTAAAATTTCAAGATGTATTTTGTGATTTTGATTCAAACTTTTCCAAATAAAAAAAATTTAAAAAACTTGCGAACCCTATTTTGTCCAGATTAAAATCCCCAAATGTTATAAAAAAAAATTAAAACCAGTTATCATTAATTACAAAAAACAAATTAAGGGCTTAACTGATTAACAAAAAATAGAAAATATTTAAAATATCAATCTTGAAATGAAGGAAAAATTATTTGTATTTACTTTTTGGAAATTATATTTGGATAGATTGTAAATTTTCTTGGATGTATTTTTCACAAATTTTTTATTTTAGATAGAGACAAACCGAAAAATTTAAAATAAACGTTAGGCTAATCGTTAACATTATTTTTTTTTTTCATATTCGATCTCACCTTAAATTCCAATTTATGAGAAACTCTGTTTTTATCTCAAATCCAATAAGAAAAAGTCAAATTAATGAGATACTTTTCTTTTTTTAATTTATTTGTGAAGATCTATTTATTATTTCATGTTTTTGTTATAAAAAAGATGTTTATGGGAATTGAAATAAAAATTTTCCATTTTTTAATTGACAAACTACAATTACCCCTAAACTTCTTTCTTTTAATATTTTTATCAAAATAAAGGATAACTAACAAAGAATACCCTTTCAAATATTAAAGGAAAAAGATTGAATTTATTGAAAATTATCAACAACTTCACAATTATTTTAATCAACGAAAAAGAAATAAAGTTTAAAAAATTCATAAATAATGTTTTTTTTACAATTAACATGAAATAATAACCATTTTAAAATCAAATAAGTTCATCCAAAGAACCAACATCCGCCCGGAAAGTAATATGCAAAATATCCAATTTTCTTAAACCAGAGTTAAATTCTCTCAGTTAAATAAAAATTATTATTACCATCCATGAAAAAAATTGTAAAATTAAAAAAAAAAATGACAAATTCTGAAAAAAAATTGAAAAATGGAAAAAAATTATCAAATCGATTTTAAATTGTAAAATAGGAATGAATTGGAAAATTTTTCAAATAATTTTCTCCTTATTTTCCACTGATCAATAAAGATACCTGAAATTGAAATTCCTCACACTTAAATAATATCTATTTTTAAACCCTTAGAGTCAATTTCACATAAATAGGAAAATCCCTATCAAACAAAAAAACGAAAAAAGTCAATTTTCCTAATGTTTATAATTAAATTTCAAATATGGAAAATCGAATGTGCTTTAATATTGGTTTAATTTGACGTTTTGTATTCCATTTTGGTTCTAATAATCAATCTAATTATTACATTTGGTTTTTGTTTCAAAGTAACGGAAAAAATAAGTAAAAAAATATTGGAAAATGAGAACTTTTACTACTATTTTACAATTAAAATCAATTTGATAATTTTTTTTTAATTTGATAATTTTTTTCTGGAATGGTTAAAATTCACATTGAAAAATTCTTTAGAAATAGAAAACTCTTTTTTAATCAAAAATTTTTCACATAAAAGTTTTTCCATTCAGAATTAAAAATAAAATCAAGTAAAGAAGAAGTAATTATATCAAATTGTACAGATGTAAGATCAAGATATAAATGATTTTGATTTATTTTTTCTTGATCAATTTTTTCATTTTTTTAATTATTAGATATTGTTTGTTGATAAATAAATTATTCTACTATACATATATTCAACTCTCATATTTATTCAAATATTAAGATATTTGCATTAAAGAAATGGTTTTTATATTACATTTTCAAATACACTAACGCCACTCAAAAGTTTAAAAACGCACTTGCCCCCCTAAAACATTAAATAAAAAGAAATTCAAATTTATTTAGTTAAATCTGAACAAACCATTTTTCATTCTAAACAACACACCTCAAAAAAAATTTAATAAATTAAATAATTAATCCTTTAATTTTCATATATAACGAGATATTGGTAATATATTTATCTCTACTCATTTTTTTAATTATCTTTTTGAGATTTAAAGGTGAATGTCACCTAATGAATTCGTAATATACAATAAAAATACCAAATGTTAATGTTGAGTTAAGGTAGTTGCGATATTGTATTGAAGAATTAAAATAAATTATTTTTGGGAAAAATTGATTTTTTTATTTTTTTTTTTTCTATTTTTTTTGAATAAAACTGATGCTTCTTCATGAGATAATACAAGTTAACAGAGTATAAAACACCCAAACTATTAACATTATATTATCATTAGATCCATCAGATCTCCTGATGCCGGAAAAAAAGAGACTTTTTAAGAAAAGAAGAAACTGTGATCAAGTAACAAGGATAATTATGAATAAAAAAGCAAAGCAATCTGTAAGTAGACTGATGGTTAATGATTTGGTTGAATTGTGTCTGACTCATAATTGGCATCAATTGGTCTTTACATTTCACTCGAGTTCTTTTATATAAAGTACATTTCCAGATAAAGTGAAACAAGTCTTCGATTGCTTTAGCACAATGCGGACAGCATTGTTATTCTCTTTTTTTCTTTTCTGTATACCAGCCTGATTTATTATTATCTAAACAGACGAAAATCAATTTAAGCAGTGACAAACAGCTCTAAATTTTAAGAAAGTTCTACTTGTTTTCCATCTTAGATAGTCTTTGGTTTTAAATGAAAATCCTTCGTTTTCAAGAAATTTTGAATAATTTTGTACTTTCCAACTTTTATTACTTTTAGGTTTTTGAGTTATGAAAATTTGTAACTGTTTGATAACTTGTGACATTTTTTGTTGTTGCCAAATAATTATTTCTTCTTTATTTTCGAAATCAAATTTTATTAAAAATTGAGTTTTCATTTTTTCAAATCATTTTTTTTTTTTTTTATCAAACCTCTCGAAAAAAATATTATTATTATTTTTAGAACTATAATGGATGAAGAAGAATTATCGTAGGTATTGTACAAAAATTTATCATCGACACAAAGCACAATCACATTTGAGTTTTTTTATATATTATTTTTTTAGAAACCCCTTTTCAAAACAATAGTTTTTTTTTTTTCTTACAAACATTTCATTGATATTTATTTCATCCTACTTGTCTTGAGTTATTGTGATTTTTTCCTCTGTTTTTCAAGAAAAAATTAAAATAATTATCTTATTTCCAATTGAAAGTTTCATCTTTTTGGCCATTTTCTAAATAAACTGGTGCCTTGTTTGCTTGCACATTAAAAACTATGAGAAAATTGTTGATCTTAGAAATAGGCAGGACAAGAAAAACAGAATTAAAAAATTTTTCTCAAAATTTGCTAATTATTTTGCAAATTGCATTTACGAACAGTTTTGTTATTTTTTGTTCCAAGTTCGATCACCTTCTGAAAACAAACTGTACATTCAAAATAAAAGCTATTTGAATTTTTTTTTTTTGTTTGGATCATGCCTTTTGGAGAGACTAGAAAAAAAAATGGAAAATTCGTTGGTTTTTTTTAAAATTAATTATTTTTCCCAAATTATTTTATTTCGTAAATTTTTATTTTTTTGAGCAACCATTTAAAATTTATGTTTAAAAATGCTCCTAAGAACACAGTTCTTCAATTGCTTTTCAATTTTACAAAGTATTTAATAAATAGTTACTAATCACACAATAAAATTAAAAAAATTTGCCTCAAACGAATACTACTCTTTTATGAGAACTTGCTGTTGAGTCGAGCTTTACAATAGAACAATAAAAAATAAAAACAAAAAAAAATGACATTTTTTCGGCAAAATTTCTCTTTTAATTTTTCAATACAATACCACAACTACCTTAAGTCAACATTAACATTTGAAATTTGTATTGTATATTATTAATTCGTGACGTGCTTCTGTTCTTAATTAAATTTTTTTCATTTTTTGAAAAAATTTTAAACCAATTAATAATCTCATTTAAGGAGTATCTTAATATTATGTTATCAGAGGGTAAAATATAATATATTAGTCGATAAAAATCATGTACAAGTTTTTGAATTAAAGGAATATCCGAATTTTAGGTTCTGCGAGAACTGAAATCCAATGTTGGATATAGAAAAATTCAATCAAAAGAATGCCTTTGAAAGGAAAAAAAAAATATTTCAATTTTTTTTTGTTTTTTTTTTATGGATTTGGGAAGAAAATTAGAAAACTATTATTAACCAAAAACTTTTCGAAATTTCCGAAAAAAAACATGCCAAATTTAAAATGCAATTTTGTTTGCCTCTTACTTGACGTACTTTCAACTTTATCTGAAAATATATTTATACTATTTCACTAGAATATTTTCAAATAAAGTGGTAAACGACGTAAAAGAATTTTGGTTTTTGAGAGCCTTTTCAAGTTAAATTTTGAATTTGGATATTAGTAAAATTATTTTTACTCAAATTTAAAAATTTAGAAAAAAACAAAACCTTTGAATGTTAACAAGATCTCTTTACTCGACATTTTTTCAAAAGTTAATCATTGTGTTGTTTGTCATAAATGTAATATTTACTGAACCGTCCATAAAATTTGGATAGTCCTTAATTTAAAAAGAAATTTATTTGATGATTTTGAATTTTTTAATTTCACGAAACATTGCTGAACTGAGTAAAAGAAAATAATAATTTTTAAACGCACAACAAAAGTTTGTTTTTAGATTTGCACTTTTTAATTTCAAAATATTTTTCAAAAAAGAAAAAGAAAAAGAAAAAGAGAAAGGAAAAGAAAGAAAAGGAAAAGAAAAGAATAGAATTTCAAATAAAAAGAAAATTGGTTCATCAGAATTCCTAAAAAGTTTTTATAACAAACAAATTAAATATAATTCAAAATTTAACAAAGTATAACATTTCAAACAACATAAAAATCATTTGCACTAATTGTAGCCCATAACCCAAAGTAAAATGAAAATGAGATTTATTATATTAAATTAAAGTGCAAACATCTTTTTTGAATCTGTTATTTTTTATTATTAAAAATTTCCAAGTTATAAAAGATATTAATTTGTATAATAACACAAGAAACACACAATTTATTTTTAATCAGAATCCACATAAGACGAATTAGGAAGAAAGGAATTTTCACAATTAAAAAATTTAAGAGCACAAAATTTTGAGAAAGAAACAAGTTTAAAAAACCGTTGTTTTTGATTAAATAAAGCCAACACTTTTTAAAAATTAAATATTATTTTTTTCATTTTTGTTTTTATTTTTTCTTATTCAAAATACCCATAGCTTTCTTGATAATGCGGAACGAATCTTAAATCCAGAATATATTCCAACTGTTGAAGATATCTTAAAAAGTAGATCGAGAACAACAGGGATTACCGATATACCCTTTTCTTATGATTCGCTCAATTTCCGTATTTGGGATGTTGGTGGGCAAAGAAACGAAAGAAGAAAATGGATCCATTGCTTTGAACGTGTGTCGGTAGTTATATTTGTTGTTTCGTTGAGCGAATATGATCAAAATTTATTTGAAGATAGCAAGGTTCGAAGAATGCAAGAATCTTTATTACTCTTTGATGAAATTTGTAATTCAAGATGGTTTTCTGAAACTGACATGGTTTTATTTTTAAATAAGGACGATCTCTTTAGAGAAAAAATTAAAAAAAAAGATTTAACTTGCTGCTTTAAAGATTATGAAGGCGGCTGCGATTATGATAAGGCGCTTCAATATATTAAAGAAACCTTCTTCGATCTTAATAAAAATCCTGAAAATAAAAAAATTTTTTGTCATACAACTTGCGCTACAAATACTAAAAATGTTGATAATGTGTTCAAAGCAGTAAAAGAAAATATTTTAACTAATCATATCAAAGATATGGCAAATAACTAATTTATATTTTGTATCTTGATTTTTTCAATTTATATTATCATTTTTTTTTTTTCTCTCTCATTTTTTATAATATTTTTTTTTTATTTTTATTTTTAGAATAATATTTATATTAAACATTAATTATTCATTATTTTGTGAATTAATATTTTAGTATTTTATAAAAATATTAGAACAAAAAATTGTTCATTTTTATTTAACAAAGAAGAAATTTGAATTTAAATTACAAAATTTGGTAATTTCATTTAATAAAAAGAAATTTAAATTCAAAATTAAATTAAAAAAATTATCTCTATTTTTTTTGCAGATGATTTAATTTTAATTATAAAACGAAATACAAATCAAATAAATAAAAAATTAATATTAATATAAAAAATAATTGTCCAATTTGGATTAAGACTAAATGAAGACAAAAGAAAATTTTCACAAGATTTATCAAAGATTAAATATTTTGGTATTTACTTGGAAAAAATTTCACATTTAGCTCGAAGTGTTTTTAGATTTTCTTGAGTTTTCTGTTTGTTTGTGAAGTTTTCTAGGTTTTTTTGAGTTTTCTATTTATGTGGAAAATCAATAGATTGTTCGTTAGGTTTTTTTGACTTTTTGAAATAAACCGAAAATTTATTAAAATTTTCTCTTTATTTCTGAAAGTAAAAAAAACCGAGAACACTTCACAAATAAAATAGAAACCCCCAAAAAAACTTAGGACACTTGACTAATAAAACAGAAAACCTAAGATAAATGCTTTTAGGTTTTTTTGAAATCTTTGAAATAAAAAGTTAATTTATTACATTTTCAATTCATTTCAAAAATTAAAAATAACGGTTGTTAGTTTTTCCATAATTCATAAGAATTGAGCAAAATCTTTGATTTTTAATCAAAATTCTGAAGTTTATGGATCTTGCAGAGAATTTTTTATCAAAGCTCTTATGGTTAGAAAACTTTGGGTAATAAAGAAAAAATAAAAACAAAAATTGAAAATAAAAAATTCCGAAAATAGTTTAAAAAAATCTATAAATCCAGGTACATAGTACCCCACTCTTCGGAAGTAACGTCTATGTTTTTTATTTTTTTAATTCAAAAGAATTGAACAAAATCAATGATTTTACTCAATTCTTTTAAATCAAAAAAAAAAAAACTAAAGACAGTGGAATGCCAATTTATTAATCACAGTTTGTGTAATTTTTATTTATTATTGATAATCTTTCTATCCGGTTTTTACACCTCCTGTCCCAGAACATGGATAATTTTTAATTTAGTAATGTAAATGATATAATAAATTTGTTATTTTAATAATATAATTATTTTTCTTTTCTTTTTTATTTAGTAAATTTTCTTTGATTACTCCTATCTCTAAATAAATAAATAAATATAATCTTTGATTTTTCTCTATCCTTTGGATTCTGGAAAATATAGTTACTCTACAGAACCCGAAGTAACCACACAAATATTTTATAATAATAAATAATAATAATAAAAAAAAATATTCAAAAGGATATTTAAGTTAACTGTCAAGTTCAAAAATTCGAAAATTCATAACATTTACCAACTGTATAGACATATAATACAATATAATAAATAAAAAATTAATTTCAATTTTGACCTTTAGGTATAAAATATGAACTGAAGAAATAATAGAAAATATTAATCACTTTTTTATAGGCACAGTATTCCTCTAAAAATGATAAATTAATATTTCTAAACAAATTCAAATGAAATTAAATTTTAAAAAATAATTTTGCAAATACGATCTTTTTAAATTATTTTCACAAATGAATAATCATGAAATCTACTATTTTTGGCTTAATTTTTTGGAAGTTAATTTAAATAAAGTCCATTCGAAAAATTTGGACACACCCAAAATCAAAAATAGGCAAAAAAAAACCCAATTTATTGTATTTTTGCAAAATTAATAGAAACAACTTTTAAGAAACTCATTATTAATGTTTTAACAAGTAATCATTTTAATCCAAATCAAAAAAAAAAAAAAATAAAACTCAAAAATCAAAAAATTTGTGTCCAAAATAATGAAACGAGCAGAACAAAAAATGTATTGGTACATTTGTTGAAATTTCACCAACAATTGTTAATCGATCAAATGATAAGATACCATCTATTAATTGTATGTTATTTTCCAATTTAACAAACTCAACACTAACTTTCTATCAACCATTGAAAAAAAATTTCAGATCTAACCAAACAGATTACGTAACTACAAAAAAGGAAATGAAAACAAAACGAAAAAGACAAAAAATGAAATTGTTTGTAAAATCAAAATTCTTTCCAAATTGAATTTAAAGTGCAGTAATGATGTTATTTCCACTATTTAAACTGTGTCCAAAATTTTGGAATATAGTTTATAATGAATTTTCCATCAAGTTACCAAGGTTTTCTATTTTATTTGTGAAGTGTTCTAGATCTTTTTTAATTTAGAAATAAACCGAAAATTTATTAAATTTTTTTGTTTATTTCTAAAGTAAAAAAAACCTAACCAAAATCTATTGATTTTTAAAATAAATAGAAAACTCAAAAAAACTTAATGAAAATCAATATCCAAAAAAAATAGAAAACCTCAAAAAAAAACCTAGAACACTTCACAAATAAATAGAAAACTGAAAAACCCTGAAAGAAAATTATATTGATTTTCAAAAATAAAAAGAAAATTCAAGAAAAACTAACAGATTTTTTCTAGAATTCAAAATCTTTTCTTTTTTAATTTATTTATTGAGAGAAAGGGGCAATTAAAGAAAATTTATATCCTTGAATAAAGGGATGAAGAAATAAGAAATAAGTAGGATAATATATACTTGAGAATAGTTGATATTCGAGTCAGAAGTCTAACCAATAAATCGAATAACTTTTTTTTAAAATTGAAAAACTCAAATTCTTAGGTTAGCACAATTGAGAAAAACAACAATTTTCATTCAAATATTAGGTCCAAAGATCAAATAAATTTCTAATAGTAATCAATATCATTATAATACAGTCATTTTTAGTGTTTCAGTAACATTGAAATAACTCATTTTTTTACCAAGCTGCTATCCATCTTTTATTAAAAAAATTTGTAATGAATAAAATTAGGAAAAAAAATGATGAATGATTTCAAATTATGAAATACCCAAATAAATTTTTTCTTCGAATATCCATTCAAACTGGGGAAAATCATGTAACCCATCTCATTATAATTGGACACTTTGACTCGAAAATGTTTTATTTTAGAATTAGAATTCTAACAATTTAATCAATACAGAGATCCTTTTAAAAAAACAATTAATTTTGAAAAAATGAATCAAAAGAAAAAAATTAAATCAGTGATCAGTTGTAAAGATTAAAATTATTTTAGTTGTGTATTGGCTACATGATGGTTTGAACATTTAAATGGATAATACTTATCAATTAATGAATGCTCATTGAGTCTCAACTTATTTTTGTAAAATATTCAATTAAATATTATAAACCTTTTTTGGATAATACAAATCATTTAATTCTACTAGATTTTCAATTCTATCTAGTCAAATTATTTTATTGAACAAATAAGATATAAAAACAGAAATTTAAATTTAAAATATTTAACGAAAGTTAAACATAAAATAATTGATATGAAGATTGTTTATACCCCCTTTTTTTTTTTTTTTTCGTTGAAAGGGTTTCATTCATTCTAAGATTCTAAGTAGGTACAATTAGATGAGAAGAATAATACCAGAAGTGAACAAATCACTTTTTTCTTAATTTTTGATTCGATCAGAAAAATACTGGTATTTGAATTATAAAGGGAAAAATTTTCACTTCATTTTCAATTTCCTTCTTTAAATATATAGTTTTTAAATTACAACCCGTTTCGTTTGAAAACTCTATTTATTAAAAAGAAAGAAAAATCTCGAAAATGGGGTGAAAATTTTTTTCCGTTTAGAATTTAAATACCAGTATATTGTTTATTTTCATCAGGTTTTGTTTGATTTTTATTATTTACAACCCCTTTTTAAAAAACAGTTTATTAGATTTTGAATCAAATTTAAAATAATTTGTGCCACAATAGAATGTTGAGATAGGAACTCAAGATAAACAAGTTAACATTTCTCAAAGTAAAAAAGATAATTCGACTTAAAATTCTATTCTGATATTTATATTTTACATATAAAAACAATAATAATTCATAATTCATAATTCAACAAGAGTTTGGAATAATAAAAAGTACCTTATATCAACCGAAGTCAAAAATGATTGTTCTCTGATCTTCTTGAATCAGTTAATAAGTTAAAATTTTGACTTTATGCTTGCTACTACTTTAAAGATTACTAAGAATTAGTAATGATATTCATTCTCATTTTTTTTTAGAAATTGTCTCCAATATTTGATCCAATCAGAAAAATAAATTATTATTTTTTGAAAGTCAAAATATGGATTTGTATAATTTACTTCTTAGACAAAGCAATATATACGATTTATTGTAAAATCAACCTAACAAAATTTTCATACAACTTCTTAAAAAAAAAATAATAGAAATCATGTAAAATTTCAATTTTTTAATTCACGAAAGAAACTTATTTTATTAATTTCCCAGATTGAGAATTGGGAACTCTGATTATTGTGTTTTAATTCATTGAAATGTGATTTTTTGGAAAGCTGAAAAAAATTTTGACCTTTTTATTTTACAAATAATAGTATGCTTTTTAAACAATTTGTTTCCAAAACTTTTTCCAAATAAATATAAAATTAAAGTGTGTCTTGGTTATTTTTAAGTGCCTTAAATAAACTCACCAATAAAAAAAAAAAAAAAAAAAACAAACAAAGTTCCTTAAAAATCCCTGAGTGAAATCAAAAAACACCTGTTGTGTATTTTCAAATTTTCTTTTTTATGAAATGAAGAAAATTCAATTACTTTTTCTTTTTCCATATAAACTTATTAATAAAATATTTTGTATAAGTAATTTCTGTGTACAAAACTTTGTTAACCAAAACTAATTATCAAAATTGAATCTCTTTTCATTTTTTCTTTTTTACCCTTCATTTATTCTTCGTTTGACTTTTTTTTTTTTTTTTTTTTTTTTTTTTTTTTCCATTATCCTTCTTTCCATATTCCCAATACAAATAAGCAAATATTTTCTAATTTATTCCTCTGGAATAATGTCTATCCGTACAACTGACGAACTGATTTCGCCACTTGTAAACGAACCTGAATTGGCAAATGTGATCTTTAAAATAGGAAAAGATGGTGTACCAATGTTTGCACATAAATTAATCTTGTCTGTCTCGAATCTCTTTTTTAAAAAGCTTTTTTATTCTCAAATCAGCAACAAAACAAATCTGGACAAAATCAAGGTGATTCGAATCCCAGACATTGAACCCAAAGCGTTTAAACCTGTTTTAGATTTTATATACACAAGGCATACAGAGCTGAATTTAGAAATCATTTGGTCGATCTTTGATGTCTGTGATCGCTTTGAAATGGATGAATTCAGGGAATTTTCCCTAAACTTTTTAGAGAACAACCTTGAAATAAATCAACTTTTCCATTACTACGAAGAGTCTTTGTATGATCAGCATCCTGAAATTGGGAAAAGGCTCTTAAAATTGATTGAGCAGAATTCACAAAAGCTTTTTTCTCGAAAAAAATGTTTGAATACGTTACAACAAACAACAATTCTTCAAATTTTAAAATCGAAGAAACTCCAAATTAAAGAATACGATCTTGTGAAAAGAATTAAAGAGAGAGCTGAATTTCTATTATATCAAAAAGAACAAAGAAAGAGAGAAGCAAAAAACAAAAACGAAAAAGAAAAAGAAAAGGAAAAAGAAGAAGAAAATGATCATGAAAATGAAAAAGATATAGAAAAAAGAAATGAAAAAGAGAAAGAAAAGGAAAAGGAAAAGGAAAAGGAAAAGGAAAATAAAGACAAACAAACAAAAAAAGCATCTCACACCAGAAATGGGCATTATCATAAAAAAAGAATCAAATATACTTTTCCAGAGCAAAGGAACAATCAAGAGATGAACGATAAAAACAAAACGTCGCAGGAACAACCAAAAAGCTTTAATTATAGAGAGATAAGATCCTGTGTGGGTAAACTACTTGATCAAATTGATTTAAAATTATTATCAAATGCTGAATTAGAACAATTAGTCAAAACAAATTTATTTTCCAAACAGCAAATGAGGCGTTCGCTTAAAAAAATCAAAAACAAGAACCAAAAAAAAAGAGATCAAAGATGTAAAACAAAGGAGGATTTACAGATCTTATTCATTACCAACGAAACGAAAGAAGCAAGAATTGAAAACATTCTTGAGTCTCTAAAATCGAGTGGGATAAGAAACATTTCTGTGCTACACGCAGACAAAGAAACCCCATTTTTAAAGACCCTTAAAAAATATGACGCCCTCTTCCTCTTTTCGACCCCACGAGGCAATTTCCAAGACCCGGTATGGCTCGGCGATGAAATTTCCAAATATGTCAACGATGGTGGCGGGATCGTGATTTGTGCGTATGCATGCCTCGTGGAAAGGAAAATTAAGTCCAAATTTTCATATGCCCTTGAGGGCAAGATCAGCGGTAAAAAATTCCTCCCCATGAAAAAAGGCCACTTTTTCTCTGGAAAGAATGGCACAACCAGGTGCGATTTAGGTAAAATTTTCTTACCAAACCACCCGACAATCAGCCAAGTCAAATGCTTCGACGGCGGCATACATTCGCACAGAATCAACACAAAATTCGTACCTGGGGGGGTGGATTCCAAGATTATCGCACAATGGAGCGATGGCAACCCTTTGATATGCTACAAAAGAAAACATAAACAAAATGGTATTGTTCTCGTTCTAAACTTTAACCCAGTGTCAGAAAGAAAATTTTTAGGTGATAAAGGTGGCATATCAGGAAGTTGGTCCATTTTGAGCAATGGTAATAAAATTCTTTCAAATGCAATTCAATTTGTTGCAACGAATTAATGAATTTTTTTTTTTTTTATTTTTTTTGATATAATATAATATCTTGATTTTTTCTTTTTTAATTCTGACAATTTTTTTTTTTAATTATGCGAATAAATATTAAAACAATTTTATTGTTCACCTTTTTTTTTTTTTTTTAATTTTTTGTACAAAAATTGAAAAGGTATTATTTTTTCATAATTCAGATTTTTCAAGATCTTCATTAACCCTTTTTCTTAGATACTTGTTTTCCTTTAGATTTTCTAAGAATAAAAATTTAAAAATTTGGTTTTAAAAAATATTTTTTTTACTTTTCTTAATAGAAAGATCGAATATAATTTTTGTTTTCTTTAATTTTTTTATATTTTTTCCACAGCATAAATTTCTTTATATTGGGAAGAAGGGTTACAAAGGAAAAAGAGTAAGTGGTTACTTAGTAACACTGGGATATTGAAAAAAATGGTAGCTTTTTCAACTTAAAAACTCAAAAGTAAAGGCTAAAAATGAGAAAAATATTAAAAAACAAATATCAAAAATAAAAAAGATATTATATTAATCAAAAACTATACCCCCAAATGAAAATTCCTATCAAAGATAAATTAAATTAAATTAATCAATAAGATTGTGATAGTTATTTTCGGACGTTTTTAATTAAGAATTAACTTTATTTATTCCTTAACTTTTTATTGTTTACAAATTACTCCTTATAAAGCATTTTTAAATTTCATTTTTTTTTTCTTTTTTACACAAGTTTTTTTAAATTTTTGTTTGGAGCTTTTTAAAAATAAACATAATTCGGTTGTATATTTTTTTATAAATAATCCCGAAATTTATGATATAACTTTAAAATTTTATTTGAAGAAAAATAAAGTAAAAGGAAATCTGGTTATAAGTTAAACTTCAACAATAATAATAACAATTAATTATATTTAAGATATTTCTGTAGTATTCTATTATGAGAAAATAAAAGCTGAAATCTCTTTTTTTAATAATTCAAGTCATTCAACTATTTTGGATTTACAATTATAATTTAATAAAGTTTTTTTAATGTTCTTTTATGATACTAGTCTAACAATACAAATTTAATATAAAAATTATTTTAACTTTTTAAAAAAAAAATTTTTCTCTTTTTTTTTTTGAATTAAAAAACCTGGTTTGTGAATATTAACAAATATTTTTTTTTCAAAAACGAATGTAAAATGTAAATGGTAATATTTTTTAGATTCTTTAGTAGATTATATATTTTATCTTCTTTCTTAATGAATCATCTATTGAAAAAATGATACTATTATATATTTATTATTATATTTTTCGTTTATAAAAAAGGGTGAAATTTAAATTAAATCCAGTAGAATATTAAATAAAATCTAAAACTATTCAAATAAATATATTGTATAAATAATTATTAAAAATAATTTTTCAATTTATTTTCAAAAATTAGAAGAGATATAAAGTTATTTTTGTACAAACAAAAAACGTTTTTTTGAAAAAAAAAAATCATATTAAATCAATTATTTAAGAAATACTGAATTAGAATTGTTCACTAATTGAAAGTTTAACAATTGTTATAAGTTACAATACTCAAAAAACAAATATCAAATAATTGTCAATACAAATAAATCCTGGATGTTTTCAAAATTTTGCACTGAAGACAAAAAAAAACAAATATTGATAAATTTATTTCACCAAGAACAATTATTAATTCATCAAAACGTTAGAGATTATTAGTTACTTTTACACCAGTTCCACTTTTAAGGAGAGAAACTTTCAACGTAATTTAAGGTACAAATAAATCTCAAATTAAGGAATAAAAATTGGAATTTTTTTATTTCACAATTTATTTTACTAGAATTTGAATTTTGAATCTTACTTTGAGATTTTTTTGTGCCTTAAATTTCGTAGCATTTTGTGCCATAAAAGTGGAACTGACGGTATTTGAATTTATTTATTTAAACAACTCAACTAGTAAAATTAAAAAAATAATAAAATTTGAAAAATTAAATAATAATTGAAATTAGTAGAGATTTTTCTCAAAATATTCAATTTTTTACTTGGAATTACAGATATAAATAATCCTCAAAATGGATAATTATTGAACTTTTTTGAACTGATTTTCATTTGATAAAATAAACTCTTAATGGAATAAGGTATATAGATTCGCCTATAATTATTTTTATAGGAATTTAGTGTAAATTATATTTATTCTGAATGGATATAAATAATCTATTATAAATATTATTCACAATAAATAATTTGATTCTTTACTAAGGAACTACCAATAAAAAACCATCATTTTTTATTTATTTTTTTTTTTTTTTTTATTTTTTTTATTTTTGAAGAGAGAAAATTGCTTTTCTCCTGTGTGCCCTAATTTCTAAACCTTTTTTTAGAAATTTTGTTAAAGAACCACAAATTTTATTATCACTTACTAATGATAATATATATGATGAATTCTTTTTATTAATAATATCTCCGATATTATTACTTTTTTTATTTTTTCAAAAATTCAGATATCCAGATTTTTTCGATTTATTTTATAGGCCGGACAGTCCCATAAAAAATGATCGAAATCTTCAATGATATCAATACTTAACTTTTCTTTACATAAATCACAATTTTTATTTTTATTTTTACTTGTTACATAAGAGTACCTATTTAAACAATTAGTAAAATTTCGAAATTTTAGAATTGTTTTTGAAGCTTTCCAGTTTAAATATTTTTGTTGTTTGAAATTGCAATTTTGTTGTTTTATAATTTTTAGATATTGTTGAACTTTCCAACTAGGCGAATTTTCCAATTCAGTTAATCGAAAAACTTTTAATTCTAAATCTAATAATTTTAATCCCTTAGTGTGCCAATTAATATTTTCATTTTCCAATTTTCGAAAATTTAGTATTGTTTTTAATTTTTTTAAATTTATGAAATCTAATTTTTCTATTAATTTATATTTTCTTCGGTATACTTTTAATCTAGCGAGATCAATTTTTGCTTCAGTTTTATAAATTAATCGAGGTGAATGGATATTAATTTGTAAGAAATTTGTGACTGATTTATTGATAAATCTATCAATTCTTTCAAAATCACTTTGTTTCAAGTCAAATATTTCAAGACCATAATAAAGTTGACTTAAAAAAAATTATCATTTTGTAAATATTTTTTTTAATTCCTTTTCAAAATCAAAAAAAATAGAACCCAAAACAATAATATTGCTGTATTTAATTATACATATCAAGAACTTCCAAAAGAAATTATTAATTTAATTTTCTAATTTCAAAGATTACATCAATAATCATCAACATACAAAACAAACAACATATTAGTTTTGTTTCCATAATTAAAACTAGTTGTAACATAAATATACAATAAAATATTTCTGAAATAATTTGTCAAAAAAATCTATTGTTCAATTATTTGATTTTTTATAAAAAATTGAATTTTTTAGCAAATTAATCTTGATTTTGAATAAATTATTTCTGAAATCTTGAAAATATATTGATTTTACAATTAGATTTATAAAAAGGAAACAAAACTAATTAGTCTTTTGGGGTTTATGCTAATAATTATTGATTAATATATAAACCTTTGAAATCATAATAATCGTTACTTTTGGAAGTTCTAAAGATGAATTTTTAAATACCAAAATACTATTATTTGGGGTTTCTTTATTGAGATCGGAAAAGGAATTAAAACAAAAAAATTTTATCAAAATTTCATTTTTTTAATAGTGATCATTCCTAAAAAAAGTTATAATTTATTTTTTTGTCAATAAGATTTATTCTCGATTTTATAGAACTATTTGAGGGTTGTCACACTAATATCATTTACACGGAATTACAACATACTTTGATAATAGGGAAATCTATGGTGATGCTAATCCCTTAAACAAAGATCTACTAAATACAAAATAATATTTTTGTTGACATTTTTGAGATTATTTTACTTTCTTTGTTTTTAAAAAGTAAAGTCAATCTTAAAAAGTCAAAATATTCGCTTACCTAAAATTATTGATACATAAGAAAAATTTCAACCTTCTCACAAAAAAAATAGATTTAACAAAATAATTCAGTTAACAGGCAAACAAAGCCAAACAAATTCTTAGAGTAACACTCTATAGTTAATTTGTAATAAGACTTGAAATATGTTCCTCAAACTTCCATTCTTTAAAAAACTGATTTGTCTGTGAATCATTTTTTGTCAAATAGTTACCTAGTATTGCCAAATGGATTTTCAAGTTGGACAAAAAATAAAAATTGGTAACCAATCAGGAACGATAAAATTTATTGGAAAAACCAAATTTTCACCAGGGGATTGGGTTGGTGTTGAATTAAAACAAGCAAGTTTGAAAATTTTCCACTATTTTTTCTTTTTTTAGTTAAAAAACAAAGAAAAAAAAGGAAAATAAAACAAGGGAAATAATTTTTATTTTTTACCTTAAAATATCCTTAAACCCATTCTTTTTTATTTTTCAATTTATTCTCAAGACGGTCGTAATAACGGAACAATTGATGGAGTAAAATATTTTGAATGTAAGCCAAAAAGAGGTATATTTCTTCCCTACCTTTATTTGAAATATCAAAAAAACGAAAAAAAAATGAAAAAGGAAAAGGAAAAAGAAAAGGAAAAAGAAAAGGAAAAAGAAAAAGAAAAAGAAAAAGAAAAAGAAAAAGAAAATAATGAACAAAAAACAACTAAAGATTTGTTAGTTGATGATTTTTATTATCCTTCCTTAATTGAAGACGATCAATTAAGAAACAAATTATATTGTCATTCAAAATCTATCCAGTTTTTTGTTGAAGAAAGAGAACATCTGATCAACACTGTCAACAATTTAAAAAAGAGTATTGAATCAAAAATTGAAGACAACACGGATCCAATTTTAGAAGATTTAAAAGACGACGAGGAAATTGAAAAACTTGAACGTGAATTGTATTCCATTAACAGATCGATCAAGAATACAAAAAATGAAATTTTGGAACATGAAGACATTCTACAAGAACTTGAAAAAGACAAGAGCACTGATCGCCTTACCAAGCTAAGGCAACAGGTGTTACTTTCAAACAGAGAAAATGAAGAAATTCAAAAGGCTCTCGAACAAGAAGTCGAGAAAACAAGACAACTTGAGAAAGAAAAATCTTCACTTGAAATTGATCTTAAATTTGCAAAATCAACTGGCGAAAGACAAATACGTAAGTGTTCGGCAATGTTGTTCATTTATTTTCTTTTCAAATTACTTGAAATCTCTTTTTTTTTTTTTTGCGACATCTTATTACCAAAGAAATTATTTATCCCTTTTATTTCCTCCAGATTACAATGATTGAAACCATATTTTCTTCCTTCATTTGAATTCATAAACAATTGTTGGTAATCATTTTTATTAATTTGTATAAAACCGTACTTATTTCCTTGAAAGAAATTTTAGTGATAACATCACTAAATTAGACTGATATTTGAAATTTAATTTAAAGAAAATTTCATCTGAATTATCTTTTTTCAATCTTCAAATATGCTTTTCATTGAGGATTTCCAATTTGTATGCAATACACACCACAAAAAAAGTATGAAACAAAGAAATATAAATCACAAATTACAATCTAATATTTTGAAATGTCTTTTCGTTCAAGAAAAAGAAAAAAATAGAAAAATGAAGATGAAGTGAAAATTTTTTCCCATTGAAAATTCAAATATCAAAATTGAAAAAAATCCAGGAAATGAAATCAAGAACTAAAATCTTATTTTGTGAAATAAGACTATTATAAAATAATCTTCAAAATTTAATTAAAATCTCCATACAATAAAATTCTTAGATTTAGTAAAAATATTTCGAAAGATATTAGAAGTTTAATTTTCAGAATTAAAAATATTAAAAATATTTTAAACCTTGATAAATGTGATTTTTAGAAGTAATTAATCGTAATAATTCTTGATATTTTTTTGAAATATGAAATTCTTGGTTTAAATATTCCTATTATTCATAAACCGAACATCTTGAATTTTGAAAAATTTTAAATGATTGGATTCTACTATGGAGCTACTGTAAAATTTTGAAACACTCAAAATCAAAAATAGGAAAAAAAATATTGTGATTTTTTTTTATTTTTATTATTTAAGGAAGGATGTTCAAAATGAATTCTTCATATACACCATAAATTCCATCCTTTCATTTTCGTTAAGGTAAATATGATCTTTTATCAAAAGATTAAAATAAAAAATTTTTTTATAAACAATAGTGTTTTTTTGGTTTTTATTTTTTTTTTTACTTTTAAAAACCTCTAATTACCCAAACCCTTAGAAATAAACCTAAGAAGATATTAATTCAATTAGTTTTTCATTAAAGTTAGTTATGTGTACTTTTGTAACTAACAACCCAGTGAAATTGATTAATTTCCCCATAAATCAACATTAATCTTAATTACTCCTTTGTGACAAGTGGGAATTTACAAGAGAACAAAAAATGAACTACCATAAAAAAAGGGTTTTTTCAGAAAAAAAAAAATTAAATCTTTGGATAAATGATTGTAAGAGCCTTAACGAAAATGAAAGGATGGAATTTGTGATGTATCTGAAAAATTCATTTTTAACGTCAATCCTTAAGGGAGATGTTATTAACCACTCTTGATATCCATAAAAATTTCAATTTTTTATATTTTCGGATTTATTGTTAAGAATTAAGTGTTGGACACTTAGTCTGGTAAAGAGAGAATTTTGAAGTTACTAAATTTGTGTCTCCGAATTCAAAGAATATCCAGAATAGACACAGCCATTAGAAGAATTTTAAACCCGATTTAGTTTTCTAAAATATAATTTTTTATATTTTGAAAAACATAAAATAAAATCAAGTACAAGTTGCACAGTATTTGATATTTTTATATATAACCCTATTTCTCCAAAAAAAAAGAAAAAAATATAAAACTCAAAAATAAAAACAGGTGTGTCCAAAATTTGAAGAAACGAGCGGAATAAAAAATTGTATTGACTAAATTTGTAGAAATTCCATTAAAAATGATTAATCAAATCATTAGATCCCATATCAACTAATCTTATCTAAATTGTTTTTTTTAACTAAACTCAACTTTAACCTTTTGTCAATCATTGAAAAAAAAATCTCGATCAATCTAACGAAACAGATTATGTAATTGGAAAAAATGAAATGAGAACAAAAAACAGAAAAAGAAAAAAAAAAGATAAAAATAGTTTGTAAAATCAAAATTATTTCCAAATTTAAAGAAAATTGTAGTCTTGTTATTATTTAAACCGTTTTAGCTGTTTCCAAAATTTTGGAAAATTAGTTAACTTAAGATATTATTCAATATTTAGAAAACGAGATGGAGAAAATTAAAACACTATAATAATTTTTTTTTTTATTTTGTTATTAAAGAGTAATCAAGATATGATCTTAAAAAATTGAAATTAATTATTTTTTTTTTATTAAAACTGATAATGGGGTTAGTTTCGCCATTTTCAAACAGTATAAAAAACAAAATCTTGGAAAAAATCCATAAAAGGAGGTTCAACAGCTAAAATAGAACATTTTTCCATTGAATCATTAAAAACAAGAGTTTACACTTTTTCAAAATTACTTTATTCCATTAGTTTAAATTTATTCTTTATTTACAAAATAAGCATACATCTATTTAGAATTTCAATTTTTGTGAATTATTAATAAACCTTCTTCCCAATCTTATTAACTTCTTTTAATTATTTTTTAAAGAAAAATTAAATCTTAAAATTGTAAAAAGAGAAAATTTGATTAATAGTATGGAGATACAAAGAAAGAATTTATTAAAAGAATTAGGATCGCCATTATCGTTATTTCGAGAAAATATCAAAAAATATGAAGAAAAAATAAAAAATTTAGAAGAAGAATTAAAATTTGCCTCTGAGCAATTGAAAATACTTGAAGAACAAAAACAAACACCACCAATGGACAATTCACTTGCAAAATCGCAGAGAAGGGAGGAATGGATTGGCAAACTAATGAAAAGAAATCCAAAAATTTTAGAAATGAGAGAAAGATTATTACCACTCACCAAGAAAATATCTTTTTCAAGATTATATAAAACCGAACAAAGCCAAATGCAAGGTATTTTACCATATAATCATATAATCAAGTTAATTTGTCAGCATTTTGATTTGGAGGGGAAAAAATCTATAAGAGAGTTTTTACTCAAAAAATTTGCAATTAATAGTAATTATTTTTTTATATCTATCTATTTATTTTTTTTAATTTTTTTCTTGGGGTATTTTAAAAAACTGTGAACAAAAAGTTTTCAAAAGTATCTGTAAATACAGTTATTCAACGTTAGTAGAACTATTTATAGTGCCTGTATTTAAAATTATTCTTGCTCACACTTTTTTTTAAAACAACTTTCTGAAAATTTATTTATTTAATTAATCTAACCAATTCTCCTTTTCATAAAATGAAATGGAAAAAAAAAAACATAACTGAATATTTTACATTATTAATTATTCATTTTTATTCATTGATTTGAAAAGATCCCGAAGAAAAATATAAAAAGCAAAAATCAAAAGAAAGTGATCTCTATTCATTGATAAGATTAGCGCTTCGAAATCCCGAAATGCTATTTTCAAACAACAATTTAAATAACATTAATGAAGAAGATGATAACTACGAAGATAATGATTTAGATGAACTTATTCTTGACGAAAATGATGTTTATATTTGGGACGAACTTCCTGACAATTCCAAGAACATTAGATTTGATGGAGAAAAAATGCAAGAACTTGGAGAGTCTGCTCATCGAAATATTTTGGAAACTCTTATATGTGCAAATAAAAACAAATTAATTGAAAGATTAACATGGGAAATATCTACAGGTAATTTTCTCGTTTTTGCGATTTAAACTATTTTTTTTTTATTATAATTATTTTTTGTTTTCTTTTATTTTAAATCTCGTTAAATAAGTAAAAAAACTAAATTGATTTGTCGTATAAAAAGCTCCAAATTTTTGGGTGTTGTTTTAACTAATAAGGTTTTAAAGTTAAATTGAAAATTCAATCCTTTTGAAGAAAGAATGTTTTTCATTACCAAGTACATACAATTAAAAGCATATGACAAACCAAAGAGTAATACTTTTGAGTTTAATTTAGAAAAATTGATATAATATTTATGTTTAATCAATTTTTTAACTTTTTATCTGTGTAGAGAACCGATAACTGACCAGTGGTAAAGTGTTAACTTATAATATGAAGTTAGGGGGTTTGAGAATCCTCGTTAACCAAATTATTTCTGATTTTTTATCATTTTCTCAAAAAGTTACAAAAATTATTGTGGTGTGATTTTACTTAAAAATCGGCTTTATGCTTTATAGAACTTGCTAATTCTATGAAGACATCATCTGAAGATTTGAAATCTTTTTGGCTATTATAAAAATTGAATAGGAATTGAAACAAAATCCCCCTCAATCTATGGTGCGGATCCAATTCTTGAGAGAATTGACCAGATTCGCTCTTTTACTTGATTCAACAATATCTCTAATTAAAATTAAAGATTCAGGAAAGGTTGTCAGTGCAGTAGAGTACTGAATAGTGCATAACTTTTCTAGAATTCATAATTTTGATTAAAAATCAAAGATTTTACTCAATTCTTTTGAATTTTGGAAAAGCTAACAAACATTATTTTGAATTTTTGAAATAAAAAAGAAAGTTAAAAAAATTTTCGGTTTATTTCAAGAAATTAAAAAAAACCTAACGATGCTTTTTTTGAGTGTTTATGCTTTATTAAGTGAAGTTTTCGTTAGGTTTTTTTTACTTTTTAAAGAATAAACCGAAAATTTATTTAATTTTTATTTTATTTCAAAAAAGAAAAAAAAACCTAACGTCAATCAGGTGAATCTTTAGTTTTTACTTTTTAATGAAAAAAAAAACAAAAACAAACTTTTTATATTTTTCGTTATTCTTTTTTATTTCTTTAAACAATTTTAAACAAATCAATATCCCTTTTAATTTAAAAAGAAATTTATTTGATGATTTTGAATGATTTAATTTCATGAAACATTGTTAAACTGAGTAAAACAAAATAATAATGTTTAGATCCACAAGGATTGTTCACATATTAGCACTTTTTAAAATCAAAATATTTTTCAAAAAAACTAACCTATTTTCAAAAAATGAAAAAAAAAAGAAAAGGTATCCATTATCATTATAAAAAATGTTTTGGAATAAATCAAGACAATATAACTAAAATTTCTAATAGAGAACAGCAATTTCAAAAATAAAATCAATTTTTTTCAATGTTTATTGTAACACAAAAAAAAATATGAAAATGAGATTTATCATTTCAAATAAAAGACCTCATCTTTTTTTTAGATTGGTATTATTATTTTAATTAGTAAAATTTACCAAGCAACAAAATACATTAAATTTAAAAAATAACAACAGAGATATTAAACATAGTTTTGATCTTGTTTCTCATCAGATGGAAGATAAAGATAAGTATTGTACTTAAATTAGAAAATTGATTTACTCTTTATTTTGGGAAAGAGTTTAGTTTATATAATAATTTTGTTAGTACAAAAAATGAAAAATAAGTATTTTATTTACAAATCATGAAACTAACCAAAAAAAAAAAAAAAAAACAACAACAAAAAAACCCAATTATTAATTTCAATAGTATATTCTTACAAATAAGTAAAGGATATTTTAGAATACCTTTTTTTTTAAAAAAATATTTTTAATTTGTCAAAAAATTATTAGGACAGCTTATTTAAAAAAATTTTTATCCATAATTTTATATTAATATCTCTTAACAATTTAAATGATATTATTTATTTCATTTCTTTATTTTTCAATATTTTAATCAAATAGATTCTGAATTTATTAAAGCCTTTCTCATGACATACACATGGTTTATGAGTATTGATTATGTTATGATAAAATTATTTCAAAGATGGCATGTCCCAGAGTCAAAGGGGGGCTATGATCAAAAGGAATGGGAGAAAATCTCCAAAACGATTAAATTGCGTATCTTTTCGCTTTTAAGGACATGGGTGAATGGATATTTCCATGAATTTCCAGCAAAGTCTTTGCGCAGATTAGAAAATTTTGCTTTAAATGATATGTCTTTAGATACATTATCGCTTGGTAAGCAAGTTGTCGGGGTTATCCAAAGGGCACGATCTAAATTCCGCAAATCAGAAAAGCATATTTTTAAAGAAAAGCCACCAAAGCCAAAGCTTCCAAAGATCATTTTTTCACCACATTTAAAATTATCAGATCTAGATGAATTAGAAGTGGCCAGGCAATTATCTTTATTTCAATTTCAGTTATTTTCCAAGCTTCGAACTTCAGAATTATTGGTCCGTGATCATTTTCATGAAAAAAATCAAAGAAAAGTAATTAATTTACAAAAATATCAGCAATTTTCGGAAAATTTAATACATTATTTTTTAACAGAAATCACGGCTTCAAAAACAGTCAAAGAACAAGCAAATACTATGATGAGATTAATTAGAATTGGAGAAAATTTACATGATTTAAATAATTTTGAAGGTGTAGTTACAATTGCCACTTCAATGACTTCACCACCAATTGAAAATTTAGACCAAATACTTGAGGATATTAATAAAGGGTATTTAAAAATTTTAAATGACCTCAAATCAATTTCAGATCCACAAGATGATTACCACAATTTACAAGAAAAAATTATGATAATTTCGAAAAATAATAGCCAATCCTTTCTTCCTTATCTAGGAATGTTTTTAGCACAAATACATTCAATAAATCAAAGCCAGCCAGATGAAATAGATGGCATGATTAACTTTAAAAAGGCGAAAATGCTTTCTCAAATTATAGATCTTGTTTATAAAATAAAGTCTAAACAATATAACTTAGTGGAAATCGAACAAATACAATTATTATTCGAAAAATTGCCAGATGCACCGTTAAAGAAAAAACAATTAGAAAAGTCAATTTCTAATTCTTCAAATGAAAATATAAAAAGCCAAAATAAAATTAAAAGTAAAAGTAAAAAGATTAAAGAAAAATAACTTTATTTCAAAATAAACGAATAAAGATATTTTTAACTTTAAATAATAAAAAAATTTTAAAATTCTCTTTTTGATTTTTTTTCCTTTCAAATTTATGACAAATACATTTTAGAGATTTGTGAGAATTCAATACATACAAATTTGGAGAACATGAGAGTTTATATTACACATTCAAGAATAAGATTTTTACAAAAAAGTGTGGAATTTTTTTTTTTTTTTTATATATTTGGAATACTTTTCTAGGAAGTGATTCTATTCTCAAATCAGTAATATATAATAAAGAGGATTATTGCTACTGATTGACTTGACTCCTATTGTGCTTGGTTCAAAAGATGCTCACCAAAAAATATTTATAAAAAAATAATAAATTACTTTTTTTGGAGAAAAAAATGTACGGCCAATTTCAACAAAAAAAGAATAATATTATCAGGATAGGATGTATTTTTTAAAATAATAAAATCCATTTATATGTTTTCACTTCTATTTAAAATTCTACCAAGATTTAACCACTTTTTTGGGTAATTTTTTTATGACCAAAAAGACAAAATAATAACCAATTTTCAGAACTATTTAATCTCATATAAAATACAGATCAGAAATTTCGACATCTTTTTTGACAAATATGTTTTTCAAATAAAGGAATTAATTGATTTATTATAGAAAATCAATTTATGATATGTGGAAATTTTGGATATTTAAATAAGTCAAACTAAAAATAAGTTTAATATAGTTATTTTAAAAAAAATTACCCTATTTTTTGGATTTATCTAAAAAAAAGTTTAACATAATCAAAAATTTATAATATTACACTATATTTACTTATTATACATTTTTTAGAAAATTTGATATCAGCACTTTAAATATTACCACTAACCCTTTTCAAAATATTACAAAGTAATTAAAAATTTAATATTTTTTTTTTTTGAAGAAAAGTTTATTTAAATTAAATTCACTTTTTAATCAAGAAATATAATCTTATGAATTGTTAAAATTTATTAAAGTAAAAATTAATAAAATAAACATGAGGAAAAGTATAATTTAAACAAATTTTTTCTTTTGAACAAAATTTAGAAAGATCAACTTTACAAATAAACATATTGAAATCAAAAATAATAAAAATAATTAACTTAAAGTTTAATTTTAGATAATTTATATTTATATTATCCTCTTAATTTAGAGTTGGATAACAAAAAAATCTATGAATTTTACATTTCTCCTTCCGATTTATTATGTTTCAACAAAGTTTTTTTTTATACAAAACTATTTTCAAAATTCTTTTTAAACATATTATTTTCAAAACAAAGCCATCACAAATAATAAATATTTCAAAGATTTAGCAAAAAAATATTGAATTACCCAAACCAAAAACCAACTATAAACATTACAAATAAAAGAAAAAGAGAAATTTTGTAAAAAAAAATAAGTAATATTCATAAATTTTTTACTTTTTTACAATTTCATAGAAAAAGAATAATTTGAAAATCCAAAAAAATTAATACAATAAATTGATCCTTTCTGAAAGTAAGAATCCCAAAAATCTAAAAATTTTCTCAACCATTTCTAACTTTGATAAAATAAAAGCAACTTAGAATTAAAAAACATTTTAGCACTTCTTTTGAAATTAGAAGTACTTTGTTTCTCAAAAACTGTCAAAAATTAAAATTTTTCCCATCAGAATAAAAAAGAAAAATGAGTTATGAATAAAGAATTTTATTAAATAGTAAACCAAAAATCAAGAAAAATTGTTTTTGATATTTTTTAGTTTGGAAATTTTTTAATTGTTTTGGTTTTGATTTTTTGATTAATTGGAAAGTTTCTTAAATATGTTAAAAAAACATTTCTTGTGTTTACTTGTTTATTCAGGTATAACATTTATTAAGTTTAGGGATTATTTTTAATTTATCAATTTCATTTCATGCGAGATATTAATAACCACTAAAATATGTACACTCCTTAAAATTAATTATTTCATAATTTTTCTGATATTCTTTTATTCAAATAAAATCAAAACATTTATAAATTAACTTTATCAAAAAAAAAAAATTATGTTTTTCAATTTTGGAATAAATTGTGATACTTTTTTGAATTATTTATATTTTTTGGACTGAATTATTTTCAAAACTTTGGGGTTTTATTTTTGCGTATATTTTTTGTACACTTTCTAAATAGATAATAAGATTTCTTTTTTCTTTAAAGAAAAACAAATTTTTTGAAATAATCGAGAAATATGTCTAAATTTTGAACTTTTACAATAGGAGAAACAAGGTTTAAACTTTTCAAAACAAAAACAAATTTCAGAAAATAGATTGTTTCAAGTAAGAATTTAGATCCTTTAGTAATAAGTTTTTTAGTTTATTTTTCAATTTCAAGATTTGGTAAATTTTTTTGAATTGGCTATTAATTAACTCAAATATTTTTTTTTAATGGTCAATTACACCTTAAAAAGGAATATATCTCAGTTTTACCATATTCATGAAATTGGTCCAATTGTTCAATACAATTGTTGTTCTTCTCTTTAAATTGAAGATGATTGGTCTTTCTATTTGAAGAAAAAAAAACCTGATAATTTTCCAAACAAAAAAAAACATTTTTTCTAAATAATTTTCTAGAACAAAGTTTTCTATTTTCTTCTTCTTTTCGAAACAAAATGAGTGATAATGGTTATAAGATCATTTTAATTGGTAACTCACAAGTTGGTAAAACTTGTTTTTTACAACAGTATTGTGATCGAGAGTTTGTTTTTTTTTCTTTTCTTTTTGTTTTTCTTTCTTTAATTTTAATCTACTTTTTGAAAATTTGTTTAATCCTTCAATTCCAAAATTCACAATAAACAACAAACAACCTTCTTTTCATTTTGCGAAAAATTTACACACAAATAGTTTCAATGTCAATTCAGGGACCACAATTGTTTGGAATTTTTTTTCTTTGTTTTTCACAGATCGAGCAAAATTTAATAATCTGAACATTTCAATATTTTCTTTTGGTTATAAAAAAAAAAACAACTCAAATGAACAACAAAAATTCACCAAACAAAATAAAAGGGAGTTGATTTCCGTTTTTCAATGATTGTCCTTGATGGAAAAACTTATAAAATGCAAATTTGGGACACAGGTAAAAAATACACTTAATTTTTCTTGTTTGTTTTTAAAGATCTTCCGAAACCGAATAAAATAAAAAAAAACCACAAACTAACAAAAATAAAAAAACACCAAGTTATTCTTTTTTTTGTTTAAAAAACAATAAAAGAACAAATTTCTAAATTTTTGGAGTGACTAGTGAACTTGATATGATTTAATAATACACTTTTATTCAATATTTTTCTTTTTCATTTACAAAAAAGTATTTTTCATCAAATTTACAAGATCTTTGTGAATTTCCAAAAACAAAATTGATTTGTTTTCTCATTCCGTTTTTAAATTTTCCACTTTGAAACAATCTTTTGAAAAAGAAGATCAATTGTGCTACTTTTAAAATCTTTTTATTTTTGCATTTTTCATAAATGAGGAATAAATATCTTTAAAAGGTGCTACATAAAACTGCTTCAAAATACAGGAACTAACCAAAAAGTCTAAACAACACCTTTTTTAATTCTTTGAAATCTTCGCTTTTTATAAAGTGTCTGTATCAAAATTTACAAAAGAAACAAAAACATTTTTGAAGTTTTTAATTTGCAACAACATTTGGTACTTACTTTCTTAAAGATGAAAGGCTCCAAATGAATTCTAAATAAAAATACAAAAGATAATTATTGCAAATTAGTTTAGGTTTTTAGGATCTTTTATTTACAGATTTAAATTCATTTTTGTTTAACAAAAAGTTAGTTTATTTCAATTTTAGTTTTTGCCAATTATTATTTGTTCTACTTTTGAAACCTCAACTACTTAGTCCACAAAAATACACCTAAATAGACATTAATACAATTACTTTTTAATTTCATTGAGTAATTAATATTTTGTTAATTACTCTGCGAAATTCTATAATTTACACCCAATTCAATACTACTCTTAATTTCTACTTTGTGTTTTGTGTGTCTTTACAGTAGAACAAAAAATAAAAAATTAAAAAAACTCCCTTTTTATTATTATTATTGAAGAGAAAGTATAAATTCCACTCTAAATGTTCTTTTACTGAAATTTCTTTTCGAAATTTAAGAGTAAAAAATTAGATTTCATGATTATTAAAAAAGGTGTTGTTTAGACTTTTTGGTTAGTTCCTGTATTTTGAAGCAGTTTGATGGAGCACTTTTTAAAGACTTTTTGTAATTCACTTTTTTAAAATGACTTTAAAATGATCTCCAAACAAAAGAACACAAACCAAAAACAAACCAAAAAAAAACAATCCAAACAAATAAAAGAAATCATAAATTTTTTTTTATTTATTTGGGTTAGAAATCAAAAAACCAACCAATTTATTGTTGAAAAAAACAACTAACAAAATCTTGAAAAACAAAAACTTCTTAATATTTAATAAATAGCTGGGCAAGAACGGTTTAGAACAATTACTACAAGTTATTATCGAGATGCAGATGGTATTATTGTAATATATGATGTTACTTCAGAAGAAACTTTTCTTCAAGTGGAAAATTGGTTTGGTGAAGTAAAAAGAAAACTATTTTTTTTTATTTTTTTTTTTTCATTTTTTCTTTTTTTCACAAGTTTATTGATTCCTCAAGAACAATTTTTATTACCAAAACACTTTTTAATCTTATTTTGAATTCTTGAAATATTGTTGTATGTAAATTAAATTAACACCTTTTTTATTAATTTGATTAACCAATAATTATGATAATCACAAATCTCATAATCTTCAAAATTTTCAATTAAATTACTTTTTAAAACTATTCAATTAGATTTGATTACTTGGGCCGAAATAAATTGACAAGAAAACTTGTGTAAAATCTTAAAAAAAAGAAAAGTTAAAAGATAATACAGCAAACCAATAAAATAGTAAAGGTTAACCCAGTAGTTCATTAAAAGTTTGGTTAATTTGTCTCTATCCCAAACAAAACATTTTTAAAATCAAAAAAAAAAAAAGAAAATTTTTCATCTAAACGAAATCAATTTTCCCATTAGTAAATTCAAAACATTTTTGACCCAATTTAATCCATAAGTCTATCAAAATTCATTTCAATAATTTTCCGTCAGCAAGTTTACCCTAACTTTTTTTACTATTAATGGTGAAAATTTTGATTTTTTTATAACTTTTTACTTTATTTAGCGTGTTTTTACCCAGTTGCCAAAAAGTTATTCAAAATTGTTAAAGACAAAAATTTGTTAATGAATTTTTCTTTTTGTTCAAAATTAGACATTTTTAAATCATTGAAAATAAAGTTCAAAGTCAACTTTTGTAAGGTGCTTTTTAAATTGTTTATTTTTTGTTAATTTTAAATTTTTAGATTTGGAAAAAATTTACACAACAAATAGATCAAAAAATTTTAGAACTTTGATTGAACTTCTTTATTATCAATACACCAACGAGCAAAAAGCCGACTTTTGGATATCATAAAAACAAAATAAAGAAGATGTTAATTCTAATATTTCGATCGATAACATTTGTTTGAACAAACCAATAGTTTTTAAAGAAACACCAAATGCAACAATTAAATCATATACAAAATCAACTAGAGCAATGGAAAGTTCTGGATGAGATTAATTTGAATAGAAACTTGTTATCTGAAATCATAACACATCAGAATGATAAAAAAAAAAAAATGCGACTAGTGTTCTTGGTGATTAAACATAATAGTTATTAAATTGAAAAGAGAGAGAATTGTTTTGTTGATGTCTGTTAATTTTTTAGTCATCCATTGAGAGAGATCAAAAATAAATCAATCATAGCAAACAAAATAGTTAAAAAAAGTCAGATCGAAGAAAAAATTACCATTTTTATAACAAAATGCAAATAAAAATCTTCAAAATATACCATTTTTTATGAGTGTAGGGTTTGTAATATAATCAATAGAGAAAAAAAAATCAAAAAAGTCTAAATTTTTTCAACATCAATCAGTTATAACACAAATTAAACGAAGGCCAATAAATAATTTAATCTATAGATGAGAATTAAGATTATTTGAATGTTAAAAAGAAAAGATGTTTGAAAAAAAAAAAAAGTTTTTTATTGATTTTAATTATTATCGAAGAAGTGTAAATTACACTCTAAATTTCCTTTTATTTAAATTTCCTCAAGGGTAATTTAAGTGTAAAATCATAGATTCCACTATAATTCAAGAGGAAAACACACCTAAATTTATTTTTGTTTAAAAAGCAAAAGCAAAAAATTGAAAAGAAAAAAAGAAAAAGAAAGAAATTTAAAAAGACTTTATAAGAAGCAATTGGTAAAAAATCAAAAAAAAAAAAACCAATGCTATCTTGAATTAAGGACTCCCAAAATTACAGCCACGATACTTTTTGTTTATTTAATTTAATTTGATACTTGATCATGAATATTCATTTGTGAGGATAGTTGTTTAAGTTGTTGTAATTTCTTTTTCTTTTTCATCTGATTTGCTTTAAACCTTTTGATCATTTTTAGGCTTTGCTTTTTAGTTTTTATTTTCAAGTTACTCATACTTTTGTGTTTCAGTGTAACAGTATTAGTAAGTAACCACTTGATCTTTTTACTTTGTGACTCTTTTTTCTCAAAAAAAAAGAAGATTTAGTAAGGGGGAAATGGAAAAAAAATCAAAAATATACAAGTTTTTGAATTTTTTTATTTTCTCTCAATTATAGTATTTTCATTTAGATCAACTAAAAATAATGTTAGAAGTAATATTCCAATAACAAGTTTTGAATTATTCATTTTATGTATATTTCTTGTTCAATCATAATTTGATAATTTCAATAATGAGTCAATTATTAAGATTTGGTAAATTTACATTTACTAAATACTTTAATTTTGGGTTATGTTATTATTATTGAATTAAATATAATTTTTTTTTAATTCAAATCTTTAATTGTTTTAATTTGGTTATAAATTTTTTTAAAAATGAAACAAAGTAAAAATAACAAATTATTTTTCAAAACAAATGGTTTTAAATTAATTTAAAGCCTCAAAAATTGAGAAAAAATGAATTATTTCGTCTATGAATAATGAATTTCTTTTTATAATAATAAATTTCTTATTAAAATAATGAATTTTTTTTTCTTTCTACTTTTTATTAATATATTTCCTTTTTTTATACCTATTATTAGATTAATAAACATTCTTCACAATCAGTATTTTCTATACTTGTTGGAAACAAAAAAGATCTTGAGCAAGATAGAGTTGTTTCAACCGAAAATGGAGAAGTAATTTTTTTTTTTCTTTAAATTTTTCTTTTTATACCTTTTTCAATTAATATTTTATTTTTTTTTTGTTGTTAATTTACAATATTGTATATAAAATTGTTTTTTTTTAAAGAAAGAATTATTAATACAAGTTAATATTTCTTAATTTTTATGTTTATATTAAAAGGAATTCTTTTTATTAAAAATACTTCTGCTGTCTTTATTATCATAAATTTCAAAATTATACAAAGATATTTAAATATATTAGAAATCTTAAATTAGGAAATTTTAGAAATATACTTGATTTTGTTTTTTTATGAAAAGAGGAGAGTAAGTAAACAATTTTTTGAGAACCGGTATGGGCAAGTGGCAACACAGCCTAGTGTACAATCTGAAGGCCGGAGTTCTATTCCCTTAACCATTATTTCTTATTGTTTACCATTTTCTCAAATAGCCACCACGGTGTAATTTTAATTAAAAATCGGGCTTATGCTTCTTAGAACCACTAATTCTTTGAGGCAATCGTTTGACCGAATTGAATCTTTTTGACTATTATAAAACCGAACGGAATTGGAACAAAATCCCTCTCAATTTATGGAGCGGATCCGATTTTTGGGAGAAATGACCAGCTCTCACTTGGTTCAACAATATCTCTAATTCAAATTAGGGATTCGGGCAAACACGTGGACTTTTAGTACCCACTCTTTAATGGAAAAAAAAAAAAGTAAACAATTTTTTTACAGAATAAATATAAAAAAAAAGAAGAGACATAAACTCGATTTCAAATATTTTAAACCAATTATTTTTAAAAATAATTAATATATTTTTCTTAGTATTTAAATTCAAAATAAAATACTAAATTGTGTGCATTACAAGATTTTCGGTAAAAAGTAAAAAAAAAAAAAAATTAATTTATTCAAATGATAAAAAACAATTTTTAAAAAGAAATTTGACCAATTCAATAACTCAAACAATATGATTTTAGAAACTTTGTTTTTAATTTTTTCAACCTTTCAAAGAAAAAGATTTTTTTTGAATTTTTTATTTTGACAAATAACTTAAAAAAATATTTTATGATCTTTTGAATATTTTTTATCAATTGGATTACTATTCGAAAAAATTCTCCAACTTTTTTAATTTTATCCATTTAAAATCGAATTTTCAACTGATATAAAACAATCAATGAAGTTGAAGGTTTTTGAAATTTGAAATGTAAAATTCTGCCAAAAAAAATTAAAAAAAGTTCAAGTAAAAAGTCTCTTGGAATATTATATCTGGTTCATTTTTTTATAAAATGGGCTTAACTTGTTTTTGATTTGTTTTTATGAATAATTTATGGATTAAATTATCATGGTTTTCTTTTCCACACGATAAGATAAAAGGGGAGGAAAGAAAAGAAATGAAAAAGAAAAAACAATAATTTCAAATAAGTAAAAATATTATAAATTATAAATTTAAGGAATTGAAAAAGGAAAAATGATTTTGGATTCTTATACTCGTTGTATTAAAATTTTGATATATTGACTTCCAATTATTAAAGAAAAACTATCAAAAGAATAATTAATTGAAACGACAATCTTTGTTACAATATTTTAATAAATATTATAGACCTTATCAGAAAAAAGTACACTTTTTTTTTTCTTTGAAGTTTGTAAACTCCATTTCAAAAATTGTGACTCACCTGAAATAATAAATTTATATATATATATATATATATCCATTAGTATTCACGAACAGCTAACCATTAAATCTGATTCACAATTCATTTCCAAATCATTCTAAATATATAAAAACCTGATATTTTAAAAATTAAAAAAAATAAAACCAAAAACTAAAAAAAAAGTGAGCAGCAATTTTTGAAATGAGTATTATGAATTTTTTATTTCTGAAATTTGACTGAAAAAAAGTTTAACAAGAAGATTGTTTACTAATAATTCAATTCATTTTAAAAGACATTACAGATTCTTAATTTTCTTTGTGATTATTTGTCTTTACGAAGATTTTTTTTTTCTACTTGTTCTTTTATCAAAAAAAAAGAAAAATTTAGCAAAAAAAAAAAGTATCAAAAAAAAAAACAAAAGAAAAACAAAAAATAGAAAAATCAAAACAATTAGTTTGCAAAATTAGAATAAATGATTCTGATCCAAAAATTTAAAAATATTTTTGTGATAAGAATATGGAACAAACCCCCAAAACAACTTCCATTATCAATATAAAGTGAGTCAAAATTTTTGAAAAATATTAAAAGTAGTTTTGGTTTGATATCTATTGTATTTTTTTCTATAATTTTGCACAATGGAACGTCAAAAAAATTGATTTTACCTTACTGGAATGAAATATTCTTTAAATCAACCTATAACTAATTTTCAAATTACAAAAGAGAACAATCTCATTTAGATTTACAGAAAAACAATTCAAGAAAGAATTATCGAGAAATAACTCTATAATTAAAAGTTTTATGAACTATTTGAAATTAATTTTTTTTTCAATTATTTTTGGCTTCTTTAAATGATTTTACCAATTGTATATATATATATATATATATATATATATATAAATTTATATTTTGAAAGAATATCTAAATAGTTGATTTTGTAAAAAGTAGTGTTCAAAAAACTAATTTTTAAAAAAAAAATCCCAATAATCTCAAAAAAATGATAATTTTGAGAAAAAAAATATCATTCCTGAAAATTTCCTAATGTGTATATAAATAACTAAAATTTTACTAATATATTTAAAATCAAATTAAAAGTTAAAAAAAAAATGATTTTAAATAAAAAATTTGTTTAAAACGATCTATTACCAAAAATTAAAAATAAATAAGTAAAAAAAACATTATTTATCGATTCTACAAATTGAATATGTCTTTTGATTACAAAATTTTCTCAAATAATATTAAATTTTTGTGATTCTACTTTTCAAAAAATATAATTTTAAAATAAAAACATACTTTGTCGATATAGCAATTAGCTGAGAAATTAAGTGTTCCGTTTATAGAAACAAGTGCAAAAACTGGCGAAAATGTTTATGAAACTTTTAAACAATTAATGGAAAAAGTTATTACGATGTAAGTTTGCCCCATTTAATTCTAAAAAAATATTAAATTAAATTGGATTAATAAAATTTTTTATCTCTACCTAATTCTTTTTTTGTTTTTTTTATATATTTTTCACCATTATCAGTAAAAAAACTACAAAAAAAAAAACTACAAAAAAAAAAACAGTCAAATTAAAACATGGGGATAATAAAAAGTTGGGTTGCTGTTAGAACAAAAAAAATTATATTTTAACTAATTTTTCAAAAATCTTTGATTTTTTTTTTGTTTTTTATTCATTATTTTTGATTTTTATTTCTAATTTTGAATTTTCTAATCTTTTTTTTAAAATATACTTTGACAAAAAAGTGCATTTGGTCAATAAAACCTAATTTTTTTTTTTTTTTTTTTTTTTTACATTATAACATTGATTTGTTATGAGAAATTTTTATTGGTATTGAGTAAATTGGTTGAGCACTAAATAGATTTTTAATATACAAAAATATTGTGAAAATATTTTTAATATCAATTTAATTTTTGTCCTTATTTGAATGAATTTGAGAAAATAAGCAATAGATTTTTCTGAATAGCATGATATTTATAGCATCCGATCAAGAAACATATCTCTTTCATTTTCTAAAAAATGAGTCAAATTGTGTGAATTATTTTTGGTTAAAGTTATGAGGATCACTAATGAAAAAAAAATGAATTAAAAATAATCACTATAAATATCCAGAGAAAATTGGCTATTTTTTGTCATTTTTTTTTGCTCAGCTTTCAAAAAAATAAATTAACTTAATTAATTGTCGAATAAAAACTATTGATCTTTTCGAGATAAACAAACAAACAATAAAAACCAATTGAAAATTTTCAATATACGAAAATTAAATCTTTGAAAAAAAAACTTATTTAACCAATTCTCAAAGAAATACTAAATTAGAACCATTAAAAATTGAAACTTTAAACAATTATTTTAAATTACAATATCCATAAAACAAAAAACAAAAAATTATCAATAGTAATAAACCAAGAGTGTGTTAAAAATTTTGGAAAGAGCAAAACAAAAAAATAATTTGAAAATTTGTTTAAATATTATTAGGAAAATTAATCGATCAGATGTTTAGATACCATCAACTAATTTTATTTGAGTTCTTCTATTTTGGACAATTCAACTTTTAACATAAGATCAATCTTTGAAAAAAATTTTGATCAAACGAAACAGATTATATAATTCAAAAAATTCAATGAAAACAAAAAACTAGAAGATGAAAAAATGATTTTCATATTTTCCACAAAAATCAAAATTATTTCCAATTTGAATGAAATTGTATTATTGGGATTCATAATACTGTTTTAATTGTGTTAAAAATTTTGAATTGTCTTTTATCTTGCTACTTAAATTCAAAGGTCAATTTTAATAAAGGTGTAAAAATTACAAATTTGATTAGGAAATGTACTTTTATGGGAAGGAATTTTTATTAACTCTTTCAGATTAGAAATATTAGAGTAACCAAAAATGTATAATGAAAATATAACTTGATAATATTTTTATTAAAGAATACATTGGAATACTTATTACATTCCAAATAATTAAAATAATAATTAAAAAAAAAGAAAAAAATTTTAGTAGGGTTTGTAAGAGGCAATTGTTAAAAAAAACAAAAAAAAAAAACTCATTCTATATTTAATTAAGAACTCTTGAAATCACAGCCACGATACTTTTGGCTAATTTAATTAAATTCTAAAATTGATCATAAATATTCATTTGGAGGAAGTTGTTTAATCGCAGTAATTTTTTTTTTTTTTTTTAACCTGTTTTTTTTTTTCTCCTTTTCTTTTTTGTTTTAAATTTTCAAGTTACTCATACTTTCGTTTTTCATTATCCATGTTCTATCAAGTAACCACTTGATCTTTTTCCTTTGTAACTCTTCTTCCCAATAAAAATAAAATTCAGCCAGGAACAAAAATGGAAAAAAATCAATAACCAGGATTTCTTCAATTTCATTTGAAACCTTAAACATCTCATAATGGAAAAAACTAAAAAATCATAAAAAATTAATTACATTGAACAGAAAAACTTTAAGATGATATTAATTAAAAAAATATTAAACATTATAAAAATTTCTGGTCGAAGATATTGTCATGAAAAGTTTTTCGATCTGATTTTTGTGGTAATTTTTTCAATAAAAATTTGAGAATAAAATTTTTTTTATAGTGCAATTTTTTGTGAAAAAAAAAAAAAAACATTTGAAATGTAAATTCTATGAAACTCTTAATGTTTTAATAGGAAAATATCTCACAAATTTATGCTTTTCGAAGCCAAGTGCCAAGTAAATAGAAAAAAAAACTATAAATATAAATAAAAATTAGAATAAATTTTTTTTAATTTTATTATAATTTCCAAGAATCTAATTTATTTGTGTTATTGGATTCTATCAGGGGCTTTTCAACCAAAACAGAAACTAGTCTACCACATAAAATGCAGTCAGAAGCTATTAAACTTTCAAGTTCTATTTGATATGATGATAATTGGTTTTGTAATAAAAGTAATTGGTTTGGGTTTACTGATCGATTTTCGATTTTTTCTTGAATTTCCTTTTTTAATTTTTTCAAAGCAATAATTCTTTTAATTTTAAATTTCGGAAGTAAATTTGCACACATTTCATTTTCAAGGCAAATTGTATGAAAGGCATGTTTGCAGGTAAAAATATAATAATTAGAATTTTTTAAAGGTTTGCCACAAATTAAACATTTTTGGTCACTTTGTACTAAAACGAACCGTTTTCTTAGGGTGTTTAATTCATCTCTCATTATTTCTGAAGAAGTGTTATCACTTTCCATTGCCTTCTTCAACTTGTTTATCTTTTTTTGGAAGGAGGACAAACTAGTTGTTATATCATTTTTGAATTCGTCAATGCAGTCAAAATTTGGGAATAATGGCAAGAAACTATCAAGTTCAATATCCTCTATTTGTTGCAGAAAATGTATTGCGCCTATTAAATCCTTCTTTTTTGTTGCGATGTGTTGTGCGATGATTAACCATAATTTTTTCTTTTGCTGTGGATTTGTTGATTTTTCGGCTTGAATTCTTGCCAATTCAATATCAATTGTTAAAGCAAGCTTTATGGCTTGTTCAAATAATCCCATTTCGCTATACAAATATACGCTTGGCTCAATTTTTTTCTGCATCATACAAACCCTTAAGGCGTATTTGGGGTTGTAGAAAATAATTTTATTTATCGGGTTTAAAAACTCTAATAATTTTTTGTCTTCATCGTTTTCAACATACTGAGTAATTAAATAATTATGTAGATTTGAATCTTTGTTACCCTTAACAAAAATACAATATTCTAAATATTGGATTGCTAAATTCGTTTTGATCCCCTTTGGATTTTTTGTAATTTGGTATCTCATCAATGATGGCAATAATCTTACAGGATCGATCGTTGCAATCAATTTCCAAGTTTTGATTGTTTGAAACGGATCGACAACAATCAAGATTGGTGAAAATCTATAAATTAATTCCAAATCCTTTTGCTTTCTTAAAACTTCTAATGCCTGTGTCACATTGCCTTGTCGGATGTAATACGATAAGATTTGTTCATAATTATCAATAATAGATGCGTAATATACCATTTCTGAAAAACGGTTATACGACAATAAAATCGAAAATGTAGTCTTTGAATTTAAATCGTTTTTCCGATCTAAAACAAAGTTTTTGAATCGGTTTTTCGCCTGTTTATATTTTAATTTGTCTATTTTTTCTAATGTATGTAATTCTGAAACATAAAGCTCCAATAGCCACATCGAAATTAGTGTTAATTCATTTTTATTTTTTTCTGGTATATTGTCAATTTTATTTAATAAATAAATTTTTAATGGCTCTTCAGATTCTAGTTGTAATAATTTTAATGTTACATCTTCAAGTGGTAGATCTGTTTTTGCTAAGATAGTTGCGGCTTCATTATACAGCTTTTTATTAAATAAATGTTTAGCATAGGTCTGATGAACTTCTTCTCTTTGCTTATTATCCTTTTTTTTTTTTTTTTTTTTATTTTTTTTTTCAATATTTTTATATTTTTAATTGTAAAGAAAATGTTTTTAAATTAATGAAATATTTGAATGTAAAAATAAATAAAAATCATTCAATTTGTTTTTTTTTATTTATTTAGAAAGGAGAAAATTAATTTTCTCTTAAAGCCGTTAGGTTTTCCAGAATTAAAAAGAATAGAGTAAAATCATAGATTTTGCTCGATTCTTTTGAATACTGGAAAACCCAGGCACTTATCATTAGGTTTTTTTTAATTTAAGAAATAAAAAGAAAATTAAATAAATTTTTGGTTATTTCTTAAATTAAAAAAAAAATGCCATTAGGTTTTCCACAATTTAAATGAATTTATTAAAATCCATGATTTTACTCTATTCTTTTGAATTCTGTAAAACTGCCCTTAGGTTTTTTTTAATTTCTGTTTATGTGGAAAATCAATAGATTTTCGTTCAGTTTTTTTGAGTTTTCTGTTTTATTTGTGAAGTCAATAGATTTTCGTTAGGTTTTTTTTGAGTTTTCTATTTGTTTGGAAAATCAATAGATTTTTGTTAGGTTTTTTTTACTTTAGAAATAAACAAAAAATTTTAATAAATTTTCGGTTTATTTCTAAAGTAAAAAAAAACCTAGAACACTTCACAAACAAAATAGAAAACTCAAAAAACCCAAGAACACTTAACAAATAAAACAGAAAACCTCAAGAAAACCGAGGCATTTGAATGCACTTGACATAAACTTTTCGTTAGGTTTTTTAATTTTTGTTTTGATTAGAAAATCAATAGATTTTCGAAACAAAAACAAGAATTAAAAAAAAAACTAGGCAATCTACGGTACTCTGCTGCGCTCTGTGGAACTCTACGTTACGACTGTTTATTTATATTCTTATTATACCTACTAATTTTAAAATTTGATTGACATTTCTATCCAGAACTATTTATTATTAAATTTTCTCCAAATTAATCTAGATTTACATCTAATAATTTCAAGTTATCTGTTTCTCAACTAATTTATTTTTTTCTATTTTTGAAAACTTTAAATTTTATGATATATTTTTAAAACCCAAGAATTTCTAATCTCTTTTAGAGTTTATATCTTCTTTTATAGATTGAAATTCTGTCTTGGTCAATTTTTGCTTCTGTTGTATAAATTATTCTTGGAGAATATGGATTAATTTTTAAAATTTTCGACTTTTTTATTTATCCAAACATCTATTTTCTTGAAATATTTTTGATTTAGATTAAAAATAACTAGGGCCATAAAATAGTTGGTTAATGCATATTGATTTGAACATTTGTAATTTTTCCCCATTAGCTAATTTTTGCTTGATAAAAAATCATTGTTATTTTTTTTAAATTATCTTTTGATTTTTTAAACTTTTTTTGTAAATGTTTCTCTTTTTTAAACCAAATTCCTAAAATTTTTATTTATCATAACCAAAATCATTCAATTTAAAGAAAATTAATAATTTAACTAATAAATTTTTCAAAAAGTTAGAAAGAGTAAGTTGAATATATAAGCTAAATTTTGAAAATCGTGGCAGATTTTTCATCAGAAAAAAATTTGTTAAATTGTTTTTTTTTTTTTGAATAATGATGTATTTTACTAAAGTGTTTAGAGACAATAACCAATATAGACTAATAAATAAAAATATAGTGTAATCATTATATTTTTTGAAAGACAAATGATAAAAAATAATAAAAAAAAAGTTTGCCCCTAATTTTGAAATTTGGCTTTAATATTTTTTAAAGATTTATTTGTTACTTTCTATTTTCTTTTCTCTTAATTTCTAGATTCACTCAAAATATATTTTCACAATTATTAATGATTGTGCATCAAGGGTAATGAATAATTTTAATATATCACATTTTAACTGAATTTCAATACTAATTAAATTCTTGACATGTTATTTTTAGTTTTTTTAAATACAAATATAAATTTATTAAAAAAAAAAAATTTTGAATTTTTTTCCCTTGTCTGAATCTTCATTTTTATTTGAAAGAAGAGTTAAAAATGAAAAAGATCAAGTGAATATTTACTAATATCGAGATACTGAAACATGAAAGTATGAGTAACTTGATAATAAAAACGAAAAAGAAAAGGCAAAAATTATCAAAGGTTTAAAGCAAATTGTTCAAAAAAAAAAAAGAAATGACAATAATTAAACAACGATCTTCATAAATAACATTCACAATCAATTATCAAATTAAATTAAATCAATCAAAAGAATTGTGTCTGTGATTTAGGGTTTTCTTAATGTAGACACGACATTAGTTTTTTTTTTTTTTTTTTTTTTGCCAATTGCATTTTATAACATCCTTTTTCAAACCTATTTTTTTATTTTTTTCTGTTTTCTTTTTTTTTTCTTTTTTAATTCTTCTTTTTATTTTTTCAACCAAAAACTTGAAACTTTCCTAATTCCATTTATATTTTTTTTTCTTACAACCTAAATTTCAAATTTAACATTAGTATCCAAGTGCTGTAAGAGAAAATTAATTCTCTCCTTTCATCAATAAAAAAACAAATAAAATAAGATTTTTGTAAACACAATTTAACAACTGTTTTCTGTTGATATCAACTTTTTATTTTTGTCAAAAGAATATATTTTTTATAATTACAGTTTTTTTTGTAAAAAAATTGAAAAATAAATATTTTTTCCTATTTGAAAATTGTATTTAAAAGTAAAGTTCCATTAAAAGTCAATAAGAATTCAGAAAATCATATTTAGGTAAATATTTTAAAGCTAACCTGGTTTTAATTTTTTGGAAAGAATAAATTTAAATATGTTAATTTTCCATTTTAAGTAACTGTAACTTAAATAGAATTGAAATTTAATCTCAATAACAAATTCTTTCAATAGATTCTATCTTTGGAGTTACGATATAAAACAAATGATAATAAATATAAGGTTAATATTCCAAAAGGGATTCAGTGAAAAAGATGAAAAACTCAAAGTACAATTTTCGTGTCTCCAAAAATAAAACAGTAAATCTGAAATATCTAGAATCCTTTTTTGATCACGTCCAGATTATCTGTCTCTTCATGTTCAAAAAAGAAAGAAAAATTATATGGAAAATTAAATTCACCTTTCAGAAAAAATTCCACAAAGTCCCTTCATAAATTAACTTGAATAACAGATCATTTTAATTTTGAAAAGTACTAAGATTTTACAAAACTTTGAACTTTTAAAAAGTTTTTAGAAGTCAAAAAAGAAAAAAAAAAATAATTTTGAAAAAATTAAAATTTTTTATCATTCGTTTCTAAAACTGGCTTACCTTGACAAATTGAACATTAAATGAAAAAAAAAAAAAAATAGCAAAGATCTTTGGAGATCTTTCATTTTAATAAATAAAAAAGAAATCCGAATATTTTCAATACTTTTTGAAAAAGCAAATCACAGTAATCACAGAAACCTTTCAATTACAATTTTTATAACTTTTTGATTTTTATTTTTCACAAACCAATTCAGCTAGTGTGGTGCTTTACTAATTCTAAATTAGTGATATAAGGTGTATGAAAATAACATACTTTGAAATTATCGTAAACTAGAGCATTTTAGGTTTTATCTTTAAATTAAATTTCCAGTAAGAGTTTTAATATGCGGAATAAAATATTACTTTTCCATTCTTGATAAAATGCATTTTTAAACTAAAAATACTTGTTTAATGTTAAAAAGAAAATTAATCCTTTATTTTATTTTTGGAAGATTATGATGATTTCATTTAAATTCAGAGATAAGTTTTTGCATTTGTATCTTTGAAAAAAAAATGAGATAATGGAAAAAAAATTAAATTTAAACCTTTGAATACAATACATGTATATTCTAAATTATTGAACATAAAGAATTCAAATAGATTAAAAATGAAATCCTTAAATAAAAAAAAAAAATGGATTTTTATTTGATTTTGTAGATTACAGAATTATTAGCAATTATCAATCAAAATTTAAACGTTTAAAAAAACAGAAAAAATCCATAATCTTAATTATTTGAAGTTATATGAGTTTTGTGACGAGCCAACTATCTATTAATTATCATGCACTTATTTTTCTTGCTTTTTCAAACTATATTATTGAAACTAACATATTTATTAATTTTTGTGAAAAAAATTTAAATTTAATTTCTAAAATGCTCTTAATAATTTTACAAAAAATACAAAATAAATTTCTACTATGATAAATAATTATTTACATTATAAATATTTCGCGGTTCGAATTTAGTATTTCTTAGAGAATTAATTTGATAAGATTATTTTTTTCAAAAATTGAATTTTGGTATTACAAAAATTTTGGATAGTCGTCTATTTTATCTATAAAATTTAAAAATATACTTTCCTTTTATGCATATTAATTAGAGCTTATCCTTCAAAAAAAAATATATTTATAGTTTTCCTTTTGAATAGATTTTTTAAAAAATAGTAAAAATATATTTTATAATATTAATTTTTGTATTTTTCATAATTACAATCCTTAAACAATTTTATTATTTTTATTATTTATTATTATATTAACTTAATTTTGAAAAATTAAAAAAGAAAAAAGAAAAAAGAAAAAAAGATTTTCACGAACATTTTGGCAGTAATACAAAGCATTTTGGAAATCCCCTTTTTTTAAATACATTTTCCATACATCTCTATCTTCTTTAATACAAGAAATAGTAAAAATTGATTTTTCAGTGTAAAGCCAAATTTTGTCGGTGATTTTATCATGTGCAAATCCTTTTATTTTTCCGTGTTTTTCTAGCTAGCAAATAAAATTAATTGAAATATTTTTTTTTTTATTTTGTTATTTTGGTATTTATTTTGTTATTTTTTTTTATGTGTTTGCATTTATAAAAATTAACAAAAAAATATGAATGGGAAAAACTTATTGTACTTACATTAATATTTTTTTGAAATATTATTTGATTAGTTAAAGAAGAAATCGCCAGAATCTTTTCTTCCCAAGCGAGGAGGAAATGATAATCTGTTTTAACCATTGAAATTGCGGGTACGATTGTTTCGTCTATGGTTCCATATGAAGTGATATCAAATAATTCGCTGTTTACTGTTGGGAAATAGAATAAATTTTCATTGGTAATCACTTGATTGCCAATTTTTAAATTTTTAACATTTGTTATCAAGTCGCCATTGAAAATTCCAGATTCATTTAAAAAACAAAAAGTTGAATTGAAATTTTCTCGATTCCTTATATGGAGTTCGGATGCCCTGGAATTGCCAGGGAATTCTACAAATCTGGGGGGGGTATTGAAATAATTTTCAAATATGCTTTGAATTGTAGATACACCAAAAAATTGAAAGATGGTATTATTTGTTGTGACTAATAATATCCAGGTTGTTTTTTTCAAATCAACTGGGTGGAAATAAATACCGTGTATCGGTGTGCTATTTGGAATTTGATAAAGCTCTTTAATTGATACCTTTTTATTTTTTTTTAAATCCAAAAAATATATTTTCCCTGTATTCGTTCCAATTAAGGCAGATTCGCGCTGGGTTTTTTGATTTTTAATTTCCCAGCAAACGCTTGTGATGTATTCATCCTTTAAAATGCATGAAAGTTTTAGTTTTATATTTTAGTTAGAAGATTTAGAAAATACATTTTAAATTTATTTATTATTTCAAAATATTAATAAAACTTGTATAAAAAAAGTGGGTTTTTGTTTTGAAATATTACTTGTAATTTTTCAATTTTCATCAATTGGTTTTTTGATTTTTTCATATATTTATGAATATAGCATTCCCTGGTCAATGAAGAAATGATCATTAGTCGTCCATTTGGGGACAAAAATAATTTATAAATACATGGCTGGTTTTCATTTGTCCAAATAATATCTTAAAAGGGTGAAAAGGGTTTTACAAGAAAGGCAAAATGGGTGATAGTAGATTAGGTTAATAAATATATTTATATATATATATATATAATATTAAAAGTAAAAATATTAGATAAATTAAACAAGTACAAGAATAATTAAAATAAGATTCTGTTTGTTTCAATTGTGAATGTTCAAGGAAAATAAAAATAATAATTTTTTTAATAAAAAATAGTGAATTGAATTGCGTGTATATAAACGAAAATTCAAAGTTTTTGACAAAGTTAAAACAGTTAAAAGAATCAAAATAATTTAATTTCCTGTCAATTTGGAAATAAATTTTGATTTTTGAAAAATAGGAAAATAATTTTTTCATCTTTTAGTTTTTGTTTTCATTTCATTTTTTGAATTACCTAACTTGTATTGTTCGATTAAATAGATTTTTTGGAAAGATTGATTAAATGTTAAAGTTGATCTTGTTTTAAAGTTATGAACTCAAATATATTTAGTTGATGGTATCTATTGAGCCATTTGATCGATCAATAATTGTTAATGTTATTTCCACAAATTTACTAATTTATTTTTTTTTATTGTTTTGGTCTCTCTTCAGGAGAATAAATTAAATTCATTTTTGATAACTAACACCTAAATAATAGATCTTTTATTTGTGAATTTTTTGTACTGTTGTTTTCCAATTAATAAATGAAAATTTTTATTTCAATTTCCCAAATGAATATTAATTATTACTGTTAAAATCAAATTAAAAGAGTAAAGATTTGTCTTAGAGTTAACTAAGAAAGTTTAATTTATGGTCTAAAAATATCATTTCTAAAAGATATTGTAAAGATCTTTGGTTTTACTTCAACTTGTAAACAAGAAAAATATTTTGGAACTTGAAGTAAAAATTTGCATTTTTTAGTTGGAAAATGATAGTATTTGAAATTTAAATTGGATAAAATTTTCATCTCGTTTTTGTTTTATAATTCTTCGTAATCTGTCATTTTGGATTTCAATTTCACACAATTGTATCAAATGTCACATAAAAAAAATACACAGAAATAACAAATCAATAAATAGAGATCCCAAATTTCAATCTATTCTTTTTGATTATTGAATTTATTACTGTTATTTGAATTTTAAATGGGAAAGATTTTCACTTCCATTTTCAATTTCCTTTTTCAGAAATCAAGTCCACAAACAAATTAGGTTGAGATTTGTGGTCATTTATTTGTAAAATGAAAATGAAAAGGAAGTGTAAATTTTTCCAATTTAATATTCAAATAACAGTATTAAAAGATAAAGGACCAATATATCAATGTTTGAAAGTTTTTTTTGTAATGCGGTGAAGAGATTAATTGTGCGTGAAGTAAAGGAATTAACAGAGTTTGTTATTATTTCTTTGACGAAATAAACCGTTTTATCGACTGAAAAATAAAAAATTTCTAATTTTGTTTTTTAGGTTTGAAAAAAAGTTGTCATTGAACAACCGTTCTCTTGAAAAGGAATTAACAATATTGATCTTGAAACGTTTATTATTTTTGGTTTTGATCTTGGATCATTCACATTATAGCTCTTTATAAATAAACAAGAAAATAAATAAAACAAAAAAAAAGAAAATCATGTTTGGAACAAAGGGAAGGGTACCTTCGAGATTATCTGTATCACTTAAAACAATCCTTAAAATTTTATTGTTTTGAAGGGCAAGAACTAAACAGTCATTGGAAGCAAAGACGTGTCGTAATTTCGATGGTGAAGAATAGCTGACTTGTTGTAACAAAAAAACTGGTTTGTTAAATTTTTCGATTTCTTCTTCCTTATTTGAATCAGACTCATCCTCATTTTGATCATTAAAACCCACTTGCTCAACGTTACTAATTTCATTCACATTTGTTGTTTCAGAATAAAAATCATCTATAAGAGAATGCATTGTCTCTGAGAAGAAAAAAATGATAAAAAATAAAAATATTTTGAGAAACAAATATGCATTATTTGCGAACAAATTTCATAAGTGAGAGGGTTTTATCTTCTTTTTGTTATTTTTAACTTTTTAATTATGAGAAAAATAGTTTTGTTTCCTGGATAGAGGGAAGGTTTACGTACAAAAATTCAATTAGTGAAATAACTTTTACTTTTCACAACAAAGTATTTGTATGATAGTATTCAAAAAAAAACAATACAATAAGAGAGAGTAAAAAGGAAAAGGACATTATTACTTTGTATATTTGACTTTTAAAAGGGATAAAATATCAAGAGATTAATTATTGTCAAAGTCTAAATTCTTCCAATCATTTAGAAATGTTGTTTACCTCAAAGAAAACTAATATATACATCATAAAAAAGTACCCAACAAATAAATAAGGAACTACCAACAATCACAATCTATTTCTTTGTAGTCTTTTGTTAAAAATGCAAAAGGAATATGAAAATGAAGTGAAAATTTTTCCTATTGATTTTCTCAATACCAGTATTATTCTACTTTTAGCAAGGGTAATCTATATTTTCTTGTTAAACAAATATTATCTTGATGATTATTAATGTATTTATTCACTGAAAGGAATGTTGGTGCAGGGATTATGTGATAATTTAGGTTTTGGCTTTATTTTTTTCAAAGAAAATTTTTCTTATTTTAATAGAAATATCTTTTATTTTTGAAGTTTTTTTGGAAAGGATTTTCTTCTTTAAGCCAAATTCCTCACCATTAAATAATTGATCAATTTTGTTTATGTTTTGATGTTTTTATGAGAATTTGATTCATTCTAAATTCTGTATAATTTTATAAATTATTATCACTATTCTTTATCAATTTCCTAATAAACATTTAATTATCTAAATCAAATGATTAAGTAACTTATTTGAACATTTTTTCTTGAAACTTATTGTTTTCAATAAAAAAATAAAGTATAAATCCTAATAATAAAGACAATCGAGGTTCTCCTTGATATCTGCTTGATATCGCCTTAATATCAACTTTTTTAAAATATATTTTTTACCTTATTTTAATCATTTCATTTTGAATATATTGATGAGAGTGCTTAGTTGAATCAAATTTAACAAATTGTATCAAAAAATTTCTTAATTTCAATTGCGACGAATCAAAAATTCTTTATTATTATATTTATTTTTGAGTTTTTTATATTTGAAACTGAAATTTAAAACTGTAAAATTTTTGTATCTAATTATTTTTCAATTAAAAATCAAATTTAGAATCTGAACCTAAACACCATTTCAAACATTTTAACTAAGCTGAAATAAAAAATTGAAAAAAAATTATCCTTTAGTATTCAAGAACAATTAATAACTACATCTGATTTGTAGTTAGCTTTTGAATCAAATCCGAATATAGAAAAATCTGATATTTTAAAAATCAAATTAAAAATAAAACCAAAAAAAACAAAAAGTGAGTCACAATTTTTGAAATTAGTATTACCGATTTTTTATTACTGAATTTTCACTAAAAAAAAGTAAACAACAAGATTTTTGGCTAATAATTATATTCATTTGAAAAAAAATTACATAGTCTTAATTTTCTTTGTTACAATTTGTATTTTCGAAGAACTCTTTTTTTTTTTTCTGTGTGACTTTCTAAAAAAGAAATTATCTATAAAAAAGAAAGAAATAGAAAAAAAAAAGATAAAGAAAAATTAGAAAAAATGATTCTGATCCAAAAATTTGAAAATATTTTTTTGATACGAATACATAAATAAACCCTCAAAAAACTGATTTATCATTATGAAGTAAGTCAAGAATTTTGAAATATAATTTATTTGTTGTAAATATATGGTATAACTTATCTTTCAACTTTCCAAAAAAAAATTTTGTTAAGTCATATCAAATTTCAATTTTTTAAGTCAATAAAGCAGAAAAACTTTAAAATTTTCCATATTGAGAATTGGTAACTTTGATGGTTTGTTTTAATTCATTGTATGTGATTAAATTGGAAAATTGAATGAAAATTTGGATCTTTTTATTTTGTTATGCCAATATTATTTTGTATTCTGGTAAACCTTAGTTAAGTTTTTTATAATTTAAGTACTTTAAAGAAAATTTTAAGTTTTTCTTTTAATTTCTAAAATTAAAAAAAAAACTCGGTAAACCTTTCTAAAGTTTAAAAAAAAGAGTTAAAGAAAAAAGTGATTCTATTCTTTTAAAATCTGGAAAATCTAATCACTGGGTTTTTTTTTCTTTAATTAAAAAAAAGCCTAGGTACTTGAGGGCACTTCGTTTAGGTTTTTTTTAATTTTTTTTTTGATTAGAGAACCAATAGAATTTCGAAACGAAAACATGAATTAAAAAAAATAACGATTAAATTTTCATGAATTTTTACAAATTGAACATAATTTAAATTGTCTTTCTATTTTTAAAACGAATCAAAAAAAAAAAAAGCAGTACTAACTTTTCTTGAGTTTTCGGTTTATTTGTGAAGTGTTCTAGGTTTTTTTTTTCTTTTTGAAATAAACCGAAAATTTATTAAAATTTTCTGTTTATTTCAAAAAGTAAAAAAAACCTAACGAAAATCAATAGATTTAACAGATTAAACAGAAAAACTCAAGAAATCCATCTTTAACACTTAACAAATAAAACAGAAAACCTCAAGAAAACCGCCATTAGGTTTTCTTAAAAATCAAAGAAATTGATTAAATCATAGATTTTATTAAACACTGTTGAATTTCAGAACACTTGGGCACTTGACTACACTCTACAGCACTTTAAGACACTTTTAGTTAAGTTTTCAAGAATTTAAACGAATTGAGAAAAATCTTCGATTTTTCCCTCTTCTTTTGAAAAGATCAAGAAAACTTAGGCACTTTACTGTAACTTCCCAGGAAGAGAGGGGCGAAAAGAGAGTTTATTGATATTTACAGAATAATTAAATCAATAAAAAAAAAGGATAAAATGAGATTGTTTGAAAATGTTTAAAGTTATCCCAACAAAATACATTTATTTAATTTTTTAAAATTCAGAATCTGTTTTCTGAAAAGAGAAAAACCAAAAAGGGTTTTAATACAAAGCTTTTGAAAGTGTTAGTTGTCAAAACTTTAAATGAAAAACTGTTGAGTCTGTCACTAATCTTTCCTTTCGAAATTTGTGGAAATTTGAGAAAAAATAAATGTGCCAATTAAAAAATGTTTTCAAAATTTTTAGAGTTTTTTTGGGATGCTATAAATCATTTTTTTATATTTTGGAATTTTCAATTTGGTGTAATAATATTTAACTTATGGGAAACGAGATTTACTCTTCTGTTTCTCATCGTAAAATTAAAAAGTATTTAAAGCTTGTTAAAAAACAAAGAAACTTTATTGCAATTATCGATACGAATTTGTGTTGGCTTACAGCAAACCCTAGCCTTTTAAAATTTTTAAATCTTGAAAAATCTAAACAATTAACAGTCCTCACAATTCACGATCTGTTCCCGGCTGTTCAAAAAAGATCTCAAAAAAAAACTTTTGAGATTCTTGTTTACTCTCTTCGACAACTGAAGTAAAATCCTTTTTTTTTTTTTTTTTCTAAAATGAGCTCGTTTTTTTACTTTTTTTAATGCTTTTTATGTAATTTTCCTCACAACCTTTATTATCTTTTGTGAAATTCTTAGATCTCTTGTGAACAATGAAGCCATAAGGCTTACTCTTGAATATAATAATCTTGAAGGTGGAACTGGTATGGCAATTTTTGCGTTTTCTCGTAAATGTTTTAATTATTTCTTTTTTTTTAAACAAAGAAAACGAAAAGCCACAAACAATTTTTTAATAGAAATTCCTTTTTTTTTTTTTTTTTTTTTTCTAATGTTGTAGTTGTTGAAATAAATAGAATTGAATTGATACAAATACTAGTAACACCCATTGAAAATCTGGATACCAAAAATACAAATAACAAAGAAAATACAAGACCTGATTTTTCGAATTTATCAAGTTCTAATATTGAATCAAATGAAAATGAATTAGACAAACAAAAATCAGAAAACCAAACAAAAAAGATCCAAAAAGAAAAAGAAAAGGTAAAAGAAAAAGAAAAAGAAGAAGAAAAAGAAAATGAAAATGAAAAGGTAAATGAAAAAGAAAAAGAAAATGAAAATGAATTAGACAAACAAAAATCAGAAAACCAAACAAAAAAGATCCAAAAAGAAAAAGAAAAGGTAAAAGAAAAAGAAAAAGAAAAGGAAAAAGAAAAAGAAAAAGAAAATGAAAATGAAAAAGAAAAAGAAAAAGAAAATGAAAAAGAAAATGAAAAAGAAAATGAAAAAGAAAAAGAAAAAGAAAAAGAAAAAGAAAAAGAAAATGAAAAAGAAAAAGAAAATGAAAAAGAAAAAGAAAAAGATAAGGAAAATGAAAATGAAAATGAAAAAGAAAAGGTAAATGAACCAACAACTAACACACAAACACAAAGAGTAATCAAAACAAAAAGTTATATTGAAGAAAATTTAGAAGAAATTGAAATGATTATGACAACCACGAAAGATAATTTAATTGAAAAATTTGAATTACAGAAATATTTGGTTGACAGAGTAACTAAGGATTTTGATGATATCCTTAAAATACACCAAAAAATATTAAATCAAAAAAAAGAAAAGACTAAAAAGCTTTCTCAAGAATTATTAGATCTTCGAAAATCTATCAAAAATAAATTTGGTGTGATTGAAGCCAAAATGCACAGAATGTTATCAGAATTGGAGAAAGAAAAAAAAACTAAAAGAGAAGTGTTTGATAAAAACTTACATATCAGACGTTCACTTAAAAATATAAAGAGCCAATTAAAATTACTGGCAAGGCATAAAGAAGAAATATCACAATTCCCAAATATTTTAACCCTTTATCAACAACTTTATGATTTGCTTGAAATTGATTAAAAAAAAAAAAAAAAGAATATTTGAATTGATGATTTTAATTTTAGCTTTTATTTTTTACAAAGAATAAAGTGTATCATTTATTTTCCAAAACATATATATTATTCAAATAACTGTTTTTTTTTAATTTTTATAAATATTCTTTTTTTTTTATTATCATTAAGAGAGTTGCAATACCATAACAACCACTGAAATTGAAACATGTGATAGTTTATGAAAAATTATTTTGGAGAATCTAGAACTTAAAGTTTAGAATCCCTGAAATTCGAAAAAATATTTTTAACAAAACAAAAAATGAAAAAACTGTTATTTTTTTTTTATTGTTGAAGAAGTGTAAATTACACTCTAGTTGCCCTTAGACTTAAATTCCCTTTCAGAAATTTAAGCGTAAAATCATAGATTTCACGATTATTAAGTAATGAAAATAATTTCAAACTATTACAGTTTAAAATCAATTCATTAAGATTTATTTCTTTTAATTTATTAAGAAAAATTAATCTATTTTTTTCATAAGAAGGACATACCCATAAAAAATGATTAATATCTTCTATTATTTCCTTATGTTCATACTTTAAACATAAAGGACAATATTTCGTTGAATTTTTATTTATTACATAATAGTATCTGTTTAAGCAGTTAGTAAATGTTCTGAATTTGAGGATTGTTGAGCTTGAAGGATAACTTAAATATCTTTGGGTTTTAAATAAAGAGTTTTGGTATTATATTATTTTGAAATATTTCTGCACTTTCCAGCTCTTGGAATTCAATAATTCCTTATATGTATATTTGCAAATTTCTTCTTTCAATTCGATTAAATCCTTTGAATTCCAATTGATTTTATTGTTTATTCTTTGATTAAATTTTATTAATTTTTCAAAATAAGGGAGAGATAAATTTTTTAATTTTTTTTTGAATTTGAATTTTTTTTTATTAACCGAAATTACCAGATTTTCAATTTTAAATTCTGTTTTATAAATTAGAATTGGTGTGTTTCTGTTTATTTTACATATTTCCGTAATACATGAATTAATCCAAGAATTTAAGTAATTTAAAGTTTTTATTTCCAAAAAACTGTTATTTTTACTAATATCCTATTTAAAAATTCATAGAAAAAATAATTTCAAAAATATATGTTTCAAAGTAATTTTGAGAAATATTTTTTAATTTTTTTAAGGGTATTATTATTTTTGAGATCTAATACAACAGCAATTCCAACACAATCATGAAAATTTCTAGAAATAGAAAATAATTTTCTGTTGTAATTTTATCTTGTATAATAAACAGTATATTGTTTATTGTGGTTTATGATAAAACCTCTAAAATGAAAAACTAAATAGAAATAGAAAATAATTTATGCATTTTTTCTTTTGGTTTTTGATTACATTTGACATACAAATAAAGGTAATAAAGAACTTACATTAAGATGAATCTTCAATTTCCAAAATTGTGGATACCCTGTGTTTAAACAATTTAAAAAGAATGATCAAAAACCCCTTTCAAGTTTCTCTGATTTCTGTGATTTCCTATCCATTTAATTTCAGTTCTTTTCTTTAGTTAGTTTCTTTAAAAAAATTCATATTGATTAAATATAAATTGAAATTTTTATCTAATGATATGTCTTGATATAAAACGCTAATGTTTTATTGATATGGGCTGGATAGAGAACTTTACAATCTGTTAAAGAGAGTATTTTGGAGTGACTAAAGTTAAGATTTCCAATTCAAAGAATACCTGTAAAAGTATCACAGTTGATAAAATAATCACAATTTTATCAAAAAAAAAAACATAAAAAATATAGAAATTATTTTTGCACAGGATTTAACTAATTATAATTCAAAATAAAAAAAATATGTTTTATTTTTTATCTTACATGGGTGTCGAATATAATTTCTAGATAATTCTTTTGAATTTTCATAAAGAAAAAATATTTTTTTAAAAACTCTTTGACTATTATTAAAATTATTTAAATCTATTTTAAAAATAGTTAGTTTAACTTAAACTCAAAAATTTTACAAAATGTATCTGAATTATAAAAGAAAAAAATAATACTAGAAAATAGTTTCTCCGTATTTGGAATTTATGATTATGGGAATTTTAAAAAAGTATTAAACACTCATTTGAATATACAAAAAGAAAAATAATCAATATCAAATTCTGAATAAAAAAATTTTTTTTATTACAATCTACCTTGTTTTCAATACTCAAGATTTTCTAAAATAGTTAAGTGTTTTTTTACTATTGTTTGTCGTCAGGTTCTTTGATCCCCTGATATGTAATTTTTTTAGAAAAAAAATATATACATATTTATATTGAAACAAGGGTTGTATTCTTTGAACATAAATATTTTTATAACTAAAGACTGGATATAATGATATTTGAAAGTTTAAAAAAGTAAATTTAGAGTCTAAAAAAAAAGTTCCACTTAAACGCTCTTTAGAAAATCATCTGTTGTTTGAAACAAGGTAGATTGTAAATATAATAATTTTTCATCAGAATTAGAAAATGATTATTTTTCTTTTTATATATTCAAATGAGTGTTTAGTACTTTTTTAAAATTCACATAATAATAAATTCCTAATATGGAGAAACTATTTAATAAAATTAATTTTTTCTTTTATCATTCAGATACATTTTATAACAGTTTTGAGTTCAATTAAATTAAATATTTTTAAAAAGTTTTTTGATCAATTAAAAGCAATTCCAAATTTACTTTTTCAACAAATAACATTTGGATAATCAAATAAATTTTAAAATCGTATTATAAGTTTCAATTTTCCAATATTTTTTTACCTTCTCTTTACCTTCACTTTGAAACAAAAACCAAAATCAAAAGCTAGACTGATTATTGTAATCAAAATAAAATTAAAAAAATCAAATTAAACCCAAAAATTTATTCATGTCCCATTTTCCAAATTTGAAATTTTAATAGTAAATCTTAGTAAAAATAAATTTTTTTCGTATTTTTTATTGCTCTATTCTTTCTATTCAAGTCAAGTGTTCTTTAAAAATCCTTTTAAGATATTAATTAAGTATAAAAAATTTTTATTTTATATAGCTTTATTGATCAGTGAAAAATAAGTAAAACAATAATTGACAAATTTTTTTATTCACTAACATCTAACATATAAAACCAATTTGAAAATTTTTTTCCATAGGATAATTTATTTTGGAATCATACTCATAAATTTAGGACTTACCAATTCCATTTTTGTCGAAAAATCCAAAACTTTGTTTCATTTTTTTTTGAAACTCCAAAATTAAAAAAGAATAAAAAATGTTGATTGACAATTATTCCAACACAAAAAGAAGAGGATATTGTTTAATTCAATGTCTAACACTTGTTACAGTTGTTTTACTTCTTGCTTTCTTTGCACCTAATGCTGAAGAAACAATTAATTCTGATGTTACCTATGAAGCTCACCAATTGAATGACTCACAAGTTTTATATGAGCTCTCAGTCTCAAACACAAATTCGTTAAATCGTTATATGATCATTGGCATTGAAGCAACCACAAATTCGATGATCGGTGTTGAAAAAGAAATTTCCGTTAAAGGTGAAATCTATGGTTCTTCTGAAAACAAAGACACAAAAGAAAAATCAAAAGAGATCCAAGTTATTGACAAAAAACTAATCATCAAATGCCCATTTCCAAAAAACAGTGTATGTCTACCAAAATCACCACTTCGTTGAGTTCTTAATTTTGTTTTTGTCTTTTTTTATTATTTTCTTTTGTTTTGCTTGATTAATTTATCAAAATCACTTTTTTTCTTGAAACACCTTCTTCAATTTTTTTTTTTTAATTCATTAATTCTCGTTTCTGTCTGCTTGTTTCTTTAACATTAATTTTTGTTAGAAAACTGATCGTTCTTGTGAAACAACAAAACTTGTTCAACTTACAAACCTAAATTATAAAAAATACTTTTTAAGCCTGACAATCACTGAAAATTCTGCGATCGAGGCTTTAAAAAAAATTGACTTCCAGGTAAAATTTCCCTCTTTCAGCTTCAATAAACAAACCGTCAACAAATCAAACAGTTGGAATTTATAACTAAATAATCAAAATTTTGTTTCTCTTTTTCTTTTTGTTTCAATTTTTTATTGTTCTCCGCCCACTATCTCCAAAATAATAAAACACAAAATCAGTACACCGTTGTTTCAAAATCAAAATCAATTTTGACCTTATGTCTCAGGAGTTGTTTTGCGTTTGGTTGTTTGATTTTCTTATTTGTTTGGCTTCTTTTAAGCAGAAGATCTATTGAAAAAAGCCGAAGTATCGAACAAAAATGGATCCCCTTTTTAATTATATTGCTTTTCTTTTATAATAACCCAATGCACTCAACAATTTATTATTTAGATTCTTCAGCTTGGGAGCTTGTGGAAATCATTTTTGAAACATTCTTTTTAGCAACTGTCTTATTATTTTTGCTTTCAATTTTTCATTCCTTAAGATTAACAAGCTTAAATTATAGTTCCCAATCCAAGCATGTAACATTTTCCTTTTCTTTTATAAGTCTTTCTTATTCTTTTTTTTTCAGTTTTACAATAATTTGTTAGAATGAAGTTTTCTTTTGTTATTTGATTGTTTACACTTTTGATAAAAAATTATTAAGAATTGGCTTTCCAATAAAATTATGATTACTGTTATTTTCTGATTAATAAAGGAAAATTTTTATATCAGGTTCTCAAATATTTTTCAAATTATTTGTTGTAAAAACTTGAAACATCTTCACAAACTCAATAAGAATGGATATTTTTAGAAATTTTATTAAGCTTCCTTATTGGACTTTGAGATAAAATTTTAATAATTTTAACTTTATTTTGATAGTATTCAATTTTTTTTCAAGAGAAAAGCCCATTTTGTAAGTTTTAAGAACATTTCAAATTCCAAATTATTAGAGAAAAAACATTTCTTGACGAAAGCGGAACTAATGGTATACAAATAAATTTTAATTGAACCAGCCTCGATTTTTTTGCAAATTCTTTTTTAATAAAACAAATTTTGATAAAATTTTTATATTTGATTTTATTATATTAAATACTATTAGAATTTAAAGTATAAAAAATGTCAGATCTATCAGTTCTTCAAAATATTAATTAAAGGGGGTTTATTGTAGCAATAATCCAAATCACCAATCTCAAAAAAAAATCCAATAATTTTTATTCTTAAATATCTGAAATAATTCCTTTTTATATATATATAAAGTTAATTTCATCTCTAGTAGAAATCATTATGAATATTTTATTTAACTAAAATTTGATTTTTTAAATTTATTTGTCAAATTAAAAACTTTTTCAAAATCAAAGTAATTTTTGGCAAATAAAAAAATCAAAATGAAAACTAAATTTTCAAAGAGAGACAATAAAAATAATATCAAAAACTCATAATCAACAACAACTATAACAACACACCTCTCTAAATATTGCTTTAGTTTTGAAATATTTCAAAGATTAGATAAATTATTACATAATGAAGGAACACTAAAAATTTGAAAATGAAAGAATAACTTTGTTTTGCTGAAAAAAAAAAGTCACTAATTTACTGATCAATTCATTAAAGAGAAGAAAATCGCCCAAACATTTGTCTTTTATCCAAAATAACAAATTTGTTCACGTTTCAGAGGAAAATTGAATCGAAAATTTTAGTTGAGGCCTATTCATTTTTTTTTCAAATTTCAATTTTGTTAAACTGAGCAAATAAAAATCAAAAATTTATGTTTAATAAATCCCTCTTAATTTTTACTACATGATCTCAGAAAAAAGTTATATCCGTATGTGAGTAACGAATAATTTTACTGCAAGAAAATTGAACTTGTGTAGATACCACCAAACCATTCCAGAAAAAAATTGTCAAATGAAAAAAAATTGTCAAATTTGTTTTATTTGTAAAATGTAGTAAAAAGGAAAAATTTGTCAAATATTTTTTTACTTATTTTTCACTGATCAATGAAGATACGTAAAACTGAAATTCCTCAAACTTGATTAATACGATTGTTAAAACTCTTAAATCCAATTTTACATAAATAGGAAAAAGTATAAAGCCACAAAAAATCCCAAAAAAAAATCACTTTTACTAAGAATTACTATTAAAATTTCAATTTTGGAAAATTTTAACCATTTCAAAAATTTTGGTTTAATTTGATGTTTTGTAATTATATTTTGGTCATAATAATCAATCTAATTTTTGGACTTTTGTTTTTGTTTCAAAGTGAAGGAAAAAAGAAGGTAAAAAATATTGGAAAATGAGAACTTTTACTACTGTTTTAAAATTAAAATCCATTGGATAATTTTTTTCCATTTGACAATTTTTTGAGGAATGGTAAATCAAAATTATTATTACAAATGTAAACCAATGGAAAAATTTATTAAAAAAGAAAATTAGATCTCTTTTCAAGATTTTTTGAGCCAGAAAAAATAAACAAATTGAAAAAGTTTAGATTTAATTTTGAAATATACAATTTTACAAAGCAAGATTTCTGTAAGGAATTTTTTCGAAATTGAAAAGTTTTCACAAAAAAATTACCTTCTGAAGCAAGTGCTAAGAAAAAAACATTCCAATTATTATAAAAAAAATTAAAAAAAATATTTGATTTGAACTGGTTAAACCATCTCTCTCTTTTGCAAAACAAACTTTAATTTTTCAAACTTTTTAATCAACATTCAACAAATACACTCCAAAGAATTAATTATTTCAAAGGAAGAATTTATTTCAAGAATACTTTATATACACTTATTCGGAATTACAATAAATTAAAAATAAAAAACAAAAGATCTATGGGTAATACAAACCACAGGATATATTTTGAACAATACTTAAAACCCGAAAGAACAAGATTTTTTCGAGAACCGATAAGGCTCCAGTGGTAAAGTGCCCAACTTGCAAATATGAAGGACAGAGATTCAATTCTCATTAACCAAATTATTTTTGATTGTTTATCATTTTCTCAAAAAGTTACAAACACTACAAAAGCAAACAGGGTTTAATTTTAATTAATTAAAAATCGGTCTTCTGCTTCATATAGAGCTTGATAATTCTTGGACGAAATCGTCTGCATGATTTTGAATCTTTTTGGACTATTCTAAAAAATCGAACCTGAATAAAAATAGGAACAAAATCTCTTCTCGGTTTATGGAGCGGTTCCGATTCTTGAGAGAATTCACCGGTTCTTACTCGATTCAACGCAATATCTCCAATTTAAATTAGTGATTTTTAGAGTTTCAAAAAGTGCCATCAAGTGTCGTAAAGTGTCGTAGAGTGTCGTCAAGTGCCTAGGTTTTCCAGAATTCAAAAGAATAGAGTAAAATCAAAGATTTAACTCGATTTTTTTAAATTTTGGAAAACCTAACGGCGGTTTTCTTGAGGTTTTCTGTTTTATTTGTTAAGTGTTCTAGGTTTTTTTTACTTTTTGAAATAAACCGAAAATTTATTAAAATTTTCTGTTTATTTCAAAAAGTAAAAAGAAAACCTAACGGCGCTTTTCCATAATTCAAAAGAAAAGAGAAAAATCAAAGATTTTACTTAATTCTTATAAATTTTGGAAAAAGCTAACAGTAGTTTTTTTATTTCTTGTTTTTGTTTCGAAAATTTATCGATTGTCTTATGAAAACAAATATTAAAAAAAAGCTACCATCAAGTTTACAGAGTTCAAAAGAATTGAGTAAAATCAAATATTTTTATTTGTTCTTTTTAATCCTAGAAACCCTAACTGTAAAGAGGTGAACTTTTAGTACTTGGTCTTTAATGCAAAATAAATAAATAAATCTAATTTTTTCCACTTTAACCTTTGAAACAATATTCTTTGTTAACCATTACTTTGAATCAATAATTTTAAATCTGTTATTTTGGATCATGAATTTTCAGAAAATAAACTCCATTTCACTCAAAGAGTCCAACTAAAAACGAAAAATTCAATTTTTTTTTATATAAGAATCAACCAACATAAGATTGTTTAGAAATAAGAGAAATAAACTACTTTAGATTAGAGTTGGTGATATTTATAAAAGAAATACCTAAACAAACTATAAATTTCAAAAAAAAAGAAATTTTCAAAAATTTTTAATCACCTTCAATTGGAAAGTCTCTTGCAAAATTTCTCAAGTTCTTTAGGAAACTGAAATTTTTGACAATAAGATTTTGCACTTGTAAAAATATGAATTTTAAAAGAATATTCAAAGCCTAACTTTTCTTAATGTTAATTTGTGATTTCAAACAGTTTTTTTTTTTTCAAAGTTAATTTTTAAAAAATAAATAAAAATAAAGCTAAAAAGAAAAAAAAAACAAAAAAAATTAAACAAAATGAGAAAAAATGAAAATTAAAAAATTATCTAATCTCAATTTGAAAATTTATTCATAAGAATATTGGATTAAACTTAGAGAATTTGTTCTATTTTTTCAATGAAACTGGGCCCCTTTAACTGAAAAAGAGTTTATTTAAAAAATAATTAGTCAATTTTTTCAATGAAATAATTTCATTATACACATAAAGATAAAAAAGAAACATAACTTACTCGAATGAACTTATAGAAATTGTTTTCATTTTTTTTTATATTTTTTTCAAAAAAGCTTTTTTGATCTTATTTTTTTAAGTTGTAATAGAATAATGGTTTGATTAAAATGCTTATCTTCTTAAAAAAAAAAATAAAAAAAAATTGATTGTATTACTCTTTGAATTATTTCAACGATCTATGGCTACGCATTTCCAGATTTATAAAAATATCCAAAAAACCCAAAGTTGTAAAATTTACGATAAAAAAATGAAAAAATTTGAATATTTATCATTGAATTTGCTTTATTGTAATTTTCTCACAAAAACAATAAATAATAATAATTTGTATTTTAAACTTCAAATATTTCATTGCACTCCAAATTTTTTTTTTTTTTTTAATATTGACACATTTTAAATATAAAAATTAAAAAAAAGAATTTCTTTCTGCTATCCAATATATTAAACATTATTTAATAACTAAATGTTATAAAATGCTTAAAAAATAAAAATTTAAAAGACTAATTAAATGTGTTAGGGTATTTAAAAGTGATTATATTCTTTATTGTTTTAGAGATCATTAAATGCTATATTTTAATCATAATTCTGATTTTGAATTTCTATTTACTAATATTTATTTACCATTTACTCAACTTTATTTCTTTCTTTGTGTCAAAATGGGTAAACAATTTTGATTTTTCCAATAAACTTAAAATTGAATGAACAAAAAGAATTAAAGTCAAGCAATGAACATAAGGACATTAAAAAATAAATAAATAAATAAATAAAAGAACCAACCTTGTTTAATAATTATTATTTTCTTTAGTACTATGATTATTATCTTTTCCTATTAAATAAATCAAAATTATGGTATCAATTCGAAATAGAATGCATTTTTTTTAAGAAATTCAATAACAAACAAAAATTTAAAAAAAAATTGAATACAATCAATTTTTTTAGAATGAAGTTCAAAATATTAGGATTTGCAAATAACAAAATATATCAAGTTAAATCCTATACATGGAAATTCATCATTTAATTGTCCAAATTTTATCAAAAAGTATCCAATTTCAAGATAATTTTATGAAAAGTATTTGCGATAAATTCATCTTAGTTCTTTATTTCTAAATTTGTGATTATTAATAATTTTTTCTTTTCTAATATTGAAAACTTTGTTTTCAAAAATAAATTCTTTCTAAAATAGGGCGAAATAAAAAGAGGATTTCTACGTTTCTATCTAACCAAAATCCTTTTTTCGATTCTTTTTTTTGCATTTCTTACAACAGAAGCAATATTTGGGAGGTTGCAAAGTTGGGGCTTTACACATGAAGAATTATTTCCCTGGGAAAAATCAAATTATCCGGTCATTGTGATCTCTATTTTGATTCAGCTAATTGCATTATTTTGGTTTCTTTATCTATTTTACCGATCAAGAATTGAATCTGTACCGCATCCTGTATTAAACATGAAATGGAGATATCTCTCAAATTCAATTATTATTTTATTTGTCATTGTAATAATAGCAATTACTTTGGAAAAATCTCTAAAATTAACAAACTCTTCATTTTTGGAAATTTCTTTTTTAATTGTTTCTAATCTATGGATTATTGCCTTTTCAATACCTTTTATCCCGACACAGGGTAATAGGAAAATTTTAAAGGAAAATTCTGTCCCAGTTGACTCGTTGCGATTATCTGACAATTCAAAGTCAGATACTGTTTCAAGTCAATATGATAATGAGTTTGAATTATCAGAAAACCAATATGGTGAAGATTTAAATAGCCAAGAAAGTTTCAAAGAAAATTCAAGTGAATTTTAATTCAAGTGGATTTTAATTTTTATAGCTTTTTTCCCTCATTTCTTATTTTTTTTTAATTTTTTCTTTTTTCTTTCATTTTTTTTTTAAATAAATTTTTATAATATCATAGTTTTTACGAGCAAATTGAAATAATTAAATTTTTTTATATTTTTATTTTGTGATCAATATTTATTTTTTTATCGTTAGGCAGAGATTTTTAGAACAATTCACACAAAAAAATGTTAAAAACGAAAAGAATGTATGTTATTAATTAATTGTTAAAAGTTTAAATTATTTTATAGAATTCCTTTTCAAAATAATTTTAGATAAAATGTGCCAGGAATATATAATTTTGGCTTTGACTTTTTACATATTAAAAAGAATTTTTACAAATTGGTGACAAATAAATACTAAACTCTTTTTTAAAAATTGTGACTCACCTGAAATAATAAATTGAAAAAAAAAAATTATCCTTTAGTATTCAAGAACAATTAATAACAAAATATAATTTGTAATTTACTTTTAAGTCATTCCAAATCGATAAAAGCCTGATATATTAAAAATTAAAAAAAAATCAAAAATCAAAAACTAAAAAAAAAAGGTGAGTCACAATTTTTGAAATGAGCATTACTGATTTTTTATTACTGAACTTTCACTGAAAAAAGGTTGAACAACAAGATTTTTTATGAATAATTAAATTCATTTTCAAAGACATTAGATAGTCTCAATTTTCTTCATGATTATTTGTCTTTTCGAAGATCTCTTTTTTTTTTTAACACAGGATCTTTTTAAAAAAAAAAAAAAAAAAAAAAGAAAAATAATCAAAAAAAAGAAAAACAAAAAATTGAAAAGAAAAAAAAAACTTTGAAAAAGCAAAAAAAAATTTGCAAAATTAGAAAAAAAGATTCAAATCCAAAAATTTGAAAATATTTTTTGTAAAGAACACTGGAACAGACCCTCAAAACAACTCCCATTAACATTATAAAATGAGTCAAAATTTTTGAAAAATAGTTTATTTGTAAAGAAAAAAAGATCTAAACAAAAAACTCAAATAAATTTAGAAATAAATTCTTATTCATTACAGGATTTTCATTTTGACTCATAATAGAAAATAATTTTTGAGAAATATTTAATAAAATATTAATTGAGGGATTTTTGTAAAATGTAGATATTTGTAGATTCTCAATATTTGAATACAATTTGTTTTTCACTATTTGCTTGAAAATGATAAATATTGTTTGAGTGGGGAAAAACACTTCATTTATCATCATTTATTTTTAATCATGATTTAAAATAGTTGATGTTTGAGATACAGATGTTTCTGATGTTTAATTTTTCTTTAATTTTCTCAAAAAAATAAATGGTTTTAGTGAAATTGGGTTAAGGTCAGGTGTTTTATAAGTTAAATTACTCCCCTAAAAAAATTACAAATGTGGAGAATTTACAAAAATCTACAAAAATTAAATTCAGTAAAAAAAAGGGATGTTCAAAATGGAAAATTCAATAATTTTATCCAACTTTCTTTATGTTGTTTCAAATTTTGAATGTTTTACTAATTCGTAAATTATCTGTAATTTTCTTTGGAAAATACCGCAGTATAAATAAAAAAAATATGTTTACTTTAATACATTATTAAGCACATAAAATTGCTTACAAGAAATTATGGTCACAAAAATATATAAAATAATTAATATTCTCAAATAACGAGAAAAAATGGTCTAATTTTGATAATTTTTTTAAGAATAAAGTATTTCAATATGTATTCTATTTTTTTTTTAACAGTAATCTACAAATTTAAAAAATTTTAAATAAAGAAATATTACATTATTACTTATATAAAAATAGATATATCTCTTAAAAGTGTGATAGAACATTCTAGTTGTTATGAAAAGATTTTGAAAAATCATTGACTTATTAGACAATTTTTGAAATTTTTTTTATCTTTTTATTTTCAAATCTAATGAAAGTCAAATAGGAAATGTATTTTACTTATGAAATTTAACTTTAGAAATGATATTTGTGGTTCTTTTAGAATAATAATAATAATATTTTTTTGTAATTTTTTTTTTTTCATAAATCTGATATGAGATCTTGAACATGATTTACTTTTGATTGAAATATTTTGTTTAATGGAACCGGTTTACATGATCAATAAAAACTAAGAAAAAAGTCCTTCATTGTTTGAAAAGTCAGAAATTGAGTAAATTCCCTCTCTTTACATAAAAACAATTCTTAAATTCGAGTAGTTTTATTTTCTAGTCTCGAAAGAAACCAATCTCATTTCAAAAGAAATTTATTAGTTTTTTTTTTCATCGAAAAAAGAGAGAAAAGAGGTTATTTATAGAATATTTTGGAAAGGAGAAAAAAAAAATTAAAAAAGCAAGGAGAAAAAAAAATAAAAAACATTTTTGAATTTAATGATCAAGTAAAGAATTTTTAGTGGAATGCTCAAAATCAGTCATTGTCAAGTGCACAATGCACACAAAGTTTTTATATTTGATCTTTTTGAGAATCTCTATACAAACAGGGAATAAAAGAGAAAACAAATCACTTGAAAAGTTGGAATGATCTAATTTATCTCTGTAAAATTTAAACCAAGTTTTATCTTCAATGTAAAGAAAAGATAAAATTTAACTTCAATACTTTTCATTAATTCCATTGGGAGAATGAGACCCTTTGTAGAACAAGTTATTCAAAGTACCATTAAAAACAGAAAATTCGTTGTCTTGTTTAAGTTTGTAAGATTTTTGTTTTTTGTTTCCACGAGTTAGATCCTGAGTTCTAAAAATAAATGGCATATCATATTTTTTCATCTTATCAACATTCACCTTTTTATAATTCTTTGTTTTGAATCCCCTTCCAGACTCAAAATATTGATATATTTCTAGTACTAAGATGATATTCATCATCGTTCTTTGAACTCCTTAATATCTTCTTATATCAATTTGAACAATCTCTTTTTATTTTCCTTCCAAAATCCAAACTCAAATCATAACAAAGTGATAGTTTCCAAATCAAAATAATAAACAACAGATATTTTTTTTATTAAAAAATCACTTATAAAACAAAATTTTAGGATCAAAAAGTGATATATTTGTTGTAAAATGATTTTTTATTTGTTTAGCTTTATATCAACTAATTTAATCGCCTTACAGTTTACTTCACAATACTAGGATTCTGCAAAATAATTCGGAGAGAACAAGAAATGAAAAATCCAGTTTTCAATTCGTCTTGTTTTGTTCAAGAATTGACTTATTTTTAAGATTAACAAGAATTTTTCTTTGTAGAATCCTCTAAAATCCTTCAAATTTGCAATATTTTGACTTTACTTTGTTAGTACATTCGTTTAATTCACTTTCATTGTTTTAGTTATTTTCTTTTAATCCCCATTTCGATCACAAAATTTGAATAATCTTTGTCAGGATTCTATTTTGCACTTTTATTCACCAGACAATCATTTTTCTTTTTTTTTAATAAATAACATTACTTTTAATAATAATGTCAAATAACCAAAGAGACAAATCAGTCCTGCTCAACCGAATTTCTCAAACTGACGATTTTTTTGGCATGGAGATGAATTATCAAACATTTAACAAAAAGAAATACATAATTTTTTTTGCTCTCTTTTGTACAAGTCTTGTTCTTTTGTTAGTCATTAATTACAACGGCCCAGAGATTTATATCTCGCAGAAATTTAAAAGCCGAACAGATCCACGTTTCACAGTACATGGTGTAAGTGGCGAAATTGACGATCTTCAAAAGGAAAACAAACAAATCTATGCAGGCATTCGATTCCACAACATGCTAGATCATGAAATGCAAGGAAAAGCGTTATTACACACACAAATTTGGGGTGTTTTTAAAAAGAACCGTGTTGAAAAAGCAATACTGATTTCTAATTCGACACATAAGCGCACCATTGATTGTAAATCTTCATCGGATTGCAAAGACATTATTGTCATGCGAGAAAGGAATATCAAATACCCTACTTATAGAGTACTTGTAAGAATCAAGCCCCTATACGACGCGGAGTTTTCAGATACAATCTTTCTTATCTTTTCTTATTTAAACCCCGAAATTAAAAAATTTGAAGCAATCTTTCGTTATTTGTATCTCGCTATTTCGTTCGCCTTTCTTATTTATGGAGCAGTAACCTTGAGAAAACTCAAGAGAAACCTTTTCACAGACGAACAAAAATGGGTCTTATTATTATTGCTACCTTTGCTTGTGTTGCACAACAGTAAGTACCATTAATTTGTCTTTTCTTTTTTTCTTAATTTTTTGTTTTTTGTCTGTTTTTCGATCCTTCTTTAGAATTTACTTCCTGTCAAAATACACATTTTTTTACAAAAGCAACTCAAGTAAATAATACAAACTTGCTTCCATGAAACTAATACCTTTTTTGTATTTTCAACAATTATTTCGAGCTGTTGGTCTTTACGGTTATTATTTTAAAAAAGTATGGAAAAATAGTTTTATAAAGCCTGACATAAATTGCATAAAACTGTTAAATTATACAGTTTGAGAAACACTTTATAAAACTTTTAAAACCAACTTTTTGTTGATAGTCATGTTGTTTTGAAATTTAAAAAAAAATTAATTTTCTGACAAAGCCCAATAAGGAGGCTATCAAATTAAGAAAAAGTTTTTGTTTTTTGCCACTCCTCGCACGGTTTGTGACATAAGTTGTTTCTTCGAAAAATCAATTTTTATCAAAAAAAGACTCTCAAAATAGAGAAATCATTCTACACCTGCGAAATATTAGAACCGTTTTTTTCAAAAAGAAAGTACAGAAATTGTCCAAAATGAAATATAGTTCTTTTTTTTTGATCAATTTCCTTATTGGACAGTCGTTTTAGTCCTATTATAATTTTTTTATAATACATGAAATTTTTTTTTTTTTTTCATACTGTTATTTGAAATTTAAATAGAATATAATTTTGTTTAATTATCTTTTTTTAATTCTAAAAAATATTTGCTTCATTTAGGATTTTTAGTTCACCCAATATATTTAGCATAAAGCACAAAAAAAAAAAGAACCAATCAAATTAATAGAGACACAAAAAACACTCCATTTCTTTAAAAAATTTAGTTAAAAAGGAAAATGAAAATAAAATAAAAATTATTTCCCATTTGTTATTCAAATACCAGTAATACACAAATCATTAAATTGAATTTCAAATAGAGATAATATTGTTTTAAAAACCTTTTATTTATTTGGATAAGAAGATTAAAAAAACAATAACTGTCATCATTTCCCGGTTTGTAGGGAAATATCACTAATATCCCACCCTCCATAATGAATCTTGAAAGATATTTGGATATCTACACCCGTGCTAAAGTCCTCGTGATATCCAAACTATCTTGAAAGATTCATTCTGGCAAAAATATAAGATATTTCACAAAAACAAGGGAAATACAAAAAGTTTTGTCCTGATAGCTAAGCTGGATAAAATAGCAAAAACTAAAAAATGGAGATCAAAATACTTTATTGTTTTTTAAATAAAAAAGATTAAAATTTCTTCTTTTTTCAATTCTTATTCTTTTTTAATTGTTCGACATTAAAAATTTTACATTCCTAAAAGTTACTATCAAATGTTTAAAGGGTTATTTGAGTATCATTTGAATTTCTTTTTTATTCTCTGTTTGAAGAAGATCCAATATTTTCAAAACAATTAACACATTCAACAACATCTAAAAATTAACCAACAGTTGTTTTTTTTTTGAATATATCCCCAATAATTTCTGTTTCAAAAGTTTCTCTTCAAGTTTTTTCGATCCAAGAATTAGGTGTTTTTTTGTATCCTTATTCATACTGCTTAATTAATGGGCAAATGTTTCAATTGACAGTGCATAACTTTCCCCATATTTGAATTGTAAAGAAATTTCCCGTGTTTTTTTTGCATTTTAATGTTCCTTGAAAGAGATCTTTCTTTTTCTTTTTACTTTTGTTCAAAAAATAACTAAAAAGTCAGTTATTTCAAAGAAAAGAAAAAGGAATGAAAAGACAAAGATTTTTTTTTCTACCTTTTATATTAGTTTGTAACTAGATCCACAAAGATTTTTCAACTTTTTCCTTGTTGCTTAGAATCACTTAAAAAGAATTAAAACTTCTCATTTTGTTCTTTTAAATCTATATTCCAAATACTTTTTTTCCTCAAAATCATTACTTCTCAGAATACTCAGAACCTCAAGAAAACCCTATTTAAACTTTTCTTTTCACTTTTGTAACTCTAGAGATTTTTTTTTGAGTTACAAAATTTTGACTCAACTGTTTAGAAACAAAATTGGAAAATTCGTTTGGTAAACTCGAATTCTACTTTTGGAACACATTCCTTCTGTTTAGATCTGATTTTAAAATTTTGACAAGAAATATATTATCTTTTGATATACACTTAAAATCAAACATACATGTAGTACTAGCCATGAATACAAATTGTGCTGAAGTAATATCGCTAATACTTTGTAAAGTGGGTATCTAGTTTTCTTTTCATTTTTTGGATTTTTTTCCGTAGAGGGACATAACTTATTATTTTTAGTAACAATTAAGTAAATTCTTGAAAATCGTGTTTACATTTTTTTAGTTTTATGTTGAAAATCATTACTTTTGAAAAAAATAAATAATAATAATAAAAATTACTAATTTTTTTTTCTTACAAATCTTTATAAAAAACTATCTTTCCAATTTTTAATTTTGATTTATATATTCTATTCTAACATTTATTTCTTTTTCTATATATATAATTAATATTATTTAATAATTTTATAGATCCATTTTCAATATTATCTTTATATTCCGCATCAGCTACATATGATATTTTTGATGTTTTGTTCACAACGACATTTATTTTTGCATTCTTATTATTTGTATTGTGCTATATTGACGGCGCAAGATATAAATATAAAAAAAAATCTTTTAAAAATTTTTATTTACCAAAAATAATATTACTTGGCACAGGTTATCTCAGTTCAAATATACTTTATATTAAAGATAGACTTACAATTAAACAAGATCTTCAATATATTTCAATTTCGGATATACCAGGAATTGAGAGTATTGTACTTCTTTTATTATTTATGTTTATTGCTTACATTGTATGGATAATTGTTTCTGTCATGATTTGCTTTGTGCAATTAAATAAAGAATCATATCAATTTAAAAAATTAAAATTTCTATTATCAATGCTATCAATAATATTTTTGGTATTTTTTATCATTTTTCTAATAAGAATAAGTGGGAAAATAATCAGAAAAACTGGAATTTATTTAACTAGCTATACAACATTTAATGTATTTATGTATTTTTTAATATATGCCTATTTCCCAACAAAGAACTATTTAAAAGGAAATATAAATAACGTTGATCTGAAATCTGAAAAGGTATTACAAAAAAAAGAGGAGGGCGAAAATAATCAATCTCACGAAACTTTTCCTGAACTTCAAATTGAATCAAATAAACCACAATTTTTGACTTCAGACTCTGAAATAGAAGAAGTCATTGGAGTAACAAATGAAACTTCATCAGATTAATCAATTGTTTTATTTTTAATCAAATACAATATTCTTACCTTGCTTCTTTTTTTTTTTTTTTTTTTTTTTTTTTCAGGAAAATCAATTTATTACTAAAATTCTTTGAATGGAAATACAATTAAAAGAAAAGAAAAAAAAATAAAACAGATTTATCCAAATGAATATTTTGGGGGTGGTTTACTTTATTTTTTTTTTTGATAAAATTTTAATTTTTAAAAGTTGATATTATATTTGAATACAATTAGAAGAAATTATTGAATTTTTTATTTGAAAATAATTATTAATAAATATATCAAATAAACTTCATTTATCCTCAATTCAAAATATCAAAATAGACAATAAATAAAGGATATATTTAAATTTCCAATTGAACACGATAAAATTGAAAAATAATCAAAAATGTGACACTATATTAACAAGGTTAAGGTGATTTTTAAATGTATTTTGATAGGATAATTTTTGTTTTTGGTAGGTTAGGGTTGAATAAATAAGATAAAGTTTTATAATTCTAGATAATCCCATAAATATATGTTTGTATTTCAAAATTTTTCTTTTACAATGTCTTTGATTGATTATCAATTTGACTTTTTTTAAGTTGTAATATATTTAATTCATGTACTAAATAAACAATTTTCCAGTAAGTGGGAGTTGGAGGGGGTAAACGAAAAGTATCTAAAGCGTTTGAATCGATTTTAGAAGAAAATTTTCGGAAGAAAATTTCAAAAAAGAAATTTTTTCATTTTTTTATTTTTGTTTATTTTTTGGTTTTTTTTTTTGATATTCAAAAAAAAACTAATTAATACTGATGGGAAAACTATAAATTACAACCTAAACGTCCGTTTTCTTAAATTTTCCCAAAGGTGATTTAAGCACAAAATCCTAGATTTCACGATTGTTCAAGGGAAAGAACACACCCATTTTTTTTTTTTATGTTTAAAAAGCATAAGCAAAAAAAGGAAAAAAGAAATGGAAAAAAACATTTAAAAAGTTTTTATAAGAAGCAATAAGAAGCAATTGATGAAAAATAAAAAATCAAAAAAACAACACAATATTATCTATAATTAAGGACACCCAAAATTACAGCTAAGATACCTTTGGTTTTTTTAATAATTTGATAATTGAATATGAATATCACTTGAGGATGGATCTTTATTTAATTTTTTTAATTTCATTTTTTTTTTTTTTTTTGATCTGATTTGTTTTACACCTTTGGAGATTTTGATCATTTACTTTTTCCTTTTTATTTTCAAGTTACTCATACTTTTGTGTTTACATGTAACAGTATGCGAAAATAACTACTTTTTTTTTTTTTTTTCCTTTGTAACTCTTCTTATGAATAAAAAGAAGATTCAGTTAAGGGGAAAAATGGAAAAAATTTAATATTGGTTTATTACAGCACAATATCGAAAATATAGTTTTCAACATACAACGAAAAAAATTATAATTTTTGTTAAGTTTCTAGAATTAAATATCAAACATTTTCATATATACTAATTTTTTTTTTTTTCCTAAAGCAAATCTAAAGATCATAATGAAAAAAAAATATTCGTATATCTATAATAATTAGCTCCAAAATAATAGTCTATTAAAGGTCAGTGTATCTTTCATTTGGGCTCTTAAAAAACTGGTATATAGATTTTTTAATATAGAAAACTGTTTGTTTAAAGTAAAGGGTGGCGTGTAAAACATATTAAAAGTTATTTTTAAAAAGAGTATGTATATAAATATTATTTTTTATTTCATAAAAGGATTTGCTAGAAAATTTGAAAAAAAAGTTAATTTTATGTTTTATACTGGGTTTTTCAATGTATTTTTTATTGAAAATTAACAAATAAGTTTCTTTTAATATATTTAAAAATATTTTTTAGAAGTACCATTTTAGATACTACTACTCTAATAAAGAAGATCTGGTAATAAAACTTCGGGGTGTTTCAGATAGTACCCGGGGTATTCATAACACTAATAATCATTTAAAACGCCCTAATCCAAGTTTCTTAAAAAAATGATTAGTTGAGGTTGTTGTTATTCTGTTATTTTGCTTCTGTGACTGTATTTTTATTGATATTTTTTTTTTGATTTTTTATTGTTTTCTAATAACCAATTCTTTTCCTTAGATGGAAAAAGATAGAAATAATTTTTTAAGTCTGCCTTCTATGAATTACGGGTCAAAATCCATTTGATATTTTCAAAGTAAATGATGAAAAAAATAATTTTAATTTTACAAACTCAGATTTATTTCGATTAAAAATAATTCTTATCTAAATCGAAAATTTGTACATTTTTGGTGGGAAAAAGAAAATTAGAATATAAAAACAATTTTTTGAATATTTTAAAACCAATTACAATTAAAATACACAAGATGATCAAAAATAAAAATGTATTGATTATAACAGAAAGGGGGTTTTGGGTAGGATTAGCTTTCATTTTAGAGAAATTCGGTTTTTTTTTCATTAAGTTACTCAACTTTTTAAAACCAAATAAAATTGAAAAAAAAAAAAAAAAAGAGGGGGTGTGTATTTAAATACTAATATTATCTGGGTAGTAATTTTTATATAAAATAAATAAAATTAACTCCTTAAATGGTGTATAACAGTAAAACCGTTTTTTATTTTTACTCGAAAATCTTTTAAAGAGACCATCCTTCAGAAATTTCAGTCAATAACCCTTTATTTAGAGAAAAGGTAAATTTAAATATATTTAATTAGACCTATTCGTGTTTTGCAACAATGAACTTTTAGCTTTCTTTGTCATTTTATATATGATAAACAAAATTCCACTGGTTAATTCATCTTTTAATATTGCACAAGTTTGCAATCATATATGATTATCAGTTAACGTAATAAAAAAAAAAAAATATTCTGTTAAAGTTTATAAATTTTAAAAAAAAATACAGGCATCTTATATTTCAAAATAAAGTAAATGTATGATTGCAAAACTTTCTTTGAAAAGTTATTTTCTGAAATGAATTACTATTTTTAAAGGTTTAAAATTTTTTCCTCTTTTTTTTTAAAGTTCAAAATTCAACATATTTCTGAATTATTTCATTTTTCAATTTTTTCCTTTTTAAGAAGAAAGAAATCATATAGCCTATACTGGAAGTGTAAAAAAATTCATATTAGAAATCAAACCACTAAGTTCCAAAATAACCTAGTATAGAAAATATACAAATTGTTAAATAAATTTCAGTAATTATTACAAACTTGAAAACAAATATAATTTGTTTACGGAAAGCTGATTTTTAAATCAATTTTTTCTATTTGTCGAGTCCCAAAAAGATGAAAAAAATAACCAAAACATTAAATTAAAAATTCATCCAAAGTGCTCTTTTAAAAGCTTTAAAAATGAATTTATAACCTAAAGAAATTATTTTTCATTTGATTATTTTTAATAAATAATTAATAGTCTTTCTTAAACCTTTCAGTGGGCTAATAATATCATCAAGATTTATAATTTCAATTCATTTGTATTTTGTTTCTTTTTTAAATATTTTTAAACAAATAACAACAAATTCAAATTAATATAAGATAATCAAAAAAAATTAATAAATCTTATCAAACAACTGATTTTAGAATAAATAGTACCTTGTTTATAATACTTGGATGTTTGCCAATCACAAAAAATATTTCCGAATCTTTGAAATTTCATGAAATTTAAATAAATGTTTGAACAATAAAATAAATAATCAATTTTTTCGATCTTCCAATATTCAGATTTGTTTTTTTTTTTAAGTTTTATTAAAAATAAGATTACAGTTTCATAGTGATTTCTTCATAAAAACTTTGTGAAATCACCCATAGCTATGTTTTGGAAAAATGAAGTTGTTATCCTCAAGTATTTTTTATGTTCTTTTTCAATTCAAAAAATCAAAAAAAAAAAAGGATTTGAGATTTTACGGAAAATTAATTGGGAAAAGTGAATTCTTTTAATAAGGACAACTCTTTTCTATAAAGTTGGCAAAAGAGTTTGTTTAATCAAGTTGAATTGGTAATTTATTGGAATAAAGTACTTTAACCATTTGAAGAAATAAATCAAAAATATAGATGATCCATAAATCGAAATACTGATAAATTCTAATAAATTTCAAAAAATTTTTAGTTCAATTTCCATTTTGATAAATCTTTGAACTGTCTCTTATCAAACCGTCCAGGACAAAGAAAATTTTGAAAAACAACTAATTTACAGAGTTTCCTAACACTTGACCACATAAAATGCTTTATTCAAAGCTTGAGAAGAATAATTTCAAAAAGGAAAATCAAATAAAAATTTCCAAATATAAATCGCAATTTATCAGTATCTTCCAGGCAAATAAAAAAAGTGACTATTTATATACAAAGTTTCAAGAAAAATCTTCTTATTTTGACAAAACAAAAGCACCAAAGTCAGAAGATCAATATATAGTTTTTTTAGATGCCTGAACTTTGTATTCGGTAATTATTAATAAGCAGAAAAAATCAGATAGAAATTAAATTTAATTAGAAAACAAAGGAGTTTTTACTTAACAAAATACCTACAGATTTCTGTAAAAAACAGGTTTTTAATTATTATTAATTGTAATTTCTTTCTGAAAATATGTTTACAAAACACTAATCAAGAACTTTTACAAATTCTTCTTTCTGAACTTAAGATGAATGGAGTGTGTAATTAATTGCTTTTTTTTTAATTTCATTTTTTTTGATTGAGATTCGTAATTAAATTTTTTTTTATTCCTTTTTGGATCAGTTATTAATTAGATGGGAAAATTATTTTTATTATTTGAATGTGCACTTGGCTACACACTTTTTTCGAGAACCCAAAATGAAGAAATTGGCCAATTAGAGTCTTCTGTACAAGAAGCAATGAAAAACTTTAAAACATTTGGAAAATTGGTAAAATTGAAATCCTTTTTACCTTTTTCCTCACCTGAAGAGGCACTTGCTAACGCTACTTCAATTGCAGAAGGTACTATTTACTTTTTTTTTTTTTTTTTTGTAATTTTGTTGGATTATGCTTTTCAACAAAATCTAAAAAAAAAAACAAAATTAAAAAGAAAAGGAAAACAAATTAGAAAAAAAAACAAAATCTTTTTGTTTTCTTATCATAATTTCTAATCACGATCTAAAAAAAAAAAAAAGATCCTTTTAAATAAGATCGCAATCTTCTGAATTTGCTTAATATTTCTTTTAAACAACCAACACTAATATGAATTATTTTATTTTATTTTAAATTTACATTACGTTTTTGAAAAAAAAACAAAAAAAAAAAAAAACACAAAATTCCAAAATAAAACTTTACATCTCATCAGGAACAATTCATGACACACTCAGAAATTTTTTAGATACAAATTTAAGTTCAATGAAAGGAAAAAAATTTGAATTGGGAGTATGTGACAAAACCTTGGGAGGAAAAATCTCTGAGGAGTTTGGAATTAGATGTAGTACTGCACAAAACATTTTTGAATTAATGAGAGGGATTAGACAACACCTTAAACAATTTATTCCCCAACAAAAGTTCACAAATTTGGTTAAAGGGCAACAAGCACTGTCACGGTCATACTCAAGAGTGAAGGTCAAATTCAATGTGAACAAAGTCGATACTATGGTAATCCAAGCTGTTTCCATTATTGATCAAATAACAAAGGACTTGAATACCTTTTCGATGAGACTCAAGGAATGGTATGGATGGCATTTCCCCGAATTAAGAAAATTGGTCACCGACAATTACCAATTTGCCAAGGTTGCCATTGCCCTAAACGATCGAGCAGTCATCACCGAGGAAAAGGAAGAAAAGCTTATGGAGATCCTCGACGACTCTGAACTCGTTGAGCAGATAATCAAGGCAACAAAGTCTTCAATTGGTATGGAATTAACGCCATTGGACTCTGTTCAAGTCTATGCCCTCGCTAACCGCGTTGAAAAATTATTTGAGTACCATCAAAGTTTGGAGAGCTACTTGAAGGAAAAAATGGGCAAGATCGCACCAAATCTTTCAGTTGTAATTGGACAAAATCTCGGTGCCAAATTAATCGCGAAGGCCGGATCCTTAACAAGCCTTGCCAAATACCCATCCTCAACAGTCCAAATTCTTGGTGCTGAAAAGGCCTTGTTTAGAGCTCTTCGAAAAAATAAAAAAACACCCAAATACGGGCTATTGTTTCAATCAACTTATATTGGTAAAGCCTACCAAAAAAATAAGGGAAGAATGTCCAGATTCCTTGCAAATAAATGCTCACTCGCCGCCAGGTACGATGCCTTTTCTCCAATAACAACAGATATCTTTGGTAGAAAACTTCAAGAACAAGTAGAAGAAAGATTGAAATTTTATGAAACAGGAATCAAACCAAGAAAAAATTTGGAAGTAATGAAGGAAGCACAAGAACAACTTAAAATTATGACCTTAGAACAACAACAACAATTAGAATTAGAAATGGAAAAAGACGATCTTGAGGAACTCAAAGAAGAAGAGGAAGATGATGATGAAAAAGAAATAGAAATGAAAGAAGAAAAAGAAGACTCTGACTCTGACTCTGATGATTCCGATTCCGATTCCGATTCCGATGATTCCGATGATTCCGATGATTCCGATGATTCCGATGATTCTGATGAAAAAAAAGAAGAAAAAAAAGTTGAAAAAGAAGATTCCGATTCAGATGACTCTGATGACTCTGATGACTCCGATGATTCTGATGATTCTGATGATTCAGATGATTCCGATGATTCTGACGACTCTGACGACTCTGATGAAAAAAAAGAAGAAATAAAAGTTGAAAAAACTGAGAAAAAGGAATCTAAAAAAAAAGCAAGTTCTTCAAGTGAAGATTCTGAAGATTCTGATGATTCAGATGACTCCGATGACTCCGATGATTCTGACGATTCAGATGATTCAGAAGATTCAGATTAAAAATCAGAGATAATATTTTAAAGTTCTTTTTTTTTTTTTTTTATTTTTTTTATTTTTAAAAAATATAAAACAAAATTTAATACTAAAATTATTTTTAAAAAAATTCAAATTAAATAAATCTACAATTATGCACTTTCAAAATTTTATTTTTTTCGATCTTTTTTTTTTTACAACAGAAAAAACTTCTGAGATATCAATTTTAAATTGAAATTTTTATCTTTCTTGAACAGTAAAGGGAAATTCTTTTTCAAATTGTAGTGAAAAAAAAAAAACAAAAAATTTTTCAAAAGATAACAAATTTTATGAATTTTTAAAAGGATCTTCTAAAAACAAAGAGGTAATATACAAGAAATAATAAAACCTAAATAATTAGAATATTCAAATTATTAACAAGTTGACAATCATCACTATTGTTGAATTATGATTTGATAATTGATGTATTATTAGCCTAGATTCAGATGAAAAACAAACATCGAATTCAGATTCTTGCCCTTGTAGAGTTTTGATACAGAAAGTATTTTTTATTAATTATTTCCCAGCTTTATATTTTTATATGAGAAACCGGCATTTTGTAACTTTTTTTTTTAGTTTTTATTTGTAATTTTATTTTTTTAAACTTAAATGTAAAAACAAATTTGATAAAATTATTTTTAGTAACAATTTGAGCGAATAATTTTATTTATGAAAATAAATAACTATAAATGAACTGTATATTATTATTAAGAATTCACCCTTATAAATTCTTTATTTAATACACCTGGATGTTTGTGAAAAAATGAAAAAAAAACTAAAGGAATTCAACCCACCTTCAAAACCACTAAGATGACAATATGAAACAATTTAATAAAAATGATATTGATATAATAAGTTCTCACCACCAAAAAAAATGTTTTGATACAGTGGAAAATAATTTTTTTAATAAATATTTAAATTACAGTTTTGTTCAAAAATGTTTTTGAAAAAAGTACCCGTGTAAAGACTGTTGTGAATTTTATTTTCTTTGTGAATTTTTGTTGAATTTTTCTCAAAAAAAAAAAAATAAATAAAAAAATAATCAAAAACTTAATATTATTTCTAAATTTATTACAAAAAAATATTTTTCATAAACTCAATTATAATTGAGTTTAAAATGGATTCTATTTTAAAAGAATTTTAAAGTATTCAAAATTAAATTGAATTAGTTAATATTTTTAAAATTGTTTGGAACAATTTGCTGAAAATAAAAATCAATAAACAAAAAAAATTTTTAAAAATAAAAATTTTCGTTATTTTTTTAAAAAGGTAATAAAAATAATTTAATTATTTGTAGTTTTTTTTTTGTTTCGGAATTTTATATTTTGGTGTTTTTCTTTTTCTTTGGTTATTTTTTTTTTTGGAGTTATTTTTTTATTTTTATTACCCTTCTCCCCTTTCTTAATCTTAGTCTTCCCCCTTTTTGATCCTTTTGCCTTTTTTGATGTAGTTTTTTACTTGTTTGATTTTTTGTTTTTGTTTTCGGAGTTTTTTCCCCTTTTTTGCCTTTCTTTTTATCATTCTCACTATTACTTTCCTCTGATAGTTCAAATTCTTCTTCATTTGGGGGTTGGTTGACATTCTTTTGATTCTTTAAAGCCTTTTCAAATTTATTTAACAAAGAGCCTTTTTTTTTTTAATTTTTTTCGTTCTTATTTTTCTTTTTGGCTTCAATCATGTTTTCCGTTTTCTTTTTATTTTCTAATCCCAAGTCAATTCCAAATTCATTATCTAATTCAATTCCTTTTTCTTTTAATTCATTTTTGAAATCTAAAAACATTCTTTTTAAATCAACATATTCAACTACAAGATCTATTAAAACCTTTTGATCATTCAAAAGTTGAGAAAATAATTTTTTGGCATCCTTTGTCTTTGAATAAAAGACCAAAAAACTGTTTCTGGCTTGCTCGGTTACCGAAATATCCTTTGTTGGTAACAGCCTTTTTACTAATGATTTATGAACCAAATATTTCATTGTTTTGTCTGGTTGGGAACACAAGATCATTAAATTATTAACAATCCAATCCATCAATAATGGTTTTAAACCATTTTTCTTCTGTACCCCTCTTGTTCTTCCTCTTTTTCCTTGTCTTTATTTTTCTCTTGTTCTTCCTCTTTTGCCTTATCTTTCCTCCTTCCTTTTTTCCCCTTTTCTTTTTCTTTTTCTTTTTCCTTTTCCTTTTCCTTTTCCTTTTCTTTTTGCTTTTGCTTTTTGGCTATTAATTGCAATTCTCTGTTTTCTTTTTCTTGTTCTTGTTGATTTTCGTTCTTCTTGAGACAACAAAAAGATATTTTGTTGCGAAAAGATTGAAGTTCATCTTTTGATCGCCTTAATTCTTATTTTAATTTTCTTATCCAAAATTCTTTCTCCTACATCCCTTAATACTTCAATTGATATTTTTTCAGGGTGTGAATAAGAAATATCACAAATGCAGGAAACGGCTGCCTTTCGAACCTTTTCATTGGGATCTAATAAACGGTCTGCCAAATAGTTTTCAATTTCAGAAATCATATATTCTGGCACGATCAAGATCAATTTGGCTCTAAATTTGACCATCACTTTCCTAATTTGTGTCTCCTTATCATGGAACTTTTTCAATAATTCAAGCAACAATTGCTGATATTGCTCAACAAAGCTGGCACCATGAGAAGTAAATAGGGAACCAAGCAAATTCCCCAATTCCAAGCGCATATTGTTGTCATCAATATGAAGTTTTTCGACTAAATCTGGCAAAACATACAATCAGAGGTTTGAGTTTATGTCGTTTAATTCATAAATTAATTCATAAATTAATTCATAAATTTTGCACCGCAGATCCGTTTCAATTGCCAAGTTTCCGTAAATTAACCCACTGATGAAATGGTTGATGAAATGTTTTAATTGCTCAGAACACTTCAGCACAATTTCCCTTGTTAATTTATAGCTTGGAATTTGTTCTTGTTTTTTCTTGCCAACTAAATTTTCGAAAATTGTCTTGAGCAAGGTCATTGAAATTGAATCAGAGTCTTCCAGAACTGAGATAAACACAGACTCAATTAAATTTTGCACTTTTATTTATTTTTCTTGGTTATAGACACGATAAAGGGTCTTAAACAACTTAACCAATAATTCTTCCTCTTCTAAATCAACTAACTTTACAAAGATCTTAACAAGCGCCAATTTTTCAAGCAAGTAAAAACAAAATGGAAACAATTCACTATTTGTACTGTCCATTTTCTTCAGCTGCTTGATAAATAAATTAAAGATATCTAATAATTCGTTGTTGCCATATGGCGGCTCAGGTGCAAATATACGTAATAAATCTGTCAAACAACATGATAAAATCATCGGAATTAGGTTATTAGAATGGTCAACTAACTTTGGATCAATGAGTTTTCTTGATAAGGGTATCAATGACCCGGTTTCGATCCCTTGTTCAAGATTGCACAAAAAGTCCTTCATTTTCTGTTGTTGACGAGATCAGTATTGAAATTTGTCGTTAATCGATGAAAGAACCAGAAAAGATTATTAATTCGTGCAAAAGAAAATATAACAAAAAAAAAAAACAAGCAAGCGATCGTACTTTTAGGGCTTGTACCAATTGTTAGGTTTTTTTTGTTTTTGATAAAGATTTTGTTAATTGTTTAAGTTCATCTGGATCAATTGTTGTTGTGTTTTCAGATGAAGAACTCATTTGGAGGAGTAATTTTTTTTTTTTGGTTGGAATGTTGATTGTGAGGGTGTTTGAAATAAGAATAAAATTTATAAAAGTTAAAAGTTATGATTTTTTAAAAAATGGTTTTTTGGGGGCTAAAAGTGAAGGTTAATAAGGAATCAAGATGTTTTTTTTTGAAAATTTACTTTCAAAGGACTGAAATGTTTGGGTGTTTATTAGATTATTAGTTCTTAAAAAGGTAAAATAGCTTTTTTCAAATTGATATAGGGGGTACTTATGCAAAGCAAAATTAAAAAAAGTTTCAAAAGTTTTATATATAAGAATACTTAACCTCTTTAATTGTTCAATTTTCTAACGGAATAATCAATATTTGGGTTTTTATTGGCCGAAAATTCATTCAATCAATCCCCAATAGCCCGTTCTTTATAAAAATGTTGATTTTTTTGAAATAAATAAATCTTGTTGTTTTTCATATTTTATACAATAGCTAGGTTTTCAATTTTAAATATGATCAAGTTAGAATAATTATTGTTTTGGTTACAAGTATTATTTTCTTAATTATCTTTTACATATTTTTTGTTTGACAAAGTTATAAACTGATTTATAGATTTTTTAGATGATATTTGTTTTTTTCAATAACATTTATTTTTTTTCAAAATTAGGATTAATTCAATATTTCACTACATTTACAATTCAAATAAACTCAAAAAAAACCTAAATCCAAAATTATTTTATTTTATACAAAAATTACAAAACCCTAAAAAATAAAAGCATATTGAATACAAACTAAAAATATAAAATTATTAAATTTTGGAGAAAATGCCCACGAAAATGAAAATACATTTAATGCGAAATCTAAAAGGGATATTTCAATACTTAAAATCATATTTTTCTATAATATTTCAATAAATATTCTTTTTTTGAGTATTCCTATTCTTAAATTGATAATAGAAAATTAAAATGGATATTAGTACTGGATGAATTAAAACAAATTTGCCCATTTTTATAAATATTCACTTCAAAAAATTTAAAAAAAAGAACAAAAAAAACTACACTTTTTTTGTTAAAAAAACATGGAGCTTCGAATTTCTATAAAAAAATGGAAAATATAATAATGACCCAAGAATTTTTTCAAAAAAATATATACAGCTATAATTTTATCCCCCCTTGGAAATTTAAACCAGATTAAACTTCTTTAGACAACAAATTTTTTTCTCTTCAAAAACAAGATAATATCCAATTAATTTTTTATTCTAAAAAATAACTTCTAAAATTGTCATCAAAAAATATGTTATTTTTAATTAAAATAATATTTTATAGCCAGTTCTACTCTTAAGGTAGAAACTTTCAAAGAAATTTCAGTCACAAAAAACCCTCAAATCAAGGCTGTTTTTTGGATTTTTTTTAACACAAATGATTTTACTTGAATTTAAATTTAGTACTTTAATTTTAGATTTTTTCATTGGAATTCAAGACTCATGGGACTTGATTTCAAAAAAACAATTTGGATTTAAAAAATATTTTGGAACAAGAATTGCTGTTTTAAATTTATTAAGAAAATCTAAAAAATAAAAAATAAAATAAAAATACAGAATACTTTGTAGTTACTATAGACATACAAAAATGTTTTGGCTCTATACAACACTCGTTAATATATCAATCTATTAAAAAATTTATCAAAAAATGAAACAATTAAAAATTGGCTCTTAAGATATTACAAAAAAAGAAGGAATTGGAGTTTATCAAGGAGATCCCTTATCACCAATTCTCTTCGCATTTATATCTCATTTCCTACTAGAAAAGTTAAAAAACTTTAGCTGTTCATGTTCAAATGTATGCAGATGATCTTATTCTTATTATGAAAGGGCCATTAATCTCTCTAAAAATTAATTCAGAAAGGATTTTAAAAATAATAAAAAGATTCGGGATGAACCCACATAATAAAAAAAACAAATATAAAAAAGAATTAAAAGATATTTTTTATCTTGGGATTTGGTTAGAAAAAAACACACATCTTGAATATAATTTCAAAAAAGTAGAAAAGTCCTTGGAAACACTTAATCAATTGTTTCAACAAAATAAACTCAACAATGGAGTCAAAATAACTTCTTTCAAAGCTCTCATTTTAAGTCAACTTTATTATGGTCTTGAAATATTTGACTTGAAACAAAATGATTTTGAAAGAATTGATAGATTTATCAATAAACCAGTCACAAATTTCTTACAAATTAATATCCATTCACCTCGATTAATTTATAAAACTGAAGTAAAAATTGATCTCGCTAGATTAAAAGTATACCGAAGAAAATATAAATTAATAGAAAAATTAGATTTCTTAAATTTAAAAAAATTAAAACCAATACTAAATTTTCGAAAATTGGAAAATGAAAATATTAATTGGCACACTAAGGGATTAAAATTATTAGATTTAGAGTTAAAAGTTTTTCGATTAATAGAATTGGAAAATTCACCTAGTTGGAAAGTTCAACAATATCTAAAAATTATAAAACAACAAAATTACAATTTCAAACAACAAAAATATTTAAACTGGAAAGCTTCAAAAACAATTCTAAAATTTCGAAATTTTACTAATTGTTTAAATAGGTACTCTTATGTAACAAGTAAAAATAAAAATAAAAATTGTGATTTATGTAAAGAAAAGTTAAATATTGATATCATTGAAGATTTCGATCATTTTTTTATGGGACTGTCTGGCCTATAAAATAAATCGAAAAATCTGGATATCTGAATTTTTTGAAAAAAATAAAAAAATTAATAGTATCGGAGATATTATTAATAAAAAGAATTCATCATATATATTATCATTAGTAAGTGATAATAAAATTTGTGATTCTTTAACAAAATTTCTAAAAAAAGTTTAGAAATTAGGGCACACAGGAGAAAAGCAATTTTCTCTCTTCAAAAATAAAAAAAAAAAAAAAAAAAAATTTAGATTTTTTTATGTATTAAATCTTGTTGTAAGTTTATGTTAAAAAAGTGATATGGACTGTATTGAATTTTTGATAAAAAAGTAGATCTAAATTATGTTTGTTGATTAAATAGAAAACAAAATAATGAATTATTCTTTGAACTTATTTTTTTTCTTCTTGTAATTGATTTTACTTTTTACTTTCAGGTTCTATTAAGGTTACCCAATAATATCATATTTAACATTTTTTCCCATATTGTAACAATTAATGAAATAAATTTGAATTCTGGAAAAACTCTGTTAGTATTTTTTCCTTTTTGAAATAAAAAGAAAATCGAAGTAATTTTCTTTTCATTTCAATAATTAAAAAAAAAAAACAACTTCACTCGAAAGTACTTGGAGGCACACCACAAATATATTTCAAAATATTCTTCTTTGAAATTAAAATGGGATACAATTTCTCCCCATTTTTTTTTTTTTTAACTTCAAAATAGTTTCTATTTAGGATTATTAGTTCGCTCTAAATATATTATCAAAATATTACAAAATATAAAATCTTTTAAAATAAATAGATCACAAATTCCATTCTATTCATTGTATTTCTTTGAAATTTATTTGTAAAGAAAAAAAGTAAAGCAGTGAAAATTTTGTTTCATTAATTATTCAAATACCAGTAAAAGATCAACACGGACATTGTTGTTTTTCTCAATAGGAAATAAGAATTTGGGTTTTGTGGAATTCAAAAGAATTTAATTGAATTAAAAAAGGAAATCTATAAATACACATATAATGAATTATTAGAGGTTTTGATGATAACATGCTATAATTCACGATAAAGTTACAAAAATCGCGATAATTTTCATCAAATCGCGATATATCAGAAAATCGCGATAATTCAATATTATCGTGATAATATAACAAATCGCGATATTCTATAAAATCGCGATAATTATTAAAAAATTGTAATAAATACCAAAATATCGCGATTAAAAAGTAATCGCGATATAATAGTTGATGGGTTTTTGGGCTAATTGAGAAATATTTTGAATAAAAAATTTTTTTTGATCAAAAAATAGTTTAGGTGACAAAAAGTCATTCTTTGAAAAAACAACAAAAAAGATACTTGATCCAATCAAGGATCAGATCAAAGAGTTTTATTGTGTTTTCATTTTATTTGGTTGACAAACCGATCGATCCTTTAAGATCAACAACAATAAGAACTAAAGAGAAATAAATATTTTTTCAGTTAATGGTGGTGTTGGAAATTACTTTGAATAATTGACCTTCTCAAACAACCAACCCTTAATCTGTTCTTTAAAGAATGTTTTCTTGGGTTACAATATTTTCATTTTTTCTCAGAAAGCTAAAAGGAGTTGGATAACTCTTCAAAAGATTTCACAACATCCTTGCCAGATGATCACCAATTATTAAGATTTTTTATACAATTCTTGTCTTCTTCTTCTTTTTCTACTCATATCTTTGTATTGGACAGAAAACACAATTAGAATAATAGAGGTTTTTGTTTGATCGATCACCAATAAGAAGTCAAATTATTCTTTATTCTTTTTGGCTATTTAAAATTGTGAAGGTAACAACTCCATTTTAAGAAAACACATAATTTATCTTATATTCAATTGTATTGTTGAAATGGGTAATTATGAGTTTGATCATAAAATTTGTTTGAGATTTTATATTTTGTTAAAAAAAAAATGAAAAGAATAAAATTTTTTTCCACAACAAACCAAACTCATTCCCTTTATAAAAGTTTTCTGTCTTTCAAAACTTTCAAACACTTTCTGACATTATTAAAGGGGAAAGTGTTGTAAAAATCTCAAGGCTTTGTAAAAGTCAAGAGATTTTTTTTAAAAATGAAATGAAAATAATATTTTTTCATTTTTTCACGATAATGTTGTTTATCGCGATTTTATGATTTTTCGCGATAAAGTTGGACTAATCGCGATTTTTTTAATATTATTGCGATTTTATTGTTAATATCATGATAATATATGTTATCATCAAAACTTCTATTGAATTCCAAGAGCTGGACACCCCCCAAAATATTCCACAATAATGATGAATAAAAATTCGATATTTAAATCAAAAGATATTTAAGTTACTCTTCAATTTTAACAATTCTAAAATTCAGGACATTTACTAACGACTTAAATAGATATTGATATCTATTTAATCAATTAATAAATAAAAAAAAAACCAATTGTTCCCTTATCTTTAAAATATGAACAGAAGAAAATTATAGAAAATACGTGATCATTTTTTATTGGTACACCCTCCCGATGAAAATAATCGATTAATATTTCATATCAAATAAAAAGAAATAAACCTTCGTGAATTAATTTTAAATCATAACAGTTTAAAGATATTTTCCTTAATGAATAATCGTGAAACCTATAGTTTTAGACCTAAATTTCTAATTAACAATTTAAGACATTCAAGAATACTTAGAGTGTGATTTACACTTCTTCCAATAAAAAAAAAAAAAGAAATGATTTTTTGAGAAAACTTTTGGTTGTAAGTAAACAAATCCTTTGAATCAAAGTGATAATTTCATTTAATTTCTTCAATGAAAAGAATTTTTTGAATCAAAAGAAGTCAACTTTCACATTATCATTTTTAACGAGTATGAAACTCCTTGGTTGTGAAGGGAATTCATGGTTGTTACGAGATCGTTAACTTTACAAAACATTTTTCAAATCATGCATATTGATTTTTAGAACTTAGGTAGTGCTTAAATTGCTCGTCATTTATCCTTTCTTATTGTTGTGAAGCTAATTTAATGAAAAAAATATGGTCAATAGCAAAAGAATAAAAAAAGTACCTTTATTTGTGTTATTTCAAACCAAGAAAAGACTTGTTGTTTTCGTTAGAAGACTTTTTAAAAAAATGAACACAAGCTTCAAAATGATCAATAAAACAGTTGGTAAACTTTAATATACCTAGTTTTAAGGCTCTATTAAAAAATTTTTTAAAAAATGAAGAATAAAGGAAAAAAAAAAAAACAATAAAAAGAAGTATTTATTATTTTCGTTCTGCTTCTTCAAAAGAATTATATCCATAAATTTCGGCATACATCTTACCCATTGAATTATATGCTACGTGATCGTTTGATCGTAGCTATTTGTTTAATGTTTTTAAATTACAACGAAAACAAAGGTATTCAAAAAAAAAAAAAAAAAAAAAAAAGTAAATCAAAAACAAGTTTGTCAAATAAGGAGGAAAGAAAAAGTAAAGAAGAAGAAAGATCATTACAATGTTTCCAGCAAAACAATTCAGAGGAGACGATGGTTCTGGATGTCGTAATAAGAGATGAACAGCACGGCAGATTGCCATTATATCCCAAGCAGGGCTCCAGTCTGTTTTTAAAATGTCCAAGCACACCTCACCAGTTTTGAAATGGATGTTGGGATGGAAAATTGGTGTTACAAAACGAACAGTTGGTGGCTTCATTGGGTAAGTCTCTGGACAACGAATATCGACACGGTAGTATTTGTGATAAAATGGTGTTTCTTCTGGTCCTGCAATTATTGCTTTCCATCGATAGATGTTTGATGATTCTGGTTTTAAGAGAAAATTTGGTGTTTCATTGTTTTCTTTTTGTTTTTTTTGTTCTTTTTGAATTTCTCTCACTTCTGTGATGAGTCTTTTTGGTGTTAACATTATTGGAATTAGCTTTGTAAGAAAAAATAAAAAAATGACTTGAAGATATTGATAATGGATATGATTCATTTCTTGTGGTTTTTTTTGATGAAATGTTTATCTTTGAATTAAACAAATTTTTTTGATGTAGCAAATGGCCTTGGAGTTATGTAAGAGGAAAAAAGCTTTGATGATATTTTCGAATTAAACGAAAATCTTTTCGATATCTTGTATTTTTTTTTTTTTTCAAATAGACAATCAAATTGTAATCTATTTCAAAAACTTGACAAGTATTAGTATAATAAGATAAATGAACTGAAAATTTTTGGGTTTATCAATTAAATACCAATAAGAAACACTCTTTTAAAGCCAGTTCTGCTTATAAGGTACAAACTCTGATGAAAAATTAAGGCACAAAAAAAAACTCAAGTTAAAGCACAAAATTCAAAAACAAGTAAAATAATTTGTGTTGAAAAAAAATCCAAAAAATGTACCTTAATTTGAGGGTTTTTCGGTTAAAAATTTTTTTTTTGAAATGGAAAAAAACTTTTTAGTAATTTTTCTGAGGACCAAAAACTAATCTTAAACTAACCAACCTATGATGTACGATCGATCTCCAACTTCAACAACCAAGAATGAGGACATTTTTAGAGAAAAGTGCCAAAGAGAGATACTCAATTTCCAATTAGAATGGTTAGAATATTCAATTTTGAAAACAAGAATGTCAGGTATGAAGTGTCGCTCTTGGGCACTTTTTGAGATCTCGGTGATTTTTTTGATTTTTTTTTTCATTTTTCAAACGAGTTATTTTTTTATTGAAAGAATATTACATAATCCTTACTTTATCAAATTTAGAGTGTTACTAAAGAACCAGAAATCAGATTAAGTCGAATCAAATTGATTGCGAACTTCAAGAAAGTAATTTGTTTTAAATTAAAGAAATTTAACCATTTGGAAATAGAAAATGAGGAAAGATTTAATTTTTTTTTTCTTTTTTGATTTTTTGAAATTGAGTACTCTTTCTAACTTATTTTTTTAAAATGAATTTTTTGACAAAGATGATCCAAGGAAATTTTTTTTTTTAAATTTTGTGAATTGAATTTTTTGGAATAGAGAAATCCTATTACAATTTTTTTAGTTTTTATTTGAATTTTGCCAAATTGAGATCCTATGAAACTTATTTTGTCAGTTGAATTTTGTCAACCAAAAGAAGGGCTATTTCACAATATCCTTTTTGGTCTCAGAACGCCTTGGGTATGGAGCAAATCCAAGGTAAAAGATTCTACCCTTAATGCCTATTTTACAGAAATTTTTTTATAAATTTTGTAGTACTCTTTGTAAAGTCAAAGAGACCTAAAATGTTTTTTTAATATCCATTATTGTGTAGAATTTTCCTTTTAAGAAACAATAAGAAACCCATAGAATAATAATTATCAGAGAAACATTGATGTCTGGTTTAACTAAATCTTCCAATAAATCTATCTATTGCCTTAAAAATAAAAAAACCAAAATTCTTTCGTGTTCTATCGAGAAAAACACATTACACATTTTTATCTCATATTGAAGATCAAAATAAAATTCCAATAGAAACAAATATCATTTCTCTACAATCATTTTCAATGTATCGATAACATTAGAATAACAAGTTTTTACCAATTGATTATCAATATTGCCTTAAAAAAAATTTGCAAAGAATTACATATCAATAAAAAATAAAAAAAAAAGTAAAAAACAAAATTGTGAAAAAATGATATCAATTTCGAAATTTCAAAAATAAATTCCTTAATTCTAATATCCATTCAAACCCTTTAAAATATGTAATTTACAGTAAACTAAGCCCCATTGACTCGAAAATTGTTTAAAATCTCAATTTTGTGATTAGGTATGGTTTTTGAGAGTGGTTTGTAATGGCAATTTTTAACTATTATTTTTTTTTTTTTTTCTCAAATCCAAATTGACGAATGTAAGAATAATTGACACGAACTTAAGTTATCAAAAATGTGGATTTTGGGTTGTTTATTGTAATTTTTAATTTGATTTGGTTTTATTTGGAGCTTTTAAAACAAAATTTTTTTTTCATTTCATTATTTGACAAAAAAGTAAATAAAAATTTTTCTTCTACAACCCAAAAAATCAAATTTATTCTTGAACACCTACCAATCTATTAATCTTAGACTCTTCAATTCTGGATTTCTGAAAAAAAAAAATAAATAGTTAAAAATTGCCATTACAAACCAGTATAAAAACCTATACCAAGCACAAGATCGATCAGATAAGAATCAAATTAACAACTCATTACACAAGATAATCTTCTTTCAAATTTCAGGGATTATCAACCTTAATTTGATCCAAAAATCCAAATAAAAAAAAAAGGATCAGTTTCTTTTTATTGAAAAATTAATTGGGAAAAATGGACTTCTTTTGAAAATGATAACTCATCTCTCTAAAGTTGATAAATGAAGTTTCATCTCGGGTTTCATTGTACCCTTGTGTAAACAATTACCCTATTACCTTTGGGATTAAAAATAAATAAAAGTAACTACTCCCTTCATAACCAATGAAGATGTTTGGGTTTGTCTGAATCTGAAAAAAGTATTTTCAATTTACCTTTGATGTTTCTTCTCCCAAATCAATTCCTTTCTCTTTTCAAATAGACTAGAATGTTACTAAATACAACCAAACGTTATTAAATACATCTGACATTCGGGCAAGTTTCCTGGACTTTATGCACAAATCCAAAAAGTATCACCGTAAATGAAAAATCAACATTTTTAACAAAAAACTTTTTTAAATTTAAGAAATCATTTTTGTGCTGGTGTATTGGTCAATTCGAGAAAAAATCAGATCAGTTTTCAACCAAGTCCAGAAATACTCTAAATTTCAAATTAATGAAGCAAACAAAAAAGCGTTTTGCCAAACACTCATGATCCGGCATAATACAATTAAAAAAAAAAAGAAAGATTAATAAAAGAAAATATTCAAATTTATTTTTCAAATTAAAAACAAAATTAAGGAAAAGTAAATTAATTTAGGAAATTATCAAAATAAAAAACAGAAAAAGTAGGAATGAAACACATAAAAGAGATCAAGTTTTATAAACAATATAATTCAATTACCACACAGAGAGTGTGTACTTATTTTTTTGCCAGTTTTTCAAGGTTGATCTTTTTATTGAATGCAGATAAGGATGATCGACGTTTATGTTTCTTCCTCTCAGTATTAACGACTTCTTTTTTAATTTGGTTTTTATTCAATGATAGGGTTTGACCTGATCTTTTTTCTTTCTCCTGAACACTTAGTATTCCTTTGTTTGATACTTTTGGCTTTGGATCTTTGTTCATCAAATTTATGAAAATATTGTTTGAAAAAATTAGAAATAAAAAGAAAAAATTTATGAAAATAAAATACTCAAATTTTTTGATTAATCTAATTCTAAAAATAACAAGAAAGAGATGATTTTTTTGATTGGGTAGTTGTTTTTTTATTTCTAATTTTGAGGGATAAATTAGAAAAATTGTTGAGATTTTTTTTTTTAAATGAAAATAACTATAAACCCCCTCAATATTTTGACTCATAATAACTGATCTTTAAATAGACACAGGATATTTTCCCATTTTTTTTTTTGTCATCAGAAATAGAATAATTTCTGGCAAAAATATGGGGAGTGAAGATTATTCATCTTTATTTTTCATAAATTTGACGCAACAAAATTAAATTTCTTCGTACTTCTTCTTGCAGAATGGTTCTTGATCAAGTAAAAATAGATGAATTGTTTTGTGTGGTAAAACTCATTTTGTTCTATCTTTTCAAATCATCGGTACTTGAATCAATTAGGACCCAAAACCGAATTAAAAAATGATTAATTCGATCAATTTGATCAAAATTTAAAAGAAAAAAAAATTATATTCCAAATCAAAACCATATTATTGAACACATGTTAAAAAAATTGATATCTTTGAGTATGTTGAAATGGGAAGGTGTAAATTTATTAAAAGTACTGGTAGATTCAAAGAAAAATTTGAAAATTATTGATTTGTTTTTCAATTTTGAAATTTTTTTACTCAAGATTTGAATATGCATTTTATTGATTTAGCTGATAAAAAACTTTCTAAAATTGGCTGGAATTCGAAAGATTCTTTCTCTTTTGTTGTTTTATTAGTTGATCTTATTGGTTATAAAAATTGAAAATGAATTCAATATGTGAAAAATTGTTGGATCTTCCAACTATTCTTTGGAATGAAAACTTTGAGAAAGTAGAGATTTTATTTGGATTTGATCAAAATGGAAATGTAGAGTATGAATTTTTTTAATATTATTAAATTTGTCAGTATTAACCTCAAAATTGATAGTTCTGATTTAGAATTTCTTTAAAGTCTTATGGTCTTAGAAAAAAAACATTTGGTAATTAGAAAACTGATAAAATCCAAAAATTTATCAAATATTGAATTCATTTTCAATTTTTATAACCACTAAGATCAACTAATAAAACAACGAAAGAGATAGAATCCTTTGAATTCCAGCCAATTTATAAAGTTTTAGAGTATTTAAAGCTATAAAATGCCTTATTCAAAGCTTGAGAAAAAAAATTTCTAAAATGGAAAAGTAAGTAAAAAATTTTCAGATATTTATTTGAATTTAACCGTAATAATGGGAAACAATTTTTACTCTTGTGCATATTTTACTTTTTCATTATAGGTTTTTTATAAAAGTAGGTTCCAATTTGTGAATCTCTTTGAAAAATGAAATTGAAAATGAAGTGAAAATTTTTTACCCATTTATATTGATAAATACAAATATTTTGAATAAAATTTTTAGATCAATTTCACGTTTTTGTAGTCTTATTTTTAACTTTGAAAATTATTTAAAAGAGAAAGAGTCTTTGGAGATCAAACCAATTTTACAAAGTTTTCTGAGCATTTAAAAGAATAAAAAGTTTTCTTCGAAGCTTTTGTAAAAAAATATCAAAAATGGAAACAGAACTAAAAAATATTGAGATATTTATTTGAATTTATCAGTAATTAGATTTCCAGTATCCAAACATTGAAAAAGATTAAATTTCCAAAGGAATAGATTATCTTTGTGTTCTCTTTTTATTTACTGAGTCTTTTTTTTTATTATCATTGGTAACTTGAAGTCACTATGAATCCTTCAACGATGAATTTTGAATTTAAAATAAAGTGAAAATTTATTCCTATAGATAATACTAATATCAGTAGAATATTTACTATTTGTTTATTGTCATTTTTTTAGATCACTTCATGTGTTGGCCTCCAATATATAAAGAATTGCTTTTATTATAAAATAAAAGGTTAAACAAGTCTTTGAGGAATCGTGAATCAAAAGTTGATTAAATTTTCGCCAATTTAAATCAAAAATACAAGTATTCTGTTGTTTGACAAATAGAAGAAACACACTTCAGTGAAGTTATTATTAATAATATATTTATAGGAATAATACTTGGGAAGAATCTCTTTCAAGGATTAGGAGTGAATCAAAAGATCGGGAATATACTTTTTCAAGTTTCGTCTTCCTTTGAGAACACTTTTGATAAAAAAGTTTCATTTAATTTCTCTATTTAATAACACATTTGTTTATCTCCAAATTTAGGGAAACAATTCAACAGATAAAGGTTATTCATTTTTTATCATTTAATTTATTCATCTTTTTTTTCATTCTCAAAACGAAAAGAAAAAACAAACAAGAAACAAAAAGTATAAATATTTTAGATTAAAGATTAAAGAAAACTCTACCACTTAAACCCAATTGTCTCCAATCTTCAAAGTTTAACTACTTTATTTTTGAGAAGAAAACTTTTAAATATTTCAATTTCTACACCAGATCCAAAACAATTCTAAAAAAGATCAAAAAAAATTAGCATAAAATAAAAAGAAGAATGAACATCTTTAAAAAGTCACCCGAAGATTATGTACTTTTCTATACCCAAACAAATAAATCACAATATTCAAATGGTGGTGTTAGTTCGTGTACATTAAATGCATTAGAGGCCACTTTTCAGATCCTCTGGAAACAAAATTCTGCAGGTTTAAATAAAAAAACACTTGACGACATCCTGTTAGTGGGAAGCCATTATAAGCCAAGTACACATCGCTCATTTGAAGAAATCTTTTTATCCTTTTCCCGATATCAAAAATACACCAAGGTGTTATTTACCAAGCAGTTTTTGACCAAACAGATCTCTCAAATGATTAATTATGCACGACAGTACTCGATCATAAATAATTTAAATCGGTGTGGGGTTGTCATAACGAAGCCACCTGAAACGGTTTCTGTGGTCCTACTAAACAGTAAGATCGAACTTGGAGAAAAAGAAATCAAATCAATAATTTTCGACTCACACCGAAGGAAGGACCACTCGGGCGCAGCATTCATCTTCTTTGAATCCGATAGGAAACTTGTTAGCTATTTAAAGCAATTGTTCCCTTCGATTAAATTGAATGACATGGACTTGATGCAATATGAAATGCTGAACTCTCTTGAGGTCAATTTGGTCTCGCTAACGGACGAAGGGGAAAACGCAAAATCAATAGACGTTAATTACCAATTACTAAAACATGAAATGAGAAACACTGAGGGGTTTGTGCCTTCAATGAAGGATTTTAAAAATGAAATTTTGAACGAATTCCCCAAAAATGCTAGAAAGTGGATCAAGGTCTTGAATAGCGAAAACCAATTGTTGTTCCAACAGATCGCTAATTTTAATAAAATATTCGAACAGCAACAGAAAAAGAATCAACAGTTTCAACGAGAACTAGACTTAAACCAACAAATGATCACGGAAAAGAATAACTTAATTCAAGTGCTCTGTAAGCAAATTGAAAAAAAGGAAAAGAAAAAAAGAAGAAAAAAAGAACAAGAACAAGAACAAAAACAAAAACAAGAAAAACAAAAGAAAAATGAAAAGGAAAAAGAAGTAGAAAAGGGAAAAAAAAATGAGGAAAAACAAGAAAAAGAACAAGAAAAAGGAAAAAAAATAGAAGAAGAAGAAGAAGAAGACAATGGTGTGGATGAAAAAGGTGAGGAAGAAAAACAAGAAAAAGAAAAACAAGAAAAAGAAAAAGAAAAAAAAGACAAACAAGAACATGAAAATATTGAAACATTAGAAGAGAGCACAGAGATCGAAATAGAAAACGAAAAGGATAAAGATAAGGATCAGAATGAAATTTTATAATAAAATTAACCGAACCCAAAATCTATTTTTGAAAATTTATCTCAATTTTTTTGTCAAAATAAGTTATTCTTTCCAAATTAAAAACGAAAAAACAACCTTTATTTTAAAGTTTATTATTTAATTGATTAAATCCCAATTTTTATTCAAGTCTTTTCCCACAATTTATCATTAGAATACCATTTCCTTTTACTAAAAATATGAATTTTTTTTTTATTATTGAAATTAGGGGAGGTACTTCATCAAAATTACAACCTGTTTACTTGAAACTTTAAAGTTATTTAGAGTTTTTTTTTTATACTAACTATAAATTAGATAAGATTACAACCCATGGGGTAGCTTTTCTTTAAACAGTGAAAAGAATAAATGTATTTTAAATAAAGACTAGAAAAAGAGAAAGAAAATCAAGAAATAAAAAAGGGTAAAAAATAAAAAAAAATGCAACTTTATTTAAAAGTTTTTTTATCTACAAGTGTTGAATGGATCGGTGGTTGTTTCCTTTTATTTCGAAAATTTCTGGATTGCTACTATATTATATTCTAATAAAGAGGTCTAAATATTTGAACAACCTCTAGATCATATGTAATATCTATGTTTATTTAGATTAAAGAAACTTGTTTGAGGTGTTTTATGTAGAAACTACTGAGTTTTTAAGAATAAGATTTGGTTTTTGATATTTTCTTTATGTTGTTTTGATTTTTTTTTATTTTTATTTTTATTTTATAAGTTTTCTAAATCTTGTTTTCGCAAAATCCAAGTACAAGATACCGACTCGACAGCAAAAAAACCAGTCAAAGTAACGACTCGACAGATAGTACGAAAAGTTTTGACTCATATTTTTTTTGGTTGGTTTCAAATCGATTCAGTCCACTTCGGATTGATTCAGATTTAATCAAATCATGAACAAATTCATCAACTCTAATAATTATTTTATTATTTCTTTTAGCCAACTCCAAAGACATCTATAAAAAAAGAAGAAGTAACCGAAAAAATCATAAAAAAGATAAAAATAATAATAATGTAACAAATCCTTTTTTATAATTAATTTTCAATGAAGAGATCTTGAACGTTGCATTTGAATTTTTCGAGCGGAAAAATAAAAATAATTGTAAAAATTTTTATATTTTGATTAAAAGATACTTCGATTTATTTTCGATATGTTTTATATATAAATGACACTTGGAATATAATTTTATCTTTAAAATTAAATATTAATAAACAAAAAACTTGATAGATCTGGATATCAGAAAATAATAATCATTGATTATACTTTCATAAATTTATTTAATAACTTGAAAATAAAAAGAGAAGGCAATATTTTAAATAAATTATCAAGTTTGAAAAAAGAATGTTATTATTACTATCAAATTTTCATAAAATATATTTATTTTTTTATTATAAATATAAATTGGAATTTAATTTTCTTTGTTTGAAAATCTTAATAAAGTTGAGAAACAATTATAAAACCTAATGAAAAAATTTCGATTTATTTTAGTCTGAATTCAGGAAAATAAACGATTTTCTGGTCAAAGGGGTCTGTTTTTCTATACTTTAATTACATAGTGTTTAAAATTAAAATATGGATATTAGAAGAATAAATTTATTTCCTAAATGAAAAACTTGATATCATTTTTTAACATTTTTGCTTTTTTCTAATTGTTCTTTTTTTTTTTTTGAAAAGTATTATTATACAAGTTTTTTTGTATAGGATCTATAATAAATGTGTAAACATATTATTCTAATGTTATCAACAATATAAAAATGATTTTTTTTAAATCATATTGGTTTTTATTGGATTATTATTTGATCTTCAATTAAATTAAAGTTATTAAATTGTTTTTTTTTATTCTTAATGGATTGCCCAATAATATAAATTTTTAAGAAAATCTATTAGTTTATTAGTTTTTTTTTCATATTTATATCAACTGTTATTCGATTTTATATAATTTTACTTTTTTTTTTATTGATTATTACAAGATTAATTATAATAAATAATTTATATTTAAAAATTATTTTGGTATCTTTGGTAGAAAGGTGTTTAATGAAGATTTTAGGATTAATATTGTACAGTCAGTTTCACTTTTAAGGCACAAACTTTCAACGAAATTTAAGGCACCATAAAAAATCTCAAATTAAGGCACAAAATTTGGAATTTTTTTTTTTACAATTAATGTTAACTAGAATCTTAATTTTGTGCCTTAATTTGAAATTTTTATTGTGCCTTAAATTTCGTTGAAAGTTTGTGCCTTAAAAGTGAAACTGACTGTATAAATTATTTCTTGAAATTTTAAAGATCTTCTATTCTATATTTTTAAAAAATATTATGTGGAGAATTTTTAATTTTAATATTTTGATGATTTTTTTCTTGTTATTTTGTTTGAGAAAAAGAAAAAACAAATCGAATGGAAAACTGATTTTGATAAAGATAAATAATTTTTTATATTTCAAGTCAAAAATAATTCCTGTAATTTTCTTTGAAATTACAGGACATTTATTTTAGCAAATTATTTGAGAAGTTAGTGATTTCTTATGAATAAAGAGTATTTTAGTGAACACCCTTGGGAAAAAATAATATTCCTTTCTTAATTGTAAATAATAAACTTTTTTTAAAAGTATTATAAAATATCTTGAATTTTGAACTTTTAGATACTACAGTCAGTTCCACTTTTAAGGCACAAACTTTCAACGGAATTTAAGTCACCATAAAAATCTCAAATTAAGACACAAAATTTAGATTCTAGTAAAATAAATTGTAAAAATGAAAATTTCCACATTTTTTCCTTAATTTGGGATTTTTTTGTGCTTTAAATTTCGTTGAAAGTTTGTGCGTTCAAAGTGGAACTGACTGTATAATTCATATTAAAATTAACTTTTACAGCAAGTTTACTATTATAATTTTGTCAATTTCACATTTAAAACACAAATTTTCATCAAATTAAAAGCAAAAAAAAATCTCAAAAAAGTAGTAATTTGGATTTTTTTATCTTACAAACAGTTTACCAGAATCGGAATTTTGTTAAAAAAATTGGAATTTGTTTGTTTCTTAAATTTTGCTTGAAAGTGTTTGCCTAAAAAGTGGAACCCTCAGTAATGATATTTTTATTTTCTTTTTTAATTTTTGGTTTTGATAATTGTTTTTTAGGATTTGTTATTAAATTTTAATAGAATATTTTTTTTAGGTTCTATTCATGGAAATGAAAATACTAACATTATGAACAATTTAAATTCCTAATTAATCAATTTTGCCAGAAATTTCCATAAAAAATAATTTTCTTGAATAAATACATACAAAAAAAATTGATATTTATTTCTGATAACAATCTTTTTATTTAATAAATTAATCTGTCAGGATTAAATTTTTAGGAGAAAAATTGGAAATTGTATTTAAAAACAATCTTTAAAGAGTTACATAATCCACAATTGTAAATATGGAAGGTTGTAAAAAATCGGTTTTTACACTTTTAGAGATCAATAAAGGTTTCCAGGTAATTATCCAAATTTCTGTAATAGTAAAATAATGCCTGTTTGATTTATTAAACTTGAATAGATTTTCAATATACAATCTTTTGGTGAACACTAATACTTTATTTGAAAAATTATTTTTTTAAAAAATTGAACGATTGATGTTCACCAAATGAATTTTTGATTAAAATCATTATTAGTCTATTAATAAAATTAGGTATTGAATCTACTATTTCCAAAATTTGGATAAATGTATGGAACTCATTATTTATCTCGAAAATTGTAAAAAACTTGATTTTTTACAATATTCGTCTATTCACCAGTGGCCTCAATGAAATATATCCACTGTATATTTCTCTCCGAAAAATAAGAAATTTTCAAAAAAAATTTCAAAATTTTCACAATTGTAACCTTTTTGTAGATCAAAATAAAATATGATTTTTCAACTTCCTAATTTCGTTTTCAAATCTATCAAACCAAAATCATTCACAAAGTTGTTCTAAATATTTTTTCAGTTACTTTTACAAGTTTGAAATATTTCTGTTGTTCAAATTTGAACTTATTAATATTCCCTTAAGGGAGTAGCTACACCATAAGACATGATAAAAATTTGAGAGATGAGATAAGAACATTTTATTTTAGTGGCATGTGATCGTAGATTCTGTAAAAATTTTTTTAAAAAAATTATTTGATATTTTTTTTTTTAGTAATGTTCAACAATAAAAAAAAAGAGATTATATTGATAAAATAGTTTTATTATTATTATAATTTTATTATTAAAATAAACTTCATTCGATTAATTTGGACACAGTTTAAACAGTTAGAAGAATAACAAAAACATGATTTACATCAATTTGGAAATTAATTTTAATTCAACAAAACTATATCATTTTTTTTGTCTTTTTTTGTTTTTTGTTTTCATTTTCTTTTTTCAGGTACTTAATCGGTTTAGTTAGATCTGAAAATTTTTTTATAGATGGTTACTAGATGGTTACAGTTGAGTTTCTTCAAGTGATAAATCCACATACAACCGGTACATGGTATCTTATCATTTGATCGATCAACCATTGTTGGTGTAATTTTAACAAATCTACCAATATATTTTTTTGTTCAAACTCTTTCATTTCAGCTCGTTTCATTTTTTTTTGGACACACTTGTTTTGATTTTTTGTTTTATATTGTTTTCTTATATTTGGATGAAAATGATTACTTAAAAAACCCTTAATACTATGTTACTTAAATCTGGTTTTATATTAGGTTTGGGAGAATATAGTAAATTGAGTTTTTGTTTCACTATTTTTGATTTTAGATGTGTCCAAATTTTTGGAATGGGGTTTAGTTTTTTTTTTCTGGGAGAAGATAATTTCAGATTCTTTGAATAAAATGTGTATCTATTTTGTGGTTTAAACTTTGATAACATATAATCATATTCACTTCTCATATTCCACTAAACCCAACGTTTTACAATCCTAACAAGTAATAATTCTACTTAATTATTCTAATTTTGGAATCCTTCTAGCTATTTAAGTCCGATTTATGTTTCTTTTTATATTCTCTCAATTGTAATATTGTTGTTTTTTTAAAACACAATCCATTAATCCTAAATGCCACTAATAAAAAAATATTTCTAATTGCTTTATCTTGTCAGGATTAAAAAAATCTCAAAAATGATGAAAAAATAAAAAATGAAAAAATTAAATGCCACAATAGAATGTTGAGAGAAGAATAAAAGATAAGTCATTCAACATTCAAAACACTATTTTAAGTAATTCAACTCAACATTCTATTGTGGCAATTTCTTTGAGACTTTGAAAAAAAAAATTTGAAAAATCTAATGAATGAAGTAATTTAAATAATAAAAACCAATGAGGTACAACCAGAGTAAAAAATGTTATTTTCTGATCCTCTTCAGAATTGCACAAAAGTGAAAAATTTTTCTTTACCGTGGCTACTCCCTTAAAGTTATTTTTTTTTTAATTTTTTCAAGATCTTTTTTTATTTTGTATTGTTGTTTTTTAATTTTTCAAAACATAATCATTTTCTTGTCCAATTTCTTCAGTATGGAAAACCATTTTTTGAGAAGCGAATACAAAACAACACAATAATTCTACACCTCGAGGTTTCAAAGGTTGTCAACAAAACTCAACAATCTAATTTATTGAAGAAAGTTTTGGATTGAAGATTTTTATTTTTTTACAATTATTTCTTTATTCAACACAATCCTTTAATCTCTTTGAAAAAAATAACATGTCTGACATTGAAGAAGATGAATGCAAAGTTGTTCTTTTGGGTATAGTCATTCTCACCATAACTTTTTAACTTTTGTTCTTAAAGAAGAACGAATTTACTTCACACAAGGAATATTAATCAACAAAACTTTTATTTTTTTTGTTACTTTCACCTAATAGGCGATACAGGTGTTGGAAAAAGTTGCTTAGTTTTACAATTTTGCTATGGGAAATTTGAAGATAATATGTAAGTTCTCCTTTTTGCAACCATTCTTTTTTCAACTTTTTCTTATTAAAACTTTTTTTTTTTTTTTTTTTTTATCAAACCTCCTTATACTTGCCGTTCACACTTCTTAAAGAGATTCCACAATTGGTGCTTCCTATATCACAAAACAAATAAATGTTTCAAACCAGATCTTGAAACTTCAAATTTGGGTAAGAATATTTTTCTTTACGATCTTTGTTTTTTAGGAAAAAAATCGAAAAAATCGAATAAATTTTTTTTTTTTACATGAATACATCCCCTTAACCTTTAACACAGGACACTGCAGGTTTGTTCTTGATTTTAAAATTTTTTTAGGTTGTCTCTCACAAGAATCTCGAATGTTCAAATAACAATACAAAAATTTCTTTTTGAAAAACAAATAAAATCAATTTAGGACAAGAAAGATACCAATCCCTTGCACCAATGTATTACCGTGGATCAGAAATTGCAATTGTAATTTTTGATATTACAAGCCAGGTTTGTTGATTGCTGTTTTTTTTTTTTTTCAAATTTTAATCTTTTGAATTTCTTATGATTTCCACCAAACAAAAAGAAAGAACAAAACAAAACACTTTTTATTTAGATACACTCATTGAATCAAAAAGCCTTTTTATTACTTTTATGAAAGAAATTTCGGCTTTTACACAAAGTTTTTGATTTTTTAAAGGGGAATGGTTGCCATTTTAATTTTCAATCACCTTTCCTAACAACTTTCTTTGACAATTTCATCTTTTTTTCCACCTCATTTTTGAAATGGCTTCCATTACGTTCATTTTAAAAACCCCGTTTCAATTGTAGAAAAATAAAGTGAACAAAATTTTCATTGTTCGGTCCAAAAAAGTTTTTTTCAATATTTTAGTTAAAAATCTAATTTAGCAAGTAATTACATTTTACCATTTTTAAAACTTTTATTTGGAATCACCTTAGTGAAAAATATTTTTTTAAGTGCCACGAGATCTTGAAAATTTGAAAATCAAAATACCCTTCACTGGTCTATTTGTGAAAAGAAATACAAAGTAAACCAAAGTTGAATCTTCAATTTTTCAATTTTTTAGAAAATTTTTTTTGATTAAATTTTTGGTTTTATTAAATTAGGTTTTGGATCTAGAAATGTGTCTATGGGAATGTTTGAAATTAATCATATAATAAACCAAAAAAGAAGACAGAGTAGGTGTGTATTTGAAACAAATATTTTATTTTAGAAGATCAAACGCAAAAGATCATCTTTATATAAATTTGCTGAAATCAAGAATGAAAAAAAAAAATTCGATTAAAGTGATTTTTCGAAGGTTTTTTTTCTTTTGGCTTTTAATTTGGATGAATCCAAACAATTTATTATCTTGGATTTCTCACCCCATTACTATTTATTATTATTTTTCAAAACATTTTTTCCAAATTTGTTTACAAAATTCAATTTTCAAATATTTTTATCAAACTAAAGCCAAAACAAAGGATACTGTTTCAAAGATTAAAGAGAAAGGATGGAATCCTCGAAATCAAAAAACAATTATAAAATATTCGATCCAAAGAAAAAGAGAAATGTAGAAAAAATTTAAACCAGAATTTGAGAATTATTTTGAGTTTTCAATTGAATCAAAAATAAATAATTGTCAAATAAAAGAAATATCGATCCAATAAATATTTATTTCTGGAGAGGAATTAAAAAAATATCATATTTTCTGAATCAAAACTAGAATTAGATGACTTAAATGATTATAGGGTTTTTATATAAATTTTGGAAAATTCTTTCGAAATAAAAAGTAATTTGGTATTCAAAAATTTTTCAAAAAAAAGTATTTTCCATGAAGAATTAAAAATAAAACTAAATAAAGAATAAGTAATTTTATCAAATGTTACAGATAAGATCAATAAATAAATGATTTTTTTTTATTATTTCTTGATCAAATTTTTCATTTTTTTGATTTTCATTTTTTAGTTGGTATGTAAATATATTATACTAGGAGATCTGAAACTTCTAGTATTTATTAAAATATTAATATATTTGGTTAAAGAAATGATTTGAATAATTCAGTTTCGCAGAAACGGTAGTACTCAAAATTTGTAAAATGTACTTACTCCCTTAAACTAGTAAATTGGTTATATTATGGTTTTTACCAAGAAATGGATTAAAAATATTTAAATAGAATTAAGGCACACGTTACTACCATGATTTTTTTTCATACACAAGGACTTTTGTACCCACTAAAAAGTATATTGCAAAGGTGATCTTCTTTTGGTTGAAAAAATTAAAAAGAAATACATCTTTTTTAAAAAAGTAAAGACATTTTTTTTTTACTTTTTTTGAGATTATTCATTTTAAAAAGTGAAAAATTTTTTAGAATTAAAACTTTTTGAAAGTTTTCTATTTTAATAAAGTCTGAACTTTTTGGATTTATTTCACATTTTCCATTAGAAAAAATTAAATCATTAGTAATACATGTTCAGATCTTTGCAGATGATTTGATTTCGATAATGAAAGGGTAAATGATACAAATAAATTTTCAACTAGTAAAAATCAGTAAAATTATAAGAAATTTTGGAATGAATCCGAATAATAAAAAAACAATAAAAACTTTAATTCCTAAGGAAATTTTATATCTTGGGATTTGGTTAGATAAAAAAACTCATTTAAAATTTAACCTGGATAAAGTTAAAAAAAATTTCAAAAAACTAACTAATATTTTAGAACAAAAAAAATTTAAAAATGGACTAAAAATTAACTTTTTTAAAGCCGTTTTACATAGTCAACTATTATATGGATTAGAAATATTTGATCTAACAGAAAAAGATTTCAAAGAAATAGATACTTGGATCAATAAAAAAACTTACAGAATTGTTATTAATCAACCATAATTCTCTAAGAATAATTAATAAAACCCAGGCAAAAATTGACTTGGCAAGAATCACAATTTACAAAAGAAAATTTAAATTAATCTAAAAATTAAAAATTATACGTTTTGATAAACGAATAAATTATCCCTTTTTAGAGAAAAAGAAGCAGAAAACATTAATTGGAAATCTAAAAATTTAAAAGATTTAGAAATAGAATTAGATAAATACCGAATTAATCAATTTAAAAAATATCCCAAGTTGGAAAGTACACAAATATCTAAAAATCATTACTATTCAAGGAAATATTAATAAACAGTCATGTCGTAAAGTGCCATCAAGTGCTTAGCTTTTCTTGAATTCAAAAGAATAGAGAAATTAGGAAAAATGCTGTAGAGTGTCGCCAAGTGCCTAGATTTTTCAGAATTCAAAAGAATAGAGAAAAATCAAAGATTTTACTCAATTCTTTTAAATTCTGGAAAAGATAACGGCGGTTTTTTTTACTTTGAGAAATAAATCGAAAATTAAATAAATTTTCGGTTTGTTTCTCAAATTAAAAAAAAAACTAACGACAAACAAGAGGATATTAAAAACTCCTTCCTTAAAAAATAAAAAAAAAAAAAAAGTTCTTCCCTTCAGACTATAACCTCTATACTCATAATTAAAGGTTGAGTCATCTCTTTTTTAAAAACAGAAAACTTTCAAAAAGATTTAATTCTAAAAAATTTTTCACTTTTTAAAATGAAAAAACTTGAAAAAAGTAAAAATATTCAACTTCATCAATTTTTTTATATCATTTGAAAATTCAACTTTAAACCTATAAAATTGAAATATTAAAACATTTTTTGAAATACTATAACAATCCAATTATAAAAATTTCGAAAGATCACAAAATATTATTTTTGAGTTAACTTTGAAAAATAAAAATCCAAGAAAAAAATATTTTGAAAGGTTAAAAATGAAAAAAAATATTGCCGAAATCCTATTATTTGGGTTCTACATTCGTCAAATTTCTTTTTAAAATCGATTTTATCATTTTAATTAATGATTTGTATTTTTTTACTTTTTTCCGAAAATCTCCTCATGTTTTTAGAAAACTAAAATTCAAAATTTTACACACGGTTAAAACCAGTTCAAAGAAACACAATAATACAATTTCATTCAATTCGGAAATAATTTTGTTTTTTTGAAAAATATTTGAAAACATTTTATGATTTTTTTTTTTGTTTTCATTTCATTTTTTTAATTACTTAAACTTGTTTTGTTCGATTAAATAGATTTTTTTGAATGATTGATTTTTGGTTAAAGTTTTTTTTCTCAAAATAAAAAACTTCAAATAAAAATTTGTTGGTAGTATCTATTGAGCCATTTGATCGATCAATAATTGTTACTTTAATTTTAACCAATTTCCAAATAAAAAACTTTTTTTACAACATCTATATTAACATTTTTATAACAAAATCTCCTTTTATATGATGATTTTTTTCAATATTTTTTGAAAAAATATTCTTATAATAGGTTTTAAACATGTTAAAAAAATTTATAATAACCCATTTTATAACAAACATTTATGTTATAAAAGTTGTAATTATAAAATTTTATAAAATTTTAAACATTTGTAACTCCTTTACAACACGTTCATAACATGTTATAAAATATTTTTTTGATTAGGGTTTATCAATACATTTTTTTTGTTGTTCTCTCCCCAAAATTTTATTTTAGAAAACTAAATCAAGTTTAAAATACTTCTAATGATTGTTTCTAGACACTAGTTTCTCGACACTGGTTCGAAGACCCAAATTTAGTCACTTCAAAATTTTTTCATTAACAGATTAAGTTTTTTTTTAATATTTAACCCTTAATAATAAATCCAATGCATTTTTTTGTTTTGCCCATCTCTAAAGACTTTAAACTCAATTTTTTTTTTATTTTGTATTGATAATTATTTATGAATTCTTTTGGGGGTATTGTAAATTAGAAATAATTGTTAACCCTTCAATGAGTTTGATGGATTTAATGTAGTATTTCTTTGACTTTATTTAATAAGATTTTTTTTTTTTTTCAAAAATTGAATTTTGGTCTGTCAAAAAAATTGAATTGGTGTTCATATTCTCGATAGTTTATATGAGTGGATTTCGAAATGTATAATTATAAAAAAATTCAAAACATAACCCCAATTTAAAATATACTTTTATAATTAATTTTTTAAATAGGATTCGTTTATCAAAGCAAAGCAATGGATACTAGAAGTTGCGGGAAAAGAAATGCCTAATTTAATTATCGGGATGGTTGGGAACAAAATAGATCTTGAAAAGGAACGAGTAGTTAGCTCGGATATGGCAGAAGAATATTGCTCTTTAAATAAAATACATTATTTTGAAACTTCTGCAAAGACAGCGGAAAATGTACAAGAAATGTTTTTCGGCTTGGCACTTGAATTATTAAAAATTCCTAAATCCAAAAGAACGAAAAAAAAAGAAAATGAAAATGATGACATTAATCAAATCATGATAGAATCACAGAATCATAATAATACGGGTTGTTGCTGAGTATATCTATTTTGTGTAATGTTAAAAAAAAAAATTATAATTATTCTTTGAAATTGAATTATTGTTTATTTAATTAATCATTAAAAATAATAACATAATAATTGAAAATTGCCTGTTTATAAACTTTTTGAAATTTTTTCCATGTTATTATTTTTATTAAAATTATTACTATTATTCACCTCGATATATTAGAGAAGTAATAAATCTTGTGTGATTTTTTTTTTTTTTTTTTTTTATTTTTAAAATTGAATGAAGGAGTTGTTATTTCCTCTTGTTTTTTCCTTTATGTTTTTTTTAATTTAAAAGAATATAGAAAAATTTTTGATTTTACTCTATTCTTTTAAATTCTGTAAAAGCTAGGCACTTGACGACACTCTACGGCACCTCCATAATTCCTATATTTCTATTTTATAATTTTAAAGACTCAAAAATAAGTTTATTATTCTCTAGTAACAATAAACATAATTTGTAGTATGATCATATAATTCATTTGAGATTTTGCTTATTTGAAAAAAAAGAAAAGAAAAAAATTTTTTTTCTACTACAAAAACTCATTCCGTTTATAAAAATTTTTTGACTTTCAAATCTTTTCAAACACTTGAAGATAATTCACAACCCTTACATACACTTTTTAAAGGGGGAAAGTGTTGTAAAAGTCTCAATGCTTTGTAAAAGTCAAAAGAATTTTTTAAGGTGATTTCAAAAAAATAATTGATCATATTTTTGAGATAATATTGAATAGAGCGACAATGCGAAATTTCACAATTTTACGATTTTCATTGAATAAATGTGACTAATCGTGATTTTTTCAATATTATTGTGTTTTTATTGTTAATATCATGATAATACATATTATCATCTGATTCTCTATTATATACAATTCTTTTAAATTCTGAAAAACCAAACAGATTTTTTTTTATTTGAGAAATTAAGTGAAAATTTTGAATATAAAAATAAATTTTGATATCCAAATCATCATTGCTCTTTATTCGATTTCAAGATTAAAATATTCATTCAATCAATATTTAAAATCAAATAATACTGATAAATTTTTATTAGGAATAAAAAAACATATATTTTATTATTAATGGAAGAATTGTAAATTACACTCTAGATGTCCTTTTGCTTAAATTTTCTTAAAGGTAATCTAATAGTAAAATTTTAGATTCCACAGTTGTTCAATTGAAAGACACGCCCAATTTTATTTATGTTTAAAAAGTAAAAAGAAAAAATTGATAAGAAAAAAGTGAAAAGAATAAAAAAAAAAAAAACAAGAAATTTAAAAAGGAGGTTTATAAGAAGTAAATGGTAAAAAATAAAAAAAAAATAACCAATATCTTTAATTAAGTTCTTCCTAAAATCACATCAACAATACTTTTGGTTGATTTAATAATTTAATAATTGATCAGGAATGTTAACTTGATAATCCTGGTTAACATTGTTGTAATTCACTTGTTTGGAATTTTGATCATATTTATTTATTTATTTATTTATTTGTTTATTTATAGAAAGGAGTAATTAAAAAAAAAAAGAATTAAATAGAAAAAAGAAAAGAAAAATAAATAAAATATATATAAAAAATAAATTTATCATTTTCATGACCAAATAGAAACTATCCACGTCCTGAATACACAGGAGGAGCAATTTTGATCTTATTTAGTTTGATCCTTTGGTCAGTTTTCGCACTTGCTGTTTTGTTTTTATTCTTAAATTACTCAGACTTTCGTGTTTCACTGTCATAGTATTAGTAAGTAACCACTTGATCTTTTTCCTTTGTAACTCTTCTTTCGTATATAAAGAAGATTCAGCCAAGGGAGGGGGGGGGATGGAAAAAATTAAAAATATATATTTTGTCATAAATTTTCAATTATTTTTTTCTCCAATAAAACTTTTGATAAAATATATTGTTGGAAAAAATATTCAAAATTTATTGTTTTTGTTAGGATTTCTTCATCAGCTCTTATAACCATTGTAAAATTTAAGGGAATAAATAAATAAATAATAATAATAATTAAATGAAAATATCTAATATTAATATTTAGTATAGTAAAACAAGTTATAAATTGAAGTTACTTAGAAAACCCCTCTTAACTTTTAAATGTTTTTTTTTTTTTTAAATTTAGAAGAAGTGAATAAAAAAAACATTTTCCTTGATTCTTTTGTATTTTAAAAAACCCAACGAGAGTGAAATGCCAATTATTAATAAGACATTGTTGAGTTTTTATTTATTATTATTAATCTTTAGTTTATGTTTTTGACAAACCGTGAATTATGGAAGTGCCGTCAAGTGTGGAAAAGTTCCTATCTCTTCCATAATTCAAAATAATCTGGCAAAATTTTTGATTTGATTAAAATCTTAGTTTATTCTAGAATAACTAAATGCTTCTTATTTTGTTTTTTTTTTTTACATTCTTTAAAATAATTGATAACAAAAAAGTATTTTGCTCTATTCTTCTAAATTCAAGAAAAAATAACGGTGCTTTTTTAAAAATTCAAAAAAAAAAAATAATAATAATAATAAAATTCAGGATTTTATATTACACTCTAAAATTCTGCAAAATATAAAGACAACAATTTATCAATATTCTTTCACAATTTATAGAATTTTCCTATATTATTGATAATCTTTTTATAATGTTTTTTTCCCATCTGGTGGCTTTGGCACATCTATAATTATTATTTTAATCAGGGAAATAATAATATTCTTATTTTATTATATCTTTTCATAATTTCTCTTCTACTTTTCTCTCTCTTTAATTATAATAATTTTTTCTTTAATTACACCTTTTTTTTCAATAAATAAATTAAGAAAACATTTAAATTTGATTGATAGAATGTTTTTATTAATCAATTGAAAAATATTATTAATTATTTCAAATAGAAAATAAACAATAAAATGAAAGAGGCTTTGATGAAGAATATATTTTTTATTTTCTTTGTGAAAAAGAAAAGAAATAAATAAATCAAAAAATAGAAAAAAAAAAAAAAAAAGAAATAAAATATAAAAGGAAAAAAAGTTAAAATAGATTGAATTTGTTTGGAACGATATGACATTTAACATTAATAATTGAAATTATTAAAATTTTAGGATTCGAAAATAAATATAAAAATAACAATCAATTTCAAATTTAAAGTTAAAGCCAAAGCCAAAGTTAAAGCTAAAAAAAATGAAATTTTAATAGAAAAATCATAATTATTTTTTACTATTTCGTTTAGATTTTTTTTTTTTTTTTTTATTTTTTGAACTGTGTTTATGTTTATGTTTTTTCTCTGAATGTGTTTTCTTTTTATGATGTTTTTTGTTTGAAGTGTGATGTTTTTTCTTTTTATAATGGCTTGATTTTTTTGAGGATGATGATGATGGGTTTTTTTGTTGATTAATAGTTATAAATTGATATTTTTTTAATAATTGATCTTCCTTTTCTTTGATACTATTCTGTAAATTGTCCTTTTCTTTGTCAAGAACAAGTATATGTTTATTCTTTTTTTGGATTTCATCACAACTTTTGTTCCATAATTCGGAAATGATGGCCTCGTTATCAATTGTGTCTTGTTTCCAATTAGTAGACTCCTTTTCCATTTGTGACAATACTTTTTCCTTTTGCTGATCGTTTTCTAAAAGTGCTTGTACTCTTTTCGAATCGTCAGATTGTATATTGGGGGTATATTCCGTTAAATTCTGTTTTATTTTGTAGAGTGTATTGTCGTATTCTTCATTTTTATTTCTTATTTCCTGAAGGGTGGATTGGAAATGTCTGTCAAAATCTTTTAAAATTTGAGAGCTGACGATTTTATCTAAAGTTTCTTCTAAGTAATTTCTTTGTTTTTTGTATACTTTCCTTTTTTGAAGTTTCCGATTTTGTTTTTGTATTAGAGATTCTTTCTTTTTAATTGTTTCATTTTTTTGTAGTATTTCTGAATCTAATTTTGTATTCAAATTGTAAAGATTGCGATTTTCTTCCTTCTTCTCCTTGACAGACCGTTTTAGGTCTTTGATTTCAAGTTGGAATTTTTCGAATTTATTTATTTGTTCATTCAATTGAGTATGTAATTTTTTCTTCTGAAACTTTAATTTTTCATTTTCTTTTTTGTAATCATCCGATTTTGATTTAAAAGAAATCCCTTCTTGTGTAAGATCTTGAATTTCTTGATTGAGTTGTTTTTTTTTGTTACCTAAGTTTCGGATAAGGGTTATTAGTTTTTTTGTTCGATTATTTTTTTCTGTTAGTGTATTTTGAAATTCTTTCTCTTTTTTCTCAGATTCATTTTTGACTTTTTTCAGTTGATTCTGCATACTGGACTGTTTTTTACGGTGTTTATTAATTTTTGTTTCAAGTTTTTTGATGTTTTTTTCAAGTCTTTTTATTTCTTTATTTTTTTGCTGAAGTTTTTTTTCTACCTCACTTTTCAAATTGTTTTTTTTTTTTTTTTCAGTTTTCATATTTTGGTCAAGTTTGTTTATCCACTCGGCTTTTTGCCCTATTACCTCCTGACATGTTTTAATAATGGTGTCTTTCTCTGAATTTTCTTTTTGTGTTTGCTTTAATTGTTCTTGTAATAATACGATTTTTTTTTCTAGTTGATTGATCTCTTTTTGTTTTTGATCTGGTAAACATTCTCGTTTTTTCTTGTCTGAGTTCGGTTGTATATTATTTTTCATATGATATGTTTTCTTATTTGTTAATTGTGTATCTATTAATTTTTCTCTATTCTGTTTTTTTTGTACACCATTTTGTTTGTTCTTATGCTCACCATTCTTTTCTTTTTGCACTTTGCCTGTTTCATTGTCTTCTTTCATTACTTTTTTTTTTTCATCTAATAACAGTTCATTATTTTGTGTTGAATTTGAACCAATTTTTTGTTCTTGTTTAACTTCATTACCCGTGAGGCTTTTTGGATCTGTTCCATTAGGTTGTTTTTTGATCTCAATCCACCGATCTGTATCCTTTAAGTTCACGTTTTCATTTTCTTTAGGTTCTTCGTATGGTTGTTTTTTTTCTTCTTCTTCATTGTCTTCGACATTTTCATCTTTGTTTGGTTGTTGTTGTTCATTCCCTTTCTTTTCTTCTTCTGATTTTTCTTTTCCTTCCACCATTTCTTCTTGTTTTTTGTTTTTAATTCCGATTTTCATTTTGTTTCCTTCTTCATTTTCATTACCATTATTTTTTTGGTCTGTATTCTGGTTTTGTTGTTCTTTTTCAAATGAATTTTGATTGTTTTTATTTTCTTGTTTTTCTTCTTCATTTTCATCGTCTTCGACATTTTCATCTTTGTTTGGTTGTTGCTTATTCGTTTGACTTTCATTTCTGCTGTTTGTTTTTTCATTAGTTGATATGCATTTTTTTTTTGTGCTAAAATTTTCTTTTGGAGAATTAGGTTCGGATAATGAAGAACAAGATGGTTTTGTTTGTAAACAAACAGAAGGTTTTTCTTTTTCTATCTTATTATTTGACATTGGAAACACAAGTAAAAGTTAAATACAAAAAATAAAAATTATCAGACATTCTTTTTCGTCTTATTTTTGAATCCAAGATTCGATTGTATACAATGAATCCACAAAATGTAAAATCATGTTACATTGGTTTTTATATAATTAATCGAAACAATTGACCTCTTATTTGTAAATTGGATTTCGATTTATAAAAGAGGGAATTTTTTCAAAAAATAAGTTTTCTATTTTTATTTTCTCTTTTCCAAACATGTTTTTAATAACTTTAATAATACGGACTCTTAATAAGATGGGCTAAAAGGTTTCTTGAATTGTAATTCCTTTTTAAATCGGAATTCACAAGATAACAAAGTGTGTAATTATTTTTAATTCGAAAAAAAATAAATAATAATTGTAATATTTTTTTCAATTATCAAAGATGGAAATTTATGAAATAGAATCTAAAAAATTGTTGGGTATTAACCAAATAATTTCTTTTGATTTATATTTATTTTTTTTCTATCCGAAAGAAAACTAGTCAAAAAATTCAAAAATAATGAATATTTATGCAGATAGATATAAACTGAATTTCATAATAAATTGCCCATGTTACATTTGAATTTTGAATTGCTTTTGTATTGTTTTGAAGTTTTTCCCCTCTCAATGAAAAGTTTGAAAATAAATCATTTTTTCTCTTTTTTATTTTTTCAAAAGTGTTTTATTAAAATGAAAAATGAAAATGAAAATTTGGAAACAAATATCAGATGAATTAATCAAAAAAATTGGTTTCAAATATGAAAAAGAGATAAGGCTTAGTTATTCAAACGGAAGGAGAATCGATAAATGGGCTTTATTAATTTTTTAAAATTTCTATTTTTTAAGTAATGCTTATTTCAAAATAAATGTCCCAATTTTTTTTTATTTTTATTTTAACTTTTTTTTCCCAAATTTTTAGACAAAAAATAAATATCTCTTGAGTATAAAGGTATATATTAAAATCGAAATTTTTATATTATAATAGATAACTTCATTTATTAAAAATATTTTTCTTTAAAATTTAATTTTTAATGTGTCAATGATTTTGAAATAGAGTTTATATATTTATATATATAAACTATTTTCCAGTAAAAGATAACCAGTTGTAATTAGTGAATTACATATTTTCAACGGGTTTACATCGATATTAGAAGAAAAAATTAATTTTAGAAATTTTCATAATTGAAATCATTTTTTCACATTTTTATTTTTTTTTTACGATTTTTTTTGACATGATTCAATAGATGAAATTTTTTATATTACAAGATCAATAGTCACTTGGCAAAAACGTGTTATTCTAAGGTTACCGAAATAGGAAAATGCTTGTTGAGGAATCACTTTTATTTCAATTGGAATTTTATTCATCTTTGATCCTCATATTTGAATAATAAATGTGAAAAATTTTCACTTCATTTTCATTTCCTTTTTCAAATAGAAACTTCAAATACCAACAAACTTTCGTTTTAGCACTTTATTTCTAAAAGAAAATCATGGAAAATGAAATGAAAATTGTTTTCTATTTATTATCCAAATACCAATAGAAGGTCAAAACGAGCATTCTTGTTTTTATCAATGAGGATATCATTAAGAATTTAAGTTTTTCAATTATTAAGAAAATTCATTGATTAATTAGTTTTCTTTCAGACGGATATCGATAATTTTATTTTTTTTTATTATTCTACTTATTTCTCATTTTTTCTTCAACTGTAAATTATATAAAATAATTGATATTTGAAAAAACTGTTTGTCCCTTTGACTGAAATAAAGTTTATATCCCATTTTTGTACTGGTTGAATTTTCTTTTTATTTGTAAATTAGAGTTACAAAGGATAAAAATCAAGTGGGTAATAACAGTTACTCAAATATTAAAATATGAAATTATACTGTAACTTGAAAATAAAAACCAAAAAGTAAAGGCTAAAAACGATCACATAAACTAAAAAAGAAATATTGATAGTAAAAAAAAAAAGAAAGAAAGATATTACATCAATTAAACAAACTCCCTAAAATACAATTTATATTCGAATATCTAATAAAACCCAATTAACAAAAAGTATTGAGATTGTGTTTATTGTTTTTTTTTAATTAAAAATAGAATTTTTTTTTGAACAATTGACAATACTTTATTTTTTTTTTATTTTTTATTGTTTTTTTAATCTTCTTAATTTTACATTATTTTTCTTTTCGTTTATCTTAATTTTTTTTTTTTTTTTTCAACTATAAAAATAATTTCTTACCTAAATTTTCACCTTTGTTTTTTTTAAATATTCAAAAAAAAATTATCATTTTGTTAAAAATATTGTTCAAGTTATAATGATTGTAAAATATAATTAATAAAGTTTAGTAGTTATAAATTCGAAGTTATTCTATCTTTTGATAACATCACTCTTTCAATTTAGGTATATTCTTTCTACCAATAATGGTTAATTCTCTGATTTTCCACTTAGATCTCTAAAAAGATACTGGAATAAAAAAATTGTGACAATAGTTGGATGTTGTCTGTGTTTTCCAGTATTTAAAGGATATGATAAAATTATTTATTTTACTTCATTCTTTTAATTTCTTGAAAATTGAATTGAACTCAGAATATAACTGAAACATCTAGAGATATTAAAGAAAAAATAAGAAAAAAAAAAAAAATAACAAAAAGTAAAAAAAACTAAAATCCAAAATTTTTCCACATAACTGAAATGGTCTAAATCATCACAATAATACAATTTCATTCAAATTGGAAATAATTTTGATTTTTGAAAAAGATAAAAATCCTTTTCAATCTTTTTGTAAATATTTAAATTTTATTTTTTGAATTATGTAACTTGTTTCTTTTGATCAAATTTTCAACAATTAATATTATGTTGAAGTTGAGTTGTTACAAATAGAAGAACACAAATAAAATTAGTTGGTAGTATCAAACCATTTGATTGGTCAATATTCCGAATACTATTTAAACAAATTTATCAAATTAGTTTTTTTATTTTGCTATCTCCAAAATTTTTAAAACACACCCTTGGTTTAATTGTATTGATATATATATATACAGCCAGTTCCACTTTTAAGTCACAAACTTTCAACGAAATTTAAGGCACAAAAAAATCTCAAATTAAGGCACAAAATTTTTTATTTTTTTTTTTACAATTTATTTTACTAGAATTTAAATTTTGTGCCTTAATTTGAGATTTTTATTGTGCCTTAAATTTCGTTGAAGGTTTGTGCCTTAAAAGTGGAACTGACTGTATATATATATATATATTGAGTATTGTAATTTATAAACAAGTGTTAACATTTCAATTAAAAAATGGTTCTAATTTGGTATTTCTTTGAGAATTGATTAAATAAGTTTTTTTTTTTTCACAAATCAAATTTTGGTGTGTTAAAACTTTTTAATTAGAGTTTAGAATTTATCGTTGTTTAACTTTAAAAATACTTATAGTTGATCTAATTGTTTTTTATTTGACATGTAACATAAAAGAAATTTCAGTAATTCTCATTTAATAACATTTGAAAAAAAAAACAAATTTTTGATAAAAACAACTTTTCTTTTATTATAAAGTCTTAATTTATTGGAATTTCAAATATAAAAAATAATAAAGTAAATAATATTAACAATAATTTATATTTAATATCTTGCAATGATCCCATAAGAAACAAATTCGTAAAATATATTATTATTCTTATAAGTCATAGTTTGATCAATCATTTAAAATAAAATTCAAAATTAAATATGTTACTATGATTTATTTATTTTTTTTTTATTGAACTTTTTTCGAAACAGATTAACATCTGAATCTAAAATTTTAGAATAATTACATTCATTTATATCAAAAGGTCTTTTAAAAGAAGAATAAGAAAAAAAGAAGTCAAAAAATAACACATTATTAATTCAAGTAATTCAGGATTTATTTATTATTTTTTTTTTTTTTAATATTTTAAATTTTATTTAATTATAAAACACATACAAAGAAAAGATAAAGACAAAGAAAAGAAAAGAAAAATATAATTTAATTTATTCATTATCTTCACTTTTATCATTTGATGAATCAATTTCAGTTAGTGGTTTTTCATTTGATATTTCTGGTAAATGTACATCTGTAACATCAGCTATTGAAGTAAATCCTTCTTGTTGGTAAATTTCATTTGAAATTTCCACATCGTTTCTTGTTAAATTTATGATAAAGATATTGAAAACCAGGATGAATATAAATTGGGAATTTAATGTAAATTTGATTTGTAAAATTTGATTAAAAATAATAATCGTAATTAAAGTTATGAAAAGTATTATACAGTTCATAACAAAAACGAGAAAATTACTTTTTGTAATCGTATTATTTTTAACTTTTTTCCATCCTTTCAAAATTAAAACTATAAACCATATTAAATAAAGAAATATCAAAAGCAAGATAACACTTGTTAAAATTAGTTTCCATATCTCATTCAGAGAAAGTGCTGAAATTTGGGGGGAATAAGTGATAAAATTATAGATTGATAGTATCAATAGCAAAATCGAAAAAGGTGATAAAATTATTATCTTTGGAAGATAAAATTTTAAAAATGTTCTTTTTTCATTTTGATAAGAGTAATGATGAAGATTGCTAAATAAAAATAGAATTAGGAAAAATCCAAAAATGTGAAGGAAAATTGAATCAATGATATTGGGTGCTTGATTATGCCATAATAGAAATATTGGGTATAATGGATCTATTGTTTATATTGGGAAAAGATATATTAAAAAGAAAATTAAAATTGATAATAAGGGATTATTTTTTTCATTAATTATTCTGATATGTTTGAATCAACGATTATATGATTTAACTTTATTATTACAAATTTCATATATATATATATATATATATATATATAAGCTATTTCCAATGAAGTGGGGCAAATTTATTTTAAAATATATCTTTTAAAATTAATCTTCAAAAAAGTATTTAAATATACAAAATCATTAATTAACATTTATCGATTCTTGATAATAATTCAATTTTTTTCTTAGTATTGTATTACATAAATAAAAGATATTAAATTTTCTGATCTCGATTATGTCTGGTATTTTTTAGTGGTCAAAGTTTGTGTTTATTATTTTCTTTTTAATCGAAACAATCGTTTTCATAACTTTTTTAATCACAAAAAAAATTTAAATAGAATTGAAAACATATAACTGCATTTTATAGTTTAAAAAATCATTTGTCCATTTTCCATATTTCCAGTTCTTGATTGAAATTGGTATTACATTGTTTTCACCAAAAAAAGTGCTATTTTTTTTTTTCATTTTTAGGAAATATTTCATCCAACATATTTTGAAATAAATACCTTAGTCATTTGTTCAATTGGTATTAATATTAAACTTAATTTGAGATAGTCAATTAACGAATACTCCCACTAACAAAGATGATTTTTTATAAAATGTAAAAAAAAATGCCCTGCTTTTTTGGAAATACCTTATATAAACTATTTTTCAGTCAAAGGGGCCCAGTTGTAATGGGTATAATACATGTGTTTAAAGGGTTTGCATAGATAATTAGAGAAAAATTTTATTTTGCAAATTTTCAAAATTGAAATCATTTTTTCACATTTTTATTTTTTTTTTTTTCGATTTTTTTTTTTAAAATTCATTCAGTTGCAAAATTTTTTTTTATTGCAAGATCAATAGTCACTTGGTAAAAATGTGTTATTCTAAGGTTATTGAAACCATGAAAATGATTGTTGAGAAATGATATTGATTTCTATTGGAATTCTATTCGATCTTTGATCTTGATATTTGTTTAATAAATGTGAAAATTTTCCACTTCATTTTCTTTTCCTTTTTCAAATAGAGACCAAAAATACCAACAAACTTCGTTTGGGGGCTTGATCTCTAAAAGAAAAGTATGGAAAATGAAGTGAAAAATGTTTCATATTTATTATTCAAATACCAGTAGAAGTTCAAAACGAACATTGTTGTTTTTTTCAATAGGGCCCTAAGAATTTTAGTTTTTCATTTTTTAAGAAAATCCATTGATTAATTAGTTTTCTTTCAGACATATATCAACAATTCTCTGATGTATATTATTCTGTTTATTTCTTATTCGTTCTTCAAAGGCCAATTATATAAAATAATTGATATTTTAAAAAAAACGTTGGGCCCCTTTGACTGAAACAGAGTTTATATATAAACTATTTTTCAAACAAAAGGACAGACCTCTCAAATCATCAATACCATCAAATTTGATTGTTAATAAGATAATTACTTATTGGTGATTTTCATTTTAATTCTTCATTTTTTCATTTTTTGCTTTTTTTATTTTTGGATATTGAACAGTTGAAAAATGAAAAAGTAAGATAAGAAGAAACCAATTTGGAAATAATCTATCAGTGTATAAATGGAAACAGTTTAAGTTTGATTTCGAATGAGCTAGAAATAGGAATTAAGAAAGGACATTATTGAATTGGAACAAAGAAAAAAGAAAATAAAGAAAGAAAAAACATTCCAACAAAATACCAGATGAATTGTGGCTTTATCTTGAAAATGAGAACTTAAAGAGCAAAGGTTTGACGTGAAAAGAGTTATTAATAAAATGTAAAAGAATATTTTCCCCACTCGCCTTGTTCACAGGTTTTTATTGATTTTATCATTTTTTTTTCTTTACAATTTCCAAAACGATATTTCTCATTTCAAATAAAATTACACAACAATTTTTAAAATATTGAATTTTAATTTTTATTGTTATGTTTTAATGGGTTTTAAAGATTCAGTTGGGTGTTTTTTTATGTTTTGAAAGCGTTTCTTAGATTTTAGAATGATACTACAATTAATTTGATTCACTTATGAATAATTCTTGAAATTTTTTGTTCCCTTTTATTTGAAAAAGAGTTTATATACATTAATAGATTTTGGTCAAAAAGGTAAAAAAAAAAAATTAATTGATTAAAATGATAAAAACGATTTTAAAAAAGAAATTTGACCATCAAGAACTCAAATAATAGGATTTTAGACACTTTTTGTTTTTCGTATTTTCAATCTTTCAAAAAATTAATTTGTTTTTGAATTTGTTTTTTTGACACAAAAATTAAAAAATAATATTTTATGATCTTTTGAATTTTTTTTATCAATTGGATTACTATTTGAAAAAATCGTTTTACTTTTTCAATTTTATCTATTTAGCGTTGAATTTTCAAGTGAACAAAAATAATAATTGGAGTTGAAGATTGTTTGTTGTGATTTAAATGTGGGATTCTCAAAAAAAAAAAAAAAAAAAAAACTGAAAATCATTTGTTTAATACAAAGCCCTTTAGAAAATCATAGATTCATTATTTTGTAAAACTTATTTAAATTATTTTTGATGAATAGTTTATGGGTTCAGTTGTACCCATTTTCTTCTCGATAAGATGAAAGAAAAGATAAAAAATGAAAAACAATTTCAATATGTAGTAAAAATAAACTCTTTTTCAAACAAAAGGACACACCTCTCAAATCATCAATACTATTAAATTTGATTGTTAATAAGATAATTACTTATTGATGATTTTCATTTTAATTATTCATTTTTTCATTTTTTCTTTTTTATTTATCGATATTAAACAGTTGGACAATTGTAAAATGAAACAACAAGACAAAAAGAAACCAATTTGTAAATAATCTACCTGTATAAAAATGAAAAATAGTTTAAGTTTGATTTCGAATGAGCTCGATATAGGAATTAAGAAAGAACTTCTTGGATTAATAATGGAACAAAGAAAATTGAAAATAAAGGAAAAAAAATAATTCTAAAAAATAATTGGAAAATGAGAATTTTTACTATCATTTTACAATTAAAATAGATTTGATAATTTTTTTTTGGAATGGGAAAAGTGTTTTCACAAAGCAACAAAATAAGAACTCAAAGAGTCTTGTGAAATAAACAAAAACAATAATAATTGTTTAGATTGAGGTTTGTTCGATTAATAATATTATGCTTTGGGTTTGGTTATTCAAAAAAACTAACTTAAACGTCTGAAAAGGTCTTTTCAATTTGAAAAAATTTGACGAAACAGCTCTCGTAAAGAAGGGTTTGGATCAAAAAAAGACAAAACAAAGAAAAAAAGCAAAAATGAAAGAAAATTTACTATTGGCCAAAAGAAGAGAAGGGATCAAGACAAAAAACCATTTCTCTTGATACGAAATTTGGTTATATTCAAAAGAAGAAACACTTTTCACGTGTTGTATTAGTGACAAACAACTTGCGATGACAAGCAAATATCTGAAAAAGAGGATTAGGATGGACAATCTGATTGAAGGTGTTGAAAGTTGAAGAATGCCATGGTATGCAAATTTCCTTTCTTGGTGCCACCATTTCATGTCAATAATATACGTAACGTCGCTAATAGGGACTGAATGCAATAAAGGAATTGTTGAGCAATTGCCATTTTTGGGGCAACTGATGTCCATTTGGAAGCTCTTTTTTATAGTCTCATTAGTCAAGCCTGTGTGGAGTTCCACTTCGAAACCGACTTTTGTTTTGATTGCTCTTGGCTTGGCGTTTTGAAGGACAAAATCATAGGTCATTTCCTTCTTTAAAAATTGGAAATTGAGAAATTTGATAGATTCTTCAAAAATTGGGCCGCGGGAGTGAATTGAAATTATGGTGTTTGTGCTCGTCCAGAAACTGTTTGGTATCATTATCCCAATAAAAATAATAAACAGAAATAAAGAGATTAAAAAGAAATTCTTTTTTATGCAAATCTTGGCTAATGATGGTTGTTGAGTTTGGCTGTCTAATTGGCTTTCACTTAATAAATTATCAATTTCAATTTGGTTTTCCATTTCTTCGCTTGTCATCTAATTTAAAGAAATATCCAAGAGGAAAAGAAACTGAAAAAATGAGTCAAACTTGAAACAAGATTTTGATAAACTTTGATTGTTTTGACCTGAAAATTAATTTCAAAGAGTATAGACTTGTTTCTTCAGGATTTCTTGACTAAGGTTTCTAGATCATGAGAAATATAAAATATTAATCTTTAACTCAAATTTTTGAACAATCTTCGATAATTGACTTTTATTTCCTGACCAATTAAATTATCTTAATTAAATATTTTGGTCCTATCTTTATATTTGTTGATATTTTATTATCTCTGAATTTATGAAAAAACACAGAAATAAAATTTAATGAAAATATCCTAATCATTAATAAGTCAATACTCCCAATCTAAAATAATTAAAAAATCAAATTCATATTAAGGTTTACACACCCTATCAGGGGAAAAATGATTATTCTGGTATTTGGTGTTGAGACTGGTTATTTTGGTTCTTAGGTGATTCATCTTTAACTTTGAATAAATTATAATAGTGTTTTAATAGTGGCTAAAATAGGTTTTTTATTTTTTTTTTTGAAACAAGCAATTTAAGGATCTAGTCATTTATCATTTATTTGTTCCATACTAGACGAAATAGATTTTACTCTAAAAATGATTTTGCGAAAATGAATATTATTCGATTGACAAAAATACAATCAACAAAACAAAATTTTAATAGGAATCATCTTTTGTAAAAAATGTAATTTATAAAAAAATTTGAACTTATTTCTCAATTTCTAAATAAAAATTTGAGAGGATCTCATCCACAAATAATTTTATTTTTATAAAAAATTCAATTAACAATAAAAATAGATAACAAGAATTCTCAATTTCCATAATAAAATTAAAAAAAAAAATTAAATCTTTCTTATTTTATATTTACAAAGAGTTAAATATCTTCAATTTAAAAGAAATTTTTTTCATAAATATAAAATCAATTTAATTTAATTTAATTTAAATTTTCATTATATTGTAACCCTCTAAATTTGACAAAGTAAGGATTATGTAACCTTCTGGATAAAAATAACTCTTTTGAGTATTAAAAAAAATGAAAAAAAAATCACCGAGATCTCAAAAAGTGCCAAAGAACAAAACTTCAAAAAGAACATAGTTGTTTTCAAAATTATATATTCTAACAATTCTAATTGGAAATCGAGTGTTCGACTTTTGCTATTTTTTATAAAAATTCACTCTTTTTTAGTTGTTGATTTTGGAGATCGATCAAACTTCACATTTATTAGTATTTCATTGGTATTAGGCACATATAAAAATTACAAAAAAAAATTTTTGTTTCCAATTAAAAAAAAGTATTTTTTACCCAAATGACTATACCCTTAAAAATTACTTTAAAGTAGAAAAAAAAATAAAATATCATACATATTATCAAAAATTGTTTGATTTTGATTTAAAATTAAAGGAAATGATCAAGTCAAAAAAAAAGATATTTAAATGCCAGAATAATGAAAAGAAATTATTTTCTCCAAAATTTTCTGATCATTATCATTTGGAACATAATTATTTTTGATCTAAAAAAAAGTATTTTCTGAGAATTTTTGACATTTCAAGCTTATATTCGGTTCAAAACGTTATATAAAAAATATAAAGTAAGATTAATTATTAATAGAAAAAAAGAAACTTTCAACACAAAACCTAGGATCAAATACAATATCATTTTAAAACAACTATATTTGAGCCAAAATTTTTCAGGAATGTATCGAAACAAACAATTCAAAATTTTTAATACACCAAAATTCAATTTTTGAAACAATAATCTAAATAAAATAAATCCCAAGAAATACAAAATTAGCGTTACCAAATAATTAAACTGTTAACAGTTATTTAGAAATTACAACAATTAATTAGAAAATAAAAAGAGTTAAGGATTAATTATACGCTTCCAAAAAAATGTATCAAAGAATCAAAACAAGTCACTAAAGTCCTTAATTCCATAAGAGAAAACCAATAATTTGAACTGTTTTTAAGATTATTAAAAATTTGAAATATTACATGATTTAAAAAATCTTTTTTTTTTTGGGAAAGATGAATGAAAATTTTCTATCATGTATTTTGCAACAAATAGGATTACCCACCAAATAAATAAAAAAAATACTTTTAAATTCAAATAAAACAAGATATTGTTAATAAATTTTTGAAGATAACAGATCAAAAAAAAATATTGGTACAGTATGTTAAATAGCCCATGTCGAAGTTTTAATATGTGTTTTAGAAAATTATTTATATTGTTTTTTGAAATAACGTCGTTTTTTTTTTTTTAAAATGTGTTTATTTTTTTTTTAGGTGGGGTTTTTGGTTTTTATTTTGTGTTTTTCCAAAAAATACAGTCCAATTTAACTAAACTTTCAAATCATACAAAATGTACAATAGATCATATCGTCCAGTGTTTTTCTACAACCTTCAATTCCAATCTCCCGGATAAAAGAGATCTAATCCAACCAAATTTAAACCATACAACACCAAAATTGACAACAATAAAATATTTCAATTTGAATATATACAAAAAAAATTAATAAAAAAGATAAAAAAGAGTTTATTAAAAACTTTTTTACTGGTATCTCCACATTTCGCAAAAATGATATCATTTTTAAAAAGTTTTTTGAGAAAAAGAAATGAAACAAAAAATTTTATTTCATTTTCCTTTTTTACCTTAACCTATCGTTTTTAAATCATATCTTGTAATTGGTTGACTCTATTTATTTATTTGATTCTTTTTTTTTTTCATTATTGGAGAGATATTAATCCTCAATGAAAGAATATTTCATATTGAATCAAAAGTTAATTAACCCAATATTTTATTGGATTAAAATTCTACAAAAACATGGCCAATGACCAAATTATTTATAAATCAATTCATTTTCAACAAGTTTAATAATGAGAGGAAATTAAATCTCTCATAAGATCAATTTTCATTGATTATTACAAGATCTTTCAATTTTTAACTCAAAATAGAGGAGATAATATTTTAGGAAACTTTGAAGAAAAATTTCAATTATGACTTTTGAGAATGACAGTATTATTGTCAAAATATACTTCCTTCATAAAATTAAACATATTCTTGAAAACTTTTCATTTCAAAAACAGATAAAAAAAGAAAACAACTGAAAAAAGTTAAAAAACAACACTTAAAAACACATTTTTGGAAAACCACAATAAAAGTTTGAAAAAAAATATAAAAGTCAACACGGTTTATTTAACATACTGTAAATATGTTTAGATTCTATTAGTAATTATTGATCAATCAAAGGTTGTGTACCCTCAACTAATTTTATTTAGGTTTTTCTCTTTAAAATAACCCAACTTTTAACCTAATATCAACCATTGAAAAAAATTATTGATTGAATAAAACAAGTGACATAATTTAAAAAATGAAATGAAGAAAAAAAAACTAAAAGACGAAAAAATGATTTTCAGAGATATTAAAAAATTAACAGTATTTTCAAATCTAATGAAATTATATATTTGCAATACTTTTGCCTCTTTTAATTTTGGGAACGGTTGTTTATGAGTCAAAAATCGTTAAAAAATTTAATGGTTTTAGAATATCCCTAAAAAACAATTCTCGAATATCGGTATAAAAGTAGATTTACATTTTTTTTTTTTTGATTTTAATTGTAACAAGAAAGTGTATTATTCTACTTTGGAGGTAATTTGTGTCTTCTCTTAATTGAAAATATTTTTCCTTTTCAGTCATGTTACCCTCTGAAAAATAGTGTGGGACTTTTTTTCATTTTTACAATCATTTTAAAGATTAATCTCAAATAAAAATAATCATGATTCTGAAGTTTTCAATATCGGGTTTTATAATTTTCTCAACCTTTAATTTTAACACTTGAATACAATTCAAATAGAAGACTATAAAACTTTCATAAACAAAATTTGGTTTATAAAACTTTTCATACAACCCCCAGATCATTACACGAGAACTGAAAAAAATTACACTTGATATTCTTTATCATTTTTAAACAAGAAATCTCAAATTACTTTGAACTTTTATAAAAACTCTCTTTGAAAAGAAAAAAAAGGAAAATGAATTAAAATTTTTACCCATTTCTTTTTCAAACATAAGCAAAATAAATTATAAATGTTGAAAGCATAGAATCTTGATACACATTTTTAATTTTAATAATAGAGTACAAAAATAAGGAAAAAAATAAGCGAATTTACTGGTTTTATTTTTTAACACGAGTTTTTTTTCTTACGAACAAGGGTTATTACTATTTCGTTATTTTAAAAATCCACTTTTCGAAGTTTCAAAGAAAAAGAACCAGAAACTTAACTCCTCTCAAGACAGGTAAGAGGCACATAGGTTCTAACCAATTTGTCTTTTATTTCGATTTTCAGATTAGGGTATTCATTTTTTTTTTTTGTTATGAAATTATTTGTTTTTTTCCTCTTTCTTACAATTACTTTGAATACTTTCTCTTCTTGTTTGGAGTACGGAATTGATAGCTCCTCCGAAAACAAAGAAAAAGAACAAACTGATCATTCAAATACTGATCCAACAGACTCAGGAGACAACGACTATATACAAGACATCAGCAGTAATAAATATCAATTCGAAAACGAAATTGAAATCTCTGAGGGATCAACTCAAGCCAAAAAAGTGAATCCAAAGGAGAGGGAACAAGGCCTGGTAAAGCTAGCAAGGATTAAAAAAGGCACCAAGAGGCAAGTGGTGTTAATTACAGGAGAGCAAAATGCAAAAGTCAGTTATATCAATTTAAGTGAAAGGTTAGGGATCGATTCTGAAGAGCTTTATGACTATGTAAGAAGCGACAATCTGAAGAGAATTATGGAACTGGGCACACAGGATCAAGACGGAGAGATCTTGGTGAGTGGCCTAATCCCCCCCGTTGATGGGAAGGATGTTCATATTTGTGCTGGCTTAAATTATCGATCGCACCAAACCGAGATGCTTATGGCAAACAAGGTTCTGATTTTCCCAAAAATGGGCAAACCCACAGCAGCGTATTCAGACGTGTACCTAAAGAACAGAAAGATGTTTGACTATGAGCTAGAAATAGGTGTCTATGTCCCAATTGACATCCAAAAAGAAACAGACCTTGCCGATATCCCGTTTGGGTTTTTTCTTGCAAACGATCTCACCGAGCGCGATGTGCAAGTCAGAAAGTTTCAAAAGGGCACAGCAGCAGGATTTGCGCTTTCCAAAAGTTTTGAGGGTTCATTGCCAATCGGGCCTTATGTGGTATTCCCCATTGACAGGAAAGCATTCCTCAATGCACTTACCCTGGAATTAAAATTAAACGGAAAGGTTCGACAGCAATCACACTCCTCGCTTTTGGTTAGCAATGTAGACGACCTTATTAAAAATACTTTCAACGTAGAGAGAGATTGGGAAGGGCCAAACGGCAGAGTTAAATTAATACCGGGAGACACAATAGCAAAGGGGACACTTATTTTGACAGGAACTCCTGGTGGCACAATCTTCCAGGTTTTGAAAACTTCACAAAAGATACAATATGCTTTTTCCTATTTCTTGAAAGCAAAATTCTTAAACGATCTTTCCATGGTGGACTCAATCAAAGAGGACTGGATAAGATCTGAAATCAATTCTGGCAAATACCTGAAAAATGGCGATATTGTTGAAGCAACAATATCTGAATTGGGTACACAGAAACTTAAAATAGTTGAATAATATTTTCAAACTACAAATCTGACATTGATCAACTTTAGTTTAACAATCCCTTTTATATATATATATATACTACTAATAAATTCGAATGACAGTTCTCAATTTTTTTAGTTCGATTTCCTTCTTTTAAATCATGAGCAAAGCTTTGATAGAAAGAATTTTATTTGTTTAAATCCAAATAAACATTGTAAATAACTATATTTTTGAGATCTTCTGTTTTGAAACTTTGGGTTAACAAAATTTATCAAATAGAAAATGAACTAAAATATTTTTTATATTTTTAGGCTTTTAACAGTATTTGTGTTGAATCAAAAAATTCTTGAATTTTTCTCTTTTTAGAATGGTGGCACCGAATGAATTCGTAATCTACAACACAAGTGATCATCCTTTCATTTTGGTTGAAATAATTATGATCTGGTATTGAAGAATTAAAAGAATTTTTGTTTTTTGAAATAAATTTCGGTTTTTTTAATTTGGCTTTTATTTTTTGTACTGCTTTAAAAAACTTTGCCATTCATCCTCTTAAAAATACACCTCAGGGCACATACCTTAAATAAGTTTTTCATTTCACGAAGTAGTTAGTAAATATTTTTACAAAGTACCCAATAAATTGATTAATTTTGACAAAAATAAATTAAAATAACTCTAAATAAGAACTTTGTGTGATTAGTAATAGAACTTTAAGGGGCTAATGTCTAGTATATTTTTTTACCTAAATTTAATAGAGATTGGGAAAATTTTTCGTCAATTACTTAGATTTGAAAACCCTGTTTGTTTTTAATATTAACATATTTTGAGATCAGGAATCCTTAGTTAGAAATTGGTCAAAACAATAATAATAGAGAATAGTCAATTAACAAAATAACTAGTAAAAACTTGTACAAACTAAAAAAAAACAAATTTTTACACAAAAAAAATATATTTTAACTCTATTATTCCAATCCTTAATTTCTTAAATATACATGAAAAAGATTAGAATTTGTATTCAAGATTTTGAATTTATTTGTACCATCACACTTATTGGAATTGGAATTACTTTACTACTTTTTTACCAAGTAAATATTAGTCAAACCTTTTCAACTCCTATTTAATTTCAGATATTAAACTAATTCCCAGTTTTAATCAAAGGCTTTTTACAATTTGAATAAAAAAATGCAACAGAAAAAAAAACATACTACACAATTATTAATTGTGAACATTAATCGAGCTATCAACTGAAAAAAGATCAGTTTTTAAAAGGAAAAATAAATGATTAGAAGACAAAATATGATTATACATAATAATTTTTTTAAATATTCTCTTTTGGTACAGGATTTTTATTTTATTGATTTATCTTGATTAAAACTTTGTTGAAAAAATTGACAATTTTTGAGATCTCCAAAATTTCTAAATCATACCTGGATTTCATTATAAAGAAAATATAAATAATATTTATTGATTTAATTGATAATAATACAGTCGGTTCCACTTTTATGGCACAAACTTCAACAATATTTAAGGTACAAAAAAATTCTCAAATTAAAGCACAAATTTTAGAATTTTTTTTACAAATTATTTTATTAGAATTTGAATTTGTGCTTTAATTTATGATTTTTTTGTGCCTTGAATTTGTTGAAAGTGTGTGCCTTCGAAGTGAAACTGACTATATATATATATTAAAAGTGGAGAAGAAGAAAAATACTTATTTGTGGGTTTCTAATTTGATGAGAAACTATAAAAATAAGAGAAATGATAGTAATAATTTAGCTATTTCTAATTGAATTCCATAATGTATTGAGTAAAATTTCTGGTTTATACTCTCAAAGTACATTTTTTTTAGAATCAATATCTACAAACTGCAAAATTATATAAATAAAACCAATTATGGTGATGATCCAGAACTTTTTGAAATTATTATCATAAAACTGAAGTTTAAATAGTTAACTCAATACTAAACTTATAAAATTATAATTAATTAAGTTTAAACTTTTTTACTTTTAAATTTCATTTATTTCTTTTTTTTTTGTAACTTTTTCTTATCTTTTTTAAAAATTATGTTTTTCTTTTCATTTTTTTAAAGAAAAGTTATAATATAAGTTTTAATTATGTAAAAATTATAATTTGTGACCAAAAAATCAAATAAACGTTTATAATTTCATGTAAATGGTAGGTAATTTGTTCAGTCGCCTCTCCCGATTGAGAATTAAAAAAAAAACATAAGAACTTTAATTTTCTGAAAAAAATTCTTTTATGTTCTTTGGGTATAAAATAAAACATGAAAAAAAGACTCTAATAAACGATAAAATATGCCAAATGATTTAAATTTGTTTTTTTGTAACTTTTTTTAAAAAATATAATGATTATTTTGAAATAGAAAATAAACGTAATGATACTTTTAAATAAATAGCTATTTGTTTTAAAATATAAAACGAATACAAGCCAATTCAAAATTATTAAATTTGTTTTAAAACATATAATGTATGTATATTAAAAGTGTTTAACTGGATATTAGAAGAAGAAAATTTTTTTCGAAATTTCAAAATTGAAATTATTTTTTCAGATTTTTCTTTTTTCTTTTTTTTTAAATTTTTTTTTTTTTGATACTTAATTTTTTTGAAATTTTTTGTTTTATTGCAAGATCAATATTCGCTTCATAAAAATACTGATAACTGAATATTATTGAAAGTTTTAAAATGATTGTAGAGAAATTATATTTCTCATTAATTGGGTTCATTTTTGTTCTTTCAATCAGAGATCAAAAAAAAAAAACATCATTTATTTCTCAACTTGTTAAGAATTCGAATTTCGAATTTTTAAGAAAATATATTTGTTGATTTGAATCACTTGAATGTAGATACTAACTCTTCATGGATATATATATTCTACTTATTTCTTATTTTTTCAAATGTAAATTATCAAAAATAATTCATTTTAGAAAAAAACAGTGGCAACCATGATAAAAACAAAGTTTTGAAAATTTGAAATAATTTAGAAAAAAAAATAATTTGAATATTATAATTTAATTTGTAAAAAATATTAAGTCTGGAATAAATTTTATAATAATTTTAATTTTGATAAAAAATATTGGTGTAATATATTGCACACGAAGAAATACCTTCGACTGTTAAAATTAATGAAATAAAAAAAAAGTAAAAAAAATTTTTAATAGAATTTGATAAAATATTTCATTATTAAACAATAAAAAAAAATATTAGTGAATTTTCTTTTAATTAAATAATACCTGTTAAGGATTCAAAAAAAAACATAAATTGGATTAAAGATCAATTCAATGGAATTTTGGATTCTATTAGAAAGAGAATTATATTATTCATACAAAGGCATAAAAGATGAATAAATCATACTTATTTTCTAGCTTAATCCAAAATTCGAGCTCTTCATATATTTTTTCTTAAAATATTTGATTTACAAAATCAAATTTTTTGGGTTCAATCTTATAAAGTGTATTTTTTTAACTGAAAAATTCGAAACTAAAATTACAGTTTATAATTTCCTCAATGAATTTAAATAAAAAACGTAAAAATAGAATCCCAAAATAATCGTTACATTAATTAAATGACCATTAATCATCAAAAATAATATTGATTCGATTTATCTTTCTTTAATTAGTTATTCAATTAAAAAATTGATTAAAAATGATATAATAAAAAATATCACTGGTTTATTACTCATAAGAAGGAATATGAATTTATTGAAGAAATCAAAGATCCACTTTATTATTTCTGTTGGTTTCATATTTCCTTTTAAGAAAATTAACCTTTAGATTTGTGTTTATAGCTGTTTTAATGATTTTTTCATTTTACTTATGGATGGGGTCAATAATACAAATAAATTTTGAATTATAAAAAAAAAGTATCTTTTTTTTTTTTTTTATTTATAGAAGAAGTGTAAATTACACTCAAAATGTCCTTTGACTTGAATCCCCTTTCAAGAAAATTAACTCAAGCCAAAAATCCTAGATTTCACTATAATTCAGGGGGGAAACACACCTAATTTTTTTTTCTGGATATAAAAAAAAAAAATTGAAAATTGAAAAGAAAAAAGAAAAAACAAAATTTAAAAAGGGTTTAAAGAAGATATTGGTAAAAAATCAAAAAAAAAAAAAAAAACAATAAATATATATTTTAATAAGAATACCCTAAATCACAACTAAAAATACTTTTTGTGAATTTAATTTAATTCGATTAATTGATCATAAATGTTAATTTGTGGAGATCGTAATTTAATTTTTGTAATTTCTTTTTTTTTTTTTGATCTGGAGTTTTTTTTAAACCCATAGTCATTTTTAGCCATTTGCTTTTTCGTTTTTAATTTTCAAGTTACTGATACTTTTGTGTTTCAGTGTTCTCAGTATTACCAAGTAACCATTTGATCTTTTTCCGTTGTAACTCTTCTTCCCAATATAAAGAAAATTCAGCAAGGGTAAAAAACGGAAAAAAAATAAAAATTCATAATTAACAATGATTTTTGAATTGATCCAAATAAAAATAAAAATAAATGAAAAAACAAAATAAATTGATATAATAATGTATTTATATTATTATTAAATTTAAGAATTACATACAAAAAAAATTTCTCAGTGAAATTATGTAAAAAAAAAAAAATAAAAATAAAAAAACTCTTCAACCGAGAATAATATTATATAAAAATAAACGCGTAATATTGTTGAGTGGATTTTTTTTTTTAGAATATAATATCATATAATATATTCTTAAAAAAAAAAAATGAGATCAACAATTTTTTTTTTTTTTTTTTTTTTTTTTTTTTAGAATTAATGTAATTAATTTGTTATAATTATTCCCTTGTGGTGGTTTATTTAAATCCATTGTGGTTTATTTATTTCACCGTTTTTGAATTTGTCTTTTTCAATTCTTCTTCTTTGGCCAAACCATCTTTGAACTTGTAATTCAGGGATTTGAGATTTTTCTGCTAAAATTTCTCTTGTCGATTTATCGGGGTAAGGTCCGCCCTTATCGTTGTAATGCTCTTGGAACCATTTTTCAAAAATTTCTTTCGCGAGGTTAGTTGTTTTATATCTTTTGTTTCTTCTTCTTCTTTTTAATTTAATTTTTAATTTATTAAACTCGTCATAGTATATTTCCAAACTTTTATTTTTTATTAAATTGCCTTCTTCATCAGAAACATTGACTAAATTTTTTGTTTCTTTTTTGGTTTTTTCTTGTGTTTTGTTCGATTTTTTCTTATTATTATAATCTATATCAGAATCAGAGCCGGGGTCCGAATCGGAGTCGGAATCGGAGTCGGAATCAGGATCGGGATCGGAATTTAAGTTGAAACTATTTACCTTATTCTTCTTTTTCGTATTCTTTTCTTTTTCCTTTCCCTTTTCTTGTTCTTGTTCTTGTTCTTTTTCATTTTCATTTTCATTTTCATTTTCATTTTCATTTTCTTTGAGATTATTATTTAATTGGAAATTATTATCATTGTTATAATTATCAAGATCATCATTGTCAATTTGGTAGAGTCTTTTTCTTAAGCCAAATTTATCAACATTATTTCTTTTTTCCCTTTCAGGTTTTGAATGGCAATTATTTTTTTCGGAGCACTCTTTTAAATATTGGTTTAAATTGTTTTGTGTTTCTTTGTCCAAAATTCTATAAAACTGTTCGAACCGTTCTTTAATTTTTTCAATTCCACCTTTTTCTTGTAAAATATCTTCAAAAGGTGTCGACATATTAAAAATATGATTCAAATAACACTTCTTGGATTGGTTGATCATTTCCCAATCGTTTTTATAATTTTGATAACGGGTAACCAAGCCTTTTTTTTTTTTTTCATCTTTCTTGTTGGTTGAATCGATTAATTGCTTGAATTTAAAATCTAGAGTTCTTGTTGTTGGCGCCATCAGATTCAAATCCTTAATTACAGAAGAATTGACCATTGACACAAGCTCGTTCCCATTATTAAAGCTCAATTCTTTGATTAGCTTCTTCAGCTGGCCGTTATTGTTGCACGCATAAAACGAGTTTTTTTTAATTAATTTGCGATCGTTGTGCTCTTCGCTTAAGGGCATCAGAACTTTTTCTTTTTGTTTGCTTTTGGGATTTGGGCTCAAAAAGGTGTAATCAGATCGATTCAGATCGTCTTTGAAAAGACTGTCTTTCTTGTTGTAACTGCGATCAACAGTATCAAAAAGAGACGTAAGCCCCGAAAGTAGTTCAACAGAATGCGTACGTGGTAACGAGGAGAAAAAGGTTTCTTCAAAATCCGAATTATAGCTATTTAATTGATCCGTTTTCAAAAGTGGCACTTGGAACGATGTTGTTTCTTGTTCAAGATCGCTTCCAAAGCCAACACCCTTATTGAGTGTTTGTTTCCATTTGTCATTTGTTTGATCAGTTTCCTTATCACTGTCCGTCATTGTTGACTGTTGAGAAAATTAAATCTAGTGGATTATGTTTTAAATTTAGTTTTTATTGGTTTTGAAAACAAGTTAAAAAATGAAAATATTTCGGTTGATTTGCAAATTCGTTTTCAAAAAGTTTTTGGTATTACTCGGTAATTGCACATTATACTTTGTCATCAATTTTATTATTACTTTTGTAAAATTTTTTCTGAACTTTATTAAAAATATATCTTGCATACACTTTTTTTTTAAAGCTTATTTTTTGAATTTCTTATTTTTCAAGATCCTTGTTTATTTTTCCAGTGTTTTTGGTAATTAAATGTGTTACCTTTCGAAAAATTGAAATGTTTTTTGGATAATTTTTTTTAGCAACTAAGACAAGTTGTATTTTTTAAAGCATTTGAAGAGATGAGAAGGTAAAAAAAGCTATTTCAGAAGAAAAAATTGTAGCCAGATGGATTATTCGTTGAACAGAGTTGTAAAATCTACTGATTTGAATTCTCATCTTTCAGATCTCTTTTTCCCTTCTTTGAAATTCTTTTTTAAAAATTCACTTACACTCTTAAATTCCTACTTGAAAAAATTGTTTTATTCAACCAAAATTTAAAGAGTCAAACAGATCTTTTTTTCAGAGATTAATAAGTTTTTTTGAGAAAAGTCATATTGTCGAGAAGAAATAATTTTAAAGTTCTGGTTTGTGTTTGTATTTACATTGGGGTTGGCCAAAGAATACTATTTAAAATACCAATTATTTTATAACACCTCACAATATTTTGTTGTCATCCGATCTCAAAAAAACTCTTTTGTTTTTTATTCCTTGAAAAGATGAGGAAAATTATCATATTTTAAGAGATTAATGTCTTCTATTGATAAGTCTAAAATAATTGTGTATTGTTATTGAGTGTAAAGCGTTATGGTGTTCATTCTCTCAAAAGTCTCTATAAAATTGATTAGTAAAATAGTAATATTTCTTGATTTTCACAATTAAAAATTCTAAATGAGACATGTATTGGTATAAAAAACCCAAAGAAGTTTGGAAAAAATCTATATTTAGCTATAAATTTAATGGTTGAATTATTGATATTCAGACTTCAAGTTTGGAAAATTATTACTTTAGAAAATTGTCACAAAAAAATATATTAGTTGTTAAACAATTTCGATTTGGACAAAAAAATAAAATTATTAACTCAATAGATTGTTTTGACAAATTATTTCTCAAATCATGCAAACATATTGATGTTACAATAGTATTTTCATATTGAAGGAAACAAAATTAATCATTCTTTGGGTTTTTATGTTGATGATTATTTTTACAAATTATTTTCACAAATTCAATATAATAATAGACCAAACTCAAAATCAAAATCTAGTTATATAAATTTATATCCAAATGAAAAATTATCAAACACGTTCAGAATTCAATTTTTTAAAAGCAATTATTTATGGTTAGGTTTTCTATAAACCCCAATTCAAAATTTTTAACACAAAAAGTCGATTTTAGAAAAATAACTTAATTAATCAATTCGAGAATAAATATCCAATTATAATCATTAAATAATTGGAATGTTAACAATTTTTTATAAATTAGAATACCCACAAAACAAAAAATAAATAATTATTAATACTAATGTAAAACAATGATACAGGTTAAAAATTTTGAGATAGGCAAAACAAAAAAATATATTGATAAATTTGTTTAAATTCTATTAGGAATATTGATCAATCAAATGCTTAGAAACCATTGACTAATTTTATTTGAGTTTCTTCTCTTTTGAATCAACTCAAACTTGGGCATAATATAAATTGTTAAAAAAAATATAGATCGAACGAAACAAGTTCGGTTACAATTGTAGAAAAAAAGTGTAAGACGTTTTTAATTGGGATCATTAATAGAACCTGAAAATTCAAAGTAAGATCAATTAAAAAAAGAATAAATTAATAAATAAAGACAAAATGAAGTATTCAGCACAATAAAAGTTTTTTTAATACTATCTTTTGGTATGAGATTTTTCTTTGATTGATCAATTATTAAAAATTTGTTCAAAAAATTGACTATTTTTGGAGATCTTCAGAACCACACCAGCAATTTCGATAAGAAAGTAGATTTAAATTGTATTTGTTGGATCGATTGAAAATAATATTATGGATTATTATTTGAAGTTAATTAGTTTCTTCTTTTAATTGATTTTACTTTTCGTTTTCAGTAAGGTTCCCAATGAAAAACTGTGTTCGAACTTTTTTTCCTGTTTTACTTTTTTTCCAAAATGGCAATTAAAAAAATGAAATAAAAAAAAACTAAAAAATGAAAAAATTATTCTCATATTTTCCAAAAATCAAAATTAAACTAAAATTCAAAATTTTCCACCCAGCTAAAACGTTCCAAACAATCAAAACAATACAATTTCATTGAAATTTGAGATAATTTTGATTTTTGAAAAATATGAAAATCATTTTTTCATCTTTTAGTTTTTGTTTTCCTTTCATTGTTTGAATTACGTAATTGGCTTCGTTGGATCAAAATTTTTCTACAAGGTTTATATTATGTTAAAGTTGAAAGTTGTTCCAAATAGAAGAACTCAAATAAAATTAGTTTGTAGTCTCTAACCTTTTGATCGATCAATATTCCTAATAGAATTTAAACAGATTTACTAATGTATTTTTTTGTTTTGCTCTCTCCAAAATTTTTAACACACCCATGATTTATTTGTATTGATAATTATTTATTTTTTGTTTTGTGAGTATTGTAATTTATAAAAGGGTGTTAACATTTCAATTAGTGAATGGTTCTAATTTGGTAAATCTTCTAGAAGTGATTAAATAAGTTTTTTTTTTCACAAATCGAATTTTGGTGTGTTAAAAATTTTGAATTGGGGTTTAGTTCCAATTTAAATGGAATTGTATTATTGTGATTGTTTGAACCATTTTAGCAATGTGTTAAATTTTGAATTGTAGTTTAGATTTGATATTTTTAATAAAATCTATAACCGCATCAAAATTAAAGATAACTGTGGTTAGTAACAAAATAAAAAAAAATATAAAAATTTCAAATAGGCATACACACATAAATATTCTCAAATGGTGAACTAGAACGGATCCCACCGGTCATATATGATCTAAGAAAGGATAACAATTTTATTCAAAAATATAAAATATCAAGACTTTTACAATCCAGTTGAAGATTTTAGAAGGGATAAAATAGTGGCATTGAATTGGTGTAATATTGAAGATAAGTTATCATTACAAACTCCTGGTGGTTGGTGTTAAGTCAATTCAAGACAAAAAGTAATCCCCAAAACGAAAGGAAAATTGGAAATTATAAAAACATACCTTACAATTCGTTAATTTCCAAATGGCTTTAGGGCAGAATAGAGATATCAAAACCTGAAATCATCAAGAACTCATTTCAAACTTTTTTTTTTTTAGATATTGGCTTAAATAGATCATATCAAAATTGGAAATTGGGGAGTTTTTTTTTAAATATGAACAAGTTAAGGAAAACAAAAGTAATGATGTAGATTACTTTAATTAGGATGTAAAAGATCTGAAAAAAAAAAAAAAAAATAGAAGAACATCCTCAAAAGAATCTAATATTTTGATTATAAGATTCTCTCTGAAAAAATGCAGTCCCAGATGAATACTTTGGAAAATGATCAGAAAAGAAATTTATATCATCAACTATAGAATATTTCCCGAAAAAATATGATCAAACAATCTATTAGGAAAAAGTATCACAAAAACAAATATTTTTTCGGTTTTTAACCACAAGTCTTCATCTAAGACCAAATCCAAAAAATTATAAGCATTTTTTCAGATCAATTTTTAAATTCTTGATTTATTATTATTATTTGATATTCATTTTTTTATATTTATTGGTTCTTCATTTTAATTTTTGAAAACTGAATAAAGTTTTATAATGCTTCAAATAGAAGTGATTTGCATACTCTTTGAAGTTGAAGACAAAATTTTTGTCAATTACAAAGCACTCTTTAATAAATCAATTTTTTTTCTAACCTAAACTTAACAATATCCACTCTATCCAAAAAATTTTTACAACAATTTTTTTTTTATATTTTGATTAATTATTTGTTATTTTTTCTTTTTTTATTAAATTCATGAAAAAAAAAATATTAACCTTTACATTATTAAAATATAATTAATTAGAAAAAAGAAAATATTATCCTTAATCAGTAATATATTTATTATTATTATGGTTTTTATTATTATGGTTATAATTATTATTTTTTTTTTTATTTGTTATTATTGTTCATGTTTTTGTTGTAATTTTTGCTTTTTGAAACACCTTTTCTTTATTAGACCAAACATAATATAGTACAATTATAAAACTACTAGAACATAATTTCTTTAAACATTATTATCCAATTATTTATTATTTTCACATTCAAATATTGTTAAACATATCTGAAAAATTAGTATATTATATGTTTAATGAACTCACAAATAATTTTAAGAGTAATTCGAAATAAAATAATTTCAAATATACCATTTTTCCTCAATGTATTCAGTAAACTAATACTTTTATTATTTGATCAAACATTCTTCTTGCAATTTTAGTAAAGTAAACACTTGTGATGTCTTATTGTTTACAAAGAAATTGGAATTTTTTATATTTTAATAACAAATTATTTATTTTCAAAAAAATATACTTTTGTTAATATTAAAATAATTATATTTTGACAGAATAATTTATTTTTGTTTTACAAAAATCAAATGAAAAATATAATTAATATATTAAATGATATATATCTGAAAAATATTGTACCATTTTTTATATTTTTTCTAATATTTGTTCTTGAGAAAAATAAAAACTTTATTTATTTCAAAATATGTTTATTAAAATATTTCCAAAAAATGAAAAAAAATGTAAAAAAAAACACTTTTTTATAGAAAAAAAGACCAGGCCACTTTAAATAAAAAAACAGGTAATACACTCAGGAATCAAACAATTTTTTTTTTAAAGAAAAATATATTGATAAGTTTTTATTGCTATTTGAGAAAGTTTAGAGATTCAATCCACTTAAGTAAATTATTTTTTCAATAAAATGAAAAAATTACCAATTTTTACAGTTTAAAAAAGATCAGATAATTTTTAGATCTGAAATTGTAAGGGATTTAAACTATCTAATGCCATAAAAACAAATACTATTTGTTTCAAAATAAATTCAAAAAAATATTCACAAAGCTTTCGAAAAAAACTGATATCAAAATAAATGAACATTTCAAATTTGTAATAATCTTCTTTAAGGGACTAGTAAACTAAAAAAAAATCTTCAAGTAAATTTACTAGCAAATTAAAAATTTTTTTACCATATCTTGAAATTAAAAAATAAAATAAAAATCTGATAACTATAAGGCAGAACTTACTTTTAATACTATTTTCAGAAATGAATTATTGTTTTTAAAAGCTTGATCCATTTTTCTCATTTTTGAAAAATTCAAAATCCAACATATTTCTGAACTATTTAAAAAAAATTATTTTCTTTGAAAGAAGATTAAAATCTTATTGCCTATAAAGGAAGTGTACAAAAATACCCTTTAAAAATAAAAACACTAAGTTCTATTATAACTAAGTTTAAATAATCTACTTAATCTCATAAAAAATACAATAATTATTTTAAACTTGTAAAAAATATAATTTTTTGATTCAAAAAACAGATCAAATCTATTTTTCCTCGGGATTTGAATAAAAAAATCTCAGAAAAAAAAAACATTCAATTGAATTAAAAATTCTCCCGAAATACCTTTTTTAAAACCTGGAAAATTCAACTTATTATCTAAAGAAATACTTTTCAATTTGATTATTTATAATCAATAATTATAAACCTAATCTTATTTCTTTCAGTAAGTCATTAACAACCCAATGGTTAAATATATTGAATAGACTTTACAATTATTTCTCGATTTTTTCAAAGATTTTTAAACAAATAAAATCAATTCAAATAAATAATTCTAATAATAAAAATAAAATAATAGATATTATCAAATAACTGATTTAAATATAAACAGATCCTTGTTTATACTCTGAATATTTGAAAAATAATATTGCTCTAATATTTTAAATTTCAAGAAATTTAATAAATATTTGTGAATAAAAAAAAACTACTGTTGTAAAAATAACGCGTGTCATTTCAAAAAAATAATGTTGAAAAATTTAACTAGTGTTTAACGAATAAAACACGTGTTAAATTTTGGAAAAAATTGTTTCTTTGTTAGATCAATTGAAAGGTTTAGAATCTGATACACCATCATTCCCACAAACTCGTTTTAAAGATCAAAGTTTTCTAGCTTTTCTCATTTACAAATTCAAAAAAAATCTTTTTGAAATTTAGTTTTGTGATGAACCAATACTCTTTTGATCTTCGTTTTTCATTTGAATTGAGTCATTTCTCCCCCCCTTTCAATTGTTTAAAAACCAAAATTTTTCTTTCAAAAGATCTGTTGAATTCGGAATAAATTTGGGTGAATGTAGAACTAATAGTTTCTTTTTTTTGGGGTTTAAACATCTAAAATTTTTTGTTTTTTTCATTTTAGTATAAAAACTTGAAATAAAAATGCAGATCTCCATTTTTTTTACTTTTTTACTTTCACTTTTGAAAATTTTCATTTTTTTCTTTTTATAAACAGTATTTATTTTCCAAAACAAAAAAAACAAAATAACAAAACAACACCAAAAATAATAAACAATAAAAAAAGAAAAAAACAAATAATTGAGAAAAATTTTTTTATTTATTTATTTTCTATTAAAAAAAGAAGATGTCACAAAATACAATCGAAATTGAGTTTGAAAACACAAATGACGAAGAAATAGCTAGACACCAATTTATAGAATTTAGTTCCAGTTCAGGTACTGACACAGAGAAGGAGCAACTAGCAAATGGAATTTGTTCACAAAATGAAGGCTTAAATATTACACAAGGGGAAATGAATAATGTGTCTGAAGAAGGAAATAATTTGAACCAACAAGATATGAATATGAATGAACAAGCAATAAATCCACCCCAAGTCGATCAGGGTTACATAATTGAAGAAGATCGAAATATCCCCCAAGACGATCAGAATGGTGTATCAGAAGAAGCAATAAACCTTGGCCAAGATGATCAGAACATTACGAATGGCCAAGTGTTATGTCAAGATCCACAAAACTATATCTTGACAGAGGAAGAAATTGTGGAATTACACCAAAAACGCATTGGATCAATTTTTGAACAGGCTACAATTGTTGGGCAAAGGGAGATCAAACAGAGGAATTTGGTTTTTAGAATATTCAGAGAATACCCGAAATTAATGTTGATATCGGATGATATCGAGATGATTGCGTCTGCTGTGTGTTTGTGTGAGAGAAAGAATATAAAACCATTCTCTGTTAAATTTATTAGAAGAATTTTTAGAATTAATAGGGGAAAGATTTACCGAGCGAAAAGGGCAATTAAAGTTGGTCGAAAAGTTGGGAAAAATGGGAGGCCGTGCTTGTTGAATAAAGCAGAAGAGGATTTTATTGTTGAAAGACTAAAGATATTGTCCTTGATTGGCTGGGCACCAACATTAGATGAAACCGTCGAGATAGCAAACGAAATTATAACTTCTTGGCTGCAAATTGATTTCAAAGTCCAAAGGCAACTGATAACTTCAAATATGTGGGTACACGCTTTTTGCTAAAAGGAATAAATTAAGAATAACTGTTAGTTCTCCTTTAGAATATCAAAGAATAATTGTAACTGAAGATTTGATAAATAGATTTTTACAAACGCTTAAAGAATTATATGAAGAAAAGAACTATGTTTCTGACCTGATTTTTAATATGGACGAAACATCATTACAGTTAAACAAGAATAATAAGTATTCTGTGATAACTTCCGAAACAAAAAATAAAGCATACAGAACACAAGTACCAAACGGGAAACATCTTAGTGCAGTTGTTACAATTTCAGCAAAGGGTAATTGTTTAAAAACTTTACTGATACTTCCTCAAAAAACACTACCTATAAATGTTTTTGAGGAGAATAATTTAACCAATTATGGATTCGCAACTAGTCAGAAAGGTTTTATCAACAAATATATCTTTTATCAATGGGTTAGATATATTTTCATACCGGAAGTGGAAGCCATTAGGACATTTAATAAATATCCAAAGGATAAATGGGCTCTTTTAGTTCTTGACGGGCACGGTTCAAGAGCTGATTTAAGAGCGATACATTTACTACAACAACATTTTATAGATTATGTTGTTATCCCTGGCCATTCCAGTCATATACTCCAACCATTAGATGTCGGGGTTTTTAAATATTTTAAACAAGAATTAAAAAAACAACAAAGACATAAAAAAAATTTCTATTTGGTTTTAGACCACTGTTTGAATTTGGCAACTTCAACAATGAGAATTGTTGAAGCTTTTAACAGAGCTGGTGTTTATCCTTTGAATCTCAATAAAAACTTAAATAATAAACCAATATTTCCCGCCGAAATTAAAGAATTTGCCTTTTCAAATTCAAATAAGGGGAGTCGTTTAAGAATATCGGGGCAAATTTTAACAAGTGAAAATTTTATTGAAAAACTCACAAATAAAGAAAAAAGAATCAAAGCTAGTCAAAGAAGAACTTCTCGGAAACACATACCGCCCTCTAAACTCTTTCAAAAATTATTTGCAAACATGCAAGTTCCTTTTAATCATATCCCGATTAGTTCTAATGAAACGAATACTATTCGTCTTATTTCACAGAATTCATCAATTGAAAATTTTCATAAAACAAGAATCAATAAAGAAGATAATTATCAAAATCAATTAAATGATTTTTTAGAAACAGGGGAAAATCAAATTGAAGAAAACACTTTGTTATTAAATGAAAATCGAGCGTTTCTTAATAATATCAATTTAAATCGAGATTCTACTCAAATTGGTATGACTATACAACCCCAATTATTAAGATTTGTTGACAATAATACAAATATACACGAAAATTATGATAACGTTCCCCCAATAGAACCTTCTACCCGGGACAATAACAATGAGTTAGATGATAGTGAAGTTTTAACATCAATGTCACCTGGTAGAACAAGTATACGTGGAGAAAAAACATATTTAAGAACAAACAATACACCAAATAGACAATCAAACAATAGGTCAAATAGGCAAACAAGCCATACATCCAATAGACACTCAACCCGTTCACCAAATAGACAAACAAACAGAACACCAAACAGACACTCGAATCATTCATCAAATAGACAATCAAGCCATTTTTCGAATAGAAAATCAAACAGAACACCAAATAGACATTCAAACCATTCGCCAAATAGACACTTAAACCGTTCGTCGAATAGACACTCAAATAATAAAACCAGAGATAATAATCAAATTGAAGATCAAACAAAAAAACGGAACAGGCGAAATGGGGATAATTACAGAAACAGTTACAGGGTTGTTAAAAATAAACTCTATCAAAAAAATAGAATTCCCCTTTCACCCGTTCAAAAAATACTTGAACCGTCCAATAGATCCACAAATAATCAACAACTAATCGAATATCACCAAAAAAACAATTTAAATAACGACCCAAATGTTTTTACAGATTATTACCAACCATTAGATCCACAATTTAGAAATATTCTTTTAGTTCAAGAACAACGACAATCAAAAATAAGAATTAATAAAGAAAATGTTAATTCAAACTTAAGAAGGGGGCGTGGTAGTGGGCATAGCAGAGGACGTGGTAGAGGTCATAGCAGAGGGCATAGCAGAGGGCATAACAGAGGGCGTCGAAGAGGGGCTAGCAGAGGGCGGAATAGGAGTAGCATGCTAAGAAGAGAGGGTGATAATAATTCCAGAAGAGACTCCAATTATTATGATCCAAGTCCTCAAAATTTTTACCAGCGAACAACCCCAAAACAAAATCGTCTCAGAAGGATCACAACCCCAACTCGAAATAAAATGAGACAATATATTGCAAATGATAATGAGTCTCACAATTAAAAGGCCACATCTTCAGGATTATTTTTCGGTTTCATTCAGATCCTTTCCATTTCAACTTTTGTCAGTTTCTTCTTCTAATCCTTTTTGTTTTTTTCAAAATTAATTTTTTTCTTCAACGTTTTTTTTTTTTGGTTCTTTTTCTTTTTTCTTCTCAGCTTTGTTCTTTTCGCTTTCAACTTCTATTCTTTTAAGTTCTCCTTTGAGGTTTTGTTTCAATAAAAACCCATTACCCTTTTTATTCTTTTTGTTCCCAGAAATTTTTTGAAAGTGTCTTCGAACAGATCATTGAATTGGAACTATGGTTCCATTCTTTTGATTTCCCAAGCATCTTATTTGAAATCACCAGGCTTGGCTGCGATGGTTATTTTTTTTTTGAAGGGAGAAGAACCAGCAATATACAATGGGGATTGTTTAATTTTTTTTTTTTTTCAGTTGAGGATCCAAAAGTGTCAAACCAATTTGATTGGTTAGTTTGTTTGTTTTTGTTCCGTTCGGCTAGTGTGTGAGTTTTTAAGTTGGGTTGAATTTGACAAAAGGGATCATGTTTGTTTGGGAAGTTCTAACAAGAAATTTAAGAGAAAATGAGAGAAGAAAAGCCTGAAAAAACAACCAATGAAAAAATGAAATTAAACACGTGTTATATTCAGAAACACGTGTTAAATTTTGGACACGCGTTAAATTTTGGACACGCGTTAGATTCTTTGGGTACGCGTTTTTTTGACCACTGTACAGTGATCAAAATAATGCGTGCACAAAGACTATAATTCTTGTTTTAAAAGATTATCCGTGCTTTTTTTTCTATTGTACCAAGACAACATCCAATCTAATGGCATGTAGTATACCTAAATTCAAATCAATTTTGAAAGTAAAGATCTCGTTATTTTTAGTAAAATTTAAATTATTCATGGAAATAGTTGAAAATTTTCCATAATATTCTCAATTTTTTTTGAATTTTTTTATTTTCTTGATTGATTAAAATTTTCTTAAAAATTTTTCAATTTTTTGAGACTAAAGTTTGCAATTTGATCCTTCATTTTAGGAATTTCTTTTTAAATAATAGAACTTTAAGAAACCAATACCATGTTTTTTAGGGTTTATTATCAGTTTCTTTGATTAGTTAATGTATAGGTTTTCTATAACAAAAAAAAACGCTTTTTATTTTGAAACACATATTAAATTTTTTTGCACGCTTTATTTTGACTACAGCAGATTAATTCTTTTAGGATCTTCAAGGATTCAATATTTTATTCATTTTTATTGTATTTTCAAAATAAGATTCAAAGCTCAAGGTTATTTGTTTATAAAAACAATCAGGGAATTACTAAAAGTGATATTTCTTCAAAAATAAATTTTTTGCAAAACTGTTTTTATTTTATTTTTGATCCATAAAATACAAAAAGGATCATGATCTTTTGACTCAAAATTTTATTGGAAAAATTAAATCTTTTAAAAATGATTATCCCATTTCTCTAAAGTTGACAAATGAAGTTGCGAATCGGGTTTAATTGTATCCTTATGAAAATAATTACTCTATTACCTTTGGGAAAAAAAATAAACAAGAGATACTAATCCCTTAATTATTAATTTCCTTCTTTCAAAATTGGGAACTTTGATGATTTTTTTTAAATTCTTGTGTTGTGTTTCTTTTGGAAAAATAAATGAATATTTTGATCTTTTTATTATGAAATTAACAGTAAATCGAATTATTATCAAGTATCAATAAATGATAATTAATGATTTTGAATCTTTAAATAGATTTACAAGAATTAGGTTTATCAAAAAATATTTGTAAACTATAATTGCTTTTCAAGAAAAATGCAAATAACATATTTAAAAAGATTCAATGATGAATTTTTGAGGTTTCTTAACGATCCATTGGTTAGAATTTTTTGAACTGAAGAATCTTCTTTTAAAAAATCAAATAGCTTTTTAAAAAAGATAGTCGTATTTTAATTTCTTTATTTTCTAATTTATATTCGTTAAATATTTCATTGGATTTACTTGAGAAAAATTATCTATCAAGAAAAAAGAGCAACGTGGGCTGTAGAGATAATACTAAACAAAAAGCTGTTACCACAAAATCAAAACATATTCGTTAATCATTAAAAGAGAAGTAAAGATTTCTTCAAGTTTTTCAATTTGGTCGTATTCAAATTATCGAATAATTCAAGTTACAGAGTGCTATATTTTCCTTTCAAAAAATTCTAATATTAAAATGTACGTTACTTTTCAGAAATTTAATTAAAAACTCTTTAAAACACAAAATGGAACATTTAAAATCATTTATTTTTTTAAAATACTCAAATCTCTTCAATAAAAACAATTACCATCAAATGAGTTCATCTGAATCAAGCTCCAACAATTCCTCTTCAAGCAGTGAAGTTCAACAAAAAAAAAGAAGAAAAAGAAGATCAAAAAAAAAAGTTGTCAAAAACCCAAGTTTTAAAGTCATGATCTATAAGGCACTTTGCACAACCAGAAGTAAAAAAGGTTTGTCCAGAGTCAGAATTGCCAATTATCTCCAAGAAAACTGGGAACTTTCTAAGGTTTGGAGACACCATTTCAACAAAACTCTTGCACAATTAGTCGAAGACGAATGTGTCTATCAAACTAAACAACACTTTGTTTTAGACGAAGACGAAAGAGACGACTTCAAAGGAAAAAAAACAAGAAAAACTAAAAAAAAGAATACTAAAAAAAAAAAAGGAAAAGGAAAAGGAAAAAAAAAAGGTAAAGGTAAAAAAAAATCAAAGAAAAAAGAAACCACAAGTGAAGAAAGTGAAGAAAGTGAAAAAGAAGAAAGTGAAGAAAGTGAAAAAGAAGAAAGTGAAAAAGAAGAAAGCGAAAAAGAAGAAAGTGACGAAGAAAGCGAAAAAGAAAAAAACAAGAAAAAAAAAGGAAAAGGAAAAGGAAAGGGAAAAGGAAAGGGAAAAGGAAAGGGAAAAGACAAAAGAAAAGGAAAGGGGAAGGGAAAAGGAAAGGGAAAAGGTAAAAAAAAAAATTAAATTGAAAAATCGAAAAAACAAATATAAGGAGAGAATAATAATCTTTCCTTTATTTTAAACATAACTTCCGACAATAATTCAAAGAATTTTATTTTTTGAAATAATTTTTCACCAATAAAAACTTTAAAAGATCTTTCATTTGGAATCATTTTGTGTTTACTTTACTTCTGTTTCTTTTTTGACAATTATTCCAACAATTTTTGAATGAAGACTGAGAATTAGATCAATGTCTCTTATTTAACAGCTTAATATCTCAAAAAAAATATATCTTGACTTATTTTGAAATAAAAAAATTTAACGGTTAGATCAATTCTTAAGGGACTTATCTCTATTAAATTTGTTTACCTAAATTTTTCAGAGATTGAGAAAATTTTTTGCCAATTACTTTGATTTGAAAGCCCGGTTTATTTTCAATATTAAACATATTTCGAGATAAGAAATACTTATTTAGAAATTGGTCAAAAAAAAAATTTTAGAGACTAGTCCCTTAAAAAAGAATTGTTGGAAATGGAAAAAAAATTTTCCTATTTTTATTCCAAATAACAATCAAAAACCAATAAACAGTTGAAGTACCTTCAATCACAAAAAATCAACATTGATAAATGACAATATTTGTCAAAAAAATTGCCAAAGATCGACAACACTCAAATCAAGATCTTTTTAATGTTTTATAAGAACTTTGTTAAGGTTCGAAGTGTCGCTCTTTGGCGCTTTTTGAGATCTCGGTGAGATTTTTTTTTCATTTTTTTCATTTTTCAAATGAGTTATTTTTATTATCATGAATCTTACAAAATCCCAAATTTGCCAAATATAGAAAAGTTACAAAATAAACACAAATTAGCTTTAATTGAATTAAATTCAAATACATTATCAAAAATTACAATTCCAAAAGTGTTTTTTTTTGATTTTTTTCACCGACACTCAATTCCTTTTTATTGAGAAGAAGAGTTTTAAAAGAAAATGATCAAGTGGTTACTTGTTAGTATTGGGACACTGAAATACAACAGTATGAAAAACTTGAAAAAAAAAAAAAAAGAAAAATCAAAGGCAAAAATACCAAGTTATTAAAAAGGTTTAAAAGTAAACCAGATCATAAAGAAAAAAGATTATTCTAACATTTAAACAAATTTCTCTCCAAATGAAGATTTATATTCAATTATCGACCGATCTCCCATTATTACACAAAATAATAAAGGATATAATTTTAACCATAAGCATCACGGTTGCGATTTTGAGTGTTCTTAATAAAAAATTGATATTGTTTATTATTATTATTATTATTTATTAAAACTTTTAATCCATTTTTTCTTATTCCTTGCTAATTTGTCTATTTTTTATAAATTTTTATTTTCCTTTTCTAACTAAAAAAATATACACAATTTCACAAATTATGACTCACCTGAAATAATAAATTTATAATTATATATATCCTTTAGTATCCAAGAACAACAAACTATTAAATCTGACATGTAATTCACTTTTAAATCATTCTAATCTTATAAAAAAATCTGATATTTTAAAAATTAAAAATAAATAAAACCAAAAACTAAAAAAAAATTAGTCAAAATTTTTAAAACAAGCAATACAGATTTTTTATTACTGTAACTTCACTAAAAAAAAGTTAACAACAAGATTTTTATTAAGAATTAAATTCATTTTAAAAGACATTACTTCATCTCAATTTTCTTAGTGATTATTTATCTTTTCTAAGATTTTTTTTTTTTCGAGATGATCTTTTGGAAAAAAAAAATGAAAAAAAAAGAAAAATAAAACAAAAGAAAACACAACAATTAGACAAGTAAAGAAAAAAGAAAAAGAAAACGAAAAACAAAAACAAAAGAAAAACAAAGAAAAAAAAAAAATAAAAGAAAAAACAAAAATTTGCAAAATCAGAAAAAATGATTCTGATCCAAAAATTTGAAAATATTTTGATGATAAAAATACTAGATTAAACACTCAAAACAACTTCCATTAACATTATAAAGTGAGTCAAAATTTTTGGAATCTAGTTTAATTTAGATGTACTACCCCATGGATAATCTAATAGTCTATCATTTTAAACTTAATATTCTTTTTAGAAATTTAGATCAAAATGACATTTAGAGTTCAATTTAATCTTCTTCAATCATAATAATAATAATGAAACAAACTTTTCTTTTAAAAAAATCGTAATGTACCTAATAAGAAATATTTCTATTTGATAAATGTTCATGAAATAATTTAAAAAAAAATATAAATTCAATAAAAAAATAATTACAAAAAATATAGTTTTCATATATATAATAAAATATTATTTGATTTTATGAATAATAAAAAAATTCAAACAGTTTTAAAAAATAAAATATTATTTTTTATCATTATTTTAAATCATAATTATTTAATAATATTGGATATAAAAAAAAACAAAACAATTCAAATCATTTTTTTAAGTTATTAATTAAAAAATTTATAAAGAATAAAAGTAATTTTTTTTTTCAACTATATACATTCTTAAATTAAATAATATAAGGAATTAAAAAAATTAATTCAAACATAAAAAGAATTTGTTTTTATACTCAAAAAATAATATAAAATCACAATATGATAAAAAAAAATTGAAAAAAATTTATTAATTTACAAAACTTTTTTTTTTAAAATTCAATTCAATTATAAAAAACAATCCAAAGACCAAAATCCAATTTATTTCAATTTATTAGTTTTTTTCAAGGAAATTTTCATCAACTTCCTTATAAAATACTGTGGGTTTTTAAAAATTTTTAAAAGAATTTTTCTGGTCTTTGAAAGTATAAACTTTTTTACATTTGAGGAAAAATTTGAGCAACTTTAAAAAAATTTCCTTTAAATTGTAAAATGTTATCTTTTTTGTTAAAGATTTTTTTTACCATTTTTTACATTTTTTATAATTGAAAAACAATCCATGTTTTGGAAATTTGAAAAATTATATTAGAATATGGGAAGTTTAAGTCTTCCAAGGATCTGAAGACAAAAAAAAAAAAAACTTTTTTAAAATTCTTGAAAGTTGATATTATAGATGACATAATTCTTTAATTAAACAAATAAAACAAAAATGATAGTTTTTGATTTTTTAATATTAATGTTTTAAATTTCTTTGGGTTATAAATTTAGTTAAACATCAAATTTTCAATTCTGGAATTTAAATTTCTTTTGAGTTTTTAATCGATCTTATGGATATATATAGTTGTATTTCACACACACACACACACACACACACACACACATAATATATATATATATATATATATATATATATATATATATATAAACTCTGTTAAAGTCAAATGAGCTAAACATTTTTTTCTAATATCAAATATTTTTTATTATAAATGGACTTTGAAGATTAAATAATATATATTTAGAAAAATAAACATCAAAGAATATTTGATATCGATTTTAAAGTAAAACCAATTATTCAATATATTTTCTTAAAAATAGAAAAACCCAAATTCTTGAAACTCAAATATTCGAGAAAAACAATAATATTCTTTTTAATCTTCAATTCAAGATCAAAATAAAATTTCAATAGAAATCAAAAAAATTTCTCTAAAATCATTTTTTGCTTTTATCATTAACCTTAGAATAACACATTTTTACCAAGTAACTTGAGATCTTGTAATAAAAAAAAATTTTACAAATGAATTAACTTTTCGAAAAAAAAAAATTGAAAAAAAGAAAAGTAAAAATGTGAAAAAATGATTTCAATTTTGGAATTTCAGAAATAAAACATTTTCTTCTAATGGACTATCAAAACCTTTAAACATATGTAATTTACTCACCACAAAGTGGACTTTCCTCAACTGGAAATGGTTTATATTTATGATGTAAAAAGAACAGAAAATAACTGGAGAACACATATTACTATAGATTTCTTTGGAAATTTCTATTAATAAAAGGAAAATATCAAAATAAAGAGGGCCTCCACCCCAATTCCGGTTTTTATGATTATCTGAGTAGGTATGTTTGAGAAATTGTACGAAATTCATTCAAAAAATTATTGATAAATATACTCTCAATTAGATCTTCCTTCAAACTATAAGCCAAATTTCAAAATTAGGGGCAAACTTTTTTTTATTATTTTTTTCTTTTATCATTTGTATTTCAAAAAATACAATGATTATACAACATTTTTATTTATTAATCTATATTGGTTATTTTCGGTAAAAAATTTACTAAAATACCTTATTATTCAAAAAAAAATCAAAATTAAACGAATTTTTTTCTGATGAAAAATCTGCCGCTATTTTTGAAATTAAGCTTAAATTAATTTTAAACTTTACAGAACTGTTTTTGAAAAAAAATTTAAATAAATTATACTTGTCAAATTTCTGGATTATCTTTTCATTTTTCTTTCAAAAAGAGAAAATATAATCTTAATTTTTTAATTTTCTTCATTGTTTAAAAAAAAATAATTAAAAATTTATTTTTCTCTTCAAAATGCAACATGTTTTCGATAAGTTTGGTATAGGCTTTTTTTTTTTTGGTATTTTTTTATGTGTATAAAATTCTAATATTGAAAAACAAATGAATTAACCTGGAGAGATTAATTTGAAAATTTAAATTTTATTGAGAGATTAAATTTTAAAATAATTTTTATTATTCGACTTATTAGTTATGGTTTTGAATTTGAATTATTAAAAAGTTTTATAAATTTACAATCTAAATTGCACAAAAAAAATATAATTCTTGTTTTATTTCTTTTGCTATCTCTGCACAGTTAAAAATTATAAAATAATATTAGGAATATCAGTAATCAAATTGATTGTTCAAAACAAGTACTTTTGATTTTAAATCAAATCTTAGATTTGAAAGATAAATAAGATAAAAATTTTCATTTTCCATTTTCCCTTTTTTGACTCTAATCCCGGAAAGAAATATTATGAAATTTGTGGACTTTTTTTATTTGTTGGTTACTTTAGAATTTATTTTTATGTGTGTCTAAATCAGGGCAAAGTAAGAAACTTTTACAAAATTCAGATTTGAAGAAAACAAAAATAGATAATCAGTTAAAATTTTTCGGTAATTAAAATTTCTATTATAAATAGTACAGTTTTTAAAATTGAGTTGAAAAGAAGATTATTTCACTTTAGTAAAGAAATTGATTACAAAATCAAATACTGTCTCACAAAAAACTTTTTGCAGTCACCTTCTGTTTGATGGCAAAACTAAAACCCAAAAAAGCAGTATTCACTCTTTTTGGAAAATGAATCAAATAGTCCCTAAAAGTCCACAAAAAATGTTTATAAAATGTTCTTCGAATCAAGCAGTGGTAATTATAAAACCTAGAGAAATTTCAAACTCTTTAGGAAATAATAAATGAAGTGGTAACCTCAAAGAAAAAAAAAATATTAACAAATTTATCTAAAAATAATTAACGAATATTCATTTTTTTTACAAAGTGCTTGATTTTCAAAATGGATTTAAAAGTTTTTCAGCTTGCAAAGAATGAAGTTGAGAAAATTTTAAAACAAGACTATTTTGATGTGTCTTCAATTCCATTAAATTGTACCCAACCTCAAGACAAGAAAAAAAAACAAAAAATAAAAATTTTAAATACTGCTTATCATCCACTCAATTCCATAGGATATTCTGAAACCCCAATCCGGCTTCTTTTTAAAAAAAGAACCGTTCCACTCCCTAAGCCCTTTATTGATGAGTTGTCAAGTAACAGGATCTCTTTCTTTCTTCCTTTGCAAGAAAATAACTTTTTTTTAACTAATTTTGCTTTAAATTGTAATCACAAAACATAATTTTTTTTTTTTTTAATTTTCACAGATCCAAATATAAATTATCAAATGGGCCTTTTTACGGAACTTGAACATTGCTGGATAATAATTGAAAAAACTCTTCTTTTATGGGACTATGTTAAAGGGTTTGTCTTAGTTTTTCTTTTTATCGAATGAAACAAAAAACAAAAAACAAAAAACCAAACAACTAACAACAAAAATAAAACAAACAACCTTTCTTTATTACGGTTACTTTACTAACTCAAAAAACAACCAACCCAAAAAACAACCAACCCAAAAAACAAAAATAAAAAAAAACAAAAAAACAACAAAAAAAAACAATAGGAATTTTGTCATCTATGACGACTTGCCAAGTCGAATTATTTCAATTGCACTTACCAAACCAGGTGCACATTACGAAACAGAAAAGGAAATCTCGCACTTCTTGGTCTTAGCAACAACGAGAAATATCTATGCGTTAGGGGTTGTCAAGGAAGAAAAAAGGAAATCACTCTCTTTATTAGAGTTGGGCTTGAGTTTGAAAAAAGTTGAAAATAAAATCCAAAAAGTCTTTTGCTCTGATGAGGGAAGGATCTTTATCATTTGTGCTGGTGGCTTTTTATATGAAATGTCATACCAAGCAAAAAATGGATGGTTTACTCGGAAGTGTAGTTTACAACAGTTGTCAATTTCAGGATCGATAATTTCCACCTTTTACAATACAATGTTTTCAGGGAATCCTAATGAAATCGTCAATTATGCAATAGACAACGAAAGGAAATTAATATATCTACTGAGGGACGACAATTCAATTGAAATGCTCGACATTTCGACTGATTTTAAATTAATAGCAAGAAACACAACTTTAAATAAACACTTAAGCACTTTGAATAAATATTATTTCCAACTCGAAAATAAGAAAAATGAAAAATTGTCAAAAAAACAAAAAAACCAAACGAGCAATAGCAATGAAAAAAAGTATCTTTCCAGAAAATTGGTTTCTTTATCAATTGTTTCAAAAAGTTTATCTTTTTCATATAATGAAATGATCCAATTGGTAGCAGTGACAAATTTAGGAGATCGATTTTTTTTCAATATTACTTCAAATAATAATAATAATAATAACAATAATGAGAATACCGATTCCAATTACAATAATAATATTCAAATAAATAAATTAGAATTAATTTTAATCAAGCCAACATTTCAAGAATTTAGATTGATTGATTTAAATAAGATTGAAAATCAAAATTTAACCACTTTCAAAACATTTACTTCTGGGCCAGATTTATTCACATTCACTTTGTCAAAAAATAAACAAAGTAATACCGTTTTGGTAACAAGTATGCCAAAAATAACCGAAAATGACTATTCGAATTTGTTTGATGAAGAATTTTGTAAATTGTCTCTCAAAGGAAAAATTTTTGCCTTTGAGGAGCTTTACCAAAATCCTGATCAATATCAATTAAGCCATTTAAAAGAATATAATGAACCATCTTTGATTAGAAACGAAAAGATATCTCAATACCACACAAGTTATAGAACGTTTTTATGCCTGACAAATAGAGGCTTACATACTATTAATAAATTTAGGCCAATAGATATTATACAAAAATCCATTTTAAATTCGATGGGTAAAATAAATGACCTGCAAATTAAAAAATGTATTTCAGATTTTGGCTTTGAAGAAACTCTTTCCTTATGCTTACATCTTTTTAATTCAATTGAAGATACCGAACAAGCTCAATTGTTCGCAAGGGTGTTTTTTTTATTTCCTAAAAATAAATTTCATTTGATTCATAACATTAGAAAAAGGTCTCTTTCCCTTTTCCGTTGGTTTGCTAGATTTATAACAATTTATTGGAACAAACCAATATTTCAAATTGAATCTGAAATTATAGCAAAAAAAAAAAATCCTCTTTTAAATTTGTCTTTAATTAATAATTTTTTCCAGAAAAAAAATAAAGATGAAAATGGAGGCAAGAAACATGACGATTCCGATGATGATGATGGCGATGGAATTGAGAATGAGGATAATGAAGAAAATGAAAATGAATTTATCTTGAAAAATTGTCAACTTTTTATTTCATTTATTGAATTAAATAAAATAATTAATATATTTCAAACCATGAAAGATTTATTAAAAAATAATAGCATGTATTTTTCTTTAGAAAATTCTTGGAACGATCAAGAAAATTCTACTCAAGATGATGAGGAAATAATTTCTTCTTCATATTCTTCTTCTATTTCTTATTCCGAAGAAGAAGAGGAGGAGGAGAAGGAGGGGGGAGAAGATGAAGAGAGTGAAGAAAGACTTGTAGATGACGATGACGATGACGATGACGATGACGATGGTGATGGTGAATTAGATGATGATAGTGATGATGGCAATGATAAACAAGATGAAAATAAAAAAAATTCAAAAGATAAATGTGATAATAAAAATGAAATGAAAAATATGATAAAGAAAAAACAAGCAATTATTGAACCAGAAATTGAAATAGAAATTGAACCAGAATCAGAATCTGAAACAAACATTGGATCAAATAAAAACAAAATAAAATCTAAATCAAATCAGAAATCTAAATTAAATAATAAAAATAAATCAAAATCTGAATTGGAAATCGAATCAGAAATCGAACCAGAACCAGAACCAGAATCAGAATCAGAACCGGAATTAGAATTTGAATTAAAACAGCAAAGCGAATCAAATAATGGGATATCTTCAGACTTGGACGAAGAATTGAGTTCTGAAGAAGAGGAATTTGAAGAAGCATATCTTTGCTTTTTTGATTTTTTCAATAGAATATTTGATTTTTTTCATTTAATAAAAATAATTTATGAAATGTTACATAACAAGCAAAACAAAAATAAAACCAAAAACGAAACCGAAAATAATAATAAATTACTAAAACAAATATTAATGCCAATTTTTAAAAGATATCAAAATTTAGGAGAATTAAAATTAAAGGATTATTGTTGTACAAACTTAGGAATTGAAATAACCCAAGAATTAATTTTAGAAATTTTAGAAATTGAAAAAAAAAATTACAAAAGTGTTTGCAAGTCTTTAAGAAATAATTGCCCAACATTTTTTTCAGAAACTGAAAAAGATCATTTTGAAGCATTTTTATTATTAGAGTCAGCTAGAAATAGAAAAGATTTTGAAAAGGTATATAATCTTTTTGTTTCAATTTTAGATCAGATTGATTTTGAAAAAGTGTGCCAAAAATTTATCAAAAACGGATACCCAGACTTGGCAATTAATTTGATAATTGAAAATTTAAAAGAAATTGAAAAGGAAGAAAAAAAATTCCTTAGATTTAATGATAACGACATTCTTAATAATAATAACAATAACCAAAAAATGGTAATGTATCATTTGATTTCACAATATTTTCCAAATAATTTTTTGCCCACTATAATGAACAACAACAACAACAACAACAACAACAACAACAGAAATGTGGACGATGATGATAATGAAAATTTGGTTGTATATAAAAATGGAAATGATGAGTTAACCGATTATCAACAAGAAACCTTAGATAAGATCGTTGATTTATACAATCTTGAATTAAATGAAAAATTAATTGGATGGCTGAAATCTGTCAATCAATTGAAACTTTTAATCTATTTGGAGTCGATCAACATTGAAAAATTTTTAGTTGAATTTGCCCATGAATATTTATGGAGATTATATAAATATCGAGAAAACTACGATCTTGCGGCATTGTCCTTATCAAGATTAGCAGAACAAAATCTGTCAAAGTTATCAATCAAATTAAGAATCAAATATATGGAGAAGGCCATCCTGTTTTTAAATAAAATTGAAAATCCAAATCCAAATGAGAATGTAAACAACCATCACCAACAACTACTCAAAGACCTATGTTTAAAATTGCCCATTCTAAGAGTGCAACAACAAGTATTAACCACCATTGAGGGCTCCAAATCTAAAATGGATGAGATTCAAACAAATAACAAAAAATTGCTATACAAATTGAAATATCAAATATTGTCACTGAAGGAATTATATGAATCGTATGTGTTTGAATACGAAATTTGGGATTCCTGTTTAGACGTTTTAGATTTATTACAAACCGATCGCAAAGACTTAATACAATCGATCTGGAAAAACATCATACAGGAAGAGGTCAACAACGACCAAACCGACAACCAGCAATTGAAAAATCGCATTCTGTGGCTTGGGAAAAGGTTCTATCCAAAAATCCTGTTCCCCGTTGAAAAAATAATTAACTTTCTTGAATACACGAACGCCATTTTATATCACCAACCACATTTTGTTCCCAATCTAATGGCCGAAATCGGTGTGCCCTTTGACCGGATTTTTAAAGTCTACAACAAAATCCATCAAGCCGATTCGGAAAAAAAATGTTTATTAATCAAAATTATTATTCATTTAATTTCAATATGGATAAACCATATAGAGCATTTCGAAGACCAAGAACAATTACAAAAATTGTTTATTTTAAGCCCTGATGAAAAATTAGCTTATTTTGAAAATGATCTCCCCACTTTGGATAACGAACAAAGAAACGAATTGGTTAATATAATAAATATACAACAAAATAGACTTAAATTACTTTTTGAAAAGCAAATTAAACAAAATAATTAATTATTTTGTTTTTATATTCTCTTTATCTTAATTTTTTTTTTTTTTTTATTGTTTTTCTTAAAATGATAATTAGAATTATCCTAAAACCAATTTTAACTAAATAATACAAAATTCAATAGATTTATTTATGAATTTATTTATTTTATTTTTTTTTTTTGATTCTTTTTGATACAAATAATTCAATGACATTTAACTATTTTAGTTCAGGAATTTAATCACAAACCCGATTAATACAAACTTTTTTCTCAAAAGATTAAAAAAATATTCATGTGTTTTTTTATTGAATGGAAGAGTGATAAGATCAAAAAATAGAACCTACTTGTTTATCAAATCCTACAATCTTTATTTCGTGATGTTTTTTCTCAATATAACTTTGATAGTATTAGAAATCATAAGAAAAGCTTTTCTTTAAATATTTGGGCCCATCGAAATATAGTAGACTAAGAGAAAAACTTGAAATTAAACTATTTTTTAAATATTTTGGCCTATTTTATATTGATAATGGAAGTTGTTTTGAGGGTTTATTCCCGTATTCTTATTAAAAAAATATTTTCAAATTTTTGGATCATAATCATTTTTTCTACTTTTGCAAATTTTAGTTATGATTTTAAAAATTTATCTTTTTCTATTTCTTTTTGTTTTTTTTTTTTTTTTTTTTACAAAAGATCAAGTGGAAAAAAAAAGAGATCTTCGAAAAAACAAATAACCAAAAAGAAAAACAAGATCATGTAATGTCTTTTAGAATGAATTTAATTAATTGTCAAAAATCATGTTGTTAAACTTTTTTTTAGTTAAAGTTCAGTAATAAAAAATCCTTAATTCTCATTTCAAAAATTTTAATTCATTTTTTTTTTTTTTTTAATTTTTGAAATATCAGATTTTTATTTATTTTGAATAATTCAAAAGTGAATTACAAATCAAATTTAATTATTAATTGTTCTTGAATACGAAAGGATATATTTTTTTTTCAATTTATTATTTTAGGTGAGTCACAATATTTGAAAAAGAGTTTATTTTTTGTTCAGCACATTTCATTCTTTTGGATAATCGATTTTTTTTTTTACATTTTATATTTTTTCTTTTATTTGGATGAAAATAATTACTTATATAAATATTAATATTATGTAACTTAAATGTGGTTTTATATTATATTTGGAAAAATATTATAAAGTGAGTTTTATTTTGAGTATTTTTGATTTTGGGTGTGTCCAAATTTTTGGAATTGGTTTTATATATTTATATATCCCTTTGCACCCCAATAACTTAAAAACATTTCAAACAAAAATTTTAATTTGAAATGTTATCTAAGCATTATAAGAGATAGAATTGATAAAAAATTATCTTAAAAAGAAAATTTTCTAATTAAAAATTGTACAGTTACTTACAATAAAAAAATAACTTGTAAAAAAATTTTTCAACATTGGGAATTTTTTTTGATTATTGTGATTTTATTATTTTTTCAAATTTTTTCAAAAAATAATTTTTTTTTTTTTTTTGAAAAGTTAGTATACACATCAAAAACCTCTTAGTTTTAATGTTTAAAACACATCATACTTTAATGAAATTTTTTTGTTCCCTTTTACACCACAACAATGCCGAAATACTTGATTAAATAATTTATTCATTACAAAAGTTATTATAACATCACATAGAAAATTTGTTTTTTCTACTGATTATTATTCAATAACAATATCTATATTTAATTCTAAGAAATTTAAAAATAAAAAAAAATATAAATTAAAATAAAAAAAATAATATTTTTTTTCATTGTAAAATTTGGAAATTTTTTCAACCAAATTTTTTTCAAATTATAATTGATTTGGCCATCAGTTCGAGTCAGATTAATAATTGATTTTTTTTTGTTTTTACTATTTTTTTATTTTTGACTTTTTAAAATCTAGACATAAAATAAACAATATTATTGAATTAGAGACCATAGATCAGAACTTATTTTAAAAGATCTGGATTAATTAATCAAGGAAAAATTCAAATTTCACAAATATATTATTCAAATTGGTCCCAATAACAAAATTCATAAAATAGTATCCGTTTTGGATATTATTTTATTATATTGGAATAATATTTAAAAGTTATTTTTTATTTTTTTTTAAATTTAAATATATTTATTTTATTGATTAAAAAGTAATTTATATTTGTTTTATTCCAATATTTAATAAATGAAATTATTTTACATTTTTTTTGTTTGTTTTTCAATTATTATCTGTTGCTTAAATAAATGTTTTAGAAAATTAATCATATTAAAATTTTAATTTTGTCCTAAAGAAATGAATTTAATTTTTCTCTTGATTTGATATTTATTGAAATTTTTTTCTAAAAAAAATGAATTTTTTTGAGTAAATTATTTTTTTATTTATTGTTTTTATCATAAAATTAGCAATATTGTTTTGATCGTTATTATTAATAAATTAATGTGTTGAGTTTTGAATTACTATTACTGTAATAAAATTTCTGATTTAAAAAATTAAAAGTAAAATAAAAATCTTTACAAAAAATGTAAAAATGAATAATTATTATTTTTTTTCCAATTTCAAGAAAAAAATCAATAACATAACTACTTTATCTTTGAACTATTTTTGACTTTTTATTATAATTCAAATATGAATTAAAGACAAATAAGAAAATTAATATATTAGTACATCCATATCCTTTTAAATCTTTTTTTTAAAACTTGATAAAATATAGGCAAATCCAGGGTACTAAGGGATATATAGAGAAAGATGAAAAATGAGAAAAATCAAAAATTATATCACTTTTTGTTTATCTGAGAATTATTAAATTCAATTTATTGATTGAAATAAAAGTTTTATTCTTCATTATATTTTTTATAAAAATAATAAATATGTTTTTTTTAAGATCTGATAACTTTTTTTTCAATTACAAAACAAAATTTCAAAATTTAAAAATTAAAAAATTTAAAAATTTAAAAATAGAAAAGATCAAAAAAGAAAAAGTCAAAAAAGAAAATTAAATTTATTTATGTTTGAAATTGAAAAAAAGCCTAAACAAAAATTGAAAAATAAATAAAAATTAAAATAAAAAAGAGGGAATCAAGAAAAATGAATTAAATCAAATGAAAATAAATGAAAATTAGAATTATAGATTGAAAATTAATATTCTTCATATTTAAAAAGTAATTAAAACCCAAATGAAAACGCTACGAATAATGCTAAATTAGTAATCTTAAAGATATAAATGAGAGAAGAATTGAAATAAAATTATGATTCAAATAATGAGAATTATCATCATAATTATCATCATCTATTCATTTCTATTTTTTTTTTAGTTTTGATAATTTGTTATAATTTATTTTTTTGATAATTTTTGAGAGAAATTGAATAAATTAGAAATAAATAAAAGTGGATTTGTTTGATAGAAACCAGATACATCCTTTTCTAAAAAGAAATTGATTAAATTATTGATATTATTTTGATTAAAAGTTTTTAAAATGTTTTTTGCTTTTGTATTTGTTAAGATTAATTGCTCTGATGATTTTTGAAGGCTATTTTTTGTTGTTGATTTATTATTATTATTGTTGACGATGATGATGCTGTTGTTGTTATTGTTGTTATTATTATTATCATTATTATTTTGATCATTATTATTATTATTTTTATTATTCTGAATCTGAACATGATTATTATTCTTATTGTTTATGTTATTCTTATTGTTATTTTTTTTTGGATCGTTAGTATTTTTCTGATTGTTATTGTTAGTTTTGATTTGTTGGATATTCTTTTTATTGTTTTTGTTTTTGTTTTTGTTTTCAAAATCAAAAGTAAAAGTATATGGTGTCAAATTGAAATTATAAAATTCTGAGAGAAAAAATGGATAAAATTCAGGAATTGAAGTGAAATAATCAGTAACTTGATTGATTGTTACATTTACTTTTTCTTTTTCTTTTTCCTTTATCTTTTCTTTTTCAATTATTTTTCTCTTTTTCCTTTCCTTTTTCTTTTTCTTTTTCAATTTCCTTTACCTTTTCTTTTTCAATTATTTTTTCTTTCCCTTTTGCTTTCTTTTTCATTTCCCTTTTTCTTTTCATTTTCTTTTTCTTTTTGGAAAGGAAAAGTCTGAAAAATCATTTCTCGAAATAAGGTTGATCTTAAACAAAGAATAAATTTATTGATTTGAATTGATTTGATTTTAAAATCATCATTTTTATTTTCATTCTTATTCTTCTTTTTCTTTTTCTTTTTTTTTTTTAAGTTGATTTGAAAAACTTTTTTTTCAGAATTTGCATATTTCTTGCACATGTGCAAAAATTCAAAAATGAAATAATCCCAATTTAAGTGTTAAGGCTTTTCTTCATTAATATGGCTTCAATGACATTGAAAAGGTAAAGCTATTTAATTTTAAAAAGTTGTTACTCTTTTTATTTAATAAATATTTCTCTTTTTTGGTTTTTTCACTTTCTTCGATCAGAATTTTGGAAATTTTTTTCTTTAATTTTTCTGGGGTATTTGGAAAATAGATTAATAAAAACTCTTTTTGGGATTGAAGTGAGTTTTTGTTAATCTGAAGAATACCCAGCTCTTCGTTAACCAGCAAAAAACAACTTTCCTAAAAAATATGAAGTTTAAAATTCATTTTTCCTTCTTTTTTTTCAACAAAATTTCTTTGCAACAAATTTTATCGATCGAGCTTTTGCCAAAATCCATTCTATCTGGTTTTAATAAATAAAAAGAATTTAAAATTAATTAACCAAAGCCCCAACAAAAGAATAATATGCCTAGAACACTGCTTGGGATTATAAGCAATTTTTTGGATTATTACTTTGTAAAAAATAGACACACAAATATGTAATTGGGATGAAAACATTTTAGTGTTTATTGGTTATTGTTTTTTGGTATTAGAGCATTTTGACGCCCATTGGTTATTTTCTTTTGTTTGTCATTTTTTAAAAAACAAGTTTTAAAAAAAAACTTCACTAAAACTTTCCGATCGTCTTTGCGAGTTCGATCAATGTACCAGCTTTATTTCACTGAAAGAAAGCCGATAATTTGATAGCACGTACGCGCGAATATGTCCATTTAACTTCACAAGTACGATCTATGATAAGGCTTTGTTTGAGTGAAATAAAGCCGATATGTAGTCTTTTTAAACTCAAACTTTTTATTTGTAAAAATTTGCAAGTAAATAATTCTAGATAACTACAGATAAGAAAGCGATTAGAACACTGGAAAGTTTAGGATAGTATTGTATCCACTGTGGAAAGATTTTGGGAAATACTTAAGTCATATATATTTTTAAAACTAAAACATTTTATTTGGAAAAATTTAACTATATATTTCCAAATAAATACAGTTAATATCGCGATTGTGTCTCTAAAAAGTTTAGCATTGTATTGTAGTCAATGTGGAATGATTTAGTGAAATCCTTTAGTAATTAGGTAAAGTTTGGAAATTTTATGATCTTCTTTTTGAGAATTCTAACAAAGTAAAATAATTTGTATTTTGCCAATACTTCGACTCTAGAAATGTTATTAAAAGTTATTTTAGAAGATTTTGAAAATAAAATTTACGACGTTTGTTAATCTCATAAATCCCAAAAGTTTGTCTCGTTCAAGGATTTACAACGGTGGGAAATCATTTTAGGTTCAAGTAACCCAATTATTTGATCAAAATTAGACAAAGAAAAAATTATTGTTTCAATTCCCCCTTAAGGAACTAGAAACTCTTATTTACTTTTTTCCCAAAGGTAATAGGATAATTATTTACACAAGGGCACAATTAAACCCTACTTAAATTTCATTTATCAACTCTAGATAGATTAGATATCAATTTTAAAAGAGTTTATTTTTCCCAATTATATTTTCAGTCAAAAGATCAGATCCTTTTGTTGTATTTTTGGATCAAATTAAAAAAAGAAAAAATTACATCAAAAATTTTATTTTGAAGAAATCTCAACTTTGAGTAATTTCTGAGAGTATGTATGAACAAATAACCTTGAACCTTTAATCTTATATAAAAAAATACAATGAAAATAAATCAAATATTGAATCCTTGAACATCTAAAAAAAATGAACATTTATTTTATTCACAAATATTTCTTGAAATTTAAAAAGATTAGTAAGATTCCTTTTTTAATATTAAGAGTATAGAGGAACTTTTTGGATTAAAATCAGTTATTTAATAATATCTATTATTTTTTATTAGATTTATTTATTTGAATTCTTTTTTATTTGTTTGAAAATCTTTAAAAAACCGAGAAATAGTTGTAAAGTCTATTTATACATTTAATTTTTGGGTTCTAAATAACCCTTGAAAGAATTAAGATTGGGTTATTAATTATTTTTAAAAATAATTAAATTAAAAAATTATTTCTTTTGGTTATAAGTTGAATTCTCCAGGTTTAAAAAGACATTTGGGAAGATTTCTTATTTTGATGGTTTTATTTTTTTATTTGATTTTTATGTTCAAAATGGAGAAAAAATTGATTTGAACTGTTATTTGATTCAAATATTTCCAGTCAGTTTCACTTTTAAGACACAAACTTTCAACGAAATTTAAGGCACAATAAAAATCTCAAATTAAGGTACAAAATTCAGGTTCTAGTAAAAATAAATTGTAAAAAAAAAATTACAAATTTTGGGCCTTAATTTGAGATTTGTTTGTGCCTTAAATTTCGTTGAAAGTTTGTGCCTTAAAAGTGGAACTGGCTGTATATTTTTTACAAGTTTAAAATAATTATTGTAATTTTTTAAAATTAAGTAGATTTTTTAAACATTTTAAAAAAAGAAAATATATTTCACTTTTTATAAGTTGTCATTTTTTTGATTTTTTTTCAGACTATTTGAAATAATTAGAAAATTTTGGTAATTTCTTGAATACAGAGAAAAAATTAGTTTATTGTAAAAATTTTCAAAAAAATAATGTTTGAATTTTTTCTTTCCTTAATAATGAATTGTAAAAACGAAATTTGAAAAAAATTATTTTTAAAAACATTTATTATAAACGAAAATTCAAATTTTTTGACAGAGCTAAAACGTTCAGAGAATTAAAATAATACAATTAACTGAAAATTGGTAATAATTTTGATTTAAGTATAATAGGAAAAACATTTTTCAACTTTTAATAGATTTTTGTTTTTATTTCATTTTTTGAATTACGTAACCTGTTTTGTTAGATTCAAAAATATTCAAACAATTGATATTATGTTAAAATTGATTTTTTTTTCAAAGAGAACCCAAATAAAAAAAATTAAGGGTATCTAAACTTTAATCGATCAATTTTACTAATAGAATTTTAAAAAAAATACCAATATATTTATTTGTTAAGATATCTCCAAAATATTTTTAACATACCGATAATTTATTGGTATTTTTAATTATTTATTGTTTGTTTTGTGAGTATTATGCTTTATAAACAATTCTTAAAATACCGATTAGTGAAATGGTTCTATTTTAGTATTTTTACCAGAATGGAGCAAATAAGATTTTTTAAATTGAATTTTGGTTTGTTAACAATTTGGAATTAATATTTATAATTTCAGGTATTTTGCTCAAAAATAATCTTTTTTCTAAAAGCCTCATCATTTTTAATATTATCATTATTTTAATTTTTATTAAGATTATGAATTATAAACTATTTTTCAGTCAAAGGGGCCCAGTTGTAATGGTATAATACACGTGTTTAAAGGGTTTACATAGATATTAGAAGAAAAATTTTTTTTTGGAAATTTTTAAAATTGAAATCATTTTTTCACATTTATACACATTTTTGTTTTTTTTTTCGATTTTTTTTTGAAAACTTCATTCATTTGAAAAAAAAATTTTATTGCAAGATCAATAGTCACTTGGTAAAAACGTGTTATTCTGATGTCATTGAAACCATGTAAAGATTGAATAGAAATCATATTGATTTCTATTGCAATTCAATTCGATCTTTGATCTTGATATTTGTTTAATAAATGTGAAAAATGTTCACTTCATTTTCATTTCCTTTTTCAAATAGAGACTACAAATACCAACAAACTTTGTTTGGGGACTTGATTTCTAAAAGAAAAGTATCGAAAATGAAGTGAAAAATGTTTCATATTTATTATTCAAATACCAGTAAAAGTTCAAAACGAACATCCTTGTTTTTCTCAATAGAGACCTAAAGTTTTGAGTTTTTCAATTTTTAAGAAAAGCTATTGATTAATTAGTTTTCTTTCAGACATGTATCAACAATTCTTTGTTGTGTATTATTCTGTTTATTTCTAATTTGTTCTTCAAAGGTCAATTATATAAAATAATTGATATTTGAAAAAAACGTTGGGCCCCTTTGACTGAAACAGAGTTTACAAAAAAATATTATTATTATTATTATTATTATTATTATTATTATTATTATTATTATTATTATTATTAAATATAAGTTGCAATTATGAATCATTGTAGGATAAACGAAGAGAAATTGTTAAACAAATAACAATATCAATTATGGCTGATAATTTTTACGATTTGAATGATGAAATAGATTTTGAATTATTAAACAAAATAAATTTTATCAAAAATTGATAGTTTATCCCACATTTACCTCAATTCTTAAAGATTAATTAATTTTGAATTAATTAATTTTCCTTTTTCATTTTTCAATTTTTATTACTTTTTATACTTTTTTTATTTTAATTCAAAATCAGATATATATTAATTGTTTGAATGTTTTTGATTCAAAAATAACCAATTTAACAATTAATTTAAATTATAAATATATAAAAATCATAATTTATATATTTATAATTGATTTAACAAATATAAAAAAAAAGGTCACACAGCAATTATAAAACCTTCAAATCAACACCAAATTAAAACATCCCTGCCTTACAACCATCAAATAAAAACGATTTACTTTAATTGTTCAATTTATTATTTTTTAATTATTTTTTTATTATTTTTAATAGATATATATATATATTAACCCATCATTTTTTCTATTTTCTATTTGTTTTTTTCTTCATCCAATTCAATAATTCAATAAATTTTTTGTAAAAATAATTTTATTATGTTTTTCTTGAGATTTTGAGTCTATTTGATATATCGATGTACGAGAGAAAATTTTGAAAATTATTAATTAGAAGGGGGTAACGGCTGCCCAAAAAAACTACATTTTTTTAAATAAAAAATTTAAAACGATACCAAACATTTTTAAATTAGATTTTTTTAAATTTTTTTTAAAAAAAATATTTTTATTTAGTGTTTTGCTTCTGTCCCCCGTCGTTTGCGCATATCAAAAATCCTCTGAAAAAAAAAATACAAGTCGCTCAAAAATAATTTTTTTGAAAAAATCACCATATTTTCACAAAATTCGACTTTTTTTTTTTTCGAATTTTAATAATTTAACATATTGACTATCATAATTATTTAATCTTTCAAAATATTTGAAAAATATGTTTTTAAAATTAATTGATAAGATTTCTGATTACTTGTATTACAATTAAAAATAACGAAATTTTCTACTTTTTGTTATAGAAAGTAATAATACTAATACTATAAAATTCCAAAAACTTTGAACAGAATAATCTTATTTTCAGAGCTTCAAGATTAACTTCCACTCTATACAGGTTGGTACTTTAAATTGATTTTCTAAATATATTTTTTTAAAAAAAAATTGAAAAAAAAAATCAACAATAAAATTATTTAATTTTTACTACTAATTTTACTAATCTTTTTTACTGAAAAAAATTATTTTTGGGGAAAAAAATCTAAAATAGAAACGATATGAGAAAATCAATTTTAAGGGTCGACTATACTCTTTATTTTTCTACAAATTTTTGGGTTTAAAAATTTTTCAATTTTGGGAAAAAATACAAAAAAAATTATGCACAGGTGTGATATAATTTTGGAAATCATTTAATAATTTTTCATTTGAAAATAAATTTTGTTTCTCAAATTGAATTAGATTTAATGATTTGAAAACTTCAAGAATTATTTGCTTTTCTTTGAAATTCAAATAAACAGGACAATATAACCATTTTAAAAATAATTGTTTTTGCTTTTCAGTTAATTCATTTTTGAATTCATTTTTGATTGTTTTCCATTCTTTCCCAATTCTCATCAAAATTATTTCTTTTTCTGCAATTAATTTATTTGGGAAATTATTTGATTTTTTCATTATTATTGATATAAGAAGAAGAATAAGATGTAGAAGAAGAAGATGATGATGATGAAATAAATTGATTATAATAATTTTTAAAATCTTGGATTAAAATTTCATTTGGATTTAAAAAATCAATTGCACTTTTTTTTGTTTTTGCATTTTTGAAATTTAATAAAAAATTTCTTTTTGAAATAATTTCATGGTCTGTTTTTTCATTATTTGCAAATAATAAATGGAATAGAAATTCTGTTTGATTATGAAAAATGGATGTATGGAAAATTGTGTTTTTCTCTGGTTTATTTGGGCTATTTATTACATCATCTGAAGAAGATTGGTATATTAAGGGTATTTTGTCAATTTGAATTAATTCTTGGAATAATTGCAAATTTCCAACTTTGACTGATTTGGTTAACTTTTTTTGAAAATCAAGATTTCTTTTGATTAAAGTATTTATTTCGTTTTGATCGTTTTTATTCAACTTCTTATTATCATCAATATATAGATCGATAATAGATTTATTGATTTTTAAGGATTGTATAAATTCTTGAACATTTTCTTGGTGATCTTCTTTATTGTCATAATAGCTTCTTCCATCACAATAAAGATCCAATTTGGTTAATGTTTGGTTGTACTTTAAGGCATGACTTAGAGATTTGATTCCCTTGGATCCAAATAGATACCCAGAAAGATCGAGGCTGGTTAAGGTTTGGTTGAAACTTAGGGCGTGACTTAGTGATTCTGTTCCCTCGTTTCCAATTTCATTCTTCGAAAGATTCAATTGGATAAGGGTTTGGTTTACCTTTAGGGCTTCACTTAGTGGTTGCATTCCCTCGTCTCCAATTTGATTCAAAGAAAGATCCAAGTAGGCAAGGGTTTGGTTGACTTTTAGGGCTTCACTTAAAGCTTTCATTCCCTCTTCATCAATTTCATTCTCACCAAGTCCAAGTGGGTAAGAGCTTGTTTTACTTTTAAAGATTCACTTAAAGCTTGCATTTCCTCGTCTCCAATTTGATTCCGAGAAAGATCAAAGTTGTGAAGGATTTGGTTGGCTTTTAGGGCTTGACTTAATGCTTGCATTCCCTCTTCTCAATTTCATTCTCACCAAGTCCAGGTAGACAAGGGTTTGGTTGACTTTTAGGCATTCGCATAGTGCTTGCATTCCCTCGTATCCAATTTGGTTCCAAGAAAGATTCAAGTGGGTGAGGGTTTGGTTGACTTTTAGGGCTTGACTTAATGCTTGCATTCCCTCTTCATCAATTTCATTCTCAGAAAGATCCAAGTGGGTAAGGGTTTGATCATTTAAGATCAACCTTTGCAAATTGTTTTTGAATATTTCTTTTGGGTACATAGGGTTCCTTAGGTTCAATTAGTTTCCTATTGATTTCTTTAGTTTCCTTTAGGTTCCTTTAGTTTTAATTTGATTTCTTTTTATAATTTCAAACAGTTGAGCAATTCAAAAAAACCAAAAATTAAACTTTTTTATATTTTTTTATTTGGGTTTTGTTGTTTTTTTCAATTTGATTCTTTTTTGTTTTAAAACGAAAAAACAAAAATTCAATTTTCAAATAGAAGAAAAAATCGAATAATAGAAGAAAAATTCTAAAAAAGAGGAAAAAAGAAGAGAAAAAAAAAAATTCACAAAAAAAATGAGAAAAAGTATCAAAAATTTTCCATAAATCGCATTCCTAATTGAAAATTTACTGAAAATATCAAAAGATTTGACATTCAAAATTGATTTATACTTTAGTTTACTCAAGGATTTAGTAAACTGGACGTTGACTTGGAACTAGAAAAAAAAAAAGAACGGTTTATATTTTGAAACACAAATTTAAGTTATTTGGAACACAATATTTTGATCATTGATGAATGATAATTTCAATCTAGAACACAAATATATATATATTCTTCAATACTTACCAATTTCTATCAGCCTTACACACAAGAGAAATTGGGAATTTGGGAAATAGGAAAAAAACAAATTTATCAAAAATTGTATTGTTGAACAGAATCTTTTTTTTCAATTCTAAAAAGGGAAAAATTTTCATTATATTTTAACTTTAAAACCACAAACTACATCCCTCTTCTTTTAGAACTCTATTTAGTTTGTAGAAAAATATTGAAAATAGAAGTGAAAAATTTTAGCCCTTTTCAACATTCAATATCAATATTAAAATTCCACATAAAGCCAAAGTTCCTTTAGATAAGAATCCTAATTATTAAGTATTATATTCGAATACAAGATATTCTATTTTCTAAATTTTAGGGATTGTAAAACTTAAGGGAGGAGTATTTTTTTAAAACTTTTAATTGTAAAAATGAAATCTCGTCAAGATCTAATTCATTATTTTTGTTTTAAATTGAGAGTTTTAAAACTTGAAATAGATGAGTACAGTGGTGGAAATAACCCGTTCAGACAACCTTTAACCCATTACTAAAATTTAACTCGTGTTTTTTTTTCAGGCTTGGGTAAAGGAAGACCAGAAATCACTAATAGATTCTTGGTTCAGAACCAAATTGACTTTCGAGGTTAGATCTTTGATTAATCAAACTGGCTCAATTTTATTAAATGCTTTTGTTTCAAAAATTTCATTATATTTACAAAATTTGTGAGATTAAATGATTTTTTTATAAAAAATCAAAAAATGAAATTATGTTCATTTTTTGAGTCAAAATATTACATTTTAATCTTCCATATCTTCAGAATTCTTTTTTAAAATTTATTTAAAGAACCATATTTCTTGTTTATATACTGTTGCCACCCCATTGGTTTGTTTCTTTTATTTCTAGAGTCAGTAAATATTTTTTGCATTAGTTAAATTTTAGTAATGGGTTAAAATAAAAAACATGGGTTAGTTACACCACTTTACTGTATTAAAAAATAAATTATTATTTTTAAGTCTCTTTTTTTTTTTGAAATCCAAAATTAGACATATTTTTCAATATGCTTTTAAGGAACGATTCCTGTATTTTTTGTAAACATCTATGATACTTTTATTTCAAGTAAAATTGAATTATTAATCAATTCAATTGACTAAAACTTAATAATATCGAATTAAACTATTTTTTAGCCTTTTAAATTTTTAATAATTATATTTTAAAACTGTAAACTTTTGTAATCAAATTATCAATTTTTAAGATAAATATCCTATTGAAATTAAAAGAAAAAAAATAACAAGTAAATATAAAAATATATATTTTTCATTTTATTTCTGAATAAAATAATTAAAAATTCAAAAAATTTTAAAAATTAAAAAAAGATAAAAATTAATATTTTTTGATTGAAAAGATAACAATGTTTGAAATAAAGATCAGTAAAACATATTAGAATTTTTTTAATTTCTAAAATAAAGAAAAAAGTGAAAAGTCCACTATAATTTTTAGATCTCTTGCTAAATTGCAATTCCAACTTTTTTTTCAAATTATAAGGAAATTATATAAAATATTTAAATACATTTTTTTTTTTTTAGAAAAAGTAATAAATATTTTAAAATAAAGTTGAATTTATTAAGAACAATTTTAATACATTTTGGATAATTTAAAAAAAAAAAAAAAATACCTTCTTTGGCTTTAATCAAAATGGTTAACTTTATAAATGGAAATTTAAAATACAAAAGACACAAACTATGAAGGCACTTATTCAAATATTTACAAATAAAAAATAGTATTTTAATTACTTTTAATAAGGAAAAGTACAGATAACTTCACTTCAACTTTTGAAATTTTTTAATTTTTATTTCTTGTAATCCAATTCAGTCACCTTGGTATTTTACTAAATTCGAAATTATCTAATACATAGTTTATTTAAAATAATAAACTTTGGAATCACAATAAACTAAACATAATTTCAACAATCGTGACTCACCTGAAAGAATAAATTGAAAAAAAAAATTCAATTTTGATTTTTAATTACAACAAATAATTAAATATAATTTATAATTTCACTTTTAAATCATTCTAAATCTATAAAAACCTGACATTTTAATAATTAAAAGCCAAAAACAAAAGAAACAAGTGAGTTACAATTAGAAATGAGTATTCCAGATTTTTTATTACTAAACTTTCAATCATTAAAGTAAATAACAAGATTTTTTACGAACAATTAAATTCATTTTAAAGGGAAGTATAGAGTCTCAATTTTCATAGTATTATTTGCCTTTTCGAAGATCTTTTTTTTTTACCACATGGTCTTTGAAAAAAAAAAGTAAGGAGAAATCAAAAAAATTGAAAAATTTTTCAAAAAAAAAAGAAAAAATTAGAAAAATTAGAAAAAATGATTCTCATCCATAAATTTGAAAATATTTTATTTTTAAGAATACTGGAATAAACCCTAAAAAATTTCCATTAACATTATAAAGTGTGTCAAAAATTTTGAAATCCAGTTTTGAAGATTTTAGATTTAATATCTATCAAATGAATATTAATTTTGGTTTAGAGTTTTAATAAAGTTAAAATATTGTTTTTATATACTTCATAAAAGAAATTTTTAACCAAAAATACATCTTTGTTTTTTTTTCAGATAGGAAAATTAAGATTATTTATTCGAATTTTTTTTTGGTCAAGTTAAGAAGATTAGATTTAAGTTACAAGATGAAGTTTTTGATCATCTTTAAAAAACAATGCAATGAAAATCATGATGATTAAAAAATAAATCTAAAATAAAACATTTCAGTTGATATATATATATATATATATATATATATATATATTTCTGAAGAGTTGAACAGAAAGAATCCAAAACAGTTAAAATATAAAACCTCTAAATAATAAAAAAAATTGGCCTTTTTATTATTTTACAGATAACAAAAGTATCAAAGTCTTAAAATGAACTTTAAAAGTTGAAAGAAAAAACAGAAAAAAGAATAAAATTTTATCACCAGGACAATCAAAAAATCCCAAAAAAAAAACAATCAGATCTTTTAAACTGAAAATTTCAATTGGGTAAAAATGAACTTCTTTTCCAAATGATAATACTTTTCTCAAAACGAGATAAAGGGCTTTGATTATTGATGTTTAGCTTAATGATATCCTTGTGTAATGAATTACTCTACTACCTTTAGGGATTCAAAATAAATAACATTTACAAGTCCCCTTAAAAAAATAATTTGAAGCTCTGAATCATTTTTTAACTTTTTTCCCCTTTCTAAAATTTAAACACAAATAAAAAATCCAACTATAACAAAAATATAAAAATTATGAGCAAATCAAAAATATATTTATCTGGATCAATATCATTTAAGGAATGTTGTTCAGAAAGTAAACTTCCTGTGTGGTCTGAAGTTGATAAAATAGAAGAACCAGAACTTGTTAAAAAAGTCGTAATGACATTTCATTGTTTCCTTGTCTGGAAAACAACAGGACTGTTGCAGCTTTATCTTCATTCTGAAAACAAATTCTTCAAGTATAAATTACCAAACAATGAAACAATCAAAGACATTCAATCTGGTTATCAGAGTTTTTTAGTTTTAACGGAATGCGGAAAAGTTTATTCGATCGCGCAATTAAATACTTATAAGGAAATACCTTTGAGTGATCCTAATTTGAGTAAATGGGATTTAATCAGGCATGTTTCTTTTTTCGAAGAGAATAATTTGTTTGTTGAATCAATTACAATGGGTGCTGGAACAAATTATTATGTTTGTAAAGGAAACAAACTCTACACAAACGGTTATAATTTTTATGGTAAAATTTTTTTCTCCTTCTTTTTCTTTTTCTTTTTCTTTTTCCCTAGTTTTTGTTTTTTCATATCGACTTCTTCTTTTCCGATTTTCCTATTTTTTTTTTTTTTTTCCTTTTTCATTTTCTTTTTCATTTTCTTTTTCTTTTCGATTTTTCTTTTCTTTTTTAATTTCTTTTCAAAAAATAAATTCTTTTTTTTTCTACTAACATGCTGGTGAGATTATTTGATCTTTTAATTCTTTTTCATTTTTTTCTTTTTCTTTCTCTTTTAATTCTTTTTCATATTCTAATTCATTTTTTTGATCTTTTTCTTCTTTTTCTTCTTTTTCATTTTCCTTTTTTTCATTTTTCTTCAATTCTTCTTTCCTTCTTCTTCTTCTCCTTCTTTCTTTTTTATTTTTTCACTTTTCTCTGAATAAAATTTTGATTTCAATTTCCTGAACACCTCCTAACCAAATCTAAAAAAACCCTTTATTTTCCTTCCGTTCCAACAACACTTTTCGTTTTTAATCCTTGTGTCATCTAGGACAGCTTTTAAATGGCACGCAAACAGAGTCTCAAACTCCAATTTATGTTTGTGATAAGGTTGATCAAGTCTTTTCTGGGGTACACTCCATTCACTGTTTTCTTACGAAAACGAGTGGTGAATTATTTGCCTGTGGTTGTAACGATTATGGGCAACTTGGGGCAGGAGACATGTGTCCACATAATAACTTGGATGAGATCAAAAATTGGAAGTCCAGCGATATCACAGATATTTATTGTACATTTACTGCGTCTCTTTTGCTCTCCAAAGAAGGGAAATTATACTCATGTGGTGGTTCTTTACTTACGAGCACTGGCAAGCTCTCAAAGGTTTTTACTCACGTTCCAACACTTCAAGATCACACATTTACCAAAATTCAAGGTGGGGAAAATTTTTTTATTGCACAAACAAGCGATTATAAATTGTATGGTTGGGGCTTCACTCCGGATTTAATCCCAAATGAGGGTTTGTCAGTTAGTCGATCAGCACAACCTTCAAAGATCACTCCACCTACTTATTTTGCTGAGAATTTGATCAATTTTACAATTTCAAGTGGAACAAAGGGTATATTCATTTATTCCGAATCTCAAAATTCACTCATCGATGACTTCAAAAAATTATTTGAATCAAAAAAATATTGCGATTCAAAAATTAAGCTTTCGAACAAAGACGAAATACCATGTCACAAACTAATACTTGAATTGAGAACAAATTTAAAGTTTGAACAAATCCAAAATATATTCAATCAAAAGAATTTCACCTGCGAAGAAATAAATTGCTTTTTACAATATATTTATTATGACTATCAATCAAACAGAGAGTTTATTAAAAAAATCTTTAAATCCTTAAATTTAAATTACCCCCATGAAAATAATCTTGTATCAGATTTATACAAATTATATAAAAATGAAGAGTCAAAAGATTTTAATATTTTGGTTTATGAAGACTATGATGATGATGACGAAAATTTTGAAGAAATTCCCGTTCATAAATTAATATTGTTAACAAGATCTGGGTTATTTAGGGAAATGTTTGAAAATATAAACGAAAAAGAACAAAATACAAACCAGATTAAAGATTATTCAGGTAAAACTATTGAAAGTTTGGAACTTTTAATCAAGTATTTTTATACCAATTCAATTAATTTGACAGCTGACGACGACCCAGAATTGGTTGTAGAAGAATTAGGAGATGCAACAGAATATTATCAGTTAAGTGAGATGTCTAATTTAAAACTCGAATTAGATAAAATTAAATCACAATTTAAGATTTAATTTATATTTATTGAAATGATCATATTACTTATTTTGTTTTTTTTTATTTTCTCATTTAAACATATTTATTTTTTCATTTTTCTTTTTTCATTTTCGATTTCTTTTTTTTTTATATACTTTAAGTTATTACTTAAGAATTGTTTCTTTATATATGTCGTTATTTAAATGATTTTGAGAAAATAAGTAATATATTTTTCTTACTATGGTGATATATTTATAGTACCCATATTGAAAAAATTAGATTTTCTTCATTTTCGAAATAACCGACCAAATTATGTGACTTATTTTTCCTTGAAGTGGTGAGGATCTTTAAGGACAAAAAAATAATTAAAAAAAAAAAAAAAAAATAATTCAGATTTTTGTATTTATTTTGGATTCTTAAAGTGGTTGTTTAGGTAAAAAAGGGACACAAACCCCCTTCTACAACAAGACAAGACAAGAAAAGATAAGGAAAATTTTTACAAAAAAAAATCTCTAAATTTTGTATTTTTGAAATACAATCACATAATACACATTATTATACATAACAAATTTTGGAAAAAGGTTAACAACTTTATTAGATATTAATAGGAATTGAAAAAAAAATGAAAATTTTCAGTAATATTTTTTTTCATTTTTAATTGTAAAATTTTTGAAATTTTTTATTTGATCCTTATAGGGAGATTCTTTTCATATATTTTTTTAATAGTCTAAAAAGAATCATATTTTTTAATTTTAAAATAGAATAAAATATTTCTTTCAATAGATATTGCTAAATTAAATTGAAAAAATTGTGGTTTTTCTGTTTTTGGAATATTTTTTTATCATTTTATTTTTTTCCATTTTACGCGTTTTTATATACTGTTGTTTTTTTTCTTTCTGCAAACTGTTTTAACATTTATTCTTTTTTCTTATTATTAGTGTTCAATCTAAAGTTCATTCATTATAAATTATTTCAAAAATAAAAAAATACCCCAAAAATAGTTGTTTTTTTCAAAAGTCGGTAATTTTGAAAATGGGTGTATTCAAATCTTCATGAGTTTAATAGCTATCTTTTCTGAAAGGATTAGAGTCATCATCTATTTTTCTATAATCAAACTATGTTGTAATTGTGTATAAATGATATTAGTGCACTATGGCTCAAATAGTTTCTGCGACTCTAAAAAATCTATTATAAATCTTATTGTACAATAAATTATTAAATTTTTTACTTAGGATCACTATTAAAATAGTTTCATTTTTGAAAATTTATTTTTTTTAATTCCTTTTCCAAATCTAAAAATAAAAACCTCAAAATACAAATATTCTGGTTTTTAATAATTCATCTTCAGAACTTCCAAAAGTAACTATTTTTATAATTTTTATATTTAAAAGATTAACTCAATAATATTCAACATAAAAGTACAAAGACTGATTAGTTTTGTTTTCTTTTGATAAAGATAATTGTAGCATCAAAATATTTCCATGATTTCAGAAATAATTTGTCAAAAAACTTTATTCGTTAATTATTTAATTTTTTTAAAAAAAGGAATTTTTTAGAAGCTAACTAATCTACATTTTGTCAAAAAGTTTTAAAAGATATTTTGGAAATTTGTAGTCTGAATATTGATAATTCAACCTTTAAATTGGTAGTAAAATTTTAGATTTTTATTCTGAAATTGTTGGGTTTTTTACTAATACATAGATCATTTTTAATTGATGAGATCAACAAATATTACTAGTTGACTAATCAATGTTTTTGAGACATTAGAACCATGTAGCACTAATGTGATTAAACCTAATAACACACTTTTATATTAAGCTTCTCCTTGGTAGAAGCTAATCCCTTAATTACATAAAATAATCATAACTTTGAAAAAATAATTTATATAAAAGATGTAAAACTGAAATCCAATGAATTTTTTGCTAACTTAAATTTTTAGAATTTATATTTTCCTTGTAGTTTTGTATATTCCGATTTTCAATAAATGAAAAAAAAAATTCGAAAAAATTAGAGTTTTCGATTTTGAATTAATAGTCTAAACAAATTGTTTATTCTTGTTAACAACAATCTTTATAAAAATTTAAATCACATGAATTCAGAAAAAAAAATGATTTGTATGTATAATATAACCCATTTTCCCATCAAAATGGACCAGTATAAGAGTTTAAATTCCATATATTTAAAGATTTTGAATGGATATTAATATAAATTAATATATTAGGAATATCATAATTGGAATCATTTTTTCACATTTTTGATCATTTTTGTTTTGTATTTTTTTTTCAATATTTTTTTCATTAATATTTAATAATTTGCAATTTTTTTTTGTATTGCATGATCAATAGTCACTAGATAAAAATGTATTAATAATGTTACTCAAACATTGAAAAGAATTAAGAAGAAATAATATTGGTTTCTATTGGAATTTTCTGAAGATCTTCAATAGAAGATCAAAATGAACAATCTTGTTTTTCTCTATGGCACTCTAAGAATTTGAGTTTTTCAATTTTGAAGAAAATAAATTGACTCTTAAGAATTACTTCAGACCAGGTATAAACGTATATTCCTTTGATGTCTAGTATTCAACTTATTTCTTATTTGTTCTTCCAAAGTTAATTATAAAAAATAATTGATATTTCAATTTTTTGGGCACCATTGACTGAAAAAAAGGTTAGAATTACAAAAAAATTAAATATGATTGATTAAATTTTATTTTGAAAAATCCAATTTCATCTTAGAACAAAAATATAATTTATTAAAATTTAGAAATGACTATAAAATTTCAATGGTGTAATTATTTATATTTTTGAAAAAGAGTTTTAACTAATTTGAAATATTTTACTCTATTCTATATTTTTTTTTTTAGGATTTTTTTGTTTGAGGATTGAAATATTCAGCCAGAAAATAAGCTTATATTTAAAAAAATACTTTATATATTAGATATAAAAATTTATTTAAATAGTTATAAAAATATTAAATATAGTGATCATAATAAAAATTAGTGATCAAATGATTATAAAAAGTATTTCAAAATAAAACATTGGTGTTTTTTTAATCTTCTTGTTTCTAATGAAATATAATTCATTTCTCAATATTATTACTAAGATGAAATTCCTTTTGAAAGTAAATTCATTGATGTTCTGTATAAATTTTAGAAGAATTATAATTAGATTCAATTTTTTTTTTTGGTAATTTTTTTCAGAAAATTTTACTCAACTAATTATAACTCTTTTTTTTTGAAAGAAATTTTTTTACTTTTGATTCATCATTTTTAGAATTTCAATTTCTAAAATAATAGAACTTTAAGAAAATTAATATTTTTTTTTTACTTTGAGTTTATAGAGTCAATTTCTTTGATTTTATAATGTATGTTCCAGTTACAAAAACAAATACAAAAGAAAAATGGATTATTTATTTTGAAACACTTATATAACTTTTCTAAAGATATTATTTTACCAACACTACTTCAATTTTTAAAACTTTAATCAACTTTCAATAAATTTTGTGAAATAAAAATGAGTTTATTTATAAAGTATTCAAACAGATATTCTTATTTTATGAATCAAAATAAATCAAAATTTTGAAAATTATCTTTGTAAAATTTCAATAAACAATTTGGAAATCATTAAGATTTTGAACCCTATATATAAAAGTGTACATTCTATTAAAATAAACGAAAATCATTATTTCAATATAAAAACAAAATATTTTTTCAATTTTTTTGGAGAAGAATATTTTTCAAAAATTATTAATAAAAAAGATTCAATAGCTTTATTAGCTCTTGGACTAGTGTAAATATAGAATGTTATCAAACCAGAAGTTTTTAAAAAAAGTTCAAAAAACAATTTTGGTTTTAGTGAAGTATCCTCAAGTGTTGCAGAGTGTTGTAGGGTGTTTCTTGAGAGTTTTCTTTTTTATCTGTGAAATCTAGTGATTTTCGTTAGGTTTTTTTGAGTTTTCTATTTATTTAGAATTTCAATAGATTTTCGTTAGGTTTTTTTTACTTAAGAAATAAACCGAAAATTTTAATAAATTTTCTGTTTATTTCTAAAGTAAAAAAAACCTAGAACACTTTATAAATAAAATAGAAAACCACAAAAAAACCTAGAACACTTATCAAAATAAATAGAAAACTCAAGAAGAAGTAACTCCAGGTTTTAATTTATCATTGAGAAAATATAAAGAAAAAATTGAAATTTTCTAAAAATTTTGAAAATTTAAAATAAAAAAAACAAATATCCATTTTCCAGAATTCAAAAGAATAAAGTAAAATCAAAGATTTAACATATTCTTGGAAAGACTGGAAAATATAACAGGGTGTTTATTGATTATTTCTGTTTTATCTTTAGAATATATTGATTTTCCCAATTAATAGTAAATAAAAATTTGAAAATCTAACATATTTTTTTTTAAATTTCTCAAATTACAAAAAACCTAACAGATCTTTTTTAGAACTCAAAAATGTTGAGTAAAATAAAATATTTGACTTCATTCATTTTATTCTAGATAACCTAACGAAAAGTGAAAAGTATTTTTTTGTTTTTTAAATAAACCAATAATTATATAAAATTTCAGTTTATTTCTCAAATTTGCAAAAACCGAAATGAAAAAGTACAGGAATTAGAAACTCAGCACTTAAATAATAATAATAATTAAGAAAATATCTTTTTTTTTTGAAATAATCTGATAAGAATTTTTTTATTGAAATAATCAGAAAATATACTATTTTTATAAATTTTATACTCACTTTATAATAGTAATGGGAGTTGTTTTGAGGGTTTAATCCAGTATTCTTATCTAAAAAATCATATTTTCAAATTGATAGATGAGAATCATTATTTGTAATTTTGTTAAATTGTTTACTTTTTACTTTTTTTTCTAAAGATTTTGTATTTTCCATTTTTTTATTCATGAAAATTTTAATTTGAAAAAAAAGAAAAATGTTTGAACTCCCAAATTAACATTAATTAGTTTGTGGCTTAGTATTTTTTTAATTTTTAATTATTCATACATTTATAATTCAAAAATCTAATTGTCAAAAATTTTAATTTTTATAAAAAATTGAGAAATTTCGTTTGGGATACCTTCCAATGAAAGTGACCCAAAAAATTATTAATTAGCATTTTTTTTTTTTTGAAATTTATAGTTTTTTCAGGTATTTCTTAAATGAATACCAACTCTGATATATAAATTTCTCTTTTCTCTTATTACTAAACAATATAAGTTTGGTTGATTAATGAAAAAAAAAAAAAAAATTCATTTTTGGATGGGAATTTTGAGTTAAATGGAGTTTATTGTGATAAATAGAATGTAATTAACACTTCTTCAATAATAAATCAAAAATTAAATACATTTTTCGTGAGATCTATAAACTTTTTTTTCAGTTTTGAAAAAAAATTTAAAAATTTAATAATCGATTTGGAAAAGATCAAAATTGAAAAAGTCAAAAAAGAGAATTAAATTTAATTATGTTTGAAATTGAAAAAAAGCCTAAATAAATATTGAAAAATATAAATAAAAATTAAAAAAAAAAAGAGGGAATCAAGAAAAAATAAAATAAATCAAATGAAAATAAATGAAAATTAGAATAATAAATTGAAAATTAATATTCTTCATATTTAAAAAGATATTAAAACCCAAATGAATATCCTATTAATCATGTTAAATGAGTAATCTTAAATATATAAATGACAAGAATTGGAATACAATTATGGTTCAAATAATGAACATTATCATCATAATTATCGTCATCTATTCATTTCTATTTTTGTTATAGTTTTGATAATTTGTTATAATTTATTTTTTTGATAATTTTTGAGAGAAATTGAATAAATTAGAAATAAATAAAAGTGGATTTGTTTGATAGAAACCAGATACATCCTTTTCTAAAAAGAAATTGATTAAATTATTGATATTATTTTGATTAAAAGTTTTTAAAATATTTTTTGCTTTTGTATTTGTTAAGATTAATTGCTCTGATGATTTTTGAAGGCTATTTTTTGTTGTTGGTTTATTATTATTGTTGTCGTCGTCGTTGCTGCTGTTATTATTATTATCATTATTATTTTTATTTTTATTATTCTGAATCTGAACATGATTCTTATTGTTATTGTTATTGTTATTGTTATTCATATTCTTATTGTTAGTTTTTTTTTGGATCGTTAGTATTTTTCTGATTGTTATTGTTGCTGCTGATTTTTTGGATATTGTTTTTATTTTTTTTGTTTTTGTTTTTGTTTTCAAAATCAAAAGTAAAAGTATATGGTGTCAAATTGAAATTATAAAATTCTGAGAGAAAAAATGGATAAAATTCAGGAATTGAAGTGAAATAATCAGTAACTTGATTGATTGTTACATTTACTTTTTCTTTTTCAATATCTTTTTCCTTTTCTTTTTCTTTTTCTTTTTGATTTTTTTTTTTAATTTCTTTTACTTTTTCAATTTCTTTATCTTTTTCTTTTTCATTTTTCTTTCCTTTTCCATTTTCCTTTCCTTTTCTTTTTCTAATTCATTTTCTTTTTCTTTTTGGAAAGGAAAAGTCTGAAAAATCATTTCTCGAAATAAATTTGATCTTAAACTAAGAATAAATTTATTGATTTGAATTGATTTGATTTTAAAATCATCATTTTTATTTTCATTCTTATTCTTCTTTTTCTTTTTCTTTTTTTTTTTTAAGTTGATTTGAAAAACTTTTTTTTCACAGAATTTGTATATTTCTTGATATAATTTTGGAAATCATTTAATAATTTTTCATTTGAAAATAAATTTTGTTTCTCAAATTGAATTAGATTTAATGATTTGAAAACTTCAAGAATTATTTGCTTTTCTTTGAAATTCAAATAAACAGGACAATATAACCATTTTAAAAATAATTGTTTTTGCTTTTCAGTTAATTCATTTTTGAATTCATTTTTGATTGTTTTCCATTCTTTCCCAATTCTCATCAAAATTATTTCTTTTTCTGCAATTAATTTATTTGGGAAATTATTTGATTTTTCATTATTATTGATATAAGAAGAAGAATAAGATGTAGAAGAAGAAGATGATGATGATGAAATAAATTGATTATAATAATTTTTAAAATCTTGGATTAAAATTTCATTTGGATTTAAAAAATCAATTGCACTTTTTTTTGTTTTTGCATTTTTTGAAATTTAATAAAAAATTTCTTTTGAAATAATTTCATGGTCTGTTTTTTTCATTATTTGCAAATAATAAATGGAATAGAAATTCTGTTTGATTATGAAAAATGGATGTATGGAAAATTGTGTTTTTCTCTGGTTTATTTGGGCTATTTATTACATCATCTGAAGAAGATTGGTATATTAAGGGTATTTTGTCAATTTGAATTAATTCTTGGAATAATTGCAAATTTCCAACTTTGACTGATTTGGTTAACTTTTTTTGAAAATCAAGATTTCTTTTGATTAAAGTATTTATTTCGTTTTGATCGTTTTTATTCAACTTCTTATTATCATCAATATATAGATCGATAATAGATTTATTGATTTTTAAGGATTGTATAAATTCTTGAACATTTTCTTGGTGATCTTCTTTATTGTCATAATAGCTTCTTCCATCACAATAAAGATCCAATTTGGTTAATGTTTGGTTGTACTTTAAGGCATGACTTAGAGATTTGATTCCCTTGGATCCAAATAGATACCCAGAAAGATCCAGGCTGATTAGGGTTTGGTTTAAAATTAGGGCGTGACTTAGTGAGTCCATTCCCTCGTTTCCAATTTGGTTCTCCGAAAGATTCAATTGGATAAGGGTTTGGTTGACTTTTAGGGCTTCACTTAGTGATTCCATTCCCTCACCTCCAATTTGATTCTAATCAAGCTCCAAATCGATAAGGGCTTGGTTAACTTTTAAGGATTCACTTAAAGCTTGCATTCCCTCGTCTCCAATTTCATTCTCACCAAGTTCCAAGTGGGTAAGAGCTTGTTTTACTTTTAAAGATTCACTTAAAGCTTGCATTCCCTCGTCTCCAATTTGATTCCGAGAAAGATCCAAGTTGTGAAGGATTTGGTTGGCTTTGAGGGATTCACTTAAAGCTTGCATTCCCTCATCTCCAATTTCATTATCAGAAAGCTCCAGGTGGGTAAGGGTTTGATTCACTTTTAGACATTCACACAAAGAATTCATTCCCTCCTCTCAAATTTGGTTCCTATAAAGCTTCAGGTAGGTAAGGGTTTGGTTGACTTTTAGGGATTCGCTTAGTGGTTGCATTCCTTCGTCTCCAATTTCATTCTCAGAAAGCTTCAGGTAGGTAAGGGTTTGGTTGACTTTTAAAGATTCTCTTAGTGATTCCATTCCCTCTTCTTCAATTTCATTCTCAGAAAGATCCAAGTGGGTAAGGGTTTGATCATTTAATTTCAACCTTTGCAAATTGTTTTTGAATATTTCTTTTGAGTTCCTTAGGTTCAATTAGTTTCCTATTGATTTCTTTAGTTTCCTTTAGGTTCCTTTAGTTTTAATTTGATTTCTTTTTATAATTTCAAACAGTTGAGCAATTCAAAAAAACCAAAAATTAAACTTTTTTATATTTTTTTATTTGGGTTTTGTTGTTTTTTTTTCAAATTGGATTCTTTTTTGTTTTAAAGACGAAAAAACAAAAATTCAATTTTCAAATAAAAGAAAAAATGGAAAAAAAAAAAAATGAAAAAATAATGAAAAAATAGAAAAAAATAAATTTATCAAAAATTACTTGTTTTTGAAACATTATATTGGTTTTTGAAATAAAAAAGGGAAAAATTTTCATTATATTTTTACTTTAGAACCACAAAGTACAACCCCTCTTCTTTTAGAACACTATTTAATTTTGAAGAAAAATATGGTGAAAAGGAAGTGAAAATTTTAATATCCATATTCAACATTCAAAAACTAGTATTATAATTCTAAAAAAGCCAAAGATCCATTAGATCAAGATTCAAATTAATAAATATTATACCCGAATACCTGATTCTCTTTTTTCCGAATTTAAGGGATTTTAAAACTTAAGGGAGTAGTATTTTTTTAAAAGAAAATTGAAATCTTGTAAAGATTCATTCCATTTCAATATTTTAGTTTTAAATTTAGATTTTTAAAACTTGACTTATCTGAGTTAACCTGATTTAAAAAAATATTTACTAATTTTGAGTCTTTTTTTTTTTGAAATCAAAAATTTAACAAATATCTTTGATATAAAACCAAAAAAAAGTAACCTTATGATTGTTTATTAAAAAATAAGTTAATACTTGTAAATGTTGGATGATATTTTTTGTTATTATTTTGAAAAGTATTAATTTTGAATTGAAAATTTTTGATTTTGTTTGTATTTTTAATTAATAAATATTTCGATTCAAATATCAGCTATTAAAGCTAATTGATGTTTAGGTGATATCATAAATAAAATTTTGAGAAAAGTTTAACAAAATTATATCCATGAAATTTAGATATATTGTACTATTTTTTTTTTTATTTTTAAGGTTTGATGTAAGTTTTTATTCCGTTTTTGAAACAATAAAAAACGTGCAAAAATTAGAATTTTCAATTTTGAATAAATTTTTAAACAAATTCTTTGGTCTTATAGACAAGAATTATTAAAACGATTTAAATAATTGAATTCAGAAAAAAAATGATTTGTATTGTAAATATAAAACATTTTACAGACAACGGGGCCCAGGTGATTCTGATAAATTACATGTATTTATAGCTTGATTAGATATTAGAATATATATTATTACATTAGAAATTTGATAATTGGAATCATTTTTTCAACTTTATTATGTTTGTCTTTTTTTTTGTTAAAAAATGTGTATTAATATTTAATTCATTTGTAATTTTTTTTTGTTGCAAGATCCTGAGTCACTAGGTAAAAATGTGTTATTCTAATTTTATTGGAACATTGGAAATGATTATTGAAAGTAAAAATATTTGTTTCAATTGGAATTTTCAAAAGAACTTCAATGGAAGATTAAAATGAAATAAAAATTATTTTCTCAATAAAGGAAACTCTAAGAATTTTGAGTTTTTCTATTTTTGAGAAAATAATTGATTTTTAGTGTTGCTTTAGACCAGTAACTGTTAATTCTTTGATGTGTATTATTCAAGTTATTTTTAATTGGTTCTTCAAAGGCCAATTATATAAAATAATAGATATTTTAAAAAAATGGTAACATTTAACTGAAACAGAGTTTAGGATTACCAAAACATTAAATATCTTTTTATAAAATTTTATTTTCAAAAATCCAATTTCATTATGTAACAAGAATATCATTTTTAAATAAGATTTTGAATAACTTTAAAACTTCAATTGTGGAATATCTCCATTTTTGAAAAAGAGTAGGCTTTATTGGTAAGGTTTAAGTGCTCAAGATCTCTTAATCTGTTAAAGAGAGAGTTTTGAAGTGACTAAATTTGTGACTCCTAATTCAAAGAGTAGTCAAAAAAATCTATTAATTACATTCATTAGACGTATTTTAAACTTAATTTAGTTTTTAAAAGAGAGTAAACTAATTTGAAATGTTTTACTCTATTTTTTTTTAAGATTGTGTTTTTGAAGATTGAAATCTACAACCAAAAATTAAGCTCAGATTGAAAAAAGGCTTTTTATATTAGATCTAATAATTTATCTAAATAGTTAAAAAAATATTAAATATAGTGATCATAATAAAAATAAGTGATCAAATGTCGATAAAAATATTTCAAAATAAAACATTAGTATTTTTTTAATCTTCTTGTTTCCAATAAAATATAATTCATTACTCAATATTATTCCGAAGATGAAATTCATTTTGGAAGTAAATTCCTTGATGCTCTGTATAAATTTTATAAGAATCATTATTATTAGTTTCAATTTTTTTGTTTTTGGTAATTTTTTTCAGAAAATTTTACTCAACTAATTATAACTCTTTTTTTTTGATTGAAATTTTTTTATTACTTTTGATTCATCATTTTTAGATTTTTAATTTTAAAAATAATAGAACTATCAAACAATTAATATTTATATTTAATTTGAGTTAATACAGTCAGTTCCACTTTTAAGGCACAAACTTTTAACAACAATTTAAGGCACAATAAAAATCTCAACATAAGTTACAACATTCGGGTTCTAGTAAAATAAATTGTAAAAAAAAAAAAATTCCAAATTTTGTGCCTTAATTTAAGATTTTTTTGTGCCGTAAATTTTGTTGAAAGTTTGTGTCTTAAAAGTGGAACTGACTTTAGTCAATTTCTTTGATTTTATAATGTATGTTCCAGTTACAAAAACAAATACAAAAGAAAAATGGATTATTTATTTTGAAACACTTATATAACTTTTCTACAGATAGTAATTTGAAAACACTACTTCAATTTTCAAAACTTTAATCAACTTTCAATAAATTTTGTAAATTAAAAATGTGGTTATTTTAAAACTATTTAAACAGATACTCGTATTTTATGAATCAAAATAAATCAAAATTTTGAAAATTATCTTTGTAAAATTACAAAAAAATATTTTTGAAATCATTAAGATTTTGTACCATTTTTTTATAAAATTGCACAAAGTATTACAATAGTCTTTAAATCAGGTTTTCGGAAATAAAAATCAAAATATTTTTTGAATTATTTTGTAGAAGAATATTTTTTTAAAATTATTAATAAAAAAGATATAATAAATTTATTTGCTCTTGTTGATAATAAATATATGTTTTAATCTTTTAAAAAAGAATTGAAAAAATCGTTTTGGAATCAGTTAATTATCTTCAAGTGATGTGGGGTGCCACAGAGGTTCATATAATGACTGGAGTTTTCTTAGGTTATCTGTTTTTTCTGTAAAATTCTATTGATTATAAAAATAAACTGAAAACTCCAAAACACCTAACAGAAGGGTTTTTTTTATATTTGAGAAAATTTTAGATAATTTTAGGAATTTTGTAATAATTTTGAATATTTAAGATAAAATTTTCTGAAATTTTCTCTTTATTTCAAAAATTAAAAAAAACTAGTTAATGGTGGTTTTCCAGAATTTTAAACTCCTACATTAAATTACAATAAAAAAAAAACAATTGTTTGAAACCTAAGATGGTTTATATTTTTATTTGGAATAATTTTTTGGTAAAGACCAACATTTCATTTACAAATTCTAAATATTACAAGTTATTTAGTTTATGTATGACTTGAAAACAGGATTTAATTGAATTTTGTTGTTTACAAATTTTCTAAAATATTATATCTTTAATAGACATCCGGGGTTTGGTAATTATTTTCAATAATGAGATTAAGTTTTTGAGATTATTTATTACGAAGTGTGTTTTAAAAGTTTCAAATAAACATCGGAAAAAAAACCGATTTGTAATTTGTATGATTGGTAGTAGTAAGGTTTTCTTTTTTTGGTTTTTGAAAATAACAAAAATTGGAAAATTTATTTTCTCAACTCATAGAAAAAATATTGTTAAAATTTCTATTTTGGTTTTAAAATTTTAGTAGTTTTAGTGTGTATTTTCCACTTGCTACAGAAAAAAAGGGGTTTTATATTCTCAAGATTAAAATTTGAATAAAATTTCAATTTTTACCTTTTATCAAAATAAAGCTATGTAGATAAGTTGAATCCATTTTCCAAATTGAAAAGCTATGTTTTTTTTTTTTTTTGTTATCGAAGACCTATACATTAAAATATCAAAGAAACCAACAATAAACACTAAACAAATATATTATTGATTACTTAAAGTTTGATTATTTAAAAGGAAATTCTAAAAATAATAGATCAAATTAGAAAAAATTTATCTCAAAAATTGAGTTAAATTTTTTTTAAGAAAATTTCTATTAATAAAAAACATCAAAAATTTTCAAAAAAACTGAGAAAAATACAAAAAAATTTTACACAAATTGTATTACTAATTTAAAATTTTACAGAAAAAATCAAGGAATTGAACTTCAAAATTGATTAGAACTTCGATACAATATTGGGAAGTGAATTGGATGTTGTCTTGTAACAAGTAGAAAAAAAAAGTACAGATTATATTTTGAAACATGGATTTTAGTAGTTGGTCCAGCATTATTTTGATCACTGTAGATCTTACATTTTTGATAAAAATCTAATTTTTGAATAAGGTTTAAAATTGCATTCAGTTCCACTTTTAAGGTACAACAATTTAACACACAAAAAAAATGTAAAATAAAATTATATAATCCTTATCTAGTGAATTAATTTATGTGAAAAAAAATTTTACCAAATTTTAAACTTTCAAAGTGGAACTGAAGGAAATGAAGAAAATTAGTAATTTTTTCTCAAATGGTTAACATTAAAAAGATAAATATTTTCAACAGGCAAAAGTAAATTAATCAATATAATCTTGGATTTATTATTTGCAAAATAAATTCTTTTGATTTGAGTTAAAAATTCAAAAATAATTATTAAAAGATCTTTGAAAAAATCTTCTTTAGACATTAAAATTGGCTTTTATGAGTATTTTTTTCTTTTGAATTTCTTTCAACTTTTGAGGGTTTTCTGTTTTCTTGTAATTCATAGAAATGTATTGATTTTTTAACCAGATAGTGATATGAAAATCTTGTTCAATATATTTCACAATTAAAAGTGTTGGTTGATATTATTTTATAAAGCGAATTCACAAATAAATGATAGTATATTGTTTTTTTTATTGTATTGTTTACAGTACAGTAAAAAAAAAACAATAAAGAAGATCAAAATTTTGGTAAATTTTCCAGAAAATAAAATTGACTAAATCAGCTTTGAGATTGTTTTATTGTTAAATTTAGAATTTATGATTTTATTTAATTGTGATTTTAAACAATTTGTCAGTTAAAGAAAAAATTTTGAATAATTATTATTTTTTCAATTTTAAAAGGAAATTTTTTTGTTAAAGATTGATATTCAATTTACTTAATCTCTCATTTTTTGAAAATCTCATTTTAGTATTACTCAAATAGAATTGAGATCTTTTATCTGAATAGTAAATTTTTCAAAAAGAATCTGAGTAATAGTTAAATTAATTTCAATCAAAATTTAAAAAGTGTTTTTTAAGATTAAATTTAATTGATCTTGGTGAATTTCAATTCAATTTTCTTCTTTTTGAGAAAGTTTTCTCAATTAAATTTTTTCTTTTTTTTAATCCCGATAAAGAGACAAGAATTCCAAAAACTCAAATTTCGGAATCAAAAAATGATTTTTTAAGTAAATAGAACCACTTTATGAATTTTTTTATGTTAAATGTTATTTCTTGAATGATTATTTGCAAATTATTTTCTTCACAATTTTTTTTTCAATTACATTTCTCAAAATGATTGCATGAAGATTAGTTTAATCCATTTTTCCAAATAAAAAGTGTGTTTTTTTTTGTTATAGAAGATCTCTAAAGTGATCAAAATAATGCCTGTCTCAAATACTTTAATTCATATTTCTAAATATAATTACATGAAATTTTTTTTCCTTCTTAATCCAATTCAACGACCAATACAATATCCAACAGCGTACCTAAATTTGAATCAATTTTGAAGCTTTACGACTTGATAATTTTTTCGGTAAATTTAAAAATTAGGAATAAAAGCTTGTTGAAAATTATTCGTAGTTTTCTCTCAATTATTGTAATTGTTTTGTTTTTTTTTGAATGATAAATTTTCTCTTTGAAAAATTAAATCTCTTTTTTAAAAACACCAAAAAATTCAAAGAGAAAATTTGTTTTTTATCATAAAATCATAATTAAGTTCTCAAAAAGAAAATTGTATCTGAAAAAAAAAAAAACAAAAAATCATGAAAAACAGGCTAAAAAATTAAAAAAAATTTTCAACCAAGTATATTCCTAATTTAAATTTACCGAAAAAATTATCAAGTTGTAAACCTTCAAAATTGATTTGAATTTAGGTACACTATTGGCTATTGGATTGGATGTTGAATTGTATTAAGAAGTAAAAAAAATTCACTGTATTATATTTTGTGAAAAATAGATTTTATTGGTTTTTGAATTTGAAATGGGAAATAATTTTTACTTAATTTTTTTTTCAATTTCCTTTTTCAAACAAATTTTCAAATAACAAAACACTTCTTTGAAAACTCTTTTAAAAAACACTTTCAAAAAAAGAAGTGAAATTTTTTTCTCATTTATTATTAAAATAAAAGTATTTTGAAATACGGATTATAGACCTTGTGTACACGTTATTTTGATCACTGTATTTTGAAGAGATTATTTTCTAAAAAAAAGGAGAATAAAATATGTAAATTGTGTTTTATTTTCATTTTTTATCTAATAGAACTCTTTTTTTTTTTTGAAATTTGTTTTTTTACTACTCTTTTTTCGATTTATTTTTCAAAATGACAACAGAACTAAGATCCAAACGTGAACTTGATCTAGCAATCAAAAACAATGACTTGAAAACAGTTAAAAAATTGTTTCCAAAAGATATCAAGAAGATTATTATCTTGGATGAGTGTCATAGCTGGGCTTTTAACCGTTTCAACGTTTTACAAAGAGCCTGCTTTTTTGGCAACCCATCAATTGAAATGATGCAGTATTTCCTAGACGAAGGTCTTGATGTTAATAACGAGGAAAGTAAATGTCCCTTAGGTTTTTTGTGTGTGAGTGGAACTGCAAAATTGGAGGCTGTGAAGTTTCTTGTGGAAAACGGAGCAAATGTTAAAAAGCAAACACTCAAATTCTATTTAGAAGGCTACTATTCAAGATATGGAACTGAGACCTATCAAGCAACCCCTTTACAACTCCTTTTGTACCGTCAAAAAAGTAAAGAAAATCTCTTAGAAATGTGTCAATTCTTGATTCAAAGCAATTGCCCCATCGACTCTGAAGCTTTTTTTCGAGAGGAACAAGATAGGTGCGCTGACTATTATGATAGTGATGATCAAATCACTACAAATACTTTGGGTGTGTATTGTTACAATTCCAATTCAGAAGCTATTGATCCAAAAGTTTTCAAATTATTATTGGCTAATAAACAGGATCCTAATCAGCTTATTAAAGAAGAAAACAAATATATGAGGTAAGTTAATTTTCTGATTTTTTGTTCTTTTTTTCCCTTTCTTTTTTTTTTTTTTCAAAACCTTGGACAAACTTTCTATTTTATAAAAAACAATCTTTTTCCAAAAAACAGAAAAATCTTTAAGAAATTTCCTCCTTAATTCTTGAATTGTGTATCTTTTTTTCTCAAAAAATAAACCAAAATAATCAAAAAATCTCTATAATAATAAAAACAGCAAAAAAATAGAATTCTGTTCATGTTTACAGAAACTTCTTCATCAACACCAAAAAAAAATAGACTTGCTCCAAATTGTTATTGATTTCTTGGTTAATGAAGCTGATCCAAAAATCAAGGACGAAAAAGGAAAGACTGCCTTAGATTACGTTGATACAGAAACAATCAATTCTGAGGTCTTGCAAACTTTATTAAAAGGTGGCTATGGTGGGATCTTATTTGAAAAAGAATTTCAAAGTCTTTGGCAAAATAAAGAATGTGTTGATTTTGAAATTCATGGAATCAAATGTCATAAGCAATTAATTGAAGTGAGAACCAAACAAGATCCTGAAGAAGTTAAAAAAAGCCTTGAAAAAGATTATTCCAAAACTGAAAGCCAAAATTTTTTAAAATGGGTATATGGTGAAAAATATACAGACAAATTGTTTGACATGGAGGTGGTTAATCATTTACAAATCAAGGATGTAATACAGAACTCAATGGCTAAAAGTTGGAACGAAGTTTATTTAGATGAATCAAAAAAGGATTTTACTCTTTCTGTAAGTTGGAAATTTGATCCTGAAGAAGAAGAAGAAGAAGAAGAAGAAGAAGTTGAAATTGTTGAAATTAAAATTCATAAAATTCTTTTAATTGCACGTTTAGGGTTATTTCGAGAAATGTTTACCAAATTGGCAAAAGAAGAAGAAAAAATTAATCAAGTTACAGACCACTCTGGGATGAGAGTGGACACAATGACAATCTTTGTGGGCTTTTTATATAAAAACAAAATTGAGACAAGTGGAGATTATGAATTAAAACCAAAGGTATTAAAAGAGATTGCTGAACTTCCTCATTATTTTAAATTGGATAAAATTACTTCACAATTTCTTGAAAGTGCTATTCTTTTTTAAATATATAGCTTAAAGTCCTGGTTTCTTGTACTTTTTAATGATACATAAATTCAATAAATAAATATTAATAAACGGTATATCGGGTTAATAAAAACTCTAATATAAGTCCTTTTAGATATCTATTGTTACTTTACATAAAATATTATCTATTTTTATGAAAAAATGATCAATATAATCACTTTTGTTTATCAATAAATTTTAATACGAAAATATGGAAAGAAGAATAATACAAAACTAGTTTGTCCCATTTTAATTTAAATTAACCCATGAAATTATTTTATTTCAAAATTTTAATAGAGCCTAGTTCTAATTTTAAGGTACAAAGTTTTAACAAAATTTAACACAAAAATAAATTCCAAATTATGTAACTTTTTTTGGATTTTTTTAAACTTTTATATTTAAAAGAATTTGAGTTTTTTTGAGCCTTATTTGGAATTGTTTTGTTCCTTAATTTCCTATGAAAATTTTTGTTTTAAAAGTAGATCTGAGCATATGTTCAAAAAACCATTTTTTAACATTTTTAAAAGATTACTATTTTTTACTCTTATAAAAAAATATTGGTAACTTTTAAACTTAAATTCAAAATTACACTTTGCTATATAACCCAATATTTTGTTATTATATACCAATAGGAATATAATAATTCGAAGTAAAAATTATTCAATATTCTGGATTTCTAATATGATACAACAGCTGATTCTAGGAAATTTAATAGGCAAAAAATATCTCCACAAAATAGTCGTTAGAATAGTAGTATTTTTTAAAAATAAAATGAAATCTTGTAAAGATCTTGATAAAAACATATCTTTATCATTTGTGTTTTGGCCTATGAAACGGATTAGTTACCTTATTTAAAAAAATTATTAATTTGCGTCTATTTTCTGAATTCCCAAATTCATAAGTTTCCTATATAACAATAAAAAAAAAGTATCCTAATTATTTTTATAAACAATTTATTTGATTCTTGAAAATGGTACAATATATTTTTTTGTGAAATGCTGTAGATTTTTCATGTAGATAGAAAATTCTTTATTTTGTTCTTCTTTTTAATTAATTAATATTTCAATTTAAATCCCAGTCAATAAAAATAATTGATTTTTAAGTGATTAAATAAATGATATTTTGATAAAAGTTTAATAAATGTTTATCAATGAAATTTTGATTTATGATGTTTTATCAAAAATTTTTTATTCTTGAAAGTTTGAATACAGTCCTTATCTTTTTTTAAAAAAATTGCATCTAAAATAATTTTTGAATTTTTAAATTTTTAAGACAATTTATTTGGTCTTATTTACAATAATAGATATATCCCTATTATCATATTTGACAGAAAAAAAATTGATTTTGGATTTTGAGGATTAAATTAGGTAATTTCCAAATATTTCCCATAAAATTGCTTTTTGAAAAAGCCAAATTTCATTTTTGAAGAAAAATACAATTTCAAAGTAAAATTTGTAAATGACTTTCAAGTCTTAATAGTTATAAGTATCATTCTGGGAACAATATAAATATTTTTATAATAAGTTGAATAAATTATTTTTTGGATAACCAAAGGAATTACCTCAAAATTGAAAAAAAAAATATTAGATTAATATTACTGATAGCTAATGCTTGGTATTACCTAATAATGATTTAAATGTGATAAAAAAGGTAAAAAAAAATTGTAAAGTTCAAAATAAAATGAATTTAAAGGTTTTATTTTTCATAAAAAAATGGAAAAAATTGATCCAAATGAAAAAATGTTCTTTTCTTGGTTTAATAGCCATTCATAATTTTTTTGACACTTTGATAATGACAAAATCTCTAAGTAGAGAATATTTCGAATAACACATTTGAATATTTTTTTCCATATTGTCTTCGAAGAAGTTACCCCTATTGGGATAATCTCTATTAAAATTTTTTACCTAAATTTAATTGAGATTGTAGTATTTTTTTGCCAATTACTTAGATTTGGAAACCTGTTTATTTACAATATTTAACTTATTTCTAGATAAGAAATCCTTATTTAGAAATTGGTCAAAAAATACTAATAATAATAAAGACTAGTCCCTTAATTTATTCTTTTATCTTTTTGCTTCTGAATTGTAAATCTGATTTTCTATGTAAATATCATTAAAAACTTTGAGTATAAATTTTATACAGAGCGGAAAAACTTACACCACACCACAAACAAAAAAGGTGTTTCCTAATTCTTGAGTAACTCTCAAGAGCGCATAAAAACTATAAAGTAGAAAATCTTCTTTCATTTTTGTGCTAAGACAGCTTGAAATAAACAGTAAAATCGAACTTCATTAATGAAAAGCTTTTAAATCTTATTAAATGTTGACCAATAAACTATTTTTCAGTCAAAGGGGCCCAGTTGTAATGGAAAAATACACGTGTTTAAAGGGTTTGCATAGATATTAGAAGAAAAATTTTATTTTGGAAATTTTCAAAATTGAAATCATTTTTTCACATTTTTGTTTTTTTTTTTCGATTTTTTTTTAAAAACCTCATTCAGTTGCTTAAAAATTTTTTTATTGCAAGATCAATAGTCACTTGGTAAAAACGTGTTATTCTAAGGTTATTGAAACCATGTAAAGATTGTTGAGAAATCTATTGATTTCTATTGCAATTCAATTCGATCTTTGATCTTGATATTTGTTTAATAAATGTGAAAAATTTTCACTTCATTTTCATTTCCTTTTTCAAATAGAGACTACAAATACCAACAAACTTCGTTTTGGGGCTTAATTTCTAAAAGAAAAGTATGGAAAATGGAGTGAAAAATTTTTTTCATATTTATTATTCAAATACCAGTAGAAGTTCAAAACGAACATCGTTGTTTTTCTCAATGAGGAACTAAAGTTTTGAGTTTTGAAATTTTTAAGAAAATATATTGATTAATTAGTTTTCTTTCAGACATGTATCAACAATTCTTTGTTGTGTATTATTCTGTTTATTTCTTATTTGTTCTTCAAAGGTCAATTGTATAAAATAATTGATATTTGAAAAAAACGTTAGGCCACTTTGACTGAAACAGAGTTTAGATAACATTCCAATCTTTAATTCAATTATTAATTTCTAAAAAACGGGATTAAAATACTACTTTAAACCAATACTTGTATTACATTTTTTTTCAATTTTTTTTTAAATTCGGTTCAATATTTTCCAAAATAACCTCTATTTCTTCAATTTCTCTTGAAACCTTAAACATTTCATTTTCAAAACTGATTAGTTTGGAAAAAAAATTGATATATGTACATGTACAAAAAGTGATGTCTTAATATTTTAAGTTGTTTTTTACATAATTTGTCATTTTCTCAAAATAAAGCTTCAAAAAATTTTTAATCAGTATTTCCAAATAAAAAACATGTTTTTTTTTATTTGTTTTAGAAAACTTATATATCAATCGATCAAAGAAACTGACTATAAACCCTAATTAAATATGGTATTGATTTCTTTAAGTTCTATTAGTTATAAAAAAAATTCTAATTAATGAAGGATCAAATTGTAAAATTTTTATCAAAAAATAGAGTTAATTTTATATAAAATTTTAATCGTCAGAAAAAATCAAATTAATATTCAATAAAATTGTGAAGATTATGGAAAATTTTCAAAAAATCGCATTCCTAATTTAAATTTTACTGAAAAAATTCAGATTTTTACTTTCAAAATTGATTTGAACTTAGGTATACTATTGGGTAGTAGATTGGGTGTTGCCTTGGAACAATGATAAAAAAAGCTCTGAATTATATTTTGAAAAGATTAGTATAGTTGTTGGGCACACATTATTTAGATCACTTTATTTGAAAAGTTCAATTTATGTTTGAATTTGTATTTGAAAAACTTAAGGGGGTAGTTAGATCATAAGAAATGATAAAAATTTGAGAGCGATGAGAGAAGAGTGTTTTATTTTAGTTGTGTGTGATTTTAGATTCTCAAAAAAAATTTTTTAATAAATTATTTTTTTTTTTTTTTTTAGTAATGATAAAAAGATTAAAAAAGAAATAAAATTGATAAAATTGGTTTTCATTTTTTATTTTTTTTTATAGTGAATAATTATTATTTTTTTTGGAAGATAATTCTGGATTCTTAGCATAAAAATTATCGCTATTTTGCTGTTTAAAATTTGATAAAATATATTCGTATTCGCTTCTCCAATTCTACCAAATCCAAGTGTTTAAACCCCTAACCAGATATGTTTTGGGGTAATTATTATTATTTTGGAATCCTTCTAGCTATTACAGCCCTCTTCTTATTTTCTTTTGTGATTCTCTTGATTATAATTTTGTTGTTCTTTTTAAACAAAATCCATTTATCACAAATGCTAATTTTAATAAAAATCTTTAGAGTTGCTTTTTGTTGTAATGATTAAAAAAATTCAAAAATGATGAAACAATAACAAATGAAAAAAATTAAATTCCACAATAGAATGTTGAGATAAGGACAAAAGATAAGTCATTCAACATTCCAAACACTCTTTTTAGCAATTCGGTCCAATCAAAATTCTATTGTGTCAATTTCTTTGAGACCTTTGAAAAAAAAAATAAAAAATTTAATTAATGAAGTGCTTTAAATAAGAAAATGCAATGGGCTACAACCAAGATAAAAAAAGTTATTTTCTGGTATTCTTCAAAAGTAAAAAAAAAAAAAATTTTCCTTTACCGTGTTTACTCCATTAAGCCACTTTATTTTATACTATTAATTTCAATATATAGGAAACAAATTTTCATTCAACTTTTCACAAAAAGATTTTTTAAATCATTCAACATTTTAAATTTTTAATTCCTAAAATCAGTTTAAATTCAAATTTTTCCTTCTTTTGGTATTGGAAGCTTTGATATTTGATTATTATAATTCTTAGGATATTTTTTTTTTTTTGGAAAGCTGAATTAAAATTTTAATCTATTTATTTTGTAATTAACAGTACTTGGTGATTGCTTTTTTTCATCAAAATAAAGACTCTAAAAAAATATAAAAAGTACTGAAATCGTTCTCCAAAACATATGTTATCTTCAAACCCTCTATTTTAGTTGAAATAAATTATTTAAAAAAAATACTATTTCATTAGAAATCCACTGAAAAATTATTAATACAAATATTTAAATTTCAAGTTTATTCCGAGTTGATAATATATGTAAAATAAGAATTTTTTCAATTTGTTTGAAAAACAAAAAATTTTTCAAACAACTTTAAAGAAATAAAACAATGGATCAAAAATTATATAGATATCACAAAAGTAAAATTATTCATTTTACCCACTCAACACTTGAGGTATAAAATTAAACTTTTTAATTAAGTTTTGGCGTTTTTTGTGCTATTTTTTTCTATTTCATTTCGGAAAACTAAATTGAGTTTAAAATACTTCTAATGACTGTAATTAAAAGGATCTTTTGACCACTCTTTGAGTTAAGTATCATAGATGTAGTCACTTCAAAACTCTCTCTTAAATAGATTAAGTGTGTTAGCACTTAGTCCTTACATATAAAGACAATTCTCTTTTGTTTTTTACTTTTCTTTCTTTTTTTCCTGGGTGTTTGTTTTAAAAAATTTTTCTTTTACATTTTTAAAGAAAAGATATTCTATGAGTTATATTCATGTATAAATTAGAGGTTGGATAAAAAAACTCCAAAAATGAGTTTTAGGGTTTCAGAAAGTGCAATGAGATGATGTAGTGTGTCACTGAGTGTCTTGGGGTGTTGTAGAGTGCCTAGATATCCCGGTATTCAAGAGTATGGAGAAAAATCTAAGATTTTGCTCAATTTTTTTAAATTTTGAAAAATCTAACTGATTTTTTTTAATTTGAGAAATAAATTGAAAATTTCTGAATTTTTCTCTTAATTTCTAAAATTAAAAAAAAACGTAACATTAGTTTTCTTTAGGTTTTCTGTTTTATTTGATAATTTTTCTAGTTTTTTTTTGAGTTTTCTATTTTATTCGTTAAGGGACTAATCTCTTTTAATTTTTTTACCTAAATTTAATAGAGTTTGAGAAAATTTTTTGTTAATTACATATAAACTATCTTTCATAATAATTAGCCCATTAAAAATCTAATTTTAAATAAAAATATTTTTTTTTTTTTTTTTTTTTTATTTTTGAAGAGAGAAAATTGCTTATCTCCTGTGTGCCCTAATTTCTAAACTTTTTTTAGAAATTTTGTTAAAGAATCACAAGTTTTATTATCACTTACTAATGATAATATATATGATGAATTCTTTTTTATTAAAAAATATCTCTGATATTATTAATTTTTTTATTTTTTTCAAAAAATTCAGATATCCAGATTTTTCGATTTATTTTATAGGCCGGACAGTCCCATGAAAAATGATCGAAATCTTCAATGATATCAATATTTAACTTTTATTTACATAAATCACAATTTTTATTTTTATTTTTACTTGTTACATAAGAGTACCTATTTAAACAATTAGTAAAATTTCGAAATTTTAGAATTGTTTTTGAAGCTTTCCAGTTTAAATATTTTTGTTGTTTGAAATTACAATGATGTTGTTTTATAATTTTTAGATATTGTTGAACTTTCCAACTAAACTAAAATTCAAAATTTTCCACACAGCTAAAACATTCCAAACAATCACAATAATACGATTTCATTGAAATTGGAGATAATTTTTATTGTTGTAAAATATGAAAATCATTTTTTCATCTTTTAGTTTTTCTTTTCATTTCATTGTTTGAATTACGTAATTTGTTTCGTTGGATCAAAATTTTTTTTTAAGGTTTATATTATGTTAAAGTCAAGTTATTCCAAATAGAAGAACTCAAATAAAATTAGTTGGTAGTATCTAACCTTTGATCGATCAATATTCCTAATAGAATTTCAACATATTTACTAATGTATTTTTTTGTTTTGCTCTCTCCAAAATTTTTAACACCCCCATGATTTATTTGTATTGATAATTATTTATTTATTGTTTTGTGAGTATTGTAATTTATAAAAAAGTGTTAACGTTTCAATTAGTGAATGGTTCTAATTTGATAAATCTTCTTGAATTGATTAAATAAGTTTTTTTTTTCACAAATCGAATTTTGGTGTGTTAAAAATTTTGAATTGGGGTTTAGGTGAATTTTCCAATTGGGTTAATCGAAAAACTTTTAATTCTAAATCTAATAATTTTAATCCCTTAGTGTGCCAATTAATATTTTCATTTTCCAATTTTCGAAAATTTAGTATTGTTTTTATTTTTTTTAAATTTAAGAAATCTAATTTTTCTATCAATTTATATTTTCTTCGGTATACTTTTAATCTAGCGAGATCAATTTTTGCTTCAGTTTTATAAATTAATCGAGGTGAATGGATATTAATTTGTAAGAAATTTGTGACTGGTTTATTGATAAATCTATCAATTCTTTCAAAATCATTTTGTTTCAAGTCAAATATTTCAAGACCATAATAAAGTTGACTTAAAATGAGAGCTTTGAAAGAAGTTATTTTGACTCCATTGTTGAGTTTATGTTGTTGAAACAATCGATTAAGTGTTTCCAAGGACTTTTCCACTTTTTTGAAATTATATTCAAGATGTGTGTTTTTTTCTAACCAAATCCCAAGATAAAAAAATATCTTTTAATTCTTTTTTTATATTTGTTTTTTTTTATTATGTGGGTTCATCCCGAATCTTTTTATTATTTCTAAAATCCTTTCTAAATTAATTTTTAGAGAGATTAATGGCCCTTTCATAATAAGAATAAGATCATCTGCATACATTTGAACATGAACAGCTAAAGTTTTTAACTTTTCTAGTAGGAAATGAGATATAAATGCGAAGAGAATTGGTGATTAGGGATCTCCTTGATAAACTCCAATTCCTTCTTGTTTGTAATATCTCAAGAGCCAATTTTTAATTGTTTCATTTTTGATAAATTTTTTAATAGATTGATATATTAACGAGTGTTGTATAGAGTCAAAACATTTTTGTATGTCTATAGTAACTACAAAGTATTTTGTATTTTTATTTTTATTTTTTATTTTTTTAAATTTTCTTAATAAATTTAAAACAGCAATTCTTGTTCCAAAATATTTTTTAAATCCAAATTGTTTTTTTTGAAATCAAGTCCCATGAGTCTTGAATTCCAATGTATATTAATTTTTAAAAAAAATCCTGGAAGAGATTGATTTATAGAGATAGGTCGATAATTTAATGGTTCGCCTTCATCCCCCCGATTTATGAATAAATAATAAATTTCTTTTTTTAATAAAATTTATACTTTTTTTCAGTTTCGTCTGTTATCCAATTTAAAAAAATATTTTGAACTGTTTTAATAAAATAATTATAATTTAATAAATATTGAGTTGGTTGGTTTTTTATAAACTTATAATGATTTATTTTGTCAAATTCTTTAACTGATTTATTTTTTTTGAAATTTGATTATTTCTTTAATTTTATCTTGATCAAAAATTTCCTTTATGTCAATTGGATTTAATGAATTTTTATTAATTTTAAATTTTTTAATATAATTAATTATATTTGTATTAGGTTTTTGATTAATTGATTTTACAAAATCGTTATACACTGTGAATATGGTTTCATTATTTAAAAACATTTTTGTAGAAGTTTCTCTTGTTTTATTTAATGTTTTCCAAAAGTTTTTATTTTTTATTATATTCTTCATTTATTTGATTAAGTAATTTTAAGTAATTTAATTCATTAATTTTTTTGATTTTATGTAAATTTTCATTTTTATCAAACAATTTATAAAGTAAATTATTAATTTTTAATTTATCTTGTTTGATATCAAATACTATTCTTTCAAAAATAAATTTTTTCTTGAATCATATAAAAAGTTTATTTTACATATCAACTCATTTCTGAAAATATATTTCCAAAATGGGTTTTCTTATTCTTATATTCAACTTTTTAAAAACTATATCAACATCAAAATTTGATATTGATAAAATTTCACGGTAGCCCTGGAACAACTGTAGTTATATTTAAACAAAATTATATCAAAACCATAATCCAAAATAAGGTCAAACTAAAGTTGGTAATCACATAAAATGATAATTATTATTTTGGTTTTCATCATTTTTCATTTCTCCTAAAAAATTTATTCATCAAAATACAAACCAAATATATACCATTGTGAACTTTATGAAAATTCAAATAAGCCAAATTTCAAAATTAGGGGCAAACTTTTTTTTTATTATTTTTTTCTTTTTTTATTTGTCTTTCAAAAAATACAATGATTATACAACATTTTTATTTATTAATCTATATTGGCTATTTTCTGTAAAAAATTAGTAAAATACCTTATTACTCAAAAAAAAAACACAATTAAATTAATTTTTTTCTGATGAAAAATCTGCCCCTATTTTTGAAATAAAGCTTTCACATTATAATGATCATGATTATCAATCATATTTATACAGTCTTTCCAAGTCTATCATAAAATTTTAAATAAAACACAATTGATTTTTCTATTGTTATTTTCCATTTTCAAAAAATTGGAATTAAGAGTTATTATTCAAAAAAAAATTTTCAATAAATAAGGTATTATTCAAATTTTTGAACATCAAAAAAAAAATATTGAAGATTCTTGAAGCACTTTAAAAGTATTGTTCAAAAAAAGATAAATTTTTAAAGATCAGTATATATTGATTTTTTTTTTGAGCTGTTTTGGACCGATAATTTTTAAGTTTAATGGAATCTTGAATTTTTTTTTTTGATTTTCCCAAATTCGATTAATAACTCATTTATTATTATTTTTTTTTGAATAATAACTCTTATTTCCGAATTTTTTGAAAATGGAAACTAAGTCTAGAAAAATCAATTGTGTTTTATTGTAAAATTTTATGATAGCCTTGGGGCTGCTGTAAATTTGGAAATGAATATGATTATGAACATGATTATGATGACGATTACAATTAGGATAATGATAACCTAAAATATACTGATAATAAATATTGAAATGAAATTAAAAAATTAAATACCTCTCTATCAATATCGAATTCTTTTTTGTTTTTGAATATAAACTATTTTTCAAAAATTTTGACTCACTTTATAATGTTAATGGTTTTTTTTTAAGGTTTTATTAGGGTACTCTTAACTAAAACATATTTTCAAATTTTTGGATCAGAATCATTTTTTCTAATTTTGCAAATTTTAGTTTGCTTTTTCAAATTTTTGATTTTCTTTAGTTTTTCTTTTGTTTTTCTTTTTCTTTTTCTTTTTCTTTTTTTTTGAGAATTTTTTTTTTTAAAAAGATCATGTGGAAAAAAAAAAGAGATCTTCGAAAAGACAAATAATCACTATGGAAATTGTGACTATGTAATGTCTTTGAAAATGAATTTAATTGCTCATAAAAAATCTTATTGTTCAACTTTTTTTAAGTGAAAGTTCAGTAATAAAAAATCCTTAATTCTCTTTTCAAAAATTGTGACTCATTTTTTTTTAGTTTTTGGTTTTATTTTTTTTAATTTTTGAAATATCAGCTTTTTAGATATTTAGAATGGCTGAAAAGTGAATTACAAATCAGATTTAGTTATTAATTGTTCTAGAATACTAAAGGATGATTTTTTTTTTCAATTTATTATATCAGGCGGGTGACAATTTTTGAAAAAGAGTCTATTAACTTACTAATTAAATAATTTATTACATTTTACAAATTTCGCCCTTACACACCACGTTCATAGTCTCTATTTGGTTTTGTAATTTCAATTGGCATTATAAACAATTTTTTGATCCATTTTTTGAAAAATTCATTAGAATAATGAAATATGGATAATAGTTTACTTTGAATAAAATAATATAAAAGGTATAGATGACCAAAATAAATAATAATTTTTATTTTGTATTTTTTTAAAACAAGATTGAAACAATTTAATGAAATTGAGAAAAAGTAGTATTAAAAAAATCAATCTGTTTGATATTTCCAATTATCCATACTTTTTACTCAATTTTCTAAATCATAACATCTGTAAAATTTGAAAAATGTACCAAATTGATTTAGTAAAAAAACAATTCTAAAAAAAAAATGATTATAATAATAAATAAAAAAAATCCAAAGTTGATAAAAAGTCAATTGTGAATTTCCTTTAAAAAGATTCTGTTTTTTTTTTTTTCCAACTAAAATTGATTACTATCAAGCAGAGTGATTTGATTTCCTGATTCATAAATATCAACAGCCAAGACTACTGATTCTGGTAGATTTGAATAGGCAATTCCCAAGTCTTTACCATTCTTGATGAATGAAATGGTTTTTTTATCCATATCAAGCAAAATTTCAACATTATCACCAACAACACATTTTTCTCCATAGGCAGAATAGCTACCATTATTATATTTGTTTCCGTTATAAGTTGCGTAAAACATGTACCCCTTTGCGTTTTTGTAATTGACACCTGAACTAACCTTGTCTGAAACAACACCGATCATTGTAGCAGTGTAAGATCCATTCAAAGCGTCAATGGAAAATTTGATCTTATGGATACCAGAATCATAAACACGGTTGCCTCTCACACCAGCCCAAGCAGTTTTGGTTCCTGTCACTGTTTTCATTTTATTGGATAACGCAATAAATGGATCTTTTCGAGACATATTGAAAGAGTTTTCAGAAATTTCGGTTTTTTCCAGAATTGTTTTGCTTTTAACCAAGGTAATTTGATTTCCTGATTCGTAAATATCAACAGCCAAAACAACTGATTCTGGTAGATCTGAATAGGCAATTCCCAAGTCTTTACCATTCTTGATGAATGAAATGGTTTTACAATCCATGTCAAGTAAAATTTCAACATTATCACCAACAACACATTTTTCACCATAGGCAGAATTACTACCATTACTATATTTGTTTCCGTTATAAGTTGCGTAAAACATGTACCCCTTTGGGTTTTTGTAATTGACACCTGAACTAACCTTTTCTGAAACAACACCGATCATTGTAGCAGTGTAAGATCCATTCAAAGCGTCAATGGAAAATTTGATCTTATGGATACCAGAATCATAAACACGGTTGCCTCTCACACCAGTCCAAGCAGTTTTGGTTCCTGTCACTGTTTTCATTTTATTGGATAACGCAATAAATGGATCTTTTCGAGACATATTGAAAGAGTTTTCAGAAATTTCGGTTTTCTTTGAAATTGTTTTGCTTTTAACCAATGAGATTTGATTTCCTGATTCATAAATATCAACAGCCAAGACTACTTTTTCTGGTAGATCTGAATAGGCAATTCCCATATTTATCTCATTCTTGATGAATGAAATGGTTTTACAATCCATGTCAAGCAAAATTTCAACAGTATCACCAACAACACATTTTTCTCCATAGGCAGAATTACTACCATTATTATATTTGTTTCCGTTATAAGTTGCGTAAAACATGTACCCCTTTGCGTTTTTGTAATTGACACCTGAACTGACCTTGTCTGAAACAACACCGATCATTGTAGCAGTGTAAGATCCATTCAAAGTGTCAATGGAAAATTTGATCCTATGGATACCAGAATCATAAACACGGTTGCCTCTCACACCAGCCCAAGCAGTTTTGGTTCCTGTCACTGTTTTCATTCGATTGGATAACGCAATAAATGGATCTTTTCGAGACATATTGAAAGAATTTTCAGAAATCTTGGTCTCCTTTGTAATTCGAATACTATCAACCAATGAGATTTGATTTCCTGATTCATAAAGATCAACAGCCAAAACAACTGATTCTGGTAGATTTGAATAGGCAATTCCCAAGTCTTTACCATTCTTGATGAATGAAATGGTTTTACAATCCATGTCAAGCAAAATTTCAACAGTATCACCAACAACACATTTTTCTCCATAGGCAGAATTACTACCATTATTGTATTTGTTTCCGTTATAAGTTGCGTAAAACATGTACCCCTTTGCGTTTTTGTAATTGACACCTGAACTAACCTTGTCTGAAACAACACCGATCATTGTAGCAGTGTAAGATCCATTCAAAACGTCAATGGAAAATTTGATCTTATGGACACCAGAATCATAAACACGAGTGCCTCTTGCACCACCCCATAGAGTTTTGTTACTCTTCACCGTCTTCATTTTATTGGAAAATTCAATATTGGAGTCTGCCTTTTCATTAAAGCTCTCTGTTTGTTCGATTTCTTCATCAGAGTCGTCAGATGACTCTTCTACTCCTTGTTGATTTTGATAATTGTACATGTTGTTGTTAAAGATCGGTGCTTGAATGAGAACAGGCTTGAATTGCCCATCAGCTTCTCGTCCAGTTTCAGCTGCATGCTTTGTCTCTCCGTTTTGATAGATCCCAAGGCTGAAAAATTGGCTACGCATTAAATTGATCTTGGCTGAATGCAAGTGGATAATGTCAGTGTCTTGATTACAAGAAACAAGAAAACACGATGGAAATCCTCCTCTTCCTTTGGCAGTACAAGAACCGCTTTTTTTAATCTTGAGCCACTGCTTGTCAAAGAGCAAATTTTGGAATCTAACACCTTTTGTGGATTGATAGACAATCCAATGGGAAGAGGCGGAATTAATCAGGCCCTTTCCATCCAATCGACCCTTTTTATCACACTGAAGAAAATTCTTCGACGATACAGATTGAAGAGCAATAATTGCACGATCAATTAGTTTATTCATTTTTTTTTTTTAATAAAGAAACAAATCAAGATAAATGATTACAATCAAAAAAAAATGAATCAACTCTAATTACCAAATGGTAAATAGTGGGTTAGTTTTCATATAACTTTAGTGTCTTGTTTTTGTTGGTTCTAAAAATTTGAAATCAAACGAAATAAGAAAAAAATTTGGACATTTTTGAATAATTGAGTCGACTTTCATGAATTTTTTAAAAAAAAAACTCTGTTTCTAGTCACATTATTTGATTTTCTGAAAGGTTGAATTATTATTTTAGTGTCCAAGTCTGTAATTTAAAACAGTGATTTATTAAACCTTGTTTTTTCAATCTTTTTTTAATTTTCAGAAGAAATATTCATCAATTTGGATCAAAAAATCCAATTTTTCAAATGTATTTATTAAATGAAAAACGATTTTTAATAAACACGGTTGCCTCGCATACCATTTTAAGGAGGATAAAAATAAAAAAGAAAAATAATCATACCACAAAAATTATAGACACTTTTTTTACATGTGGGCACTTTGTTTTTTTGAAATTATCCCAAATGTAGAAAGTAATCACAAGATCTAAATCCAAGAACTTTCTATTTAAAAGTTTTTACAATTTTCAATTGGAAATCTTTAACTTGAAATAAATTCAGTTTTTATATTTTCTTAAAAATAGAATAACAGTTTTAGGTTATTGAAAGGATATATTTATTTTTCTTTCAGCAAACTTGTCAAAATAAAAAAGTAAAATAGTGAAAAAAATACCTGACATGAAAATAATTCCTTACAAGATTATTAATTGTTAATATTAGGAAAATTGTTGTTTAATTTCTTTTATTTATAATCAAATCTTTTTTTTTGAATAATCAAACTATTTAAATTATAACCCCCCACTTGATTAGAATAATGACTAACAAAAATTACACTTTTTCAAAACACCACTCTATTTAATCAAAAACAACAATAAAAATGATCATTTTCGAAACTCAGTAAACCTCCATAAAACTGGATTGTTTTGAAAAAAAAAGTTGATCTTACTTAGGGCTTGGAAACACTGACTTGATTATTCTTTAGACACATTACTTTAATCAACTTTAGATAAATTTATTACTTTTTTCATAAAAAATTTATTATTTATAAAAAGGATTGGATTTGAAACAAAGAAAATTTCATAATAAATGGCCCAATTTTATTTTACTTTTTTTTATTTTATTTTTTGATGAAAAACAAATATTAATAGATAAAAGAACAAAATATTAAAGTATTAATTTTTTTATTATAATAGATAACTTAAATTTATTATACTATTTATTTTCAAAATTTGATTTTAGTATGGCAATGATTTTGAAATACTGATGGTAGAATTTGGTTAAAGTACTAAACACCATTTCAAAAATTGTGACTCACCTGAAATATCAAATTGACTATATATATATATTTATATATAAACTCTTTTTAAGTCAAAGTGACCCAGTTCTATTGAAGAAATAGAATAAATTCTATGAGTATAATTCATTATTCTTATGAAATAACAATTTCAATTTTTAGATCAAAATCATTTTTTCTTTTTTTGCTTTTTGCTTTTTTTTTTTTTTCTTTTGTATTTTTTTTTAGATTTGATTGGAACAAAAAATATTTGAAAACTCCAAATTAACATTCAGTAAAGTTAGTATTTGTATGTTATATTAAAATTTATACATTGACAAGTGAAAAATCTTATTATCAACAATTTAAATTTCCTAAAGAAATTGAGAAATTTTGCACGAGACATTATAATGAAAAGTGCCCAAAAATTTTTATAACATTTTTTTTTTGTTAAAATTTATGGTTTGTTGAGGCTTTATTTTTATGATTATCAACTCTAATACAAATTTTATTATTTCTCATATTTCTAAACAATCTAAGTTTGGTTGATTCTTAAAAATTAAGCGACTTTTTCATTTTTGGCTTTCTTCCCTGGGTGAAATGGAGTTGATATATCCTTTTTTATTCAAGAAGAACAAATCACTAAATATAATTGATAATTCACTTTTAAATCATTCTAAATATATAAAAACTTGATATTTTAAAAATTAAAAAAAATAAAACCAAAAACTAAAAAAAATGATGAGTTAAATTTTTGAAATGAGTATTACCTATTTTTTATTATTGAACGGTAACTGAAAAAAAGTTAACAGCAAGATTTTTTAATAATAATTGAATTCATTCTAAGGGATTAGCCACGGTGAAGGAAAATTTTTCACTTTTTTGCAATTTTGAAAACGATCATAAAATTATATTTTTTACTGGAACTCTTTGATTTTTATTATTTCAAGTACTTCATTCATTAGATTTTTTAAATTTTTTTTTTCAAAAGTCTCAAAGAAATTGTCACAATAGAATGTTATACCGAATTGCTTAAAATATTGTTTCAAATGTTAAATGACTTATCTTTCGTCCTTATCTCAACATTCTATTATGACATTTAATTTTTACATTTGTTATTTTTTCATCATTTTTGAATTTTTTTTAATCATGACAACAAAAAACAATTAGAAATATTTTTTTTATCAGTGACATCGGGGATTAATGGATTTTGTTTAAAATGAACAATAACATTACAACCAAGAGAATCACAAAAAGAAGTACTAATCGGGTTTAAATAGCTAGAATGATTCAAAAAAATAATAATTATCCCAAAACATTATTTATTAGGATTTTCAATAGTTGGATTTGGTAGAATTGGAGAAGTGAATATGATTATATTTTATCAAATTTTAAACGACAAAATAGCTATAATTTTTATTCTAAGAATCTAAAATTATCTTCTCCCAAAAAAAAAACTAAATCACCATTCCAAAAAAATTGAACACATCTAAAATTTAAAATTGGAAAACAAAAACTTCAATTTATTATATTTTTTCAAACGTAATATGAAATCACATTTAAGTAACCATGTATTAATGTTTTTATAAGTAATCCTTTTAACCTAAATAAAAGAAAACAATATAAATCAAAAAAATCAAAACCACACTACAAGGAAAATTTAAATACTGAAAATTAAAGTTAGCCAAAACTATACATTGGATTTCAGTTATACTTCTTTTATAAATTATTTTTATAAAGTTATCATAATTTTAGGTAATAAAAACAGGATAGCTATTAAACTCTTGAAAATCTGAATACCCCCCTTTTCAAAAATACCGACTTTTGAAAAAAACACCTATTTTCGGGGTATTTTTATATTGGAAAAAGTTGAAATGAATTAATTTTTGATTGAACATTAAGATTGAAAAAAGAATATATGTTAAAGCAATTTGCAGAAAAAAACCTGGATCGTATATAAAAACTCAAACATGGAAAAAAAATAAAATGATAAAAATTATTCCAACAACAGATAAAAAATCAGATTTTCAATTTAATTGAGCAATATCTTTTGATTGAAATATTTTGTGCTATTTTCAAATTGAAAAATATTTTTCCTTTTATACTATTAAAAAAATACTTGAAAATTATCTCTCTACTAAGTCAATTAAAAAATTCAAAAATTTTACAATTAAAAATGAAAAAAAATATTACTGAAAAATTTCATTTTTTTTTTCAATTCCTATTAATATCTATTAAAGTTGTAAACCTCATTGAAAATTGTTATGTATAAGAATGTTTATTATATGAGTGTATTTCCAAAATACAAAATTTAGAGATTTTTTTTTGAAAAAATTTTCCTTGTAGTACAGTATATCCAAAATAATGAAAAGAGCTGAACAAGAAATGTATTGGTAAATTTTTGAAAATTTCACCAACAATAGTTGATCGATCAAATGATAAGACACAAGGGACCAATTGTTTATGATTTTTCAATTTAAGAAACTCAACATTAACATTCAATCAAAACCGAAAAACAATCTTAAATCTAACCAAACAGATTTTGTAACTGGAAAAAAACGAAATAAAAACTAAAACAAAAAAGACAAAAAATGAAATAGTTTGTTAAAATCAAATCATTTCCAAATTGATTGTAAAGCGTTGTATTACTATTCTTTCGATTGTTTGAAACAAGCCCAGATTTTTATGTTTAATTTTATCTTAATAAAAAAAAAAATAAAAACTATTTTATCAATATATTCTCTTTTTTTTATTGTTAAACATTTCTCAAAAAAAAAAATAACAAATAATTTTTTTAAAAAAATTTTTTAGAGAATCTACGATCACATGCCACTAAAATAAAATACTCTTATCTCATCTCTCTCAAAATTTTATTATGTCTTATTGTGGAGCTACGACCTTAAAAGAAATTACATATTCTCAATTATCTAGAGCGATTATTTATCTTTTGGGTTATTTTTTTTTTTCTCATGAATTTTACAAAATAAAAAGTATCAAAAGAAAAAAAAGTAGCAAAAAAAAAAAAAAGAAAGAAAAAGAAATCGAAAAGAAAACAGATTTTAAAAATCAAAAGATATGAAAAATTTAAAACAAATAAAAGAAAAACAACAATTTGATAAAGTAAAACAAAAATTTTGCAAAATTTGAAAAAATAATTCTACAGTCAGTTTCACTTTTAAGGTACAAACTTTCAACGACATTTAAAGTACAAAAAAATCTCAAATTAAGGCACAAAATTTGGAATTTTTTTTTTTACAATTTAATTTTACTAGAATTTGAATTTTGTGCCTTAATTTGAGATTTTTATTGTACTTTAATTCTCGTTGTAGTTTGTGTCTTAAAAGTGGAAGTGACTGTAATTCAAAAAATTGAAAATAATACTTTGATAAGAATACCATATAAACACCCAAAACAATTTTTTATTCATATAATAAAATGGGTTTAAAATTTTGAAATCTAGTTTAGTAGTCTAAAAAATCTACTTGCAAATTTTATAACAAAGTAAAAAAAAATTATCGCATCTAAAAATTGAAAAATGAAGTAAACATCTGATTACTTCAAAACAAAACTTACTTTTTATCCTATTTTCAGAAATAAATTATTATTTTTCAAAGTTTGATCTAACTTTTTCACATTTTGAAAAAATTCAAAATCCAAATTTATTTCTGAATTAATTTAAAAAAAAATATTTACTTTGAAATAAAGAAAGGAACCTAATCTTGTGTCTGAAGTGTACTAAAATTCATTTTAAAATGAAAAGTACTAAGTTCTAAAATAACCACATATAAAAAATCTACTTATTTCCAAAAAAAAAAAATACAATGATTATTTTCAACTTAAAAAAAAGTTATTTTTTTATTCAAAGAACAGTTCAAATCAATTTTTTCAATTTATTGAACAAAAAAAAATAAGAAAAACAGCACAAAAAATTCAATTAAAAATTTCTCTCAAAATACTTTTTTAAAACTTTGTAAACTCATATATAATCTAAAGAAATATTTTTTAATTTGATTATTATTAATTAATAACTGATAAATTGATCTTAAATTTTAATCAGTGATTTATTGATATTTTTAGATTAAATATATCAAATCGAATAAAAAATTATTTCTCAATTTTTTGAAGATTTTCAAAGAAATATAACTGATTCAAATTTATAATTCTAATAAAAAAAAAAAATATTATCAAATAACTGATTTTTAATATTTAAAGTTCTTAGTTTATATTCTGAACATTTGAAAAAGAATCTAGCCTAATCTTTTAAATATCAAGAAATTTAATAAATAATTTGTGAATTAAAAAATAAATGATCAATTTTTTTAGATCTTCTAGAATTCAATATTTGTGTTTATTTTTATTATATTTTAAAAATAAGATTAAAATTTTTAGGTTATTTATTCATACAGACTCTCAGAAATTACTAAAAGTTAGATTTCAACAAAATAAATTTTTTTTTGCAAATTTTTCAATTTCTAATTTTTATCGATCCAAAATCCCAACAAAAAAGGATTGAGATCTCTATTACTCAAAATTTCGTTTGGAAAAAAGAACTTTTTAAAAAATGATTATTCATTTCTCTAAAGTTGACAAAAGAAGTTGCCTATAGGTATTAATTGAATCGTAAAGTAAATAATCCCCCTCTATTACCTTTGGGATTAAAAAAATAATCTGAGTGACTAGTGCCTTAAGGTTATAGTATCTATTATTTTTTTGTACTAATTTCTAAAATAAGGATTTATTATCTAAAAAAATGTTTAATATTAAAAATAAACAGTGTTTTTTCAAATCAAAGTAATTGTCAAATTCAAATACCAGTATTATATTTAGGTTTAAAATTTTAATAGAGATTAGTCCCAAAAACAGAATTCTGTTAAGGGAGTAATCATTTTTGAAAATAAAATGAAATCTTGTCAAGATCTTCAAAATTTTTTTTTTAGAAATTTATGTTTCGACTTATGAAATGGATGAGTTAGCCCCATTTAAACAATTTATTGATTTGAGTCTCTTTTTTGAAATTCAAAATTTACATGTTTCCAATATAAAACGAAAAAAAGTAACCTATTATATTGTTTAAGAATTGGGTTAATTCTTGAAAATGGGAAAACACATTTTTTGGTTTTATATTGGAAAGAATTGGTTTTGAAAGAAAATTTTTTATTTTGGTTTCAATTTCTTTGATTAATATTTCAATTCAAATTTTAGCCAATTTTACTAATTAAAGTATAGATGATTTAATAAATGAATATTGTTAGAAGCTTAACTACAGTTTATCAATTAAATTGAGATCTATAAAGTAAAAAATTTTTTCATTCTGTTAGATTTTGAAAAAGTTATTATCTTTTTTACGAAAAATGAAAAAAATTGCAATATAAAGAATTTCAAATTTAATAAATTTTTTTACAAATTGTTTGGTCTTATTCACAAGAATTCTTATAACAATTCAAATCATTTTCGGTAGAAAAAAAAAATGATCTTAAATTTTGAGGATAAAATTAACTAATTCACAAATATCTTCAAGAAAATTTTATTTTGTAAAATCGAATTTCATCTTAAGGAAGTAAGTACATTTTACCATTTTGAAAAATTTTAATTGTGTTAACATTACTGAAAAAATATTTTTTGAGTTTCACCAGATATTGAAACTTTGGAACCAAAAAACAATCCACTAGTCTGTCCGTGAAAAGAATTAAAGTAATACAGAGTTGAATCTTAAATTTTTATGATTTTTTTGAACTTTTTTTTTTGATTCAATTTTTGGTTTTATTAAATTTTTTTTTGGATCTAGAGATGTGTTTATAGAAATGATTGAAATTAATTAAAGAGAAAACCCAAAAAAAATAGACCGGAAAAGGTGTGCATTTGAAACAAATATTTTCTTTTAGAAGACCAAACACGAAAGATCATAATTCCAAATAAATTTGTTGAAATCAAGAATGAAAAAAAAAAAAATCGATCCAAGCCTATTTTCGAAGATTAGTCTTCTTTATCTTCTTAGTTTGTATGAATATAAACTATTTTTTCCTTGAATTTCCCCCCCATTACTATTTATTATTATTTTACAAAACTTTTTCTGGCAAATTTGCTTTCAAAATTCTTTTTTAAAATATTTTTATCAAACAAAACCAAAACAAAAATTACCATTTCAAAAATTAAAATAAAGGGTTTGAATTCTCGGAATCAAAAGAATGTTATAAAAGATTCAAATCAATATAATTGAAAAATTCAAGAAAAAATTTCAATCAGATTCAGAATTATTTTGAGTTCTCATTTAAATGGAAAATAAATAATTATAAAATAAAACGAATTTGATTAACAAACCATTATTCTCAAGAAGAATTAAAAAAACCCCTCATTTTCTGAAACCCAAACCCGAATTAGATAAATTAAATGAAAATAGGATTTTTAAATTCATTTTGAAAATTCTTTCGAAATAAACAGTAATTTTTTATTCAAAAATTTTCCAAACAAAATTATTTTCATAAAGAATTAAAAATAAAACCAAATAAAGAATAAGTAATTGTGTAAAAATTTTAATGATAAGATCAAGAAATAAACGATTTTTATTTATTTTTTTTTGATGAATTTTTTCATTTTTTTGATTTCCATTTTTTTATTGGCATGAAAATATCTTATACTAGGATATAATACACTCTAGTATTTAAGAAAATATCAATTTATTTGACTCAAGAAATGATTTGAAGAATTCAGTTTGACATAAATGGTGGCACTCAAAAAATGAAAAATGTACTTACTCCCTTAAAACAAAAACAAAATTTCTGAGTAAAATTTTTAAATGACGACAAAACTTTAATTATTAGAACTACTATCCTTCTTAAAAAAATTCAATTTTTTTTTGATTGGTTCAATATATCAATGTTTTGGTTTACCAAAAGTATCATCTCAAAAAAGAAAAAAAATCTTTATATTAATATTAATGGTATCAAAGACTTGTTGATGTCTAATAATGATCAAAAAGAAAATAAACGGGGTAAAAACTTGTTATAATGTGAGAAATAAAATGAAGTTTTAGTTTTCAATTTCAGAAAAAATGGAAAAAATAAAATTGATCTCACTAAACTAATTTTCATTTATGGCTTTCTTAGTCGAGAAGAATTTTTTGACACTTTGAATATATAAAATTTGTAAGTAGGGAATACCCCAGAAATAACATATTTTAAAATTTTACCTTGTTGTAATAGAAGACTGATCCCAAAAAAACACATCCTAAGAATGTTAATAAACATGAAAGTTCACAATTCTCAAAGAAGAAATTAATATTTTATACTGGTTTTAAGTTCGAATAATTCTAAATGTAGAGGATGATTTAAAAATCTAATTTTGGTAAACTGAATGAAAATTATCTTCCATTTATTTTGTAACTAGTTTTAATATTATAAACCACACGTTTGACTCTAAAAGGTAGTGAGAGGGTTCTAATAAATTCAGTATTTTTGATATTTTACTTGATAAAAATGAATCATTCATAATCAAAAAATTTTATGATCTTTTTTTTAAAAATCAACAGATTTCTCCCTCACAACCCAACACATGGAGTTGGGGTTTTGTTCTAAAAAACCCCACACCTTTAAATTCTTCATTTTTTTTCCCTTTGCATTTTTCATTTTCAAATATAATTTTTCTTCAAGATGAATTTAAAACAAGAAACAACAAAAAAAGGAAACAAAAGGATCAAAGCTTACGAATTCAAAAATAATGCCATTAAGAGCTGTCAATTTAATTTTGGGATGATTGGATCTAACAAGCAATCTGTACTGTTTTATATCGATCAGAAAAACAGCCTTATGATTCGAAGAAGATTCAAAATTTATCTGGATATTGTCAGATATTATGATACGGTCTTAGACAAAAGTTCGTTTCAGGAATTTGAAAAAGTGGAAAAAACCCATAATCCTTATGGCAAAATAATCAAAATAAACTCTGGTTATCATCATTATATTTTACGCACAGAGTCTGGAAAGATTATAAGGTACGGGCTAGACAAATATCTGGAATATGGCTTTCAAAAAGAAAAGAGAAATTACAAGTATGGATTTTCCATAATAAAATTTTTTCAAAACCAGTCTCTTCAGGTGACCAAAGTCTATGGCAGTTATTACATGAGTTACTTTTTGTGTTCAAATTCTGATTTGTATTATTGTGGGAATGTTGACTTTCTCCACAACACAAGAGAGGTAAACAATTATCTGTCTGAGACTAACCCGATTCAAAACAAAAATGAGAACAATAATGATTTCAAATCAGAAATAATCCTATGCACACAAGATGTCAAGCGATGTTGGGTAAATCAATTTTCACCAAATCTCTTTTTTCAAAAAAATAGATCTGATCAAGAGAAGGAAGTAGACGCTTTATATGCCATGGGTAACGATGTCCACTTTCAACTTGCAATTGGCAGCAAGACACCGAACAAAATTCGATCATATCCTGTCCGAGTGCCAAAAATTAATTCAAATGAAATTGTGGATCTTGCCTTTGGTGCAACTTTTTCAACAATCTTAATAAAAAAAAAATCAAATCTCAAAAACTGGGTCTATGTGGCGGGGTTTAATAAAAAGAGCGCTTCCACGTTCCAAAAAATCAAGGAACTGACAAACAAAAATATCAAAACAATTCATGCATCAAGAAATTTGGCTCTGGCTCGATCATATAATAATGATTTGTGGCTCTGGGATAACAAATCACTTCAGGAAATACCAAATTCAAATCTACGTTCAACAAAAAATTTTAAATTAATGCTTCGAAAAATTGAATTTGATCATTTCCCACCACATTTTGATTACAAAATCTCTTCTGGTGCTCAGAATAATTTTTTTTTCCATTTGCAAAATTGTAAGGACAAAGATTTAAGAAACGACTTGTTTGCACTTTTAAAAAGTGGGATTTTAACAGACTTAACAATTCCCAAGGGTATCAAAGTTCATAAATTATTTATGGAAATTAGATTAAAATGTAAATCTGATATAATAATTAAAAATTTGGAAAAATATAAAGCATCGACAATTAGAAATTTTATTAAATATGTTTATACTGGCAAGATTTTTGATCAAAAATATTTTTCAATAATCCAGAGAATTGTGAAAAAATTTAAATTAACAGATTTATCATTAAAAACCTTGAAAAGGGATTTGGTTACAATGTACTATGACGTAGATTCAATAGATTTTAATATTATTACCACACAAGAAATTCCAGAAAGCGATCAACAACAAACCGAAAAGAATAGCAAGAATAAACCAAATCAAAAAAAGAGAAAGGGTAAGAAAAACAACAAAGTTCAACAACAAAAAAAAAAACCAAATAATAAAAATAATAAAAATAACAATAATAATAATAAAAAAAATAAAAATAATAACAACAACAATAATAAAGATAATAAAAATAAGAACAACCATAATAATGATAAAAATAATAAAAATAACATCAACCATAATAATAATAATAAAAATAATAATAATAATAATAAAAGAAGAAAAATAATAAAAATAACAACAATCATAATAATAATAAAAATAACAATAACAATAACAACAACCATAATAATAAAAATAATAACAAAAATAAAAAAAATAATAATTTTAATAATAAAAATAATAAAAATAACAACAACCATAATAATAAAAATAAAAATAAAAATAATAATAAAAATAAAAATAACAACAACAACAATAATAATAATCACAATAATAATAATAAACATAGCCTTAAACAAAATCAAAATTATAATAATAAGAATAATAATAAAAAGAATAATAAAAATAAAAATAACAACAACAACAACAATAATAATAATGGAAAGAAAAGTGAACTAAATAAATCTAAAGAAGAAAAAACAAAAAAAACTGAAATTGTTGATAAAATAGGGGATGTAAAAAATATCCCAATAAAAAAACAAGAGATAAATAACAATATCAATAACAGGGAGAATGGAAAGAAAAATCAAAATCATAATAATAACAACAACTTGTTATTTGTTTTCAATGGTGAGGATATTATAATTGATGAACCTTTAAATAATAAAAACAAAAAAAATACTAACAAGGTATTGTTTACTCTGAAAGAAACTGGTGGAGAAAAATATGAAATCATTTTAACTTCTGATAATGAATTGAAAAAAATAAATATTAATGATCAAAATAATAATAATAGTACATTAAATACAAACAAAAAAAGCATTAGTAATCAGGATACCCAACAAAATAATCAAGTGGAAAAAATGATCGGAAAAGATCAAAAGTATAAAAACAAGAATAAAGACTTGAATGCCAATTCCAAAAAAAATGAAATTGGAAAGGAAAACAATAAACAAAAAAAATTTTCAAAAATCCAAGTTCATAAATTTATATTATGTGCTCGTTGTGCATTATTTAGAAATTTATTTGAATTATACGGTTCGGAATTAAATGAAATCAAGGATTATACGGGAAATTCATACCCCTTTTTTGAAGTTTTAATAAAATTTCTCTATACAAATAAAATTGAAGTAAATGATTTGCTCCAATATGATGACCCCCAATCAATTCTTGAAGAATTATTTGATTCTATTAATTTTTATCAACTCCATAAAAACACAAGACTTCGGGAATGTTTAATTCAAATAAAAAATTATTTGAAATCTTACTTCAAGTAAAAGCATGAGAAATCAAAGTCGGATTAATCATAGAAATTATCATTATTCTTGTGTATTCGATTCATATAAACTCCTTTTCAGTTAAATAGGCAGTTTTATTGAAGAAATAGAACATATTCTATGAGTTTAACACAATATTCTTCTCAAAATAAAATTTCCAATTTGTAGATATAGATCTTTTTTTTTTCTTATTCAAATTTGTTTTTATTTTTCATTCCTTTTTTTTTTTCTTTTTTTTTTTTCAAATTCTTTTGTTTTATTTCTTTTTCTTTTTTTTTTAATTCAAAAGTCAAGTTGAAAAAAAAATTGTTTTAAACTTCCCATTAACTAAAAGAAAAGTGAGGTTTTGTAATTTTTATAAAATTAATAAACTCTTTTTCAAACAAAAGGGCACACCTCTCAAATCGTCAATATCATCAAATTTGATTGTTAATAAGATAATTACTTGTTGCTGATTTTCATTTTAATTATTCATTTTTTTATTTTTTTTTTTTTAATATTTATGGATATTGAAAAGTTGGAAAATGAAAAAATAAAACAAGATAAGAATAAACCTAATTTGGAAATAATCTATCAGTATATAAAGGGAAATAGTTTAAGTTTGATTTCGAATGAGATAGAAGTAGAAATTAAAAAAGACCATTATTGGATTGATACCTGGAACAAAGAAAAGAGAAATAAAGAAAAAAAAACAATTCCAACAAAATACCAGATGAATTGCAACTTTATCCTGAAAATGAGACTTTTAAGAACAAAAGTTTGAGGTGTATAGAATGTATCAATAACTTTTAAAGAACTTTTTCTCAATTCACTATTTTCAAAGGTTTTTATTGATTTTATATTTTTTTTTCTTTACAATTTACAAAACCGGATTTCTCATTTCAAATAAAACGGCACATCAAGTTTTTAAATATTTAATTTAAATTTATATTGTTTTGTTTTATTGAGTTACAAAGGTTCATTTTTGTATTTTTTTATTTTTTGAATTGTTTTTTCGATTTTAGAATGATACTACAATTAATTTGATTCAATTATGAATAATTCTTGAAAATTTCTGTACCCTTTTATTTGAAAAAGAGTTTATATTTACTATTTGTTAATCTTATTAATGCAATTTTAATTTTCCAAAAAAATCCTGAAATTTTGCACGAGATGTTCCAATGAAAGGTACCCAATTTTTTTTTTTAATATTTTATTTTTTTCAAAAAAATATCTTTTGTTCAGGCTTTTCTTTTATGAATATAATTTTTAATCTGAAGTAAGTTTATTATTTCTATTATTTCTAAAAAATTGAAATTTTGTTGATTCTAAAACAAAACAAGTGATTTTTTCTTTTTTTAATAGGTTCTGTAAGTAAAATGACGTCTATTGTATAATTTTAAAAAATGAAATCACAGACTATTTATCTAAAAAAAATATAAAAACTGTGAATAATATTTTATGAATACCAATTATTAATCAGAGGTTCTGTAATTATTTTTTTATTGATTATCTTTTTATTTAGATATTCCCTTCCTATTTCTTCTGATGGTATATCTTAATGAGTCTTCGAGGACCGTCAAGTACGCAACTTTTCCAATTTCAGAAATTAAAACAATCAGAATGGCACTTTTTAAGAATTCAAAAGAACAGATAATAATCTTATATTTGGCTTAATTCTTTTAAATTCTGGAAAAATTAATTGCATTTTTCTTGAGATTTAGCTATTAATTTGTAAAAAATATCAATTTTCTGAAATAAACAAAAATCTGAAGAAAAGCTAAAGTTTTTTTTTTAATTTATATTGGAAATTGAAAATTTAAATATTTTTTTTAATTTCTATAATAAAAAATAATAATGGAGCTTTTCCAAAATTCCAAAAAAATAGAGAAAAATTTAAAGATTTTACTAATTTTTTTCATTTCCCAGAAAAAAAATAAAGACATAAGATATGTAATGAATTGCTTAATGCTAATGCTAGCTTTTTTATTATTCTATATCTACTTATTTTGTTATTTATTTATTTTATTTATTTGGCTGAATTATTCTAAATAAACACTTTTTCACAACGAGTGTATATTTTAATAAATGGAAAATTAATATAAAAAGGGTATTTTGTTGTCTCATAATTTTTTTTTACAAATATCTATATATAAATATACATCTTTTCTCTGTAATTTTTATTGTTTTCTGAAGTAAAGTTTGTAATGAAAATTTATAATTAAAAAATTCGAATATTTTTGTTGGTATTCACGGATATCAATATTCTGAAGTTCTAATCTTATTTGGTATGTGGTAAATGAATTATATATCTATATATCCATTTTCCGATGATAAAAAAAAAATAAGTTGTCATTTATTTTTACAGTCGGTTTCACTTTTAAGACACAAACTATCAACGAAATTTAAGGCACAAAAAAAATCTCAAATTAAGTCACAAAATTTGGAATTTTTTTTTTTTACAATTTATTTTTATTAGGATTTGAATTTTGTGTTTTAATTTGGGATTTTTTTTGTGCCTTAAATTTCGTTGATAGTTTGTGTCTTAAAAGTGAAACTGACTGTAAAATACAGTATTTTTTAAAAAAAATGATTTTACATCTTCTTTTTAAAAATAAAACAAAGTAAAATAATAATATATGATTATTTTTATCACATATTTATAATATTTATCACTTTTGTATTTTTTTATTTATTATTTTGGACCGATTTATGTTAGTTTATAAATAATTCGTAAAGTCTTTAAATAATTTGAATTTTATTCTAAGCTATTTTCCAGTCAATATTTTTAGTTGGGTGAGTGAATTGCAGGTGTTTAAAGAGTTTTAATTAATCTTAAAATTAAAATATATTTTTCAAAATTTTACATTCAAAATCATTATTTCTCATTTTAATTATTTTTATTTTTTTTTTTTTTTTTGGATTTTTTTTTTTGACACATAATTATTTCATATATTTTAATTCATACATTTTATTTCAAAATATATAGTCAGTAGGTAAAAGCCTGTTATTCTAAATGCTATTGAAATAACTAAAATAATTGCAAAGAAAAATCATTTTGATTTTCTATTGGAATTTTCATTGTTCGTAAATTGAAGATCAAAATGAACATTATTGTTTTTCTCATTAGAGTACTATAGATATGACTTTTTCAATTTTTAACAAAATATATTGATGTATTAATTTTCTAACATACAGATTACCAGCTATTCTTTGATGTGTATTATTCTACATATTTCTTATTGGTTCTTCAAAAGTTTATTCAAAAAAATAATTGATTTTGGAAAAAAAATATAGTACCACTTTGACTGAAACAAAGTTTATCAGTTAGTTTTTAAAAAGTATAAAAGAAAACTATTTTTTAAATATATTGATTAAATTCAAATTCTAATCTAGTTATAAAATGAAGATAATAAATATTTTGATATTTTTTCTAAAGAGTAATGTCTTATGAACAAACAAAATGAATTATTGTCTAGATTCAATAAATTGGTTTTAACACTTTTGGAAATTTAAATAAGATATTTTTTGAGTTTGAATATTTCATAATATTAATTACTTTCTTATCATTATTATTATTATTATTTTATTTTCATAATGGGTTTAATTTTGAAATTTTTCATTGAGGGGGGGTCTAGAATGAGATATTATTTTTCAAAAAAATATATGCTTTCTATTCGATCAGTTTTTACTTGAATTTTTTTGTAAATTATTTTTCTAAAAAAAAAACAGACTGTAAAAAATTTTTTTCATTGTATTTTATATATTTTATAGAAAATATTTTGAATTACACACTATAATACTAATACAATCGAAATTAGTATTCCTCTTAAATTTAATATTATTAATTATATAAACATTACTGTTTGTGCAAAGAATATTATTCAAAATTGTAAAAAAATAAATCAACTTTTTTAGTAAAGAGTTATATATATAATCTTAAAAGTATTATTAAAAGTTAAAAGAATTACTTTTATTTTTTGGTTTTTCTTTTTTAGTCATCAAATTAATTTTTTTTTTTTTAATTTGGTGATCAATTTCTTTGTTGGAAACTATTTGAGAGAATGGTTTTAACTTGGTAATTCTAATTTGATATTTCTTCAAGAATATTTTATATATGATTATTTTTTTAAAAATTGGATTTTATTGTGTTAAAGATTTTGAATCGTTGTTTAGAAAGAAACTATAATAAACTATTATTCTGACAATATAAAAAAATAAAAAAAAAAATAATCTTTTTCACATCTAATCAATAAATAATTCTTTAATAGTCAAAATAATTAATCCCCAATTAGAAAGATATTCATCAGATTAAAAATACTTGTAAAATATTATAAAATACCACTTAAGGGATTAGTGTCTACCAAGGAGAAGCCTAGGAACAAAGTGTGTTGTTATTGGACCTAACCAGATTCGTGCTACATGGTTCAAATGTCTCTAAATAATCGATTAGTCAAGCAGTAATATTTGTTGATCTTATAAATGAAAAATGATCCTTATATTTGTAAAAAAAAACAGCAAATTCAGAATAAAATCTGCATTTCGCCACAAATTTAAAGTTTGAATTATCAATATTCAGACTCCAAAGTCACAAAATATCTTTCTTAAATTTGTGGCGAAAGGTAGATTAGTTACTAAAAAATTCGTTTTTTTAAAAAAATTAAATAATTAACCACTAAATTTTTTTGACAAATTATTTCTCAAATCATGTAAATATATTGATGCTACAAGTATCTTTAGCAAAAGCAAACAAAACTAATCAGTTTTTGGTTTTTATGCTGATGATTATAAAGTTAATCTTTGAAAATAAAAAATTATAAAAATAGTTACTTTTGAAGGTTCTAAATCTAAATTATTAAATATCAGAATACTTTATTTTGGGTTTTTATTTTTAGATTTTAAAAAGGAATTAAAAAAAAAAAATTTCAAAAAGAAACTTTTTTAATTGTGATCAATAGTAAAAAATGTAATAATTTTTTGTGCAATAAGATTTATAATAGATTTTTTAGAGCTATTTGAGCCATGGTAAACTAATATCATTTATACCCAATTACAACATACTTTGATTATAGAGAAATCTAAGGTGACGCTAATCCCTTAAACTGTGAAAAAAAATTTTTATTCCTATTTTTTAGACTGGTATTTGAATTCTAAATGAACCAAAAATTTTTACTTTTATTTTCAATTTCTTTTGACAAAAGAAGAAGTAGGTTACAACCCACTTTTATCAGAACTTTATTTATTCAAAAAAAATCTGAAAAGGAAGTGAAAATTTTATATCATTTAATATTCAAACACCAGTATTATTTGAAAAAAAATCTGAAGAGGCCTTTGAGCTGTTATGGAAAAAATTTTTTCAAAAAATTAAACTATGAAATTTAAAAAAAATCTTCTTGGAAAAATTGAATTATTTCAACTTAAATTGAAAAATATCAATCAAAATAATTTTTGATCATAGATCCTTTCTTAACCAATCATATTTCTTTGAAAGAAAAGTTGTAAAAAGTGAAAATTTAGCAAATGTTTAAACTCTATTTATAAAAAATTGTTTTAATCAAAGTAAAATGCCCCTTAACTTTTTATGATAAAATTTAACCAAAATTCTTATCTCAAGTTCTTTATTCACAAAAGTGGACTAGTAAAAAATTAGATAAAGTAAATATTTGGTCCTTTTGCTTCTATCATGATTTAAGACACTAATTTAAAAATCAAGTTTAAAATGAATAAAAGTGTAGTATTTATTTTTTAGGATGAGGGATATTCAATAATTTTAGACAACACGGTGAAACAGAAGGTATTTATACAAACATATTTCCAAAAATTTTCACATTTATGAATACTTTTTCAGAAAACCATTGTTTTTATTGATTGAAAATAGAAGACAAAATGTTCTCTGAATTTAACCATTTAGCCTTCAGCAAATAAAACTGTCTTCTAGATTTTGATTCCCGTCTGTAATTTCTCCATAAAAAAAATTAACAAATAAGAATCATTTTTATTTTTGCTTTTTTTGTATATTTGATCAATCTTTTCTTTATTCATAAATGACAAGACGTTCTGGGTTAATTGTAACAGATCTCGACGATTTTGCGCCATCACAAGTATGCGTCAATCCACTTGTTCAATCGAAAAACAAAGAAAGTACTCAAATCACTTTAACACTCGAAGATTTAGATGACAACAGTTTCAATAATGGAAATGGGATTGGGTTTGAGCCTGAATCAGAATCTGAGTCAGAAGAAGAAGAAGTGCAATTAACACTGTCTGATTGTTTAGCTTGCTCTGGCTGTATTACTTCAATTGAATCGATTTTGGTGAACAAGCAATCGCTTTACAAATTCATCAAAGTGGTTTCAGATCAAAAACAAGACAACAAAGTTGTCATTGTTTCCTTGAGCCCACAAACAAGAGCGTCCGTTGCAACCTATTTAAACATCACTCCTTTTGAAGCACAAGAAAAAATTGCCAACTTGTTTGTCAAATTAGGTGTGCATTCTGTTTATGATCTTTCGTTTGGTAGGGATCTTTATTTGCAAGGTCTTGGAGAAGAATTTTTATCAAATTGCAAAAAAATTGAAAAAATTGAGAAAGATTATTTTGAAGTCAAGAAAAAAACCCAATCAAAAGTCCAATTAAATAATTTGTCTCTACTTTTAGATGACGATGACGACGACTACGACGATGATGAGGAGGAGGAATTAAAAATAAAGATTGAACAAGAAACTCAATCAGAAGAAAAGGTAAGCAAAAACACTTTTCCAACATTTGTCGGTAACTGTCCAGCGTGGGTCTGCTTAGCAGAAAAACGATACCCCGAATTGATCCTACCAAAAATGTCCAAAATCATGCCCGAACAAGAAATTATGGGATATTTGCTTAAAAAAAAAGTTGCAGCTCTCTTGAGCAGAAAGGAGGAAGACATTTACCATGTCTCATTAATGAGCTGCTACGACAAAAAACTGGAAGCCTCGCGCGAAGAATTTGGAGCCAAAACGTTTGGATTTAAATTGGTAGACAGTGTGCTAACATCTGTCGAAGTTAAGGATTTATTCCAGTTTGATGACATAATAGCAAAATTTGAAAAGGGAGAAATGGAAAAAGAAGAAATGGAAAAGAAATTTAAAAAAGTGGATCCAAAGATCGATCCCGAGACATACCAACAAATTCTGAAAAAAAATATGGATAATGAAAACCCAGAGACTGTGAAGCAATATTCCAATTTAGATTACCAAAACAAGAAAATATATTCTATGAGAGAAAGGGGATCGGGTGGCATTTGTGAATATCTTTATCGACAGATGGGGCAATTGTTTTTTAATTATCAAAAAGACGAAATACCAAAAATAAATTGGGTGAATCTACGGGGAAAAGATTTCCAAAGCCTGAAATTAAAAAGCAAAGATCAGAAAAAAGAAATCCACTTTATCCGTGTTTATGGATTCAAAAATATCCAAAATTTGTTAAGAAAAATGGAAACGGATCAAGAGACATTTCATTTTATAGAAATTGAAGCTTGCCCCCATAGCGCCTGTTTAAATGGCGGCGGCCAAATTAAAATTGATCAAATTAAAAAAAAAAGAGTACAATTAAATGCCATTTTAAATGCCGGCCAAATAGTTGACAAATTGGAAGAAAATTATTTTAATGAAAAGGATTTTGTTATACGCTTGCCAGATTTGAATACCGAAGTAAACCAGATTTTCGAGAAATATTTTTCAAACGAGAATTTTAAAATTTTAAAAACAGAATATCATAATAGAAAAAAAGACTTTGATAAAATTAAAAACCCTTTGGAGTTAGAATGGTGATTTGGTTTTCTCGTTCCTTTCCTCGTTTTTTTCTCTTTCTTTTTCCTTTTTTTTTTTTTTTTTTTTTTTTTTTTTTTGATGAATGATGGTGATCTGCTATCTTTTATAGATTTTTTAAAAGGTTAGAATAAATAAAAATAGTTAAATCAATTCATTTTTAATTTTCATTTTTTACGAACAAGTTAATGTTTATAATTCACAATAACTTTTATATATTAGATCTCTTGAATAATATAAGACAACCACTTTAGATAGATTTAAATTGAATTTGAATCAAAAACACTGACATTTTGGCAACTTTCTATATTATTTTTTTTTTTTTTTTTTTTTTTAGATTTAATATATTTTATGGAAAGATAATAGAAAGAAAAGTATAAACCAAAAATAAAAAAAGTTCTAAATTTTAAAAAAAAAAAAGTAAAAAAAGATATCTTAATTTGCTCTTTTAATCTCTTTTTTTTTTTATTATTACTCTTAGTTCATCTTCTTTGATAACATTAAGATGATTATAATAAATGGTTTGAAGTATTTTATAATTTTACAAATTAAGATATACTGTTCTGGATATAATTGATTTATTTAAGACACATAATGTCCCTCTTCTAGTTAAGTGTCTTTTTTTTTTTTTTTTTTTGAATAAAAAGAATCATAGAAAAATCAAAAAGATTTTACTCCATCTTTTAAAATAAAAAAAAAAAAACGGAATGGGAATATAAATTATTAATCACATGTTGTTTATTTTTTTTATTTGTTATTGATAATCTTTCTATAGTGTTATTGTACTTCCCATGAATTCTGGGGAAGTTTCACTATATGTTGTCATGGGTTGTCAAGTACTTGGGTTTTCTTTGGTTTCATTATTTGTGGAGTGTGCTAGGTTTTTTTGAGGTTTGCTGTTTTATTTGTGAAAAGTTCTAGGTTTTTTTTACTTTAGAAATAAACCGAAAATTTTAATAAATTTTCGGTTTATTTCTAAAGTAAAAAAAACCTAATGAAAATCTATAGATTTGGCAAATAAAAATTAAACTTGTTAAGTTGGATAAATTTCTATTGTTTATACAAATCTATAAGAATAAAGAATTCACCAAAGGCTTTAAAATTCAAGAAAACTTAGCTGGAATAAATTCTTGATATTTTCTTTAAATTTCTGAAAGTGAATAAAACCACCTTGAACTTTACCAGAACTTGAAATAATTATAAAAAAAAACCTAAAAGTGTTTCGAAATTAAATCTTTTCAATTAAAAAAAGGTTAGTTGTGATTTTCTTGAGTATAAAAAAAAGTAGTAAAATCCTTGATTTTACTCCATTTTCCAAATCCTGTAAAACTGAAGAACATTTTACAGTCAGTTTCAAATTTAATAAACAAACTTATAACAAAATTTAAGGCACAAAATAATCTCAAATTAAGGCACATTTTTTGGAATTTTTTTTTTACAAATTATTTTACTAGAATCTGAATTTTGTGCTTTAATTTGATATTTTTTGGTTATTCAGATTTTTTGCCATTGAGAACTCGATATATTTTTTTTTTGTGAATTGCCTTTTTGGTAATTGTTATTCTTGTGTGAAACTTTTTTTTAACATTTAAATCTTGGTACTAATTTATTTTGATTAAAACTCCCAGAATATCAATATTCGTAAAATGCCTATTTTAAGGAAACGTTTCCCCTTGGGTATGAATAAATATTGGAAAGTGAATAAAGCCTTAAGTGGTTAGTAAACTAAAAAAATATCCAAGTAAATTTATTAATAATACTAAAAAAAAATTAACATAACTTGAAATCGAAAAATGATGGAAAAATCTAATTACTACAAAAACATGCTTATCTTTAAAGCTATTTTCGGAAAGGGGTTATTGTTGATTTCAAAGTTTGATCCATTTTTCTCATTGACGAAAAATCTAAAACTCAAATTTATTTCTGAATTATTACAAAAAAAAATTATTTTCTTTGAAAAAAGAAAGAAACTCCATTATTTTCTATAGAGGAAGTGTACAGAAATACACTTGAAAAATAAAACTACACATAGTTTTGGAATACTCGTATAAAAAATCTACGTAATTTCCAAAAAATTACAATAATTCTTTTAAACTTGAATATATATTTATATATATTATTCAAAGAAAAGTTCAAATCAATTTATTCAATTTATTCAATAAAAAGATATACCAAACAAACAATCAAATTAAAATTTTTACCAAAATACTTTTTTGAAACCAAGGACAATTAGCAACTTATCATCTAAAGAAATACTTTTTAATGTAAGTATTTATAATCAATAATTAATAACTCAATCTTAATTTTATTCAGTGGATTATTAACAGTACAAAGATTAAATATATCAATAGAATTTATAATTATTTCTCAATTTTTTAAAGATTTTCCAACAAATAAAACATATCCAAATAGATAAATCTTATATTAAAAAAAAAAAAATAATAGATATTATCAAATAATGATTTTAATACTAATAGTTCATTGTTTATACCATGAATATTTGAAAAAGAATATTTCCTAATTTTTTAAATTTCAAGTTATTTAATAAATATTTTGTGAATAAAATAAATGATCAATTTTTTTAGATCTTCAAGAATTCAATATTTGTGTTTATTTTTATTACATTTTAAAATAAGATTAAAAGTTTCAAGGTTAATTGTTCAAACAGACTCTCAGAAATTACTAAAAGTGAGATTTCTTTAAAATAAAAATTTATTGCCTACGGTTTCTTTTTCTAATTTTGATCCAAAAATCCAAACAAAAAGGATCTTGATCTTTTGACTGAAAATATAATTGGAAAAAATGAACTTGTTTTAAAAATGATAACTCATCTCTCTAAAGTTGATAAATGAAGTTGCATAATCGGATTTAATTGGATCCTTGTGTAAATAATTACTCTACTACATTTGGTATTAAAAAATAAATAAGAGTTATTCGTCCCTTAATGTAGAAAAAAATTTTACTTTTGTACTCTTTTTTTCATTCTTCTTAATTTCAAAGACACTAAAAAGAAATTGGTTTCTCTCTCTTTTTTCATTATGGTGGGGTTGTTTTTATGTTTGTCTTGATCTTTTCACGTTTAACCACAATTCTAAATGAAGAGAACAATACTGGTATTTGAATAACAAATGGGATTAATTTTCACTTCATTTTCAATTTCCTTTTTTAAATAAAGTTTTTAAATTACAACCTACTTCTTTGAAAACTCTCATTTGCACAATTAAAATATGGTAAGGCAAGTGAAAATATCGTCCCACTTCAAATTCAAATACCAGTAAATTGATGAAAAAGAGTTCGTGGGATGAAAAATGTTCTCCAATTGAAATTCCAAATGTTATTATCATTCTGCTTGGCGTTTTCCAAATTTCAATTTAAAAAGTGTCAAAAAGGGGTGAAAGAAGATTCTAAAAGTGCCAAGAATGTGTTAAAAGAAATTGTGTTTTTATTGTATTTCAGAAATTTTTCATTGTTGTTAATTTCAAGCACCCATCAAATTTAAAAAAATTAGAATAAAAGAACGAAAAACAATTGTATGCATGGGTGTGAATAATAACTTTGTTAATTATGAAACACAAAACAAGGTGTTTTTATTCATTGTTGTGGGTGGTGTTTTTGTGATCATCAGCCATTAGCCTTTCATTTTTTGAAGAACTCTCTATGCAATAAAGGATCAAGAAATTGGAAGATGATAGTGAAGAAGAAACAGAATAAGAAAAAGAAAAAGACAAAGAAATATATTTCAAAGACACAAAGAAAATTAACAACAAAAAAATAAAAGAAGAGTACCTGAACAGCAAGTTCCATAATTTCGTCTGTGATAAAGGTTTCCTTGTTTTTTGTTGCTATTTTGTTACATTCATTTGTAACCTTTTGTAAAAAGATTTGATATTGGCAGTAGATGTAATAGGCGCTGTGCTCTTTGTTTGACATTTTTAAATTTGGGTTGTGCTTTTTAAAGATGTTTTTCATTATTGTTTTTGGAATTCTCATTTTTGTTTGAAGAAATAGACGTTAAAAAATTACTTTGAAAAAATGTTTTTTTGAAATTTAATTTTCCACTTAATTCAAATAGTATTCAAAACAATCATTACATTCTATTTGTTGTTGGGGTATTAGAGTTTAAAAAGTTGTTGAATAATTTTTTGTTGATTTCAATCAGCTATTAAAATTAAGTCTATACACTTTAAAATACACAGTCTAATTAATGAACAAGTACACATAAAAAAATTTTATTTTAAGGGATTAACCTCAAACAACATTTCGATAATATTAAAGCATGTTATAATTGGGTGTAACTGTTGGTAGTGTGACATGGAACAAATAGTATCTGTGATTCTACATAAAAGTTTATGGTACAATAAATTTTTATATTTTTTACTAAATGATCACAATTAAAAATTGACATTTTGTAAATTCTTTTTTTAATTCCTTTTCCAAACCACAAAAAAAGAAACTCTATCTAACAGTTATTTGATATCTAATTGTTTATCTTTAGAACTTCCGAAAGTACTATTTTGTTAATTTTTTGAATTTCAAAGATCTCAATAATCATCATTATAAAAACCCAAAGACTGTTTAGTTTTTGTTTCTTTTTATAAAGCTAATTGTTACATCAATTTATATCCAATATTTCAGAAATAATTTGTCAAAAAAATCTATTCTTTAATTCTAAAATTTTTAAAAAAATGAATTTTATACCAATTAATCTAGAATTTGACAGAAATTTTAGAAATATATTTTGCAACTTTGGGGTTGAGGGTTGATAATTTAACCTTTAAATTTGGTGGTAAAAATGGAAATTTTTTTCTCAAGTTTTTGGGTTTTTTACCTTAAAACAATTAATCCTTTTTTTTGATGAGATGTACAAATATTACTAATCAACTAATTGATTTTTAGAGACATTTGAATAATGTAGCACTAATATGTTTTATGTTGAAGATCAACATACTGTGATCTTATTTTTTTCGTATGTCGATGTTAATTCCTTAATAAAACAATTCTTGGATATAAGGCCGATAATATTTGTTTGAGATTTTTGTATGAATTGAAAAAAAAAAAAAATCTTGTTTGTTATTCATGGAAAATCTTTTTTGTGTTTTATTGGTTTTTGTTTTGTATTTATTTTGATTATGAGGTGTGTCGTTTTTAGACTCTAAAAGTAGGAGTAAAAGGGTACTTGAGCTTTTATATATAACAATAAAATTTTCACTTCATTTCCCTTTTTTCTTGTATATAGAGAATTTAAAAATGTTGGTTATAAATTGATATTTTACCTTGAAAATAGAAAGAAATTGGATTTTTTTTTCGAATTATTCCCTAAATGAACGAAAATTCAAAATTATTAATACATTTAAAATAGATTAAAGGGATCAGAAGAATATAATTTCATTCAAATTGGAAATATTTTTGATTGTTGTAAAATATGAAAATCATTTTTACATATTTGGGATTTTTATTTTTATTTTGGTTTTTGGATTACAGAATCTATTTCATTCAATCAATAATTTTTTAGATAATTGATATTATGTTAAAGTTGGGCTCTTCAAAACAAAATAAATTCAAATAAAATTAGTTCTTTTTGAGATCAAACAAATGATTGATCGATAATCCTAATAAAAGCTTAAAAAATATAACTGGGTTAATTGTTTTTATTTGGAAACAATCACCTTGTTATTATTTGAGTTTTTCCTTGAAGAACTAGAAATATGATATTATTCGAAGTGGTATAAGATGATATTGTGGGGTTCAAAGAACGACGATTGATATCACCTTATCACACGAGCAATCTTGTTGTTTTGAGTATGAAATGTATGTATAACGAAGAATTATAAAAAGTGATTGTTTAATAAATGAAACAATATGAAATAAACTCAATCCCAAAAAATGGGACACACAAAAAAATTATACTAATAAAAATATACATCAAAATACATAATACTTTAAAATTAAAATAATAAATTTACCGAAAATATTTAATGAATACTATTTATATATTTTATAGTCAATTTAAAAATAAATTCAAAAAATAAAAAAGAAAAAATAAAAAAAAGTGTGCCCCTATTTTTGGAACACGGTTACCCAAAAATTCATTTTTATTGAAAGAAAAATTAATAAAAACTATTAATAGATTCAGCTTGTCTTTTGATAACTAAATCTATCCTTTTATGTATAGAGTTTACTAATTTTCTAAGTTTTCCCAACTCAAAGTATTTCATATATTAGTGAAAATTTTAATAAATTCCTCTTCGTTTTTAGCATTACAATTTTTCAATTTAGTATCCATAATTAACCGGTAATTCTCAATTGGAGTTAAATGTGGGGAATTGGGGGATTCAAGCGTACAGAACATTACACCCCCGTTTTAAGTAATTTTGAGTTTTTTGAAGTATGTGGACAAGCTCCATCCTTTTGAAAAATCCATTCCAACTCACTATGTTCTGATTAAACGAGTTGAATTACATTTGATTTTTTGATAATATCTTTAATAATATATTCAGTATTCACACTTCCATTAATGATAATAAGGTCTGTTTGTATGGTATGTGCTATAGCACCCTGTATCATGGTTTTTTTTTTTTTTTTTTTTTTTTTCTTGATAAAAAAAGAATCTTTTTTCTTTTTGAGAGAGAAAAAAAAATTTTTCTTATGATCAGAATCAAAACTTTTAAATTTCATTTTAAAGTGATTTTGAGATTTACAAAAAGTTTTGAAAAAAATTATTGAAAATCAAAAATCAAAAAATAATTAAAAAAAATGATAAATAATTAACTTTAAAATTATTTCTATTGGTTGTTAAAATCTAAAGTTTCTATTTAAGAGTCAAATATCACTTTTCTTGGAATTAAATTGATTTTGAAGGTGTGCCCCAAATTTTGGAATTGAGTTTACTATTTATTTTTTCAACCCATGATCTAAGTCATCGAAACAAAAAAAAAACTAAAAAAATTTAACTAAAAAAACTAATTCGTTATTTTTTAATGGTACTTTATTTCACTTGTTCTTCAAAGAATCTGATTCTCTCATTTAAAATAAGAAAAAAATTGAAGATAAATTTTATATTTTCATTATTGGAGTTAAAAATTGGTATACGTTTTACAGTGACAAACTAGGTAGTATAACCCTTCCAGGAGATCTATTTCCTCGTTTATTTCCTTATTCCAAGCTATTCTCGAAAACAATCAAACGTAAAAACATGTATTCTCCTAAATTTTTAATGATGATTTTTTTTTCGATTGATCTAAAATTTCTCTACTTGACATTGTAAAATTTAATGATTTTTTTTTTATTTTTCTTAAAATTATAATTTATTTTTTCTTCTTTTGGAAGATTCTATAAATGGTTCATTGTTTCTTTTTTTAGAGAACAGGGATAACAAATAAAATATTTTCAAAATTGATATTACTTTTTTAATTAATGATAAAAAAAACAATTTTTGTATTTAAACCTTGTTTTTGATAAAGAAAGGAAATTTATTCCTTTTCCAAACATTCCCCAAATCACCAAATACTTTTTTTGTGTTTTTCTTGGGTAGGTGTTTGGGTTCCTTAATCAAAATATGCTTATCGTTGATTTGAAATTGAGAAATTCACTAATATCACTGTTATAAATTAAACAAGATTGAATTTTTTTAAAAAAAGTACTGTTAAATTACTTGAAATATCATATTTAAAGACAATTTTTATTAGTAAAATACTTTTTATTTTACTTGGTTAGAATTGGAAATAAAAAGATCCAAAATTTTTCAAACTTTTCCTAATAATACAAAGAATTCTAAAGATCTATACATGTAACTATAATTCAATCTTAAACCTATAAGAGTTCTAATCTCTTTCTTATCTGTCGTTCTCAAAAAAAATTATTTACTTATATTTTCATAAAGAAATCGAAAGTGTTTAAAAAAAAAATAGGAATGTTTTTTTTTTTGTTATTCTCTCCAAAATTATTAAGTATTCTATATTTATTAGTATTTATAATTATTTATTGTTTCTTTTGAGAGTGTTTTAATTTATAAAAAAATGTTAATATTTAACTTAATAGGTGTTTTTAATTTGGTATTTCATTTAGAATTAATTAAATATGATTTTTTAAAAAAAAAATCATTTTGATATCTTAAATATTTTAAATTGGTTTAAAAGTTAGGACACCTTTTATATAATATGCAGGGTTGATATTTTGATCAAATCCTTAATAATAAAAATGGTTTAAAAATATAAAAATTAATGGAAGGTCAAAATAAACCTCATTTCAAAAAGTATGATTCTCCTGAAATAATAAATTGGCAAAAAAAAAAAAAATATCAATTAGTATTTAAAAACTTGAAATGGTTCAATATAATTTGTAATTTACTTTTAAATCATTCTAAATCTTTAAAAAGTTGTTTTTTAAAAAATTAAAAAAAATGTAACCAAAAAACTAAAAAAAAAGTGAGTCATAATTTTTGAAAAGAGTGCTACCAATTTTTTATTACTGAAATTTTTTTGAAAAAAAGTTAACACCCAGATTTTTTCTGATCATTAAATTCATTTTATAAGATATTACAGTTGCAGAAAAAAATTAAGATATCGGAAAAATTGTGACCCTTATTTTGTCAAAAATTAAAATTTTAATTGCCAACATTAGTAAAACTGATCAAAACCACCAAAATTTTTGAAGATAATAAGAATCGAAATGGGGAACAAAGACTTATAAAAAGTATATTATCTAACTTTACTTTATTTATTCCAATCGTATTCAGATCCTCTAAATAGAATTTCTTAAATATTAAATCCTTATTTTTGATTGTAAAAAGTGGTAAAAATGAGTAAAAAGTGAATTTTTTGGACAATTCATATATGGTAAATTAAGACTTTACGAGGTGGCACTTAATATTTAATCTGATTTATTTTGTGTATATTTAGAAGAAAAATTGATTTAGTTAAGATAAAGTAATTGTGTAAATGTGAACTTTTTCGATTTTTCTTTTTAAATCTTAATAAAATCTGAAAACTTTCTTTTTTATAAAAATGGTATTGAATATCAAGATTAAGGATTAAAGGTCCAAAGGGGTCCATATAAATTCAAAGAACTAACCGTGGAAATCCTTATTCTTTAAAATAACATTGAAAATGGTCTTAATAAAAAATATTGAAAATTCTTCATTTTCCCATTTCTGTGAAGATTTAGTTTTATAAAAAAATTTGAACTATTGTGTTTAACATTCTTCAGGGACTTCCATGATGAAATTGAAATCTCAGTAAATAATGTGAGATACTCTATTTCTGAAAAGTTTTTAATCTAAATTTGAATTCTTATTATCTTCAAAGAATCTGGGTGGTTTTGATCAGTTTTACTAATGTTGGCAATTAAATTTTTAATTTTTGACAAAATAAGGGTCACGCTTTTTTTCCATATCCCAATTTATTTCCCTAGCATTAATTTTGACTTTTGTAAAGTTTTATTGGAAATTATTTTCTTTTTTGAAGTTATATTCCTAAATATTTTTTTGGAAAACTGGTTTAATTTTTTAATTTTGTCGATTTATTTGTTCTTGAAAAAATTACACATTCGAATATTTGATAAAAATTGAAAAAAAAATGAATTTTCTTTGATTTTTTTTTTATTTTTTATATTGAAAAAAATATTAAGATTCATAAGAACAAACATAATTTTCTTGAGAATAAAAATTATGTTGAATGAACAACAATTGAAAATAGTCGTAGAAATAAAAATAGAAATAGAAATTAAGATTTGTAATAAAAAAAATCTTTTTTATGAAAGAAAGCGATTAAATTCGAAAGCGAATAGTTGAATCTTCCTGTGAAGGAGCTGCCCCAACAGCATGCATATATAATAGCAAGTGTTGTTGTTTTGTCATCAGTAAACAGCTTCCTACCTTGAAAATCAAAATAAGTTCTCAACCGATGGACTACCAACGGAAGAGCAACAACCTCCACAAAATAATTGATTGGTATGTTATTGTTGTGTGGATAATCTAATTGAAAAAAAATTGATCTAAATTGTTTAGCCCATTCGTGATGATTTTAATTCAAGTCCAAGTTTGTTTGCATGTTTATTCTTTTGATTAAAGAAATGGAATTACAAGAATCAAAATTGATTTTTTATAATTGTCCTTTAATTCAAAAAAAAAGACATTCGATTCAAACAACCTTAAAAATTATAAAAAAAAAAAAAAAAACACATCATCGAACAAAACTAAATAATTTAGATCATAGATTAACACACAAATCAATTATTCTGTGAATGGTGATTTTCATGATAAGAATTGTTTAACTGACTGGTGAACATGCTCGAATCAATTCCAAACTTCTTTTGAAGTAAATGGAACAATAGGTCGATATCAGAACGCTTTCTTTGTCGTTCTACCTCTTGATTGAGGGAATTCACCAGCTTGATAAGTCTTTCACGCTCTTGGCGCAACTCGTCAACTTCTCTTTCGATCTGTGAAATGTACATTTTCTTTTTCTCGCGCGATTTCCTTGCAGAAATCCTGTTCAGTTCTCGTTTCCTTTTCAGTATTTCTTCTGATGGCACAGATTGAGTGTTTGATTTTTTTCTTTTCCTTGTGTTGTTTGTTTTGGTTGTTGTTGTTGTTGTTGTTGTTTTTGGTTTGTCTGTTGTTGTTGTTTTTGTAATTTTCTCTTTCATGGCCATTTCAATGGTTGCAGTTTCACCGATCATAGGAAGAGCAGACTCAAACGAGTCAAACTTTCCAAAGTCAGTGGCAATAAAGTCCAAAGACGGTATTGTGGAATAAGTAGTCATAAGTAATAGTAATATAGTGTTGGTATAATTGGAGGTGGAATTGTGGAAAATATTAAATAAAGTGAGTAAAATAAATTTTCACTGATTATAAAAAAAATGAAAATGAAAAAGAACAAAAAGTTTTTAAAAATTATTTTTTTTTGAAATGACACCTTAGTGACGTAATAATCATTATTTTTTTAATTCCTGATTTTAGAAAATCCCAAGTTCTGAAAAGCACATACCATAAACAGGTTTTGTGTCTGAGAATTAGAGCACTTTGTATTGGTATTTCTCGTTAGAGAAATTTTACATTATTCTTCATAAAAAATGTTTTTTTTTAATAGATCAAGTATTGGTTGTCCCTGAAGAACTCAACTTTTTCATAACAAACCATCTCACTTTTGAGTCAATACAAAAGAGTTTCTAAAAAAATTTCAAATTCTCTTTTCTTATTTTTCCCCCTTTTTTGTCTTTAACCAAGAAACCAACAAAACACTTTTATACACCTATTTCTAATTTTTCGATTTAGAAATATTCAAACAAAATAAAATTCTATTTTTTATTATTTTAATGAATTCGAAATGTGTTGATGTGAGTGCTTGACACTTGTCCTAGAATGAATAAAAAAATAATGAGATAAATTAACTCAGTATTTTCCACAAAACTTTGCTTTTTTAAAGCAAAACAAGAAAGATCCACTTTCCAAATAGACTTTTTTGAATCAAGAATGAAAAGAAGAAAAAAACAACAAAAGAACAGTTTAGAAGATATTTGTTACCATTTTCTTCTTAGTTTGTATGAATCCAATCAAGAAATTACCTTTAATTTCTCACCACATTACTATTTATTATTTTTTTAAAAAAATATTTGAACCAATTTTATATAAATTTCTTGATCCAAATATTTTTTTAAAAATAAAGAGAAAATTTTGAAAACAATTCAATTATTGGGGTAGTAAACGAAAAAAATTCTTATCATTAATATAATATCAAATTTTAAAAAAAATTTTACCTCATCTTGAAATTTAAAAATGGAGTCGAAATCTGATTACTACAAGACCAAACTTACATTTTATAACCATTTTTAGAAATTCTAATTGTTTTTCAAAGGTTCACTATTGATCTCAATTTTGAAAAAGTTCAAAATCCAAATTTATTTCTTTTTTTTTTTAACAAAAATTATTTTTCTAAGTCAGAAGATTGAAACCTATTTATGTCTGAAAAAAGTACACGTTTTTTTTTTTTTAAAACCCTCCGGATTTTATTTTGAAATAACCCAATATAAAAAAACAACTTAATTTCAAAAAAATTATTAATTGGTTAAAATTGTAAAAAAAAATGATTTTTATATTCAAAGAACAGTTCACATCAATTTTTTCTTATTATTGAACAAAATAAATAACGAACGAAAGAACCAAACAATCAAATTAATAAATCTTCTCAAAATACTTGTGGAAAATCTCGAATATCCAACTTAACGACTACTTTAACAAATTCAAATTTAAAGTATCGTGCGTTTCTATCAGGTTTTAGTGGTTGTTAAATCTCATAAATTTTTATTCAGCGAGATATAAGAAGGAAAAAATGTCATTTTTTTTTGAAGAAAAAGTTCATAAATTTTAGTCTTTTCGTATCTCGAAATGACAAAGAACGTTGGCAAAAATAAATAACTTTTTTAGAAAATTTCTATTTATGTGAAAGTGATAAACCTTGAGACAATGTTGAATGGTATCTTTTATTTATTTGTGATATGTGAGATAATTTGAGAAGGATTGCCATTTTCACAAAACAGGTCAATAAGGAGAAAAGTTAAAATTCTGAATGAAGATACCTTTGTTATTTTAGAACAAAGATATTTTTGAATAGTGTCTACCATAAAGTATTTGGTATCGGATTAAATCCACTCAAATTCCCATTTCCTAAAAACAAAAAGATCATTTTTTCTAAACTTGACGGATCAACCAAAGTAATAATTTTTTTAGAAACAAAAACCGATTAATTTTTGCAACTTTAATTTTCCAAAAGATCCTTTCATGAAAAATTCTTCAAAGCTTTACGACACAAACCTCAACACAATTTGTCTTGATCCAACAAATTGTGTTTTGAGAGAAATGATCCTAACAAAAAAAAGCAAAAAAAAGAATTAAAAATGACAATTACGTTTGGCATAGATCGTGTTGTTCCACAAACAATCAGAAAAGACACATTCCTCTTAGTCATAGCTGGGAGATTTAATTCAAGCAAAAAACAAAAAGAACCAAAAAAAAAAAAAAAAAAAGACAAAATCACACCCCTTAAGGACTATTCGAATTTTATGCTCTGCGAGGGTTGAAATACCATACAGTAAATGCTTCAAATGTTTAAAAAGTTATAGGTTTTTCTGAAAGTCAAAATATTGCAATTTTTCAGATTCTAACTGTTTTCTTGAAAATTAAAAAAATATTTTGAGATCCAAAATTTAACTGAATTCCCTCAAAAAACATTGCAAATTTGAATTACTAATTTTTAACCTATTTCTGCTGTGACTTTCCACTTTATATTAAACTATATTGATACCACTCCACTAAACTCTTGTTATATAAATATACAAAGTGGAAAGTAATTCCAAAAATTGTAATATTTTGACTTTCAGAAAAACCTATAACTTTTATACTAGTTTTACAATTTACAGTATGGTATTCCAACCCTCGCAGAGCATAAAATTCGAATAGTCCTTAATAATAATTAATCAGTCGTTCCAGAAATACCGTGAAAATTTATAAATAAGAACCTTAAATTTATTTTCTATTCTGAAATTTTGTTTTGAACAACAAACCATAAAAGAGTTGTTTAAAGCTCATCATAAACCATAAAATTTATAATACAAGATTAAAAAGAAGTTATAAATTTTTTGGTTCCTTTTGTTTTGAGAATTGACAAACAAATTCATTTAAAACTTGCATTAATGTGGATCTTCAATTTCCAAAATTGTAAAAATCCCTGGTTTTTACAATTTATAAACAAAGATCGAAAAATATAATCGAGTTTCCATGAATTCGGTGATTTCTTGTGATTTCAATTCTTGAGAAAATTTAATTTTTGTCTTTGTTTTTACAAAAAAAATAACTCTAATGAAGTAAGAGAAGTTGAAATTTTTATCTTTTGATAAAAATTGAATTTTCTATTTTAAAAAACACAATTTTATAATAGAGAACCAATTTTGATGTCTTATAAATTTTCAGGTAGGGCTGGGACGGTTGTATGGTTTGTGGAAAAATGTAACAATTCAAAGTAACTCAATGGTCAAAAATCTTTGACAATTTGATCATTTAGATTTAAAGTTGTTTCTTGAGAGTGTTTTTAAGGTTAAAAAATCTCCGTTATTTTTCAATTTCATTTTTACATTTCTTAGCGAGGTATTCGAGATTGCATATCTCAAAATTTTTTGTTCATTTTTCATGAGAAAAAAATGACAAAAAATGCAATTTTGATCCTAATTGGAGAATATTTTGAAGATCCTGAGTTCTCATTTGAAATGATATTGTATATATAGGTGTTAAAACTATTTGATAAATCCAAAAAGTAGTTGTTAAGTGACATGTAAACATAAAAAAAATCTTCTCATAGATTTAAAAGCAAATTCCAAAAAAAAAATAGCATATTTAAATAGAAAACAAAAGTAAAAGTCTGATTTTTACAAAAACCCGATTTACTTTTAAATCTATTTTCAGAAATCGAATTATTGTTTTCAAAGTTTGAACCCTTTTCCCCATTTTTGAAATTTTTACAATTCAAAATATTTTCAAATTTTTTTCTTTAAACAACAATGATTTTTAATGAAGAAAAAAAGAAATATTATTGAATACTGATAAATTCTAAAATATTTCAAAAAATTTTTAGTTCATTTTCCATTTTTATAAATCTTCAAACTATTTCTTATCAAACTGTCCAGGACAAAGAATATTTTGAATAACAACTAATTTTATAGAGTTTCTTAACACTTGACTTTATAAAATGTTTTATTCAAGCTCGAACATAAAAATTTCAAAAAGGATAATTAAGTAAAAACTTTTCAATCATTTATTACAATTTATCAGTATGAAGGAAATCTACATAAAAGAGACTTGGAAAATGACACTACTTAGTTTTCCAATAACTCTATATAAAAAATCTTGTTAATTTGAAAAAATTATTATTAGTTTATAAAACTTGAAAAAAAAAAGATTTTTATTAGATTAATTTCAAAAATAGTGGAAGATTTTCCATCAGAAAAAAATTATTGAATTGTTTTCTTAATTGAATTATAATATATTTTATTACATTTTTTAGAGACAATCATCAATATAGATTAATAAATAAAAATATAGTGTAATCATTTTATTTTTTGAAATACAAATGAAAAAAGAAAAATATTAATTATAAAAAAATTGGTCACTAATTGTGAAATTTGGCTCATTCAAAGAACAGTTCAAATCAATTTTATCTTTTTCATTGAACAAAATGATACCAAAAAAAAAAAAAAAAAAAAAAAAAAACGTTTAACGAAAAAATCCCCCAAAATAGCTTTTTAAAACCTGTAAAAATCAACTAAAAACCAAAAGAATACCTTTTTAAATTTGATAATTGTTTATAAATGATTAATAATTCAATCTTTATTCATTCAATGAACTATTAATGACATAAAGATTAAATATATCAATAGAATTCATTAAAATTTCTCATTTTTTTAAAGCTTTTCGTAAAAATAAAAAAATTCAAATATTTAATTCTCTTTTTTAAAAAAATAATAGATATTATCAAATAACTGATTTTAATACTAATAGTTCATTTTTTACACTCTGGATGTTTGTAAAAATTTTACAACCACTTTTAAATTTCAAGAAATTTAATAAATATTTGAAAAATAAATGATCAATTTTTTAATATCTTCAAGGATTCAGTATTTTATTTATTATTATTGTATTTTTGAAATCAGATTAAAGTTTCAAAGTTAATTGTTCATAAGTTTGCTGTGTAAAATACATAAAAGTGATATTTCATAGGAATAATAAACATTTTGACAAATTTTTTTTTTTCTTTTTTGATCCAAAAACCAAAACAAAACTATCAGTATCTTTTAACTAAAAATATAATTGGAAAAAATGAATTTGTATAAAAAAATGAGGACTCATTACTCAAAAGTTGAAAAATAAGCCAGTTTATTGGATTTAATGGTATCTATAAACAAATATTTAATCTACAAGATCCTTACCAACGATAATATGATTTTTTTTCTAGATCAAAATTTAATACTAAACTAAATTTCATAATAAATGGCCCACCTTACATTTGAATAATGAATTGCTTTTGTACCGTTTTGGAGTTTTTCCTCTCACAATGAAAAGTTTGCAAATAAAGCATTTTTTCTCTTTTTTATTTTTTCAAAAGTGTTTTGTTAAAATCGAAAATGAAAATGAAAAATTAGAATGAAATAACAGATGAATTAATGAAAAATTAGGTTTCAAATATGAAAAAGAGATTAGATTTAGTTATTCAAATCGAAGGAGAATCGATAAATGGGGTTTTTTACGTATTTAAATTGTCTATTTTTCATGTAATGCTTCTTTCAAAATAAATGTCCCAATTTTTTTTAACAGTTTTTTTTTATTTTTCTTTCTTTTTATTTTTAGACAAAAAATAAATATCTCTTGAGTATAGTATTGAATATTAAAATCTAAATTTTTATATTATAATAGATAACTTCAATTATTAAAAATATTTTTATTTAAAATTAGATTTTTAATGGGCTAATTATTATGAAAGATAGTTTATAATAAATTTTTAATAAGTTAAATAGTAAAAAGAGTAAACTCATATAAGCTATTTCCAGAAAAACTGTGCGAATTTATTTTCAAATATATTTATTAAAATAAATCTTCAAAAAAGTATTTAAATATTCAACAATCATTTCCACCGCTCCAATAACATTAAAATCCCATTCTTTTACTTATTGAACCTAGATCTAGAAATAAAAAAAAAAATTGCTTATGAATAAAGTTTAAAAAAGAAAAAGGTAATAAAGAAAAAATTGAAAATAAAAAATTGAAAACAAAAAATTCCTAAAACAGTTCAAAAATATACAAATTCGGGTATATAACACCCTACTTTTCGGAGTCGTGTCTAGGTTTTTTTTAATTCAAAAGAATTGACCAAACTCAAAGGTTTTACTCCATTCTTTCAAATGAAATAAAACCTAACGACAGTGGAATACCAATTTATATTTCACAGTTTGTAGAATCTTATTTATTGCCGATAATTTTTCTATCAGATTTTTACCCCCCCCCCTGTTTCAGGAGACGTGTCCTCAAGTGCTGTAGAGTGCATAGGTTTTCTTGAGGTTTTCTGTTTTATATGTTAAGTGTTCTAGGTTTTTTTTACTTTTTGAAATAAACCAAAAATTTATTAAAATTTTCTGTTCATTTCAAAAATTAAAAAAAAACCTAACGAAAATCTATTGATTTTCCAAATAAACATAAAACCCAAGAAAACCTAACCGGGCTTTTTTTTAATTTAAGAAATAAAAAGAAAATTTAAAAAATTGTCTTTTTATTTTCTAAATTAAAAAAAAGCTAACACAGGATCCCAGAATTCGAAAGAATTTAGTAAAATCAAGGATTTTACTCAATTCTATCAAATCCTGAAAAACCTAACTGTAGTGGATAATTTTTAATTTGGTCATGTAAATGATATAAAATTTTTTTCACTTTAATATTTTAATTATTTTTCTTCTTCTTTTTTATTATTTAGTAAATTTTCTTTGATTACTCCTTTCTCATAATAAATAAATAAAGATATTTAATTTTCAGATCTCGATTTTATCTGATATTTTATTGGGGTGAAAATTAGTATTTATTATTTTCTTTATTATCAAAACAAAACTTTTTCAGAACTTCTTTAACCTTGTCAAATTTCTAATTAAATGAAAAACATATAACTGTATTTAATTATTTGAAAAATAATTTGTAGCATTTCCATATTTCAAGTTTTTTATTGAAATCTGCTGTTCATTATTTTCACCACAAAAAGCCCTATTGCTTTTTTTCAGTTTTTCGAAATATTTCAACCAAAATATTTTGAAATAAATACCTTGGTCATTGATTTGATCACTATAAATATTTAACTTAATTTGTATTGTCAATTAACGAATAGTTTCCACTAACAAAGATGATTTTTTATGAAATGTAAAAAAAAATACCCAACTTTTTTTGAAATACCTTAATATTTTAAAAAAAAAAAAAAAAGAAAAGTAAAACGAATGAAAAATTTAAAGAAAATTTATTAAAAAAAAACGAAAAATAAAAAATAAATTTTTTTTTATCAATCGTATGTATTAAAACCAAGGGAATAATTTTGGAGAATGATTTACATAATAAGAAATATTTTTAGAATTATCAATCAAATTTTTGGCAAAATTATTTACAGGAATTTTAATATTTGAATCTAATTTGGGAGCGATTTGCTCAATAGAATTAAAAATGCTTTCAACATTAATTTCTGATATTGTTTCCAAATTTTCTTGCAAAAAATCGGACAAATCTTCTCTAATGATTATGTTTAAATAATTTTGGATTTCAATTTTAGGATTTATTAAAGATTGCGCGGCACTAGTTAAAACTATTCTAAACAAACCTGATACACCAATCTGAGAAAATAAATGTTGAAAATTAGGCGTCAATCTAAAAGGTATCTCATTATCATTTTGATCAACATTATGATTTTGATTAAAATTATTATTATTATTATTATTATTATTATTATTATTTGACATATTTTTTCCATGGATTAAAAACGTTTTTTGATCATATTTTGGAAAGAAATTATACTGTCTAATTTGCCCAGAGCAGGGAGCAAATGCAATATCAAATATGGAACGTTTATCTACATTTAATACATATTCCCAAAAGCTATAGGTACCATAATTTAATAAAAATTGTTTTTTAAAAATCCAAAAATCTTCAAAGTTGGCAAACAATTTGAAGGCATAATTATATAGAATATTTTCTGGAAAGTATTTTGATTTAATTTTCATAAATATTTCATTTTTTGTTAATAATTTCTTTTGTTTTTTATTTTCATTATTAATACTATTCAATACATTTTGATTGTTTAATTTTAAATAGAAATCCAACGGCTGATAAATTGAATGTTTATATTTTTTAATAATTTTATCATCATCATAATCATCATCATCATCATCATCATCATCACCGTTACTAATATTAATTACATTATTATTATTCTTATTATCATTATAATAATGAGAGGGGTAAGAATCTAAAAATGTCTGATAAACTTGTTCTAAGGTATTTTTTTTTTGCTTTTCACTCATTAATCTAATTTTATTGTTCAAAGGAATTATTAAAGGAACATGGCAATTTATATTTCTTTTTTTAGTTTGCACATGCCTTTGAAATAATCTATTTGTTAATCTTAAGAATAGAGAAAATCTTTCTTCAGATCTCGCATTTAAGGCATTTTTCACTTTGTCAATTAAAAAAGTATATTTGATACCATTGTTACCAATGCAATTGATTTTTTTATTACATTGCAACCAAGAGAAAAAGGTATAGACCTCGGGAAATATTCTATGTATTTTAACATGATCATCATATGGGAAAACTATTTTATTACTTTGTAAATTCAAAAATTGCCCTGGTATATCCACATTCCCATTAGGAAATAAAATATCTGTAATATTTAAATTTAAATCGAATTCTTCAGAAAATAAATTAATTTTCATCGGATCAGAAATTTCTTCAAGTATATTAATATGTTCTTCCAAATTTTGTAATAAATTTTTTGATTTAATTTTTTTTTCTAATTTATTAATTAATTTTTTAATAAATTTAATAATGATTATTTTATTATTATTATAATGAATTCCCTTTTCACTAATTTTAGTTTTTTCACTGGGTTCTTTTTCTTCTTTCTCACTACCAGTTTCCTGTAGTTTATTAATATAATTATTACTTTCATTTATTATTTGACTAGGTATTTTAAATTTTTTTTCATTGTAAAATATTTTTTTTAATTTGTTAATTATTTCATTTGAAGTTATTTCCCCTGAAGAATAATAATTTAATAATAATTGATTTAATTTTCGAAATTTAATTAAATCTTTATCATGAATAAAATTTTTTAATATCAAGTTTCGAAATTTTTTGACTTCAATTAATTCAATTTTTTTATTAAATATTTCATTGAATTCTGAAACAAATTTATTTTTTAAATTTAAATTTTGTAATTTTGAATTTTCTTCATTATTATTACCACCACCAGTATTATTATTATTATTATTATTATTATTATTATTATTATTGTTGTTGTTGTAGTTTGATAATTTATTATTATCATTATTATTATTATCCGATATAATGTTACTAGAACCATTATTATTATTATTATTATTATTATTGTCATTTGATTCAATATTAATAAAATCTGGAAATGACAAATCATTATTTGGTGGTTCTGGATCTAATGGAAAGATAAAAGAATCATTATTAAAATCAAAATTATCAAAATCCATCGAGTCAAATAAATTATTTTTATTTTCATCTTCTTTTTCATTATTATCATCATCTTCAATAAGGTTATTTTCACCTTTAATTTTATTTTTATTATCATTATCATTATCAACATCGTTTTCATTTTCATTTTTATTTTCATTTTCATTATTATTATTTATTTCATTTCCATAATCGCTATTAAAAATTTTCTTCTTTTTTTTAGTTTTCTTTTCTGAAAATAATTTGTAATAAAAATAAATACTTTGAGGAAATTTATTCGCCAATTTCTGTAATAAATTATTAAAATATTTATGTCCAATTTTATTTTTCATTTCATTTATTAATTGACTAATCCAGGGTATCCACATCACTATATTTGAGTTTTCTAATTTAATGTTTGTATCTACCCCTTTAAAAATTAACCAAAAAATTCTAGGTGCTATGGAATTTAATTTATCACCTTTCAATATAGCAGTTTCGTGATAAAACTCGATGGCCTTTTCTGCCCAAGATATTTTACCGGTCTTTGAATAGATCAAGTCACAGAATTTTGCCCATTTGCCCCAATTTTGCCCCAATTTTCTCGAAATCCGTATGGAATCATAAAATGCCTTATTAGCTAGATTGAAATCACCCATCAGCGTTAACATTTCACCTTTAAATCTTAAATATAATGATTGGTGCTTTTGCGCTGGGAAAAGTTTTAACTCCAAATTATTTAGTTTTACTAGCCCCTCTTTAATCATATTAGGCATCGACATAAAGCATTTATTTTGTTCTTCCACCCTTTTAAATGCCTGCTCTGCTTGCAAGTTATTGAATTTTAAAACACGATCAAGAGAATTTAAACAGGTTGTAAACAAACCATGCTTTCTCGCGACCTTTGCATATTTATTTAAAGTAATCACCTGTTGATGTTGACCAAAATGGGCATTATTTTCCTCATGGGACAAATTTTGCATAGATTCTGTCAAAGTTTGGAACATATTGAGTCTCCACTCTAACAAATCTTGCCAAACGGGCAAATCTTCCCAATAATTTGGCAATCTCTGTTGCCAGGTTTCTACAATTCTTTCAATTTTATAGAAATTTTGATTATAGCCACTGATGTTTCTTTTTCTTAATATATTGGAATTCATTATTTCTGACATTAACTTGAACGATTCTCTCAACTCTTGGAATTGCTGTAACTTTGCCAAATGCTCAACGTGTGATAAATTGATCCTCTTGGGTAAATATTTCCAAGTGACCAAAATATTATACAGCCCCTTTTCATAAATTGAATTTAATAATCCCTTCCAATTTTTAATATTGGAATTAAGTTGCCCCGATAGGATCTTTTGATTATTTAACTTCATTTTTTGCAATTCCAAATACCCCTGGATTAAAACCTTCCTCGTTGAGGGCTTGCTAGTCTTTTGTAAATATTCATTTAATTTGCCCCAATTACCAACTTTCCAAAGGCAATTTAAAAAGAGATCAAAATTGGTGATTTCCTTCGAAAATTCAATCAGAATGTCTGTCTGGCCCAATTTTAAGGCACAATCCAACCATTGATTTTCGCATATGCCATATTCATTTTTACCAATATCTTGCTCCATTTTCCGATTTCTTATAACTTGCATCGAACTTAGGAATTTATTTTGTGCCTCTTTCCAAAACCCCTGCTGTTCTAAACTTAATCCAATTTTGGTTTCCAAATTGGAAGATAATTGATCCCATAGACCATAACAATAATCCCTTTCTCCAAGTTTTTTGTATAATTTGTATAACAAAAAGTTCCGAGTTTCATTATTTTCATTTTCCTTAATTGTCTTTGCAGTTGACAACATGCCAGTTTTTTTTAATTGAAATCTTTCCATAATAATTAACGGCAAATGGAAAAGACCAGATTTTTCAGAAATAATCGAAAATAAATCAGATCGGATCTTAATTAACTCTTTCGAACAAAAGAATCCCTTGAGTATTGGTTTATAAATTCCTGTTTTTGATTTTTTATCAATTGCTTGGCTTTTAATAATATTTGTAATTAAAAAGGAAACAAATTGTTTTTTTTGGGTTTTTTTTGTCAATATTTCTTTATTTATTTCAACAAAAGTATCTGGCCATAAAAATTCTGTATATTTATCACATAAAACCATCAATTCAAATAGACATTTTAGAATTGATATTTCACTTTTGTTGTTGTTGTTGTTGTTGTTGTTGTTGTTGTTGTTGTTGTTGTTGTTGTTGTTGTTGTTGTTGTTGTTGTTGTTGTTGTTGTTGTTGTTGTTGTTGTTGTTGTTGTTGTTGTTGTTGTTGTTGCTGCTGTTGTTATTATTATCGCTATTATTATTATTATTGCTATTATTATTATTATTATTATTATTATTATTAGCATTATTTTCATTTCGAGTGTTATTGTTTTCCATGTTTTGATTTTTTTTTAAATTAAATAAATTATTCTTGTTTTTTTCCATAGTATTATTTCTTTTTGTATCTTTATAATTTTCATTAATATTTTTTTTGTTAGTTTTATTAAAAATATTTATGTTATTATGTAACAATAATTTGCCATTAATAAATAAATCTTCCTTTTCAACAGAAATAAAAATTAATTGTAACAAATGTTTTAACCAATAAATTGGTGTTCTACTAAAGAATAATTCATTATTAAAAAAATATTCTAATCTTTTTTTTAATGACTTTTTTGGCAAATAATAATTAATTGTTTGAAAATATTTTTCTCGAGTTTTCCTAATAGGCGAATTTAATCCAACACAAAAAGTTCTAACAATGATTTGTTTTGATGATTTGAATTTATCGTGTAAGGTTAATTCAATTAAAAATTGATGAATTAATTCTTCTAATGCAAGATCATTAATTAATTTTCTTGAGATAATTAATAAAATTTTTTCAATAATTTTTTTTGATTGAATATCAGAAAATATTTTTATTAATTTTCTTTTTCTTATATTATTATTATGTTTAAGATTAAGATTATGTTTATGATTACGATTACTGTCACTGTTACTGTTACGATTATTGTTATTATTTGGATGAAGAAAATTATTATAATAATTAAAATTAATTGAATTATTAATTGTTTTTTGAATTTTTTCATCTATTTTTGGTAAAGAACCAAAAATTAAATAAAAACATTCCTGAATTACTATATATAATAATTTAGGATTACTACTAATTTCCAAAATATTTATTATACTTTCATAATAAAATTTTCGGATTTTTGGGATATTTTTAATTCTTAAAGAAATAATTATAAAAGATCGAATTAAATTTTCCAAAATTTGTTCATCATTTATATTTTTTGTTTTTGTTGAAGAGGAAGATGATGATCCATTAATTTTTGACGATGAAGAACCTGAAGAAGAAGAAGAAGAAGAAGAAGTAGTAGTAGTAGTAGAAGAAGAAATTGATGATGATGAATTTTGAACAAAACTGGAATTTGTATTCTTATTATTTCTTGAATTATTCTTAAAAGTAGAATTATTCATTTTTGGATTATTATTATTATTATTCGAATCATCTCTTGAACTCGTATGAGTATTATTATTATGACTGAATCTTTTATTTAAATATCTATTTGCTTTGACACATTTATTTAAATGCGCAGGTAAAAAATCTTTAAATCCATGTAGTATATAATTTAAAACAGGATCAATTAGCATAGGATTTATTTGATAAATTTCAAGTAAATATTGATAAATACCTTCCTTGGAATAATTAATCCATTCTATTGATCTCATTTTTTCATTTATACATTTAATCAACAATTGCAAGAGTAAAAAATATTTTTTTTTAATTTCCTTATTTGATAATTTGAAATAACCAATTTTTATATAATTAATTAATTCTTGATATAATTTGATACTTTCTTTTGGATAATTAGTAAAAAAATAATGTTTGATGATGTTTGAAAATTTTACCATTTTTTCTTTAGTGATATTTTGTATGATAAATTGAGTTGTTTGATATTTGAAAATTAAATTTAATATTTTTAAAATTGTTAATCTTGGAGTATTAATTATAAAATGTTTAATTGACTTTGCATTAATTATTTTATTAAATTCAAAAAAAATATCAATATTTACCGTTACTAATGGCCAGATTTGGAAAGTGGTTTCTAATAACTTTACACATTTATTAATCAATTTTGTCAATTTATAATGCAGTTCATTTGCATTTTTATTTTGTAAATCTAAAATAATTGAATATTGAATTAAAAATTTACTAATAATTAAAGCTATTGAATTATTATTATTATTATTATTATTATTATTAGGTTGATTATTTTTGTTATTATTATTTGAATTATTATTATGAATTGTTGATTTTAATATTTCTTTATTATTATTAATATTATTGATTGACTTTTTATGGTTCTGATTAATCATCATTGTGAATTTAGGATGATTTTTTGATTTATGTTTAAAGGTGTTTAAAATGGCTTTAGTTATTTTGATTAATAATGATTTATGACCAACTCTATGATAATTATTAAATTCTTTTTAAAAATCTTAATGCGCTTTGATTAAAAGCAGACGAATAAAAAATTTTTGGATGGTCTAATATGATCCGAAAGGTATATAATATTTTGTTTTTATAATAATTGGATTTTTCTAAATAAACTTCAATACCCTTTCTCCAAAATCTGGGGAAATTATATTTTTTACCAAAATTAGGTAATAATTTAATTAACAATTCAAAGGCCCTTCTATTTCTCCATCTCTCCTCACTGATATATTCCTGTAGCATTGATTGGAATAGTTCTGGCAAATATTTTTCAAAAATGTGGCAATTATCTAGCTGATTGACTAGCTCAATAATGGTAATATAGCATCTACTTCTTACCATTACACTTTGGTTTTTTTGACTTAAAGGTTTCCATGCAAATTTGAGCATTTGTTTCTTTTGTTGGTTGGTTATTAATTCGTATCTAGATAATAGTATGAAAAATTTTAATATCTCGACTAAAAAGGCATTTTCAATTGATTTTCTTTTTGAATATTCTTTAAAATCAAAATTTTCTTTTTTTTGATCAAATAAATATTTTTCTGAAGAATATAAATATATTGTTAAATATTCTATTAGAAATTTTTGAAAAAAAATATCACAGAATTGCTTATTAATTATTGCATTCTTTTGATCATTTTCTTTATTTATTTCATTATTCAAATTGTAATATAACATTGGGATCATTAAATTGGTTAATACAGGAATCTTTAACACTAAATTAATCTTTGGCAAAGATAAGAATTTTAAAAAGCTGAATAACAAATCCGTTTTTTCTTTAATGGTGAAAGTTCTTGGTATTTCCTTTGAAAAAAAGTCTCTTAAAATATCGGTTTTAGAAAGGGAATCACGATGAATAAATTGTAATAACTCTAAAATCACGGGAGCAATTAACCGATCTTCCCGAATAAAATAAATGGTAAATTTGTATAATTCTTGGAATCTGGATTGCAATCGCAATGAATTTATTTTGTTACACTTTGGCAACTCATATAATGTTTTTCTGAATAGAACAAATATTTTCCTATTTTTAATAAAGCTTTTTTTTAACTTTTTTGTTAAATAAATAATTAAATCAAAGAAAGTTAAACATAATTTAAAAAAATTGGCATTATTGATTTGTGGATATTTGCTTTGATCTAATTTTTGTTTTTGTAATTGATCTTGGCCTTGTAATTGTGTTTGCTGTTGATCTTGTTTATTATTATTATTATTATTATTGCCTAAATTACTTTTTTGACAAACTTTATGAATTAAATTATCAAAATTCTTTTCACTAATTTTTTTCAAAATGCTTTCATCTTTTATTGAAAAAATTAATTTGGTAAAGGATACCATTACACTTAAATTGGTACCATTTTCAAAAAAATAATTGAAAAAATCATCAAAATATTTTAAAAATAATTTTTTTCTTAAATGAATAATTAAATTTAAATGTAATAATTCCTCGTAACGAATTAACATTTTTAAAAAATCATGAACTTTATATTTATTTAAAGTAATATAATTAAATATTTTCAATATTAGATTCACTATATGCAAATTAAAGGTTTTTGTTTGAATACTTTTTGACGTTTGGATTCTTTTAACAAAATCATTTAATTTTTTAAATAAAACTAGTTCCCAATTGAAATGGATTTGGATTGGTGATATTTTTACCAATAATTTTATCCCCCTATAAAATTGTAGTTGATAATTCTGCTCAAATTTCTGTTGGAACTCCCTAGTAATATTTAATATTATCTGCTTTTGAATATTTTCTGGTATTTTTTGAAATCCCATCTTAATTGCTTTATTAATTTGTTTATTATTTTTTATTATTAAAAAAATACACGAATTTATTTTTGAGATTAAGAATTTTGGATTTTGAATAGAAAACATTTTAATAAAGTTAAATAAAAAATTAATTAAAAAGATTAATTTTTTTAATTTTTTTTCCTTTTCGATGAATTCTTTAACTTTATTCAATATATTTTCAGTTAACTCATTTAAAATAGTATTTTTTAAATCAACTGAATTGCCTTTATTATTATTATTATTATTATTATTATTATTATTATTATTATTATTATTATTATTATTATTATTATTATTATTATTATTATTGTTAATATTAAGATTTAAATTATCATTATCATTCTCATTATTGTTATTGGAAATGTTATTACTATCATTATCATTAATATTATTATTACTATTACTGTCATTGTTACTATTATTAGAATTTAAATTGCCATTGTTATTTTTCTGGTAATAAATTTCAAAAAAAAATAAAATTTTATCTAACATTTCAATTTTTTCAAAATTAAATGGTTCAAAATATGAAGATTGAGATTCATTTATTTTTTTGAATAAGAAATCAATTATTTTGTTAATTAAATTTAATTTAATTTTGTTATTTTGATCATTTGTTTTAGAATTACCATTCTTGTTATTGATGTTATTATTATTACCATTTTCACTATTATTATTGTTATTATCACTATTATTTTGATTATTCTTATTTATAGTTGTGCTTTTTTTTTGATTAGTATTTTTATTTGAATTTGAATTTTCATCAACACTATTATTGTCTAATAATAACTTTTCAAAAATATTTTTTAATAATTTATTTGTTCTTTTAACTTTATTGGAAAAAAATAAAGTAATTAAAAAGTTAATTATTGAATCAGAAATCGTCTCAATTTTGATATATTTAAATAAGATTTGATTCAATAATTTTTTTGATTTATTAATAATCATTCTACTAAATTTAAATTTTGAATCAGAAATTAAAAAGAATAAGCTTCTAAAAATATTTATCAAATTTTTTTCCTTCATAATAATTTTTGGATATTTTTTAATTAATATTTTAATAATTTTACAACCAGAAATCTTTTTTGATGAATCTTCTAAATAGCATGAATGAATACTAGATTTTAATATTTTTTCAATTAGAAATTCATAATTTAAATAACTATTTTCTTCTTCGTCATCATCATCGTCATCATTGTCATCATCATCATCATAATCTTTGTTTTCATTATTTTCATTATTTTTATTGAAATCATCGTCATTATTTCCAATTTTTGTTTTTACAATTCCATCATTATCATGATCATTATCATTACCATTACCGTGATCATTATTTATTGGAATTAATTTGTTTAAAAAATTATCAAATAATTGAATCCCATATTTTGAAATTTTTATATCTGTAGAAGTTATTACATCAAAGATTGAATTAATAAAAAAAAAAGGATTAATTTGATTATTTTTTAAAAACTTTTTTTCAGAATAATTTTTAAATAAAGGAACAACTTTATCAAATAGCTCATTAATTAATTTGTCACTTTTCTTTTGATAATAGAATATTGAAGCAAATATCCTTTGAAAATAAAACTCTTTAATTGTTAAAAATTTATTTGGGTTATAAATCATTAATTTTGTTGATTTGTTTCTATTATTTTTGTTATTTTTATTTCTATTATTATTATGAGTATTATTATTTTTTTTTAAAAATGCTTTATTTGATTTTTTATTTTGATAATTATTGAAATCAATTATGATTGAACTATTATTTTTTAAATTATTTTCTGCAATTAATTCATCTAAAAATGATTTTGCTAAAAGATATAGAAAATTAAAAGACCATTTTTGTAATTTATTTGCAATTTCTTCAGAAAAGTGTGGTATTCGCTGCGAAGGAGAAAGAAAGCTGAGTGATAATTCAATACAGTTATCTAAATTTACAACAATTGGATTTTCCTTTAAAAAGCTTAATCTTAATTTAAAAACACCATTTAAGTTTAATAAATAGCTGGAATCCAATTTATGGGTTTTCTTGGATAAAAAGTCTCTATTTTTACCGCCAAATCTACCTAAAATCTCACAGGCCAAATAGCTGATTTTTTTATTGGGCTCTAATAATGAGGTTAATGAGTTCATCAAATTTTCAAAGGTTAACGGATCTAGTGTCTGTAACAAAAAATTTGGATCAACAATTTGAATAATTTTATTAAACTTTTTTAATGAAGTTTCTACCAATTTTGGAATTTTGGAATTTAATGCAGTAATTATGTGGCCAATATATAATGATAAATGGGAATGCAAAAAGGGCAAATTAAATGGTAATTCGATACACAATGCAGAAATTTCAATTTTTGATTTTTTTAAATGTAATAAATCATATTTACTTTTGGAAAATAATTCTAAGAGAGGTATTACATATGGCAACAATTCAAATTTTATTTTATTTGGATGTCTATTAATTAACAAAATCGCCCAGTTTAACAGGGTAAGAAAGGTTAACGGCTTTTCACACTTTTTAATTTTCTTAATACAAATATTGATTAATTTTGAAAAATAATTATCCAATAGTTTGGTAAAGTGCTGCTCATTAATATTCCCACTATTTTTACTCTGCAATATTAAACTATCAATTGCCCTTTTAATATATTCAAAGGTAGAATAAATTACAGATATTTCCTCCCCCGTGGAGTCATCACCCAGTTTGGGTAATTTGGTTAGTAGCAATTGTAATAATAAATTTAAAATAGATAATGAAGAATATGGCGGATTCAAAAAATGTGTAAAAATGTATGAAATGGAATCCGTTTTTTGTATTGACTGAAATAAAAAATCCATATTGTTTTTAAATATTTTGATCATAGAGTTCGAATCAATTAAACTAAACAGATTCGTAAAAATTACACCCAATTCTCTTCCTGGCTTTAATAATACAAAACATTTGATCACTCTTTTAAATAATCGTTCAAATAAAGTAATTTGTTCTGGTGGCAAAATAAATGTAATCATATTTTTTGATGATGATACAATCGGGAAATAATACCATCTATCCTTGATTATTTTATTATTGTTATCATTAATTGCCTGTTTATTATTTGTGTTATTGTCACCTTTGCTGTAATTATTTCTACGTTTATTTAAAGTTGATCCACTTTCTTTATATTTAATTATTTTATGAATTTCCGTTTGGATTTTTAATAAACTTGATAACAATTCTTTGAATAATGATAAACAGTCTTTTAAAGAGTCTTGTTTATTTTGACGAATTAATCCAAAATCAATTCGTTCATTCCAATTTTCAATAAAATTCAGATCTTCTTCAGATAATTTTTTTTGTTTTTGCTTTTGCTTTTGCTTTTGCTTTTGTTTTTGTTTTGTATTTTCATTTTTTAATTCTTTTTCAATTTCAATTTCAATTCCTTGATCCTTTTCCCTTTCCTTTTCCTTTTCCTTTTCTTTCCCCGCTTTCTTTTTCTTTTCCTTTTTCGTTCCCATTTCTTTTTTCTGTTTTTTTATTTGTAAATTTTTTTTTTGAATTTTTTTTTGATTGATTTCCAAATTAAATTTTCGAAAATTAAAATTAATTTTCTTTTCTTTATTTTCCTTTTCTTTAATTACAATTATTTGTTTTTTCAAAATCGAAAATTTATCTATAAATGAGATAAATAATCTATGTAAAAATTGTAAGGAATTATCTGGATCTTGTACTTGGAAATTGTTTAAAATTTTAAAAGTCAATTTTGGTGATAAAATTTGGGTTTTTATTGGAACCAAATGATTGTGCAGATTCTTGCAAATGATTTTAATTAATTGGCGATGCTGAGTGTTTGTAAACTGTGAATTAATTTTATGAAAAAATAATGATAAAAATTTAAATGCTCTTGGCACTAACGGAAGACACAATTGACTCGACGTACCAAATAAAATGTCTTCGTCTAATAATTCATCAAGATATTTGATCAATTCAATATACTTTTCTGTTTTGGCGATTTTGGTTAATATCTTGATAATTTTTCTTCTTAATTCAATACTATCAGACGGACACGTTTTCAATAGCAAGACTACCTTTTCAACAACCTCTTTATCAAATGTTTTGATCCGAACGTTGCTTTCCTGTTCATTCCAATCATCAATTGAATTATCTCGGTGAACCATAAAAAATAATTTTAAGAATTTTATTTGAATGCTGATGGCCTCATAATAAAATGGTTTATTTTTTTTAATATTGATTGGTTCCAATTTAAAGATTTTTGGAATGGTGTCCAATAGAATTTGTTTAATTTTCAATTTGATACTTTTTTGTGTAGTTTTTCGATAAATTGTCTTGATACTATTTCGAGTTACGGAGAGGGTTTCTGGTGTCTCAAGAAATTTTAGAAAGACTGTTTGGTTTTTTTCTTCTTCCCTTTGAAGATTAATTTGTCCATTTTGATTTTTGTTGTTGTTGTTGGTGGTGGTGGTGGTGTTAAATAATATATTGCTATTCTTGGAAGTGTTATAATTTAATAATTGTTGTTGTTGTTGTTGTTGTTGTTGTTCTTGTTGATTAAAATTTGTTTGTTGTGGTATTTCGAATGTTAGGATGGATGAAATAAAATTTTGTATCATGATTTTCACAATGTCCAGATAACTATCAAACACAGATTCAAGTAATTTAGGAAAGGCTGAAACCAGCAAATTCACAACTTGTAAAGACAAAACACCATTGCTTTTGTTTTCAATTTTTAATGAATACAAGCAGATTTTGACAATGTGGATAATTCCATTAATCACAAGCCGTTGTTGTTGCTTTTGTTTTTCGTGCTTTATCAAAACAGAAAAATCAGGGTTCAGGATTAAATTCCGAAAGCAAACAAACGCTAATTTCCGAAGAGTATTTGTTTTTGTTGTTTCGTTTGTTGGTGGGTACTTGTTCAAGACACTTAAGACCGTTGGTAAGGTTTCTCGGAAAAAAATATCTAATTGTTTGCTTGTGCTGATTTGATCAACAGTTTTGCAAATCTTTATAAGTGAACGAATTCGATCACCAACAGATTGGCTTCCAGAAAACATATGAGTTAATTCAAATAACATTTTTTGTTTTTTTGTTTTTGAAGCGGCTTTACAGTTGCACAAGAAGAATAATTCAAGTTACTTTTTGGTCTTGAAACAGTGAAGCAAAAAAAAAGATTAAAAAATACTTTCTTTTTTTTTTTGTTTTTGTTTGAGTTTTTTGTTTTTCGTTCTTTGTTCTTTGTTCTTTGTTTTTGTCTGTTGAAGAGTAAGGAAAAAAAGAGCAAAAGAAAAATAAATAAAAAAAAAAAAAGAAAAGATTCAAGAATAAAAAAATGAAATTATGTAACAAATTAAAGGAATATTTTTTTTTTGTTTTTTTTTTTGTTTTAATTTTTTTTTTTTAATGTTGTAATTTTGTTTTATAATTTTTATCCAAGTTTGAGTGAGTAAATTAATACAATATCTTTTATTCATCTAATTTAAGGTGACAGTTCAACAAAATATAGAGTCCCTTTTTCGAAATGAGTAAGAGCTTTTTATTTTAAAAACCTCTACTAACATAAATCAGAGTAATCTTCAAAAAAAATTGATATCTATTATTTGAAATCTTTTTAGATCTCGTCGAGCTTAGTGGAGCTATTTTTTTTGTACAACTCTCAATATAATTCGGATTCACTTTTTTAAATTGAATTTTTTTCTCATAAAACGTTAAATAATTTATAAGAAAAATATTGAGAATTGAAAAGAAATTTCTGAAAAAGTCAAAGATGCTTTAAAGATTTTTTTTTTAATAAATTTCTTTAAGGGACTATTCTCTATTATTATTTTTTTTTAACCAATTTCTAAATAAGGTTTTCTTATTGAGAAATATGTTTAATATTGAAAATAAAAAGTGTTTTTCAAATCTAAGTAATTGGCAAAAAATTTACTCAATCTCTATTAAATTTTGAGAAAAAAATTTGATAGGGATTAGTCCCTTAAGGTTGGTATTCTCTTGGAGTGTTATTGACGATAAAGTTTTTCATAACCTTTTTTTTTTTTGAGAATAGATCAATCAAGGTGAGTTCAATTGTTTAATAAATCGTTCAAAAACACAATTTTTAACTTTATCCTTTGAGAAAAAAAAGTAAAACAAAGATTAAAAAAAGTGAAACACTGTTTTAAATTGAGAAAATTAATAGATCCGGAAAATGAAAATAAAGTTCAATTACTCAAAATCAAATTTGATATTTTTGGACAAAATTGAGGATTTAACACAATAACAGTTTTTTTAATACTATCTTTTGTGATGGGTTTTTCTTTGAATGATCAATTATTGAAAAAAAATTTTTATAAAAAAATTGACTATTATGAAGGATCTTCAAAATAACTCCAACAACAATTTCGATAATCAAATTAGATTTTTTTTTTTTTGTTGATTTGATTAAAAATGATAAAATGGATTATTTTTTGAAGTTAATTTGTTAATTCTATTTATTGATTTCCCTTTTTGTTTTCAGTTTTCTGTGATTCTATCAATGTTCTCAGTTAAAACTGTATCCAACCTTTTTTCCCTCTTTCAGTTTTCTTTTATAAGAGATTATATCATTTTTTATTTTTTATGTTTTTCTTAGCATTACCAAAAATTTGATTTAACTTGACAAAGTTTTTTTGGGTTGAATAACAAAGACAAAGTACCAAAAGGTAAATATGTACACAATATTCAAATAGTTCTAAAAAAGGTAGAAAGAAATTTTGGGAATAATTAGGAAACTAAATTGAAAATAGATTTAACTTCTCCAAAGAATGAGATACATAAAATTTAAAATATTTTGGTATATATTTTGTCATTGAAAAATTGTACCAAGATAATTTAGGATGTTCTTCCCCAAAGAATCTTTCTGATACACTAACAAAAACATAACTTTTCAATTATTTAATATTCATAAGATCTTTTTCAAAAGATTAAAATAAATTATTTTTAAGTTATTTTGTTCTGCTTTAAAACCATTAGAAAAATTCGTTTATCATAAAGATCAATAACTGTTTTTTCTTCTTTTTTTAATTATTGAATAAGGACAGAATATCATGCCTAAAATGAAGGGAAAGTTTTAGAAGCAATTTGAAAAGATAAATAAACTATGCAAAATTCAAACATGAAACAATCATTACAGTTGTACCAATTACCCCTTAATAATTTACCAATATATATATATATATATATATAAATATACATATATTATTTTCATCTTTTAAAAGTGTTTTACATGAAATTGAAAAATCAATATCATATAGTAGTTCGTAGTGCCTGCCTTTTTAAAAATCTCTAGTTTAGAAAAAAAAGGCCAGGTTTTTCGGGTAAAAAATTCCAATAAACCTATGAATGAAATTTGGTTTCATTCCACTTGCTGATTTTTACTTTGGTAGACAATAAACAATAGTTTTGAAAACATGCTGTACTCATCTAATAAAACATACATAGTGAATAAAAAATGCTTTTGATACCTATCCCATTTTGGAGGTTTTCTTTAACTCAACAGAATCAAGTGAAACGCATGATTTTATTCAATTCCTTTAAACTTGAGAAAACCTTACAATTTTGCCCCAGATTTTGTGGGAATTCCAAAAGAATAGAGTATTGTCCTCTAGATTTTCCCCAATTCCTGTTACTTCTAGAAAAACTAATGAAAGTATCCTTCAAGTGTTGTAGTTTACATAGGTTTTTGTAGTTTTCAAATGAAACAAAAATATAATAAATTTTTTTTTTTACTTTCAAAAAGAAAAATAAACATTCTCTATTTTCCAAAATTCAAAAAAAAAAAAGTAAAATCTTTGATTTTTCTTAATTCTTTTAAATTTTAGAAAATGTAACCACAGTTTTTTCGATTTGAGAAATAAAACGAAAATTTATAACATTGTCCTTTTATTTCAGAAATAAAAAAAAATAAAAACCCAAATAAAGTGTCTTCAAAGTGCTCATGGGCACCTTCAAGTGCCGTAGAGTATAAAAATTTTATTTAATTTTCTGTTTATTTCCCAATTTAAAAGAAACATAACAGAAAATCAAAGAAAATGATAACTTTTTCTATTTAAATCAAAGAATAATTCTTTGTTAAATCAATTGATTTATACACCATTTTAAAAATATTGATTAAATTTGAAAAACTTTTGGTATTTATTTTTAGCACCATTTAACTTGGTATTCAAAATATTTCAAATTTTTTAAAATTAAATATAAAAAAAAATATTGATAAAAAGGTATTTTCGAACTTAAATTATAGAATCTCTTGAAAAATATTACTTGACCCAAGCCCTTTTATGGATAAATAATATTTATTATCAGTGAATTTATCAAAAAGTGAAAAATTTTTCATAATGATCAATTTATTTTAAAGGCAATCATTTGAATTTTGTTGACTATTTTTTTTCTATTTTATTCGTGAAAGATGTTTAATATTGAAACCATAACTTGCTTAATCCCATGAAAACGGAGAATATTGTTATATACATACATAAATACATATACATATACATATACATATACATATACATATATATATATATATATATATATACTTAATTTAGAATCTCTTTATATCCTTCAAACAAATGAAATAATTAAATAAATTCTCAATTATTTTTGACATAAAATTACTTACATTTTTTTCGAATTATTGTTGAAAGGTGATTCAAAAACAATTTCTCTAGTTTACAGTTATGTTTTTTTGTTAATTTGAGAAATAAACGAGAAAATTAAATAATTTTCAATCTATTTTTCAAATTAAAAAAAACCACCGTTAGCTTTTCCAGAATTTAAAAGAATTGAGTAAAATCAGAGAAAGTATCTATTTTTTTCGAATTTTGGAAAATTTTGGCACTTTTCAGACATTTTACGACACATTTAGGCACTCTACTGACACTTTTTTCCATAAATTTAGATGTTAGAGTAAAATATTTGATTTTTCTACATTCCTAAAAGTTCCGGAAAATATAGACACTCATTGGAGTACAGAAACTCTAAAATTGTTTTTCAAGTTTTTTAATTTAGCTATAATTTAGGTAAGATTATAACTCAAAAAATATATTTTCTTTAAAAAATGTAAAAAATAGAAAATTTTTTCTTAACAAAGACAAAGAAAATGAGAAAGAAAAGCCTGGAATTAAAGAAAATATAAAATTTATAATAAAAAAGTAAAAACCCATTGAAAAGTTTAATTGAGCACCCTAAATGTTAAGTGGGATAGAGGTTGTTTCCATATATTATTTTAGATCATCCCCGAAAAAAAGCGTACTAATAAAATTATAAAGAAAATTAAAGATCAAAATTTTTTATTTTAATTTCATAAAAAAGGTTCTAAAATTATTTTAATTAACTGTTTTATTTATTTTTTTTTTTAATAATTTTGCCTAATTAATTAATCATCTTTTTTGATTTCTTAAAAAATTATTTTCAGATATTACTTATAATTTTATTTATAATTTAAAAAATAAATAAAATATTACAACCAAATTTAGAAACAAAAGATTTTTCACCCACAAAACTTTATTATTCAAAAAAAATTCAAAAATAAACACATCTTACAAAAAAATAAAATTGAAAAAAAAAAAAAAAAAAGAGAATGAAACAAGAAAAAGAACAAAATGATAAAATAAAATATTTAAAAAGAAAAAAGATATCTCATAGATTTAGAACATTATTTAAAATACAAATGGAAAAAAGGAAATCTAAAAGACAAAAAAAAGCATTAGAAATAAATTAATAAAATACTATCAAAATAACTTTTGGAATTTTTCAAAAAAAAAAAAAAAATAAATAAATCAATTTTCAAATTTTTATAAGTTACACAAAGAAAAATTAAAATGAGATTTCATTCAAACTTTTAATTCTTATTTTTTAATTGATATTATTGTTTTACCTTTCAAGATTTTTCAAGTAAAATATAATAAGAATTTGAATAATAAAAAAGAATATTAAATATCTTTTTGATATTGTTTCTCTTCAAGTCAAATTCATTTCAATAAACACTAATGTTTAAAATTAAAAAAAAAAAATAAAACAATCAATTTTAATAAGCAAAGAATATCAATTAAAAAAAAAGCAGAAAATATTGTATATTGATCTCGAAACATCAACAAAAAAATAATATAAAATATTTTTTTAAAAAAGTAAGAAAGAGGACATTCAATTCCCAATTAAAATGGTTTAGAATATATAATTTTGAAAACAATTGTGTAGGTTTCGAAGTGTAGTCCTTTGGCATCTTTTTCAAATCTCCAAGATTTTTTTTTCTTTTTTTCATATTCTAAAAAGATTCCTTTTTACTGAAAGAATATTTCAAAACCCATACTTTTGTTAAATATTGAGAATTATAAAATACCCATATATTAGATTAAATCAAATTAGATTGATTTTGTATTGAAAGAAAATAATTTGTTTTAAATTAAATAAATTTAACCCTTTGGAAATATAAACTATAAAAAGATAATTTACTTTTATGTAAATTCTGAAATTTAGTTAACTGTTTAATTTTTAAACATGTATTTTATTTTTTAGAAAATGAGTATTCTTTTGATGCATTTTTTCGTTTGATTTTTTTAATTTGAGAATGCTTTTTAATTTTTTTTTTTTAATTGAATTTTTTTCTGTTGAGAATCCTTTGTATATTTTTTTTCTAAATTTGAGATTCCATTTTTTGTTATTGAGATGTTGTAAAACTTTTTTTGCTATTTGAATTTTTTGTTTTGAAGATCCTTTGAATTTTATTTTTATACCTATAAATTGAGACATTGTGAATTGTTTTTTTTTCTTAATTTGAATTTTTTGTTAATTTGTTTTTTGATTTTTTTTTTTATTTGACTTTTTTGTCAATAAGATACTGTATTTGTTTTTTAGTCATTTGAATTTTTCCAACCAAAAGAATTTCAATTTTACATGATCCATTTTTGGTGACAAAGCCACTCATTGAAGTATGGAGTAAATCCTTGATAAGTAACTAGAACCTTAAAATCAAAAATTAAGAAAGGAATTTTTTCAATTACAAAATTGATGTGCCCTTTAATTTGGGAAAAAGTTTATTTATTGAAAAAAGAATAATTTAAAATTATATCAAAAAGAAAATCAAAGAAAAGAAAAGTAAAGAAAAGAAAAAAAAAAAAAAAAAAAAAAAAAGAAAAAAAAAAAAAAAAGGAAGAAAAAAACAAAATCTAAAAATGCGAATCAAAGCCCCATACAATTAGGAGATGGAAAAGTGTTCAATGACCCCCTTAGAAGAACCAGTTGTAATACCCTCACTCTTACTCCAGGACAAATCTTGTATTGAAGATAATTTATCAAAAAGTTTTAACTCTTTTATGGCCTCCCAATTTTTTGATTCAACTATCTGCACAGTATCAAGGTTGCCTATACATAAATGAGAACCTGTTTGGTCAAAATCGATTGAAGTTTTTGATTGATTATTCTTTTCAACATTTCCAAAAGTTTTCAGAACTCTTTGTTCCCTGAGATCCCAGATATTTACTTGAGAATCACTTGTCACCGATCCAAGATGTATACCATAATTTGAGCTAATAATTTGATTGATTTGAGTTTCATTATTATTTGAAAGTGTGAGCGCAATTTGTTCTGATCGAACATCCCAAAGATGAATCTCACCTTGCTGGGTGCCAAACAAAAACAGAATTCCATCAGGGTGGATGCAACTCGAAGTTATTTGATTGCTGTTATCATTAATGTGATTTGAAAATATTTTTTGTGTTTCAAGGTCTAATAACTGGAACATATTGTTTTTTGAATAAGTAAGCAGTGTTTGTTTGTCTGGATGCAAGCTCATCCCCATTATGGAAGAAGGATTTGAAACCTGCTTTTTGAAATTTGATTCACAGACAGTTGGCTGTTTAACTGATTTGTCAATATTATAATTATAGCATTCAACGGAACCTTGGGTAGTCCCAAGAAGGAAAAGAGAATTCGTAGGGTGCACAAGTAAGCAATTATTTTCTGATTTCTTCTTTGTTATTGCAAGGATACGGGAACTTGAATAATCACTTACACTCGCTTTCCCCTCATTTCCTAAACTGATGACTATATTTGGTATATTCTCGATCGTGCCCAAAGATTTGATGCTATGCTCTCCCTCCCCAAGTGCATTCTTGTTGATATATTTCTGTTTGAACTGTTTAACTTTTGGTAATTCAATGCGGTTTTTTCTAAGATTTGATCTCATTTTTTTTCTTTCTGTCGATAATCTAATTAATAATTGTAAAATTGGAAAATAAAAAAATTGTTCAGAAATAATTAATTGTTTGTGAAAAGTTTAAATAAATTAATATTAAAAATAAAAAAGCAATTAATAATTTCTTTTTTTTATTGTATTTATCTTTAGGGATATTTTTAAATTTTTATAATATTTATATTAATGAATAATTTTTTTTTTTTAAAAAAAGAGATTAAATAAATATCCTATTACAGCCGTTAGGTTTTTTTTAATTTTAGAATTCAACTGAAAAATTCAAAAATTTTCTTTTTATTTCTCAAATTAAAAAAAAAGCCGTTAGGTTTTCTTGAGTTTTCTGTTTATTTGTAAAATCAATAGATTTTCTCAAATTAAAAAAAACCTCAAGAAAACTAAGGCACTTGACGGACACTTTTCGTCCGGCTTTTAATTATTTTTGTTTTAATTGGAAAATCGATATATTTTCGAAACAAAACAAGAATTAAAAGAAAATTTCAAAAATTTTCTTTTTATTTCATAAATTAAAAAAAAACTAGGTACTCTACGGCACTTGACAAAACTCTGCGGCACTTGACTAATTTCTCAATTTTTGTTTTCAAATTTTCAAGAAAAAATCAGTATTTTCTTGATCATAATAATAAATGATAAAATAAATAATGAGTTTTTCTTTTGAATAATATCAAAGACGTCACCTTTCTGTGTAGTTCATTCGGAACTAATATTTTAGATCTTGAGAAAACTACATTGTATATTACCCAACTCTTGGCACCGCGTTAAAAGGAGTTTATTCCGATTCATATGCAGAAGTATTGAATTTAAAAGTTTTTTGTTTGTGACAAATTTTTGAAAATAACATTTTCTTGTTTTCCAGGTACTTTTACTTTTTTTTGTGTTGATACACTAAATTTCATAATAAATGGCCCAAGTTTGTTTAATTTATTTTAATTCTGATTTTTGAAAATTTTGATTTCTTTATTAAAGTTCCGAAACAATTCAAAAAACAACCTTTTTATTTTTTTCCTTTTTTTCCATGGCTGAAATTTTAATATATTGGGAAGAAGAGTTGCAAAGGAAAAAGATCAAGTGGTTACTTGCTAATACCGGAGATAATGAAACACAAAAGTATGCGTAACTTGAAAACAAAATCTAAATGGCAAAGACAAAAAATTATCAAAGGATTAAAGCAAACGAGATTCAAACACGAAAAGAAAAACAATGAAAATAATTAAACAACTAGCTTCCCAAAATGAATAATTAGGATCAATTATTAATTATCAAATTAAACTAAATTAACCCAAAGTATAGTGACTTTGATTTTTGGATGTTCTTAATTTAATCAAGTATTGGTTTGTTTTTTTTTGATTTTTTGCCAATTTCTTCTTATAAACTCCTTTTAAAATTTCTTTCTTTCTTTTTCTTTTTCTTTTTTCCTTTTTTCCTTTTTTCTTTTTTTCTTTTCAATTTTTTGTTTTTGCTTTTTAAACAAAAAAAAATTGGGGGTGTGTATGACTTTCCCTTGAATAATCGTGAAATTCATGATTTAAAGCTTAAATCCCTTTTGAGGAAATTTAAGTAAAAGGGTATTTAGAGTGTAAATTACACTTCTTCAATAATAATAATAATAATAATAATAAACAACCCTTTTGAAAAATTCATTAAAAATACAATTTTTTCATCTTTCTCTTTTGTACCATTTGAAAACAAAAATTTTTCTTTCAAAAAGCAATTAAGGTTCTAGTAATTTACCGTGGATTTGCTCCATACTTCAATGAGTGACTTGAAACCAAAAAAGGGTATTATGAAATTGTCCCGTCTTTTGATTGACAAAATTCAAATAAACAAAAAAACAAATCCAGTATCTTATTAACAAAAAATTCGATAAACAAAAAAAAAAGTTTAAAAGTATCAATGAAAAATTCAAATAACAAAATAAAAAATTTTGAGATCATCTCATTATCAAAAAATTCGATTAAAAAAAAAAATTTGAGAGGATCTATGGCAAAAATTTCAATTGAAAAAAAAAGTTTAAAAAGCATTCTCAATTCAAAACAATCAAAATTTAAAAAAAAAATTCATCTTTTCTCATTTTCTAATTTCCAAAGGGTTAAATTTCTTCAATTTAGAAAAAAATTTTTTTCTAAAAGTACACAATCAATTTAATTTGATTTAACCTAATATGTGGTTATATTGTAACTACCCTCTATATTTGACAGACTAAGGATTTTGTAACATTCTTGAGAAAATAAGAACTCATTTGATAATAGTAAAAAATGAATAAAAAAAAAACTTTGTGATCTCAAAAAGCGCCAAAGAGTGACACTTCAAAATTAACACAATTGTTTTCAAAACGATATTTCTAACCATTTAAATTGGAAATTGAGTGTCTCTCTTTGGCGCTCTTTTCTAAAAATGACCTCATTTTTGATTGTTGATTTTTGGAGATCGATCAGACTTCACAGGTTGGTTAGTTTTTGATTGGTATTAGGCACTCATTAAAATTACAAATTTTTTTTTTTCATTTCAGAAAAAAAAATTTCACTTTAATGACTCGACCCTTAAATTCATTTTTTTTTTTTTTTTTTATTCTCTAAACAAAAATTTGTTGGTTAAAATCAATGTACATTTTGCAAATAATTTTTGTTACTTTGATCAGAAATTAAGATTTTTTAATATATATTTTAAGTTGAAAAATGTGTTCGAATAATGAAATATTGTTTCAAAAATTGAGGAAACCACAATTCATAATTTTTATTTTTATTAATTAAGATAATTCATTAATCTTTAAAAAATCAGTTTGCTCCACGTTTAGTATATTGCTAGACTCAGTGTGACCACTGGTTTTTTTCATTATTAGCAAATTGGAAATTTTGATAGTTTTGTTAAATAATTTAAAGTTGTTTTTTGATAAAAAAAAATTCTTTTACTCTCAAATTTATTTTCACCAATTTTGATAAAATATCAATAAACAAATATTGAGTTTGTTAAAGTTTAAAATTGATTTTGCATTTTGTATTTTATTTTTTTTAATTGAAGAATCAAAAGTTCAGTTAATTTTATTTTTGATAATCTTTTTTATCGGGTTCTTGCCCTTCCTGTGAATTATGGGGAAAGTATCTTCAAGTTTTGTTGAGTGCTATTTTTTCTTAAATTCAAAAGAATTGAGTGAAATCTCTTTGATTTTACTCAATTCTTTTAAATTCTGTGAAGTGTTCTATGTTTTCTTGAGGTTTTCTATTTTATTTGAAAAATCTATTGATTTTCATTAGTTTTTTTTGAGTTTTCTATTTATTTGTGAACACGATCATGAAAAAATTTTTTCATAAAAAAATTAAATATTTGCTAATTTTACCCTTTTTAATAACTTCAATTAGAATAAAGACTAATAAAGGATCTTTGATCAAAAAATATTTTGTAATTTAAATTGGAAAATCCAATTTTCCAGGTTCTATTAATATTTTTTTTCAATTTAATAGTAAAAAATTTGAAAACTTTTTTGTTCACAGATAAGAGGCAATTTTATTATATTTTAATAGTATTTTAAATCTGATGAATATCTTTCAAATAGGGAATCAATCATTTTAACTATTAAAGAATTATTTGTTCTTTTGAATTGGAAAAAATATTTTTTCTTTGATTTTCCGTTCGGTTTTCCAGAATTTAAAAGAATAGAGTAAAATCAAGGATTTTACTCAATTCTTTTGAATTTTGGAAAACCGCCGTTAGCTTTTTTTTTATTTAAGAAATAAAAAAAAGCTAGGCACTCTACGGACACTTCCGTTAGGTTTTTTTTAATTTTTGTAATAAACAGAAAATTTTTGAAATTTTCGGTTTATTTCAAAAGGTAAAAAAAACCTAGGACACTCTCAATATTTATCATCAGTTATTTTTTTTCTGTGTTTGAGTTTTTTTAAATGAGTAGAGTGTTTTCAAAACTATTTGTTATTATCTATTCAAAAAATATAACTAAAGTTGAGTTTAAAGAAAATTCGTTGTCACATCATTTTAATTTTTTTTTACTCCAAAATAGACCTTTTTTTCTAGACTAGAGACTTTTCAAAATCGTAGTACTATTAACAACAATAAATACAACAGCCTCAAGATTTTTTAGGACTGGAATATTGATTATATTGTGAATAAACTTTATTAACAAGGGTGAAATGATAATTGAAATTGTAGTTTTGTCTAACTTTTTTTTTCAATTTTATTTTTTCATACTAGTGAAGTGTTCGAGGTTTTTTTGAGGTTTTCTTTTTTATTTGCAAGTGTTCTAGGTTTTTTTTACTTTTTGAAATAAACCGAAAATTTATTAAAATTTTCTGTTCATTTCAAAAATTAAAAAAAACCTAACGAAAATCGATAGATTTCACAAAGAAACAGAAAACCGCAAGAAAAGCTAACTTCGTTTTTTTTTAATTTTTTAAATAAACCGAAAATTTATTAAATTTTCCTTTTATTTTTTTTCCATTAAAGAAAAGCTAACACAGTTTCCCAGAATTCAAAAGAATTGAGTAAAATCAAAGAGATTTCACTCAATTCTTTTAAATTCTGGAAAAGCTAACGGCTGTTTTCTTGAGTTTTTTTTGTTTTATTTGTTAAGTGTTCTAGGTTTTTTTGAGGTTTTCTATTTTATTAGGAAAATCTATTGATTTTCGAAGGGGTTTTTTAGGTTTTCTATTTATTTGTGAAGTGTTCTAGGTTTTTTTGAGGTTTTCTATTTAATTAGGAAAATCTATTGATTTTACAAATAAACAGAAAACTCAAGAAAAGCTAACGGCGTTTTTTTTTTACTTTTTGAAATAAACCGAAATTTAAAATTTCTTAAATTTTCTATTCATTTCAAAAATTAAAAATAACCTAACGGAAAATCAAAAAAAAATCTTTTTTTCAATTTATATCAAAAAATAATTCCATAATAGTCAAAATAATTGATTATCCATTTGATCGATATTTATTAAATTTGAAATACTTTTAAAATATGATTATAACCTCTTAACTGTGTTAAAAAAAAAAATATTTCATAAAATTTTTTACTATTAAATTAGAACAAAAGCTTAATAGAAATTGGATTTTCTAACTTAAATTGTAAAATATCTTTAAAAATATTTTTTTAATCCAAGATCTTTTATTAACTACTAGTGTTTATTATAAATTGAAGTTATCAAAAAGTGAAAAATTAGCAAATGTTTAATTTTTTTTTGAAAAAATTTTTTTAGTGATCATTTAAATTTTTTTTTAGTTCCGTAATTCATATTCGGCAAAAATATTACCTAAAAAGATGACTGATCTTTTAATTTAAGCAAAAATATCGATTTTGGAATTTCAAACAAAAAAAGTATTATGGAATTTCTGTCACATAATTCATTTTATGTAAAAAGATTACGCAAAAACCCTGTTAAAAACATCAATACCGGGTAACTTGTATGTGATTTCTTTCATATTAAGTTTTAAAAAATATAACAAAACATTGTGATTTTTTTTTCCTATTTTGAATTTGGGTGTGACCAAATTTTTGGAATGGATTTTTAAACAATTTAATTTTTTTGCTACTAATCTACATTTTTGAGACAAATTTAAGAACGATATTTTGCAACGTTAAAGTTTTAATATTGATTGTTAGACCTTTAAATTAATTCGAAACGGAGTTTTTTTTCTAAAATTGTAACATTTTTTACTAATACAAAAATCATTTTTCATTGATTAGCATCAACTTTTTAATTCTTGACTAATCGAATTTTTAGAGACATTTGAACAATAGGAGCACTAATACAGTTCACCTTCAATAACACACAACTTTAATTTTAGACTTCTACGTGGTAGGAGCAAATTCCTTATAACATAAAATTAATTCAAAAATCAAAAATTAATTCCAAATTCCAACAAATCGATTGTTTCAACCAAGAAAGAAATTATAAAGTCTAAAATAAGGTTTTGCATTGTGTTGGTTCTTAATGTACGAAAGTTTGGTTTGAATTGAACACCACTTATGTTTTTTTTCAAATATTGACTGAAAACGAAAAGATGGTGTTCAATAAAAAATTGGAGTTGAATAGCCTTTTTCAAAAAGTTTAACTAAAAAGTTTTGAGATCAACACTTAGTTCAGTCAACAATCTTAACTTTACCCACTTTCAGTCTAACATTAAAAAAAAAGTAAAGCTTATATTTATTTAAAATGATTAACTTACTTTCACTCGAATTCAAATCTTATTGATTCTTTGCATTTTAAACAAAAGATTACTAAATAAGAAAAATTACAAGAATTTGGAAAGACAGAATAGAAGAAGCATTGCTGGTTTGTTGAAAATTTTTCAAGGAAAACCGAACCTGAAGAATAATTTTTTTGTTTGTTTGTTTGTTTGTTTTCTGATTGTTTGTTTGAAATTTTTTTGTTTGTTTTCTGATTGAAAGAGAAAAGAAACGTTAAGGATCTTGTTTTAAAGAAAAACGAAAAAGTACCTTTTTGAAAGTGTCACTATCTTTTCGATTCTTCCCTTAGGGATTTGGTTTGACTGTTCATTTTTTTGAAGCTCAATTTCCATTTGTTTTTCAATAGATTTTTGAATTTCTTGTTGTGTGGATTTTTTTTTGTTTTTTTTTTGGATCGGTTTTTCAGGCAATTGATATTTTGATAATGCTTCACGTGCTTCGTCTCTCTCAGTTATTAAGCGAGCAATGACTCTACACGCTGCGTCATATTCATATAAAGTTTTTGCTAATTCTTCTCGATTCTTTGTTTTTTTTTTGATTTGTGTTGTTTTTTGATTAGTTGTGATTATGCAACCAAAATTAGAAGAAACAAAAAAAAGTAAAACAGAAATTGAAAAGAAGTTGATGACAAAAAATTTAAAAAAGAAGGTGATTTTAAGAGTAAGGCTACTTTTTGAAGTGATTTTTTCAGTTCAAAACATTCAATAATTACAGAGTCCCATTCGGTTTGAAGAATTTCTACAAATTGTGGAATTGAGGTTAATTTGGGATTAATTGGGTTTGATGTTTTGGGTACCTTAATTGAAACAAGATCTTCTTTTTCTAAGCTTTCTTGAGTAACTGGACATGATCCTTTAGATTCAATATATTTTTCAATTAACTTTCTTTCGAATATATACCCACTTTTTGTAATAACAGGATCTTTTGCTGGTTCTCCAGATAATGAACAAAACATTAATAACAAAAATAAAATAAATAAAGGTAAAAAAATGATAATCAAAAAGTAATTGATTATTGTATTCTAATATTAGCTGAAATCGGGGTGGTATTAGTATTTTCAAATTGTCATAGTTTGTTTCAATAATATTCAATCAGTAATTAAATTATTCCAAAGTTTTGATAAAAACATATATTTTTTCTTGCAAATAAATATATTTAAGGTCAACAAACACTAAAGAGTGAAAAACGATTGTCTTGTGTTAGTGTACCGATTGTTGTTCTTTTGTTTCTTTATTGATTATCTTGAGCTTTGTAGGAATATGTAACAATTTGTTAGAAAATGAAATTGTTCATATTTTTTCAAAATCGGAATTGAAGGGCGCAAGAATACTGCCTATTCCATTTTTCAGACATAAAATTTCAAGAATATTTAAGGTACAAAAAAATTCACAAATTAAAGCACAAAATTCAAATTCTAGTAAAATAATTTGTATAAAAAAAAATGTGCTTTAATTTTGTGCCTTAATATAAGATTGTTTTTGTGTGGTAATTTTCGTTCAAAGTTTGTGTCCTAAAAAAGGGACTGGGCCTAATAGTTTGTTGATTTACAGTTGTTTTAAAAAAATTCTTTATTTTTTTAAAAACTTTTTTGGAAATTTTTAATTTTGCTAGAAATCAAAATCGAGAAAAATTTAGAAAATCATTAAAGTTTTCTGTTTAAAAAAAGTTGGGAATCAAACTTTACATTTAAAAACGAGATTGGGATGGGAAATAAAGCATCTTTTTTTAAAAAAAGTTTTCACTTCTTTTAATTGAAAAACCTTTCAAACAAAATGTCCTGGTTTTATTAAGGAAGTAGTTACATTTTATCATTTTGAGAAATCTTTTCTTTTGATATCCCCAATGTACAAAAGATTTTTTTAAGAGTAACAAGATATTGAAACTTTGACATTTAAATACCATTATTCCACAGCTCTATAATGAAAAGAAAACAAACTTAAATCAAAACAGAATTGACATTGTAATTTTTTTTGAACATTTTTTGATTCAATTTTTGTTTTTATTGAATTTATCTTTTGGATCTAGAAATATCATTAGGGGAGAATACTTGAAATTATTCAAACAGTAAAACAAAAAATAGATAAAAATGAGACTTGTATTTTAAACAAATCTTTTCATTAAGAAAACCAAACCTGAAAAATCAACTTTTCAAATAAAATTTTTGAAATCAAAAATGAAAAAAAAAAAAAAAATTGACTAAAGTCTTATTTCGAATATTTGTTCTTCTTCATCTTCTTAATTTTTTTGAAAATAAAAAAAGTTATTTCCTTGAATTACTTGCCTTATTATTATTTATTATTTAAAAAATCTATTTTTCTACAAATTTTCTTTTAAAATACATTTTTACAAGTATTTTTACCAAACAAAGCCAAAAGAAAGATTATTATTTCATAGATTAAAGTAAAGGAAATGAATTATCAAAATCAAAAAACAGTTAGAAATGATTCGGCCCAAATAAAAAGAAAAATCGAGAAAAAAATTTCAATCAAGAATTTGAAATTATTGTGACTTCTCAATTTAATTGAAAAATAACATTTTTCTAATCAAATGAAACTAATCAAATAAATCTTTTTTTCCCAAGATGAATTAAAAAAATATCCTATTACAAAAAAATGTAATAGAATTAGATAAATGAAATAACAATAAGAGTTTTAAAAACATTATGGAAATTGTTAGAAATTGGAAGTAATTTATTAATCAAAAAAAAAATTGAAACAAAAGTTTTTCCATTTAGAATTAAATTAAAAAAAATTAAAAAGAAGTAATTTTATCAAATTTTAAACACATCAAGAAATAAATGATTTTTATTGATTTTTTTTTTTGTTCAATTTTTTTATTATGTTGCTTTTCATTTTTTAATTTGGTCTGAAAAAAATATTATACTAGGATATATTCAACTCTAGATTTATTAAATTATTAATGTATGTATTTAATGAATTAGTTGAATAATTTAGTTTTATCTAAATTGTTACAACTCAAAATTTGAAAAAAAGAACGACTCTACTAAAAAAGAAAGCTTTAATAGAGATTTTTAATTTCGTCTCATTTTCACCATTTAATAAAATTCAAAATTCCCAAAAAAGTTTAAAAGGAATAACGATGTTTTTATAAAAATGACATAACCTATTATTATTACATCCACCAATTCACATTTTTGAAATAAAAAGTATAATTTCATTTTTGAACAAATATTTATCAATTCCTAAGAAGATAAATATCAACCAGATTATAAACCAAAATAACATGTAACCACCCCTAACACATTATTATTATTATTTTTTTTTTTCATTATTCAAGGATTATAAATGTTAAGTATGAATCTGGTAAGGAGGAAAATATTTTTTTTTGGTATTGAAAAAAAATATTTGTTATTTTGATATTTATTTTATACCAAATAAAAAATTCTATACAAGTGAATTATACTTGATCTCCAAAAAAAAAGATTGTAAACTAGGATATTTTATTTAAAAAAAATTTCAAACTCTAATTTTGACTGTTATGGTTTTTATTTTGAAGTGTCGAAAATGTTGGGAACTTTTTGAGATCCCATTTTTTTTTTTTTTTCCATATTTCTCATTTCCAAATAAGTTATTTTTTTTCTGATAAAATATAACAATTTCCTTACTTTATCAAATTTAGAGGGTTACTAAAGAACCAGAAATCAGATTAAGTCGAATCAAATTGATTGCAAACTTCAAGAAAGCAATTTGTTACAAATGAGAGAAATTTAAGCATTTGGAAATAGAAAATATAAAAAGATGAAAACTTTTTTTAGCAATATAAATTTTTATAATAGAGATCACTATCTAACTTTTTTTTTCAGAATTTTAATTTATATAATAGAATATTTGGAATTTATTTTCTTATTTAGCTTTTAATAGCAAGCTTATTCTTGTATATCGAGCAAAATCACCTTAAATAGCAACTTTTTAAATTAATAATTATTTTTTATATTCTTTTTAACCAACAACTAAATAAAATTTACAATTGATTATAAAATTCTGGAAAGATAACTTTGAAGTTTGCAACTTTTCATATTTATTGAAGAGAACAAGAGAACAAATCTACTCTATTGTTTTTTTAGAAAAATTTGAGTTTTTTTGTGAAAAATTTTTATAAGAAACGAAATTTTTTTTAATTTTTGAATAAAAAAATTTATTTAAAAATAGATTTTAATTTAAAAGATTCTTTTTGAAAAGATTTACTCGAGTTTGTAAAGTTAGAGTCAACTCTCTAAGAGTAATACTTTTTAACACACACAAGGGGTAAATATGAAATTAATGAATATACTTAAAAGTTCTTTTTAAAAATCTTTCGAATATTTTATGTACCAGAATATTAAATATATAAATGAATAATAAAATGTGATCTAGTATCTTTACTATATTTCAAAACTATAATTTTTTGAATTTGAATAATAATTTGGATTAAAAAATTTTCTCTTACTTTTTTTTTTTTATCTATAAGAACCTATATTATTGCTCAAAGAAATCCATTTAACTTTTTTTTTAGATAATTTTAAAATTCAGAACCACTTCAATAGTTATTCTGAAAATTCATTTTCTTTTACAGTTAGAATGTGAATACTCTCATTAAAATTGAATAATGTTGTTTACCATTAAATATATAGAAATTTTTAATTCAAGCCTACAAACAGTTCATTACAGTCAGTTCCACTTTTAAGGCACGAACTTTCAACGAAATTTAAGGCACAATAAAAATCTCAAATTAAGGCACAAAATTCAGATTACAGTAAAATAAATTGTAATAAAAAAAAATTCCAAAAAATGTGCCATAATTTGAGAATTTTTTCGTATCTTAAATTTCGTTCAAAGTTTGTGTCTTAAAAGTGGAACTGACTGTAATTAGAAGTTGAAAAAAACCCAAGATCTTTTCAAAGTCATTTTAAAACGATATTTTTATGATTTAATTAAGCACCATGATCGATCTTTGAGTAGATTATTAACTTTGCAATTGAGACTTATAAATGCTTAATAAAACAGATTAATTTAAAAATTTTGCTAATTAATTTTTAAATATCCATCAATGATTTAAGAAGACTAACCTTATTTCTGATCAAATTGAATTTTGGGATAATAAAAGATAAATTTAATTCAAAAAATTGATATAAAAATAGCTTTTTTAGGATTTTCATTCCCAAACATAAAAGTTTTTTTTTTTTTCGCCTTTCTCACTTTGTAAGATTACATAAAAATTGGAATTAAAAAAGTTAATACAGGCTTTGAGAGGTTAACAATTCTTCAAGTTTTTATTACTTGTTAAAAACTTTACATCTCTGCAAACAAATCCTATTCTATCCACACATTTTCTTGAGATAGTCAATAAAAAAATAGAAATTATCAGTATAAAACCTAATAAAAGATTTTTAAATGAAAAAACACGTATGGAAAAATACATTGCTAAATTACTTTTCTGTGTTCGTAATAAAAGAATTTTTTCTTTTTCGACCACTTTAAACTCTGACACAAGTTATATTTAACTTGAGTTATTCTCAAAAACTTTCCAATAATCACAAAATGAGAACATTTTTTTTTGTTTTTGGATCTTTTTAATATTTGTATTCATTTTTTTTTTCATTCTTTACACAAAAAACCGCCAAAGAAACAAAAAAAAACACTTTTATTATTATTGTTTTAGAATCCTTTTCAATTAAACAGTTTGATTTGTTCTCTTTTTTTCATCAAAACATAAAAAAGATTAAACAAAACAAAATAAAAGAAACAAAAAGAAAAAAAAAATAAAAAATGACTGATAAAATGATTGATCAAGTAGTTGGAATGGGATTTAAACGAAATGAAGTTCAGGAAGTGGTTGAACGAATGACAGTTATTACTATTGAATTGATTTTGGAAGAAATGTTTAAATTACAGAGCGGACAAACCACCTCTACGAACACTAATTACCCGATCGAACCAGAAAAAACAAATCGAAGTGATCGTAACGAGCCCGATGAAACAACCAGTTTACTTTCTAGCAATGGGGGAACGAACAAAAACGTAAGGCCAAAAGCACAAAAAATTACAACCATTCGTAATAAAGACCTTGTAAATGATATCAAATTTAATCAACCAACCAAAAATAAAAAAAGAAATCAATACCCAACAAACAGACTTTCAAATTTGACATTTAATGAGCCAAATCTAGCTGGTACGATGATAAGCCAAGAATCCTCACAATTTGAAAGTGACTTTAATCCCAGGAAGAGATCAAATTATGAAGCAATAAGTTCATCGAACGAAAATCCGACACATGAACATAAGCATGAACAAGAACAAGAACAAGAACAGGAGAAAGTGGGCAATTGGCATTATATCCCTTGGCCCAAGGATCCCTTTGAAAAAAAACGAATAGAAGGGGTACCAAGTGGGCTAATTAATGTAGGCAACACTTGCTATGTTAATTCCATGATTCAAAGCTATTTTATGTTACCACAATTCCGAAAATATATTATTCAATTTACACCAACAGAAACTGAATTTCAACAATTTGTAAATACAAAACTACTAAATAAGGAAAAACAAGAACAAAACAAAGAAAACCAAAATGAAAAAGGCAAGAGCAATTCCCCAATTAAAGAAATACCCGGTCTACAAATGATCCATGAACTTCAAATTTTATTTGGAGCAATGCTAATGTCCAATTTGAGGTTTGTTAACCCAAAAAAGGCAATAAAAAAGTTGTTTAATACCAATGATGTTGATAATTATTTTAAATTTGGACAACAAAACGATGTATTGGAATTCCATGATCACTTTTGTCAAAAAATTGAAGACGGGCTATTAGCTTTAAGAAAAATGAAACTAAATCAAAAGGAAGAAGTCAAAGAAATAGACATCGAAAAAGAAAAAGAAAAAGAAAAAGAAAAAGAAAAAGAAAAGGAGGAAGAAAATGGAAAGAATGATCAACAAAAATTCAGAAATTGTTCAGAAATCAAAAATAAAAATGTAAAAGGAAAAAATGGAAACCAAACGAAAGAAATTGAAAAAAAAAACGAAATTGAAAGCGGAAATAAAAAAGAAATTGAAAACGAAACAAAAAAAGAAAAGGAAATTGAAAATAAAGAAGAAAAAAAAAATAAAAAAAAAGAAGAAAATGAAAATGAAGAAGAAAAAGAACATCAAAATGAAGACAAAAATGAAGAAGAAACTTGGATGTCTGATTTATTTTATGGGGAATCAGTAATTTCCATTCGTGGTAATAATGACAAAAATGAAAAATTCGAATTAATTAATCATGAAAATTTAGGAAGAGTAATTTTAGACATTGAGCATGGTGATTTGTATTCAAGCTTAGACTCTTATACATTAGAAAAGGGTATTAAATATAAATTACAATCCAAATATAAAACAAGAATTTCTAAAGAATTAAGTTTTGAAAAGTTACCAAAAATATTAATTTTCCAATTACAAAGAGTAATTTTTGATAAGGAAACGTTAAGAAGTAAAAAAAACAATCAACCGTTTAAGTTTGAAAAATATTTATTTTTAGATCGCTATATGTTTCATAATTTAGAAAAAAAACGAAACTCAAGAAAAAGATTGAAGGAATTAAAATTAGAGAAAAAGCAATTAAAAATTGATTTAATGCATTTAAAAAAATATCATAATTCAGAACTTTCATTGACACAATCATTAGATCACGTCCAAACTTATTTAAACACAATTTTAAAAAGCTTCAATAGTATGAAACAAAATGATAATCAAAAGGAAAGCGAACAGGGAAAGGAAAGGGAAAGGGGCGATGAAAGAGGGAATGGTGGAAATGAAATTGATAAGGATTTACTTGGAAATCAAAATTCAAATGATTTACAATTGGCTTCACAAATCATTTTAAAACATAAATTATTAGTTCAAAAAAAAATTCAATCATTAAAAGATAAAATTAACGATATTAAAAATAAAATAAAAAATATTTTTATTACAGAAAGAAAGGTTGGATATACAATACATTCAGTATTGATACATAGAGGAAATGTGGGAAGCGGTAAATTATTACTTCATTATTTTTTTATATTATTCTTTTGTTTTTTTTTTTTTTTTTGAGTAAATTTTTTAGTTTATCGAGATCAAATACACTCACCATTTTAAAATTTGCCATTTTAACAAGAAATTATATATAAAAATAGAATTTTTGAAACAGAATTTAAATTCAAAAATTTGGTCATTTCAATTAATAAAAAGAAATTCAAATTCAAAAAAGAAATTAAAAAATTATCTATACCTTATCTTGTAAAACTAATAAAATTTAATCAAAGAATAAACAATAAAATTAATTGGAATTCGGAGAATTTAAGGCCTCTTAAAAAATAAATTTATAATTATAATTTTAATGAGTTGTTGAATTCTACCTAGACACTTTTCGTTAGTTTTTTTTTAATTTGTGAAATAAAACGTAACTTTTACTAAATTTTCTTTTTATTTCTCAAATTAAAAAAAACCTATCTGAAGTTTTTCCAGAATTAGAAATAAATTGAATAAAATCTTTGATTTTTTTCTATTCTTTTAAATTCTGGAAAACCGAATGATGATTTTCTTGAGGTTTTCTTATGAAAAGAAAATTTAATAAATTTTAAAGTGTATTTCTTAAATTAAAAAACACCTAACGAAAAGTGTCTAAATTTTACAGAATTCAAAAGAATAGAGTAAAATCGAACTGTAGTGTATAATTTTTAATTTGACAATACAAATGATATATGTCTTAATATATGGGTATAATGTTTTTTTTAAAGAATTTGTTTTAATGAATATAGACAACTAAATTTGATTAGAATATTGTTAAAATCAACCTCCAATTCACTATTTTGGTTCGACAAACCTCCAAAATCTTTTACTTAAATTCGAAAAAAAAAAAAAATATTTTCAACGTTTTATAATTTTGTAGTTACTAAAATCAAAATCATTTAAAGATCAGCCAATAAGGGTTTGAGTTTGCTGTTTTTTCGTCCAAAATTCGAATAAATAAAGAAAACCATTTTATTTCTTTGTAAAAATGGAAATTTCATTTAAAATTTTTTTCTTGAAAAAATACAAATCCTGTTTTTTTGTACCGAGTGGAAAACACTCCGCCAAAACAAAAAAATTTTAAAACCAAAATTGAAATTAAACTATTCTTTCTATGGGTTGAGAAAATAAATTGCTCTTTTTTGTTCTTTTCTTCAACTAAAAAAAGATAAAATATAATTACTACCAAACATTCAAGCTACAAACAGTTTTATTCCTGATGTGTATTTGTAATTTTTGAAATCCGTTTTGTAATAAATAATCTCAAAAAGTAAATCTCAGGAATGAAAATGAGTACCAAATCCCCGATGTCTATTATGGATTTAATTTTTGAATGAAAAATTTCACTTCAAAAAAAGCAATTAAACACGATTTTCCAGTCTTACTCTTCCCTAAATTCCGTTTTATGCTTTAGAATTTGAAATTGTAATGGTTGTATTCCAAAAAAAAAAAAAAAAATGAAATACCTTCTTATTTTTCGAACACTTGTAGTATTTCAAGACATTTAGTTTTTCATACAAATCTATTTTGTATCAATCTCTTATGAACAAAAAACCAAGTATCTAAACTTTTTAAACTATGTTAAATTCAAATTTCAAAAAGTAACTCTTCATGTTATTCCAAATTAATAGATTTTTAATTATGTTTCAAAAATATGCAAAAAATGTTTCAGTTTTTTCTCTTTGAATTTTTTTCTTTATTAGTTTATTGATCAACAATTCCCATTCAATTTTTAATAATAACATAAGAGTGAATATTATTTTTGGTGTCAATTACAGGAAATTAGAAAAAATAAAAAATACCGAAATTGTAGCGAAAGACATATATATTTTTTTAAACATTTTATTTTATTTTATTTTTCTTCTTCTTCTTTTTATTTTGAAAAAAAAAATACAAATATTACTTACTCCCATCTTGCAATAAACAAACAAACGAATAAATATAATATTTTTCAAAAGTAATCTAAACTAATATATATTAATTAAAACTAATGTTTAATTTTAATTTTTTTCTTTGAAATAATTTCATTCAATAACAAAACCTAATTTTGGAAAAATAGGACATTATTTTTCGTTTGTTTATGATTCGGTAAATGATAATTGGTGGAAATTTAATGATCGCGAAGTTACTTTAGTTACCGAGAAAGAAGCCATGAATGATTCTGTTGGGGATAAAAACAATACTACCAATGCATATTGTTTAATTTATGTAACCTCTGATTTTGATCAATGGGACTTATTAAAATCAATAAATGAGCACAAACAATTGATTCCAAAAGAGATATCTCTAAAAATCAATGAAAAAAATAAAGATTTTTTAAAAGAAATACAGTTTGCCGAAAAGATTAAAAAAAAGGAAAAATTTCAAAAAGAGCTTGATCAATATAAATTTAAAATGGAAAATCAATATGATCAAATTTCTGGTTTATTTAGATTATTTCATAAATCTCATAAGAATTATTCTTTAAAAAATTTTCTTAATTATTGCTATTATACGGAAAATAGTACAATTGCCAAATATTTAATTTTAAAGCAAATTATAAAAACCCAATTCAATATCGAAAGTATAACAATAAATAAAGTTGGAAATGGAAAAGAAAATGTCGATGGAAATGAAAACGAAAAAGACAATGAGAATAAAAATGAGCAAAATGATAAAAAAGAAACTATTCAAAAATATAATAAAGAAAATGATAATCAAAATCAAAAAGAAAATGTATCTAAAATAGAAAATGAAACTGATCTAAAAACCAAACAAGAAAAAGAAAAAAGAAAAAATATTAAATATTCTAAAAAAATCATTGAACAAATTTTTGAAGATAAAATATTGAATTTTGAAAAACAGATAGAATTAATTGAATATAATTATTCCCAATATAAATCGTGTCATGACCAACTGAGATCTTCATTTCAAAATATGCTTATTGAAGATTATTTCCAAGCAATTCTTGAAATCAATTCTGTTAACCACAAAATTCAAAGGCATTCCATTAAATATATTGATTTCAATTTTGAAAAAATAATTAATATTTGTTTTAATGAAATAATGAATAATTCAATAGATAATATAAGTATTGCTATCAAAACTTCCAACGAAAAAATAGATGATAAATATTTTTATCAAATTAAAACAGCATATAAAATTAATAAATTTTTTACTTTGAAAAGAAATGAAAATATAAAGGATAGAAAAGATCCAATTTTAAATATCTTATTTCCAGATATACAAAATAAAAAATTTGATCAAGATTTAAATTTTAAAAATAAAATAAATCAATTAAAACATAAAATTCAATCATTTGAAAATCACAATATTGAACATGTAAATAAAATTCAAGATATTTTGGATTTTGTTGATAATAAAAACCATTTTGATGAATTTAAAATTCCCTCGCCAGATACTAAAAAAATTCAAACCACTAAAATTAATACTTACACCGATTATAAGAACAATTTAAAATTATTATTCAAGAAATATCCCATTTTAAAAAAAAATTGAAATTGATATTTTTGTAATATTTTGATAAGTTTATTATAATATTTTTAAACACAACTAGAAATGGAAATATAAATATTTTTATTATTTTTTTTTTTTAATATATTACTCTCTACAGAAGGTAATTAATTTTTTTTTAAAAAGTATTTGCATTTTTTTTTTTTTTTTTTTCATTTATTGCTATTTTAACTGAATTTGTCTTAATTTCAAAAAAAAAAAATATTTTTTTTTTAAATCAAAGTAATTTTTTCTTTTTTGTCTTTAAAATAAAAAAAAAATATGAATTTTTTTTTTTTCTTATTGAAGAAATGTGATTTGACAAAATAACCAAATTTTTTTTTTTTATTTCTTGAAAAAGAAGTGTAAATTACACTCTAGAGGATCTTAGACTTAACTTTCCTTTCAGAGATTTAAGCGTAAAATCCTAGATTTCACGATTATTTATGAAGTAAAATAATTTCGAAACTTTCAAAGTTTTAAAATTAATTCATTAAGTTTTATTTCTTTTAATTTGTTATGAAATATTAATCGATTTTTTTCAGAGGAAGGACATATCCATAAAAAAATGGTAAATATTTTATATTATTTCTTTTTGTTTACATTTTAAAATTAGAGAACAAAATTGATTTGGGTTTTGATTTTGTATATAATAATATCTATTTATGCAATTAGTCAATTTTCTTAATTTGAGGATTATTGGGCTTGAAGGATAACTTAAATATCTATCGTTATTTGTGCAAAGTTGAGAAAACAAGTACAATATTTTTCTTGATGGAGTGATATTTATAGCACCGAGAAAGAAAAAAAATTTACTTGTTATCAAAAGAATGAGTCAAATTTTATAAGTTATTATTAGTTGAAAATGTAAGGATCTTCGAGGAAAAAAAAATAATTAAAAAAAAAATAACATAAAAATCAAAATAATTCTAAAGGAGGTAAGCTCATTTTTTATTTTTTGAGTGTCACCATTTATGTGAAACTGAATTCTTCAAATCAATTCTTTGGCCAAATATATTGATATTTTCTTAAATACTAGAGTGTATTATATTATAGTATAAGATATTTTCATACCAATAAAAAGACGTAAATCAAAAAGATGAAAAAATTGATCAAAAAAAAAAATAAATAAAAATCATTTATTTCTTGATCTTATCGATAAAATTTTCCACAATTACTTATTCTTTATTTGGTTTTATTTTTAATTCCGGATGGAAAATACTTTTGTTTGAAAAATTTTTGAAAAACCAATTACTGTTTATTTCTAAAGAATTTCCAAAATGAATTTAAAAATGTTATTTTCATTTAATATACATAAGTTTATTTTTAGTTCCGAAAATCAAAGATTTTTTTAATTTTTCTTGAAAATAAGGGTTTAAAGGACAAATTCATTTGATTTTATAATTATTTATTTTTAGTTAAAATGAGAAATCAAAAAAATTCTGAATCTGAAATTTTTTCTTGAATTTTTCAATTATTTTGATTTGAATATTTTGTAACTATTTTTTGATTCCAAGAATTCAAACCCTTTATTTTAATTTTTGAAATGGTAATTTTTGTTTTGGCTTGGTTTGAGAAAAATATTTTAAAAAAGAATTTTGAAAGTAAATTTGTCACAAAAGGTTTGTAAAATAATAATAAATAGCAATGGGGCGAGAAATTCAAGGAGAAAAAATAGTTTGTATCCATGCAAACTCAGAAGATAATGAAAGAAAACCAATCTTCAAAAATAGGCTTTTATCGATTTTTTTTTTTTCTCGATTGATTTCAACAAATTTATTTGTAAGGATGATCTGTTGTGTTTGGTATTCTAAAAGCAAATATTTGTTTCAAATATACACCTTATCGGGTATATTTTTTGGTTTACTGTTTGATTAATTTCAATCATTTATATAAACACATTTCTAGATCCAAAACAAAATTTAATCAAACCAAAAATTGAATTAAAAAAAATGTTAAAAAAATCATAAAAATTTAAGATTCAACTCTGAATTACTTTGATTCGTTTCACGAATAAAGTAGTGAATGGTATTTTAGTTTCAAATTTTCACTATCTTAAGGCAATCAAAAAATATTTTTCAGTTGTGTGAACACAATTAAAAATTTTCAATTTGGTAAAATGTACTTACTTCCTTAATAGTTTTTTTTTCATTTTTTTTAGATCATTAAAGTTATGTGAATTTTAAATTCCTAAAAGTATTAAAAGTAATTATTCTCAACTAAAAAATTAACTTTTTCTCAACTACATCCATTTTCAATAAGTTCTTTTCTACCAGAATCTTTAATCTCTCAAAATTAAAAATCGCTACATAAAAAACACCATTTTAATTCTATTTTTTTAAAAAAAGTAATAGCTGGTTAATTAAGATCTAGAGAAAATTCACATTTCTTCTATCCCTCTGTCTCTTTTATTTTTTATGTTCAGAAACTTTGTGGAAAAACTCACTCAGTTATTTCTCAAAAAATTTCAAAAAAAAATCAAAAAAATGAGAAAAAAATAATAAGACTCATAATCAGTAGGGTATTATCATACAAAGATCTTTTTTCTGGAAATAACAAAAATAAATAAGCCTAGAAAAAAGGTTATTTTTTTTTACATTTTTTTTAGCCTAGTTTTCAACAAACAAAAATATTTCAAATAATGTTTGGGTTAGTATAAAAATCAGATTTTAATTCTTTAAATGTAAACTTGAAACAAAATAATCAATTTTTCCAAATATACCGCTGAAAAAGCTTTCAGGTGTAAATATTTTTCAAAATGAAAATTATTTTGACATAATTACCAAAACACTTTTTTTATTGGGTCAAGTTTTTAAGTTAAATATGATGATTTTAGTCTATATTTTGAATGAAATATTTGAAATTGGATTAATATAATTTTATTTATTCAATTTATAAAATCAAATATTGAAGAAAAAAATAAAAAAAAAAACAAAAAAAGAATAAAAAAAATATAAAAAAAAAAAAAAAAAGGAAAAAAATATAAATATAAATAAATAAAATCTTGGATTAATAAAAAAGGAATTTCTCAATTAACGATCCCATCCGTCAACTTGCAATTTTATAGCAATTTCATAAAAATTAACAATTTCTTGATTAATTTTTTCAAAATTTTTCACATTTTTAGATTTTTTTTTTTTTTTTTTTTTCTTTTGGGTTTTGTTAAAATTCTTTTGGAAACTATTATTCATTTGTTGATTGTTATTATTTTCACTTTGCAAATTTTCGTTTTCAAATTGTTTAACTTTTGTGGGATAATTGCCGATCAAATCTTTTAAAAAAATGGCACCTTTGATAAATATACATTTACAAATTAATTCAAAGCAAATAATTTGAAATTGGAAAAGTGTGCATTCAGGTATTAATGACTCAAAATGCTTTTGTGGCGTATCAATAAAGTTGAACATCAAATCACAATATATTAAGGCTTGGATAAACTGATTTTGCTTCATTTTAATTTTGATTAAATTAAGTAAAGAATCTGTTTTATTAGCTGTTAAATGAATTTCGTTTTGGAATTTTTTTGATTTGAGTGTGTTATAAAATGATTGCTCTGCCATTTTAATATCTTGGAGTTTGAGTGCAAGCTTTCCAATTTCTTCCCATTCACGAACTGTTCTTTCAAAGGTTAGTCCAGACGACTGCAAATTGTTTTCTTCCAATTTTAATACTGACAATGTTGAAGAGTCATGATAAATATGATTTAAAATATTTGCTAGCCATTGTTGATATGTGTAAGTTTGCCATTGTGGAATTATCTCTGGTTCTGGTGCTTTATTAATTGTTGTTTTAATACTTTTGAATCTTTTATTTTTATTCATATTATCATTAAAATTATCATCATCATCTTCTGAATATTGATAAATTTTATAATTATTATGATTATTTTTTTTGGTTTGATCATCCTTATTATTTTTTTGATAACCGATTATTGATTTATTAACTGTTGTACTTTTATTTTTCGTGTTAAATGATCTATAATCAAATGAATTATCTTTTTTTATTTTTTCTTTCCCTTCTTTTTCATTCACTTCTTTTTCTTTTTCATTCTCATTTTCCTTTTTCTTCTTATTCTTCTTTTTCTTACCCTTTCCCTTTTCGATTCCATCAGAGTTGTTATCATTATCATTATCAATATCATTATCATTTTTAGTATTATATTTATTTTTCTTAACATTATTAAGAAAATTTCCATCGTCATCATCATCGACGTCATCAGAATAATAATCAGAAGAAATTATTCCATCATTATCTGCCTCATATCCATTCAAAAACGTTTTGAAGGGCAATTCTTTTTTTTTTAATTTTTTTTGAGTTTGTAATTGATTTAAAATTGTATTTTTTTCTTCGTTTCTTTTCACCAAATTTTGTGATTCCCACTCATCGTTATATTGTTCATCGCTTGATTTTTCATTTTGTATTTCGTGTTCAATTTGTACCCATTCCTTATTTGCAAGCTCGGAACCAAATTTGACTTTTATTATCCCCTTTTTCACACCAGAATCTCTGACATTTTCTAAAAACACTTCGTCTCTGAGTTCGACGATCCTTTTCCAAGTAACCTTTGAAAAAAACTGGGCAAATATTTTGTAAATTTTTAATGGTAGCCCTTCAATAATTTGAAATTTGTTATTCGTGTTTTTAATAAATAGGCCAATGCCAAACTGGTTGAAATCTTCAGAGTCCCTTTTCCTTTTCCTTTTCTTTTTCTTTTTATTTTTTTTTCTTTTATTATTTTCATTCAGGAAATTGTTGGAAATAAATGCGCTATTATTGTTTTTGTTATTCCAATTTTGACCGTCATTATTAAAATTGGATTGTTGATTATTACCATAATTGTTAAAATTAATATTTCTTTTATATGTATATTTTTCTCCATCTTTTGAATATAAATCATCTAATTCATCAATTATCGCCTTGGAGCCAATCCTACTTTTCCTTCCATTCCAGAAGGTAACACGTATGATGTTAAAATCATTATTTTCATTGATATTGTTATTATTATTATTATTATTATTGTTGTTGTTGTTGTTGTTGTTGTTATTTCTTTTCTTCGAATTATTATCAAGTCCAATAATATTTTCATACTCGTCATAATCTTCATATTGTTGATTAAAATTATTATAATTAGGGTTACTCATACTATTGTTATTATTTGCCTGGCCATCAAGTCCATTAAAGCCATCGAATGGGCATTTGTTGATCGCTATGAGTGTTCTATTAAAATTTTGGTTATTTAAAGAAATTTTGGCAGACAGCAAAAAAGTCTGTGGCATAAAGGGGAATAGCGTTTCTAACTTTTTGACAATACTGACAACTTTTTTGTATTTGCCCAAGTTTGCCAATGTTTTGAGATATTCCCTGTTTAAAAAAAATGAAAATGGGCGTTTTTTCAAGGCCTTTTCAAGGATCTGCTTACCCTTTTTAAGCTTGGATTGCGCCCTATAGCACCGGGCGGCAATCCACAGGAATTCTGGCTCGTTTGTTAGTTGTGAAAGCCTTTTGAAAAGCTTCCTACAATATGTATACCTCTGCTGTTGAAATAAAAATTTCATAAAGCCATCAACCAATTTGTTTGATGTGACGGTCGGGATTGTCCTCATCTGATCAGTGCCCAATGTTGCACCGTGACGGAACATTTCAATGAGTGCGCATTCCAAGACCTGTGGCTGTGGATCCAGGATGTAGTCGTCAACTAAATTGATGGACAGCCATTTGTCAAAAAAAAATGTGATCTTGGGCTCGTTCCGTAATTGGTTCCACCTTAAGAAGGAACTCAGCATGATCCCTTTCCAAAAGTTGGGTTCTGGATCCTCTGTTTGCTTGTCGTCCTTGTCAAGAGAATAACACAACAGTTGGTTGGGCAGTGTTAACTTCACCACCAGGTCCTCCTTTTGAAAGGCATTATAACTGACAAATGTTAATGTCTCGATCTTCCATTGCTTTTTTTTGTTTTTTTTTGATTCCTGCCCAGGCTGGGTCAATAAGAGCCGTGCAAAATATGCTGCGACGCTGGAAACAGACTCAATCCTGAGCCCATGCACAAGATGACAAAAGCCCACCTTTGTTTGGCTTTTGGTATGTGGGTTGATCTTTTGCAGATGACACAGGTCAGGTGGCCCAAGACTGTTTTGACAATTTTTGCCTTGCTGTATTCGATAGTTAAACGAAGAATAAAACTCGTCTTCAACACATTCACTGGTTGAAGTTAAGTAGTCCATCAAAAAGAATTAAGTATAAGGAAATACAATGAAAAGGATTTATATTTCCGAAAAAATAAAAGTTAAATAAAAATCAAAAAAAAATGACAAAGTAAAATTTTTTGAGGTCAAGCTTGTTCAAAGGGAAGTGATTTTTTTTAAAATTCTTGAAAATTGTAGTTGTATGGTTTTGTGAAATGCTGTTTGATTAAATATTTACAAAAATTTTAGTTTTTTTTTTGTTTTTTCCTTTGAAATAACTTTTTATTTTTTCAATTTTTTTCATTTTTTGAGTTCAAAAAGTGATAACACGATAAGAAAGTTATAAACTAAATCTTGTGATATTCAAAGTAAAAGATCTGATAAATCAATTTTTGAATGATTCTATGGAAAAAAAAAGAGTTAAATCTTAACTAAAAACAGTTTTTAACAAACCAAGAGACTATATTTTCCATCTAGGATTGGTGTTATTTGAAAAACCAGAATTTACAAGATTGTTTCACTTTAAAAAGTTGTAGAAAAGGGATAAAAATTTGAGAAAAAGTTATGATAATTACAATAAATTTAAGGGTGTTAATAATTTGGGTAAATCACTATGTTTTTAAATTAAAATTGATTTAATTCAATGTTTATTATTAAAGGAACAGATCTTAAATATTACATATTATTCCAAAGTATTTATTTTTGTAAAATTATAGATTGGATAAATTGATCATTTACACAAATTATAAGATGTTATTCAAATAAATCCTGTATTTTTTTTTCTTCGTATTTCAATTTAACATACAATTTAGTATTCGATGGTAAACCTACATTCAAATCATTTTTAAAAGACAAATTCATATTATTAAGAGTCAATTGTAAATTGTGAATAAAATTTTATTCATTTGTTCTCTTGATAATTAATATCCAAATATTTTTTAAGTAAAATTTTTGAATTTGATCCTTTATTTGGAAAATTTCTTTTAGAAATAATAAAACTTCTACAAAATCAATATCAGATTCAATTATCTAGTTATTACTGTTTTCTTTTAATTTGAAATCTACAGATTAAAAGATAAAACTAGACTTTTTAATTTGAAATTGGGATTAATCAAATATGATCATTTATATTAAAGCAATCATTTTTTTTTTTTTTTTTTGAATGATTGAGAGCTTTATTATACCTAAGAATAAGTTATACAATATATTAATCTATAATATTAGTAATTTGTAATAAATAAATATTGTATTATTTTTTGGGAGTTTAAATGGTCCCAAAAAACACATGTCAAGTATATTTGAACTTAAAATTTTACTTTTTTTTTTTGGTAAGGATCCAATAAACTTATTTTTATATTTATTGGATTAATAAAATTTTCAATTCTAAACATAAAAATAAAAATATAATATTACCATAATATTAAAATTAAAGATTGATAACCTCAAAAAGTAACTATTTTTTCAAGTTTTTAATTTCAAAAATTTATTTACAAACAGACCTAAAAAAATTGATTCGTTTTTTCACTTTTTTTTTGATTAAAAATGAGTCTTATTGTTAATAAAGTTTAATCTTGAGAAAAGAATTTATAGTATTATTTCTATATTAATTATTGATTTTTGTCATAAAAAGTATATATAAAGATTACATAAAAATAGTTAATGATTTGATTTTACATACAGCCGTTCCAAGTCTACCATAAAACTTTAAATAATACAAAATTGATTTTTCTATTCTTATTTTCTATTTTCAAAAAATTCCGAAATAAGAGTTATTATTCAAAAAAAAATTTCAATAAATGAGCTATTATTCAAATTTTGAAACATCAATAAAAAAAATTCAAGATCCCTTGAAACTTAAAAATTATTGGTCCAAAACAGTAAAAAAAAAATATCAGTATTGACTGATCTTGAAAAATTTACCATTTAGGAACAATATTTTAAAGTGCTTCATGAATCTTCAAAAAAATTTTTATTGATGTTTCAAAATTTGAATAATAGCTCATTTATTGAAATTTTTTTTTGAATAATAACTCTTATTTCGGAATTTTTTGAAAATAGAAAATAAGAATAGAAAAATCAATTTTGTATTATTTAAAGTTTTATGGTAGACTTGGAAAGACTGTAATATTATAAGAAATATATTCTTAATTAGTTGAAAATATTACCTTTATTCATCATATTTAATTATACGTACTGATTTATTTCAAAATATATTTATATTTGTTTAAGGTAAAAAGGTAGATAAAAGTTTTTTGAAATACAGTCAGTTCCAATTGTCAGGCATAAACTTTAAATAGAATTTAAGTCACAAAAAAATCACAAATTATATATACACATTTTTTGGATATTTTTTTTACACAAATCATTTTACTCAAATCAGAATTTTGTGCTGTAATTTTGAAAAATTTTTGTGCCTGAAATTTCGTTCGAAAATTTGTGCCTTTCAATTGGAACTGGTTGTAATCAATAAAGATTTTTGATAAAAAAATCAAGAATTATTTACAAGATGATCAGTTTAACTTTTTAGTCACAAACTTTCATTAGGGATATAAAGTAAAAAAAATCTCAAACTTAGGCACCTTTTTTAATTTTAGTAAAATAATTTGTGTAAAAACAATTTCAAAAAAAAAAAATGGATTTATGTTTAGATTATTGTGTGACTTGAATTTTACTGGTAATTCTACCTTAAAAGTGGAGCGGAATGATTATAATTTTCACATTAAAGGGGTAGTGTTGAAAGGCGTGAATTATATCTGTTTAGGGGTTTTTAATCGATATTAGAAGGAAAAATTGATTTTAGGAATTTTCAAAATTGAAATTATTTTTTACACTTTTATTCTTTTTTTTTTTTTTCGATTTTTTTTTATCAGAGTTCATTCAGTTTGAAAAATTTTTTTTATTATAAGATCGATAGTCACTTGGTAAAAACATGTCATTCTAATGTTACTGAAATAGTAAAAATGATAGTACAGAAATGATCTTTATTTCTATTGGATTTTTCTTGATCATCAATTAAAGATCAAAATGAATAAAGTTGTTTTTCACAATAGCGTCTTTAAATTTTTGATTTTTTTTATTTTTCTGAAAATCTATTGATTTTTTAGTTGTATTTCAGATGGATACCAACTATACTTTTGTGTCTATTATTCATTTTAATTGTTAATTATTCTCCCGAATAAAGTATCAAGAATAATTGATTATTTGAAAAAAAAAATTCTGGTCCCTTTTGACCAAAACCAAGTTTATTAATAAAGAAAATGAAGAATTATTTAAATTTATTTAAAACTTTGTTAAAGAATAATACATTAATTTATAAAATCTAAAAAAAAATAATATTAAAAATATAATACCATAAAACTGTTTAATAATTAATTTTAATTTAGTAAAAAATATTGGAAATTAATAAATAAAATATTTTTCAGTCAAAGGGGTCCAGTTGTAATGGTATAATACACGGGTTTAAAGGGTTTACATAGATATTAGAAGAAAAATTTTATTTTGGAAATTTCCAAAATTGAAATCATTTTTTCACATTTTTGTTTTTTTTTTTCGATTTTTTTTTTAAAACGTCATTCATTTGCTAAAAAATTTTTTATTGCAAGATCAATAGTAATCTGGTAAAAACATGTTATTCTAATGGTTATTGAAACCATGTAAAGATTTTTGAGAAATAATATTGATTTCCTTTGCAATTCAATTCGATCTTTGATCTTGATATTTGTTTAATAAATGTGAAAAATTTTCACTTCATTTTCATTTCCTTTTTCAAATAGAGACCACAAATACCAACAAACTTTGTTTGGAGGCTTGATTTCTAAAAGAAAAGTATGGAAAATGATGTGAAAAATGTTTCATATTTATTATTCAAATACCAGTAGAAGTTCAAAACGAACATCCTTGTTTTTCTCAAGGGGTCCCTGAGAATTTGAGTTTTTCAATTTTTAAGAAAATTTATTGATTAATTAGAATTATTTCAGACATATATCAACAATTCTTAGATGTGTATTATTCTGTTTATTTCTTATATGTTCTTCAAAGGTCAATTGTATAAAATAATTGATATTTGAAAAAAACGTTGGGCCCCTTTGACTGAAAGAGAGTTTACAATTAAAAAGTTTCCAACAAAAATTATATTAAATAGTATAAAATTTGAAGTTTATAATTTTAATTCTTTACAAGATACGAAGTAAAAAAACAAAATTAAAATTTACAAATTAATAAAATAAAAATATTTTAAAAAAATTAATAAAATAAATCTTTTTGAAACGCAAGTTCCCTTTTTTTGTCAAAATTATCACTGATTTAATAAAAAAAAGAAAACGTAAATGATTTCAAAAAAAAAACATTTTAGAAAATTAACCGAAAAATAAACAAGGGTAAAAGAATATCTACGTCTTTTTAAAAAATTTTCAAAGCACATTTTATTATTAGATCAAAAGATCAATAGAAGAACAATAAAATTTATTAAATAAAGAAATATTTGATTTATTCACGAAACTGTAGATGTTTGGAGTTTCATTAAATTATTTGCCAATATTCATTAAGAAAAATCGGGCAAGATTTTTTTTTCTTGGGTAGATATATAAAGAAACTGAATACCCTTGGAGGTTAGTATCAAATTCCCAATTTGGTTCTAAAAAAAAAATTGGATCCGAGAAAAGATTTTTTTGATTTAATTTTTGAAGAAAAAATTAAAAAAAAATATAAAAATCAAGAATTCTTTATTGTGACAATTGATATTAAAAAATACTTTGATACAATTAGTCATATATTATTTCACTATGCACTCGATAAATATATCAAAAATTAAAAAATTAAAAAGTTGGAGAAAAAATTGTTATAATAAATTTGGAATTGGATTTTTTTAATTAAATCTACTCTATCCTTTATTATTGGGATATATCAATCATTTTTCAATATAAAATCATAAAAGATTTAGTCCATCATTTTCAGATGTTTGCAGATGATTTGATTTTAATAATGGAAGATCCAATTTCAGAAATTGAAAAAAAATCAATACTAATTTATACAGTCAGTTCCACTTTTAAGACACAAACTTACAATCAAATTTAAGGTATAAAAAAAATGTCAAATTAAAGCACATTTTCTTGGAATTTTTTTTTTACAATTTATTTTACTAGAACCTGAATTTTGGGCCTTAATTTGAGATTTTTATTGTGCCTTAAATATCGTTGAAAGTTTATGCCTGAAAAATGAAACTGACTGTAAAATTTTTCAAGAATTTGGAATAAACCCAAATATTGATAAAAAACTAAAATAAAAAACTTTATCAGAAATTAAATATTTAGGAACATGGTTAGAAATAGAAAAAGATTTACAAATAACCTCAAAAAAGTAATAAGATAGCTTTTAAAACAATTTAAAAAAAATTTTTAATGTTAAAAAAAAACTCACCCATTGGGTAAAATTACAAATGTCCAAATTGGTAAAGACTAACCAATTATTATATAAATATTAGTTTTTTTGAATTTTGCTTAAAAATGATTTCGACTCGATAGATGTTTAAATAAATGAAAAAGTAACATAATTTTACAAAATTAATTCACACTCTCCAAGAATAATTTATAAAACTTAAGAAAAAGATAGATCAAGCCCGAATTTCGATCTATAAAAGTAGATTCAAACTCAAAAAAAAAAAAAAGAAAATTCGAATCAAAACTATTACAAAAAATATCAAAATTGAATTTCCTTTTCCATAAAAATTTATTTCAAAAAAAATAAAAAATCAATATAAAAGTACCTATTATATTAATTAATACAATACCAAATATTATTTAAAAGTTTTTTAATATATTTAAATTTTTTTTTACAAGAATTAAAAAAAAATCTCATAAAAAATCGAAATACAAAAAAAAAAAAAAATAACTAAATCCTACAAACATTCAATTATTATTAATTTAACAAATTATTTTTATTGATCAATTTAAAAAAAAATGTTTTTTGTTATTTTTTTTTACTATGTGAAATTAATCTTAAAAAAAAAACTATAATAATTCCAGAAATAATTATTCAGGATCATTTACATATTAATAATTCTTTTTACTGGTGATTGTTTAAAAATTTCTAATCACAATATCTGCTTGCAATATTCATTAGTGAAAATTTTTTCATTAAATATTAGATCAAAAAAAAAAAAATTGATAGATAAATTTTAAAAAGAAAGAAAAAGGAACAATAAAGTAAAATCATAAATTTTTTCAATGATTATTTTTTTCGAGAAATATTCAAAAGGGGTATTTAAAAGGAATACAAATAAAATAATAAGTTTTATATTCACCCATAAATATATCAATAGACTTATAATAAGAATAAAGTATATTTTTTGTTCAAGTTTGATATTTAGAATAAAATTCTATCTTAAATAAAATCTGAAGAGTTCAATCCTCCAGTGTCAATATTAAGGTATTGGTTTTCATCTTGGAGATAACTGCTAACTTGGTTTTCATCTTTTTTCTCATCTTCAATAACCCCCTCATTATTAATTTGAATATCATTACTTTGAGCATTCACAAAATAATTTTGCTCGTTATCCGATTCAAAATCCAATTCCTTGTCGATTTGATAATTTTCTTGATATACTTCAAAATATAAAAAAGGGTTTGTAATTAATGGGCGAAAATAATAACTTGGGAGTAGTAAAAAAAATAGTTCAAAAAGTTCAGTAAATAAAACTATTATCCATTCTCTTGACCAATGTAATATTGTTGATTGTATGATCAATAGGATTACTGGTATAATCAAATAGCAAATAAAAAAGCACCTTATCTTTCTATATCCAATATATAATTGGTGTTGACTTTGTGTTTTATTTGGAATTCCATTTCGTTCAATTTTTGGTCTTAACTGTTCAAATATTCCATTAAATGCTGCAATAACTTTTAAATTGTTTTATTGGTTTTTTATTTGAATGAAATAAGGTATAAATTAAATTGTTTAGAAAAGTTTTGTTGATAAATTTTTTTCAGTGAAAGTCCAGTAATAAAAAATCTATAAGGCTCTCGTCAAAAATTCTGTTCTCAATTTTTTTTTCGTTTTTGGTTTTTATTTTTGTTAATTTTTAAAATTTCGGGTTTTTATATATTTAGAATGATTTAAAAGTGAATTACAAATCAGATTTAATTATTAGTTGTTCTTGAATACTAAAGGATATTTTTTTTTTTTTTTTTCAATTTATTCTTTGAGGTGAGTAACAATTTTTAAAATGCAGTTGAGAAAGTTAGAAAAATTAGTTTTTATGAAAAATATTCAACACTTTTTTAAAAGGTTATTTTAAAAAAAAAAGGTTTTAATTTTATAAAAAAAAAGAAAAAAAACCTCACTTTTTAAAATAAAAAACTAGAAAAAAAAATTCTTCACTTTTTCAAAATCATAATACTTTAAATAAATTATTTATGCCATTAATATAAACTATTTTCCACAATTTTAACAACGTAATAAAGGTGGAATATTATTTTTAAAAAATAACATTACTTTTTATTTAAAAAAAAAGGGGTTATAATTATTTGAAAAATACTTGATTAAGATATAGTTGTTTTTAATTAATTAATTTATTATTAAATCTAAAAAGAAATTTTGATCAAAAGAAGAAATTAAAAAAAAACTTACTTGCAAAAGTGATGAAAAAATGTAACCCGGTGCTAACCAAATAAAATGTTGTGCATCTATTTGATTGTTTCCCAAAGTTCTCTTCACAACGTAAAGTAAATATATCAAAAAGTGTATATAAAACTGAATAAATAGAAATTGTTATTTTTTCATTTGTAGTGAGATTTGACCGAACTGTTGTAAACCCTAAAGAAAACTTAAAAGTTATGGATAATAATATAGAATAAAAAATTCAATTTATTAATTAAAAATCAAACAATAAGTGTTTTTTATTTTGTTTATGGGGATATCAAATATCAAGATTTATGATCAAAGATACTAACATTTAAATATAAAGTTTAAATTACTAAAATAACAAAAACTTACTTTAATAATAATATTTTAAATTGTTAAATTTAAAAAAATTGAGAATTCGATATTTTCAGCTTCTATAAAGATTTAATTTTATATTAAAGTATTTGTGTTTAACTAGGCAATCTTCTTGAAAGATATTAATGAAATTAAGATTATCTAAATTAAATTTCATTAGTATGAAAAAGTTTTGATTTTTATTTGAATTTTTTGTTGAATATTCAAAAAATAACAGTTAATCTGATCATTTTTGCTAATGTTTTCAATTAATTTTTAAAAAATTAAAAAAATATTTTTCTCCTTTTTTAAAAATTTTTTCTTCTTTTTCACATAGGGACTAAAACTAAAATCAAAAAAAATACAATATTAGTGGTATATGTCTCAAAAAAAAGGAGGGAATGAACTCTTAATCTTTTGATATCCAGAAGAATTTTTAAATATCCAAATTTTAAGAATTTTAAATTTTGTATCATCAGATTCTTAATTATAAGTTAGTATATCGCCATAGAAAATATATATCAAAAACAATCTATAAATTTTTGTATTTTTGAAATACACTCATATAATAACCATTATTGCACATAACAATTTTGAAAAAGGTTTACCACATTATGAGGTATTAATGGGTATTGAAAAAAAAAATAAACTTTTTAGTAATATTTTTTTCATTTTTATTTTTAAAATTTTTGATATATTAATTTGAATTAGTTATGAGATTATTAGAATGTATTTTTTTTTTAATAGTCTGAAAAGAATTATATTTTCAAATGATAAAATAAAATGTAATATTTATTTCAAAAGATATTGCTAAATTAAATTGAAAAAATGATTTTTTTTCAGTTTTTGTAATATTTTTTTATCATTTTATTTTTTTTCCATTTTTGAGTTTTTATATATATTTCCTGTTTTGTTTTTTTTTTTTTCAGCAAATTGTTTTAATATTTATTCTTTTTTCATTCTTGTTGTTCAATCAAAAATTAATTCATTTCAACTTTTTCCAATATAAAAATACCCCAAAAATAGGTGTTTTTCAAAAATCGGGTAATTTTGAAAAAGATGATTTTCGAATCTTATTGAGTTTAATAGTTATCTTATCATAATTACATAAAATCATCATAACTTTGAAAAAATAATTTATAATTTGTGTATAACTGAAATTCAATATTTAGTTTTGGCTAAATTTAATTTTCAGAATTTATTTTTTACTTGCGGTGTTGCGAAACACCAAATTCCATCCCTTTTTGATCTAACTTAATTTTTTTTTCAGATGTTTTTATTGGAAGCTAGATAATAAACTTTATTTTAGTCGAAATGATACAACATTTTTTTCAAATATCAAACATTTTTTATAAATGACTTTTGAAGATTGAATAAGAAATAAGTAGTATAATCTACATCAAAGAATAGCTGATATCCTTATGAAATACAACTAAAAAATCAATGTATTTTCTTAAAAATAGAAAAACTCAAAATTCCTATTGTCCCTATTGAAAAAAATAATAATTTCCATTTGATCTTCAATTAAAGATCAAATAAAATTCCAATAGAAATCAATAGGATTTCTCCACAATCATTTCCATACTTTAACAATAACATTTAAATAACACATTTATATCTAGTCAATATGATCTTGTAATCAAAAAAAAATTTACAACTGAATTACTTTTTAAAAAAAATCCCACAAAAAATACAAAAATGTAAAAAAATAAGTTAAATTTTGTAATTTTCAAAAGAAATTTTTTCTTCTAATATCCATGTAAACATTTTAAACATGTGTAATTCACTCACCACAACTGGGGCTTCTTTGACTAAAAACATGGTTTAATTTCCTAAGAATAAAAAGAAGAGGGTTTGATTTTTCACTAATGACTTACAATTAAGAATCTGATTATACAAAATTTACAATTCCTAAAATTTTGAAATTTAAAAATTCTTCTGGATCTCAAAAGTTACAGAGAAAATTCCCACAATTTTTTGAAACATTACCCCAATATTGTTCTTTTTTTAGATATTCCTTAATTTGAAAAATGATTTTTGAAAAAAATAATTTAAATAAAGCTACATTTGATTCAAAAAAATTCACCATCCAATTCCCATCTTGTGAACTCTGATTGTAAAAGGTTAATGAAAAAGTTTTGTAAAAAAAAAAAATTAATAAAAATCTTTACACTTTTTAACATACATTAGAATTACTGTTAATTGTAAACTAATAGGATCAAAATTCTCATTCATCACTTTCCAAAAAAAAAAAAAAATCACAAGAATTAAAAACCGGCAAAGTTCCAATTCTTAAATAAAAAGATCAAAATTTTCATTCACCTTTCCAAAAAAAATCACTTCCCAAAAATTAAAATAAATCGTCAAAAGTTCCCAATTCTCAAAGGTTAATTAATAAATTAAAATGATTTTAAGAATACAAAATAATAAATGTTACATGGTTTTAAAAACCACCTTTTTTGGAAAGTTGAATGAAAATTTTGTCCTATTTATTTTGTAACAAATAATAATCAATACAGGTACAAAAAAATATGTTTTTTAAAAACATAATTCTTAAAAATAAGTTACATATATTTTTTTTTCGATCTCTCTTTGGGTTGAAAAAAAAAACAGATTTTTTGTTATTAAGGCCAATCTTTTTTTGGCATATCATTTTTTAATATTTTTTGTGCCTTATTTTGATTTTTTAGTTCCTTATATGTGATCTTAAAGATAATGCCAAAAAGTTATTCACCTATATACGAACGATACTTTTATTTGTTTATTAGTTAAATTCAAAGACAGCCCTTATTGGGTGAGTTTGTTTCGAAAAAAGTGGACCGTTTATATGATTTTTGTTGAAACAGGTTTAATTTAATAGATCTTTAATCTTTATTTAAATTGATATAGCAATGTTTTAAAATAAAAAAAAAAAAAAAAACAAAAAAAAAAAAAAAAACACTTACTAGAAGTACCAAAATTAAAGTGCTATCTCGAACTAGGGCATGTAGTGTATTTGCTATTATGGGTAATGTTTGATATGGTTCATTTATTGTTAATAATTGTACACTATTGATCATATTTAAGGCCAATTGTACATTTTTTGCTAAACAAATCAACCAAATACAAATTTGAAAGGACTTTCGAATTTTCCAGTTTTTAATCAAGAATTTCGTCCATAAAATAAAAAAAAAGATATAAGTGAGACAAGTTAAACCATAAATTTCTGGATAGAACTGCTTTCCTTCTGGAAACTCTTGTCTGAATGTATTTTGATAATGTATTTTCCCATGGATTGTGATTAAGTCTTGTTGACAATTTAAGATACATATGGTATACTTATCAGTTTTGGTAATGTTTATGACCTCTTTAACATAATTTTTAAATTCAAATCTGTTTTGTGTTTGAATTCTGCATGGGTGGATGAAACTTTTTTTCGGATAGTATAATTCTGAATATAATAGATATTGCTATTAATTGAATGATATATGAAGAGACCCATTGTAATAAGGGTGATTATTTAGATTTAAAAGTGTGGGTGTTTGTATTTGTAAGAGTAAGTTTGGTACAGAATATTGATCTCAACAAAACTGATGTTGTTTTTGTTTCCTCAAATGTCAATCCAAAAGATTTTTAATGAAAAAAAAAAAATGACACTTTCTTATCAAAAAAGGTTCCAAATCAAGGTGAAGAATAGAAATCAAAATACAAAAGTCAGAGACAAGAAATCAAGCGAACTTACCAGTTGTTCGGAATTCAGAAGGGCAGCATATAAAGTGACTTTTTTATCACAATTGAATTCGATTTCAATTTTTGCTCCTTTTGCTAAGCCATAGCTGAAGTGTAAAGGTAAAACTTGGGTATGAGTTTGTTCGTGAACACTTACTTTGTAACATTGAATTAACCCAAGAATTAGAAAACCGATAATCAATAAATTTGAATTGTTTTTCGAGACAACACTTTTCATACTTTTTTATTTATCAATTTTGTTTTATTTCTGGCAACTATTATATTTAAACTCTAAAGTCGATATAAAACTGTGAAACCTACTTTGGTGTAGATGATAAATTACTGGTATTTCTCCTTAGCAAGAATTATTAGATAAAAGAATAATAGTTAAAAAGACAAAAAAATGAAAAGTCAAACAAAAGAAATTTAAACAATCTTAAACCTTCTTGAGTTGTTTTTTTTTTCTCCTTAATTTTGGTTTTATCAATTTGATCACTGATCATAAAAATTTTGAAAAGTAAAAAATTTATGCTTTTCATTTTATAAGTTTCAATTTTTTTTTCATTGTCATTTTCCAAAAGAAAATATCTAAATATGAAATGTATTCTCTCCTAGGTAATCATATATTTCAGTTTTTTAAAACTTTTTAGTCTTATAATTGTTAAAGAAATTAATAAAACCGAAAAATGGAATTGTTGTATTTTTCTTGAAGGTCAAATTATTAAAAAAAGATAAAAATTAAAATATCTTCGACTTGAACCTAAGATAAAATTTCAGTACAATTTTTTAAAGTGAGGGTTACAAAAAAATACATTTTTTGTGAATGAGAACTCAATATAAAGGTCTTTTTTGGAAATTATTTTAATTTCTTCAAATATGTCTGGGTTAAAATTAAGATCCAATAAAAGTTATTTTAAATAAGGATAATTTCAATTTTCAGTGAGGAAACTAAAACAGTCTAATTCATAAAGATTAAAAAATTTGGATAACCGTTACGAATAAATATGTAAAAAAAAGTTTTTAGACTTTTTGGTAAAATTTCAATTTTTTATATCTTGCTAATCAAATATACAGTGGTGTAAATAACCCGTGTTGACAACCTTTAACCCTTACTAAAATTTAAATCTGGCTTTTTTTTCATACTTGGGTATTTGTAGATAGGAAGACCACTATAATTTCTTGGTTCAGATTTAAATTGACTTTAGAGGTTAGATCTTTGATTAATTGAAATGGTTCAATAATATTAAATGCTTTTGTTTCAAAAATTTCGTCATATTTACAAAATTTCTGAAGATAAAATGCTTTTTTTTAAAAAATTCAAAAAATAAAATTTTTCTTATTTTTTTTGTCAAAAAATAACATTTTAATCTTTCAATATCTTTATAATTCTTTTATAAAATTTGTTTAAAGAACCCTATTTCTTGTTTATATATTGTTGTCGTCCCATTGATTTGTTTCTTTTCTTTCAAAAGTCAGCGAATATTTTTTGCAAGAGTTAAATTTTTTGTAATGGGTTAAAATAAAAAAAATGGGTTATTTACACCACTGTACAATACATTTTATTTTCTAAAAAGAGTCAAGTGTGTCAAATTATTTACATATTTTCTTGATATTTAAATGAATAAAATTCTTTCATTAAAGCTTATAAAAACTTTTTCACAAATTGGAGAGTAAAAAAAAAAAAGTTAAAAACTTTTGTATGACTTTATCGGTATTTAAAACTTTTTAACTGAATGTTTTTAAAAAGAGAATTTGGTAAAAAAACTCTATAAATTGGGTTTTTTTGAAAATAATTTATAAAAAAAAGTTGATCAGTTCAAATTTAACTAATAAATTAAAATTTTTTCTTCAAATTTCAAAAATATTTTCCTAATGTTTTTTTTATTCTGAAGGGAGGAAATCAATATTATCTTACAGCTGTTAGGTTTTCCAGAATTTAAAAGAATAGAGTAGAGTCATGGATTTCTCTTGATTCTTTTGAATTCGGGAAATAACTATCAGGTTTTTTTTTAAAATTTTTGAAATTAACAGAAAATTTATTTAATTATCTTTTCATTCAAAAAATTAACAAAAAACATAGGTACTTAAGGCACTCTACAGCACTTCCTTTATTGCTATTTTTTTGTTTAGAAATTTCAATAAAGTTTTATAACTCTCTTTATCATAAATTAATGCCATAATATTTAATTGTCCTTAATTTATTTTGAATAATATCAAAGATATTGTTCTTATTATTTTTGGTTATTTTTGTTAATTTAAAATGAATATTTAACCCAATTTTTTTGATTTTCTTTAAAGAATAGGCAGTGCCATAAAAAATGATGGGTATTTCCAATGGTTCACAAGTTGAAGTATTTTTTACATAAATTACAATATTTTGTTTTTATTTTATTCTTATCATAAACATTAGAACATCTATTTAGATAATTTGTGAAATTTCTTAGTTTTAAGATGGAAATATAGCCCTTCTATTTTTAATTTTTTTTAGTCTATAGGTTTTTTTATTAATATTTGTAATAATTTTAAAATTTATTGACCTATCCACCCAGTGCTATTTATTATTAAATTTTCTCGAAATAGATTTATATTTTGCAATTTTAAATTTTCGATTTTCTACTTTCCAATTTAAATTTTCTTTGTCTTTATTTGAAAATATTAAATTTTTTGATATTTTTTTAAAACTAAAAATTTCTTATTTCTTTAAGGGTACAATTCTTCTTTTATAAATTAAAATTCTTACCCATATTATTTTTGCTAGAGTTTATAAATATTCTAGGAGAATTTTGATTAATTTTTAAAAAATTTTTCACTTTTTTTATTTATCCAAACATCTATCCTGTTGAAATTTTTTTTGGGTTGGATTGAAAACAACTAGGTCATAAAATAATTGGCTAATAAATATCGAATCAAACAGCTGTAATTTTACCACATTAGATAAATGTTGCATTGTTTAAAAATCATTTTTATTTATTTACAATTATGTTTTACTTTTTTTATAGTTTTTTGTAAATGTTTCTGTTTTTCAAGCAAAATGCCTTAATAGCTTATTTGGGATAATTGATACGAAGGTTCCACTTTTAAGGTACAAAATTTCAACAAAAATTAAGGCACAATAAAAATTTCAAATTAGGGCACAAAATTCAGATTCAATTAAAATAATTTGTGTAAAAAAAATTCAAAATTTTGTTCTTTAATTTGGGAATTTTTTTGTACCTTAAATTTTGTTGAAAGTTTATGTCTTAAATACGAAAATGACTGTAAGATTTTAGAGTTTTATCAATATTTGGTTCACTCCAAATTCATAAATAATTTTATAAATTAATATTAACTATTTTGCAATTTCTGGAATGGGTCCTTCTAATATTAAAATTGAGTCATCTGTAAAAACATTTGATCATGATGAACTAAACTCTTTTTCAAATTAAAGGGCACAAAAAATTTCAAGAATTATTCATAAGTGAATCAAATTAATTGTAGTATCATTCTAAAATCTAAGAAACACTTTAAAACATAAAAAAACACTCAACTGATTCTTTACAACTCATTAAAACAAAACAATAAAAATTAAAATTCAATATTTTAAAAATTGGTGTGCCCTTTTATATGAAATGAGAAATCCCGTTTTGTAAATTGTAATGAAAAAAATTATAAACCCAATAAAAACCTTTGAACAAGGTGAATTGAGAAAAAGTTCTCAACATTTTATTGATAATTCTTTACACGTCAAACTTTTGTACTTTAAAGTCTCATTTTCAAGATCAAGCCCCAATTCATCTGGTATTTTGTTGGGAATGTTTTTTCTTTATTTCTCTTTTCTTTGTTCCATCCATCAATCCAATAAAGGTCTGTCTTATTTCCTATTTCTAGCTCATTCAAAATCAAACATAAACAGAGAAAGGCAAACGGTGTATAAAAAATGATCTAAAAGTGTTTTTTTTCCTAATGACTCACTTTTATTTAAGTGAGTTGCTTGAATTTGTATGTTCTTTTATTATTTAAACTTTAATACTCTTATTCAGAAAAGAGTAATAGAGTTTTATTTTTAAATCATAAAATAACTCCTCACTAAAAATACACCATTGTTAGAGAGGAGTAAAGAAAGCAATTCTGAAGTTTTTTTCCGTGTCGAGTCATCACGAAAAAATCCAAAACACGGAGTACGTGTTCATTTTAGTATTTTAAGGCGTCTACGTCATCGTAAAGTGGTTGAAAAAGAATTTCAACTGATTTAAATTCATTTTTTTTTAATCATATTTCACTTTAAGTGTTTATGAGCGTGTCACGAAAAAGAATTCAAATTTCTAAACCAAACACATCCATTTCAGTTCGTCAGAAATTGAAAGTGAGGAGGAAGAATCGAAGAAAGAAGAAGAAACAAAGAGATACTGTTTTAAATAATAAAAACACAATCATTGTTTCAAATTCTGTTGAAAAGATTGAAACGAAAACAAGAGTAAAATTATTTTGATAATTAATCCCAAAGAACTCAACTAATATTTTTTTTTTTTTTTTTTTTTTCTTTTCTTTTTTTTTTCAATAGGTGAACCTAAGTAACTTGGTTGAGATTCTAAAAGAACCCGATATGAATTGTTTTACTTTTCTTGAGTCGAATAAAGAAAAGATAAAAAAGGGGGGCTTTTATCAGATACTATGTCGGAAATGCGGTGCCACTATTTGTGGTTCGCGATACAGTATGAAAAAGACATTTATTGACTAGTAAACACAGAAGAGGTTTTGGACCAAATGGTCAGACCGCATCAGAGCTAATCATCCAGGATAGTGTAGACAGAGTCACACAAACCTTCCTGCAAGCTTCTGTGCCAATTGATAAATTTCATCGATTGGTCAATCGAGATTCGATTGTTGCGTTTCGATCACTTGGTTCAATTCCTTCAATAAGAACTGTGCGAAGGTCAATAGTACGAGTTCTTGAAGAGAAAAAGAGTAACATGAAAAGAGTACTTGTTGGACAGAGGTTTTGTCTAATGATGGACGAAACTACTGACATCACTTCACGCAGTTTGTGTGCTGTTGTGGTAACCAACTTGGATTTCCGATTGTGTCTCAAAGTCAAAGAAATGGATAGATGCGATGCTTCTTCATTGCAAAAAACTCCTGGAAGAAACATTACTTGAATACGAGATTGATTGGCAACAAATTACAAATTTTGTTACTGATGGTGCAAGAGCATGTGTTTCATTAGGAAGACGATTAAACGAACAATATGCAATACAACACACTTTATGTGCTGCACACTTACTGCATCTCATTTCACAAAAATTAATGGAGTCTTTTCCAAACATCAATGGATTATGTAAATTGGTTCGTGTGTTTTTTTAAGAGGGGAATACAAGCAGGCCGTAAGAAGCGATGGAGAAGTCAAAACATAACTGACATATCTCTTCCTTCAAAAACACGCTGGGGAACTTGGTTAAAATGTGTTTCAGATGTGTTCATGAGACGCAAAAACTTACTTACTTTTATAACCAAGGAGGAAACATCAGAAACTGCGAATCAAATGATAAAATGTTTGTCGAATGAAGGAAGCATACAAGACCTCCGTTTCATTGAATATTTTTCAAGACTATTTACACCTTTGATAGATGGAATTCAAGAACGACAACTCCGAAAAAGATACTTTAAATAGATGGCGAAATATCGAAACTTGGTTATTTAAAATGAGTGGGAAAGATTATGCAAAAAATAATCAATTTATCGGTTAATAGCGGAACGATGGGGGAAAATTATGGATTTTCTCAATAAAATAAGAAGATACAAGCCACGATGGGAAGATGCCAATAGAATCATTTATACGCATTTTTACTTATGCCCTGAACACATTAAACCACTTATTGAAGACGAAAATAAACTATGTGATAAGATGCGTAAATACCTACGTGGAGATTTGATTGGTCAGTTCATTGACTTTCAAAATTTTTTTGATGAAAAAAGATGAATCTTGTCATTCGCCTCACCTATACTGGACTGGAAAAAAACAAGTTTTTTGGAGATTTGTCCAAACATTTTTTGAACTTGTTAGTTATGGAGCCTACTTCATGTGAAGTTGAAAGAGTCTTTTCACATGTCACTTATATTATGAATCCACGAAGAAATCGATTAAATACCGAAAATCTTGAAGCAGAAGTGATTTTCAGTTACAATACAATTAATTAAAATTTCTTTTTTCAATTTTTTTTTTCATAATCTTTACTCATTTCTTTCTTAAAATAAATTCATCAAGAAAAATAGAAAATTTCAATAAAGCACCTTTTCTTTGCACTTTTTTTTCGTTTTTTCTTTTTTTTTAGTAACTTTCCGTGTTAATTTTTCATTTTACACCTTTTGCCTGTCTCTGAACATAAACTGTTTCCGTTTATACTCAGGTAGATTATTTCCAAATTGTTTTCTTCTTATCTTGCTTTTTCATTTTCCAACTGTTCAATATCCAAAAATAAAAAAAGCAAAAAATGAAAAAATGAATGATTAAAAGAAATTTCACCAATAAGTAATTATCTTATTAACAATCAAATTCGATGGTATTGACGATTTGGGAGGTGTGCCCTTTTGTTTGAAAAATAGTTTAAATCATTTATTTTTTTAATTACAAAATGGATGGTAAATCTAAACATTAAAAGGGGAAAGAGGGTCATCTTGTGAAACTCATATTCCTTAGTTTTTATACTATTTTTGGATCCAAATTTTGATTTTTTCATTTTTGATATATTTATTGAGAGCATAGTGAACTAGTATCTGGATAATTAGGTCAAAGGATTTTTTAATATCATTTTTGAAAATAAAAACTTCAATATTTTTTAAGTTTTTAAAGTTCATAGAGTAAAATTCGAACAGTAATTCGTATATCTATTTTTAAAAAAAATAAATTGGGTATCTGAAACTTAGTTCCAAGAGTCTTCTAACTATGTATAAATAAGTTTGTGAAAAAATAGAAAGTGTTATTGTTGTCAAAATAATATATGTAGATTTTTTTAAGATATATATAAAATCAATAAGCATACTTATTTCTATCAAGGAGACTTATACATTAAAAGATCAAATAAGCTGATATTGGCCATCTGAAAACATGGTATTGATTTCTTAAAGTACTATTATTAATAAAAATTTGAAAAAATGAGGATCTTCTAGAAAGTTTATCACAGAAAATAGTTCGCAATTTTTAAGAATTAATTCTCATACTTTCAAAAAATTTCAATAGGATAGAAAGATTACTAATAAATTTATATTAAATTCCATACCTAATTTGTATTTTACCAAAACTTCAAGGGGTTTAACTTCAAAATTGATTTGAAAATAGATGTACAAATTGGGTAGTTGATTAAATTTTATAATATAACAAGAAGAAAAAAATTCACAGATTATATTTTGAAACATGGGTTTTTTCGAGATGTGAAGGTGTTTTTTGTGATCACAGTACTTTTTCATTGTTGACTTTTTAAGAATGATTTTGTGTCCAAAATTTTGTCAAAATTATCAAAGGTCATGGGAATCAACTATTTTTCTTATAAAAATTCAAATAATTGGGTTCTTTTTTTCTTTTTATTGTCAAAAACTGACAATTTTAATCTTTCAAGATCTCCATAAATCATTTTTGAATATTGATTAAAAGAATCTTATTTCTTGTTGATATAGTATTATAGTTCATATTAGGGTGTTAAGAATTTTTATACAGTGAGCTATATTATTTGAATACTGACGAATTCACAAAAAGGTTTTTATTTTTGCTTCAATTTCCATTTTTCATATCTTGTAAACCAAATATTTTAAACAAATTTGTTCCCAAGTAATTTACAAGATTTCCTTAGATTTTAGAATAATAAAATTCTTTATTCAAATCTCATCAAAATATTTTTAAAAATCAGAAAGTGAAGAATCAATTAAAATAATTTTTTTGAATTAATCATTAAGTCAAATTTCCTGAATGGGAAAAAGTAAAAAAAAAGTGTTTGTTATACCACTTTATTACCAAAGACTACAATCCCTGAAATAATGAAAAATGATTCTCTTGTGTCCATTGTGACTTCTTGTTATAATTTAGTTTTTATAGGTTCAATATTTACTTAGTAGGGGTTTTAATTGTATTCAAAACGGCAATTTTTCACAAAATTTATTGTTTTTATTTCAAAAATCTTAGAAGGCAAAAAGTTTTGGGTTAATAGATTGGTTGGTAAGTAATAAAAAAAAATTATTGATATTTAGTTTCTCAATTCAAAATTTTAATTAACTTTCAGTTTTTTTTCGATCTTTTAAAAAATTTTTTTTATTTTTTTTAGTAATGGAACAAAAGGATAATTAATATTCCAATTGAAAAGCACAAATATCAAAATTCGATCTCAATTACCCCCAATTCTTTTGTTCTTTGAATTGTCAATCAAGATATCTGAAATGAAAAAAAAAAATAAACTATGAATTGTAAATAATAGCTTTTTGAACGACATTTAAAACCCTTACTAAAAAAAAGATTGAACTTATAAAAACTAAATTGGAACAATCCACATAATCCACAAATTTTACTTTCTTAAATTTTTCATAGATTAGAAAGCGTTCAAAATAAATCCTGCCCAAAAGTCTTTAATCGGTGTTTCTAAACCAAATCCCATTTTTTTTTTTTTCTACTTGTTACATTTCAATATCTGTTTCACTACTTCACGAAACCTCAAAGCTCAAACCAATTTTGATTGTAAAATCACTTGAAGTTTTAAGTAAAATTGAAAATAGGAACAGAATTTGTAATATTTTTTTTCGTAATTTTTCTTAATTTTTACAATTTTTTGTTTTATGTTAATGAGAACTTTTTCTCTTTTTTTATCTAATTTTTCGAAAAATTTTTCAATTTGATCCTTTATTTTGAAGAATTACTTTTTGAAGAATTTCTTTTTTACGAATTTCTTTTTTAAGAATTGAACTTTCAGAAATAAACATCAATTTTTCAGATGTTTAATTATTGGTTTATTTGATCTTTTATGAATACTCCTTCTGTAAAAAAGAAAAACGGTTTTTATTTTGAAAAACAGAATAAGCCTTTTAACACCTATTATTTCAACATCAGTTAACTTTAATAAACTTTTCATTATTAAATTCGTAAAAAAATAAATTACTGAATTAAAATGCCTTTACCAAACCCAAAAATACCACGGACTGTCAATTTTTTTTCAAGCCAAAACGCTTATAGCTACACAAAATTGGTAATCACCATTTTTTTTCTTTATCCATCTCGTTTTACTTTATTTTAATTTAAAAATCAAAAAATGCAATCAGAAGAAAACCCAATGAAGGTTTCAACTTGGGGTAAAAAGCAGTTTTCGATCTTTTTTACTTGTTGGCTAGGCTTTGTGATTTTCGGATTAATTTGTGGAGGCATTGGACCAGATGTGTATGAAAAACGTGAAATGGATTTTGAATTTAATAATGGCACCGCTGTATTTGATTTTGGAATTAAGTCGCTGAATAGACTCAACCAATTCTTATATATTGACGTCTTTTTTTTAAATGATCTCGATAGTGGGGTCGAAGCAACCGCAGAGTTTGAAATTACTCTAACCGCAACAAACGATAGATCAAAATATGAGGATGGACTGAACTATCCACTCCTTTCTTCAACTACTCATAAAAGAACAATTGAATGTGACGTAAGAATTTTTTGTTTTAAGATTTCTTTTCCTTGTATTTAATTTATTTTTTTTTGTTGTTCTTCCTTTCCCTTCTTTTCCCTTCTTTTCCCTTCCTTTCCCTTCTTTTCTTTTCTTTTTTTTTTTTTTTTTTTTTTTTTTTTTTTTTTTTTCTTTCGTTTCCTTTCGTTTCCTTTCGTTTCCTTTTTTTCCTTTCCTTTTAATTGAGAAAAAAGAAAAATTATTTCAAAATTTCTTTTTTACTTTCAATTGATCAAATTTGATGATACTTTTTGAATGAGCAACTACTTACTTGAAGTAACTGCTCATCGAATTGGTTTTTCTCGAAAGAAATAATTATTTTTTTTTTTTTTCACGAATTAATTGTAAGAACAAAACACCAACTTTAAAACTATTTTTTCTAAAATCATTTTCACCTTTGAATAAATAGGCAGAACAAAATTGCACAACCCACACTGTTGTATATGAGCCATTTTTGCATTATAAAAATTATCATGTTCAAATGAACGTCATAAGCGATACATCGAACGACTATTTTTCAAAACTTTATGTGAATGTTTGTATTTTTATTTTTATTCTTTTCTTGATTTTCTTTTTATTTTATTTTTCATGTTCTTCATGGTTTTTATAAGAATAAGAAACAAACCACCCAAAAGATAAATGACGCTTTAGTGGCCGTACTGTTAATGATAAAATAAATCGGATCAAAATTTCATTTCAGATTCGAAAAAGAACAATTGACTCGATCTTATTTTCGAAAATCTAACTCTTTGAATTTTTAAAAAGGGGTTGTTTGATCTCTCTGTTTTCCGTGGTTACTTTAATTTTTGGGGTTTCTGTGAATTCTCATTAAGGGTATACATGAATTTCAAACTTACCCTTTGTGTTTACAGTTTTTTCAAAAACCTGTGTTGAAGTTTTTGTTTGTGTTTTTCAAAATTTTTGTATTGTTTTTGAAAATAGCTGTTGTTTTTTTTTTAACACATTTTTTTTTTTTAAAACTTAACTGATGTTTTTCAATTTTATTTTGTAGTTTTCTGAAAAATACAGTTCACAAAAACTGTACTTTCGAAATCAAACAGTATTTACAAGATATTTATTTTAACAAATCATTTTTTTAAAACCTTCCAAGTTCAATCACCCTATTTAAGAACTATAATTCAACCAAATTTAAACAAACTCGTCACCAAAATCCACAACCACCAAATCTTTGAGTTTGATCGGAAAAAAACAACAAAAAAGAGACGAAAATCTTCTGTAAAACTGTTTTGTAGCTCGTATCTAAATGTGCAAAAATATTTTCAAAAATGATTTCAAATTTTTTTTTAAAAATATGAAATGATATAAAAAATTTCACTTCTTTTTCCTTTTACTGTAAAAATCCAATTCTCAGAATTAAAATTTTATCTCAAAGTCCAATAAGAAAGATTAATTAAATCTCTAAAAATACTGTTAATTGCAAAATAAATGGATCAAAATTTTCATTCAGCTTTCCAAAAAAATTAAAACTCAATAATTAAAATAAATCAATAAAGTCCCAATTCTAAAGTGAAATGAATATTTTGGGATCGTTTTTAATTTTTAAAATTGAAATTTTAGAGGACTTGAAAATCTTTTTTTGCAAAGTTTAATGAAAATTTTGTGACATATATTAATCGACAAATAGTATCATTTCTAATTGATTTTCTGAAGATATTTGGGTTTTTTCAGCTCAAAATTAATTGCATGGATTTTGGACTGGAATATACTGTTATTTTCCAATTAATAAATAAAATTTTTTATTTCCAATTTGCAAATATTTTTCTAGTTTATAAGTTGAAGTAAATACAAAGATCTTTACAACATCTTTTAGAAATGATATTTTTAGACAATAGATTAAACTTCCTTAGTTAAATCAAATACAAAATTTTTTCTCTGCTAATTTGATTGTAGCAGTAATAATTAATATTTCGGTACCTGGAGTAAAAATTTTCTTTTGTTAATTGGAAAATAACAGTATACTTTAAACAATAGCCTTCAAATCCTCTCTTGTAATTGTTGAACTTTATTTATTCATTTCATTCTTTTTTTTCTATATTGGGCGAGATAAGAATCCTAAATGAAGCAATAATTTCATAATCGAAAAAAAAAAGTTAATTCAGCCAAAATTTTATCCTATTTCAATTCCAAAGGTAGTATCGGTCAAATTATTTGAAAATCAATTTTATTTGAAAAAGTTTAATAATGAGAGGAAATTAGATCTCTTCAAATTATCATTTCTCGTTGATTATATTTAGAGCTTTGTGTTTTTCAATCAATTAGAAGAAAAAATATTTTGGGGGAATCTTTGAATTAAAATTTTTTGATTATACTTGGTGAATAACATTATTATTGTTAAGATAGACTTTGTTTAGTAAAAACAAACACACTCTTGAAAACTTTTCATTTCAACAACAATTAAAAAAAGAAAACACTAACAAAAAAGTTGGAAAACAACACTTAAAAAAACAAAATTTGGAAACAAACAGTTAAAGTCTAAAAAAAATATATTTATTGAAGTCAACAAGGGTTATTAAACAAACTGCACAGTTTACTCTTTGGAAAATTAACACTTTCTTCTCAAACTTGGAGTAATATTTGCTCAAAAATTTTGTAATAAAATACATTTTGATATACTGGTATTTGAAGTATAAATGTGAAAAATTTTCTATCATTTTCATTGATTTTTCAAATAGAGATCAAAACCACAAACTACAACCCATCTCTTTTAGAACTCTATTAATAAAAGAAAAATATGGAAAAAGAAATTAAAAATTTTTTCCATAAAACATTCAAGTACACATGTGTAAAAATGGAATCTTTCAAAATCGTTATTTTTTTCTACTGAAAAAAAAAAAAAGATGCTAAGGTGTACTGGAGATAATTATAATTTATTTATGAGAAAAAACCTTTTTTCGATCAAAAATATGAAAGAATTTAAACCATTTGACGAATTTTTTTTTTTTTTTGTGCTATCTCCAAAATTTTGACACAGTTATTTTTTATTTTAATTTATAATTAAACTATTTTTTGTTTTATAGGTATTTGTGAATACAAATACTTGTTTAAATTCAATTAAGTTCTGATTCTAATTTGGTATTTCTTAAAACCCATTTTCCAGTCAAAAGGGTCACTGTTGTAATTCTATGAATTACATGTGTTTAAAGGGTTTGAATATATATTAGAAAAAAAACTTTATTTTGGAAAAATCAAAAATTGAAATCAAATTTTTCTCTCTTTTTAAATTTTCTTTTGTTTTCCATTGATATATAATTGTTTTGCAAAAAAAAACCAAATTATTCCAAGATTTATATTCAGTAGATAAAAATGTATTATTCTCCTGTTATTGATACTGTGAGAATGATTGTAGAAAAATCCTATTGATTTATATTGAGATTTTCTGTGGATCTTTAATAGAAGATCAAAATGAAAATTGTTGTTTTTCTACAATAGATCTCACTAAGAATTTCAATTTTTCCAATTTGTAAGAAATAGTATAGATTGATTAGATTTACTTGATATATATGAATATCAACTATTCTCTGATGTGTATTATTCTACTTATTTCTTTATTGTTCTTCAAAGCAAATTTTATAAAACAATAATTGATATATAATTTTTTTTTTAGATACTCCTTTGACATAAACATATTTTTATTTTCTTGTACCTTTTGATTAGAATTATTGTTTATAATTTGTTCAAATTCTTGTTATTTCTTTTTTTTTGAATTTTTTTTTTTTTTTTTTTATTTTGAAATTTGTTTATTAGAAATGTATTTTTTTTTTTTTTTTTTTTTTGAAAAGATTTCTTTACTTCCTTTCTCTTTTCAAAGAATCATTAAATAATTAATCAAGTTTTAATATTTTTTCCATTTTTTTTCTTTGATTTTATCACTATAATTCTAATATTTTTCCTAACAAATAAAATGAAAATTTTTAATAGTTCTTTTTTGTAAATAAATCAATGTCGATATTTGAATTATTTTTTAGATATGCTTTTGTAATCTTGAATTGCATCGTAATTGCTTATTATGCATATCAGGTTAAAAATGTTCCTTTCTCATCGTTTACAATTGAACAGAAATTAATGACATATTGTCTCCTATTACTTCTTCTCTTTAACAACCCACTTTATCCTTTAAGAATTTTATCAGGTGGTGACTTTCCTGTTGTTATGGATGCATTATTTGTGACTTTTTTTTTCATCTTTATTCTCGGTTTCTGGCTTGTAATCATTGATGGTCTTCGTTATGTAATTAATTTATTTTTTTATATTATTATTCTTATTCTTGTTTTTTTTTTTTTTTTTTTTTCCCATACCCATTCTCAAAATCTTACTGATTATTTATAATTTTAAAAATATATTTGTATTCTTTCAAAAGAATTGAATAAGATATTTACAAAGCAAATATGAGAATTTTTATAATGTAAGTTTCTCAGTATTTTAGGATTCTCTCGATGTAAAATTGATATTACCCTAATAAAAAAAGTTTTTTATAACATGTTATAAACGTTTTGTAAAGGCGTTATAAACGTTTAAAATGTTATAAAATTTTAGAATAAAAACTTTTATAACATAAATGTTTGTTATAAAATGTGTTATAAAATTTGTAACATTCTATAAACCTTTTATAAGAATATTTTTTAGTCAAAAAATATTGAAAAAATCATCGTATAAAAGGAAATTTTGTTATAAAAATGTTATATAGATGCTATATATATTTTTTTTAAACTCAAACTTTTTATTTGTAAAAATTACAAGTATATAATTTCTAGACAACTTCTGATAAGAAAGTGATTGTTTCACAAAAAAGTTTAGTATAGTTTTGTAGCCACTGTGTAAAGATTTTTGGAAATCCTTTAGTAATTAGGCCAAGTATGAAAATTTTCTGATCTTCTTTTTTCCGATTCTAACAAAGTAAAATAGAAAGTATTTTACTATTAAATTCAACTTTAAAAATTATATTTAAAGTTATTTTAGAAGAGTTTAACCAAATTTTTTTACGACGTTGTCAATCTCTTAAATCCCAAAAGATCGACGCGCTCAAGGATTTGCTACATTGGAAAATTAATTTGGTTCAAGGAACCCAATTATTAGATCAATAAACGGCAAAGAAAAAAGTCCTTCAATTATTCCGTAAAGGTTGGGAATTGAATGAATTCCCTTTATTTGTTTAAAAATAATGTCTAAAATCAAACAGCGTTTTTGGTTTTGGTTTGAAAGAAATCAATATCATTTTTAAATAAATTAAAAATGTTTGGTCTATTTTTTTCTTTGAAAAAAAGAGAGAAGAGATAATTAATAAAAGATTTTGAAAGTGAGAAAAAATACATAATTACAAATTCAAGAAATTAGAAAACTTTGTTTTTTTACTAAGTTAAGTCAAGAATTTTTAGAGGAATAACTCAAAATCAGTTACTGTTAACAACACATAATACATGCAGGTTTTTAAGTTTGATCGTTTTCGAGAATTCGCAGACAAACGGAGAAAAAAAGAGGAAATAGATCTCATTGAAAGGATGAACGATCTAGTTTATCTCTATAAAATTTAAACCAAGTTTTTTCTCCAATGATGAAAAATGTAAAATTTAACTTCAATGCTTTTGCTAACTCCAGTTGGAAGAAAAAGATCCTTTGAAGAACAATTTCTTCAAAGTACCATTAAAAAACAAGTTATTCAAAGTACCATTAAAAAATAACAAATTAGTTGTATTGGGTAATATTTGTTCTGCTGTTTGTTTTAGTTTGTTTGTTTATTGTTGAGTTATATCTCGAGTTCAAAAAATAAATAAAACCTCATATTGTTCCATTTGTTCAAAAACTACCAGTTATAATTCTTCGTTTTGGATTCTCCTTCCAGACTCAAAATATGATATTGTTCTAGTCCGAAGATTATATTAATCGTCGTTCTCCAAACTCCTCAATAACACCTTATATCACTTCGAACAATATCATATTTCTCGTTCTTTCAGGCCAAACTCGTCACATAACAAAGAGATTGTTTCCAAATCAAAAACAATAAAGACAGTTATAAAAAAATTTAAATTGAAAAACTGAAATAATTATTCAACTTTTATTCTAAAAATGTTTTCAAGAACGTTATAAAAAAAATTTTTTTATTAGTGTAACAAATCAATTAGCTCACGTAATTAAAATAATAATTGCAACAAAATATCAATATTAGTATTGAAAAAAAGTGTAAATAAATAATAATAATCATTTTTTTTTTATTAATTAATTAAAAATCAAAAACATCAAGTTTTGAAAAGTGTTAAATATATTTTCCTATATTCAACAAAAAAAAAAAAAATTTTCAAGATTTTTTGAAAAATCATAAAATCTAAACTAGATTCCAAAAATTTGGACACAGTTTAAACAGTTGAAAGAACATCATTCCTGTACTTTAAATTCAAATTGGAAAGAATTTTGATTTTACAAACAATTTCATTTTTTGTCTTTTTTGTTTTGCTTTCATTTCTTTTTTTGCAGTTACGTAATCTGTTTCGTTAGATCTCGAAAATTTTTTTCAATGATTGATAGAAGGTTAGTGTTGAGTTTGTTAAATTGGAAAATCAAATACAATTGGTAGATGGTATCTTATCATTTGATCGATCAACAATTGTTGGTGAAATTTCAACAAATTAACCAATACATTTTTTGTTCCGCTCGTTTCATTATTTTGGACACACCTGTTTTTATTTTTGAGTTTTATATTTTTTTTCTTTTATTTGAATGAAAATGATTACTTATAAAAACATTAATACCTTGTAACTTAAATGTAGTTATATATTAGGTTTGGGAAAATACAATAAATTGGGTTTTTTTTTGCCTATTTTTGATTTTGGGTGTGTCCAAATTTTTGGAACGGGGTTTATTTATTCTAATTTGTTTTTGAAAAATTTATCTAAAAACTCTAATTCCAAAAATGGTTTATTTTCTAAAAATCAACTAAAATTTTATATATTTTAATTTTTTTTTTTGAACAATACAATAAAAACAAATAATAAAATCTGAACATCTTTTTAATTTAAAATAGAAAAAACATGAAAGAAGATTTTGGAAATTTTATTTCCCAAAAATGATCCCATTGGCTTTCTTTTTTATTAGTTTCCTAACTGTATTTATCTGGAATCAAGTACATGAAATGGACGATCCACAATATGAAACGATTAATGACGTTGGAGGCTTTTTAGCATTTCGAATTGTGATGCTGATTGTTTTTGTTCTCTTTTTGCTGTGGATCCTTTATGCAACTATCCAAGCATTCCAAACAGTCAAACAACTTGGCCACAAGCAAAGATTTTATTTCTTCTTTTTCTTATCCTTTTTTACTTTCATTTTCACCATAGTTGCAATTAGTGGTAATTTTATTAGCTCTTTAAGAAATACATCTTTGGAATTTATGGCAACTTTTACAATTTATAATGCATATGTCTTATTTTATGCTTATGCTTTATTACCCTCAAATTCAAAACATGCAGATACATCTGGCCATACTAAATTTATTGACGAAGAGTCAGATCTTGAAAATAATTTGGATGATGATTCAAATAATGAAGAACAATTAGAATTATCTGAAAAATCTGAAAGTGGTTCACAATCACAATCACAATCCCAATCCCAATCTCAATCTCAATCTGAAGAAAAATCTAATTCTGGATCTGATTAAAAAGTGATAATCAAAAATCTATCTTTACTATAAAAAAAAAAAAAAAAAAAAATACAAGCTCAATATTTTTTCTTATCCTTATATTAATAAGAGTTATTTCTTTATTTTCATTTATCCTTTTCTAATTTTTTTTTTTTTGAAGTTTTGTTTCTTTACTTCCATTCGCTTTTCAAAGAATCATTAAAATTAATTCTCGTTCTATTTTTTTTTTTTTTTTCATAATTTTCTTAAAAATTATCTCAAGTTATTTTATTTAATTTTATAATAAGAAACAACTTTACTTTTAAAAAAATAAAAAAAAAAAAAACCAATTATCCAATCATGTTATCTTTTGGAATTTTTTTATCTCTTTTCAAAATATATACCATCCAATTATTCAAATAATTGGTTTTTTTTTTGTTATATAAGTTTAATATTTCTCTACGACCCAAAAAACACTAAAAATGGAAAACTGATCAAATACCTTCCATTAAAAAAATTAAAAAAAATAAAAAATTAAAATAAATAAAGTTTCAATTTAACTTTTTCTTGAAAACATTTTTTTGCCAAAATGATTGAATTCAAACTTGAAATTATGTATATTTTTATATAAAATATCTTATTTTGTCTCATTTACTAAAACAAATTCTAAATTATGGGAATTTTATATTCCCAAAAGGTACTAATTTGGTCTTCAAATGTTTTTTTATTTTTAAATGGTAAAAATAAAAAAAAAAGATATTTAAAAAAGATAAACTCTCTGGAAAAATATTCTTATTTTATATATTAACTTATTCTTTGAAATGATAAATTTTCTCAACCTCAATTTTTCAAAAAAAAATAAAAAACTACTTAGTAATTTCAAAAAATATTTTTAATATCCAAAAGTTGAGAGAGTTTTTATTCTAAAAAATTTTATCCCAGGGGTTAATTGAATAAAGTTATAAGCAAGATTTCAAAAAATATTAATCAGAAAAAAATAGTGCTTTTTTATATTAAGGACATATAACATATAATATTTGACATTTTTTTGATATTCTTAGTTGAGTTGTTGTAGTTTGTATAAATATAGTCTTGATAATTATGATTATCAAACTTGATAATTCTTTCTTGTTTCTGAAAATTTTATCAACTTTTGAGTATTTAAAATTGGGTAATAAAAAGAAAAACTAATAAGGTTTTAGTAATGAAAAATAATATTATTGTTTTTAAATACAAAATAATAAATAAAGAAATGTAGTAAATTGAATTTTATGGTAATTTTTTTACTATTTTCAGGTTCAACAAGTATTTTTATTGTTTTTTTTTTTAATTCAGATATCTAAATTTTGTGATTCCTTTTATAGGCTGGACATTTCCAGAGATAACATTTTAAATCTTGAATTAAATATAAATTGTGAATTTTTTGACACAATTGAAAGTATTTGATTTTTGTTTAATTTATGAAATAAGAAGATCTATTTAGATAATTTTTATAATGAGTTCACTTGGGGATGGTTATTTAATTTTTATAATTACTTAATTTTTTTTTTTTTTTTTTTTTGAATACTTGAGATTTTTTTTAACTTTTACTTTATTTTTTTATTTTCAAGTTAATCATACTATTAAATTACCCTGTTTCTGTATTAAAAAAACAAACCACTTAATTTCTCCCTTTTAAAATCTTCATTCATATATAAATTATTCTATAAGTCAAAAAAAGGGTAAAAAGAATTTTTTTTAATTTATTTTTGAAGAAAAACAATAATTTTACTAAATTATACTTTTTTTTCATTGTGATTCTTTGAATCTTTGAAAAAAAAAATAAATGAAAAAAATCATAATTGTTTTCCAAAGTTATAGTCCTAATGATATGTAAATTGTGTGAAAATAATTACAAAAAAAAAAAAAAAAAAAACGATAATCATAAAAATCACAAATTAACTATAGAAATATATATTTTCTACTTTACTCTAAAAAAATTCTTGATATAGAAAATCAAAATATAGTAATTAATTATCAAAAAATTAAATAGAGCTTCACAAAATGATATTTAAAACTTTTTTTAGATCTCAAATAATGAATATAAAAATCTTGATCTTATTTGTGAGAATAAAAAAAAAATCAAAAACAAAAAAGCACACTCTAAAATTAAAATAGATACCATTTTATTACACAAATTAAAATAAATAGAAAAAGAAAAAAAAAAAATATTTTCATGTTAATTATTGGCTTATAGGCCTTAATAATAAATTATTTGATTAATATCATTTTTGAGTTTGGAAGATATTTAATAAATTCTCTATTTTTATTTTCAACTTATTTGTCCTTTTTCTGGGTTGTTTTTTTTTCGCTTCGATAAAGTATAGCATATCGTTTCATAAAAAATAAATGAACAAATTTAATGATAATTGCAATTAATGACAGCAATAAGAAAAATGCTGACAAATAAAAACAAAACAAAAAGAAAGAATAATTGTTCCAGATGGCGGCTATTGTGACTTTAAAAAATAAAATTATAAACGGTATCATTGCAAACCCCATTTCCTTTTGAATTGTTTCTGTGTAAGCGTTTTCTGTATCCTGGTTATGGGAAACCCAAGCGATTTGTGCCAATTTACTTCGAAACGATTTAAAAACTTTTGGGGAGATGTCATTATTTTTCACGACAAAGGCGTTTTTTGACCAATCAACGATAAATTCTGCAAGGACTAACCATTTTAAAGTAGATCTTTGATCATTGTTAATATTGAATTCAGGGCTACCAATGTCTTCTGCAATTACAGAATATGTAAACAAATATAATTTGACCCTTTCGAAGCAGTCTTCTCGAAAAATGTTTCTCATTGATCTTTGCGTGTGCCTTTTCATGATTGTTTGCTTGAACTCGATCCAATTGTTACGTAATAAAAAAGAGATCATGGAAAGCTTTTTTGAAGTTAAGCTGATCCCAACCATGACAACACTGGTAAACAGTATGCATGTGTGCGTTAATAATACGAATGTTGTAATTATTATTTCAATGATTACTTTCTTATCAAAAAATTTTTTCTTTCCAGTTTGCACGTTGTGCTCGTAAATCGCGAGGCTTAGGGAGTCGATTGTTTGAAGTGAAAATGGTGTGAAGACTCCATCTAGTAATTCTAATGCGTTGTACAAAAACATTAATTTCATGTGGGATTCATGAATGCCCTCTAATAAGGTATAAAAATTGATCTGAGACACAATGAACAAAATAAACAAACAAATGCAAAAGACAATTAAGTCAACCATTTTTTGTTCACTAATTTTGTTCTTTTTGAAATATTTTTGATAAGCAGAAACTAGATTCTTAAGTGGGTAAATAACAACATAGTGGAAAAAAATATCCAAGACTAATAAAATTCCATACAAGATCGAGATTTCAAAATTGTATGGCACTTTGAAAAAGTTATGGATTCGTTTTGTTAAGTTTGTAACATTCGTGATTTCTTCTTCATTGAATTTAATTGTTTCCTGAGTTTTGTTTGTCTGTAATTCATTGGCAAAATAATTTTGAAATACCTTAATTGGGCTAATTTTGTCTTTTGCCTTTTCTGTTTTGGTTGTGTCTTCTTTTTTTGTCATATATTTTTTTGAAGAGAGGCTTTATAATAAAAGTAAAAAAGAGAAAAAAATGTTTAATTTCAAGAATTCTTTTGGATTCTGATAAATTCTAATAAATTTCTAAAAAATTTTCGTAAAATTTCCATTTTTATAAAATGTTAGAACTGTTTCTTATCAAAAATTCCCTGACAAAGAATATTTTGAAGAACAACTAATTTTACAGAGTTTCTTAACACTTGACCCATAAAATGCTTTATTTAAAGTTGAACATAAAAATTGCAAATAGGAAAATCATGTAACAATGTCCAAACATAAATTCCAATTTCTCAGTATTGAGGACCCAAAAGATTTCAATAAATTTATGTTATGTGTCTTTGGTTGTTTATTTGAAAATCAAATTATTTTTTTAATCAAAACAGCAATTAAAAAAACCTAACAATTAAAAATAGTAACCGACAAGTATTCATTTAAATAATATATTTTTAAAAAAAAATCCTTATTTTTTACTCGCTGTGATTCAGTTTGGTTATTTCGTGTTGACAAATTCATTTTTAAAATCAAACAAAATAAATAAAAAATTTCAAAGAATTTCAAAAAGTTACAAGTTATCACAAAAGAACCAACCCTATTTGGATTGAAAGTTTAAAGTTTTATTGTTTAAATAACTAATTATTTTAGTAACAACACTGTATCCAAATGTAACTCTTTCATCAATATGTTGGTTCATTTGGGAAATAAAAAGATAATTATATATAGCTTGATATTCATAAAAGAAAAACCCGAAGAAACTTCAAATTTTCCGAAAAAAAAAATGTTAAAAAAGTTTTTGGGTCACTTTCATTGGAATGTCTCAGGCAAAATTTCCCAATTTCTTCTATAAAAAAATTAAATTTTTGACAATAAAATGTTTTAGTGATAAATATCTTCATTGTAAAAGAAATTACATCACATGATTTTCTGGAAAGTTATTTTGGATTTTCAAACATTTTTTCTTTCAAATATTTTATTTTTTTAAAAAGAGAAAAAGAGAAAAAGAAAAAAAAAAAAGAAGAAAAAAAAAAAGAAAAATTTCAACTATAAAAAAAATGATCAAAATTACAAAATTGAAAATTTATTTCAAGAAGAATAATGAATAAAACTCATAGGGTATGTTCTATCACTTGTTTAAAACTAGTCCCCTTTGACTGAAAAATAGTTTTCTTTATTAAACTTCACTTGTTTTTTTTTTTCAAATAATAGAATTGATGAAAATTTTAGTCCTCTTTCAAAAAAAATTAGTTTAATGATATATATATATATTGAAGGATATGACGATACATTTTCTTAATTCATGATAAAGTTACAAAAATCGTTATTTTTATCAAATCACAATATTGTAAAAAATCGTGATATTTAATTTAATGGTGGTATTCTATAAAATTGCGATAATTATATAAAAATGGTGATAAATGCCAAAAAATCGTGATTAAAAATTCATTCAATCATAGAGTTGATGATTTTTTAAGCTAAATCGGCAATATTTTTAAAAAGAAATTATTTCTTTGTAAAAAAAAAAATCCTTGAAAAAAAAAGTAATTCTTTGAAAAAAAAAAAAAAAAAGATACTTGATTCAATTAAGGATCAGATCAAAAGAGTTTTATTGTCTTTTCTTTTGATTTAGTTGACGAGCCGATCAATCCTTATAAATAAATAACAATAATTACTAAAGAGTAAGAAATATTTTCTCAGTCAAAGGTGGTGTTCTAAATTCGGTCGAATAAAAGAGCTTCTCAAACAACCAACCACTCATGTTTTCTTTGAAGAATGTGTTTATCCCTAAAATATTTTCAATTTTTTGATAGAAGTGGAAAAGGGGTATTTATAACTATTCAAAAGGTTTCACAACATCCTTGCCACATTATCACTATAAATTATTAGGGTTGTTAGTACATTTGTTTTCTTTTTCTTATTATTCTTCTTTTAATGTCTTTGTAGTGTGCAAAAAACAAAATTAGAGCTTTAAGTTTTTTTTTTTTTTTTTAATCAACAATAAAAAGGAAAATTTCTATTTATTCTTTTTGGTTATTAAAAGTGTGAAAGTAAAAACTCCATTTTAGAAAAACACATCTATTTTATATTCAAATATATTATTAAAATGGGTTATTTCTAGTATGATCATAAAATTTGTTCGGATTTTATATTGTGTAAAAAAAAAATAAATGATTAGAAAAATAATTTTTTTTTCCACTATAAACAAACTCATACCGTTTAATAAAAGTTTTCGGTCTTTCAAAATTATCAAACAGTTGAAGACAATTCACAACCCTTGTAAACCCTTTCTAACATTTTTAAAGGGGGGAAGTGTTATGGAAGTCTCAAGGCTTTATAAAAGTTATTGAATTTTTTTAAGATGATTTCAAAAAAATAATTTTCAATATTTTCGTGATAATGTGGAATATTGCGATTTTATGATTTTTGGTGATTTATTGTTTTTTTCGAGATAAAGTAGCACTAATTGCCATTTTTTTAATATTATCATGAATTAATTGTTAACATCAAAACCTCTAATCATTTTAAAACTGAATAGAAACGAAAAGAAAGAATAAAAAAAATAAGTTTTTTTTTTCATATTTTGATAAAATTATTTAAATATGAAAAATAAGTATTTATAATTATTTCTACAAATTGAATCTAAAAAAATAAAAAATTAGATTTCAGAATTAATTTTTGAATTAATATTTTGGTGTAAAATAAAGGATAATTAATTAATTAATTCATTAATTAATAATTTTTTTTTGTTCAAGGTTCTTCTCATGAAAAAGTGAAGTTTGATTTTTTGGTGTATTTAAAAAATCTTTGTAACCAAACTGATCAATTTCAGTGGTTTGCTCGGGTTTACGATAAGAGAAAGGATTTTCAAAATTAGTATTAAACTTGTTACGGTGGGGGTGATGGATGATATTCTTATTAAGATTATTGCGGTTACTTTGCAAAGTGTTTAGGTGTATTTGGAAGTTAGTTTGGAATTCTATTGGGAAGTCTGTTTGCTTACGAAAATTCTTTATGTTTGGTGGTGTGTATTGTTTACTGTTTGGCAGTTCGGCTAATTTTCTTTCACCAAATTGGTTTATAATTTCATTTTGTTTCTTGCCCATGGAATTGGGCAAACCGCCAAGGTTTTGGAAGGCTAGGGCAAATACACATAAAAATATGAAAAAGACAAAGCCTTGTTTTTTCCCGCCGGAAGAGAATTGGTTTGATGCTAAATTGGTTTTATTTTTCTCCATCATATCCTTGTCTTGGATTCCCGTTATATCGCTCCATAGCACCATGCTCGATTTGAGAAAGGTGTCCCAATAATCCGAAGACTTGTCGTTATAGCGATGATCAAATTTTTTCTCCAAATTGTCCAAATTAGCCAAATTCCTTTGTCTGATTTTGCATTGTGGCTCATAACAATGCTTGTATAGTTCTTCATTTGCATTCTCACTTTCGTTTTGATTGAAAGAATTCATTTCAATTTCTGTTTCTGTTTTAATTTCTGTTTCTGTTTCTGTTTCGGTCTCAGTCTCTGTTTCTGTTTCAGTTTCACTTTTTTTGCTCAAAACTCTTTTTAGTTGTTCAATTTCTTCCCTCATTTGGATCGTGGATTTTTCTAAATCGCCAATTGTGTTATTTAAAGTTGAATTTTTGTTGTTGTATGCTTGGATTTTGCTTTTCAAGATATCAAAATGCTGCCGGGACTTGTGTCTGCTTTGTTCTGCACTTATCCGGTTTTTTAACTTCCTTCTTTCCTTTTGCTGTTGCGCGCTAAGTAACTTGAATTTTGATTTTGACATATCGCCAATCAAATTAACAGTCTCACCAATTGAGTTTTGGACATACACAGGCTGCCCGAACAGCTTATTCTCAAACTTTGTTTTTTCGTTTTGGCTTGCTAACTCCAACTCTTTCCCAACAATTTTTTGAATAGCCTCATATCTCCTTTTTCTTTTTGCCTTTGCTACTTTCTTATAAATAATATATCGTCTTCTTTTTTTGGTTCCAATCTTTGGTTCCTCCTTTTGTTTGGTTGATTCCTTTTGTTTTTCGATCAGATTTGCTTTGTTTGTTTCGTCAGTTGTGTTTTCTTCGTTAGTTTGGTTTTCAGTTTGGTTGGTGTTTTTTGTTTTTTTTATGTTTTGGCTTTGGCTTTGGTTTTCTTTTTGGGTTTTGTTTTTGTTTTCTTTTTTGTTTTCTTTTTTGTTTTTCTTTTTTTGTTTTCTTTTTTGTTTTTGTTTTTGTTTTCTTTTTTGGTTTTGTTTTTGTTGGTAATCTCTTCTTCGTCTTCGCTTTCATTTGAAAGAGAAGGGAGATCAAAGATTTTTTTGTAAGTAGGGTTAACACTTGTTTCATTCAAACAAAAGTCTGAAAGAAAAGTATTCTCTTCATCAGAGAAAACCAATGGAAACAATTCTTCTTCATTAATCCAATTAGAAATCAAATCAAGATCACTACCAATTATGGGTTCATAGTCAGTCATTTAAATTATCTCTTAAAAAAAAATCTAAAATTATTGTGAAAAAGAGATAACTAGAGTGTTTCAAATGAATTGTATATATTATTTTAAAACTCGACCAAATTGAAAAAAATGTTTTTGAAAATTGAGATGTTTCAAAATTCATTTACTGATAACAAATCCAAAAAAACGTGGATAGAATTATTTTTTTTTTGGTTAAGATTTCCCTCAAATAACCAGGAATGAAAGATTTTATAAATACAACAGAAGGGAAATTTGAATAATAGAACACCAAGAGACTAATTTACTCTGTTTGACTGAGAATAATAAAAATTTGTTTTTTTATTCATTTTGGATTTTTGAATTATAAATTTTTCACTCAATCACAGTTTTGGTTGTTTTTTATTTATTAAGTTCCGCATTGTTAAAAGTTTATTCAAAAATAGCTTGCTAAAATGTTTTTTATTGTGATTTAGCTTTCCAAAGATTGGATCAATAAATTTATCAGTAAGAGATTAACAAAAATAATTTATTGTTTTCCCAAAAGTAATAGGCATTTTTTTCAAGGGGATACAATTAAACTTGATAAAGAAAAAAACTTAGTAACTTTTGAGAAATAACTTTTTGTTATTACAATAATTCATTTTCTTCATTAATTATCAGTAAAAAAATGTGATCCTTTTTGATTTGATTTTTGGATCAAAAAAGAAAAAGAAAAATTTGCCAAAACATTTGATTTTTTAGAAATCTCACTTTTAAGCAATTTCTGATTGTTTTTCTGAAATAAATAGATATTTGAAAACTTTAATCTTATTTTTTAAATATAGGAAATATATATCCCTTAAAGAATATCTTGAAGATCTAAAAAAATTGATTCCCTATTTTCGTTTCAAAAGTTTATTAAATCTATTGAAATTTAAAATACGAAGTAATATTAATATTTAAATATTAGAGTATCAATAACTACTATTTGTTGTCAAATAAATGGAACAAAATTTTCATTCAGCTTTCCAAAAAAAAAGTTTTATGAATCACATATATAATTTCAATTTTTTAATTATCTTTAAAACTGCTTAAATGATTAAATTTCCCTTTTAGAATCAAGAACTTTGATGATTTGTTTGAATTATTAAGAAATAGATTATTTTGGAAAGCTGAATGAAATTTTTGATTTTTTTATTTTTCAATTAACAGTAATTCTGATTTTTGTAATAAGTTATTTGATAATGTCTATTGTTTTATTATTATTATTCTTATTATTATAAATTTGAATTTATTTTCGTATTTTTGAAAATATTTAAAAATTGAGAAATAATAGCAAAACCTTTTGGAATTATTTGTCTTTAAGTAATTAAGAACCCACTGAAAAAATTAAAATTTTGTTATTAATTGTTGGTTAAAAATAATCTAAAAATAAAAGTATTTCTTTGGATTTTAGGTTGAATGGTCTAGGTTTGAAAACAATATTTTGGGATATTTTTTTTTAATTTTATTTGATTTTTTTTTTAGATTTTTTTGATCAACAAAAAGTAAAAATTGATTCAAATTGTTCTTAGAATAAATAAATTATATGTTTTTCAAGTTTGTAAACGATTATTCTCATTTTTTTTTTTGGAAATTAAATAAATTTTTTAAATTGAATATTTCCAAAATTAGGTAAGTTTCATTTTTAAAGTGTAATTTGGTACAATTACTTTACAGAAATAAGATTTCTTTCTTCTTTAAAGAATATAATTTTTTTTTCAAATAATTTGGAAATAGGTTGATTTTTTGACTTTTCAAAAATGAGAAAAAGTAATTTAAAATGTAATAAAAAAACAAAAATTAATTGATGAAAATTTTTGGCAAGTATGAAAGTAATTACATTATTACTTCATTTTATATTTTCAAGAAAGTATATATAGATATTTAATTTGTAATTAAATTTTATTGAAAATTATATTTAGTTCAACATTCCCTGAGCTCTTCATTTAATTTTTGTTGTTGTTTTAAAAAAATAATACATTGGTATAAAAAATAATACTTTTTCTGGTTTCTGGAAATTTTTATTCCATAAATCAATAACAAGAGTCTCTAGCAGAAATATTATTTGCGCAACATAAATTTTCTGATTATCAATATGTTTCAGTTTTTTATTACAGAAACTATAGAAAGAACAATCTTTGTCTTGTAATCAAATAATAAATGATATAAAAAAACTTATTTGTGATAATTTTCTTCTTTAAGAAACTTTCAAATGAAATTATTGTGGTTTCTTATATAATTTATATATTTAGTAGTCTTAGGTGTTGTATATTCATTTGCCTGAGAATTTAACTGAAAAATATATTTCAGAATTCAAAAATAAAAAAAAAAAACAGCCGAAATTTTATCCCATTGAACTTTCAAATGGGGTGTTATAAATAAAAATTGGGAAAAAATGTGAAAATTAATTATCATTTATTGTTCAAACTTAAGTATACAACAAGAATTTTTTTAGATGGTTAAAATTTGTTTAGTTTGTCGAAAAATATTCAAATGTGTTTTATTATTTCTATTTGTAAAATGTAAATTTAGAAATAATAGAAAATAATAATCAACCATATTTTGTATGTACTTCCTAATGAACATAATAGATTAATATATCTAAATAAATGAAAAGAAAGAAACTTTAATGAAATATTTTACAAATTGTAAATAAACGAAATTATTTATACTAATTAATAATCGTAAAATCTTTGATTTGATTCTTAAATTTCTACAAGGAAATTTTAATAAAGTACACAAAATTGTAATTTACACTTCTTTATCTAGAATAATAAGAAAGGAAAATTTAGTTTCTTTCAAAGTTATTACAATAATAAATCATTTTTTTTTTTTTTTTCACTTTAATTGTAAACTTGCAAAGATTTTGGAAAAATTCTTGGAGTTCCATTTTGAGTTGTGAAATATAAAATAAATAACCATATATTGTGGAGAGTTTTATTTTTATTTATTATGTACTGGCACAATATTTACTTTTACTTTTATAATTTCTTCTAAAAAGGAACACAGAGATTGTGTATTTTACAAAATTAGAATATCAAAGATCTTTTTCTATACTTTGGAATTTAAAACAGAGTTTACAAAATGATTCCATTTTTGGAATTTTTAGAATGACAAAAATGTAAAAATTTATAATCATAATTATCAAATGATTTTCAATGGAAAACGTTTTTATTACATTTTCTTCTTTTTAAAGTCTCTATAAAGAATAATTTTTCTAAAAACAGCCAAAAATTTATTTTATTCTGTTTCTATGGAATCAAAAAAAATCAAATTTTTCATTGGGTGTTACCAAAACTCAATTAAAAAAAAAAAAAAAAAAAAGATTGTTTTGATTCCATTTCAAATTAAAATAATTATAACCGTTCCAACCCGACCATGAAATCTATGATAAACAGAAAATTCATTTTCTTTAGCATGACTTTTTATGACGGTATTTTATAGTTATGTGATAGCCTATTACAAACCGTGAAATTTTATAATAGAACAAAAATTTCACAAAGAGAAAATAGGGGAATTTGAATTTTTGAATATAAACCTCCTAAATAATCAATAATTTGGAAAAATTTTCAGGTTTTTGGTGAATGAATAATTTTTAAAGACCTTAAAATCAAAATACAAGACCATTTTAAAGAAATCATCAAATTTGATCTTCGATCTTTCGAATCCATGTTTTGAATTTTTGAATTTGTTTCTAAAACAACAAGATTTTTTTCTCAGTCTTTCAAATAAGAAATTTTTTTAAAAAAACGATGTCAAACTATAAAATTTGTATGATAGTGTATAACCGAAGATTTTTTTTTTTGTATTTAACTTGTGGAAAAGTCAATTTTCATATCTGTCAAATTTCACGATAGGTTTGGAACGGCTATATCTTCCGAGAAATAAACATAAAAACATCAAGATTGACGAAAAGTTGAATAAAAGGAAAATTTAAAGAAGAAAATCCTCAAATAGTTATTTTTTTAAGAAATATTATATTCTTTTTCATCATTTGAAAAAAAATCCTTTCATTAATTATTCAATTTTGAGAATGATGGGATTCTATAAAAAACCCAAATTTAAACAACTAATAAGTAGAAACTTTTCATTTCAATAAAAAATAATAATTTCCTTCAGTGGAATCAAAATTAGAATTATTTGAGGTTTTTTTCGAAAAAAGAATCAAAATGTAAACTCTGATTAAAAATAACAAAACCTTTAACTATCAAATAATCTTTAATTTGATCGCCCTTTGTTATTATTTATATATATATATATATATACTTTCTTCTTCCCTTTCAAAATCATTTTCTCTGTTTGCTTAATTCCCACAATAAATAAAATGATTTGAATTTTCAATTTTTCTTCCATCAAATTTCCAAAAGAGTAAAATCATGTATAAAAACTTGAAAATAATTTCAACAATTCCAGTCTTGTCTAGTACAATATTCATTTAGATTTTTATTCAATGATTTAAATTTGTTGAGTGTTGCTAAAATGAAATCAACAAAAATCAAAATATTGCAAATTCAATTTGCTTTTATGGAAATAAGATTTTATCACATGGAAATATAAAAAAAAAATACAATAAAGATAAAGTAAATTGAAAAAATCCAAAAAATATACTTATTAAAGATGTTAATTAAATATTTGAGCAATTTTATTTTTGATTTTAATAATATAGCGAGAAATAAAAATAAATAATAAAAAAAAAATAGAGTTATATATTGGTAGTAAATAAACACAAGAATTCAATAAGACGTTTATTTCTGTTTAATCGGACAATTATAAAAAAAAAAAATAAAAAATAAAAAAAAAAGGGTTGGATTTAAAGGTACTTTTGAAGGTTGTATTATTAAAAAGAAAAATTTTGGTTTCTTTTTTTTTTAGTTTTTGGGTTTAATCTGAAATTTATTACATCAAAAGGCATTTTCCCTTTCCTTTTTTCCCTTTTCCACCTGACGCTTGTTCAAGTTTTGCTCTTTCTTTTCTAATTGATCGAACACATTCTGCAAATGATTCTTCGATATTAATTACATTTTTAGCAGATGTTTCCATAAATGGATAACCATAGCTCTCAGCAAGATCTTTTCCTTCTTTTTTTGAAACCTCATGATTGTTTTTTGGTAAATCAACCTTCAGAAAGTTCGGGGTTCAGAGGAATTGTAGGGGTTATTTAATTAAACGAAGGGTTGTGGAAGAAAATAATAAAATAAAGTAAATAAAGCCAAGAAATTTTCAATTTTTGAACCAGAGAAAGAAGCGGATTATTTTGTTTTGTTAGAGATTTTTTTTTTTTTTTTTTTTCTTTTCATCCCAACCAAGACAAATTTGCAATTCGTTTGTTGTTCCAAAATATTCAACCACAAGAAATTTTTTTTAAAATTGGAAAAGAGAAAAAAAAAAAATAAAAAATAGAATAAATTTATACCTTGTTTGCAAGTAAAACGATTGGTAAAGAATCAGCGTCTTTAGCTCGAAGAATTTCCTCATGAAAATCAACAATTTCCTCAAAAGCCTTTCGATTATCGACAGAATATACCAATAAAAACCCATCCCCATTTTGGAAATGATGTGATCTGAGACTTGAATACTCTTCTTGACCAGCGGTATCCTTTTTATTGGTTTTTTTTACAAATCAAGAAAGGTGGTAATTATTTCAAAAAAAAAAAAAAAAATAAAAAGGAAAGGAAAAAATTTTTTCATTGCAAAAGAACAAGAAAAAAAGAAAATAAAATAAAAAAAATTTTTGATTGGAAGAAAAAAGAATTTTTGTAAATTATTTTTGTTGAAATGTCAAGAAAACAAAGAAGATCGATCTTTATTAAAAAAAAAAAAAAACAAAGAAGGATTTGCAAGGCTTACAAGAATATCAAGATATGCAACTTCACTATCGACATAAATGTGCTTTTTGTAACATTCTTTGTATTAGACAAGTTATCGGAGAGTTTGTGTTGAACAAAAAAAAAAAAAAAAAAGTTATTTGGAAAATTTCCAAACTAAAGGGCATATTGGGGAATTTGAAAAATTACAAACCTTCAATTGTTGGATCTGTTGTTGTTTTTGAAAAAACCAATTTGAAAATGAAAATAATTTTTTTTTTTTTTTTTTTTTTATTTGGATCGTGTTGATTGTTGGTTAGGTTAGATACATGTCGCCAAAAAAGAAAATACAAAAGTGAAAATTTGTTAGTCGAGAAGAAAAATTGAATATGTTGAAGACTTTAGATGACGCAGATTTTGTTCAGAATGAAAGAAAAAGAAAAGGCTGATTACCATAATCACGGATAAATTGTTGAGAAATAAATTGAAGTGTAATAGCAGATTTCCCTACACTACCGGGACCGGCAATAACAATTTGATAACGTAATTCAGTCATAATATATGAACACTAAAAAATAAAGTTTGAAGAAAAATGGTTTTAAAGCTAATTAAATATATGAAGATTTTAATAATTTTTTTTTGTTGAAGAAATTATTAAATAATAATATTTCAAAAAATTAACCTGGCTACTACAAGTTAAAAAAAATATTTCATTTTTACATCTCGTGGCGATTCGTGTTTCACCATTTGTGTCTCCAAATAAAGAAAAGAAAATTTTTCAGTTTTATAGCATTTTACCAATTCTTACCAAGTTAGTTAAATAATCTTTATAAAAAATTAATTTTTTTTGAGAGAAATCAATTGAAGTTTTCATTGAAATCTTCTGGATTGAACATTTTAACCATTTGACAATTAAATGAAAAACCTCCAAAAATTTAAAATTGATTTCAAGATTTTTCCAAATGTTTTTTTTTTAATTAATGATTACAATACTGACCAATTCGAATCTTCAAGATATTAAAACGAGATTAACTATGGTAGTGTTTTTAAATTTTTTACTTTTTAATGGTGAAAGAGACCAATAGGAGATCTCCTAAATGAAATTCTCAAACTTTGAAATTCTAATCTTTTAATTTAATGATAAATCTGAAAAAAAACTTTTCAGTAAAATTTAATATTATATTTTTAAAAATTTTAAAGCATCACAAAATTAAAAAATGACATAAAAATCTGATTACTATAAAACCAAACTTAATTTTAAAGTGATTTTAAGAAATGAATCATAGTTTTTCAAAATTTTGATCTTTTTTTAGAATTTGAAATTTTCAAAATTCAATTGGGTTTTCTAAATTATTGAAAAAAAATAATATTCTTTGAAAGAAGATTGAAATCTTATTTTCTATGTATGCGAAGGAATTGTACTAAAATACACTTTAAAAAAAAAACTTATAAAGTTTTGGAATGACTCTATTTAAAAAATATACTTATATTTATTTATTGTGATAAAGGAGTAATCAAAGAAAATTTATTAAATAAAAAAGAGAAGAAGAAAATAATTAAAATATCAAAGAAAAAATATACTTATAATTAAAAAAAATATCCAATTATTATTTTAAACTGGTAAAAAATATAGTTTTTTGATTCAAAAGAACAGTTCAAATCAATTTTTTACTTTTATTCTCACAAAAAAAAATATAAGAAAAACAATCAAACAATTAAATTTAACAATTCTCCCAAAACACTTTTACAACCTAGATAAATATAATTAATAAATTAAATGTAATGGTTTTTTAATTTGATTATTTTTAATCAATAATTAATAACCCTATCTTAATTATTCCAGTGAGTTAATAATAACCCAATAACCAACACACATAATGGACTTTATTATTATTTCTCAATTTTTTAAATATTTTCAAACAAATTAAATTAATTCAAATTAATAATTCTATCAATGGAATAAAAATAAAAATTATCAAATAACCAATCTTAATACAAATAGTTTGTTTTTATACCTGTGGCATTTAAAAAAGAATATTACTTAACCGTTTATATTCCAATATAGTCGATTTCACTTTTAATACTCAAACTTTCAAGGAAATTTAAGTCACAGAAAAATCCCAAATTAAAGCACAACATTGGAAATTTTATTTCCCATAAATTATAATTCTAGAATTTGAATTTTGTGCATTAATTTGAGATTTTTAGTGTGCCTTAAACACAGTTCAAAATTTGTGTCTTAAAAGTGAAGTTTACTTTAATATTTAATAAATATTTGTGAATAATAAAAATTAATCATTTGTTTTTTGATCTTCAAATATTTAATATTTATATTTATTTTCATTGTAATTTTAAAATGTTTTTTTCTTCTGAAATCTGATAAGTTCAATAAAAATATTGTTAAATATTGAATACTTGTAGATCAGAAAACAAATGATTAGTTATATTATTCACAAATCTTGATTAAATATTAAAAAACTTCAAAGTTTTGTTAATATTTTTTTAAAAATATTCAGAATAAAATAGGTACTAAATTTGTATTAGCGCCAGTTATTTGATAATTTTTATTATTATTTCATTGATAGAATTATTAATTTGAATTAATTTAATTTGTTTGAAAATATTTAAAAAATTGAGAAATAATAATAAAATCTATTATGTGTGTTCCACTTGCTGGGCTATTATTAACTCACTGGAATAATTAAGATAGGGTTATTAATTTTTAATTAAAAATAGACAAATTAAGAAACTATTTATTTCCAATTTTTGTTAAAATTTATTGATTTAAAAAAAAAATTTCGAGATATTATTATCATTTATGGTTTTCATTTTTTAATTTTTGTTTATAATATAAAAAAAAGAAAAAATGGTCTTAAATTGTTCTTTGAATCAAAAAATATGTATTGAATATAGTCAATAGATTCTTTTGAAGTATAAAATAATTTATATAATTTTTTTTTTTTTTTTTTGATAGTCAGTAGAGTTTTTAGACAAAGTTTTTAGATACCTTGTAATTTTATAATTATAGTATATTTTTTCTTTGATATTTTAATTATTTTCTTCTTCTCTTTTTTATTTAATAAGTTTTCTTTGATTACTCCTTTCTCACAATAAATAAATATAAGTGCATTTGTTAAATAGAGTCATTCCAAAACTTTATAAGTTTTTTTAAAGTGTATTTTAGTACACTTCCTTCACATACATAGATAATAAGATTTCTTTCTTCTTAGAAAATATTTGTTTTTGAAATAATTTTGAAATAATTTGATTTTGAAACTTTTGAAAAATGAGTAAAAATGAATCAAACTTTTGAAAACAATAAGGAATTTCTGAAAATACTATTACAAGTAAGTTAAGTATTAAATTACTCACAATTTTATTGTATTGTTTAATTTTAAGAGATGAAATAGACTTTTTTTCATGATTTTACTCTTAACTTTTTTTGAACATTTTTTTTCTTTTACTAGCTTATTAAGAAAAAAATATTTTGATTAATATTGAAATAATAAGTATTTGTCAAAATCTAAAATTACTGAAACTAATTTAATTTTTAAGATCTAAAATTTTATAAAATATTTCCTAGAATGAGATTGTTCAATGATAAAAATTTTAGTTGGTTTTTTTTTCAAAATGATCTGTAATTTTCCCAAACCTTTTTAACATTTCCAAATCTAAAATTATTTTGAAAATTTTGATGTATTAAAATACTCTTGATTTCTCAACGCCCACCTTATATTTTCATCAAATTTTTATTAATTTACAAAAAAGTAGTTCAATCATTGTTTATATTTCAAAATAATATTCTTTTTGTAAGTATTTCTATTTCTAAACTGGTAATATAATATTAAATCATATGGTATTACTAATTGTTATTTGGATATTTAGATGACCATTACAAAATAAATTCATCAAAATATTCCTTATAAATTAAAAAAAAAGATTAACAACTCATTCTATACATAATAAAATATGAATTAATTCCAATAAAAAAAAAAGGAAATATGAGAAAAACTTCTTTGATGAAATGACGAATAATTTTTTTTTTTGCATGTCTCAAAAAACCAAATAAATAAAGAGAAAAATCGATTTTTATCTTAAAAAATAAAAATTAAATTGTAAAGTGTTAAAGGCATATATATATATATATATATATATATATATATATATATAATATTTTATAATTAAAAATTAAATTATTTGATGATGTTAATTTAATCAATATATTTTTCAAAAATAATATTTGAAAAAAAAAAAAGTTATTTTAGTTTTAAAAAGAATTACACAGGTTAAATTAACCTTAATAAATGAATATATAAAATACAAAAAAAAAAAAAAAAAAAAAAAAAATGGATGAAGAGTTCATATAAAAAAAATAAATAAACTAATGTTTAAAATAAAAACGTTTTAATAATAAATACATTTTTAAATATTCTGGTATTAAATCAAAAAATACACCCCATTAGCAATTTATACTTATACACATATAAATTTGAAATTATTTATGTTCATTATTTTGGTAATTGATTTTTTTCGGAAATATTTGGTTCTTTGTTATGTATTTTTTCTGTGTATCAACATTAATGCTATCATTTTCCTCATTTTTTAATTTTTCTAATGTTCTTCTTCCCCTTTTTCTTTTTTTCTTTACAAAATCCTTATTAAAGAATTTTCTCTCGTAGATCCATGTTGCCATTTCGACACTGCATTTTCCTCGTCTAACCAGAGGGTCATCTGCATTGGGCATCAATTGATATTTGGAGACTGTGGATCCATTTTTTAAGCTTGTTTTTATTACTGTTTTTAAATGTAAATAAAAAACAACACCCATTGCAGGGTTTTCACGGTTTGTTGCTTCTTGTAGATTTAAGGGCTGCATTAAAAAATCCAAAATTATTTTTTTTTCATTGAATTTTTGAGATTTTTTCGACTTTTTGTGTTTTTTATAATTCTCTCTTTGCTTGATCCTGGTTTTTTTTTTAAAATTCTGTTCTTGTTGACTATTTATATTGAGTTTTTTTTTGACTTGTCGATCTTGTGACAAATTTTGTAAGTGTAATAGTTGATTGTCTAAATTAATATTTTGGCTTTGCAAATTATTATATTGGCGATTTTTGGGGTCGCTTATATTTTTTTGAGATGCCAGTAATACATTATTTATTAAAGGACTTTTTGTTGTTATATTATTCTTGGTATTTCTAAAAACTGTAAATTTGGAAGAAGGCGTCATCATATTATTTGGGCTTTGTAACAGGGCCTGTTGGCTATATTTTAAGTTGTTGGTATGTGTCAGTGGCAAATCCAAAATATTAGGAGAGTTCTCAACAAGTTCATAGAGTGTATTTAGATCTTGGTCATTGCCAAAAAGCAAATTTCCATAGTCAAGATCTATTGGATTGTTCTTTTGCTTTGGTGTATTTAAATTCCCACTTAGCACACTTGTTTCAGGTTTTGTTTTTTTCTGATGAATATTTTGTTTTGAATTTTCAGAATATATTTGAATTGGTGGCTCTGTCGATTTTGTAATCGGTTGATCAAGAACTGCAGCAAATTCTTTTTCTCCTAAGATTTTTCGAACCCAACTGGCAAATTGGGTCTGATCAGACATGCTTTCGAATAATTATTGGAATTTAAAAAAAAATAATCTTTTTTGATTTTTATCAGAATCAATTGATATCAAATTGCTACTTTTTAGTAGTTTAATTATTATCCAGTCACAAGCATTTCATGTCATGTGGAAAGTAGGTCTATCAAAATAAGGAAAATATAAAAAAATTAAAACTGGTTAGATTTTTTTTTTTAGGCATTTTGATCCAATAAAAAAAATAATTTTCAAAAAGGGTCTTTTGGATAAAAATTTTTTTAAAAAGTGTAAATATATTTACAAACAGAAAATAATTAACAAAAAGAGTGACAAAGAAAAAAGAAGAATTTTTTATTTTTGTTCAGGTACAGATTAACTTTGAGATTTTGCAGTTATCTTGATCGAACAACCAACAATATTGTTGTTTTTGTTACAAAGAATACTTTTGATTATTTTCGTTTTACTGATTAGAGTAGATTTTAAAGAGCAAATATTGAAAAGTGGCTTCAAATTTAACAGTTACTTTTTTAGATCTGATAAAAGCGACAAAAATTATTTTTTATTTTCAAAGAAATTAAAAAAACTCCTTTGCAAGAGTAACTTTACAATTCTCTAAATCAAGAAAATACCAGTTTTGTAGATAATAAGAATTATAGTTAAAGTTAATCTAAAAGTTAAAAAAGATTCATCAATGATAGTTTTTGAATTAGGTAATATTGAAAAGTGAATGGCTTTTTGTTTGTTGCCAAATCAAAGTAAATATTATGAATAAATCTCAACTATTGAGATTATTATTAACTTTTAATCATTTTTTTAATGTTTTCGATTCAAGGGAAAGTAATTGAATTTTACTCACTATGATAATTCTTCAACTGTTAATGTTAAAATTTATGATTGACGAATATTATTTCAAATTTCTGAAAAAAGAAATAAAAATTATTTTTTACTTTCTGATTTTTATGTGGTCATTAGGTGGTTTTTGTTGATTCAAAACAAGATATTTTTTTATTTTTTTTTATTTTGGTTACTTTAATTCTCCAAAGCATTTTCTTGTCTTGTGTGAATTTGAGGATCTGGCTGTGTTTCTTTGTCAAGAAATGGGGTGTTGGTAAACTAGTTGTAATTGAGAAATGAATTAGCAACTACATACTCGTGAATATATTAATTCCCTTTTTTTCCAAAAAATTTCCGTTGTTGATTTAAAAAGTGATTTGTATGAAAAAACTCGAAGATCACGATATTAAGAGAGCAATATGGACTGAAAGATCTTGTTGAAGCAAAGTTATCTTTTTTTTTACCAGTTATTTGGAAACAAAAAAAAGGTATTTGAAAAAAAATAATCAATTTTCAAAAACAAACAATTTTTTCATAATTGTGTTAGTTTTTGAAAAACTTTTCTTTTTTTTTTAAATCGGTTTGCTGAATAACCAAAACCTTCAACTTGTATTTATTATTTTTCTTTTGAAAACTAAACACCCAAGTATTTTTAATTTTATTATCTTTTTCAAGATGTTGGTTTCAAGACAATAAATGAAATAAAAAAACCTTCTACAAGTTTACATATTCAGAATTTTTTAGAAAAAGTTCATTTATTTCAGGTCAATAGCTTTGTAATTGAAAAAAACAAGAAGTCAGAATATTTCTAACAAGATCAAAATAAGAAAAATTTTTTCAAAAAAACTAGAAAAAAAAATTGTTTTTTTTTTTGAGAATTTAGATTCAATTGAAATCCTCGCATTTATTGATGTAAAAAATGATTATTATTATTTTTTAACAAGTCGTTAATTCTTTTAAAAAGTGTATGAAAAAAATTGATTTTAGTTTTTTTTTTTTTTAGAAAATTCAAAGCTTGATTTTCGAATTTAGTTTGTAAATAATAAATTAATGAGGCATTTTTCAAAGTAAACCTTTAAATATACTTTAAATTCCATCATGTTATTTTGATTAAAATGTTCAAAATCCTTTGTTAAGGTATTAAATGGACTGTTTATTTAATAAATAAAGTTCATATATATATATATATATATATATATATATATATTTGGTTACTTCCAATACTCTCTTTATTCAATTTATAAGTGTTTTGATTTCTTCATTCAAGTCATTTGAATAAAATAACTCAAAAATTGTTTAAAAGAAGAAATAAAAAAAGTTTATTGGACATTTTTTGAAATACTCTCCTATTTAATTTGAGAAATAGAAAGTAACTTTGTTTTTTTGTTTTTTATAATTTAAAAGAGGAGTTTTTAATCTCTCTTGTTTGCCTTAGATTTTCCAGAATTTAAAAGAATTGAGTTAAATCTTTGATTTTACTCCATTTTTCTTAAATCTAGAAAACCGCCATTAGCTTTTTTTTTAATTGAGAAAAAAAAAGAAAATTTCATAAAATTTTCTTTTTATTTCTTAAATTAAAAAAAAAAAAGCTAGGCACTTGAGGGCACTTCCCGAATTCCTAAATTTTTATTTAGAAATTTCAAAAAGTTTTTTTTTTTTTTGATTTAGTTTTTTTGTTATTTTTTTGAAAATCCAATTGTATAAATTATGAAAGGATTGATTTATGTAGCAATTATTTAATTTCACCAAGTTATTTGCATCAAAGAACTTATGCCTGTCTTATTTAAATAAAATACAAATAATAATAAAAAAAAAATTAGTTGGATAAAGTATTCTTGGGCTATTTTTTTAGAAACAAAAAGTTGGGTTTTATCCACAAACAAAAAAATAAAAATGAAAAAACACACAAAACGCGATGTTTTGTAGGAATAGTATTTTTAATTCTATAGATAAAATATCGTGTTCACATTTATGAATCAAAATGGGAATTTTTTATATAATTTATAATTCAAATTTATTTGTTGTATCTTTCCTCAAAAGATTTTTCTTTAAATTAAATTTGGATATTAAACAATAATTTAAAAAATAAATTAATTTAACATCAGGCATATCCCTATTAATTATTCAAATTATTTTTTTTAAGTAACTTTATTTTGTAATGTAATATAAATCCCCATTCCAAAAATTTGGACACACCTAAAATTAAAAATAGTCCAAAAAAAAAAAAAAAACAATTTATTTTATTTTTCCAAACCTAAGATTAAAACATATTTTAGTTACCTAGTTTAAATTTTTTTATAAGTAATCATTTTAATCCAAATAAAAGAAAGAAATATAAAATGAAAAAAAAAAAAAATAGTGTGTCCAAAATAATGTAACCAGCGGAACAAAAAATATATTGGTAAATTTGTTGTATTTTTATTAACAATTGCTGATCGATCAATTGATAAGATACCTTCAGCCAATTGTATATTATTTTTCAATTAACAAACTTAACAATTACCTTCTATCAACAATCTGAAAAAAAAATTCCAGATCTAACTAAAATAGATTACGTAACTGGAAAAAACGAAATTGAAACAAAAAATAAGAGATAAAAAATGTAATAGTTTTTAAAATCGACAATATTTCCAAATTGAAAGTAAATAGGAGTATTGTAATTCTTTCAACTGTTTAAACTATGTCTAATTTTTTGGAATTTAGTTTATATCCCTTAGTACCAATTGAGGTCTAGTTTCCTTAAAGTTTAAAGGAAAAGATTTAAAATGATTTTAAGAACAATTATTTTTATTTTCTTATTTGTCTTTAATCCAAATTTAAATTATAATAAAAAGTAAAAACAATTCAAAGATAAAGTAGTTATTTAATGGTATTTTTTTTTTTTTTTTGAAATTAGTATCAATCTAATAATTATTCTTTTTTAGCGTTTATTTAGCGGGGAAAAGAATTAATTATAATAATGGAAATTTAATTATAATAATAATAATTTAATATTCAAGACATTAATTTATTAATAATAATAATCAAAGAATGTTGCTAATTTTATGATAAAAAAATAAATAAAAAAATACAATAGTAAAAAATTTATATATATATATATATATATATATATCTTTTAATACAAAATTTAACAAAATATTTAATCAATAGAAAAATAAAATTGGTACCTTTAGGTCAAAATTAAAATTTTTCTATGAATAATTTTCTAAAACATCAATTCAAATAATATATAAAATAATTGAATAAACATAATAATTGTAAAAGAATTTTATTTAATAATTTCATTTATTCCATTGAAATTAAACAAGTAAAAACTTTTTTAATAGATAAAGTAATTAGTTCAAAAGTTAATAAAAATATCAAATATATTGTTAAAAATTTTTTAGAGATATGAAAATAATGTGAAAAAGAAAGAAATTTGGTTTTTATTTTTGTAGTTGGTTAAATTAGTAAAATATATTTTGTCAAATTTAGTTTTAGTTGTGTATAGAATCAATCTATATATTTGATAAATTATTTTAAATATATGGTTTCTGAATCAGCAATATTGTTTATTTTATTCAATGATATTAAAAAGTTAAAAAATAAAAAATTATTCAAATAAAAAAGTATTTAGCACCAAGTGTTCGCGAGAGGTTCTCCATCTCACTAACGAGCTTAGACCTCAATTCGTTGATCTTCTGGGTTCGGAATGTGTCCAGGATTATTAAATTGGGTATGGCCGAATACACTAATTAAAAAACACAAGTTTAATTTTAATTAATATTCATTAATTTTTTCAAAAATTATTATTTTTGTATGTTAAGGGTATGGCCATTTTGGATTTGTTACAATACCCAAGGATTAACTTGATACCAAAAAAAGGTATTGTGAAAATGTTCTTCTTTTGGTTGACAAAATTTTAATTTATAAAAAAATACAAAATTTTGAAACGATCTCATCGATAAAAAATTCAATTAACAAAAAAAAATTAATTCAATATCTAATTTTTAAAAAAATTCAATTAAAAAAAAAAAATTTTCAAAGAATTCTCAAATTAAAAAAAAAATTTTCAAAAGCTTTATTTTTCCTTATTTTTTTAAATTTATTATGTGTTTAAATTTCTTCAATTTAAAATAAATTGTTTTATAAAAGTATACAATAAATTCAATTCGATTTAATCTAATTTGTGGTTATATTTTAACTCTCTATATTTGATAGAATAAAGATTTTGTAACATTCTTTTGAGAAAAAAATAACTCATTCTAAAAAAGGAAATAAAATGAAAAAAAAAAATCTTCGAGATCTCAAAAAGAGTCAAAGAGCGACAGTTCAAAATCAACACTTTTGTTTTCAAAATGATAAATCACAACATTTCTAATTCGAAATTGAGTGTTGCTCTTTGGCACTCTTTTCTAAAAATTTACTCCATTTTGATTGTTGATTTTTGGAGATCGATCATGTTTCACATATTGGTTAGTTTTTTATTGGTATTAGATACTAATTAAAATTCGCAAATTTTTTTTAACAATTTCAGAGAATTATTTTTAACCGTAAAGACTCAACCCTTAAGAGGAATTAACGTTTAATATAAAGATATATTAAATTAAAACATATTTCTCTTAAATAGCATACAAAAGACAAAATAATTCTTCTATGTAATTATAAAACAACCTTTGTAATGAAGATATTATGTACTAAGGTATTTTAGGCAATGTAAAAATGCAAAGGGGGCCTGAAAAATATCAAGTTAAGAATTTTCAGTCCTAACCATTAAAACTAGTAAGTTTTTGATGTTATGATAAACTTTTCTAAAAAACAAATCCAAAGTATAAATCTATTTATTTATTTTTCAAAGATATTGTATAAATCAATTTTTTGGTTAACAAAAAGTATTATCATCAAAAAATAACAAAACACTTTTGATTAATATTCGTGGCAAAAAAATACTTGGTATTGTGTAATAATGATTAGAGGTAATAAAAAAGGTAAATTCTTTTTATAATGAGAAATAAGATGAATTTAAATCTTTTTCTTTTTCAGAAAAAATGGAAAAAAATAAAATAGATCTATCTAAACCAATTTTCTTTGATGACTTTCTTCGTCGATGAGAATTTTGTGACACTCTGTATTGACAAAATTTGTTAGTATAGAATATTCGTCAATGAACTATTTTAAATTTTATCTAGTTGTCATTGAGTACTGATCCCTTACTGGTATTTAAGGTTTACAATCCCTGAAACTGGAAAAAAGATTATCTTGAATTAGGTGTGTCAATTTGTCATTTTGGTTCTTAGCTGATCGATCCACAACTAAGTTTGGATCGTATAGGTGGTTGAAAAATGCTATTTTTGTGATTTTATTTTTTTTTTTTCCGAAATCCAGATTGATGAGTCTAAGATAAATTGATTGGAAGGTATTTAATTAGTAATTGAGTTTTTTGTTTTCTATGTTGAAATTTTTATTTACGCTTTGTATTATTTGATGCTTGTAAAAAAAATTTTTTTTATTTACTCCTAATTCTGTAAAAGGAAAATGATAATTTCAATTGACAACCCAAAAATTAACACTTTCAATTCAAAACCTTCCAATCAATTAATCTTAGACTCATCAATCTGGATTTCGGAAAAAAAATAAATAAAATTACAAAAATAGCATTTTTCAACCACCTATACGATCCAAACTTAGTTGTGGATCGATCAGCTAAGAACCAAAATAACAAGTTGACACACCCAATACAAGATAATCTTTTTTCCAGTTTCAGGGATTGTAAACCTTAAATTCTCAATAGGAAAAAGTTTCACTGCCTTTTCAATTTCATTTTCAAAGAGAGTTTTTATATTACAAACAGCTACTTCTTTGAGAACTCAATTTACTCAAAGATTAATCTGGATAAGGAAGTGAAAATGTTATATAACTAAGGATGCAAATACCAGTAAAGAAAAAAAATTTTTGTTAATCCTGGATTTTCAAGGATATCAGATCAAAACAACATTTGTGATCAAAAATGATCTTCATTCAAGATAAACTTCAAACAAATAGAGTACACAAATAATGATCTTCTCTTTACAACTCAATTTGTTAGAAGGAAAAAAATGTGGTGTAAATTCATTTTTCAACAACTTGGATTGATATTTACTCTTTAAAAGCAATACACAAATAAGACGTGTTTTCAAATTAACTATTATCAAAATTCTTCTTCCTTGTTTCGGTTTAATCATTTTATTTTCTTATTGTTGAGTTGTTTTTGTGAACAATCAATTTTTAATTTTCAAAAAAGATTTTTGGAAAATATTATTTTTGTCTTCAATTTGATCCCACAAATATTCCATTTTTGAATATACCAACATTCAGAATGTCAAAAAACTTTTTCAAATTACTCACAATTTTTTTCTTTTGGAAATGAAGAGACAAAAAAGGAAAATTGAAAATTTTCTCTAAAATGTGCTTTCATTTCCAGATTATTAAAAGACATAAATTCCCTAGTTCGATAATAGAAGACTTTCTTGAAAAGAAAGAACGTTGTCAAGTTTATTTGTCAATTCAAATTCTTTTTAAATAAAAAAATAGTGTAAAACAGTCGCCTTCTGAAAAAATAAATTAAATGTTAAAAAGTTGTAAAAAATAAAAAGACCAAATTGCAACGAAAAATTAGAACACCTCACTAAGGTACTTTAAACAACACAACTCTTCTTTCAAAAAGTTTTTGTTTTTTCTGCAACCTTTTCGAATTTACTGCGAAAATCATTTTTTGGAAATTCAACAAATCTTTTTTTTTTTTCAAATATATTTTGTTAATGTTCCAGAATCACTTACTTCAAGATCAGTGGGAAATCAAACAAAAGATTGGACATGGCGGTTTTGGAGAAATCTATCGAGCACAAGATTTAGAAACGAAACAACAAGTCGCTATAAAGTTTGAAAAAATCCAAAAAAAAAATAGCCTTAAATTGGAAACAGTTATTCTGAACAAAATGCAAAGTAAGACTTTGATCTTTTTTTTATTATTTGTCCTTTCTTTTTTTTTTCATTGCGAAGAATGGGTTGCAAAAAACAAAATCACATTTTTTTGTTCAAATAACATCTAAGAACAGAATTTTTTGGGGGTGTTTGATCTAGAATCAAAAATAGTTTTCTTTTGTTCGTGGGTTTTGAATAACCTTGTTTCGAGATCAACAAACAATAAGATTTCTTCACTTGATCGAGATAACTAAAAAAGAAAAAACAAAGAAAAAAAATTTCTCGTAAACACCATTGAATAGTACCAAGAACTGTGGTAAAATTTTTTATATTCACAGCACTTTCCTTTTTTTTTGAAAATATTCCAAATAAGAATGAAAGGTAATAAAAAGATCAAAATCCAATAACTTTTAATGGCAAAAGTTTGTACAATCAAAATATTTATAAAAAACTTGCAATTCAAAACAACTTTTTGTACTTTTTGGTTTTCAGAAAAACAGTTTCAGGTTTTTGAAATTCAACAATTATTTTTAATTTCAAGAGAATTTCAAAAAAATCTCAAACAAATCCGAAATGTTATCTTTTTGAAAATCAATTTTTTTTTCCCTTTTTAGGCTTTACCAAACTTTCAACAAGTATTTGAAATTTTTGAAAAAATATGAAAGAATACTATTGGAAACCGAAATCTTTCAGAACTGTCAATTTTTTCAGTTCCAAAAAGTCTTGAAAGTATTTATATGGATTGTGATCTTCTTGATGCGTATCAAAAAACAACTTAACCGATACTGGTATTTGAAATTTAAATGAGAAAAAAATTTCACACCACTTTCATTTTCCAATTTTTCTTTTCCAAATAAAGTTTCCCAAAGAAATGATTAGAATTTGCGATCTTTATTTATTTGTTTGGTACCTTTTTATGCTATATCTTGCTTTGTACTCGGATAAACTAAGAATCCTAAATAAAGAAATGAAAAAAAGATTTCAGAGCACTAGCATAAAAAAATAAAATTGAAAAAAAAAAAGTTTTCCAAAACTACTCCGTTCATTAACCTTTCATCTTGAATAATAAAGTTTATTCACAATATAATCAAAATCCCAGAACTTTAAATTCATGAGACCATTATATTTATTGTTGTTAGTATAACCAACTTTTTTAAAATTCTCTAATATAGAAATAAAGGTATTTTTTCGGGGTAAAAAATTCCAAATAAACTGAAGAATGAATTTTTATTGAATTCAACTTGGAGATATTTACTTTGATAGATAATAACAAATAGTTTTGAAAATGTTTTACCCATCTAATAAAACTGAAATAGAGAAAAAAAAATTCTTTATGATAATTATTGTAAGTGTCCGTCTTGTTTCATTAAGTGCCTAGGTTTTTTTTAATTTAAATGAATAGAGGAAAATCTATATGATTTTACTCAATTCCTTTGAATCCTGGAAAATTTAACCGCAAGTTTCCTAGGTTTTTTAACTTTTTGGAAAACCATACGAAAAGTGTCCGAAGAGTGCCTAGGTTTTCCAGAATTCAAAAGAATGAAGAAAAATCAAAGATTTTGCTCAATTCTTTTAAATTCTGGAAAACCTAACGGAAAATCAAATATAAAATATTTTTTTCAATTTTTATCAATAAATAATTCCATAATAGTCAAAATAATTGGTTATCCGTTTGAAGGATATTGATTAAATTTCAAATACTTTTAAAATATATGATTATAACCTCTTAGTGGTGAAAAAAAAATATTCAAATTTTTTACTATTAAATTTGAAAAAAATCTTAATAGAACCTGGAAAATTGGATTTTCCAACTTAAATTGTTAAATATCTTAAAAAATATTTTTTTAATCCAAGATCTCTTATTAACTAATAGTGTTTATTATAAATTGAAGTTATCAAAAAGTGAAAAATTAGCAAATATATAATTTTTTATTGAAAAAATTTTTTAATGATCGTGATTTAGAAAAAAGATTTATGGATTGAAAAAAAAAGATAACCAGATATAATTTTATCCCTTTTAAATTTCTAATACAAGCATAATCGAAAACTGAAATATTTCAGAACTGTCAAGCTATTCAGTTCTAAAAAGTATCGAAATAATTGATATGGATTGTGATATTCTTTACGTGTATCAAAAAACAACTTAACCTTTACCGGTATTTAAAATTAAAAGGGGATAAAATTATATCTGGTTATCTTTTTTTTTCAATCCATAAATCTTTTTTCAATTTTGAAATATTTTTTTTATTTCTTTATTTAGGTATCTTGTTTTACCTGGGCATAAAGTAAGATACACCCCATTATATTTAACAAAAAAGTACCAAATAAATAAAAGGAGAAACTAACTCAAAATACAGTCTTTTTCTTTAAATTTGTTCGTTTGTAAAGAAATAAAGAAACAGAAAATGAAGTGAAGTTTTTTTATCATTTAGAATTCAAATACTAGCATTGAAAAATAAATTGAACAAAATTTTCCATCATCTTTCCAAGAAAAGTATTCAAAAACCAAACTAAAAATTTTTACTCTTGGAGAAATTAAATCTTGATTAAATCTTGATTTTACCTTTTAGAATTCGGACTATAAGGATTTATGTGGATATACTTTTGAATTTTTATTTTTTATGGAAATCTGAATGAAAATTGTGTTTTTTTTATATTTCAATTTTCAGTATTAACACTCGGATATTACTGAACTAATTAACACATACTTTTTGTGGACATTCAAAAGATAAATTTGTAAATTATTTTTTCAATACAACACACCACAGGAAAATGAAATTTAAAATAAACTCTTTTTCAAATAAAAGTACACAGAAATTTTATAAGAATTATTCATAATTGAATCAAATTAATTGTAGTATCATTCTAAAATATAATAAACTTTTTAAAACATAAATAAAAAACACCCAATTGAATCTTTAAAACTCATTAAAACAAAACAATAAAAATCAAAATTAAATATTTTAAAAATTGATGTTTCCTTTTTATTTGAAATGAGAAATCTCATTTTGTAAATTGTAAAGAAAAAAAAATATAAAATCAATAAAAAACCTTTGAACAAGGTGAATTGGTAAAAATTTCTTTACATTTTATTGATAACTCTTAACACGTCAAATTTTTGTTCTTTAAAGTATCATTTTCAAGATAAAGCCACAATTCATCTGGGTATTTTGTTGGGATTGTTTTTTGTCTTTATTTTCTCTTTTCTTTGTCCCATGCATCAATCCAATAATGGTCTTTCTTAATTCCTATTTCTAGCTCATTCAAAATCAAACTTAAACTGATTCCATTTTTATACTAGTGTATTATTTCCAAATTGGTTTCTTCTTATCTTGTTTATTCATTTTCCAACTGTTCAATATCCAAAAAAAAAAAAAAAAACAAATCAAAAAATAAAAAAAACAAATCCAAAAATAAAAAAAAAATGAAAAATGAAAAAATGAATCATTAAAATGAAAACCAGCAAAAAGTAATTATCTTATTAACAATCAAATTCAATAGTATTGATGATTTGAGAGGTGTACTCTTTTGTTTGAAAAAGAGTTTAGAAAAAAAAATTCATCTGTTTCTTTTCTCTAGTTTTTTGGTTTACACTTAGAACTCCCATTTAAAGAAAAAACCATTTCTCATTTCAAATTAAAGATCATCTGATCTCTATATCTTGACATTCTAATAGGTGTTTGTTGATCGATTAGTGTCACCATAGATTCGTCTATTATTAAAGTATTTTAGAATTGGGGGTAAATGATATGAGTATACCCTATTTCAAACGACTCAAAAAAAATCGATTATAAATTTTATTAAATAATAAATTATAAGATTTTTTTTTTAACTAATGATCACTATTAAAATTTTCATAATTGGAAATTTTTAATAAATTAATTTTTCAAATCTAAAAATTGAAACCCAAAATAATGTATTTCTAGTATTTAATAATTACTCTTTAGATCTTTCCATAAGTAAAAAAAATTTTCAATTTTTTTATTTTCAATGATTTACACAATAATTGTCAACATTAAAAACCCAAAGATAAGATGAATTTTTGTTTTCTTTTTTTTATAAAGCTGATTGTATTTCTAATATATTTCCGATATGTGTAAATATTTTTTCAAAATAATTTCATTGGTTAATTATTAAAATTTTGAAACAAAATTGAATTTTTTAGAAACTAATTCACTTTTCAAGACAAATTTTTGAAATATATTTTTGCAACTTTGGAGTATGAATATTGAAAATTCAACCTTTAAAATTTGTGGAGAAATGCAGATTTTTTTCTGAAATTATTTGGATTTTTTTACTTATACGAGGATCACTTTTAATTGATGTGATCAACAAATAATACTATTTTACTAATGGATTTTTTAGAAAAATTTGAACATTTGAACTAATCCGATTTACATGCAATAACAACATACTTTGATCTTCGACCAATCCTTGGTATACCCTAATCCCTTAAATTGAAAATAAAAAATCAAATTTATTATTATTAAATTCGATACTTCTCTTTTTATATATTTCATTATATACCGTTTTCTGGTAATAAATTTATCAAAACTCATAAATCTCAAGATCAAGAAGATTTTAATATGAAAAATATTTTTAGGGACAACTGTTAAATTCAAATAAAAAAAATTAATTTTATCTCAAAGCTCAATAAGAAAGAAATTTAGGAAGTGGGATATTTTACCATTTTTAAAAATTTTAATGGTGTAAGAGCCTTACTGAAAATACTTTTTTTTTTTTTTAGGAGTGCCTAGAGATATTGAAACTTTGGAATCAAAATATACTTCATTACTCTTTTCGTGAAAAGAAACAACCAAAAGTAAATCAGAGTTGAATCTTTAAAATTTTCAATTTTTTCCATATATAATTGCTATTAAGAATAATTTTAATTCTTTAAAAAGGATTAAAATTATCTTTCAAATACAATTTTTACAAACGTTAATTTATTATATTTAACAAAAATACTTTTTGCTTTAAACACTAAAAAAACATGTTTCAATTTTTATTTTTTTTTATTTTTTTTAAGGCATTTAGTTTGCATTTAAGAATTTTTATAAAAATAAAAATAATAAAATTTAAAAGATATCATTTATTAATCAAACTTAAGACCTCATTATACTCTAAAATCGGTGTTATTTTAACAACAAATTTATCCAATTTTAAAATAACAATTTGAGAAAATTAATCTTTGCCAATAATAAAATAATTAAAATATAATTTTCAAATTGAATTATTACAATCAATAAAATATTATTATTTTTCTTATTTTCCATTATAGACTCAAGTTATGCACCTTATTTGTACCGCTTTGGAAAATACAAAGAATATTATTATCTAGTAATGGAACTTTTGGGAAAAAATTTAGCTGATCTAAGGAGAAGAATGCCCAAACAAACATTTTCACTTCAAACAACATTAATACTTGGAATTCATGTTTGAAATTTCAATTTTGAATATAATAAATAAACCACAATTCCCCATTACCCTTCAACAAAAAAATTTATCCGTTTATTCTTAATTCTCAAAATTTAAAAAATTTTCATTTTTTTTTTTTTTTTTGGATACTATTAGATGATTAATTCAATTCAAGACCTTCATAAAATTGGATACGTGCATCGTGACATAAAACCAGTATTTATCGATTTTTTTTTTTAAATATACCAAATATAATATTAAATCTTTTAAATTAACAAGAATATTTTGAATAATTATTTTTCTTCTTTTAAAAAAAAAAAAATTAATTTCATAGTCCAATTTTGTAACAACTAAAAAAAATAGAATCAAAAAAGATGGCATTTCAAATTTAGCTTGTTGTTGTTTGATTGATTATGGATTGGCAAGAAAATATAGATCATCTGATGGAAAACTTAAACCTGTAATTTTTTTCATTTTCAACATTATTTTTGGCATTATTAATCCTTCTAAATTTAATGTTATAATACGTATTTATCAAAATAAAAATTTTTAGCCTCGGGAAAAAGTTGGGTTTCGGGGAACTTCAAGATACGCTTCAATTAAAACACACGAACTTAAAGTAAATACACACACACACACACACACACACACACACACACACACACACACACACACACATATATATATATATATACTGTTATTTTCCAATTAATAAATGAATATTTTTATTTCAATTTCCAAAATGAATATTAATTATTACTGCTACAATCAAATTAGCAGAGTAAAAATTTTGTCTTCGAGCTAACTTTGTAAGTTTATATTTAGTGTCTAAAAATATCATTTCTCGAACGATGTTGTAAAGATCTTTAGCTTTACTTCAACTTATAAAATATACAATATTTTGGAATGTGAACTCAAAATTTTCATTTTTAATTAGAAAATAATAGTATATATATATATATATATATATATATCTACATATTAAATATAAAATCTTTTCTTATTCTTATTTGAAAATACTTTCTATGGATTACATTTTCTTGATTTTATATAGGAACTTGGAAGAGTTGATGATCTCCTTTCATTATTTTATTTATTAGTTGAATTTTATAAAGGATATTTACCTTGGAACAATTTAATTGAAAAAACAGATATCTATAAATCCAAACTTGAAAATTCACCTTCACAGCTAGCTGATGGCTTACCCATTGAATTCAAATTGTTTCAAGAACATTTACAAGGTAAATATTGTTAAAATATTACTACAAATTTTAATTATGTATTATAAGATTGAATTTAATTATTAAAAAAATTCTAAGACTAATAACTTTTTCATAATTATTGTTATAAAATCGAACGGGTTTAGTTTATATGGAGATATGGAATCTCAAAGTTTTATAAAGTACTTTGAATAATTAGAAAATTTAAAAATTTTTCCAAAAAAAAATCAAAATTCAAAATTATTTTTAATAGCTCTACTGTTTTTGTGAAATTTCTTCATTTTTTAATTAATATTATTTTAGATAACCCAAAAAAATCGATTCAATTTTTATTCATTAGGATTCTTTTTGTATTTTTTTGTTTAATTTTAAAGAGGAATTCTGAAATTAAAATTTTTTTTTTGTTCAAAATTTAATCAATATGTTAGTTTTGATAATGTAGTTGAATCAAAAAATAATAACCAAATAATTATTGATTGGTAATAAAAACTATAATAAAAAATTATATAGATCATTAAATTTTGTCTATTTTTTTTTTCAAAGTGAAAATTTTAATATTAATACCCTAATACTTTTGTAGTAACGAAAATAACCAAAATACCATTTTTTTTATTTAATGATATATTTTTAAACTTATTTAAATTCTTTCTGTTCAATAACTTTGGGAAAAAAAAAATATTTAACTGAAATATTTAATTTTTAATTTAATTTTTTTTTTGTTATCATTTTTTTGCAAGAAAAAAGACTTTTGCCTCTTCATTTAAAACAAATATAACCAACTCTTAAAAGAAATTAGAAATGACATATTTTTTTTTTGTAACAATAAACAACATTTTTTTAAGGGACTAGTCTCTATTATTTTTTTTTTGATCAATTTCTAAATAAGGATTCCTTATCAAGAAAAATGTTTAATATTGGAAATAAACAGGTTTACAAATCAAAAGTAATTGACAAAAAATATTCTCAATCTCTATTAAATTTAGGTAAAAAAACTTAAGAGATTAGTCCCTTAAAAAAATGTTGTTTATCAAGTATAAAAAAGTAATATTTTACCCTTATTAAAATTCTTAGTTAGACAATCAATTTAATTTTCAAAAAATCCCAAAACGTACAAAATATATAATTTTCAAAATATATACAAAAAAAATGTAATGATTCGTTATTTTTTTTGTAAATAATTTTACAAAAATGGAAGAATCTCTTAAAATATACTTCATTTCAACAATTGTGACTCACCTGAAATAATAAATTGAAAAAAAAAAATATTCATTTGTATTCAGGGACAATTAATAACTAAATCTGATTTGTAATTCTCTTTTAAATTATTTTAAACATATAAAAGATCTGATATTTTAAAAATTAAAAAAAATAAAATCAAAAACTAAAATGTAAAAAAAAGGGAGTAACAATTTTTGAAAAGAGCATTACCAAGTTTTTATTACTGAACTTTAACTGAAAAAAGGTAAACAAAAGAAGATTTTTTATTGATAATAAAATTCATTTAAAAGACATTTTATAGTCTCAACTTTTCTTGAGTGATTTATTTGTATTTTCGAAGATCTTTTTTTCTTTTTCAACATGAACCTTTTGAAAAAATGAGAAATCAAAAAAAAAAGAAAATGAAAATAAAAATTCTCACAAAAAAAGAAAAAGAAAAAGAAAGAAAAAAGAAAAGAATGAAATAGCAAAACCCAAATTAAAAATTTACAAATATAGAAAAAATGGTTCAGATCCAAAAATTGAAAAATATTTTTTTGATAAGAATACCAAATAACTTCACAAAACAACTTCTAATAACACTCTAAAATGAGTCAAAATTTTTGAAAAATAGTTTCACTAAAATCCAAAAATGTTACCATAAATTGTCATATCTAAAAACTGAAAAAAGATATTGAACAAATAATTTTTTTTTTTTTAAATGATATTTTCAAAAACTTTAATCTTTTTCGACCTACTAAAATATTGTTCTTTGTATTATACTTTTAGGATTAAAATTTCAAGACGAGCCAAATTATGATTACCTTAATAATTTAATGAAAATGGCATTGCAAAAATCGGGGTTTAATCTTGGAATGAAAATTGATTTGGGTGATTCGTCGCCTATTAAAAAGGAAACGAATACAGAATCAAATAAGTTAAAAAACGATAATAATGAATTAAAATTTGGTACAAAAGATTTTTATAATGAAATACAAAAATTAAAAGATATAAAATTGCCAGAATTATCAAAGTCTATTCCCAAAAAGACAAAGATAGAAACTCATGACCTGATAAAAAAAAAGAATTCGTCTAATAACAAACAAAAATCAAACCAATTTCTGAAAAATCAAAATCAAATTAAACCAAAAAAAAACCTACTATCCGATAAAGCAAAATATAACTCCGAAGAAAAAAATACCAATAATTTACAAAGAGAAAATGATTTTAGCTCACCTCCAGAATTAGCAATAGAAATTACACCCAACAATATATCGGAAAACGAATTCTCATTAGAAGAAATAATTGGAGAAGAGTTTATTGCAGATCAGATAATTCCAAAGAATGAAAATTTAATAATTAACAAAGAAAATCAAGAAGAACAAGAACAAGAACAAGAACAAGATGAAGAAGAACAACAAGAAGAAGAAGAAGAAGAACAACAACAACAACAACAACAACAACAACAACAACAACAACAACAACAACAACAACAACAACAACAACAACAACAACAACAACAACAACAACAACAACAACAACAACAACAACAACAAGATAAGGAAAAAGAGAAAAAAATTGACAAAAAAACAGACATTACACCAATTAACAATACCAATAGCTTAACAAGCAATAGTCAAAAAAAAATAAGTGATAAAAATAAAATAAATACAAATAATTTACTGATTAACAATGATCTAGAGGATATTAATAAAAACAATAACAAGAAAATCAAGAATCAGAAAGAAATTGTAAAAAGAAAAACCGATTTGCAAAATAAAAACAATCACAGACAAAAAGAGATTAAAACACCCACAAAAAAAAGAATAAATTCTACCAAAAAGTCTAAATCTCTTACAATAAATGAACAATTTATTAATATTATAACACTGACACCATATGGTAAAAAGAAATCCATAAAAGTAACAACTCCAAAAAATAAAAATAATAATAATCCCCATTATAATACAATATCTTTAGAATTAACAAAAACAATCCAATCAATTCATAGTGAATGGAATAAACTTGAAAAAGATGAAATTATTGAAAAAGATTTTATTGATGTTCTATCCAAACTTAAGACCGATTTATTCGAAAAAAATCAAAAATTGAATTCTGAAATTTCAGAAATTACAAAAAAAAAAAAAAAAAACAATAATGATACGGCGAAAAAATTACATAATATCATTAATGAACAAAAACAAAAGAACGAAATAGAATTAAATAATAATAATAATAATACTAATACTAATAATAATAATAAAATTAATACTAATAAAAAAAAATCTGATAAAAACAAAGATCAAAATTTCAACGAAAAAAATAATAAACCAACTAATGAAATTAATAAATACAATGAAATTGGGAATCAAAATAAAAATATAACTTACAATGGAAATACAAATAAAGAAAAAAGAATAAATGTCCAGGAACAGAAAGCAAATAATCTTTATCAGATAAATAAGAAAAAAAAGAAGGACAAAATAGATACTGAACAAAATAAAGGCAAAGAAATTGAAAAGATCAATGGAAGAGAAAGTAGAATAGGAATAGGAACAAACATGGGGGAATCAAAAAACAAAAAAGTGGATAAAAATATCAAAAATCAAAAAATATACGATCTTGTAACTCCAAAAAAGGCAGACACGCCAATTAAAGAGGGGAATGAAAATATAAATAAAAACATAAAGATAAAAAAATCATTAGAAATACCATATCTTCAAAAAAATACTATTCAAAAAAAAACAGTAATTAAAGAAGAAAATAATAATAAAATTGTTCACAATATTCAGCCATCAAATAAAGTAAACAAAAAAATTACCACAAATCAAAATAAAAAAGTTGAAAATTCAAACAATAAAAACAATAAATCAATATCTGAGAAGGATCATGATACAGAATTAACTCAAATTAAAATACAACAAATTTCAAAAACAAAATCAATCAAAAAACCAAGTCAAAATCCTAATAATAAAGAGAATGTCAGAAGAAGACCAAACAAAGTTATTGATAAAAATATAAAAATAACAAATAAAAAGCAAGACAATCCAAAGGATACAGGAAACCGTATAGCAAAGATCAATATCCAAGTAAAGCACATTGAAACAAAAAGAAAAGAAACAAAAACCAATCCTGAAATACCAAAAAAATCTATTTGTAAATGTATAATATGCTAATTCTTGTAGATTTTATACTTAAAGTGACTAGTATTTTTTAAAAATAAAATGAAATCTTGTTTAGATCCTAAAAAAAAATTCTTTTTATGTAATTTTTGTTTTTGAATGATGAAATGGATGAGTTAACACCCATCTAAACAATTTATTAATTTGAGTCTATTTTTTTTTGAAATTCAAAATTTCACATGTTTTTAAAATAAAACTAAAAAAAAAGTAACCTTTTTTTTTTATTAACTAATAAGTTAATTCTTGAAAATTGTTTTAACATAATTTTTTTCCTTTTATCTTGGAAAGTATTGATTTTGAAAGAAAATTTTATATTTGCTTATTTTTTTTGATAATTAATATTTCAATTCAAATATTAGCCAATAAAATTAATTGTGATATAGGTGATTTAATAAATGAATATTTGATAGAAGTTTAACAAAAGTTTATCAATTAAAATGAGTTCTATTAAGCAAAATTTTTTTTCAATTCTTTAAAGTTTGAAAAAAGTTTGTTTTCTGGTTTTCAAAAAATGAAAAAAAAATTACAAAAAATGAAACAAATTTTGAGAATTTATTTAGACAAATTGTTTTGTTTTATCCACAAGAATCCTTATAACAATTCAAATCATATTTTAAGAAAAAAATTGATTTTGAATTTTAAAGATAAAAATTATTGATTCATAAATATCTTCAAGAAAATTTTATTTTGAAAAATCGAATTTTGTTCTTAATACAAAAACAAAATTTCAGAGTGAAATTTTTACATGACTTTAAAACTTTGATTGTTTATAACTATCCTTCTTACAAAATACAATTATTTTCCAATCAGTTGAATATATCATTTTTTTAAGTTAACTAAAAAAATTATCTCAAAAAACAAAAATAATTTTTAGAATCAAGTATTAGAAATAGTCTTTGTTATTTAATAGTCAAGCGAATGGTAATAAAACAGGGTAAAAAAGTTTTTGTTAGTCAGAAATGAAATCAATTAATTAGTATTCTTTTTCACGAAAAAATGGAAAAAAATAATTTGAACTCACAAAAAAAATATTTTTTTTGGGTTTCTTAGTCTTTCTGATTTTTTTGATGCTTGGCATATACATAATTTGTAAGTTGAAAATATCACCAATAACTTATTTTAAAGTTTTGTTCTGTTGATATTAAAGAATAATCCTTTAATTTTTTTTTTTTTTCGAAACTTTCAATTGTAATATAATTCTTAGGTTTCAATTATTTTAAGTTAATAATAAATATATTTTTCTTTCGATTTTTTAATATAAACTATTCAGACAAATTTTGGAATTTTTTTTCCATTTTTTTTAGTCCTTAGATTATCCTAGATACTATTTTTTTGTTTTATAATAGATTTTATCATCAAAACGAAAAATCAAAAAAAAAAAATAGAATTACAGTTTTTCTCAACATTTTCGGTTTTATTTGTTAAGTGTTCTAGGTTTTATTGAGGTTTTCTATTATATTTCTAAATTGTTCTAGGTTTTTTTAATTCTTGCTTTTTTCGAACAATCTATTAATTTCCCAAATAAATAAAAAAATTAAGGCACTTTTATAGTTTGTTTTAGATTAATATTTTAGATCAAAAAAACATTCTGTTTTTTTTTTTTATTATTTTTAAAGAAAAACATTATGTTTTTTGTAAACAATAATCAATAAATAAAAAACAAATAAGAGAGTTTTTTTTTGAATTAATAGGAATATAATAAAAAATAGATACTCGATGCCATAAAAAACAATCCTCGGAAATCTCAAAAAAACCAAATATATTTTTTATTAAGAATATTAAAGTTATCATTCAAGTTCAACAATTCTAAAAGTTAGGGCATTTACGAATTTCTTAAATAAATACTGATATAATAATAAATAAAAAGTAAAATAAATTTTGATCTTTTATGTTTAAAATATGAGCATAAAGAAATAATAGTAAACCTTGATCTTTTTTTAAAGGTGTTTCCTTTCCTTGAATAAGGATAGATTAACACTTCAAAATAAATTAAAATTTTAAACACCATAAGAATATAAACTATTTTACAAGAATTTTAACTCACTTTATAATGTTAATGGAAGTTATTGAAAGGGTTTATCTCTTATTCTTATCAAAAATATTTTCAAATTTTTGACCAAAAATTATTTTTAAATTTGAAAATTTTTGGTTTAATTTTTTAAATTTTTGTTTTTCTTTTTTTTTTTTTTTTTATTTTTTTTTTTCTTTTTTTTTTTTTTTTTTTTGCAAAAGGTCATTTGAAAAAAAAAATTGATCTTTGGAAAGATAAATAATCACTAAAAAATTTTTATCAATATGTAATGTTTTTTCAAATGAATTTAATTATTCGTAAAAAATCCTCTTGTTAACTTTTTTTCAGTGAAAGTTCAGTAATAAAAAAATCTTTAAGTATCATTTCAAAAATTGTAACTCTCACTTTTTTTTAGTTTTTGGTTTTATTTTTTTTTTAATTTTTTAAATATCTGGTTTTTATATATTTAGAATGACTTAAAATAGAATTACAAATCATATTAAATTATTAATTGTTCTTGAATACTAAAGGATATTTTTTTTTCAATTTATTATTTTAAGTGATTAAAAATTTTTAAAATTGAGTTTAGTTATAAAACAAAATAGTTTGAGATTCTTTTTGTTAAATAATAATTGTGAAAACTATGATCATATTCCAAATTTTCTGAAAGTAAATTCAAGTATGAGAAAGATCACAGTGTTTTTATTAGAATTTTTATTTATACAATAATAAAAAAAACAACTATATTTAACTATATTTACACTTCTTTCATATTTATAATAATAATAAATCTAAAAGAAAAGAAAAAAAAAAAACTTTCAAAATAACTTAATTGATATACAAACCCCTGAATGTGTGTTGTTGTAAACCATTTTCCAGTCAAAGGTGATCAGTTGTGATGAGTAAATTAAATGTGCTTAAAGGGTTTGAATGGATATTAGAAGAATAAATTTATTTCTGAAATTTCAAAATTAAAATCATTTTTTCATTTTTTCACATTTTTACTTTTTTTTTTTCGATTTTTTTTTTGAAACCTTATTCATTTACAAATTTTTTTTTTTTATTTAAAGATCTATTGTCACAATTTAGAAACATATTATTCTAAAGTTACTGAAACAGAAAAAATCTTTGTAGAGAAATAATATTTCTTTCTATTGGAATTTTATTTGGATCTTTTATTGAATATCGATATGAACATTCTTGTTTTTCTCAATGGGGCATAAGAATTTTAGGTTTATCAATTTTTAAGAAAATCTATTGATTGATTAGTTTGATTCAGACGGGTATCAACAATTCTTTGATGTGTATTATTTTACTTATTTCTCATTTGTTCTTCAGGGATGAATTATAAAAAATAATTAATAAAGTACTAAAATATCAAAGGAGACAGCCATTATCAAGACAAAATAGATTTTCTTTTAAACAACAACGATGAAAGAATTAATTAAAAAAAAAAAAAAAATGATTTTTTTTTTTAACTTTTGGTAGATTGTGGCTATTGTAAAAGAGTTTATATGTCTTTAACAAAAAAATTGATTTAATTACAAAGATTATTATTTAAAAATAAGGAAAATAATATAAGTTTATTTATAGCTTTGAATAATTCCTTCAAAAATACCTTTTACATGTAAAATTGAGGACAATTCTTTGACCCATTCATCAAAAATCAGCAGTGAATGATAAAAGGATTGATTTACATTTTCAGAATTATTTGGAACTTTTTTATTTCTCTGCTGATTTTTCACTAAATTCCCATTTTTCTCATTATAAAAAACTTCCTCTCGGTATAATATAATTTCTTGATCAAAGTTATTGATCGTTTTGACATTTTCTTTAGCTTTTTCAGACAGCTGAGAAAGTATACTAAATAAGGTTTTCTCATTTTCAATGATTTTTGTTCCAAAAAGGTAATGATGAAGAGAACTGCTTAATCTAGATGGAAATCTTGTTAATCGTGTTATTAGGCCTGTTAGCAAAATATTGGTTCTATTACTATTTTGAAAGAATAATTCAAGTTTTCCAAACAGTATTTGAATAAAATTTTCGATCGAGTGATCAAATATTTCTTCTACTACTTGTTCTTTATTTTCTTTTTCCTTCTCTATCTCCTTCTCTATTTCCTTCTCTGTTTCCTTCTCTGTTTCCTTTTCCTTTTCCTTTTCCTTTTCCCTTTCTTTTTTCTTTTCACCATTTTCATTCTCCTTCTCCTTCTCCTTCTCAATCTCTTTTTCACCATTTTTATTCTCTATTTTTGTGTCTTGTTCATTTTTCTCTTTAAGTGATTCGCCAATATCCCATTCGCATTCCCATCCTTCGCATGATCCAAAAGTATGGATTAGCGTTTTCTGTGCGTCAATAATATAAGAATGGAATGAAGTTGTTTCAAATCCTTTGTATTTTGTTACAGAAAGCCCTAGAAATCTAATTATTATAAAAGAAATCAATTTTTTATTTTTGACAAAAAAAAAAAAAAAAATAAGGATTAAATAAATAAATAATCTATTTTTTTAAATACAAATAAAATATTACTTTTTTGTAGGTTTTACAGTTGAGTCTTGTTGAATAAATTGATTAAAAAAATTGTAGTGTTTTGGATTTTTGATGTATTTCAGAAAAAGTACTTTAAAAATTTTTTCATCATAATATTTAAAGATTGCTGTTAAAAGATACAAAAAATGATAACAGTACTATTTTTGTTATTCAATTTTTTATTTTTTATTTGCGTTTGTGGAATTTCAAAATTAATAAAAGAAAAAAGACGAAAAAAGTGGTAATAAAGAAAAAAAGATAATGAAAAATAAGGAAGAATGTATAAGAAAGATAAATAGTTATATAATTTTGTTTAACATTTCGATAAAGAGAAAGATTTTTTTGATTTATTAAAAAAAAGAAAAATAAAAATAAAATTCTTACAGATTCTGAACAATTTGGTAATCTATTAATAAGGAGTGAAATAATTGATTTTTGTTTTCTTTTAAATTTGAATTTTTTTTTAATAAAGGATAAAAGAAAAATTCAACAAAAAAAGGATCTATTATGTGTTCAAATAAGGAAGAGAACTTATATATTTGTTGGCAAACTAGATCTTCATCACTATTATAAATAAAAGCATAATTTAATATTTTTTAAGAATTAAATTAATAAAAAAGTAAAGAAGAATAAATTGTTATATTTACGTTTCATGGAGACCATCAATGATTTTTTTTGATAAGAATTGTTCTTTTATCATTTCAAGCATTGCATCTGAAATAGCCTATTATTTAAGTGTTTTTTTTTCATTATTTATTATTTTAATAATTAAAAAATTTAAAAAAAATTAAATCTTTAGTAACTTTTAAGATACTCATATACAATTTTCAATATTTTATTGTTTATTTTGAGAAAAAAAAAAAAAAAAAAGTAAAAAGAGAATCATTATATTTTTTTATTCAGACACCCAGTGCTCCACTCCTAGAGGTAGTATCTAGGTTTTTTTTTTTTTTTGATTAAAAAGAATTGAGTAAAATATTTGATTCTTGTTTATTATTTTAAATTAAAAAAAACCTAACTACAGCAGAATACCAATTATTAAAAACAGATTGTGGAATTTTTATCTTTATTGATAATCTTTTTATCGGGTTCTTGCCCCCTCTTGTTAATTCAGGGGAGGGGCGTACCATCAAGTGCCGTAGAGGTAGAGTGTTTATGTTTTTTTTAATTTGTGAAATAAAAAAAATATTTCTTAAATTTTCTTTTTATTTTACAAATTGAAAAAAATCTAATGGCACTTTTCTTGAGGTTTTCTGTTTTATTCGAAAAATTTATGGTTTTTCGGAATAAACAAAAAAGTCATGAAAATCTAAAGACGGTAGGTTTTTTTAACTTAAAAGAATAAAGAAGAATCAAAGATTTTACTCAATTCTTTTAAATCCTGGAAAACCTAGCGACAGTGGATACGTTTTTAATTTGGCCATTCAAATGATATTATTATTTTTTTCTTCGAAAATTTTAATTATTTTTCTTTTCCTCTTTTTTTTTATTTTGATAAATTTTCTTGAATTACTCCTTTTTCCTAATAAATAAATAAATCATTATATTTTTGAGGAATAATGATAATGTATAGTAGTAGCATAACTCGTATCCATTTGGAAGGTCCAGAGTTTAAGTACCCTTAATTATCATTTTTTTTTTTTTGGTTGTATATAAGCTATTTCCAAAAAAAAACGTTGCAAATTTATTTTAAAATATCTTTTAGTTAAACACATTTCTAATATTATTATTCAAATATCCAAAATTTTTATTCATAATTGTAAGATTCTTCATAATAATTCAATTTGTTTATTTGTAAGACATTACTTTAATAATCGAATCAAAATTCCTGATATCAATTTTATTTGATATTTTTAGGTTTGAAAAAATGTGTTTATTTTTATCTTTTTGATCTTGAAATAGGAAGTTCTCTTCCCTTAAAAATAAATTAATTTTGAAAGATATAAATTTATCAGAATCAAATGGAAAAAAAAATTAGCAAAAATTTTAGATAAAAACTTATATAAAAATGTTATCCTTTGGAAAAATACTCAAAAACTCTTTAATCTGGCTAATCAAAACTACGAAATTTATTGTTCTTGTCGAGAATTTTTTCATCAAAGCTCTTATAGTTAGAAAACTTAAGGTAATAAAGAAAAAGGTAATAAAGAAAAAAAATGAAAATAAAAAATTCCTAAAATAGTAAAAAAATATACAAATTCGGGTACATAGTGCCCCACTTTTCGGAGTCGTGGAATACCAATTTATTAATCACAGTTTGTGGAATCTTATTTATTGTTGATAATTTTCTATCGGGTTTTTACTCCTCCTGTCTCATGATGTGGATAATTTTTAATTTGGTCATGTAAATGATATAATATTTTTTTACTTTAATATTTTAATTATTTTTCTTCTTCTCTTTTTTATTTATTAAATTTTCTTTGATTACTCCTTTCTCACAATAAATAAATGATTTAACAAAATTTCAGCCTGAAACACTAAAAGTTATTTCGAGTTTTTTATCCTAGCTATAGTGTAGACGAAATTATAATCCAAAGTAAAAAAATGTTTTTCAAAAATTTTTATTTTTGGAACTTTTTGAAAGTGATGTTTGTTGAGTTAATGTATGACGAAGGATTTAAAAGAAAGTCGAGACCGAATTTACAAAATATTTTGTTTGAGATGAAACATTTTTGTACTTTTTTTTTATTTTTTTTTTATAAAGTAAAAATTGGATGTTTCCATAATAAAAATTTATTTGTGATAAAATCATATCCCAAATGCTAAGCTATCACATCTATATCACACTTTTTATCTTGTGTGATACAAATTTCTCATGTGTTATACAGATTAATAATAATAAAAAAAAAAAAAAAGTGAAAAGTGTCATATCCGATAGATTTCACACTGTGACAGATCATTTTTTATACCTGAGTTAGTAGACTTTTGTTGTGTGCTAGGACTGCATATCATTGCCTATCCCAATGTAAGATAGAGAATTATTTTTCTTAGAGTCGTATAGAATATAACAAGAATTAACTTGGTGTTAACCACAGAAAATCTGAATAGAGTTTAAATAAAAGTAATTGAAAAAAAAATGTTTTAAAAATTGCGTTATTTTTGTTTTTATATCCACAGTACTATTTAAAAGGAAAAGGACGAACCGAAAAATCTTTTTAAATTTTTACTATAAGCTAAATTTCAAAAATAGGGGCAGATTTTTCATCAGAAAAAAAATCTTTTTAATTGTTTTTTTTTTTTTTGAATAAGAATGTATTTTACAAAAGCGTTTAGAGATAACAACCAATATAGATTAATAAATAAAATACAGTGTAATAATAATTTTATTTTTTGAAAGACAAATGAAAAAAATAATAATAATAAAGTTTGCCCCTAATTTTGAAATTTGGCTTATATCTCTTTTGCTACAATTTCAATATTCTTTATTTTTTCTAATTTTCAAGTAAAAACACCCAAAATAATATTATCTCTTATGTTAATATTAAAAAATGAATGGAAATTGTTGATCAATAAACTAATAAAGAAAAAAAAAATCCCAAAGATATAAAATTGAAACAATTCGAAATTTATTTTGAAAAAATAATTAAAAACTTATTAATTTAGAATTGAATTAAGTATACAAATAGAAATTTGAATTTAACATGGTTAAAAAATTTAAGGATAATCTATTTTTTTAATCATAAGAGATTTATTCAATATTTATTTGATTAATTAAAGAAATGTATTGAAATATTACAATTTTAAGAAACGTAAGAAGGTATTTATTTTTTTGAAAATAATTTTTTTTGAAAAAGACTATTTCAATTTCAAATTCTAAAGGATAAAAATGTTCGTTAATTTGGAGGAAGAGACTGGAAAACAGGATTTAATTCCCTCCTTTGAAGTGAAATTTTCTTAAAAAAAAATAAATCTTGGACAGACATTGAGGTTTTGGTAATCATTTTCATCAATGAGATTTACTTTTTGAGATTATTTATTTCCTAGTGAGTTTGAAAAATTACAAAATATACACTTTAAAAATAAAACTATTTATAACTTGGATGTTTGGCAGTATTTAGAATTTTTCTTTTTTTAGTTGAAGAAAAGTAAAAAAAAAAAAAATTAATTTCTAAACTAATTTAAAGAAAAGTTTAATTTTCAATTTTGATTTTAAAAATCGTTTTGTTTGGGTGTGTGTTCCACTTGGTACAGAAAAAAAGGAGTTGTATTTTTTTAAAGAAAAAAATTTAAATTGAAATTTCTTTTACAAAAAAATAAAATGGTTTTCTTTATTTATTCAAATTCCGAAGAAAAACAAGCGAAAATTCACTTCATTTGACTGATCTTTAAATTATTTTGATTTTTGAAACTAAAAAATAATAAGACATTGGGAAATATTTTTATTTATTTCAATTTTTAGCTCAAGATTCTGGATGTTTGTTAAACTCAAACAGTGAAATCAAGAGTTGAACCAAACAGTATTTTAATCAAGTTTTGGTGTTTATATTCATTAAAACAAAATTTTCAAAAAAAAAAGTTTTTTCAGTTATTTAGACGTATAATATTAATATATTTGTATAAAACTTTGGTTCTATATCTTAATTTTTTTTTTAGGTACTTTGTTTCTGTCCGTAATATACATTCGTTCAAAAGTTTCAAAAATAAAATTTTAAATCTGGCTTGTGGAACTTTTCCAACCATTGTAAAAAAAATTTGGGTCATTAAAAAAAATTAGGTCACTCAAAAATTTGTTTTCGTTTTTTAAATAATAAATATTAGCAAAATGGTTTTTGATCAAAAGCAAAATTTTATGAACAAATCTTGCATTTAATAAAAACCAAAGTCATTATCAATAATAATTTTCAAAAGTAAAATTAAATTGTTGCATTTTAACCTTTTAGAATTACTGTGGAACTCCAAAAATACAAAAATTTATTTTTAATTGTAAACTTTACTAAAAATAAGAGAACTATTTAAGGGGGTGAGTACATTTTTCATTTTTTGAGTGACACCATTTATGTGAAACTGAATTATTCAAATAATTTCTTTTGTCAAATACATTGATATTTTCATAAATACTAGAGTGGAATATATTCTAGTAAAGGATATTTTTATACCAACAAAAAAACGCAAATCAAAAAAATGAAAAAATTGATCAAAAAAAAATAAATAAAAATCATTTATTACTTGATCTTATCTATAATATTTTACACAATTACTTATTCTTTATTTGGTTTTATTTTTAATTCTTTATGAAAAAATTTTTATTTGGAAAATTTTTGATAAACAAATTACTGTTTATTTCGAAAGAATTTCCAAAATGAATTTAAAAATCCTATTTTCATTTATGTCATCTAATTCTGGTTTGGGTTCAGAAAATCAGAGATTTTTGTAATTCTTCTTGAGAATGAGGGTTTATTGGACAAATTCGTTTGATTTGATAATTATTTATTTTCCATTAAAATGAGAACTCAAAAAAATTCTGAATCTGATTGAAATTTGTTATTGAATTTCTGAATTATTTTGATTTGAATCTTTTGTAACTGTTTTTTGATTCCAAGAATTCAACCCCTTTTTTGTAATTTTTGAAATGGTATCCTTTATTTGGGTATTGTTTGATAAAAATATTTTGTAAAAGAATTTTGAAAGCAAATTTTTCAGAAAAGGTTTTTTAAAATAATAATAAATAGTAATGGGGCGAGAAATTCAAGCAAAAAAATAGTTTGTATTCATGCAAAATAAGAAGATAAAGAAAACCAATCTTCGAAAATAGGCTTTTATCGATTTTTTTTTTTTTTTCATTCTTGATTTCAACAAATTTATTTGGAATGGTGATCTTTCGTGTTTGGTCTTCTAAAAGAAAATATTTGTTTCAAATGCACACCCTTTTGGGTATATTTTGTTGGTTTACTATTTAGTTAATTTCGATCATTGGTATAAACACATTTCTAGATCCAAAACTTTATTTAATAAAACCAAATATTTAATCAAAAAAAATGTTCAAAAAATTGAAAAAATTAAGATTCAACTTTGAGTTACTTTGATTCGATTCATGAATAGACTAGTGTATGGTGTTTAGGTTTCAAAGTTTCAATATCTGGTGGCACTCAAAAAATATTTTTTCAGTAATTTGAACACAATTAAAAATTTTCAAAATGGTAAAATGTACTTACTTCCTTAATAGGAAATATTAAAATCTATTAATTCAATAAGATATTTATCATTGTTAATGAACGCAAATTTATCACGGTTAATCTTAAATATCCTTTTAAACCAAATTGAATAATAAAATCTTTCAAAAAAGCTGTTTTTTCAAAAGAGGTTGTTCTCCACTAATGTTTACAATCAAAACTTCAAAATAACGAAATATCAAGATTTCAGAAACCATTTAAATTCTAAAAATCCCCATAGACAAACCTTAATTTAAAACGGTTATTAATTTTTGGTCTTCCCAAACAATGATTAACTTGATCTTGGAATGTAATCTAATAAAAAAAAATCAACATTTTTAGTAAAGTTTACAATTAAAAATAAATTTTTGTATTTTTGGAGTTCCACAGTCATTCTAAAAGGTTAAAATGCAACAATTTAATTTTACTTTTGAAAATTATTATTGATAATGACTTTGGTTTTTATTAAATGCAAGATTTGTTCATAAAATTTTGCTTTGATCAAAAACCATTTTGCTAATATTTATTATTTAAAAAACGAAAACAAATTTTTGAGTGACCTAATTTTTTTTAATGACACAAATTTTTTTTCACAATGGCAAACAAAAATCCAAATGTTTTTACCTTCGTTTTAGAGACAGATCTTTTAAAATAATCTATTATTTTTTGTTTTTAAGTTAAAGCCAAGTTATGATTTAATTTTGAAAGAAATATCATTTTGAGGATTTGCTTTTTGTTCTTGAAAGTTAATTAAAATTTTTCTTTCTTCTTTCTTTTTTTTTGATTAAAATTTTTAGAAAATCTAATAAAAGAATGATTGTATAAAATAATATAAACTCAATTCAACATTCATAAGTCTGTTATGTAGATGGACTTGAAAAGAAAAGAGATAGAATAAAGAAAATAGAAGATCGAAGATCGAAGATAGAATATAAAAGATAGAAGATAGAAGATCGAATATAGAAGAAAATGGGGAAAAAGAAAGAAATGAAAGCAGATTAAATCTGAAAGAACAAACCTTAGGTGTGACTTTTCGAAGGAAATTAATAAATTCAAGATGGTTGTATAATAGAGATTTGTTTAATTTTGAGAAATCTTGTTTTCGGGAAACGTTCTTTTTTTTTGGTTTTTCAAATGAAATTGAATCATAAATTGAAATTAATAAATCTGTAACTAATTGCAAAAAGGTTGTTTTTTCAAGTATATATCTGGAAATTTCTTGATTAGGTAAACATAAGCATTTAATAATTGATAATTTAACCCTTTCTCCAATTTCTCCGGTATGTTCAAAGCCTTTTAATAAACCTTGGAATACAATAAAATTTGAAATTGTTTTTTTTTTGGAATTTTCTTTTATTGTTTGATTTGGATCATCTTCAAATTCTAAAAATAAAGGGATCGTTGATGGGCTTTTTTCAAACAATTCAACCAAAGAAGTCAGCAAAACCATTAAATATTCTGAATTAAAAGATTCTTGAGTTAATTCGTTTGTTAAAATTGATAGAATTGGATTGTGGATCGCAAGATGGTGGATTAATTCTGGGAGTGTTCTTACAAATTGAGTGACATTTTTTAACACAATTTTATTGAGGTTATGAGGAATCTAAAAAAATGTTTTAATAAAAAAAATGAAAAGAAAAAAGAAGTAACAAAAGAAAAAAGGTTTTTGAAAATTCGTTCTTTTTTCGGAAACCACCTTTTCTCTTTTGAAAATTTCAATCAAATAATTAAAAAAAAGAAAACCAATCATACGTTTTTGATCGAAAGAAGTGCTAGTGTTTCCAAGATCCTTTGATCCAAAAAGAATTCAATAATGGGCTTTTCTTCTTCTTGTGTTTCGTCTTCAAGAACAACCAATCGAAAGAGATTATTGATATCAGAGAATAATTGGCTAATATTCTTCTCTTTATTTACTTTTTATTTTGTGGTTAGGGTGATTGTTTTGTTTTGAAAAGAAAAGGTTATAAAAGAGATCGAAAAGGGTGTTTGCAATGAGAAAAAAAAAAAATATTTTTTTCTTTTATTTCTTTTTCATAAAAAAAATACTGTTTGATTTGTTGCTGTTCGAATAGAATTCTTTTATTTTTCCCCAAGTTTCTGTAAATTCTTCAAAGGGTGTTTTGATGATTGGTGAAATTATTTCCCCAAAACTTTGAAAGATGTTTTTGAACATTATGCCAATGGGAATCAACAAGAATAAATGTTGGTTTTTTCAAAAGAAAAAAATAATACAAAAAATGATAATCTTTCTGATCAATTTAAGAACAAAATTCTTCTCCTAATAGAATGTTTTTTTAATCTTTTGTTTGGTTCTTTCCTTAGTATTTGTTCCAAAATAAATGTAACAAAATTTTCATTAAACTTTCCATTAACAACTTCTTTTAATTATCCTGAAAAATTTCTAATTTTAATTCCATAAAATCTGTTTAAATTCGTAATGCTCTCTTGAAGAATTGTGAAACTCTGAGGGTTTGTTATGATTCTTGGAATGTGTGTTTTATGGAAAGCTAGTTGAAAATTTTGATCTTTTTATTCTATAATAAAAAGAATAAAAGAAGATTTTTGTGGATACTTCTGAGAGAAAAATGTTGGACACCTTTTTTAATTGTGAGCATTAGTAAAATTGAAAATCAAATCCTATTGATAACTCGGTAAATTTTCTATAAACCCAGGTTTAAATATGTTACAAGTTCATTAATCTGTTGTGTGGGTGGAATATTCATTTGAATGGTTGATAACTAAAGTATATCATGATATTTTAACAAAAATCCAAGTTGATGTAAAGTTTACTATTAATTCTGAAAATGATAATTTTTAAACTTGCTTTAGATTATAAGAGCTAAGGTTCTGAAAAAGTAGAATTACATTAATTGTTATTCCGATAAGTTGATTATTGTTATTTTCTTTAGTTATTTCACAAACGAAAGAAATTAAAAATCATTTTCAGTAATGTTCCCAATTAAAATTGGTGTCCAACTATTTTTCTCTGTTCAACATTTTTCCCTCAACAGTTAAGGTAGAATTACTAATCTCATTTTAGGGTTTAGTAATCCATATTTGTTTTTTTTTTCCCAAAGGTAATAGGGTAATTATTTTTTGCAAAGATTCAATTAAACTGGATAAAGAAACTTATTTTTGAACTTTAAAACCATAATTTCTACATTTTAATAAGTATTCCTTTTTTGAAAATTTAATATTGTAAATAGATTCACTGTTGTGGAAAAAAAGTGAAACTGGAAAAAAAGTGAAACTGGAAAAAAAGTGAAACACAGTTTTTATTTGGGAACATTACTGAAAATGAAAAGTAAAATCAATGAAAAAAAGAAGAAACTAATTAACTTCAAATAATAGCTCATTATATTATTTTCAATCAACCCAACAAATACAATTTAAATCTACTTGATTTATCGAAGTTGTTGTTGTGGTTTTGGAGATCTCAAAAATAGTCAATTTTTTGAAAAAATTTTTAATAATTGATCAATCAAAGAAAAACCCATACTAAAAGATAGTATCAAAAAAACTGTTATTGTGGCGAATACTTCATTTTGTCTCTATTTTTTTATTTATTCTTTTTTTCATTGATCTTACTTCGAATTTTCAGTAATTTTCCCAATTAAAAACTATGTTTCACTTTTTTTCCACAACAGTCAATCCTTTTTGTTTATATTTTTTTTTTTTGAAAAATAATTATAAAAAAAATCTTTTTTATTTTTAAGAAAATATCACTTTTTAGCAATTTCTGAGTAATTTAATAGGACAGATAACCTTGAAACTTTAATCTAATTTTAAAAAAAAAAAACAAAAAATTAATCAAATATTTAATAATGTTTTCTTAGATCCTAAAAAAAATTGTTATTGGTTTTATAATAATCTGCTATATTTCTTGAAAATGAAATGATTATAAACTCTTTTTCATTCCAAGGGGTCCAGTTTTATTGAAGAAATAGAACGCATTCTATGAATTTAATTCATTATTCTTCTCAAACTAAATTTTCACTATTTAAATCAAAATCATTTTTTCTTATTTTATAAATTTTTTTTTTGTATTTTGCTTTTTGCTTTTTTTTTTTTTTTATTTTTTTTTAAAAATTAAATTTGAAAAAAAAAAATTCATGAAACTCCAAATTAACATTATGAAAAGTTAGAATTGGTATTTTTTTTTAAAATTCATACATTTATAGGTAAAAAATCTAATCGTCAATAATTTTAATTTTCTAAAGAAATATAGAATTTTGCACGAGACATTCCAATGAATGTGGGATCAAAAAATTTTCTACCATTTTTTATTTTTTGAAATTTATGGTTTGTTCAGGGTTTTCTTTTATGACTATCGACTCTTATATAAAGTTTATTATTTTTCATTGTTCTAAAAAATCTAAGTTTGATTGATTCTTTAAAATAAAGTGACTTTTTCATTTTTGGCTGGGCCACTTTGAGTGAAATGGAGTTTACAATAATTTTTCCTCAAATATTAAGTGTTTAAAAAGTGACCTTGTTATTATTTGAAAATCTGTTTTTTTTTAAAATATTTCTTATTTTTTTTATAAAAGTTTTAGTATTTAGTTATTGTTTTAATTTGTTTGAAAATACTTCAAAAAAAAGTCAAATATATTCGTACTTTTACTATTTCGATTATTAACGAAAAAAATAAAATAATGAAAAGGGTTATTAAAATGTGAGTAAAATATCAAATTAAAAAAGTTTTTCATTTGATTATATATTGACTTTTACAGTTTTTTATAGGTTAAAAAATTATTTGGGGTGAATTTTAAATTTAATTATTTGTTTTTTTTTCTGGTATTGTTTAGGAAAATATAATAAAAATTGTTTTGTATTGCTCTTTGGATTAATAAATTATATTTAAAATTCAAGTCAAATAACTTTAAATTTTTTTCAAGTTAAAAAGAATTATTTTAATTATTTTTGAAATTTATATATATTCTTTATACTGTTTTATTTCAAAACTTTGATTGATTTTCTTTTTCTAGACTATTTTTTCACAGTGCATTTTTTCAAAAATATAAGATTTCTTTCTTCTTTTCAATAAAGTATTTTTTTTGTAATAATTGGGAAATATATTAGAAATTTGAACTTTTCAAAAATGAGAAAAATGGATTGTACTTTTTTTAAAAAATGTTCATTTTTGAAATTAATAGTTAAAAAATAAGTCATAAATTGATTTAGTAATTTTATTTTAAGATGAAATCCCAAGATATGATTTATAAAAAAAAATGAAGAAATTCTAAAAAAATAGATTCGAAGATTTTGTTTATAACTAGTCATTTAAGCAATTTCGATTTATTAAATTAAATTGTAGTTTCAAAAAAATAATTGCATTGATATATTATTTTTTAAGGTATTATACGATTAGAAAATCATGGCTTATATGATTATTAATCAAGGGGATTTACTCCAATTATTTATAATGATTAATAAATTGTTACCTTTTATAATTATAAAAAAAAATTAAGTCAGAATAACTGTTAAAAAAGATTTTTTTGATTGTATAGATTATTTAAAACTTTGAAATTAAATTATAATTTATTACTGTATTATTGAAAAGAACACAAAAAAAAATTACAATTCTGTTGAATCTTATTTTTTTTTATTTTTTTAACACTTTTTTTGATTAAATTTTTGGGTTTTATTTAATTATGCTTTAAATCTTGAAATTTTTTTTATATTTTTTTGGAAATTAATCAGAAAATAAATTCAAAAAATAGCGATGAAATGGTATTCATTTTAAACAAAGCTTTACTTTTGGAAAAAAAAAAATAAACAATAAAGATTGAGTTTTCAACATACTTTGTGAATCCAATATTAAAATAACTTGAGGCCAAAGTATATTTAAGTAACTTTTTTTTTTCTTTATCTTCTTAGTTTGTATCAATTCAAACCTTTTTTATCTTGGATTTCACCACCCCATTAACTATTTATTATTATTTTAAGTAACTCTTTTTTACAATTTTTTTTTTAAATATTTTTTTACAAAATATGGTTATTCAACAAAAATTACCAAAATTAAAAAATACATCTTCAAAGATTAAAAGGAAAAGAGCTGAATTATTTATATTCAAAAATAGTAAAAAAAAATCTAACTAAGGGAAAAGAAAATATTCAAAAAATTCAAATTCAGATTCAGAATTATTTTTATTTCTCATTTTAATGGAAAATAAATAATAATAATATTGAAACTAATTTGTCCGATAAACCTTTATTTCTCAATAAAAAATAAAAAAAAATATCCTATTTTCAATATCTAAAGATCTAAATTCAATGAAATAAATCAAAGATGATTTAAAAATTCATTATGGATAAATTCTTGTGAAATAACAAGTAATACCTGACTTTGAATATTTTTTCCCATAGAAATTCTAACATTTGGAAATAAAAATAAAACCAATTTAAGAAAAAGTAATTATAGTAGTGAAAAAAATACCTGATATGAAAATAATCCCGGACAAGATTTTTAATTGTGAATATTAGTAAAATTAATGTATAATTTCATTTATTTAGGATCAAATCGTTTTTTTGAGAATCAAATTTTTAAAATTACAACTCATCCACTTATTAGAATGATGTGTAATAAAACCACACTTGTTCAAAACACCATCCAATCAATCAAAAAAAAAAAAAAAAGGGAATAAAAATTATCATTATACATAACTCTAGTAAACCTCTATAAAATTCCATTGTTTTTAAACATTAGTTGGTTTATTTATGCTATCAAACAATTAAATTGTGTATTCTAGAGAAACCATACTTTAATGAACTTTGGGTTGGTTTATTATTTGTTTCATAAAAAAAATTGTTTTTTTTTTTTTTTTTTTTTTTTTTTATTTTGAAAAAAAAATTGGTTTTATATAAAAAGTATTTGATTCAAAATAAATAAAATTACAGATCATTTTTACTAATACTAACAATTAAAAGTCTTGTCCGGGATTATTTTCATGTCAGGTATTTTTTCCCTGCTTTATATCAAATGTAACAGATATGATCGAGAAATTAAGTTTTTTTTTTATCTTTATCAATTTTTTTAATTTTTTGATTTCCATTTTTTAATGCGAAGATAAAAATACAGTCAGTTTCATTTTTAAGGCACAAACTTTCAACGAAATATAAGGCACAAAAAAAATCTCAAATAAAAGCACAAAATTCGAATTCTAGTAAAAAGAAATTGTAAAAAAAAAATTCCAAATTTTGTGCCTTAATTTGAGATTTTTATTGTGCCTTAAATTTCGTTGAAAGTTTGTGCCTTAAAAATGAAACTGACTGTATTATCCTTGGAATATATTTCCTTCCCCTATTTGTCAAAATATTCATATATTTGGTTAAAGAAATTATTTGAGTGATTTTGATTTCGAATAATCTGTGGCACTCAATAAAAGATAAAACAATTCACCCTGATTAAAATAATTTTTTTCTATTACATCTATATAACAATTTAATAACAAAATTTCCTTACACCATGATGATTTTTTTCAATATTTTTTTAAAAAAATATTCTTAGAGCATGCTTTTACCAGTTACCAATTTTATAAAACATAGATATAACAGACATAACTGTTATAAAAGTTGTAATTATAAATTGTTATAACATTTTAAAAGTTTATAAAAGCTTTACAACAAGTATATAACATGTTATAAAAAAAATTTTTTTATTAGGATTACTCCAAGAAATAAGATCAATTAAAGAAAACAAGTTATGAAGATCAATTAGGAGCAATTGGTTAAAAATCAAAAAAAAAAAAAAAAACAATCCTTTCTTAAATTAATAACATCCCAAAATTAAAGCACAATACTTTGAATTAATTGAGTTAAGTTTGGTGAATGAACATAAATGTTCATTTCGGGATCATTGACTCTGTTATAATTTCGTTTTTTTTTTTTGATCTTAGTGCTTTAAACCTTATATATTTTTCCCTTTATCGTTGTTGTTTTTCTTTTCAAGTTTATCATACTTTCGTGTTTTAGTATCTTAGTATTAACGTGTCACAACTTGATATTTTCCCTTTGTAACTCTTCTCACCAATGAATAGATAGTTTAGAAAGGTGAAAATCAAAAAAATAAAAAAATGGTTTCCAATTATTCTGTTATACAAAATAATAATTACAACACTTAATTTGTTTTTTTTTTAAAAATCACTTTCTTTATTAATTCGTAATATCTTTTCTAGGTCTAAACTCTCTTCTAAGAGTAATTATAATTTGTAATTTAAAATAATTTCATGATTTTTGAGATAACAATTGTCGATTTTTTATGTTTAATAATAATCAAAAGGGTTGCTCTAAAACAATTTCATTAGTTAAGGATATAGAATATTTCCTTTTTATTCCTGAAAAAACAAAAAATGAGAAAAGATTTTTCATTTTCAGAAAAGGTAAATATTTCAAGAATTGTTTTAAATGTAAAAAAGAAAAAAAAGGAAAAAATGTTTAAAGTTTAATTAAAAAAATAAATAGTGTATTCAGCAAAAAAATACTATCTTTAAGACCCCAAAGAATAATTTATATATCGAAAAAACAAAGAAGAGAGTGAAAAGTCGAGAAAAAAATATTCAAAGTTATGATCACAAAAAAAAAGGATTTCATTGCTGATGTAATTTTAATAATTTTCATTTACCGAATACTTAAATAGTTAGTGCCCGAATAAGACATTATTACTTCTTTTTTGTTTCTCCAATTTCACTCTAAAATATTAAGGGTGACTACAACAGTTAAGTAATTGTGTTGTTTGAATGGTTATTTTTTCTTTTTTGTTTTTGTTGTCCCAGATTTCTTTTTCTTTCTCTTTTTATGCTTCTTTTTCTTTATCTTTTGTAAATTTTGGTTACAGTTCTTTTGTTCTTTCATTTTCTTATTCTTTTTTTTTTCTTTTTCTTCTTCTTTTTTCTTCGTTTTTCTTTTTTTTTTTTTTTTTTTTTTTTTTTTTCCTCTTGATCAGTTGGAACTGAGTCATCAAAGTCTGTAAAAAAGTCAGTTTTGGAATTGTTTGTTTCTTTCTTTTCTAACTCATATTCATCAGTAGTAAATTCATCAGAATTATTTGAATCTTCTGATTCATTTCTTGAGCTGGTGGAAACACCATTATCATCACTATTATTACTAACTCGTTCGTATTTAATTGTTATTCTAATTTCCGTTTCTTTTTATTTTTCTTTTTCTTTTTCTTTTTCTTTTTCTTTTTCTTTTTCTTTTTCTTTTTCTTTTTCTTTTTCCTTTTCTTTTTCTTTTTCTTTTTCTTTTCCTTTCTCCTTTTCCTTTTGCGTTTTTTTTTTATTTTCATTTTCCTTTTCTTTTTCTTTTTCTTTTTCTTTTTCTTTTTGTTCTTTTATCAATTATTTTTTGGTTATCTTCTATTTTTTCTGTGATTTGATTTCCATTTTCGTTTTCCTTGTCATTTTTTTCAAGTTCATTTTCATTTGCATCTTCCTTCTCTTTTTTTTCAGTTTCATTTTCATCTTCATTTTTGAACCAAATTCCTTTTCCTTTTTCTTTTTCTTTTTTTTTTTTTTCTTTTTCTTTTTCTTTTTCTTTTTCTTTTTCTTTGTTTATCAGATGATCGGAACTTAAAGATACACCATCGAGAAAATCTATTGGGCGAGTGAAATCATAAATGGAATCGTAAGTGGATTCGTAAGTGGAATCGTAAGTGGAATCGTAAGTGGATTCGTAAGTGGAATCAAAAGTGAAATCGTAAGTGGAATCACTAAAATCGTTATTGTCACTCTCTTCACTATCTTTACTTTCTGTTTCATTTTGCCAAGGTTTTGTAAATCTATAATCTTCATTATATAGTTGATTAGATTCTTTAAAAGGTTGACTTATTTTACACTTAAAATGATAACTTTCATCGAGATTTTCCGACAATTTTTGTATGAATTTCAGTATTTTAAATTGTTCATTTTTCATTTGATCTAATAGATCTTCTGCTGCGCTGTAATTTGAATTATTACATATGGCATTGTAAAGGTCTATTACTTCATACCAAATTAACCCATTTTCAAGGTTTCCCCTTTTAATTTTTGATATTTGTGTTTGTATAGCATCATTATGTGAATGAATGTAACCCTTCTTTATTTCTTTATACTCGTGATCGATTATTAAATCGATAATTTTTTCTGACATAGCTGTTCCTAATTTTTCCCCAATTTTCCCAACTAAAATATTTACTCCCGTGGTAACATAAAACACGTTTTGAGATTTCTTTAAGATCTTGTAAACATCTTTTTGAAATGGCAAATATTTTTTAAATTTCATAAATTTAAAACTTTTTAATTTTTTAAATCTTCGAGTAATGGTATTGGAATGTTTATCAAGAAATCCTTTTCTTTTTAAATAGGTAATAATTTCCTTGAAATTTATTTTTTTCGCCTGGTGTCTATGAATTAATTATTTTTCTAAATAAAAGCTATCTATATAAACTTTATTTGAATAGATTATACCAATGTCATCATCCTTTTTCACCCATTTGATCATCGTATTATCCTTTTTCCATTTTAATTTTTTTATAATTTCCTTGAATTTGTTTTCCCAGAGCTCAGAGCCTATAACATTCGATTTGTGGATATAACAATGTTCAAAATTATTGTTATTAACTGATAAAATGAAACTAGTTTTTTTTTTCTTTTTTTTTTCATGTTCTTTTTGTTTGCTGAAATATTCTTGTGAAATTGTTTTAAGAAAGATTGGTGTTTTGTATTTTTTAAATGTTGTTTTAAAATTAAATAATAAACAAAAAATCCAGTTAAGGATGAGAAATTGTTGTCACTTTCGCTATCTTCATGTCTTTTAACTTTATTGAAATATATTTTATTCTTTTCTGTTTTTTTTCTTTTTTCTTTACAATTGGGTAATGAAAAGTTTTTGGGTATATTAACTGATGATTTTTATCAAAGAATCTCAAAATTTTATTTTCAAATTTGAGTTTGCTATTTTTTTTACTATTTTCAGCTATAATATAATTACCATTATTTAAAAGAACTTTAAAATATACTAATTCATTTTAATCATTGAATATAACTGACACAGTTAGAGTTAATTCGCATTTTTCATTATAGTGCTTTGTTTTGATGAATTGGATAAATTTATTATTATTTTTATCATATTTTTTATATTTATACCAAATTTCTTTTCTAATATCACATTGATTTTTAAAATAATATTTTTCATATTTTAATTCATAACGATTATTTAATAATATTTTTTTGAATTTTCTTTCTTGATTATTGTAAAAATTGACTAAATAATTCTCCTTTGTTTGGTATTTGTAATGGGGTTTAAAGGTTTTTCTTTGAAGGTGATTATTAATATATTGGCAAAAATATTTATTTACAATCATTGCATTATTATCTTTTTTTTTTTTGTTATCAGAAATATGTTTGTATTGATATTCATGATACCAATTAATTGGGAGTTTATTGTCAAATAAAGAAAACCATATTATCCTTTTTTGTTTAATAAAAAAGTCCTTTTTTCTAATGATTAATTCTAAAATAATTTCATCCTTTATTTGATTGTTTTTTTATGAAATCCTTCTTATTTTGGGTATTTGGATAAAATTTTACTAACATTGATTTTTTATCTTGGCAAATTATGTTTTGAATTGTATATAACCATTTTTTAATTTTTGGAAACTTTGTATTTAACTCAGATTGGATGCTAATGTTATTAATACTACTTTCTTTTATTTTGTTTAATTGGTTTTGAATATATAATTCTTCTCGGATGATTTTTTTATTTTTATCAATGTATTGTATATATTTTATTTCATTAGAAATATTTTGAACGGTTTTTATATATTTTGATTCATTAAATATTAAATAGTTAAAATAATAGTCTTGCAATTCTTTTATGTTTAAATAATATTGTTTTTCAATCTGTTTGTTAGCTCGATATTCCAGGTTAACCATTTCTTTATATTGAAGTTTTTACAAGTAATTTCTTGTATATTTTGCTTTAAATTGTGATTTCTCTGAAAGTGTTTTGTGCAATTTCGAAGAATTCGTTTCATGTAATAAATCATAAAAATTGATTGCATGAATTCTTTCATTTTTATCGAAAATATTTTCTGATTCTTCTGGTAATTGTTTATATACGGCTAATAATAATTCTTTTTTTTTTTTTAAATTTTGATTTTATAGAAAATCAGTGAAAATAATATTATAAATATAAAATTAATGATTGTAATTTAGAAAAAAAATGTGATTTTTTTTTAATTATTCAAAAAAAAAATAAATAAATTTAGATATTATTGTGGTGTGTTGTCGTCTTGCTAATCCCTTAAAAAATTAAGTTTTTTTACAAATTGAAATTTGATCTGTTTCTCAAATTAATTTATGAAAAATGTTCCAAATTGATAATTTGTTTATTTCAAATTTATATCTTCATTTTTCAATTTTCTTGAATATTATTGTTTGTAAAACCATTTGTCTACTTTAAATTAAACCCTAAAAAATGAATCAGAAAAAAATCCAATTTCTGTACTTAAATGTTGATCTTTCTTTTCTTATATTTAAATTTTAAAAAAAAAAAATAATGAATTTCAAATTATCTTGAAAAAAAAAATAGCTTCAAATAGCATATGGCTTGACTAATTATGGTTTTTTGACAAATTGGTAATTTCAAAAAAAAAAAAATTAAAAAAATGAATTCATAAAGCACAACCCTATGAATATCAAAAACTCAAAAAAAAAAAAAAATTAATTAAAAGTTTGTGGAATTGAATTCTCAAACTTTTATCCTGTTCTATTTCTCAAAGAACAGTTCTGAAAGAGATTTATTTGTGAATTAAAATTATTCAAATGTTTTTGTGTTGATCTTTAGCTTGGCACATGACAAACAGGGGTAATATTAAAATAATTAATATATAAGGGTCGAGTCTTTTACAGTGGATTTGCTCCATTGCCAAAGAGGGACTTGATACTAAAAAGGGTATTGTGAAAGTTTGCTCCTTTTGATTGTCAAAATTCAATTAAAAAAAAAATCCATAGTATCATCAATAACAAAAATTCAGGTTGAAAAAAAAAAGTTTAAAAAGCATTCATTAATTTCAAAAAATGTAGAAGTTCAAAATAAAATTAAATGGTTTCTGATTTTTTATTTCCAAAGAGTGAAATTTCTTCAATTTAAAACAAATTGCTTTCTTTCAGTATAAATTTAATTTATTTCGATTTAATCTAATTTGTGGTTATTTTATAACACTCTAAATTTGATAAAGTAAGGATTTTGTAACATTCTTGAAATAAAAATAACTATTGTTATTGGAGAAAAGATGAAAAAAATTATCCAAATATATTTTTCTTAATGAGCATTTTAATATTACCCATCAAGAAAAATATATTGAATAATTTTAAATTCTGAAATCAGAGAACATGAGTTATGGCATGTTTGGAATTAAGTTACTACAGTTAACAAAAATATTAAAATTCGAAAATTAAAAAAAAAAATTCTTTTGAGGTTTTTTTATTTTTAATCTTTATTCACAAGACGAATTTCGATTTTTGAAAGAATATTGTTGAAATTTGCTAACTCAAATATTAAAAATCGAAACTTTAAAGATTAAAATACATTTCCAAAGTTGTTTTTTTTTTTTCCCTCTCGCTATCCATAATAGTTGAGTTACGTTAATAAAAACACCTTTAGAATCGTATTTTTGAAAAAGAAAAATATAATAAGTTATTAAAAATCAAGACGAAACTTCTATTTTTTTTAAATTCTTTTTCTCATCCATTTTTGAAAATTAGTGGCTTTTTCAGACAACTAAAATGGTTATCGTAATAAATTTAAAAAAAAAATTAAAAATTCCACGATTACTCTAAATTATAAGATTCTAGACTCACAAAGATCTTTGATCAAGAAATAACCAATATAATTGTGTAGGAAAAAAATGAAAAAAAAAAAATCCTTGAGAACTCAAAAATTGTTAAAGAGATATACTTCGAAACTGACTGAATTATATTCCGAATTATAAATCAACAATAATTCAAATTGGAAATTGTGTGTCGCCCTTTGGCTCTTTTTTAAAAAAATATACTCGTTTTTCTGATTGTTGATATTTTGAGATTGAGAGTGTTTCATATGTTGGATGGTTTTTAATTGGTATTATTTACTTATAACAATTGTAAAAAATATTTTTTTTTCATTTCCAAAAAATATTTTTCATTGTAAGGGCTCTACTCTTAAGGGATTAGCTTTTGCCAGAGAGAAGTCTAAAATTATAGTTTATTGTTATTGGATGTAAATGGCATTAGTGCTCCATGGTTCAAATGTCTTAAAAAAATCGATTAGTAAAGTAGTACTATATGTTGATCCCATCAATTAAAAAGGATCCACTGTATTGGTAAAAAAACTTTCAAGAATTTCAGAAAAAAGTCTGCATTTCGACAGAAATTTAAAGTTTAAATTATTAATCTTAAAACTCCAAAGTTGCAAAATATCTTTCAAAAATTGTAGCGAAATGTAGATTAGTTGCTAAAAAATTCAATTGTTTTTTTAACAAACCAAATAATTAGCCAAAGAGATTCGTTTCAGGAATTGTTTCAACATATTGGAAATATATTAGATGTTTCAATTAGCTTAATAAAAGGGATGCAAAACAAATCATTCTCTGGGTTTTTAATGTTGATGATTATAGGAATTAATCCTTGAAATTAAAAAATTATAAAAATAGTTGCTTTTGGAAGTTCTAAATATGAATTATTAAATACCAGAATACTATTATTTTGAGTTTCCATTTTTAGACTTTTGAAAAGGAATTCACTAAAAAAATTTCCAAAATGAAAATTTTTTATTATTGTGATCATTAGTAAAAAATGTAATAATTTATTGTGCAATAAGATTTTTTATAGATTTATTACAGTCACAGAAAACATGTATAACAAATATCATTTACATCCAATTTCAATGTGTTTTGATTTTATAGACGAATCTATGGTGAAACTACTCCCTTAAATTGATTTTGTTTGATCCTGTGTTTATTCGTTCATAAAATTCTTCAAATAATAATAAAAAGGCAACAAAAGAAAAAAGCAATAATACAAACCTTCAATCACCTTGTCCGTGTCCATGTATCTGATTATTTCCTTTTTACTCTAAGTAATGTTAGAAATCAGATTGTCTTTATCACGAAATCCTCCCCTTCTTATAATACTTTCGAGCACTAAAAAATAAAGATTTTTAATTTTGGATAAAAAAGAGATTATTGTCCATTCGTGGGTTGTTAATAAAAAGAATATTTTGAAGAAATGAAGATAATCATTGAAATTGTAAAAGCCACAAGAATTGGGTAAGAAAAAATTTCACAATGAGCAAAAAGACAACAAAAAAAAAAGAGTTACTTTCACGCAAATTAAAATGAAAGCTAAAACCAAAGCCATAATATTTAAACCAACAACTCTTGTAATATTTTTCAACTTTACTTTCACATTTAGAACAGAAGTGGACTCCACACTTTCGACAATAGGTTTTTGCTGGTCTTTTTCTACAATTTTGACAAAAGCATATTAGTTTTTCGAGATACCTAGAAGTATCGTAATATTTGTATTTTTTTTAAGGTCCATTTTGTACGAACGTTTTTGTCTTTTCTTATTTCTATTCTTTTGATTTTGTGTTTGTTTTTTTATTTGTTTTTCTGACATCTTCCGAATTGGTTAATAATAAATTAGTTTTACTTATTATTAATCCAATTAAAAAGAGGGCTAGTAATGAAAAAAAATGTTTTGAATTTGTGTTTTTTCTGTTTGTTAGAAGAGAACTTGTACTTTACTTTGAAAAAAACAGGTAAAGAGATCAAATATTATTTTGGTTTTTTTAATAAAAATTTTCCTCACTTATTTCATTAATACTTTTGACGATTAACAAAATTACAAATCGAGATATGTTCTAAAAACCAAAAGAAATACCCTTGTTGTAACGGAAAAATTGATTTATCAAATCGCCGAACCACATAAATTCCCTTCAGAATCCTAAAAATAGGTATTCAGAAAGGAAAAGCTCTTCTTGTTTTCCCTCATTCAAAAATTTTGCGTTAAATAAATAACTTGTGTTTTTTATTTTAATCCATTACTAAAATTTAACTTATGCAAAAAATATCGGCTGACTGTGGAAATAAAAGAAACAAATCAATGGGATGACAACAATATATAAACAAAAAATTGGGTACTTTAAATAAATTTTAAAAAAGAATTATGAAGATACAGAAAGATTCAAAGGTAATTTTTTGACAATTAACAATGAGAAAAATTTCCTTTTATGAATTTTTCTAATCAAATCATTTAATCTTAGAAATTTTGTAAATATGACGAAATATTGGAAACAAAAGAATTTAACGACGACCTTTGCAATTGAAATTGTAAGTGTCAGTGTATTTTGAAGAGGGTTTGTTGGTTTGTAAATCTCACAAATTTTTATTCAGTGAGATCTGAGAAGGAAAAAATGTATGAATTTTTTAGACTCGTATCTCAAAATGACAAAGAAGGTTGCGAAAAATCGACTTTTTGAAAAAATGACCTTCTATGTCATTTTTTAAAACCCTTACACATTGTTGACCATTTAAATAGTTTATTTTTCTGATTCTGAGATAAGCTGAGAAGGTTTTAAAAAATGACAAAGAGCGTCAATAAGGAGAAAAGTGAAAAATTTTGGATGAAAAAGTCTGTTGTTTTACAAGAAAGACATTTTTTGAATAGTGTGTAGGATAAAGTGTTTGGAGTTGGATTAAATCCACTAAAATCCTCATTTCCCAAAATTGAAAGATCATTTTTTCTCAACCGAAACAATATTTTTTTTTAAAAATAAAAAAAACTGACTAATTTTTGCAATTATTAAATCCAAATGATCCCAACATTAAAAATTCTTCAAAACCTTTCCCACACAACCTCAACCCAATTTCTCTTGATACAACCAATTGGTTTTGAGAGAAAGGATCCAAACAAAAAAAATTTTATCAAAAAAGCATTAAAAAATGTGAAGTACGTTTGGCATGGATCGTTTTGTTCCACAAACAATCAGAAGAAACACTCCCCTCTTAGTAATGGCTGGGAGATTTAATTCAAGGAAAAACAAAAAGAACAAAAGCCAAATAAACAAAAAGTAAAATAATACATAATCACACCGCTTTGTTAGTTAATACAGCTTGTTCCAGCACTACCGTGAAAATTTATAAGACCTTGAAATTTATTTTCTATTCTGAAATTTTATTTTGTAGAACAACCCGTAAAAGGGTTATTAAAGCTCATCATAAACTATAAAATTTAAAATAGAAGATTAAAAACAAGTTATCCATTTTTTGTTTTGGGAAATTGACAAATAAATTCTAAAAAATACTCATCATTAACGTGGATCTTCAATTTCCAAAATTGTTAAAATCTCAGCTTTAAACAATTGAAAAACAAAGATCGAAAAATACTTTCAAGTTTCCATGGCTTCTGTGATTTCAATTCTTGAGATTTCTGTGATTTTTGTGATTTTTTTTCTTTTGAGAAAATTTAATTTTTGTTTTGGTTTTTACAAAAAAAATAACTCTAATGAAGTAAGAGAAGTTGCAAATTTTGATCTTAAAGCACCTCTATAATTATATTAGGTGGTGTGGACATACCGTTTTTCATTTTTTTTTCATTTACTCAAAAAAAAAATTTTTTTTTTTTTATTTTTGCTTTTTATTTTTTAAAAAAAACACTAAAACCAAAACCAAACAACAAAACCAAAACCAAAACCAAAACCAAAACCAAAACCAAAACCAAAACCAAGAACAAAACCAAGAACAAAAACAAAACAAAAACAAAAACAGTGGATCAATAATTAAAATAAAAAAATTCTCCTTTTTATGATCAAAGCACACAGCAATTCCTATTACCAAATCACCCAACCAAAGCAACTGACCTAAATTAAAAATTTTCTTTCTTATCTCCATTCTCATTCCAATTCTCATTATGATCCTGCCTGTCTATCATCAAAGGATCTTTTTTATTTTTGTTAAAATAGGGATGATATTGTTCGAAAGAGTTGAGTACCTGTGACTGTATTTGTTTTGAGAGCTGCTTGTTTATCATAAATTGCTTGGAGTTTTGACAAGAAATTAATTGGTAGTTCCAGTGTAATGCTGTCATATAAGTACGAGCTTCATAGACATCTTTTTTGAAGTGTTTGTATTTCGGACACCAAAGATTTAAAGTGCTATTAAAAGTCTCAACAATTGAAGTTTGCCTTGTCGTTAGAAAATGATCTAAATTTTGAAAAATAATTTGTTGATAAATGTTTTGGAGAAGATTGAGGCATTTAGTATAATCTGAGTGATTTTTTAGTAAAGGTTTTTTTCCTTTCTCTTCTTTCTTCTTTTTTTTTTTTGATTTTTTTCTAAACAATTACTATGACATAAATCGAAACAATTTTCATGATTTCCAAAATGATGATCAGCGAAGTTGAACCAAATTTTGAGAAATTCATCAGCATCCTTCGCTAAACAACAACAAACTTTAAAGTGTGCTTCTACCTTCGTTGAAAAAAATTACTAGATGTTTATAAGTGTAAGAATATTTTGGTCTTTTTCTTGTTTCTCCCTTTTTGGTTAATTGGTTTGGTTCTAGAATTCTTTCTGTTGTGCATTTTTTTTTCCAAAGAGATTTGATTTTATTTCCTTTGTGTCCAATACACAAAGAAATTTCCACAGGTAAGTTTGTTTCTTTAATTCTTTTTATTAGACTTTTTATTTTCATCAGAAATTATTTCATCGATCTCAAGTTCTTTGATCGGTGAAGTGGTCAAAATTTGAATTAAACATTGTGCTTCTTCATTTCCCATTCCCTCTTTCTTATCATTTTTACTTAAAGTATCTATTGCTAGTACAAACTGGGTTTTTGCATCAATAAGTACTTCCGACAAATATTCTGCTGTTCCTTTTTTTCTCTGAGGCCGAGACCATCTACCATCAACATACACTTGGAGTGGCTGTTCGATTCTTTGTTGTATTCTTTTTTTGATGCTCGTTCCAGATTTTTTTTGATAGTTGGAATTATGTAAGATCTTTGAAGTGCATAAAATGTGTTTGTACACATTAAAGACTTCGATTCAAAGAGGTTTGAAAAAATTCGAAGATAATCAGAAAAACCAAAACCAGCAATGAAGATCAATAAAACCATTTTCAAGTTCAACTTCGAAACACAATTATTGAACATTGTGTTTGTTGGGTTATAAACAACTTTTTGATTTTTTTCTTTATTTATTATTTCGATTTGGCAACTATGATTAACATCGATGTTGTTTGTGCTAATTTTTTTATTATTCGCTATCTGAATCAATTCAAGTGGAAATAAAACAAACTTTGTGTTTTCATCAATTTTGATTTCTTTTCTTTTGATCTTTTTTGTATTTTTCTTTTTGTTTTTCTTTTTAATAAATTTTGTTCATAAATATCAAGGAGTGATTCAAGAAATTGAGTGTTTGATTGGTTAATTTTATTTCTTAAAGTTTGAAAACGATCTCTTGTTTTTTGTTTCGAACGAGATACGTGGGTGATTACTATTAAATTTTTTTTGACTTTTTTTCTGTTGCGTATCTTTTTTTTTCTTTTTTTTTCCTTTTTTTTTTTCACATTCGAATCTCTGCAGAAGTTCTTCTTGTTCTTCTTGCTGACAAATCTTGTCTCTTAATATCTGTGTTTCGTCAGACTCGAACACAATCTCTGCTTTCAATTTTTTCTTTAGTAGACATAAAACAAAAAATTAAAAATTTTACAATTCGAATAACTAGAAAATTAGACGTTTGATCTAAAATTGAATCATTTTAAAAAATTACTCGAAATAGACTCAATATACCACAACTGAACATCTCACAACTTATCTCCATTTCCCCATTACAAAAAATTTAGAATAAAAACATAAAGAACATTTTTTTTGAGTAAATGACCAGTAAATGAAAAACGGTATGTTCATACCCACCTTTTATACTTATAGAGGTGCTTTAAGATCGAAATTGAATTTGATATTCCAAAAAACACACTTTTATAATAGACAACCAATTTAGTTGTCTTATAATTTTTTTCTGGAGGGTTGGAACGGGTTAGTTGTTTGTGGAGGCAATGTAACAATTCAAAGTAACTCAATGATCAAAAATCTTTGACAACACTATCATTTAGATTTAAAGTTGTTTATTCAGAAGTATTTTTTTGTGTAAGAAACTCGTGGTTATTTTTCTTTTTCATTTTCACGTTCCTTAATAAGGTGTTCGAGTTCACGTATCTCAAAATTTCTTTTTCATTTTTCATCAAAAAAATGACACAAAATGATTTTTTGATCCAAATTGGAGAATATTTTAGAGATCATTCAATCATAATATAAATGAGATTGGAACATATCGGGTTGAAAAAAATTGTTGAATTGCAAACGTAGTCCTTAATATAATTGAGCCCATTTCGATTAATCAAAGATCGAACCTATGAAGTCAATTTAAATCCGAACCAGGAATATTCGTGTAACTGGTCTACTTTTCCTCCTTTTAATAACCAAGTCTGAAAAAAAACACGAGTTAAATTTTAGTAATGGGTTAAAGGTTGTCAATACTGTTTTTTTAACACCCCCATACTGTTGTCAAAATAAAACTTATAGAAAAGTTTAATCCATTTTTCAAAACAAAAAGCTTGTTTCTTTTTTATAGAATACCTATACATCAAACGATCAAATAAACCAACAAGAAACCATAATTAAATATGGCTTTGGTTTCTTAAAGTCCTAATATTCAAAAAGAAATTATACAGTTGTTTCAATAATCCGTGTTGACGTTTTTGTTTGTGTTTTTCAAAATTATTTGTGTTGTTTTTGTAAATAACTATTGTTTTTTTTTTTTTTAATGAGTTTTCAATTTTTCTTTAACTGTGATTTTATGATATTTTGTGTTCAACAAAAAAATACATTTTAAGCTTAACTATACTTTCAAATCAACCAATATGTACAATAGATCATATGGTCATCGTGTTTTTCTTCAACCTTCAAGACCAATCTCCTGATAAAAGAGATCTAAGTCAGCAAAATTTAAACAAACCAACACCAAAATTCACAATCAACAAATCTATCAATTATTTGAATAAATACAAAAAAAAACAATAAAAAGGTTTAAAAGAAAAAGAGTTTCTTAAAAACTTTTTTGATGGTACCTCCACATAAGCAAAAAATGAGATATTAATTTTGCATTGTTTTTTTGAAATTGAATTAAAAAAAAATTCATTTCAATTTCCTTTTTAGATTTAGTCAATCGTCTTCAAACCATATCTTGTAATTGGACGAATTTTTTTGATTTGATTCTTTTTTTGTGTCTCTATTGGATGAGATAAGAATTCTCAGTGAAGAAATATTTCATATTGAATCTAAAGTTAATTAGCCGATATATTTTTTCTGGTTAATAGTTGACAAGAACATGCTTAATTGACCAAATTATTTGACAATCAATTCTTTTTCAGCCATTTACATAATGAGAGCAGATTAAATCTCTTATAAGATCAATTTTCATTTATATTAACAAGATCTTTCAATTTATTAAAAGAAAAAATGTTATAAGGATCTTTGAAAAAAATTTCAATTATTACTCCGAGAATGAAAATAGTATTCCTAGTGTATACTTCCCTTTTCAAAATAAATACACTCTTGAAAATTTAATTATTTCAACAACAATTAGAAACTGAAAACAATTCCTAAAATTTTCTTAAGGGACTAATCTATGATAATTTTTTTTTTGACCAATAACTAAATAAGGAATCCTTATCTTGAAATATGTTTAGAATTGAAAATAGACAGGTTTTTTCAATGCTAAAAATTTTAGTTCTTGTTTTTTTAAAATTTTACAATTCTGCCAAAAAAAGTGACTTTTAAACTTTTTTTTAAAAAAAAGTTCTTTAAGGGATGAGAATTTTTTGATTAATTTTGGATTTAATTATTTTCTCAAAAATAATATTTATTCTCATTTTTAAAAACGAAAAAATAATTTAAAACTGGTGAATATTTTCCCCTTCACTTCTGTTCATCCAACTTGACTCTATAAAGAACTCAATTTGTTTTATCAATAATTACTTTTTAAAAAAATAGTTCTTTTTCTTTTCTTTGATTTTTATTTACTCTGTCAAAAACTTTTGGAATGATAATTTGGGAACACTTAAAAAAACTTCAAATTCAACAAAAACAAAAGAGTGTAAACTGAAAAAGTAGATTCATGAAAAAAAAGAATGGTACAATATAAAAAAAGAAAATCTTTTATTAAGAGTAAAGCATATATTGTATATTTTTTTCGAATCAAACTATGTTTTCATTCAAATCCAAAAAAAACATTTCAGGTATATTTTTCAAACTATTTTTTGTACTTCTTCCACAAACATAACAAAGTTTTGCTTTCTTGTTCATATTTTTTTTTATTTTTTGTATTTTTGCTAAAAGTTGAAAAAAAGCAACTTTCAAAAAAGTGAAAAAATGCAAAAATTTTTTATTTCTATAAAAACAATAACTAAATTTAATGAATGTCATTTAACAAGATTTCATTCCTATACTAAGAAGTTTTTCACTTTGATTTCAAATCTAAGTAATTGGCAAAAAAAATTCTAAATCTCTATTAAATTTACCTAAAAAAAATTTAATATAAACTAGTCCCTTAACAACAGTTAAAAACACAAAATTTGGAAAACGACAGTTAAAATCCAAAAAAAAATATTTATTGAAGTCAACACGGGTTATTAAAACAACTGTAAAAATGAAGGATCAAATTGATAAAATTTTCGAGAAAAATAGAGTTACAAGATTATTTGTTAAGGGTTAGATGAAACTTCATCGAATCTAGTAATGAGAGAATAACGAAGTGACTAAATTTGAGACTTCCAATTCAAAGAACGTCTTGAAGACACAGTTATTCGAAATAATTTAAAACTTAATTTAGTTTTCGAAAACTAAAAAGAGTAAAAAATGAAGAAGTGGGTGAAAAATGACTGAAAAAAAAAAGAATGAGTGGAAAAAATAAAGAGGTTTGAAATAATTGTTGTGTGAAACCTGAAGTAATCGGTTTCAAATGAGTGAAGTGTTATGTGTTGGTGATTACTATTTTTTTGGATTTGAGCTCCTTCTTTTCCTAAATGGTGTCTTACTATATTGGTCAAAAAGTACTCAATGGTAAAGTCATAGATTTCTTTTGTGTTGATTTTTCTTATTAATTCATCTGTGTCTTCTTTGGCTATGATGTTGTTATAGCCAAAATTTAAGATTTTTTTGAAAAGTAATTTTTTTGAGTGTGTTCAGGTTCTCTTATTTCTTACGGTCCCAAATAAAGTGGTTTATACCAGCACTTTTTTGAACAAAATTTGCACATTTGAGAGTTTGTCACCTTTTTATCATCTACCCTTATATCTATTTAATCCCTTTGAAAAGGATTTTAGTTTGAATAGTGTTGTTAATTATATCCTGTTTAAATATGGCTGTTTTTCACTAATAATAGGTGGGAAACTTGCTAATTTTTACAGGTATATCTTTTCAATTTCCAATTTTATTCTCCTTTGGAAGAATAGACTTTATCTTGCCTTTTATTGATTTAATACCGGCTTTAGGAAGTTTTTTTTCTTAATCTTATCCTTCTCGCTGTTTCTAGAAATTAATGTCTTTTATATCGTATCTTTTCAAGTTCTCAGTGAAATAATCTCATGATAAAAGTCTTAATTTTTTACCAAAGTTGGCTTTCTTTTCAAGAATCATATGTTGTGTGGACTTAGTCCTGGTTTGCCATTGGGAATACCCGCGGGGATCTTAATTGTATTTTAATTATTTTTCTGAGTTTACGTTTAAATAAGTATCCATATCTTTGTTATTTTTTTATATTGAAAATAGGGAAAAAAATATGAAAAATGTTGCTATATTTTTCAGATCAGCATCACGAAATATATGTAATAAATTTTCAGAGAAGTTATTACATTCGATCAAACATTTGTTTTTTGTAAAGAATAAAATTATCTAAATATTTTTAATTTTTTTTAGAGATAAATTTGAAAGAAAAAAATAATGCTACGATCAATTAGAATTGGTTTATTGAAACCATTTTGAGGAACTTAAATTGAAATTTAAAAACTTGAAAAATCTTTTAGCCCAAAATACCTGATCAAGAGTTAAAGTAAAACTTGATTGTTTTTAAAACTGTATTTTGAATTGTACTGTTAATCAGTTCATTTTGAAAACTTGTAAGAATTGTATTTTTTTTTTAACAGAATTTTTTCCTATGGTTATTAAGACAGTGACTGTTTAAGGCTAGTAGATGGGTATTAAAAGATCCTATTATCAAGTAATTTTTTTTTTCGAAATTCAAAAATAAAAAAAAAAATATTATTATATCTTTTTTTCTTTTTGAAGTTACTTTTTTTGTGTATGTTTTTAAATGTATAATATTATGTATAGGTTTTATGATATTAAGAAATTAAAGGATACAAATGATTTTCCAGATGGGGTGCCATTATTGAATGATAGTAAGTAACACGTTTTTTAAGAAACAGTTAATTTAGGGGAAATAATCAGTAAAATGGTTGGGATCAAATTAATCAAAAGAATGATCTATACAAAATTCTCCTAACATCTTAAAAAACAAGAAAAGAAACAGAAAAAAAATAATATCAAAAGAATATTATTAAATTTTCTTTATTTTTATTCATTTATTTGTTTTGTTCTTCTTTTTTTCTGAAAACTGCACCACAAACACAAAAAAGAAAAAAGAAAAAAAAAAAAGAAAAATAAAAGGACTTTTTTAATTTTCTTTTTCTTTTTTGTTATTTCATCAAAAAATACCAATATTTATTGATATTTTTGTTTTTTAGAGACCAAGATATATTTTTTTTCGAAGCGATATACTACTTCACAAAAAAATATATGCGATATTTTGAAAAAAAAAAATCTATAACACCTGATAAATAGAAGAAAATCCAGAAAATTATTGGTTTAATTTCGATTTATATAAATCCTAGACCCCCCCTAGAAATCAATTTAATTAAAAGGAATATTTTGATGATCAAATAATTTTAAAAAAGGGAATATACCAAAATTGCTATTATTTCTGATGATATTATTTCCGAGAAAAATAATAATTTTTTAATATGTAGCTGGAATCGTGTCTAAACTTACAAAATGCTGACATACGTGTTTATAGTTTGTAGTTTTAATCAAAAAATAATGTTATTTCTCAAAGTTTTGGCTTATTATAATTACAAATGAAAAACCGAACAATGGTTTTGAACCCTTTCTTTTGAATTTAAAAAGGTTTATAGTAAAATAATCTTAAAATTAAAAAAGAAAATTGATTAAGTCACTCGAAAAAATTTTTAAATTGAAGTGAAAAATTATTTTACAAAATTATTTTATTGGTAATTTTCAAATTTAAGGTTTACAATCCCTGAAACTGGAAAAAAGATTATCTTGTATTGGATGTGTCAACTTGTTATTTTGGTTCTTAGCTGATCGATCCACAACTGGGTTTGGATCGTATAGGTGGTTGAAAAATGCTATTTTTGTGATTTTGTTTTTTTTTTTTCCGAAATCCGAATTGATGAGTCTAAGATAAATTAATTGGAAGGTTTTGAATTGAAAGTGTTAATTTTTGGGTTGTCAATTGAAATTATCATTTTCCTTTTACAGAGTTAAGAGTAAATAAAAAAAAATTTTTTTTACAAGCATCAAATAATACAAAGCGTAAATAAAAATTTCAACATTGAAAACAAAAAACTCAATCACTAATTAAATATCTTCCAATTAATTTATCTTAGACTCATCAATTCGGATTTCGGGAAAAAAAAAAAACAAAATCACAAAAATAGCATTTTTCAACCACCTATACGATCCAAACTTAGTTGTGGATCGATCAGCTAAGAACCAAAATAACAAGTTGACACACCCAATACAAGATAATCTTTTTTCCAGTTTCAGGGATTGTAAACCTTAAATTTGAAAATTACCAATAAAATAATTTTTTAAAATAATTTTTCAGTTACTTTTGTATTATACTAACCCCTTTCATGTTTTACTCAATTAAATCAAAGATAAAATACAATCATTAACATCAATAATAAATTTAATGATTATTTATTAAATTAGTCTTTAATATAAAACTGTTATCAATTTAGATTTTTTCCCGAGGTTAACTGAAAAAAAAAATATTAAACATCAATCTTTAGAGTTGATTTTAAAGATCTTTATTGTTTTTTTTTTTTTTTTTTTTTTTTTTTTCTAAATCTAAAAAGTAAATAAAGAGGGGTGTTAATGAGTATTATGGTTTAAAATTCATTAAGGATTATCAACAATATTTGAATTTTGATAAATTAGAAAGTAATTTATTTTCCCATTATAATTTAGATTATCATTAATTAGTGTTTTATTGATTATAATCATGAAACGATTCTGATAATAGTAAAAACTTGTAATAATAGGTAAATTCATAATAAGTAAAAAAAAAAAAAAATTATAATAAATTGAGAAAAATTTTTAGTTATAATTTATTCTTAAAAAAATAACTTCATGGAGTAGCAACCCCGCAAAATTCCCTCAAATTGAAATATATAATAGTTTATTAATATTTATATTGGTACTCTTAAGTTCTAGATTCCCAAAAAATTAAAAAAAAAAACGAAAACTTATATTTTTGCTAATATTAATAATTAATATTTAAGAGAATAGATAAAATATTAAAAAAAAAAATTCAAGAAATTTAATTTTTTTCTGGAGATTTTTTTTTGAGATATAAGACTAAACCTTTTCATTTTGCTGTTTAGATTATAATAATATAATACCTGGTAATTATTTAATTAAAGCCAGATCGGTAAATATTCCCCTAATCTAAATATTGTGGAGATCTAAAAAAATAATTATTATAATTATTTGTTTTTCAAAATTCTAATTTTAGAACAGACAATTTTAGGTTTTATTGGTATTTCTAATCTAAATTTTTATTTACTAGTTATAATCTTTTCAAAAACAATTCTCATTATTTGGTAATATTGTTTTAGTATTATTAAACAATTTTATGTAAATTGCTTAACCTCTTTTTTTTTTATTTATATTACTTGAAATGTTTTAGTAACTTATTTATTATTAAAAAAATATTAAACTATCTAATTTTTTTATCTTTTAGAAGTACCAAAATATTTTCTACGTGATTCTTTTGAATTTTAATAAATATTAATATATCCTAATTTGAGAAGTATTAATCTAGTATTTATATAAATTTTTTTTTTACACTATTTACCCAACTTCAACTGTAAAATTAACAAAATATATCAGAAAAATAAAATCAAATAAAAAAAATTCTTCTATTACCTTTCCAATCTTTAAAATTCGTTATTTTGTACATTTTAAAAAATATTTTGAATTCATAATGATTATTAATTTCAAAGTACATAAGATTATAATATAGTATTTTTATATCAATTCCTAATCAGTTTTAGTAAAATGAGTAATTAATTGGAATTGTGAGATTCTATTTTATACGAGTAAATTGCTAATCATGATATTTGCCTTCATAGCAGTGTTAAAAAATTAATTCAAATTTCTAACTTTAATAATTTTCAAGTAATGTAAACATATTATAGAATTTAGAAAAATAATAATTTTAAATTATACAAAGATCATCAGAGAAACTAACAATTTAGAAAAATAACCTAAAATAAACAAATTAAGCAAGCGATCAAATCAAAAGATATTTTTTTTTGTGTGGTTTTATCCCTGGTTGGTGGGTTGATTAAAAATTTACATCGACGATACCTTATATTTTTGGAATAATCCCTGAATACCAACTTATTATTATATAATTATAATAACAAGAAAAATACCCAGAATAATCGACAATCATTAAATTTATTCTATATTTTTAAATTCCATTGAGTTTAAATAATCGCTTGACACAATCATTTTTTAAAAACTGTTATTTAAATTCAAAATATTTTACAAAAAGGTTTTAAGATAAAATGCACGATCTTAAGATTGTTTACCATTTCTTTTTTTTTCTTTTTTTTTTTTTTTTTATTAATCAAAGTAAATAATGTTCCTTTTAAATTTAGAGTAAGTTCAATTAAAATAAGATTCTTAGACCAAAAGTCTACAATTTAACTTTTTTTTTTTAATTTACAATTAGATCTGATAAACTGTCTTGATAATTTAGTGGTGGTTTTATTTGATTTTGAGTATTTAAAGTTCTTTGTTTAAAAACAATATATTAGATTTTTTTCCAACATAAAATAAAATTCCACAATAGAATGTTGAGAGAAGAATAAAAGTTAAACCATTTAACATTTCCCTAAAGTAGATCAAATAAATAAACTTGACATTTTATTGTGGAATTTTATTTTATGTTGGAAAAAAATCTAATAAATAGTTTTTAAACAAAGAACTTTAAATATGTAAAAACAAACGAGGAATATCCAAAAGTTAAAAAAAGTTATTTTCTGATCTTCTTTCAAAATATTAAAAAGTGAAAATTTTGACTTTATAGGGGTTACTCCCTTAAAATGTTAATAAATATTAGTAAAATTATTGTAAAAATAATGTAACTGGTACTTTATTATTTAAATTTTTTATAACAGAATATAATTATCTCTTAAATTTTAGAGTTGGAAAAGTTATTTTTTCAATATTTTCTTATTTTTAGAAATAATTTTATTGTTTTTTTTTTCCATTTTTTGCTTACTGAAGGTAATTGGTCTATAAGATTTTCAATTAAAGATCAAAAAAAAAAAAAAATCAAAAAAGGAAAATATAATTTTGTATAATTAAAGTTATCTCAAACTATTATTTTTTATTATTTTTTAAAAAAAAAAAAATGTGAATGATTTAAAACTAAAATTTGAAAATTATACCCCCAATTTAGGAGTTAACAGTTTTAAATTAACACTTTTATAATTAATCTTAATTTAGATTTTGATATATTATCCTTTTTTAATGATTTGTTTATTTGATTTTGTTTTGATTTATTTTAAATATAAAAAAACGATCGAATTAATCAGTTTCATTTGAACTTGAACTTGAATTTGAATATTTTTCAGAACTTTTTTCAGATTCTTCTTCACTTTTCATATAATTATGGGTATGTAACGCAACTCCATCACTATTTTCTGATTCTTTGTTTATTGATTCTTCAAGATCTGTTGTATCCTCATCCAATTCTGTGTGTGAAAATTTATCAGTTGGTTTAGATGCAGGGAGTAGAGCAACTGAGTAAGATAACAAATAAGAATTATAAATAACATAGGTTGCTAAAAATTCCAATGAAGTGTTTCTCAAGGAATTAACAAAGCCACCAGAAACAACTAAAATTGTCAAAATAAATGTAATTGCAGAAATGATAAAAAAGGTATAAAATCTTTTTTTTTGATCTGGCTTTTCTTTGATTTCAATGAAAACCCGAATACAAGCATAGATTACCCATAAAATATAAAATAGAAAGATCAAAAACATGATAATTTCTAATGTGATAAAACCTGGAATATCGTTGGTTGTTTCATATTGACTATCGTTTTTTTCATGCATTTGGCCCCAGATATATATAATAAAGAAGAATAGCCAAAGTAAAAACAATGGAATAAACTTTGGTAAATAGAATTTCTTAATTGTTCTTTCTTCTGGTCGCTGTTATGTGAGATAATAATGTTAAAAGATAAGAATATTTTGTATTTAATAAATCAGTATATTATATTTTTTTCTTTTAGTTAATCAAAGATGTTTCCAAATAAAGTAGGTAATTTTCCTTTTGACATTGCAAATAATATTCTCTTTGCAAGTATTTTTATTTTTAAAATGATAAGATTAAATTTAGAGGGGTATTATTACTTGTTTAAAACCAGCACCCGCTCAATATATTTCAAAATATGTTTCATCAAAATATTGACAAAAAAACAACGATAAAAAATATTGGTACTTTATTTTGTGAAAAATAGGTTACGATCAATTCCTATAATAAATAGGAAAAATGAGAAAAGACTAATTTCAACAAAAAATGGGTAACATGTTAAGAATATAAAAGATTTTTTGTACAATTAAATAAACAAAAAAATGTTTTTATAGATTTTTCTTTCTATTGATGAATTTTTATCAATATTAAACCTCTTTGGAAAAAATTTTAGTATAATCAAAATGAAAAAAAATACCACTAATTTTACCACCTTAAAAATATCATCTAGAATTGTGATCAAAAACTTTGATATCTATGATTATAGTAATTTCTTAGAATTCAAAAAAATTCGATTTTTTTTTTTTTTAGTATTGAAGAAGAAGTGTAATTTACATTAAGTGAACGTCCTTATAATTAAATTCTCTTCTGAAAATTTAAGTATAAAATCCTAGATTTCACGATTATTGATTAATGAAAATAATTCCAAACTTTCACAGTTTAAAATTATTTCATTAAAGTTTAAATCTTATAATTTGTTTAGAAATATTAATCTATTATTATCATAGGAAGGAAATAACCATAGAAAATGATCAATATTTTCTATTATTTCCTTTTGTTTATATTTTAAACATAAAGGACAAAATTTATTTATATATTTTTTTATTTTGTAATAATAATATATATTTAGGCAGTTCGTAAACGTCCTAAATTTTAAAAATCGTTGAACTTGAAGGATAACTTTTATATTTTTGGGTTACAAATAAAGAATTTTAAAAAAAGTGTAGACTGTTATCAAGTAACATAGAGTACCTTAAAGTGCCGCAAGGTGCTATAGAGTGCATTTTTTCTTGTGTTTTTCTGTTTTATCTGTAAAATCTATTGATTTTACTAATAAATAGAAAACTTTTGAAAAACTAACGGTACTTTTTTATTATTATTCTTTTTGGTTAGAAAATCGATATAATTTCTAAACAAAAACAAAAATTAAAATATAACGACGGTTTTCTTGTAGTTTTCTGTTTTATTCGTAAAGTTTTCTAGGTTTTTTTGAGGTTTTCTATTTTATTTTGTGGTATTCTAGGGTTTTTTTTTACTTTTTGAAATAAACAGAAAATTTTAATAAATTTTCTGTTTATAATGAAAAGTAAAAAAAAACCTAACAAAAATCTATTGATTTTCTAAATAAATAGAAAAATCAAAAAAACCTAACGAAAATCTATTGATTCTTGAAATAAACAGAAAACTCAAGAAAGCCTAATGGATTTTTTTTAATTTATGAAATAAAGAGAAAATTTTTGAAATTTTCTTTTAAATTGTAGAAAACCTAACGGTGTTTTTTTTTAATTTTTACAATAAAAAGATAAATGAAGAAATTTTCTTTTTATTTCCAAAATTAAAAAAATGCTAAAGGATTTTTTCTGGGATTCAAAAGAATTAAGTAAAATCGGATATTTTACTCAATTCTTTTAAATTTCAGAAAGACTAACAACACTTCCAACTGGTTGAATTCAACAACTCATTATAATTGTAATTATAAATTTCTTTTTTAAGAATCTTTAAGTTTTTTAAATTCCAATTAATTTGATTTTTGATTCATTGAATTTTAATAATTTTTCAAGATAAGGCAGAGATAAATTTTTTGGTTTATTTTGAAATTTAAAAAATCAATTTATTTAATGAAATTATCATATTTTCGAATTTAAATTTGAAATATATATATATATATATATATATATATAAGAACATGTTTATTTCTGTTTATTTTGCATATTTACGTAATACATTAATTTATCAAAGAATTCAAATAATTTAAAGTTGCTATTTTAAACTCATTTTCACTCAAATACTCAGCCAAAAATGAAAAATTCAGTTTTTTTTTAAGAATCGGAAAACTAAGATTGTTTAGAAATTAGGAAAATAATCAACTTTGGATTAGAGTTGGTATTCATAAAAGAATTACCTGATCAAATCATAAATTTCAAAAAAAAAAAAAAATGTAAAAAAAATTTTGGTCAAATTTCATTTAAATGTATCAAGCAAAATTTACTTAATTTCTTTGGAAAATTAAAATTGTTTACAATAAGAATTTTTAATAGTAATTGTATTCATTTTAAAAGAAATTACAAAGTCTCACTTTTCTTAAAGTCAATTTGAAGTTTTAAAACATTTTTTTTTCAAATTAAATTTGTTTAAAAAAAAAATAAAAAAAAATGAATAAGAAAAGAAGAAAATTAAAAAAAAAAGAAAAAATGACAAAATTAGAAAAAATAATCAGATTTAAAAATTGAAAAGTTATTTTGAGAAGAATAATGAATTAAACTTATAGAATATGTTCTTTTTCTTCAATAAAACTGGGCCAGTTTGACTGAAAAAGAGTCTATAATTATATATTTCTAATCCATATGTTAATTGTCTTAATATAAAAGATTTTTATAATCTGATTTTCAAATTATTGATGAATAAGAATTACTTTTAAATAATTGTTTAGAATTGTAATAAGTTTCTTTTGCCTTTTTAGAATTATATACTAAATGTGAAATTTTTTTACAAGTAAATACCTCAATATTTGTTCATTGATAAATCTTATGAAATTTCAAAAAATTGGATTGTTATAAATAATCAATTAATAATGATTTTGTAATATTGAAATAGTTGAATTAGGCTTGAGTTTGAATAAAGATATTTTAAAATAAATTTACCCTGCTTTTTTTAGAATTATCTAATCATTAAAAAGAAGAAGGGGAAGAAGAAGAAGAAAAGAAATCCAAAATATTGTCTTACATATCGATACCCATCAATTAGACAGAGCCAGAACCCCCAAATTCCTAAAAAGAATATTGTTGTTACAAATGCATCGAGAAAAACTACAAATCCGCTGGATGAAAGTAAAAGAATTGGCCATAAAGGATTATTAAATAATAATAATAATAAGAGTAAACATGCAACCCATTTTTGTTCAAAATCAAATGTTCTAAAACCATATCCACGAACTCTTTTTACGAAATAGGTGAAACATATGATATTTAACATGACAAAAACATAGCGGAAAAATAGTTCGAACATTGTCATTCCTCTACGTACAAAAAAAACCTATTAATCATAATTTTTTAGAATAAAGTGGGAATTATTTTTTAAAAAATAATTTAAATGGATAAGTAATTATAGACTAATTTCTTTATATATATATATATATATATATCCAATGCTAGAAATTTTCATCTCCTGTTGTTTTAAAAAAGTGTGACTTGAAAATTTTCCAAGGTATCCATAAATTGATTGGTAAACTTAAACACGATTATTATTGCCTTTTAGAAAAAAAAAATTTTGTTCACATCTTTTCGAAAATAACTTTAGATCTAATGTAAATTTTTTGGGAATAAATCTCAGAATGTATACCTAATAATTTCCTTTTTGGAATAAATATTGTTTTTTAATCTATTAAGAAATTATGAATAGCCAAAATTAATTAAATTGTTTATTATTCAATCACAAATAAAATCAAAGGAAATTGAAAAAATCGGGAATTTTGGAAAAGAAAAAGGGTCTCAGTAGGTGTATATCACAGTTTTTTTTTTTTTTTTTTAAGAATCAACCAAACTAAGATTGTTTAGAAATACGAGAAATAATAAACTTCAGATTAGAGTTGGGATTCAAAAAAAAAAATACCTGAACAAACCATAAATTTCAAAAAAAAAAAAAAATTGAAAATATATTTTAAATGCAAATATCAATAATGATATTAAAAATCACTTCTGATGAACAATTCTCAAATATAATGAATTATTTTGAAAACATCAGAAGACATCATAAGTGGGTTTTTTTATTAAGTTGGTAAGTACATTTTTCATTTTTTGAGTGCCACCATTTATGTGAAACTGAATTATTCAAATCATTTCTTTTGCCAAATACATTGATATTTTCATAAATACTAGAGTGGAATATATTCTAGTAATAGATATTTTCATATCAACAAAAAAACGCAAATCAAAAAAATGAAAAAATTGATCAAAAAAAAAAAATAAATAAAAATCATTTATTACTTGATCTTATCTATAAAATTTTACACAATTACTTATTCTTTATTTGGTTTTATTTTTAATTCTTTATGAAAAAAATTTTATTTGGAAAATTTTTGATAAACAAATTACTTTTTATTTCGAAAGAATTTCCAAAATGAATTTAAAAATCCTATTTTCATTTATGTCATCTAATTCTGGTTTGGGTTCAGAAAATCAGAGATTTTTTTAATTCTTCTTGAGAATAAGGGTTTATTGGACAAATTCGTTTGATTTGATAATTATTTATTTTCCGATTAAAATGAGAACTCAAAAAAAGACTGAATCTGATTGAAATTTGTTATTGAATTTCTGAATTATTTTGATTTGAATCTTTTGTAACTGTTTTTTGATTCCAAGAATTCAACTCCTTTATTTTAATTTTTGAAATAGTATTCCTTGTTTTGGCTTTGTTCGAGAAAAATATTTTAAAAAAGAATTTTGAAAGCAAATTTGTCACAAAAGGTTTTTTAAAATAATAATAAATAGTAATGGGGCGAGAAATTCAAGCAAAAAAATAGTTTGTATTCAAGCAAAATAAGAAGATAAAGAAAACCAATCTTCGAAAATAGGCTTTTATCGATTTTTTTTTTTTTCATTCTTGATTTCAACAAATTTATTTGGAATGGTGATCTTTCGTGTTTGGTCTTCTAAAAGAAAATATTTTTTTCAAATGCACACCCTTTTGGGTATATTTTGTTGGTTTACTGTTTGGTTAATTTCGATCATTTGTATAAACACATTTCTAGATCCAAAACTTTATTTAATAAAACCAAAAATTTAATCAAAAAAAATGTTCAAAAAATTAAAAAAATTAAGATTCAACTCTGAATTACTTTGATTCCATTCACAAATAGACTAGTGGATGGTGTTTTAGTTCCAAAGTTTCAATATCTGGTGGCACTCAAAAAATATTTTTTCAGTAATTTTAACACAATTAAAACTTTTCAAAATGGTAAAATGTACTTACTTCCTCAAAAGATAAAGAATTAAATTAAATATCTAATAATTACTTGTAAAGAAAATGGAAAAAATAGATATTTTGTGTATTTAAGACTTTTTAAAACTCTCTCTCTCTCTCGCTTTTTTAATTTCATAAAAAATAATTACTTTTATTTTATTTTTTTTAGTTTAATAAAATGTAATTAAAGTAGTGAAAAAAATCCCGGACATGAAAAAAATCCCGGACAAGATTTTTAATTGTGAATATGAGTAAAATTTTTGTGTAATTTCATTTATTTACAATCAAATCCTTTTTTTAAGAATCAAACTTTTTAAATTATAACTCACCCACTTATTAGAATGATGATTAAAGAAATTACACTTGTTCAAAACACTATCCAATCAATCAAAAAACAATATTAAAAATTATTATCATTTTCCAAACTCTAGTAAACCTCTATAAAACTTGATTGTGTTTCAAAAAGTTGATCTACTTAGACTATCAAACAATTACTCGAGTATTCTAGAGACACCTTACTTTGATGAACTTTGGGTAGGTTTATTACTAATCTCATAAAAAAATTGGTTATTTATAATAAGGATTTGATTGTAAATAAATGAAATTACACAAAAATTTTACTAATATTCACAATTAAAAATCTTGTCAGGGATTTTTTTCATGTCCGGTATTTTTTTACCTGAATACTTTTATTTGATTTTTTTTAGAAAAAATATTGTTTTTTTATTCTTCAAAAAAATATTATTCAATCATTGAGAGCACACCAAAAATACATAATCTAATCATTATTAAAAATAATTATCCTTTTTGCAAATTTTTGTTTCGCTTTCATTTGCAGGTTTCATATATTCCCTTTTTTCAGTTATACTTTCTTCAATACAATTTTAATTACAGGTGTAATAATATTTTTAAAAGATATCATTTATTAATTATGGTTTTTTCTCGTTAAAAAATTTGTACTATCAAAAAAATGAAACAAAAAACTTGTTGTGCCTTAATATACAGAGATAATGCATTTTAATGAAAATTTTGTTTTAATGAATATAAAATACCTAAATTCAATTAAAAAACTTTTTGATTCAACTCTTTGTTTGCCATTTTGGCTCAACAAACATCCAAGAGTCTTTTGCTGAAATTTGAAAAAAATAAAAATATTTTCAACCATTTAATTATTTTTTAGAGTTTCTAAAATCAAAATAATTGAAAGAATAGTCAAAGGAAGGGTGTAATTTAACTTTTTTTTTCATGGGATGTGTAACAAATATAGAAAATAATTTTCTTTTTTTAAAACAATAAATTTGGGAAAATTATTCTTTTTCAAATTTGGCCTAATTTCAAAATTGGTCAAATTCTTATTTTTTTCAAAATAGTCTATCAATTGAGTTATATTGACTGTGGGTATTTGAATCCCCCTTTATGGGCAGGTTAAGGTATGTTAGAGTAGGTTAGAGTATGTTAGAGTATGTTAGAGTATGTTTGGAGAGAATTCTAATCAGGATTTTGTAAAAAAAAAAAGAATTAAGGGGCCAATTAGACTTTTGTAACTTGTTTTAAATTGACAAAAAAATTCCACTTAACTTAGGTGTTTATAGTTGGGTTTTACGAACAAATTTTTAAAAATATTCAGTATTGATGATTTCAATATTTTGGATTTTATACAATTTAAGTAATGAAATACCACTAATCACAAAATAACCTTTTTGATTTTTCCTTCTACAAGCCTTAAAAACAACAAAAATTTTCACACCGATTATAATAATCAAGAAACTCTTCAATTATATAAAAAAAATCAATTTGACAAATTTGGAAATTTGGTCAATTTTGAAATTTAATAATATACCCATAAATTTATTTGCGTCTCTTTACTGAAAAAAAATACAACTCCTTTTTTTCAATGTGGTAAGTCTAACAAACACCAAAATAAAACAATTTTAAAACCTAAATAAAAATTATACAAATCTTTCTGATGAGTATGAATTTTATTTTTACTTTCTTGTTTACTTTATTAAACCAAAAAAAAAAGATAAATTCTAACTACTACCAAATATCCAAGTTATATTTAGTCTTATTCTTAAGAGTATATTTATAAATTTTTTGAATTCGCTTGTTACATAAATAATCTCAAAAAGTAAATCACATTGGCAAAAAGGGGTACCAAATCCCCGATGTCTATTAAAGATTTACTTTTTTCAAGAAAATTTCGCTTCAAAGGGGGGTAATTAAATTCTTTTTTCCAGTCTCTCACTCTAAAATAAAAAAATGATGAGAGTATTGATAACTTTTAGTTGGTTTGAATTTTTGGATTTTAATATAATTAATACAAAATATTAATCGATAAAAATAATTAAAATATAATAATAAGGTTGGTTGGCATGTAAAATACGAAAAATATGTATTAAAAATTCGATTTTAAAAATAAAACTTTAAAATATTATAATAGATTGATGTTAAAAAAAAAAAGCAAAATAAAGAATAAAGGCAAATACAAGAAAAGAAAAAGAAAATCAAACATCGATATAAATGTTAGTAATGAATTCTCTTGTTGTCTTTGGATCTACTTGTAAATCTAAACGGTAGTTTTGATAATTTAAATATGGTTCATAAACTAAGGTATGTCTTGAACAATTTGATTTTTTCTATTTCAAATATTATATAAATAGGAATAAAATAAAAAAAATTAAAGTAAGAAAATGTTATCAAATTAAATTTATGAATTAATGTTGGCAAACTTTGAAAAAAGAAGATTTTTTTTTATAATAGTAGTTTTTCTGCTATGTTTGTCAAAATAATTAACATTAGATGTCCTCGGTGGAGGTAAAATCAATAGTTATTGGAGAGATCATTGTTATTGAAAATAACCTTAGAAATCACATAGCGAGTGTAAAAAGTGATATTCGGTTTTTTTATTTTTGTAAAGATTTAGTGTAATGTGAGGTTATTGGGGCAAATAATGTTGAATAAGGTATGTTGTTTGTCGAGGTTCAATCTAATTGTTAAAAAAAAATGAAAAATAACGAAAAAGAAAATCATGATCAATGCTAACAAAAAAAATATATGATCAATTGTTTATTTTTCTTCTTCTGTGGATTCTCTACATCTTTAAAAAAAAAAAACATTGATGGATTTTTAATATATTTTTTCATGTTGAACTTGTTTCTTAATTTCCAAAGTTCCTTCTGATGAGAAATTTAACTCATTTATATTTCTTCTATTTAGCAAATAATTCTTATTTTGTTCTTTATATTTCAAAAGATCTTTTTTTTTCTGAGCTTTACTTTTTTTTTTGAAATTTTGAAATTAAAGGTTTGGTAATTTTTGGAATGATAAAAATGTTTACTAAAGTAAAGTTGGTTCACTTTTTGTTTATTGTTTTCACTTTTGGAAGGCTACTCTAAAATAATAGAAATAATAAAAATGGGCATGCGCTCATTAATGGTATTTGAATTTTAAATGAGCAAAAATTTTCTTTTGAATTTTTGTTTTTCCATTAGTTTAATAGAAATCCCTAATCAAAGAAATCAAATCAACCTTTATTTAGCTAATATTAATTTCGTAATTTCTTGTAAAGTGTTTAATACATATTTATTTTCTTTTTTTTTTTTTTTTTAGTTGGAATGTTAGCTGTTCAACAAAAACTAAGAAAAAAAAAAAGATCAGATGAAAATATTTTATCATCTAATCTAAGAACTAGCATAATTTTATCTTCTGTGGAAATTGAAATGAGATGCCTTAATCTATGGTGATAATGTTTTTTTAAAAAAAAGAACTTGTTTTAATGGATATACGCATCTAAGTTTGTTTATAATATTGTTAAACCCAACTATTGGTTCGCTAGTTTGATTCAACAAACCCCATAATCTTTTGCTAAAAACAATAAAAAATTAAAAAGATTTTCAAACCTTTAATGATTTTTTAGAGATACTAAAATCAAAATAATTTAAAGGTTAGTCAAAGAGGGTGAATTTGCTTGTTTTTCTTAGGAATTTGATTAAATAAAGAAAACAATTTTATTTTTTTGTAAAAATTGAAATTTCATTTAAAATTTTTTTCTTTAAAAAATACAAATCCTTTTTTTCTTTTCCCAGTTGAATACACATCGCCAAAACAAAACGATTTTTAAACCAAAATTCAAATTAAACTATTCTTTCTATTAGTTGAGAAAATAAATTTCACTTTTTTGTTATTTTCTTCAATCAAAAAAAGATAAAATATAATTACTATTAATCATTCAAGTTACAAATGGTTTTATTTCCAATGTATATTTGTAATTTTTCAAGCCCACTGGTAATAAATAATCTCAAAAAGTAAATCTCATTAATGAAAATGAGTACCAAATCCCCGATGTTTATTAAAGATTTAATTTTTTTTTATCGAAATTTAACTTCTAAAAAAAGCAATTAAAGACTGTTTCACAGTCTTACTCTCAACTAAATAAAGTTTATTTTTTTTAAAATTTCAAATTGTAAGGGATTATTTTTAAAAAAAAATATTCCCAAAAAAAAAATAAATATCTTCTTATGTTTTCAAAATATTATCGTATTTCAATGTATTTTGTCCTTCCATGCAAATATATTGTGAATAAATCTCTAATGATCAAAAAGCTGAGTATACTTGTATTTTTTAACCTTTTTAAATTCAAATTTCAATAAATAATCTTTATTCAATTCCAAATTAATGGATTTTTAATTATGTGTTTTCACAATAAGCCAAAAATTGTTTCAGTTTATTATCTTTGGTATTTTTTTTTCTTTATTAGTTTATTGATCTACAATTCCCATTCAATTTTTAATATTCACACGAGAGTTAATAATTAAACTCTGTTTCAGTCAAAGGGGTCCAACGTTTTTTTCAAATAACAATTATTTTATATAATTGACCTTTGAAGAACAAATAAGAAATAAAGAGAATAATACACCTCAAAGAAATGTTGATACATGTCTGAAAGAAAACTAATTAATCAATAGATTTTCTTAAAAATTGAAAAACTCAAATTCTTAGGGCCCTATTGAGAAAAACAAGGATGTTCGTTTTGAACTTTTACTGGTATTTGAATAATAAATATGAAACAATTTTTCACTTCATTTTCCATACTTTTCTTTTAGAAATTAAGCCCCCAAACAAAGTTTGTTGGTATTTGTGGTCTCTATTTGAAAAAGGAAATGAAAATGAAGTGAAAATTTTTCACATTTATTAAACAAATATCAAGATCAAAGATCGAATTGAATTGCAATAGAAATCAATAGATTTCTCAACAATCTTTACATGGCTTCAATAGCAATAGAATAACACGTTTTTACCAAGTGACTATTGATCTTGCAATAAAAAAATTTTTTGCAAATGAATGAGGTTTTTAAAAAAAAAATCAAAAAAAAAAAAACAAAAATGTTGAAATGTGAAAAAATGATTTCAATTTTGAAAATTTCGAAAACAAAATTTTTCTTCTAATATCTATGCAAACCCTTTAAACACGTGTATTATACTCATTACAACTGGGCCCCTTTGACTAAAAAATAGTTTATTTTGGGTATAGATTACTGAAAATTATAAAAAATAAAAAATATCGAAATTTTTATGAAAGGCATAGATATATATTAGTCAATAATTATGATTTAAAAGTTAGTGAATTAAAAGAGATGTCAAAAAATTGCATATTTTAGGATTTTTGAGGTTTGGTTTTGAATGGAATAATTTTTTGATCAAAAAATTTTTTAATTTCACAAGTCTAAAAAATGATAATATAATTTTAACGACTACGCTTGCAATTCAACAATTTGTCTCAAACCAATATACTCCAATCTCTTTTACATTATGAAAGCATGATCTTTAAAATATTCTCCAATTTGGTTCAAAAAATCATTTTAAGTCATTTTTTTAATGAAAAATCAAAAAGAAATTTTGAGATACGTGAACTCGAACACCTTGTTAATGAACGTGAAAATGAAAAAGAAAAATCACCACTAGTTTCTTGCACGAAAAATTGAAGATCTTGAAAAAACACTTCTCAATAAACAACTGTAACTTTCGAAGATTACATTGTTAGGATTTTTGAATGTTGGGTTCCTTGAATTGTTCTTGTAATTCGTAAATCAGATTAATTCACGACAAAGGGGCTGAGGGTTTCTCTTGTTTTTTGTTTGGTTCTTGTTGTTTTTCCTTGAATAAATCTCCCCACCATGACTAAGAGGAGAGTATCCCCCAGAATTGGTTGTGGAACAATATGATCCATGCCAAACGCACTTCACATTTTTTTGGTGCTTTTTTGATAAAATTTTTTTTATTTGGATCCTTTCTCTCAAAACCCAATTTGTTGTGCCAATATAAATTCGGTTGAGGTTGTGTGGGAAAAGTTTTGAAGATTTTTGCATTGAAAGGATCTTTTCGAAATAATATTTGCCAAAATTAGTCAGTTTTTTTTATTAAAAAAAAAAATATTGAGTCAGTAGAGAAAAAATGATCTTTCAATTTTTTGAAATGTGGATTTTGGTGGATTTGATCCAATACCAATACAATTATCCAAGACATTAGTCAAAAAATGTCATAATTGTGAAACAACATCCTTTTTCTTCCAAAATTTTTCTCTTTTCTAATTTTTGACCTTCTATGTCATTTTTTAAAACCTTCTCATCTTAACCCACAAATCAAAAAAAAGCAATAGAAAGCCCACACTAATTTGTAAGGGTTTTAAAAAATGACATAAAAACTTATTTTCTCAAAAATTCGATTTTTGCCAACCTTCTTTGTCATTTTGAGATACGACAAAAAAAAATTCAGACATTTTTTGTAAAAATTTGTCAAGTTTTACTTCTTAGATCTTTCTGGAAAAAACTTTGAGAGATTTACCAACAACCAAACCAGGATAAAAACACATAAATCTTTGAATTTGAATTGCAAACGTCGTCATTAAAAGTTTTTTTGATAAATTTGTGTTTTTTTTATTTATCTTTTAAACTTTGTTTTTTGGTTCAAATGAAAATTTTATCCCTTTAAGTTTAAAAATATGCTTTATTTATTTTATCTTTAAGGAAGAAATAGAAAGTTTTGTTCTCTTAAAATAAAAGCAATCAATCATTTTTTTCTTAATTTTTTATTTTTGTGCTTGCTTTTGGTATTTTTATTTTTTATTTATTTTTTGTTAATTTTTATTTTTACTTTTTCAATACAGCTTTTGAAAACTACGAATGAAAGCGTAGTAAAAATCTGCGAAAAGGACAATTATTTTTAAAAATAATTGTTTGATGTACTTCAAAGATTGTAAACATATGTTTATTCCAGTGTGAAACAAACAATGTATATACCAAATTATTTGTCACATCAGTAATCAAGTGAAAAAATAAAACCAATTTTAGTCGTTTTTTTTCCCATTTTTGTAAAAAAAAAAATTGCAAAAAATTGCAAAAAATTGTGAAATGTTAACCTTGGTTTGACATTTGAGTTTACATCTATGTTGAATTACTATGAAAATTTTGCTAATAATTAAATTTTTTTGAATTATAAGGGATTAGTGTCACCATAGATTTCTCTATAATCAAAATATGTTGTAATTGGGTGTAAATGATATTAGTGCTGAATTGTTTATGTGGCTCCTAAAAAGTCTATTCTAAATATTATTGCACAATAAATTATTGGATTTTTTTTTAAGGATCACAATTATGATTTTTCATTTTTGAAATTATTTTAGTGAATTCCTTTCCCAAATCTAAAAATAGAAACTCAAAAATAACAATATTCTGGTATTCAAATAATTCATATTTAGAACTTCCAAAAGTAACTATTTTTATAAATTTTTAATTTCAAAGATTAATTCAATAATCATCAACATTAAAAACCCAAATAATGATTTGTTTTGTTTCTTTTTTATAAATCGAATTGAAACATCTAATATATTTTCAATATTTCTAAATAATTTGTCATAGGAATTTCTGAGTACATTATTTGGTTTTTGTAAAATAATAAAATTTTTTTGGCAACTAATCTACATTTCAAGACAAATTTTAGAATGAGATTTTCTACTTTGGGGTCTGAAAATTGATCATTCAACTTTTAAATTTGTGGTGAAATACACATTTTTTTCTGAAATTGTTGGGTTTTTTACTACTGGGATTTGAATTAAAAACATGAAAAAATTTTCACTCGATTTTCAATTTCCCTTTACAAATAGATCCCAAATTACAACACACTTCTGAGAAAACTCCTTTTCTTGAAGGTAAATATGGAAAATGAAGTGAAAATTTTGTCCCATTTAGAATTCAAATATCAGTAATACAATGATCCCCTATAATTGATGGGATCAACAAATAGTACTACTTTACTTATCGAATTTTTTAAGGCATTTGATCCATGGGGTACTGAATGCGATTTACACCGAATAACAACATACTTTAATCCTAGACTTCTCATTGATAGACACTAATTCCTTAACATTTTATTTTTTGGTGTTAACATTTTCAGAAGTTGTGTTAACATTTCAAAGATGTTAACATATCAAGATGGAAATGTTGTCATTACAAGAATGTTACTACTACTAATTCTAACTTATATATCTCAACATGAATTCAATCAAACCTACTCCCGCTTGTCTACCCAAACTAGGCTACACCTATACCCTAAGAAACATACCCATACCCCTGCCATACAGAGTCTAATCTACTCTAATCCATCTAAACATACCTACCATAACCGAACCTACTTTACCCCCAAACACATCTATTAAAAAGTCAACACTATGTTAACATTTTCGGCATGCCCAAAGAAACGCCAACGGTGCCAACACAATGTTAACAATTTGAGTATGTCAACAGAATTTAAAATGGTTTGCAGTTTTTCGTAAATTTTTTTTTCCTTGATTATTTGGGAAAAAAAAACACCTAAAATTGATATTGTTTTTTCACTTGATTACTGAGGTGACAAATAATTTGGTATATACATTGTTTGTTTCACACTGGAATAAACATATGTTTACAATCTTTGAAGTACATCAAACAATTATTTTTAAAAATAATTTTCCTTTTTGTAGATTTTCGCTTTGCTTTCATCCGTAGTTTTCATATATTCCCTTTCGTCAACTACTGTTAATTGCAAAATAAAAATATCAAAATTTTTATTTAGCTTTCCAAAAGAGCCACATCTCAATAATGTAAAATAAATCAGAAAAGACCCCAATTCTAAAAGAAGGGACTGAATAATTTAAGATTTGTATACAGAATTAAAATTTTGGAATGGTACATGATTTATTAGAATCTTTATTTTTTTAGAAAGCTGAATGAAAATTTTGTTTCCTTTATTTTGCAACAAATAAACTAAAATTCAAAATTTTCCACACAGCTAAAACGTAACAAACAATCACAATAATACAATTTCATTGAAATTGGAGATAATTTTGATTTTTGTAAAAAATGAAAATCATTTTTTCATCTTTTGGTTTTTGTTTTTATTTCATTGTTTGAATTACGTAATTTGCTTCGTTCGATCAAAAATTTTTTTCAAAGATTGATATTAAGTTAAAGCCAAGTTGTTCCAAATAGAAGAACTCAAATAAAATTAGTTGGTAGTATCTAACCATTTGATCGATCAATATTCCTAATAGAATTTAAACAAATTTACTAATGTATTTTTTTGTTTTGCTCTCTCCAAAATTTTTAACACACCCATGATTTATTTGTATTGATAATTATTTATTTATTGTTTTGTGAGTATTGTAATTTATAAACAAGTGTTAACATTTCAATTAGTGAATGGTTCTAATTTGGTAAATCTTCTTGAATTGATTAAATAAGGTTTTTTTTCACAAATCGAATTTTGGTGTGTTAAAAATTTTGAATTGGGGTTTAGTATAAAAATATTTTCTTTCTTTTTTTTTCGTCTTCTCTATTTGTCCTTTCCAATTATTTAAAGAAACGCTATCCTTTTATTTTTTTTAATACTTGTTAGGGTATAATGTGTATAAAAATCACTAGATAGAGTTTAGTGGTTCTTGCAAACAGGGAGTTTCTATCTTTGGATATTACGTCTGTTCTATCCAATAATAAAAAAATAAAAATTAAAATCATGTTTTTTTTTCATTAATGGGGATACTCTTCACCTGTCTGTGCAAGGTGGGCTTGCCAGTATATTTGATGTTTTTTAAATGACAACAAATTCCATTTAATAAACCATATATAGGTGTTTGGGTTTTTTTTATTGGTTTTGGAAATTATATTTCCAATTTTCCTATTTCTGTTTCTACTTCAAACTACTTCCTTTCTGTTTTGAATGCAATAAAATGTTACTAAATACACTAAATATACAGGAAATCTAACTTTCTCGAGTGTAGGAAGACTAGAAAAGTACCGCCATTAATGAAAAAAAATATAAATTTATCAAAAAAACTTGTGATTATTTAGATATCATTTTTTAAACTTCTGTAGTTGCCCCTACTTTTGATGGAAAAAAAAATTCAATTTGTACTTTTATTTTTTCAATCTTATTAAGGTCTATATATATCTTATTATCTGAGAGGGTTGTAATGTAATATCATAGTAAAGAAAAATGATTTAAAAGTTTGTGAATTAAAGAAAAGTCAAAATATTGCAAATTTTTAGTTTTTTTGAGGTTGGATTTTGAATGGAAACATTTATTGATCAAAAAATTTAATGAATTTCCGAACAAAAAAAGGGAAATTATAAAATTTAAAATCGATTTTTTTTACCCTTTATCAAAAGTTTTTTCCAATTTCCTTTCGAGTATATTGATCCACTTTCCCTAAACACTATAATCTTTTGTAAGGGTGAGGTGGACTTTTCATCATGAAATTTTGATTTTCAACCTTTTAAAGGTAAATTTTAGGTTTTTGGAAATCAGAAAAGGTTTTATCCAAAGCACAAGATTGTGATTTTGTTTTTTTTTCCGAGATTTTAAATTCAAATAATATTGATTGTCTCAATCTTCTTTAAAATCAATATTATGTTGTTAGAGCATAAAAGTACTATTTGTTCTAAAATAAATTGAACAAAATTTTCATTCAGCTTTCCAAAAATGTGGTTTTATATTCATGTATCATTTCAAATTTTTAATTCTTAAAATCAGCTTAAATTATTAATTTACCTTTTTTTCAGAATTGGGGACTTTGACGATTTATTTTAATTGATGATATGTGATTTTTTAAGGAAAGCTTGACTGAAAATTTTGATCTTTTTATTTTACAATTAACAGCAATCTGAAGGTGTTAAAAAATTCTGTTGGTTCTTAAAGATACAAGCAAGAAGAATATTTCAACAAAATAGAAAATTGTAATATGGTTGTGTAAATTCTTTTTCGTCAGTTTGTTCAGACTCAAAAGAAAATGTACATTGCCATTTTTTTTTTAAGAAGAAGAACTTTTTTGAATTTTTTTTTTTCAAAAGGCTTTCTTTTAGATCTTCAAAACGGGTCTTTTTGACTTTGTTTTTTGGGAACCCAAATTACCTTCAATTTTGGAACAAAAAGACACTTGAAAAAGAAAAGAAAAAAATGGTTGTGTGTGAAAAATTTACCTCGCATGTAACTGTCCGTGTATGAGTTGATGAAGAAAGTTCCGTCCACTTATTTTTGGGCAGATCATAATCGTTTGTCGCGGTTAATTTAAGAATGAAATCTACTTCTGTTTTGACATCTACACTCAACAATGAGGAAAAATGCACGTCAATGTATAAGAATTCGTTCAGTCGGTTTAAGTCATGTACAGTTGCATAATACTCTGTATCATCGCGCCAATTAAAAACCATCTCCTTTTTTTTATAAACATCAGGACCAAAGGATCCGAACAAGAAACCTAACCCACAAAGCAGACAAAATTGAAAAATAAAAAAAGCTATTTGTTTGTTTGACCAATTGTCTAGAAATATTTTCATTTTGAGATTTAAACGTAAAGTTATTAAAGAGAAAAAAATGAGAAATGTTTCGATAAAAACTTGAGTTTCGGTATTTTTTTATGAATATCCGTGAGTTTATTGGAAAACAAATTAGTTTTTGATATGTTTTTAAACACTTTAAGAGTGTTATGTATCTTTTTCAAGAATATTGAGTTTTGCTAAATTTAATTGTTAAAAGAAACACAACAATCTGTTAAAGAGAGAATTTCGAACTTTTAATTTTACACCTTCGATCTAACGAATGTCAAAACTTGGTTTCTTGAAACATTCAATTGAAGAATTTTTAAACTTTATTTAACTCTTTTACTATTCCAAAGTTTTTTCTTATTTTTTTGTCACTTCTCACATTATGAAGTTCTTTACTGTTTTTCTTTGTATATGGCCCGGTTCGGTTCGAAATTTTGATTTTGAGTGTTATTCTGATTTGTAATAGTAATTATTTAAGAAAAACAAAAAATTCTTGCTAATAAAAAAAAGTATTGTACTAAAATAATATTTTGCAAAATTTTCATCATATTTACTCCTTTTTAAACCAAAAGATTTCTTGGTTTGGGTAGTTTGTATGTAAAAGATTTATTTTTGATCTAAATAATAAAAAGGAATTGCTCAACGAAAATTAAAATACAGTTGAACTCTTTGTTATGTAAATATTTTTGAATATTCCTTAAAAAAAAGAGTATTTACCAGTAAAAAAAAGTGACACAAAGTCTTCAATATAGTTACTTTGGTTTTTGAAAAGAGATCTGAAAAAATATTTGCAAGATGTTACCCAAACGGTTTAATCCTTGAAATCAATTATTTTGAACAACGATTTTCAAAACTATTTTTCTTGACTTTTCGAACTGATCTCGAATTGTTCTCATGGAAAAATCAAAAATCGTCTTGTAGTGGAATTGAATAAAAAATTGTTATGGTAAAGTTCAAAGTCATCAGTTGTTATTCCTTTCTTATTCAAAAAGGGATTTTACTCAAATTTTTAATGTACATTTGTCTACTGGTATTTGAATTATAAACTGTAAAAATTTTCACTTCATTTTCAATTTCCTTTTTCAACGAGAAAGACCACAAATTATATCTAACTTCTTTGGGAAGTATATTTAAAAAAGAAAAATATGAAAAAGGAAGTGTATATTTTTCCCGTTTATAATTCAAATACCAGTATCTGTTTTTTTTTTTAATGGTTGTTAAATAATACAACTCTCTAAAATATCTATTGGTTTTTCTTTTTGGATCCATAATATGTTGTACAGGGTAAGAAATTGAAATTAATCTTCTATTTTAGTTCTTGGAATACAAAATTTTTTTTAAAGAGTTTTGAATGAGATCTGGGGAAAAATTTCACTTGGAGTTTTTCTTTTGCAAATTCCTAAGAGATAGAGTCTAAATTCGAGATTTTAATTGGTTTGTTTGTAACTTTATGATTTGATTAGGTGAACTTAGAATGCCTTATCAAAGTTCTTTTTCAGTCTTCCAAATAGAACACTTATTCACATTTTTACCATATTAAATTCCATACAAATATGAGCAATAAAATATTTTGGATTTGACAAAAAGTATCTTAAACAATAGTTTTAGGAATTGAAAAGGGTGCATGATCTGAAATTTTCGGATAACTAATTTTCAAATATTACCCAATTTAAAAAAAGACGCAAAAAGTAGTAAAAAATTTGATAACATTTTCTTGTTTGATCCCTAATAACACTCAATTAGTGGTCTTTGTGTTTCTATTTTAAAAATCACAATAAACTTTTTATTATGTTCTTTTTGTATTAAATTGTTTCCAAGATCAAAAAACACTTTTTAAAGCAAAAAGTAAAAATTTTATACAAGAAAGTTCTTTATTTTCAATACTCTAAATAATCGAGAAATCCCGATTTTTGTAATTTATTACTAGAACACAGATTCTTTGTGTCTTTAAAATCGTTTTCCAAAAATATTGTCATTTTAAAAGTCCTGAGAGATATTTTTAATAAATTCCTATATTTTAATGATAAAGAAAACAATTGAAAGAATGAAAACAATTTCATTATTTTGTATTTTACAATTGAAAAGAGTTTATATTTTTTAACCAAAACACTTTATCTTGAAAATTTATCCGAATTCAATAATTAAGTCTCTTAAAAATTAATTTCAAACAAAAAGTGATCACCGAAAAACACAGCTCAATGTTGTAGAGCTGGAGTATTTTCAATGAAATTATTTCTTTTTTTTAAAAATTCTAAAAAAAATTAACGTGAAACTTTTAAATTTTTATAGTTTTATCTCTTTTCAAACAGATTTAAGAGATTTAAACACTATTATTAAACACGATTATATTTTTGGAGTAACCGTTTTGAAAACAAAAAAAGAGCATTTTTTGATGAATTTTGAGCATTTTTTTTTAAAACAATAATTTTAAAGAAATAACTAAATTATTTTAAAAATGTCATTTATCATTATCGAAGGAAACATTTCTGCAGGAAAAACAACACTATGCCGTGAACTTGGGAAACTCTTAGACTATGAAGTCTTTTATGAACCAACAGCAAAAAATCCATATTTAGAGTTATACTATGCTGATCCGAAAAAATGGGGATTACCAATGCAATTGTACTTACTAAGGCAAAGATTCATGACTTATTTACATTGCTTACAAAAATTAGAGTCAGGCAAAATTAAAGGAGTAATTCTTGATCGTTCAATTTACTCTGACTGGGTCTTTGCAAAAAAAAATTTTGATGACAAGAACATTGATGAAGAAGGTACTTGTTTATAATTTTAATTTTTTTTTCTCCAATTTTTAAATTTGTTTTCTTTGCCTACTAAAAACTTTTATATAAATATAAATATTATTATATTTTAACCTCCCAAATAACAATGGTAAAATTAAAAGGATATAAGCTATATTCTTCGATAAGAAAAGAAATGTTAAATATTGTCCCTTATCCACAAATCTGTCTGTACTTGTCCGTCAAACCAGAAATATGTTATGATCGAATCCATAAATTAAGAGGAAGAAAATGTGAATCATCAATCCCATTAGAATACTTGTCTGGTTTGAATGAATGCTATGAATTATTAAACACAGAACTCGGGGAATCAACAACACACGTTGCAAGGATCAATTGGAACAATTTTGGATATGCAAGTGAAGTACTGAATCAAATCATCTTCCAAATATGCCCCAATTTAAAAAAAGAAGCAAAAAGTAGTAAAAAATTTGATAACATTTTCTTATTTGATCCTGAAGAACTCTCAAATTACTGGGAAAAAGTCTGTAAAAAATTGGGAAATGCTTTCAATTTCCCCGGTTACAGTGAATATCAGAAAATGATTAGCAACAATGATAAATTAAGACAAGTTATGAGATTAACACAAAAAGAAAATTTGTCTTCTTATCTCGTTACTGATCAAGAAGAAGATCTTCTGAAAGAAAGTTCTACAATCCCTTCAAGCGAAATTGAAGAAACATCAGACAACGAAACAGAGGAAAATAGCTTTAAGACAACAATTGAAACCAGATTAAATTCAAATTGGAATAAGTTTGAAAATTCTACACAAACTCTTAACCAACCAATTAAAAGACAATCTGAGACCACACTCTTAAAAATCAATAACCAGATAACTCAAAATACATCAGTTAAAAAAGCTAGGAAAATACCCTTATCACAAAACAATGGATTATTTTAAATCTAATATAGTAATTTTATATTTTTATTATATTATTTTTGTTTTATTTGTTTGAAAATAATAATTTTAATAGTGTTTAAATTTTAATTTATTTGTGAATTTTTTATTTTTTTATGGTTATTTATTATGAAGTGAGCAATATTAACAATCAAATTTCAAAAATTTGATTTCAAAACGTCTTAAAGTTCATCTATTTTTTGATCAATAAGAAATATAAGTAAAAATTGGAAACTTTAAATCTAATTTTACAGATAAATATAAAAATTATATATTATCATTGATCATGCTAATTCTGATGTTGATTATATTTTCTAACCCCCCCCCTTTTTAATTATAAGCTAATCTCAATTGACAACACTTTCTCTAGATTCTTTTTAAAACCAATTTATAAAGGAATAGTATACTCTTGGAATCTAGATTCTGATTCCTGATATGGAATTTTTAAAAACAATTGGATATAAGTATTGCAGTTTCAAATTTATTGTTTGAAGTTGAAAAAATCAAAAAGAAATATAAAAATAGAGAATTTATAAGTGTTACAACCGATATAAAAAAATTCTTTGACACAATTAATCAAATTTTAGTTCAGTATACTCTCAATAAATCTATTAAAAATCAAAATATCAAAATTTGGCTACAAAAAGATGATAAAAAAGTAGGGATAGGAGTTTATCAAGGAGAACCTCTCACCTCTTTAATTTTTGGATTTATCAGTAACTTTTTAATTAATAAAATAAAAGATTTACTTCAACATGTATAAATGTTTGTAGATGGCTTGGAATTAATAAGGAACCGAATCATTCCAGAAATTCACAAAAAGTTAATAATATTTTCTAAAAATATTCAAGAATTTGGAATCAATCCAAATATTGATAAAACCTTAAAATCAAACCAATAATTAAAAAATAAAATATTTGGGAATTTGGTTTGATAAAGAGAAACATCAACAAAATTTTTTTAAAAAAGTCAAAGACCATTAAAAAAAAAATCAAAATGATTTTTAACCAACAAAAAAATTAGTTAATGGTGTAAAATTACAAATGTTTAAATCGATATGTACTAGTCAACTATTTTATAGTTTTGGTATTTTCAATCCAACCCAAAAATAGTTCAACATGATAGATATTTGGATAAATAAAAAAATCACAAAATTTTTAATCAATCAATCAAACATTCTCCTCGAACAATTTATAAAAAGAAAGCAAAAAAAAAAACAATTCAGAATTCCAATCTCTAAAAACGAAGATTTAAACTCAACAATAAATTAGTAAATCTTGGGTTTGGAAAAATATTAAAAAGTTTAATGTTTTCAAAAAAAGATAATAAAAATATAAACTGGAAAGTACAAAATATAATATTATTAGAGGTAAATCTTAACTAATTTATATAAAAAAGATTTATACAATGTACTAGGCGAAAAGGCAACGAATATTTAAAAATCATTAGATATAATAATAATATAAATAAACAGCTGTGCTATCAAAGTACACAGATTACACAGCTTTCCAATAATTCAAAAGAATGGAAAAAAAGCAAAGATTTTAATCAATTCCTTTTAATTCTGGAAAATCTAACAACGTTTTTTTTTTTTTTTTTTTAATTTGAGAAATCAAAAGAAAATTTTTTAAATTTTATTTTGATTTTACAAATTAAAAAAAAAAACCTAAACGATAAAAAATATTTATTATGGAAATGCTCTACTTTCATCTAAAAACTAAGAAAACCAATGAATTATTAAATAGATATTATTCAGTTCATGGTAAGAATAAAACAAAAACAAAATTTCTAATTTATGTAAATATATATATATATATATATATATAAACCTAAAAATAGATGAAGATATCGATCTTTTTTGAGGACCTTACCATTCTTTAAAATAAATCTAACAATTTTAGATTAAAGAATTAATTTAAATTAATATAAATAATTTCTTTTATATTATTTAAAATAATGAATAATTCCTAATTTTACCATTGTCTAATAGCGAAGATAAGAATAATTAGATTCTTTATTAAAATTTCTTATCAAAAATTTAGAAATTAGGGTAGTGTCGCCAAGTTCCAAGGAGACCTTGTGGTTTTCTGTATTTATAAATTCTTTTTATTTCACAAATAAACATGAAAACTAAAAAAAAAATATAGAAACTTTTTATTTAATTAGATAAATTCAAAAAAACAATTGATATTCTAATCTTAACAAAAATTAAAAAAAAATTTAAACGGGAACTTTGAAAAAGTCTAAAGAATTGAGTTAATATTATTATTTTAACTCTATTCTTTTTAATTCCAGAAAACCCAACTGTAGTAATAGGGAATCAATCCACCCTCTTCAAAAAAAAAAAAAAATCCGAAATAGATAACATTTTCTACCTTTTATAAATATAGAAATGAAAAAAATATTAAATATTCAAAATTAAAAAAATTTCCAGTCCATATGGAATAGTTCGAAAGAGCGAATTAATTGTATTTAAAGAGTTTGAATTGATATTCGAAGAAAATATTATTTTTTTTTTATTTCAAAATTGAAATCATTTATAACATTTATGTTCGATTTATATTTTTTTTTTGTTTTTTTTTACAAACCATAATTCATTTAGAAAATTATTTTTTCTTACAAGATCCCGAGTCACTCGATAAAAAAAGGTAATTCAAATGTCACAAAAATAGTAAAAATGCTTCTAAAAAAAGATATTTATTTCTATTGAAATTTTATTCAAATGCCAGTTGAAGATCAAAATGAATAATGTTGTTTTCAATAGGGAACTTAAGAGTTTTATTTTTTCAAATTTACAAGAAAATATATGAGATCTTAAGTTTTATTTCACATTCGGATATCAAATATTCTTGAATGTACATTATTCTACTTATTAATTATTTTTTTTTCAAAAGCCAATTATAAAAAAAAATATAATTTGAAAAAATACTTAATACCTTGACTGAAAAAAGTTTATATACATATGTACACATACAAACACATTATCGGTTCCACTTTTAATACACAAACTTTCAACAAAAATTAAGTCCAAAATAAAATACAAACCAAGTTTCATTTTTTATAGTCTCTGAAAATAAGAATAGTTATAAAAATTCTAAAAAATTATCATTAGCCAAAAAATGTCCAATAATTGGCAATTTTTTAACCTTAAATTTTGTTGAAAGTTTGTACCTTAAAAGTGAAGCCAACCATAATAAAATTAACCAAACCAATTAAAATTTTCATTTAAAGTCATTTAGCATTAATAAAAACTTTAGATCATTTTCACAGATTAATGACTTGTAAACTTTTATTGATAATCTAATAAAATAATTACAGATCTATCAAATATTCTAAAAAATACTCTAAAATTGAAAATACTCCAAATTTTTTTTCATACTAAAAACACCTTTTAAATAACTCCTAAGAAAATCTTGTCCCAGCTCATCCGATTTAATGGTAAAATTGGAATTATATTTTTAACCATATTTTTTTTTTTTTTGGCTAATATAAACAAAATATGAAAAATTGTAAATTTTTAGGGAATATAATAAAACCCATTTTTTGTTGAAGTAATTGATACCTTAGACGCCTGTAACATTTTCTAACCATCTCTAAATGAATTAACCCAATGAGAGAATATTTCTTTGTAATGAAAATTTCCGAATGTGTTTCATTACCCCCAATTTTGTAATCTTGAATTCAATACAAAAATAACCGAGTGAGATCTAATGTTACATATACATACCATATCATACCCATGGTTACCCAACTAAATCTGATCAATTCCCACCCTGGAAGATTAATTGTATTTAATCTACCCTTAACACAACTAATGCAAAACCCAAACATACACAGATATATATATATATATATACCCAAATATACTCAAAATACACTCATAAAAACACTTTTCAGAAAGTTTAAAAAAGAAAATTATAAAAAAAATTATTTTATTATTTGAAAAATTGTTATTGTAACATGATTATTTATTTCTGAAAACTTGAATTGTTAATTTTTTTTCCAAAAGTATTATTAAAGATGTAAAAAAATTTCAATTATTTTTGATTTTTCGGTATTTTCAAGAATATTTCAAACAACCTTCCCTTTACGACACTCAAGTTGAAAAATACTTTTAATTTATTTTTTTTTTTCATTGAAAAAATACAAGATGCCCCTCTTTTAAAATACAACTAATCTACTTGATAACACCCAGATCATCATATTTCAACTCAAGATAAACAAAAAAGAAGTATTTTATAATAAATTGAACTTTAAAAATCTTTTTGATAATTTTTATAAAACTTTACTTTATTTTTTAGTATATTTTTTCTTCTTAAAACCCATCCAGCTTATTATTAATCTATTAAGTCTTTGAATAAATAGTTCTTTCCAAAATAATTACAATAACAACCAAAATAAGAAAAAAAAATAAAAAAATAAAAGCTCTTTCTATTCCAGAATGTTTTAAATAAAAAAATCTATTTATTTCTTGAAAAACAATATCTAAATCCAAAAATGAATTTTTTTCTCATTCGAAAACAAATAACTCTTATTTTTAAAAAAAAAATATCATCTAATCATATTTTTTTAAAAAAAAATAAAAGAGATCATCCAAAGAAGAATTTCAAAAAGTAAAAAAAAAAAATTACATATTTTATATAAAAAAAAAAAAACATCCATTTTTTTTTACCATATAAAATAAAGTAAAATTTTAAGCAATTGTTCAAAATCAGTATTTATGAATTACACTCAATATTCACTGGATTTTATCGATTTTTTTTTTTTTTTTGGACATTTCTTAACAAGTATGAAATAAAAGGGGAGTTTTACTCACTCATTGAAAAGTCGGATTCTCTAGTTTGTATCTGTGTGAAATTTAAACGAAGTTTTATCACCAATTGAACCAATTTAGCATTTCAACTGTAATACGTTCAATAATTTAATTGCAAAAAAGATCCTTTGGAGTGCAAATACTCAAAGCAACATTAAAAAAAAACACCAAATTAGTTTTCATCTTGTATTTTTATTTGTATATTTTTTTTATTATATAAAGTTAGATCCCGTGTTCCAAAAATAAACATAATCTCATAGTATTTCATTTGTTCAACAATCACCTAGTTATAATTCCCTATTTTGGTTCTCCTTCCTGACTCAAAATACTAATCTTGTTCTAGAACTATTATGATATTAACCATTGTTCTTCGAACTCGACATTATCATCTTTTTACTGCTTCAAACAATATCATACTTGCCGTTCTTCCAGAACAAACTTCGAAAACAACAAAGATAAAACTCCCAAATGAAAGGATTACAAACCAATATTAACGATTATTTCAAATAAACCAAGAAAAGAACATCAAAAATAAAAAAATTCTAAAAGAAAATAGCTATTTTATTACAAATCTATTCTAATTGATATTATATTCTTGTAATATAATACATATAACAGAAATAAATAACAATTTCATTATCATTAAAAACTTGATTTCCCATTAATAAAAATATTTCTTAGGCCTAAATATACTGAAAGGCAACTGTTAAAATAGTAAATCAAAAAACAATTACAATAAAGAAAAAAAAAAAAAAAAATCTAAAATTCACAGAAAAAAATTTATTTCTATTAAAAGAATTGTTATTATGAATAATATATATATATATATATATTTATATAAATATATTAACAATATTTATTCTAATTTTAATAACTTTTCCTTTATTAATTTTCTTTTCTAATTCAATAAATTTTTTTTATAAAAAAACAATAAAAAAAACATGAAAAAGAAGTAGAAAATAGAAAGGAAGAAAAAATCAATTAAAAAAAAAAAAAAAAAAAAAAAAAAATTCTATCAGGATTATTTACCAAAAAGGACACCAACCGATATAGCATTGTGACAAATTTTCATTTGAAGTAGCGAGTTCTATTAATCTCAAAACCTGTGACGAAACATTTAAAGTTTTATTTGGGTCAAAGTCTCTGCCCGTCAGTTTGTTATTTATTCTTTTGATTACCTTCAAAGCCTTTCTATTAATATCTTCTGTCACTATTAACTCATCGAATGTAGTTACGGTTTCCTCAATATTCCAGGAAATGACCTCGCCTCTTTTGTTTTTATTGGGCTTTGACACGCGTGAAATGCTTTTCCTCCGTGCGCGTTTTTTGCTTGTGGACTTTGTTGCAATGAATTCGGTTTCGTCTTGCTGCAGCCGCCAATTGATGAGCGGGTCGTATACGAATGCCTCTAGCATTGCCATTACGGAATCCTTGTTTTCTCTGAGCAGTTTCATGACATTTTTGCAGGTGTATCGAAAGTTGCCCTCCGTTCCCGAGACTTCCATCGCCTTGATCAGCATTCTTGTCAGGCGGAAGGGTATCGTCTCCGGGAATTTTTCTCTGTGTATGGCCACCTCGAAGCAATCGCCAAAGTCAATGTGCAGAATCTTTCCTGAGATGCGATTCATCATCAGGTTACTGGGATGTCTGTCGCCCAGGCCTAAAATGTAACCCACCATCGACATCACGGCCAAGCTCGTGGTATAATTGGTTCTTCTGTCGAGCCATGATTCGGAGTTCGAAGATTTGAGCCACAGAATTCTTTCCATTTCTTGGCCGTCGGTGCTTTTCAATACGTGGAGAAAGAGCTCCAACTTTTGCATTTTGGTGAGCTTCTCCAAATTTTTGGATTCGTCGATCATGATTTTGTGCTCCAAATTGGGCCTTATTTTCCTGGACTTCCTGTATTGCAAGATGAGATCATGCAGCGTGTCTGAGTTCGGGACCCACCCCAAGAGCCCGTTATTTGGCGACAGCGGGACCACGGGGTATCTTTGGATGCTCTGGTTACTTTTGTTCGTCAGGGGCGAATTTAACAGCAGCGTGTTCACCAGGCCAAACAGCTGCATCACCCTCTCGTCCTGCCGTATGTCCTCATGCCCCTTCAACAGGAATTGGTAAACCAAGCCGTTGTTCCCAAAGATTTTAACCTTCCGCGGCCTTTGCTTGGAGGGGATGATTTCAAACCGTTTGGAAAATTTCGAGATCCTGACGATCTCTTTGTTCGCCACATACGTGCCCGGCAGCGCCAATTCGAAATTGTTTGCCTGATCCAATTTGGGGCTTACATGATCCAAATCTAAATAAGTAATTTGTGGAATTTCATGCTTCATTTTTTTAAATAGGGGATAGTAAATGGACCATGCCTGTTCTAGATGCTTTTTATTTTTACTTTTCAGAAATTTAATACAGCAATCCCATGCCTCATTTAGCTTTTTGCCATAATTTTGGAAAAAGATCTGCTCGTTTTGAGTTTTGGGTCTATTTTGAAGATCATCGTGCAAGGGCTTCAAAATGGCAAGCATCGACTGAGAATCCTTTTCACCAAAATAGATTCTCAGGCAATCATCTAAGGCCTCGTGCCATTTTTCTTCTAAGAGGATTGCCACCCGAATTAGTTCTTGACTTACTAATTCTGCCTCTTCGACTAAAACTGGTGAACGGATTTTCATTTTTGTTAGAATTTTTTCGGCCTCACTTTCTTGGGATGATGTTGTTGTTGTTGTTGCTGTTGATGTTGATGATGATGCCGATGATGATGATGATGTTGTTACTTTGCTTTTTAGCTTTTTGTTTTTATTGCCTGTGATGCACTCGTCACAACCATGGCCATTGCATTCCTTACAACCCTTAATATACTTTCTTTGGTGCCGATCTGATTGTGATTGCACTGCCACGGTTAGCGGATAAATCAACGCCTGTGGGTGTATTTTGCCGATTTCATCTAATAAAATATGCAGCAATTTCCTAACAGGGATGATCGTAGTATGGATTCTAGCGATCAGCTGTGGAATGACTCTTAGCCAGGTGTTAATTGAAATCGTTTTAAATTCTTCTGTTAAGGCATTGGTCACTTCAATGTGTGTTCCGTATCTAAACCACAGAGTTAATAATCTTAAGGTGTCTTGAATGGATTTACCAGGTGGGCTTAATGAGATGGATCGGAAAAAGCCCTTAATAGCTGAACTGAGATAATTTTTTTTTTTTTTTGAAATAATTCCAAATTCCTTTTCTAAATTATTTACAGTTAAAAAGTTCATTAATGCCCAACTATGCCATGCCTTATACCATTTATTATCATATCTTATCGCCGTATAAAACGAATTTAGGATTGCTTTGATAATATTATGATTAAATCCCGATTGAATTGCTAAATTCCATTCACCTAATTTTAAATGAAATCTTGCCTGTAATCCTGAAGTCCATAATTTATGATTATTTTTTCTTCCAGTTTTATTTCTTATTATAAAATTGACCTTCTCATCACCACCTTTTCTATTATTGCCAGAATATTCAGAATCATCATCATCAGAATCAGAATCATCATCATCATCATCATCATCATAATCATCCTCATAATCATCGTCTTCGTCATCGTCTATTTCAGAATCATTATTATCAAATTCATTTAAATTTTCTTTGCTGCTATTTATAGAATTAGTTGGCATTTCTTTGATAGCAAATTTTAGACCATAAATTGCTTTTTCTTTTTTTTCAATTTTCCATAAATGTTTTAAATAGGCATAAATTACCTTAGGGTTTGAAGTTTTAAAATTAATTTTTGATTCTTGTTCAAATTCTTTTTTATATTTGAGAATTATGTTTTGTTCAATTTTATTTTTATTATTATCATAATCATCATCATCATCATCATCATCATAATTATTATTATTATTATTATTATTGCTATCTAGAAGAAATTTATTTAAATTATTGTTAATGTTTATATTTTTAAAATTATTATTAATTTTATTAAAAGTAATTTTTTGATTAAATGCATTTTTATTATTAGTATTTTTTAATAAACGAAAAATAAATTTTTCAGATAATTTTTTATTACCAGAAATTCTAGCTATTTTACTAAATCTTAACCAAATATCGATATTATTTTTAGGAGGGATGACTATGGAATGGATTGACAAAATATCTTGCCAAACTGTCATATCTTGTTGACAACCCAATAATCTTTTTATCCAATTCTTTTTAATAGTTTTTTGTCTTTTAGGATTGATCCCTTTCATTTTTTTATATTCAATAACTTCTTCCAACTCTATTAATTGTTGATATCCTACAAAATCAAGATAAGCTCTGGAATAAGATTCATTAATTAAATTTAAAGTTTGTTCATTCAATAATTTTCTAGTTTGCTCTATTTCCTGTAAGGCTTTATTATATTTTTCTTGATGGATATTCAATACTGCTTTCAAAAAGCACCCTTCAATATTGTTATCTAGCATTACAGAAACATATTTTGACATTAATTTCCAATTACCTAAATTCCAAGCCGCCTTAGCAGCATATTCAGCCATTTGAATTTTTTGTTTGGAATTGGCGATTTCCCAAATATTTTTACATAGGATAATCAATTTATCCCATTCACCTAAAGCTCGTAAACATCTCATTTTACCTAATTGATAATTAAAAGAAACATGATTTATTTTTTGGTTTTCATTTTCTCCTTTTAATTTATTATTATTATTATTATTATTATTATTTTTATTTTTATTTTTATTTTCATTATTATTAATATTATTGTTGCTGTTAATATGATTCAAATAATTTTTTTCATTTGATTCATATGCTTCTAAGGCATCTTCCCATCTTTTCAATTCTTCAAACCAAGTTTCCTTTAATTCAATATTAAAAAATTTCTGTGCATATGTTAATATTCCCATTGCAGATTTTGCTTGTTGAATTTGATTATTAATGGAAATTAATGAGCGTAATATTTCTTCAGAAGGGTTTTGTTTAAATTCAATTTCTAAATAATGTAAAGCCTGTGCATAATTATGCCCCCTTTCTGCTATTAAACCTAATTCTTTATAAGGTATTGGTAAAGGGCGATCGCAATGCTCCATAAATTCGCATAAATTCAAGAGTGTTTGTAAGATTTTTATTGGTATTGTTTTTGAATTTAATGCAATTTCTAAATTATAAATTAAATCTTGTTTATAATTTTCATCTAATTCATTCCAACAACTTAAAAACACTACATTAAATAACTGTTTAGCAAACGCATTATATAAATGTGCCAAAGCACTGCAACTTCTTAATACTGGGCTTGGAGATTCTTGGAAAAAAATTAAACATAATTTTTGAAACCAAACATTCCATTTTTCTTCACTATTAATTACATTATTATTATTAATATTATTATTATTATTATTATTTGGATCATTATTCTCATTATTTGTCATTCTCTTATTGGATTTTTCTTCCCCTCCTTCCCCTTTTTCATTTTCATTATCATTATCATCATCATCATCATCATCATTATTATTATTTTTTCCATCATTTTTAATTTTTTGTTTATCATCATCACCTTTATTTTCATTTTTTTCATCACCATCACCACCACCATCATTATTTCCATCATTTTCATTTTCATCATTTTTAATTTTTTGTTTATCATCATCACCTTTATTAAGACCACTACCGCTACCGCTACCACTTCCACTGTCACTTTCACCAGCCCCATCATGATCATCATCATTCCCATGTAAAAAATTAATATCAAAAGTATTATTTAAAGAGGTGTTTTTAATATTAATTTTCCAATTTGATTGTAAAGTTTCTTGGGAAATAGACAGCTTTTTAATATTTTCTAAATTATCGATTTCATTTTGAGGGTCCTCTTCAATTTCATTAAAATCAAATTCATATTCTAAAAACTTTTCAGAATCAATAAAAGTTTGAGAATTATTTGTATAATAATTTTCTAAAAATTCTTCAAAATGCTCGTTTTTAATCTTTAATGATGTCAAAGTTTTTTTAATTATTGGCAAGAATATTTCAAAGTTTGAATTAAAATGAACCAATAGCAAGCAAATCAAGGAAATGATTTTTTCTCTTAATTTCTCGTTATTGACTTTTAAACAAATTAATAACGATCTAATGATAATTGTTAAATATTCCGATAGGTCCATTTGCTTAGATAGCCTTGTCAAGGTTTGTATAATTTGCAAATTAAGATCTTGGCTATTGCTATTTAGCAATTCAATTAATATCGGGATGATTAAATGCAAATAGGCTTCCAAATGAATGCCAATGACCGCGAAGCAATGCAGAACGGCGATTGTGGCCTTTTTATTTATGGTATTATCAAATTGCAAAATTTCAATCATTTTATAAATTAACGACGGCAACTTTGATTGGAAATTTTTTTCAAAGGTCTTTGATAGGATTTCAATTAAGGAAACTATTTCGACATACAGGCTTTGGTCCCAGAACTGCTCGATTAGAAATAAAATGTCATTTAAATAAGGCTTGATGTTATGCTTTACAATCTTGACCAAGTCCTTTAATTGTCGAAACATTACCTTTTGTAGTTTTAAATCACAACTATTGAAGATGTTTAAAAATGTGGGCACAATTGTTGGTAAAAATGGGACACAGCCGATACCCAAATTCGAAATAATAATTTTTAGGGCATCAAGAGTTTCCTTCAAATAAATTGTCTTTTTGGGATTATTTAATACCCTAGCCAAGGAAATAATTGCAATTTTTGGATAGTAATCGTCTTCTAAGGATTTGCCAAATTTGGGTAAAATTTGTGAAATGTCTTTTGAATTTTGGGATTCTTGCTCTTCATCATCTAAACCGATCACAATATTTTCAGCAAAATCAAACGGATCATTTTCAAATTTGATTAATAAATTGTTGGTTTGGTATAATAAATTTTGCTTTTGTATTGATCGGTTTTGAAGTTCTCGTTGTTGTTGTTGCTGGTTTTGCCTTTGTTGCTGTCTTTTTAATATTGGCTGACAGTTATTTAATAATTTATTATTTAATAATGGGGTTGGGAAATTTTTGTAACCTAAAAAGTTATTATTTAAGAAGGGCCTTTCGTTATTAATGTTGTTACCATTGCCTATTTTATTATTAATACCATTGTCAACGTTGCTGTTATTATTATTTAAATTTATGCTATCATTATTTTGGAGATTATTATTATCCTTCAAATTCTTGATATTGCTAAGCTTGTTGCCATTGTTGTTATTGTTGTTACCATTATTTAAAGAATTTTGCTTCTTTGGGTAACTTTTCCTTAAACTCGAAATATTTGAATTTAAAAAAGATAACTTTCTTTTATTTTTATTGGCTCTACCCGAGGCATTTGTTTTGATTAAATTTAAATTCCGTTTATAAATATATGGATCTAAGGCGCCAATGATTCCAATGACATTTAAGATTGGTCTTTGGATGGACCAATTTTTTTCACTTTTATATATATTTAATAAAGTTGGCAGTAGGTTTAATATTAAATTATAAGGCTCAACGACAAACCCAGTGCTTTGTATTAATTGTCCCAAGGTTTTTAACGAGGTTTGTCTTCTAATAGGAAAAGAAGAATCTTGGAAAATTTCAATTAAAATGGGTAATATCCTATAAACATAAATCTTCATATCCTCCCCTCCTATTTTACACAATTCACCTATTGATTTCAAAATAGAAGTTGTCACCATCGCTTCTTCGATGGAATTGTCTTCATTAAAGGATAATTTTGTAATCAATTTTTCCATAAGCGTAATGGAATACGGGAAAATCACTAATTGCGAGGATTCAATTAAATGCGCTAACAATTGGCAACTTTCCAATATGATGTGTGAAAAGCCTGGATGTTCAATTTTTAATAATAGTTGAATTAATTGCTTCCTTAAATAAGGAATAATACACCCAGGATTTCTTTTTGTTAATCTTCCAATAATAGTGATCGCTTCGTACTTGACCTCATAAATATTGTCAGAAAGCGCAATGTTTAAAATTTTTAAATTTTCATTCTGTGATAAATATGGATCAAAAATTGGATTCAAATTTTTTAAAACCATCAACCGTAAATTTGAATCATAATCAGTAATGGATACACTTAATAATTTTGATAAAATTTCACTAATAATAATTTCAAAATAACCCCCATATCCACTATATGATTCATATTTCTCATATTCTTCATACAATGATGATGATGATGACGACGACGACGTCAATGAAGATGACGTTGTTGTTGAATTATTATTTTGATTCATAAAGTTATGAAATTTATTATTTGATATTTGCTTTTCAATTATTTTTAAACAAGTTAATACAGTTTCATATCTAATGTTTGAATTTTCATGGTCCAAATATTTTAATAATTGTTCTCTAACGATTTCAAGTAAATCAAAACCTTCAAAATTAAAAATTCTAAATGTTTTTAATGCTAAAAATAATTTATCAATAGAATTTTCTTGAATTGTATTATTTTTATTATTAGCACTAACTAGGCCCAATTCAAATAACGCAGAAATCATTTCTGGTTCGTTAGTAGGCTTTTCATAGATTGAAATTAACAAAATTTGAAATAATTTATTTTGAATGTCAAATAATAATTTCGGTGTATTTTCACTAATAGTTATTAACACATCAATTAATCCATTGCAAAGTGGTATTTCAAACAATAAATCAAATATTTCTTCTTCATATAATATATCTAAAAATTGGTCTTTAAAAATTTTTGATAATTCTCCAATACATAGCAATGAAGAATTACAATATATTTTCTTTTTATTGACACATAAACTTTTTTTAATGATATTAAAGATCTTTGGTAAATCCTTTTGAATTAAAAACCCCAGACTTTGAATTAACTCCGCTAAACTTTCAAAAATTAATGGTCGGTATTGGATATCCTTTTTAATGCTATTAATAATTAAATTTAATGTCTTTTTTTGATATTTTTTTGAAAATTCTTGTTTATTATATTTTGCTATTTTGGGCAAACCAGAAATAATGATATGTCTTAATGATTTATCTTTGAAATATTTACTTCCAAAGATTAATTTGCAACTTTCTTCAAATTTACTTTTTATAAATTCGCCACCATTTTCAAATAATTTTGAGAGAATATATATTGAAGAAGTAACAAATAATAATGTATTTTCTTCAAATCCCTTTTTTTTATTTATTTAGTTTGTTATTTATTTTTTTTTTTAATTTAAGATCGAAAAAATTAAATATAATTGTAAAAAGTATTAATGAATTTGTATTAATTAAAATAAAAATGATGATAATCATTATATATATGTATGTGGATATATTTAATTCAAATTATTATTATGTTATTAAAATCTCAAAATGTTTAAATTTTCTTTCATTTGGAATATTTTTATAATCAATAGACTAGGATTCTTGTTTTAAATATTTTATAATATTTGCAAAATGTTAACAGTCAAATTAAATATTTTTTTTTTTTTTGAAAATTGATAAAAATGGAAAAAATGATTTTTTCTTTTTTTTTTTTTTACCGTTAAGGAGTGAGTACTAAAAATTCACCTGTTTTGAGCGAGTTTTTTTTTTTTTAATTTTTGAAATAAATTGAAATTTTCAATTAATTTCAAAAATTAAAAAAAAAACGCTGTTAAATTTTCTTGAGTTTTATGTTTATTTGGAAAATCAATAGATTTTTGTTAGGTTTTTTGGAGTTTTCTATTTATTTGAAAAATCAATAGATTTTCTTTAGGTTTTTTTTACCTTTCGAAATAAACCGAAAATTTATAAAATTTTCTGATTAAACAAAAAAAAACCTAAATAAAATGACTTTATGTTTTCCAGAATTTAAATGAAAAGAGTAAAATCTTTAATTTTACTCCATTCTTTTGGATTCTGGAAAAGTGTCGTTAGATTTTTTTTAATTTTTGAAATTAATTGAAAATTTCAATTTATTTCAAAAATTAAAAAAAAACGCTGTTAGATTTTCTTGAGTTTTCTGTTTATTTGTGAAGTGTTCTAGGTTTTTTTTACTTTAGAAATAAACAGAAAAATCATTAAAATTTTCGGTTTATTTCTAAAGTAAAAAAAACCTAACAAAAATCAATACAGTTTATAGATAAAACAGAAAACCGCAAGAAAATTACTGTTAGCTTTTCCAGAATTTAAAAGAATTAAGCAAAATCTTTGATTTTTCTATATTCTTTTAAATTTTGAAAAAGTTTCTTTAGTTTTTTTTTTAATTTTAGAAATTAATTGAAAATTTTAATCAATTCTTTTATATTTCAAAAATTAAAAAAAAAAAAAAAAAGAGGCACCCTAAGGCACTCCAAATACTCCCCAATTCCTTAATTTGAATAAGAGATATTGTTGAATCGAGTGGATGAGCGAATCTGGCCAATTCTCTCAAGAATTTGGATACACTCCTTAAATTGAGAGGTATTTTGTTTCAATCCCAGGTTCGGGATTGATTTTTATAAAAGTCAAAAAATGATTTTTTTACTAAAATTTTAAATTTTAACCGAGTTCATGATTTTTTATCTCAAAAATGTTCTAAATCTAAAAATATTCATCTAAAAAAATTTATATTGGAGAAAACTGTAAGCAAATGATTTCATAAGATGCTTTGAGATTTAAAAACTTTTAATTTTTCAAAATTGAAGATTGTGGGATTTAATTTTAAAAAATTCAAGAAATATCATATTTTTTTTTAAAGATTTTTATAAAAAATTTTGAAACTGTAAACCAACACACTTGATTAGTAAATTTAAGTAATACTATTTGTTACAAAATAAAGGAATATAAAAATTTCATTAATCTTTTCCCAAAAAAATGTTTTAAAAGAGCAAAGTCAAATTTAAATTGTTTAATTCTGTAAATCGGTTTTTCCTTCTAGAATTGTGTCTTTAATTATTTATTTTAATTCTTCTACTTCTTTCTTTCTTTCTTTTTTTTTGGAAAGCTGAATAAAAAGTGTGTTTCTTTTATGTTGCAATTCTCAGTAATGTGCACAGTGGTTCCACTAAGTCCTAATCAGACAGCCTTTAAAATACCACTAAAATTTAGCTCTTGTTTTTTTTTTTTTTTTCAGGATTGGGTATTGGAAGATTGAAAAACACAAATACAAACTTGGTTCAGATTCAAATTGATTTTTGATGTTCGATCTTTGTTTAATGTAAATGGTTCAAAAAAATTCTATACTTTATGTTTCAAAAATTTCGTCATAATTACTAAAATTTGTGAGATAAATATATTTTTTTGTTAAAATTCAAAAAAAGTAGATTTTTTTTTGAATTTTTTTTTAGCAAAATTACAGTTTAATCTTTCTGTATCTTCATACTTTTTTTTTAAAAGAACCCTATTTCTTTTTTAGGTGTTGTTGTCAAAATATTGGTATGTTTCGTTTTTCTCAATAGAAAACCTATATTTTGAGCATAAATTAAATTTTTGTAATTGGTTAAAATTTGAATCATATAAGTTAGTTTCACTACTGTAGTTTTAGACAAATCACATACTACTTTTTTTTCAAAATAAAGGGATCAAAATTTTCATTCAGCTTGTCCAAAATAAGCCGTTTTCGACAATTGACTTACTTTTTTTTAGGAAATTATTTTTTCTTGATTTAGATACAATTTGAAAATTAAATTAATTTAATTGTAAAGGGTTAGTCTCTTTTTGGGTTTGGTTAATAGTTTGAAATTTCTGATCTTGAAAATTTGGTTTCTGTGATTTCTGTGATTTTGTAAATATCAAAATTTGAAAGAAAAAAAGCAGAAGAATCTTATTTAATAATTTTATAAAAAAATTGACAAACTTTACAATATTTTTAAAATCAGAATGGGGTTTAAATTGGTTTTTGTCTAATAACCTTTTAATTTTTTTGAGACTTAGAAAGGATTAAATTTAATTTTTAAAAAAAGTTCAAGTGTTTTTTCACAAAATTGACATTCAAAGAAAATTGAAGCACTTTTTCAATCATTTTCTCTATTTTGATTTTTTAATTACAAATTTGAACAAATTTTAGAATCTTTTTCAACATTTTCGTTTTTTTTACTTTCAAGATCCTTTCAGAGAATTCACCAAGAAAATTACAATTTACTTTATTCAATTTTAATGTTTTCAAGAAATGAGAAACTGTTTGTGTAAACCTTTGAAATTTTGACTCTCATTTGATCAGAAATTCAAAAGAGAAGTTTCAAACTATTTAATAAAAAATGAAATAAATTACATTTTTGAAACATTTTTGAGGAAATTAACTTTTTACAAATTCAACCATTTTCACAAATCAAAAAATGAACTAAAAATGTGTTTGTACTATTTTGAATTTATCAGTATCTTCATGATTCTTTTTTGAAATTTATTTAATGAAAACTTTTTCTTGCTTATGGTTTGTTGCTATTTATTCAAAATTAAATTGGCCAAAGGGTTAATTTATTTCCCCAAAAAACAAATTATTCTTAAAAGTAATTATTTAAATTATAATTCTGAGAAAAAAAAAAACACAAAGTATTGATCATTTAATGACTTAAAAGGTATATAATTATTCAAGAAGAAACTATTAATTGAAAAACAAATAGAAGAAAATTATCATTTATGTTTCGAAACAAAAAAAAAATAATAATAAATCATTGGAATTCTTATTTTGAGAGAAAAGACATAATCAAACAAACACAACGTCTTAAAAGGGAATTAACTTTGAAATATTTTTTTGGATTGTATATTAAAAATTTCCAAAAATTAATTTTTCAACAAACAGTTTAAGGATTATCTAAAAAAAGACCACTATTGACTTCATATGGATTAAAACATGAGCGAAATGTGTTCTTTATTTCTTGGTAACCAGAAGAAAGATCTAATATCAAAAATTTAGGAATTGGTAATTTAGATAGATCAGTTTCTTATTAGCAAACTTATTACTGAAAACCACAACCCAACCATGATCGTTCTAACTTTCATTTTTCAGAGCTAAAAATCGATTGTAAGACAATATTTCAATTAGAACGATCATGGTTGGGTTGTGTACATTAAATTTATCGAAATGAAATTTTTTCTTTGTCATTTTAAAAAAAATTTAAAATGAAAAGGGGAAAAGTTAGAAGTGATTTGTTTTTCATTTGTCATTCATTTTCATTATTTGTTTTTCTCATTTGCGAAGAGGATTTTTTTTATTTTTTTATTTTTTCATCTTTTTATTTTTTTCTTATTTTCTTATTTTTATTTTCTTTTTATTCGATAAAAGAAATATTCAAGACACTAAATTAAATCCCCAAACCAATAGCCAACAAACAATTTCAAAGAACCGCAGCAGAACGCTGTGTTAGAAAGTTTTCAAAACTGCAACCCAAAATTCCCAAAAAATTACAAAACAAAAACAATCAAATGATCCACAACAAAAAAAAGTCCAGAAAAAACTCATAAGTCTCTACATTATATTCCACTAATGACTTGCACATACCTGCAAAAAACTGAACTTCCAATATTCTTAGAATGGAAGTGTACATTTATTATTAAAATTACAAAAAATACTTGGTTTTCACCCAAATACTAATCTCTAATATAGTTAAAAAATCTTGTGGGGGGGTTCTTTTCCTTTTTTTTATAAATAAACTTTTCTTTTTTTTTTTTTTACTTATTTTCTTTTTGTTTTTTTTTTAGAATTTTTTTGATCTTATTTGTAAAAAAATTTTTTATGTGTTCTTTTCGACAAAAAAAACACCTTTTTGTTGGAAACGATGAAATCAAATATCGTCAATTTGGCTTTGAAAAGAAAAAACAATTTCTTTTTCATTTTTCTGGGGTTGCTAAAAATTAGATGCGATGAAAAAATGACAAAAGAATTTGAACATTCAAAAAATGTTTTTGCCTTTGAAATTTTGCAAAAAAATTCTGAAAAATTTTGCATTTTAGGTTTCTCGTTAATTGAAAAAGATAAAGAGTCTAAAACTGTGATGTTTTAACCCACGTTACCCCCAAAATGGCCTTTTTTTAGATAGTCCTTAAACGTATTGAAAGGTTTTTTTTTTTTAGATTTTCTAATTGTCAAAAATTTGAACCACTTATTAAATTTGAGGATCCAAGTTAAAAGCCAAAATTAATGTTATTGCTATTACAATAGTTTAATTTTGAAACACCGAGGAACCTAATGAATTCAAAATATACAACACAAATGTTGACTTGAGTAATTACGATCTAGCCTTGAACAATTAAAATAAGATTTTTTTTTTTGGACAAATTTGGATTTTATTTTTTGTTTGGAAAAAAATAAGGTTTTTATTTTTTGTAAAAAGACTCGACAATAAGTTTCTCAGGAAGAGTAGTATTTATTTATGGTAAAACTATTCAATTCCACAGGAAGTAATTTGGAAATATCTTACTAATTATTCAGTTGAAATGGAAAAAATAATGAAAGAACTGTGTCCTTTAGTGTATTTTAAGCATTATTGTGAGTTTTTTAAAGTCGAACAAAAAATAAAATCCAATTTTGCCAAAAAAAAAATCTTTTTTTAAAATTGTCCAAGGCGAGATCGTTACCACTTTAGTCAACACTAATACTCAACATTTGTGTTGTAGGTTACGAATTTATTCGGTGACCCAGTCCTTAAATAACAAAAAAATTGAAAAAAATTATCTTCGTTAATGTTTGGAAAAACGGAAATGTATCAAAGAATAAATTCTTGAAGAAGAGTCAAATTTGTGAATTTTTTATTTAACGAATTTCCAAGTCAACAGTATTTTACTTTGAAAAATTTTTATTTGCAAATAAATTTAAAAATTGGGTTGTTTGCTTTTGTAAAATTTTAATAAAAAAAAAAAAAATTATAAAAAAAAAAAGTTGAATTTTGTTGCATCACTAAATTTTTTTTCTTAATTACTGTTTTTTTTCGGAAAAGTAGTGAGATTTTTGAAAACTGTTTGTTTGTTGTTTGTTGATGAACTTTTTAAGATCGTTTGTTTGTTTCTGACAGAAGTTTTTTAATCCAGAATTAGGATCAAAAACAAAAAAAAAAAATAAGAAGAAGAATAAAAATAAAAAAAACACTTACCTTTAAAGCATAATTATAGAGCCCCTGATAAATTTTATTTTTATAAAGATCGTCTCGATTTAGTATCATCGATAACGATTGGGACAACGTGCTAACTGCGATTCTACGGAGAGTTTTATTTTCACAGGAAATTATTGGAGTAATTGAAAGGAACAATTTAGGAAGATAAACCATAACAATCGAAGGATTAGCCTTTGACAATTCTTGAAAGATCAAAAGCGCAGCGTATTTCCGGATATTGGCATTTGAGCTGCCAAGCCATTCTAAAGCACACTTCAATTGGTGGACAACAAAATGCGAATTTAAAGAATCGGTGATCGAAGCCAAATTCCCCAAGATGACGGTCGAGATCTTGATTATTTGCTTGTTGTTGATGGACAACAAGTTTTTTAAATAATTGCCCAGCCTTGTGATATTTGAAGAATTTTCTTCGATTTCTGATTTGATTAGCTGATCATAAGCCAAGACCCCTCGTATTTTGTTATTAAAATTTTGTGATCGCACCAAATCAAAAATCCTGATTTTTAAATCAGACAAAAATAATTGCAAACTTGTGCGTGACAATTTACGTGAAAGTGCTTTTAGCCAATTTTGAAATTGTATTAAAGAGTTTTGCTGTTTGACGGGATCACGGCTTCCAATTTCATGAAAAAGATTATCAAAGTTTTTGAGAATTGGATCACTCATCCAACACAAAACAAATTACAAAAATTAAATAAAAAAAAAAATTTCAAATTCAAGGCACTTGGAGAACAAATAAGGATTCCTTTGTCGTCTAAAAAAAAAAAAGTTTGATTGAGAATGTGTCAAAAATATACAACTGAACCAACCTTTTTTTAACAAAAAAAAAAAATAAAAAAGTTTGTTTCGCTTTTTGAAAAGAAAGAAAATCAGAGAAAAATGATTTGATTATAAATTTTTAACTTTAAACCATTCTTTTTTTTTTTTAATTTTTGTAAAGTTTGAGCAATAGTTTGTTAGAATTTGTAATTTAATTTTGCCTTTTTTTTTTAAGGTTTTTATATTGGTCAAAAGAGTTTTGAAAGAGAAAATCTTTTGAAAGTTATGAACTAAAATCATATGAACTAACAGTCTTATTTTTCAAAGCTATTTGGAATTTGATTCTTGAACTTGAGTACTTTTTATTTGAATTGAAAAAAATAATAATTCAATCATTGTTACTTGTTTTTTTTTTCTTCACACAAAGTTTTTTTTTGTTTTGAGACATACAATAATTAATTTAGTTGGTTTTAATGAAAAGTTTACATTTCTGTTTGGTACCTCAACACTTTCGATTTTTTTCATCTTTACTTTGATTTTAAAAAGTTGTGATTTTCTTTCAGATTTTTTATTCTGGATAAATGACTAGGATCGATTAGGTGCGTTTCACATTTTTTCAAAGTTTTGTTAAAACAGTTGCTGAACAATTAAAACACCTTCACGAAAGTGTAACTGTTCAAATATCAACTATTTGATGATTTATTTTCAGTAATTTTGAGTAAGTAAAAAACAATTACAAGAAAACAAAAATAAATCCTTTTTGAGAATTGTTTTTCAAAAAGTTGAAAAAAAAATTGCAAAAAATAAGGAGTAGATTTTTTTTTTGATTTTTTGGAAAAATAATTCTCAAAAAAATAAGGGGTTATTTATTTTTGAAATTTTTTAATTAAAAATTGTTGTTGTTTAAAATTTTCAATCAGTGTCACTTTTTAGATAAAAAACTAAAAAAAAATTGATTTTTTTTAAAATCTGAGCTTAAAAAAACAGTTATTCAAAATTATGAAAAATCTATTTTCAACTTTTCATTTTTTTCCACAAAACGAGAATTTTCAACTGTTGAAAATTATTTTTCGATAAATAAAAATTGAAAATTTACATCTGTGAAAAAATTCACAATCCAAGGAATAATTGATTTTAATTTTTAAAAATTACGAGTTTAACAAACTCGAAACAAGAATCAACTATTTTTTTAAGTGTTTCATTGTTTTTAAATATTTTGGAGCAATAAAATTTTTTAGCCTTTTTTCAACAATTTTACTCTGAACTATTTTAGTAATTATTTTTTAGGACTTTGATTTTAGTTGAAGATTATTTCCTTGTGTGGATGTTAAAAATATATTTAATTCAACATTGAGATGAAAATTCGCAATCTGATTAAAGACCAGTAAAAAAATATGTGTGAAACGCACCTATTAAGGAAAAAAATCCAAAAGTAATTCGATACACAGTTCCTGGGAAGGTTTGTCTGTTGAACAGATCTTGTGATTATTTTGATTAAACAGAAAATTTAACCTTTTTGAATTAATGATTGAAATCAAGATTTAAACATTAATATATATATATATATATATATAAATCGATAAAAGTCTATTTTGGAAGATTTGTTTTCTTTATGTCCTTAGATTAAGAATGAATAGAAACAATTGATCATCTTCAATTTCTCACCACATTATTATTTATTATTATTTAACAAAACTATTTTTTTACAAATTTGTTTTCAAAATTTTATTTTCAAATATTTTTATCAAACAAAACGAAAACTAAGAATAGTGTTCCAAAGATTAAAGTAAAAAGAACGAATTTTCTAAATCAAAAAAACAACTACAAAAGTTTCAACCATAGAAAAATTGAAAATATAGGCGAAAAAAATTCATCAACATAAAGAATTTTTTTGAGTTATCATTTTAAAGGAAAATAATAATGAATGATATAATGAAAAAAATCTGATCAATAAATATTATATTCTGAATAGGAATCCAATAAATTTCTTATTTTTTGGAACCAATCAAGAAAAAGAGAAAAAAAATGTAAATAGGAATTAAAATCCATTTTTGAGTATTTTTTTAGGGAGGAAATAATTTGTGAATTAAAATTATTTCAATCAAAAGTTTTCTCAATCAGTACTATAAATAAAAACAAAACCAAAATGAAGAGGCAATTGTATCAAATGAAATTGATAAGATCAAGTAATAAAAAGATTTTTTTATTTCTCTTGATCAATCTTTTCTTCTTTCTTGATTCCCCATTACAAAAATTAGAATGTTAATATATTATATTATCATATATCTAACTCTTATTAATATTAAAATAACTTTGTAAATGGTTAAAGAAATAATTTTCATATTTTTTTTGTATAAATGATGACATTGATAATTTGTAAAATCTATTTACAACTTTAATTTGAATAATCTCTTTTCTATGGTTTTTTGAATTTTTCTATTTTAATAAAAAAATTTCTCTTAAAGATGGTTATTATTACAGTCAGTTTCACTTTTAAGGCACAAACTTTCAACGAAATTTAAGGCACTAAAAAAAATCTCAAATTAAAGCACAAAATTTGGAATTTTTTTTTTACAATTTATTTTACTGGAATTTGAATTTTGTGCTTTAATTTGAGATTTTTTTGTGCCTAAAATTTCGTTGAAAGTTTGTGCCTTAAGAGTGAAACTGACTGTATTTATATAGTTTATGTTGTTGTTTCTGTATTTGTTGTTGATATTGATTATTTTTGAAATTATTTATCTCAAGTAATCTAAAGATGGCTTATCATTTCTACTCTATAAATATGAGATTAGATTATTTTGAAAATAAAATAAAAAAAAATCTAAATTATTTTTATTTTCAGATTTAACTCTTGTAATATAATTTATCGATACAGTCAGTTTCACTTTTAAGGCACAAACTTTCAACGAAATTTAAGGCACAAAAAAAATCTCAAATTAAAGAACAAACTTTGGAATTTCATTTTTTACAATTTATTTTTATTAGAATTTGAATTTTGTGCCTTAATTTGAGATTTTTATTGTGCCTTAAATTTCGTTGAAAGTTTGTGTCTTAAAAGTGAAACTGACTGTATTGTAAACTTTACTAAAAATAGAATAACTATTTATAGAGAACTTTTCAAAAGCTATTAATTCAAAAAGATATTTACAATTGTTTGATTAAGTAAATTTCTGAAAGTTGATCTAAATATACTTTAAAATTAAATTAGATCAAATAATCTTCCAAAAAGATATTTTTTAAAAAAGAGATAGATTTTCACTAATTTTTTACAATCGAAACTTCAAAATAACCAAATATTAAGATTTTAGATATCATTTAAATTCTAAAAATATACTAATGAAAAACCCTTAATTTACTACAGTCAGTTTCACTTTTAAGGTACAAAATTTCAACGAAATTTAAGGCACAAATAAATCTCAAATTAAAGTACAAAATTTTTAATTTTTTTTTTTTACAATTTATTTTCCTATAATATGAATTTTGTGATTTAATTTGAGATTTTTTATTGTGCCTTAAATTTCGTTGAAAGTTTGTACCTTAAAAGTGAAATTGGCTGTATTAATTATTCGTTTTTGGTCTTTTCAAACAATCACTATATTGATTTTGGAATGTAATATATTAAAAAAAAATCTGCATTTATTATGATTGGTACAATTAAAAATAAATTGTTGTTCTTTTCGACTTCCACAGTAATTCTTAAAAGTCGAAATGCAATAATTTAATTTTACTTTTGAAAATTAAAATTGAAATTATCTTTGATTTTTCTTGGATGTAAGATTTGTTCACAAAATGATACATTGACGGAAAATCATATTAGTAATATTTATTATGTAAAAGACCAAAACAGATCTTTGACGGGCCCAATTTTTTTTAATGAACCTTATTTTTTTAATTATTTTAAAAAAATATTTCGAAACTTGTTAAGAAAGAATTATTTTGGTTCGAATTTGATACAATATCAAACACATAATAATAAGTGTTTTGTATCAATTTGTCTATTTTTTTGAAAAAAAAAAAAAAAAAAATCCTCAAATTTTTTCCATTTATCTCCATTTTGACTTTTATGTGAAAATTTAAAACAATCTAAACTTAGCTCTTAAATCAAAAAATAATACTAGATAACCCACAAAAAGGTCAAAATTTTTTCATTTTTCATTTTAAAAGATATTTTGCCAAAAAGTTGATTCCCCCCAACCATTTTTTTTCATTTTTTCTTCGAGATCATTTGGAAAATTAAATTTCTGCTAAAAAATAGTCAAATTCACATTTTTTTATGTTTCAAATTGCAGAAAATATTTTTTTTTTTTACTTACAAAATCCCACGAAAACCAACACTATTTATTGCAAGAGCTCTGAAAATATATCTACCATTTAATACAATACACCTAACTTTTGCAAATAGATAGATTTTTTTTAGAATTCTTTAGGAGTTGAAAAAAAAATGGGATTTTGTATTATTAGAATCAATCTTTTTTTGTGCCCCATTTATTGTTTTTTGTCCTTTAAATGATTAACTGGGTCGTGTGTTAAAAAGTACTAGAGTATTATCCGAGCAAATAATTATGCTACAAATAGCTTTATAGAAGGGAGAACTAAACTAATTGTCTTACGTATTTTTATGTTAATGATTATTGAGTTGATCTTTGAAATTAAAAAATTATTGAAAAGTCATTTAATATTATAAAACTAATATCATTTATATCTAATTACAATAAACTTTGATTCTTATTGACTTCATAGGTGATGCTAATCCCTTACCTTTTAGATGAATGTTTATTGGTTAATATCTTGTATTAAAACCCCCCAAAGAAAATAAACTTCGGGTAGTCATTAATTTTTTCTCTTCAACTGTTTAGAATTCATTTGATTTTTTGGAAAACATAAAATTAAAATAACAAAAATAGTGTCTTTTCATTCTCCAAAAAGAGATAAAAAGAGCTCCTTAAATTAAAAAAAAAAAAAAAAAAACATTTTTGTATTATTAACCTGCATTTCGTATACAATTTTTTGTAAATTTTATTCTTTTCCTGTAAAAGGTTTTTTTCGAAAAATAAAATGATTGGAACTATTGCTATTTTAGAAAATGAAAAAAAAAAAAAAAGTGTGATCTTTTCGAACTTCAAAAAATGAACAATCAAGAAGAAAAAAAAATAAAATACTAAAAAAAATAGGTTTTTTGAACAAATTTTTTATTTTTTTTTAATTGTACGAATTACAATTATTAAGTACAATGAAAAAGTGTCTTATCTTTTGATTCAAACCAAAGTTCAAAAAAAAAAGTCAAAGACTGATTAATATAGCCTTCCATGGAAAAGTGATGATAATAATAGTTAGGCTGTATGTAAAACTGTTTACAAGTTTGTTGTTAAATCTTTCTTTTTGACTTTCTTTTTGATCTTGAAAACAATTGAGATAAGTATGAAGAGTGATAGTAAGCCAATACAAGTCAAACCTATGACCTTTAGTGTCTTGTCCTTGCCTTGTTTAGAGACGATTCCGATTAGTGCCCAAATGAAGACAAGATTGTATGCATAGTCAGAGTTGATTACTAAAAGAATTAAGCCAATAATGGTTAGCAAGATGAAGATTACAATGGCCCAGGCGTTTTTCGTATAGAGCGAGTCCAGCCCCCAGATTTGTAATGCAATGGTGAGGTTAATAATGGTTGCAACATTTATCCAAGCAAGGTAAAGAGAAAATGAGGTGTGATCATAGATGAATAAAACCCATCTACTCTCTGAGGTTTCTTCATAAGGCATTTCTGTGAGCACTTCGGAATACTCTGCATTCTTTCTCTTGTTGAATTGAATTTGGATTTTGACATAGATGAACACCAAAGAAGCCAAGATCACTAGAATTACAAAAAAGCTTGCGACAAGGTGCCCGTATCCCCAAACAAAAATCCAGGTTCCATTTGCAAGACACGAAATGAAAAAGACAACGCCAATCGAGTCGACTCTCTTGGAAATTTGATCCTGAATTTGTTTCTTAAATGCAAACAAAGAAACAACTTGGGTGACAACCCAGAGACCGAGAAAGGTATATATCACACCCCAAATTGAAAAAGTGAACCCGCTTGGCGTAATACGTGTAGGGGAATCGTCAGAGACAGAGGAGACTGTATTACCATTTAGTTTGACAATATTAGGGATCGCATTCGTAATGATCATAAAGAGATACCCGATTGTGTTTAAAATTATATAAATTGTTGTTGTTTTCATCGCTGTTTGATTTTGGTTGAATTTGTGGAAATAAAAAAAGTTTAATAAGTAAATGAGAATAAATGAATCTTATTATTAACAGTTTTGCTTTTATTCATTTTCTCAAAAAGATCTTTTTAGAGTTCATCTTCTTGGCTATGTAAGAGAAAAACTGTGATATTGATTTTCACAATTTTTCTTCTTTTCGTTTTTTCAATAAAGGTGATCAATTTTGTTAAATAAAACAAGTATTAAAATCTCAAAACAAAAAAAAACAAATTTCTGCTGATTTTCAAAGATACTCAAAAATGCTGAATTAATCCACTTACTATTATTTAACCAATAATTAAGTGGAAAATAATTTCCCTTAGTTTCTTTTTCACTATTTTGTCAATCGAATTTTTCTCAAAGAAATAGATCAAAATTTTTATTCTCTATTTTATTATTTGGATATTTTGGTTGGTCATTTATTGAACAAACCTAGAAACCTTAATGAATTGAAACACTTTTATTTGATTTTGAAAATTAATAGAAATTCGACCCTTTTTATTGAATGAAAAAACAAAACTAATTCTTAAGTGAACATTGGGAATCAATTTAATAAACCTTTGTTCACATTATAATCAACCTTGTAGAACTATAAAATCTTCTACTAACAAATTTGGAAAAACTATTTAAAAAACTTGTAAAATTGGATTTTTAAAAAATAAATTGTAAAATGTCATCATTAGTAATGTTTTAAAAAGATCTCTTACGAACCAAACGTGTTTACACTCAGTGAAATTATCAAAAAGCGAAAAATTTCAAAATCATATAATTTTTTTTTGATTTTTTCCAAGTTGGTGTTTTTCAAACAAATATCAAAATTTGAAATTTATTTTTATGATTCAGTCAATTTTCAGGGGAAAAATTTGAAAGGAACTTTTTTTAAATTTGAACACAATAAGCGCAATTTTTTGATTTTCCTTAATTTAAGGAGGTGTGTTGTCAGCTAATTCTTCTTAAACACCACAAATAACGAGTCTTTCTGTTTTGGGTTAAGATTCTTGAAATCCTTTTTTGAAAAGATTAAAATAATTTTTTTTGCGAAAAATGTGGTATTTTGATACTGTTTTTTTTGTTTTTTTTGTTCTTCTCAAATTTAAAACCACTATTTACCAAGACATTGAAAAAAAAAAAAAACAAAAAAGATACTAATTCATTTAGTTTTTCATTTAGATCAGTAATTATTACAAAAAAACTACTACTGGAACTTGAATTTTTAATGGGAAAAATTTTTAATTCATTTTCTTTTCCTTTTTTTTTCCAAAGAGAAAAAGAAGCCACAAATTACAGCCCACTTCTTTGAAAAGGCTATTTGTTATTGTAAAAGAGGATCTGGAAGTGCAAATTTTTGCCTTTAAAATTCAAATACCAGTAACTCTCTAAATTTGATATTATTCATGATGAATTATTACTTCTCTGATTTACTTCACTGTGTAAGTGGGTATTTTCAATATAACAAATAATAGAACAAAACCAAAAAACAAAAATAACGGTATCAAAATACCACCTTTTTTGCAAAAAAAATTATTTTAATCTTTTCAAAAAAGGATTTCAAGAATCTTAACCCAAAACAGAAAGACTATTTGTTTGTGGTGTTGAAGAAGAAGTTATTTAAAACCAAATCTTAAATTCTTAAACATTTTTGAAAAATGATATCCAAATCGTTTTTTTTTTTCCGACTTATGAAATCATTCTATTTACAAAAGTCTCTCAAGCTTCATATTTCCTTTTCAAGAATTCCTAACCAAGATTGAAGCTTATTAAGAACTCTCAGATTTTTTTGTTAAATGAGAACGGAAACACAATTACAATTTTTGTAACAAAATAGTAAATGGACCATTTTCTTCAAAAAATGTTTGTCTATAATACATTCCATAATCTTATAACATTATATCTTATAAGATTTAAATAATTTCAATTTCAAAAGTATTTTTTGAAGGTGGTGGCCAATTTTATCGTTTTGAAAAATTTTGATTGTGGTAACATTACTGAAATTAGTTTTTTTGAGTTCCTTGAGATATGGAAACTTTGAAACCAAAACAAAGTTCACAACCCATTTGCGGAAAGAAAATGAACTTCAAGTAATTGGGAGTTGATTCTTTCATTTAAGGAAGTAAGTACCTTTTACCATTTGGAAAATTTTTAATTGTGTTTGTCATTACTGAAAAAATATTTTTTGAGTGCCACCAGATATTGAAACTTTGGAACCAAAACACCACCCACTAGTCTATTTGTGAATGGAACCAAATTAATTCAGAGTTGAATCTTAATTTTTTCAATTTTTTCAACATTTTTTTTGATTCAATTTTTGGTTTTATTAAATTTGGTTTTGGATCTAGAAATGTGTTTATACCAATTATCGAAATTAACCAAACAGTAAACCAACAAAATATACCTGAAAGGGTAGCATTTGAAACAAAGATTTTCTTTTAGAAGACCAAGCACGAAAGATCACCATTCCAAATAAATTTGTTGAAATCAATCGAGAAAAAAAAAAAATCGATAAAAGCCTATTTTTGAAGATTGGTTTTCTTTTTTATCTTCTTAATTTGGATGAATACAAACTATTTTTTTGCTTGAATTTCTCACCTCATAACTATTTATTATTATTTTAAAAAACCTTTTGTGACAAATTTGCTTTCAAAATTCTTTTTTAAAATATTTTTCTCATATAAAGCTAAAACAAGGAATACTATTTCAAAAATTAAAATAAAGGGGTTGACTTCTTGGAATCATAAAACAGTTACAAAAGATTCAAATCAAAATAATACAGAAATTCAATAACAAATTTCAATCAGATTCAGAATTTTTTTGAGTTCTCATTTTAATCGGAAAATAAATAATTATCAAATCAAACGAATTTGTCCAATAAACCCTTATTCTCAAGAAAAATTAAAAAAATCTCTGATTTTCTGAATCAAAACTAGAATTAGATGACATACATGAAAATAACATTTTTAAATTCATTTTGGAAATTCTTTAGAAATAAAAAGTAATTTGTTTATCAAAAATTTTCCAAAAAAAATTTATTTCATAAAGAATTAAAAAATAAAACCAAATAAAGAATAAGTAATTGTGTCAAATGTTATAGATAAGATCAAGTAATAAATGATTTTTATTTATTTTTTTTTGATCAATTTTTTCATTTTTTTGATTTGCGTTTTTTTGTTGGTATGAAAATATCTATTACTAGAATATATTCCACTCTAGTATTTATGAAAATATCAATGTATTTGACTAAAGAAATGATTTGAATAATTCAGTTTCACATAAATGGTGGCACTCAAAAAATAAAAAATGTACTTACCCCCTTAATAAAAAACATTTTTGTTAAATTTTTGATTTTATTTAATTCGGTTTTGAAAATTAGAAATGTGTTTGAATGTTTGAGTGAAATTAATAAAAGAATAAACCCATAAAATAGATCTGAAATAAAAGTTTATATTTGAAACCAATCTTTACTTTTCATAGGACCAAACAAGAAAGATCATCTTTCCAAAGAAACTTGTTGAAACCATCAATCAAGAAAAATATTTTATTTCGAACAAATTATATTTTCAAAGATTTTATTTCTTCATAATCTTTTGAATTTGGGTGAACCCAAGAAATTTAAAACCTTGGATTTCAAGCCCCATTACTATTTATTATTCTAAAAAAACAGTTGATTTATCGAATTTATATTCAAAATTTCAATTTTTCAACTATTTTTGTCAAAATAAATCAACACAATGAACACAACTTTATAATAGACAACCAATTTCTATGTCTTAATATTTTTCACAGTCGTCTGAAATAGCTTAACGGTTTGTGGAGACAATGTAACAATTCAAATGAACCCAATGATTAAAAATCATTTACAATATTATCATTTCGATTTAAAGATGTTTATTGACAAGTGTTTTGAAGATTAAAAAAACCATATTATTTTTTTTTTCGTTTTCATGTACCTTAACAAGTTGTTCAAGTTCATTTCAAAACATTTCAATTTCATTTTTCCATGAAAAAATAATCTAAAATGATATTTTGATCCAAATTGGAGAATATTTTAAAGATCATTACTTTGCATTATAAATGAGATTAGACAAATTGGTAGACTACAAACGTAGACCTTAAGAATAAAAAAATTAAAAAGTATTAAGGACTATTCGAATTTGAATTACTAATTTTTAACCTCTTGCTGCTATGACTTTCAACTTTATATTAAAGTATATTGATACCACTCCACTAAACTCTTGAAATATAAATCAACAAAGTGGTTAATAATTCCAAAAATTGTAATATTTTGACTTTCAGAAAAACCTATAACTTTTATACTAGTTTTACGATTTACTGTATGGTATTCCAACCCTCGCAGAGCATAAAATTCGAATAGTGCTGAATAATGGTTTTCAGTTAAAATTTTCCAGGTTTTAAAAAAGTAATTTGAGTGAATTGCTAATTTAATAGTTTGATTTTTTTTCACATATTATTTTGTTTAACAAATTAAAAAAAATGCTTTGAAATCTTGTTTTTTGGATAAAGTAATTTTATTTCTTTCAAGGTTTTATACTTTTTGTTTTTTTTTTTGAAATAAAATAATACTTTTATTCGGGGTTATTTTCAAAACTATGTGGTTTTATTATGAAAGAGTATTTTTTTGGTGGCCTCCTTCATAGATTTTAGGATTTCAATCTTCTTCAAAGAATTATATAATGTTTTTAATAATTGTGAAATAAATTCACATTTTACACTATTTAATTTGAGAAAAATGCGATCAAACCATTGAAATATGATATTTCCTTTCTGAAAATAGCCTTGAAAAGAAAATCAGTTGTTTGAGAGTTCTTTTGTTTTTTCAATGTCAAAATGCAGTAAATTTTTTTTTGGATTGGTTATTAAATTTATTTGAAGATTTTTAATTTTTCTACGAATGACTTAAATATACACAATTAAAAAAAAATAGAATTGATCTGGAGGAAGTAATTGTATCGAGGTTTTTAGGTGTTCTGAATTAAGATTTTTATTTTCAAGTAAATTAGATTTGGTGTAATATTTCCTAGTTTCAGGTAGGTCAGTTATTATCGTATTTTTACAAATTTAAGGATACTATTTGTTGCATAATAAAGGGGAAAAAATTTTCACACAGTTTTCCAAAAAAGATACTCTATGAATCGTACAACATTTTATAGTTTTTAATTCCATAAAACAAAGCTTGAATTATTCATTTTCCTTTTGGAATTGGGCATTTTGATGATTTATTTTAATTCTTGAGAAGTGATTTTTTTGGAAAGATGAATTAATAATTTTGATCTTTTTATTTTATAATTATAGTAATCATAATATTATATCCTTAAAAATGAGAAGAAAACAAAACTGATTATTTTTACATTCCTTTCAAAAATAGAACCAATTCTTAAGAACCCAATTTATAAAATCAAAATTTAGAAAAGGAAGTGAAAAGTTTTTCCCATTTAAAATTCAAATACTGTTATTGAAATAAAAAATACCTCAAATGTAAATAAATGTCTGAAAATTTTTACAACACTTACCATTTTTCTATTATGAAAAAAAATTCGTTCATTAAAAAAAATTGGGTCAGTCAAAAATTTGTTTTAATTACCCAAATTTTATTCACAATTGTTTCTAATTTTTTCCCTTAGATTTGAGTATGGCATTTTGTTTCTTTAAATCTTCAGAAACTTTGTAAAATTAGTTGTTCTTCAATCTATATTTTTTCCAAGAATAATTTTTAAAAGTTGAGTTTAAAGATTTCGAAAATAAAAATTGAGCAATACAATTTTTCGCTATTTATTTGAATTTATAAGTAGCAGTAAAAAATATTTAGAAAATGTTCAAATTTCCACAAATCAATTTGAAAAATAGATTTTAATTGTTGTTTATGATGAATTTCAAGTACTTGCATTATTGTTGGAATTCAAGAATGATTTTTTGAATGGATAAAATTATTCTTGATACTTTTTTGCGAGTGGATAAAATATTTTTCTGAAAATTTCCCTTTAGTGGATAAAATTTTTTTTGTATAGGAATAGATTTATAATCGTTATAAATAAAAATTAATAAAAACAAAGACTATTCACTAGAGTCAATTAAAAAGTACCTACTCTAAATTAATTTTTCGTATCAGAGGTCTTTTTCAATCAAAATTGTAAAAAAATATTTTGATTTCAACTTTTTTCATGAGAAGCCATTAAATTGTAAAACAATTCTCAAATATTCAATTCTCTAATCCACGAAATCAGATCCTGAGTAGAGATTGATTATCAACCAGTTTTTATTGTCATGAGGGATTTTCTTTAAAAAAATATGAACAAACTAATATAACAAATCAATGGAATCTCAGAGATTGTTTATTTTTTGTTAAAAACCCAATTTCTTTTGATCGTCAAAAAAAAAAAAAAAAAAATTGAATAATTTAAAAGATCTTTTTTCAGAAATAAAATCCAAAATTTATTTACAAATTCAAAACAACCAATAATTAAATGAAATTAAAAAATTGAATTTATCTTATTTTGAGTTGTTTTTTTACACAGTTTATACGATTTGCAATTATTTTTTTATTTTTTTAGGTTATAAGAATCGAAAAAAAACTTGCTTTTGAGATTCAAATTGTAAGAATTAGCTCTCTTTATAGAGTTAACTTTTTTTGTTTTTAATTTGAAGATCCACATAATAATTATTAATTAAAAAAAAACAAAAGGAGAAATTTTTAAAAAATAGATTCAAAGTATAGTATTACCATTATATGAAATATTGTTGAGGAAATTGAATGTGTTCAACGTATTTTTTGTTTTGAAATTATTCAAAGGAAAAATCTAATCAATAATTTGGAAATTTTCAGTTTTCTGAAAATTTCCAAAGTTTATTCAGATCACACTATTTTTTATAATAAATATCAATATTTAGCTGTCTCTAGATCAACACTGTTTGTGTTAAAAATATTCAAATAATTTTGGATTTTTATTAAAAATATGAAAATACAAATGGAAATAAAATTGCAGATATAATCAATAATATAGGTCTTTTCTCAAGTTTTTAAAAAAAAATTAAATTAGTTTTAATATAAAAATTAGAATCTTTCAATTTTTGAGAATAATTTTTGGTTTTTTTAATCTCAAAGAATTTTGGTGTTGAAAAAACAATTTAAAACTTGGTAGGAATTAAAATATTGTATTTGATGTCGTCAATTCAAAACCTTTTAAAAAATGTAGTAATTTCAAATATTTCCTATAAAAGCCAAATTAATCAGAAAAATAATTATTTTTTTTTCTATATTTCAATTTACTTTCTCAAAAAAACTGATTTTTAATTATTAAAAATAATGATGAATTTATATTTCTTCTTTTTATTATTGCTTGTGTTGTTCACAAGTCAATGTGTGTTAGGCGAAAGCAAAGAAGCGAATAAATTGGGGGATCGGAGTGATTCTAGAATGCATTTTGTAAAGGAAGTTAAAGCTGAAGCAACACCTATTGATGTAACTTATTACGAAACCACAAACTGCGGAGGTGTTTATGATGACAAAGATGTTTTTAACAATGGAGAATGTAAGATAGTGGAACATGGCTATTATAATTCGGCTAAGATTGTCATAGAAACCGACAACACTTATTATGCGGGCGAATATACATCAGAGGAATGTTCAGGATCTTCGATTACTACTGGTCCTCACCAAAGAGGTGCGTGTCTTGAGATTGCAAGTGGGGGTTCGATGATTGTTGATTGGGAAGTAAGTAGTTCAGGTGATGTTAGTTCAGCAAACATACAGGGCAAGGTCACATTAACAGCATTTGCTTTAATTCTTCTTTTCGTAGCAAATTTTTTTTTCTTCTAAAATGATTTCATTTTGTTTGTTTTTGTGCAACTTGTCTCTTAATAATATTTTTCTAATCGTTTGAAGGAACTGGTTTTAGTTTATCAAAAACATTTGTTGAATCTTTTTTCAAAAACAAAAAGTTGGTTTTTTAGGTTCATAATTTACCACTTTATTTTAATGTTTTACTTTGGTACTCAATAAAGTAAAAGTATTTTTTCATTTTTCTTGTTTTTCCTTTTCAAACCTATTTTAAAAAGAGATTAAATTTATTTTTTTTTTCATTGTTTTCATCTTGAGTTTAGGATCAAAAATAGTAAATATTTTATTTCATTTTACGATTTTTTTTTTTTTTCCAAATTTAGTATTTCCAAAGTCATCGATTGAAATTCATGCACTCAATTTATTTGTTTGATACTATACAACAAAAATAGATCTTCAGGGGACTATGAAATATGAAATGAAATTGAGAATTCAGAATTGATAAAAAAAAAAACAGAATTAAACCTTAGAATTTTTTTCCTGATTAAATATCGATATAAACAAATTTAAACATACATTTTATAAATAAAGTACAAGTATAATTGATCGTTTAAGGAATTAGTGTAAGTCAATGGAGAAGCTAAAGATCAAAGTATATGTTTATTGGGTGCAAATACATTAGTGCTACATTGGTTCAAATGCCTCTAAAAAATCTATTAGTAAAATTTAACTCTGTGTTGATTCTCATCAATTAAAAAAAGTCCTTGTGTTGGCAAAAAACTCAACAATTTTTGAAAAAAATTTGCATTTCTCCACAAATTTAAAAGGATGAGTGATAAATCTTCAAGAAATTCAAAGTTGTAAAATATCTTAGAAAGAATTGTGAGATTAATATAATAGCAAAAAAATTTAATTTTTTTTAACAAAGTATTAAATAATTAACGAAAAAATTTTTTTCACAAATTATTTCGAAAATATTGGAAATATATTGGTGTTTCAATAAACTTTTATAAAAAGTAAAATAAACTAATCCAGTCTTTTGGGGTTTTATGTTGTTGATTATTGAGTAAATCTTTGAAATTAAAAAATTAAAAAAATAGTTACTTTTTTTTTTTTTTTTTTATTATTTAACTGAAGAGTTTTTAATTCCTCTTATTTGCCGTTAGGTTTTCCAGAATTTAAAAGAATTGACAAAAATCTATTATTTTTCTGCATTCTTTTGAATACTGGAAAACCACCGTTAGGTTTTTTTTACTTTTTGAAATGTATTGAAAATTTATTTAATTTTCAATTCATTTCAAAAATTAAAAAAAACCTAGGCACTCTACGGCACTTCCCGAATTCCTAAATTATGATTTAGGATTTTTGTTAAAGACTCAAAAATAAATTTATTACTCACTAAGGCTAATAAATACGATAAATCTCTTTTTCTAATAATATCAAAAATAGTAATAATATTATTTTTTAATTATTTAGAGATGTTAAATTTTTTTAATTCAGATATTCAGATCAAAAATATTTACTTTTGGAAGTTCTAAAGATGAATTATTAAATACTAGAATATTTTTATTTTTATGTTTCTATTTTTAGATTTGAAATTGGAATTGAAAAAAAAAATTATACAAAAATGAAAATTTTTAATAGTGATTATTAGTAAAAAAAGTCATAATTTATAGTAAAACAAGATTTACAATAGAGTTTTTAGAGTCACACAAGCTATTTAAACATGACATAAAACTACCATTTATCTAATTACAGTATAGTTTGATTATAAAAAAATCCACGGAGACGTTAAACGCTTTAATATTGATAATTTTTCATATTTCATTAAAATTAAACCATTTTAAAAAATATATATATATTTTTATGATTGTCAGAATTAAAACTATTCTAAGGACTATGTTGAAAATTTATAAAATTGTCTTCAGGACTATTGTTTCAATACAATTGAATATTTCAAGTCATAATCTTCAAAATAATATCCAATTTGGATCAAAAAAATCGTTTTATGTGATTTTTTTTTTTGAAAAATGAATAAGAAATTTTTTGATCCAAAAATCAAGTAACCTTCTTTCGGAAGCTGGGAAATGAAATTGTAAAATAATCATGATTTTCTAGGATAAAAAATTACCAACATTTCCAATAAAAAAATCCTCACTTCAAAGATCACATTGTCTAGGATTTTATTATTTGGTTACCAACCTTATTCCGGCGTTTCCTCAAATCATAACAATTCTAACAAAGGAATTATGAATTGGTCCTCGTTTTTTTTTTTTTTTATAATTTGGATTTGTCTTTTTTCTTGGATCGAAGTTACCACCGTAGATTTTGAATAAATGATATTTTTCAATGATTATTGGGTAGAACCACCATCATCCCATTCATACGAAAAGGATTTTTTTTAGATCTTTTGTGAATTTTTTTTTTGATAAAGTATTTCTAATCTCAAAAAAAAATCGAATGTTTCAAGAACAATTAGATTGTGTTGCTGAGGGAAAAGTTTAGTGTATTTTTATGTTCATGAATTAAAAATAAAATTTAATTTGGAAAAATTAATCAGTTTTTTCAAAATTAAAAAAAAAATTTATTATCAAAGAAAAAATGAGTTTTTTGTAAATTTCATACAATATCAAATACTATCTAAAACTTTGAGTAATTTTATATTTATTTTGAAAATAACCGAGAATTTTAAATTTTTCTAATTTTCTAAATTCTAATTTAGCCAGTAAAAAACACACAATAATTCAAAATTTGTATCATTTCCTCTTATTGTGGGGCTTTTCTAGATAAAGTTCATACACCGACCTCGAATACATATTAAAAATAAAATAATAGAAATTTTTCAATAAGTCTTAAAGGTAAGAAAGTTTCATTTATATATAAATTATCTGAAAAGTGATTTTTTCACCTTCTTTTTCATTTTGAGATATCACCAAAATCACAGAAGAAATCACAAAAATACCATAAATGAGTGAGAAAAATGTCGGTTAAATATTAGATTTTTTCCTTCTTATATCTTGCCGAATAAAAAATTATGAGAATAACAAACCTCAAAAAATGAGCAAAACCAAAAGTATTAAAATTCCATATAAAAACTTAGACCTTTAAAGTTTTGTGTTCTAACCATAAAGAGAAAACTCTTTTAAAAAAAAAAATACTTTCCTTGATACTCCAACCTCTACATCATATTTAAAGGTTGAATATCTCCCCCTTTTTATAGAAAACTTAAAAAAGTTTTAATAACGTCTTCACTTTTATAAAAAAGACTGTAAATCCAAAAGAAATTATTATAAAAGAAGTTTTCAATTATCTGTAAAAAAAATTTTATATAATTTTTGGGTTGAAGACAAGGAAAAGGTAATTTTGTTGAATCACCTAACCCTAATAATATGTAAAAAAAAAAAAAATTGTTTTCTTCATTATGCTATTTACATCAGGGCAAATTCGTTTGTAATTCAAGTATGTTGTAATTGGCAGTAAATGATATTCATAGTGCATGATTTGAATTTCTCTTAAAAATATATTATAAATATTATTAACAAGTAAATATAGTTGTGAAAAAAATACCTGATGTTGAAATAATCCCTGAAAAGATTTTAAATAGTGAATATTCGTTAAATTGGTATGTAATTTCTGTCATTTAGAATCAAACGCTTTTTATAAATAACCAAATTTTTTATGGAACAATTAATAACCCTTCTTAAAGTTCATTAAAGAAATATCTCTAAAGAATAATCAATGAATTGTTTCAGAATCAAAATTGATCTATTTGTTTGGAAAAAAAAAAACATTTTGATTTTTTTAGAGCTTTACTAGAATTTGGAAAAGGGTAATTTTTATTCTTGTTTTTTTTTATTGGTTGAAATCGTTTTGAATGGGTGCGATTTCATTAATAATCTTTCCAATAAGTGGGTAGGTTATCATTTTAATTTTGACTCTTAAAATTAGGAAATGATTCAAAATAACAGAAATTACATACCAATTTTACTAATATTCCCGATGAAAAATATTTTCCAGGATTATTTTCATGTCTGGTATTATTTTTACTACTTTTTTAGTTTTTTTCTTAATGGCTAAATAAAAAATTGTTTTTTTAGGAAAATTTATCTTTTATGGGAATATTAAATCTTATTTATTGTTAATCCCAAATGAAATTGAATATTTTTCTTTACAAGTATACAATTAAACTCGACAAAACAGCCAAATTTCTCAAGTTTTGAGAAATTAGTTATCATTTTTAAAAAGAGTTCATTTTTTTCCCAATATATTTTCATTCAAAGAGAAATATTTTTATTTATTTATGTTTATTGGAAAATTGTCAAATAAAAAGAAAAAGTTGTAAAATATTTTTATTTTTAGGAAATCTTCCATTTAGGATTTTCTGGTAGTTTTTATCAACAAAATAACATCCAAACTCGAATCTTATTCGAAAAATAACTTCATTCCAAGAAAATTTGACATACACAAAATCAAAAATAAGCAAAATAATCTCAATTTAGATTATTTTTCAAACATGATATTTAAACTGGTTTAAGTTTACTAGTATTAATTTATATTTATATATATATATATATATAATCATTTTGATCCAAATAAAATAAATAAAATATAAGCATGAAAATTATATCCCTTAGAACAACATATGTACGAATTACCTTTGAAATAAAATTTTAAATTTGAATAGTTATCAAACAATTATAAGATATAGAATTTTGAAAGAATTATTTTTGAAAGATAATTTTATTATTAAAAATCGTGGTTATTTACAATTAAAAAAACACTTGAAAAATTATTTTTAACATTTGAAAAATTTTTCATGATTATAGTAATTTTATTAAATCGAAATTTTATCCAAAAAAAAAAAAAAAAATACAAAAAGTTTTTGAAAAGTTTTTCTACACATCAAAAACTTCTTATTTTTAATGATTAAAAGACATCAGACTTTACTGGATTTTTTTTTGTCCCTTTGGACCCTAAAATTGCCTAAAATGCTTTAATAAATAATTTATTCATTACAAAAGATATTTTGACATCACATAAAAAAATTGTTTTACTGGGTTTATTATCATTCAATCGCAATATATATATATCTGTGTTTCTAAATAATTTAAAAATAAAAAAAAAATATAAATTAAATTTTTTAAAAAACAAAATATTTTTTTTTATTTGGAATATTTGGAAATTTTTTTCTACAAGAATTTTTTTCAAATTTATACTTATTTGGTAAATAGTTCAAGCAAGATTAATAATTGATTTTTTTCTTAATTTTTAAATATTTTGAATTTTTGAATTTTTAAAATCTAGACATACAATAACTAATATTATTGAATAAGGGACCATAGATCAAAAATTATTTTCCAAGATTAGGATTAATTTAGATTGAAAAAATCAAATTTCACAAATAAATCATTCAAATTAATACTAATCCCAAAAATCTAAAAAAAAAAAAAAAAAATTGGCTTTGGAGATTATTTGATAATCTCTGAAGAATATTTAAGGGTTATTTTTTTTATTTTCTTTTAAATTTGGTACGAATTACTTTATCTATTAAAAATATTTTTTATTTGATTAATTCCAATGCACTAAATGAAATTATTTTAAAATTTTTTTTTTTTTTTAGTTTCAAGTATTTTCTATTGTTTAAATAACAATTTTAGAAGATTATTCATATTAAACTTTTAATTTAGACCAAAAGAAATGAATTTCTTTTTTCTCTTGATTTGATATCTATTAAAATTTTATCTAAAAAAAAAAATTAGAAATTTCTCCGTAATATAATATTATTTTATTTTTATCATACAATTAGTAACATTATTTGATTGTTATTATTAACTAAATCAAAATATTTAATTGTGAATTACTATAATTGTAATAAAAATTCTTATTTAAAAATTAAAATAAAAATCTTAAAAGGAAATATAAAAATTAATAATTATTATTTTTTTGTTTCCAATATCAAAAAAAAAATACAATAACATAACTATTTTATCTTTGAACTATTTTGACTTTTTATTATAATTAAAATTTTAAATTAAATACCAATAAGAAAATAAATATATTAGTGCTTGAATATCATTTTAAATCTTTTGTTTTAACTTGATGAAATTTATACAAACATGGGGTACTAAGGGATATATATATATATATATATATATATGTGTGTGTGTGTGTATTTTAAAAATAACGAAAAAATGTATCAAAAAAGTGTATTGGATTTATTGTTAAACCTTAGATAAAACCTCATATAAACTGTTAAAGAGAATATTTTGAATTGACTAAATTTGATACTTCTAATTCAAAGAGTATATAAATAGATACAGCCACCAAAAGTATTTGAATCTTAATTTAGTTTTCTAAAAAAAAAAAAAGCAAAAAGAAAAAGAAAATAAAAAAAATGTATTTGCTAAAATTGTTGAAATATTCACCAACAATAATTAATTGATCTAATGATTAGATACTATCAACCAATTATATGTGATTTTTCAATTTAACAAACTCAAAACTAATCTTCTATAAACTATTTAAGAAAAAAATTCCCATGAACAAATGAAACAGATTACCTAACTGGAAAATTGGAAATGAAAACAAAACAATAAAAAATGAAAAAAAAGCAGTTTCAAAAATCAAAATTATTTCAAAATTGAATGTAAAGAGTTGTAATTGCTATTCTTTCAAAAGTTTCAACTGTGTCCAAATTTTTGGAATTTAGTTTACTTATTTTAGCAAAATATTGAAAAAAAAAAGAGTTTTTAGAGAAATTGATGTAAAAGACATATGTACCGCGATTTCAAACCTGATCTTCATGATTTATCTTGTTTTAAAATTTTCATTCTTACATTTTGATTAAACTCTCAAAAAACTCAAAGATCTGTTAAGACTAAATTAAGGTTTTTACCCCAAAACATAAGATTATATGAATGACAATTTTCAAAAAAAAACGTTTTTTTTTTCAAAAATTATTTGAAATTATTTAAAAAAAATCCTTTTCGTTGCGGATCTTCACTCTTAAATACAATACAAGAAGATTTTGAGATCAAAATAACTATTAATCAGTTTAATTGAAAGGATTTTTTCAAAAGGTTAATTAATACTATTTGTTGCAAAATAAATCGAACAAAATTTTCATTCAGCTTTCCAAAAAAAGGTTTTTAAATCATCTAAAATTTCAAATTTTTGATTCTTAAAAGAAGTTTAAATTATTGATTTTCCTTTTAGAAAAGGAGATTTCGATTTATTTTAATTCTTGGAATGTAAATTTTGGAAAGCTTTATGAAAATTTTGATCTTTTTATCTAGCAATTAATACTGATAAATTCAAATTTATTGTTTTAAATTTTTAGTTCAATTTCGATTTTTGAAATCAATTGAATCCAACTAATAAAACAACTCAAGAGAAAGAGTCTTTTGATTCCCAGTTAATTTTTCACAGTTTCTTCACATTTAAAAGACAAATATAATGAATTAGTCAAAGCTTGCGTAAACATATTTTTAAAATTGAAAATGAATTAAAAATTTTCAGATATTTCTTTGAATATATCAGTAGTAATGAAAGTTTGAGTTCTATTTGTTGAATAATAAAATGATCAAAATTTTCATTCAGCTTTCCAAAATTATATTTTATAAATCTTGGAACATTTCAAATTTTTAATTCCTGTAAACAAGTTTAAATTATTAATTTCACTTTTTGAGAATTGGTTACTTTGATGATTTGTTTTAGTTCTTGAGTGGTGTTTTTTTTTTTGGAAAGATAAATGAAAATTTTGATCCCTTTATTTTGCAATTAACAGTAAAATTAAATGGTCCGTTCCAGGTTTGAAATGGCTGTCTTTTAATCAATAAAAATTAAAATAAATAATAAAAAATCAAAACAAAATTTTAAAATACTTGAAATATATCAAAATTAAATTTTAAGGCAAAACTAAATTCTGTTTCAAATATTCTACTGGCTGTGTCTATTTTTAGTTGTTGTTTGAATTCAAAGTCACAAATTTAGTCACTTCAAAATTCACTCATTACCAGATTAAATGATTCTTAAAATTAACCCCATACAATAAAAATAAAATGCCAAAAATATTGTACACTCAGGTCCCAAAATTTATGAATCTTATTCAGTGACAGGGTTTGGTATTTCATAATCCGGGGTTTCAGGATATAATTTCATATAAAAATCCAATAGCACTTTCTTTTGGTTGTTATATGTTTCAAGGTCTGTTGAGAAATTGTCATTACAATTAAAGGAATTAATATTCTTTGTTGTCAAGTCGTTGTATATTCTGTTGAATTGTTTTGTGATATCGGGTCTATGTTTCCCTGGGATTTGGTAAAACTTGCCCTTGGAAAATTTTTCATGTTGTAACCAATTGTTCTCCAAAAAGTATTCATAATAAATCATTGCGAATTCTTCACTTAATGCCTTGTATCTTCTTTTATAATGAGATTGGACAAGTGCCTCATACTCTGGATAATCCTGGTGAAACTTTACAATAAAGTCTCTTCTCATTGGGGAGGGGATGTGTGTGTAAAGTGCAAATTTGTGTGTTGGTCGTTTAATGTCTGTGTACTCTGTATTGTTTTTATAGATCTTCATTCTTTTGCGTTTTTGGAAAACACGAGGAAGGTCCTTTCTTGTGAAAAAATATTCTGGCTTGAGTGGTTGGTTAATGAACATATCGTCGTCAAAGAGGAGAAACTTGTTTGTTAACCCCTCAATCTTGTGGATTCCCGCAAAGACCGCAAAGTTGTTCCCCGTTGGGCAATGGTCCGGGTTGTCGATCAGTTTGCACCGATCGTACACAATGATCTTGCCAGGTTCGTGCTCTTTGATCCAGTAGGGATAGTCCTTGTCGGGGTTCATCAAGATATAGATGTTGTTGGCCCACGGCAAATATTTGTGAACAGATCTGAGCGAGAATTGCAATTCGTAATTGTACCGATTCCGGGTATTCAAGGTTTTGATTATCCCCGCCCAGGTGTACACTACGTCGATTTTGCCTTCGTCGGTGACGATTTCCTTGATGATGTTGTAATCTCGTTTTTCTTTTGCGAGATCTTCTTCTTGTGTCTTTTTTTCTTTGGTGGCTTGTTCTCGTTCTAATTCCAATTTTTCGATTTCAATTTTTGATCGTTCATATTCCAATCTGTCCTTTTCGTTTTCGAGATCGAGATCTTCATTTTTTTTTTTTTTTCTTTCGATCGCAAATTCCAATTTTTCGATGGCAAATTCTGTTTTTTGTAATTCGAATTCTTTGCTTTTGATTCTCTGAGACCGTTTTTCAACATCACTGGAATTAAAAAGTTCTGTTTTGGAGTGATTTCGTTGTTTTTGAAATGTATCACCCATGGAAAAAAATATTACAAAGAGAACAAATAATGTGATTGCTACAATTGTTTTGTTATTTTTAGTGAAATTTCCCATTTATTTAACAGAATTGAGATTAGAAGTAATACAAGTGAAATTTAAAAGCTTTAGTTGGTGTTGAATTTAAATTATATGTTTCAGATCAAAATGTCTTTTCCTTCAGGGTATTAAAGGATTTAAATCCTAAAAAATGAAAAAAAAAAAAAAAGTTTTTTGCTCTCCAAATGTTCGTTCCAATTTAGACCCTTCTTTGAAATTGACAAACCTTTTTGTCAATTTCAAACACTTTCTTCTTTTTGGATTTTATGAACAAGTACCAAACGACTCCAATAATTGAAAGGGCTTTCAAAACTTTACATACACTTTAAAAGGCCTCCTATCTGTAGTAAAAGTTTCGTGTGATTTTGGATTGAAAACTGTCTGTGAGTCATCAAAATCAGGCTTTTTCAATGAGAAGAAAACCTGTGTTTCTAAATATTATCCGAACTGTGTTTTTTTTTCAAACCTGTTCCATGGCAACATCCATTTACTACCCAATTTGCTACCGAGTAGTATACCTGAGTTCAAATCAATTTTGAAGACAGACATCGGGTTATTTTCAGTAAAATTTAAATTATTAATCCAATTTGTGGAAAAATTTCTATAATATTCAGAATTTTTTTGAATTTTTTTGATTTTTTGACGATAAAAATTATTCTTTTTTTTTGAGATTAATTTTGTAATTAGATCCTGTATTTTTAGAATTTCCATATAAATAATAGAACTTTTTGAAATCAATAGTATATTTAATTAGGGTTTATTGTTGGTTTCTTTGGTTGGTTATTGTTTCGATCTTTTAACAAACAAAAAAAAAAGGCTTTTTATTTTGAAACATGGATTAAACTTTTTGGCTTGTATTATTTTAACAACAGATTATTTTTTGCGAGTGCTTGGTAATCCAAAATTCTAAAACAAAAGGAAAAAATAATACAGACGTTTCAACTCAGGTGTGGATCGTACTCATTCGTTGAATGGCTGGGAAACATTCTGAGTCAATATCAAATGTTTCCCGACCATTCAACGAATGAGTGCGATTCACACCTGAGTTGAAACGGCTGTAATTGGTTGTTCTTTTCTTTTCACCAATTTTTTAAAAAGCTATTCAAGAAATTCCATTTTTGTCGACAAAAAATAGGGAATTCGATGTTACTTTTACAAATCAAAAAGAGAAAGTGACTGAGTTAGTCAAGTAAATGTGTTCCAATTCCAATTGAAATAAAAGACTCATGAAATTGAATCGAATAAATTCCATTGTCAATTTATTGAGAGAAGGTTTTAAATTATAAAGTTCCACAATATTCCATCCAAAAATGTTCACCAACAACCCTACCCTTTGATTGTATCTGTTAGTTGTCTAAATTGTGTTCAAAATTCCCAATTTTATTAAACATTTTTTAAAAAGTCAATTTTAATCTATTTGAACAGTTGCCAATTCTGAAATAACATTGAAAAGATCTCAATTTGCATTGTAGTTGTTGATGGAAATTCAACCAAAGAATTTTTGAAAAATCAAACTAACGAAATACATCTTGTACTTTGTGAAAACTTATTTCAAAGATCAATCAAAAATAACAACAAATGCAATTTATTAAGGGGGTAAGTACATTTTTCATTTTTTGAGTGCCACCATTTATATAAAACTGAATTATTCAAATCATTTCTTTAGTCAAATACATTGATATTTTCATAAATACTAGAGTGGAATATATTCTAGTAATAGATATTTTCATACCAACAAAAAAACGCAAATCAAAAAAATGAAAAAATTGATCAAAAAAAAAAATAAATAAAAATCATTTATTACTTGATCTTTTCTATAACATTTGACACAATTACTTATTCTTTATTTGGTTTTATTTTTAATTCTTTATAAAATAAATTTTTTTTGGAAAATTTTTGATAAACAAATTACTTTTTATTTCAAAAGAATTTCCAAAATGAATTTAAAAATGTTATTTTCATTTATGTCATCTAATTCTAGATTTAATTCAGAAAATCAGAGTTTTTTTTAATTCTTCTTAAGAATGAGGGTTTATTGGGTAAATTTGTTTGATTTTATAATTATTTATTTTCCGATTAAAATGAGAACTCAAAAAAATTCTGAATCTGATTGAAATTTGTTCTTGAATTTCTGAATTATTTTGATTTGAATCTTTTGTAACTGTTTTTTGATGCCAACTATTCAACCCCTTTATTTTAATTTTTGAAATAGTATTCCTTGTTTTGGCTTTGTTTGAGAAAAATATTTTAAAATTGAATTTTGAAAGCAAATTTGTCACAAAAGGTTTTATAAAATAATAATAAATAGTTATGAGGTGAGAAATTCAAGCAAAAAAATAGTTTGTATTCAAACAAACTAAGAAGATAAAGAAAACCAATCTTCAAAAATAGGCTTTTATCGATTTTTTTTTTTTTTTCATTCTTTATTTCAACAAATTTATTTAGAATGGTGATCTTTCGTGTTTATTCTTCCAAAAGAAAATCTTTGTTTCAAATACACACCTTTTCATGCATATTTTTTTGGTTTACTGTTTGATTAATTTCAATCGTTTGTATAAACACATTTCTAGATCCAAAATCAAATTTAATAAAACCAAAAATTGAATCAAAAAAAATGTTCAAAAAATTGAAAAATTTAAGATTCAACTCTGAATTAGTTTGATTCTTTCTACAAATAGAGCGGTGGATGGTGTTTTGTTTCCAAAGTTTCAATATCTGGTGGCACTCAAAAAATATTTTTCAGTAATGTTAACACAATTAAAATTTTTCAAAATGGTAAAATGTACTTACTTCCTTAAATGCAATAAATGATGAGTCAGGTACATATTAATTCAATTTTTTGTTTTCAAGATTTTATGATTTTTAATCGTATTTAAACCAACCTTTTATGAAAATTTCATCGTCTTATGACTGAAGCAATTTTATTTTAATCTTAATTTGTAATAATTTTGTTTGAAATTTGACATAATCTGTCCTATTCAAATTTCAATTTTATAAGAACAAAAATTGCCCTTTTCTTTCTCATTAGTTCTTGGTTTTTCTCAATAAAATTAAATTGAAATTTATCTCGAAATGCATCAATTTGTGTTAAAACATGCATTAAATGGATACAATTATGTGAGTTAGAAAGATTCAAAATTGTTACTGTTCCGTTAAAAAAGTCACTTTACGCCTGTCTGAACAAGAATAATTAAATGCCTTTTAGGATCTATTTAAAGTATTTTTTGAGAAAAAATGAATATACACATTTTGAGTTTAATTCAATTTTAATTATGTATATACATTGTTTAACATGATGATTTCTGGTTTGGTTATTATTATTAGTGTTTATATACAATTTCAATGATAATTTACAGTCGGTTCCACTTTTAAGGTACAAACTATCAACGAAATTTAAGGCACAAAAAAATCTCAAATTAAGGCACAAAATTAGGATTTTTTTTTTTTTACAATTTATTTTCTAGAATCTGAATTTTGTGCTTTAATTTGAGATTTTTATTTTGCCTTAAATTTCCTTGAAATTTTACGCCTTAAAAGTGGAACTGACTGTAGTATTTCTTATTTAAATTTTAATTTACGAGTGTGATATCCTCCAAAATATCATTCATTTTACCCAGTACTATCCTTTTAATATTATTCAACAATTTTATGTTAATTAATTAAAATACATTTTTTACTTTCTTTGTTTATAATTTTTTTGTTGCTTATTTTTTTATTAATAAAACACAAAACCATTTTTTTTTTATATTACAAAAATAACATATTTTTTTCTAGATAATTCTTGAATTTTAAGAAATAACAATAAATCCCCATTAAATAAAAATAAATTATTAAAAGATTATTTTAAAACATTTTTTTAAAGATATTTACTCTAATTTAACCAATAAATTTTAAAAAATATATCAGAACAATAAAATCAAAAAAAAAACTATTTCTGTCACCATTCAAATCTTTAAAATTCATTATTTTGTCCATTTAAAAAAATTCCACCTTTCTTCATAATAATTATTAATTTCAAAGTACAAGATTAATTTACCATTTTTATTTCAATTTCTAATCATTTTTAGTAAAATCTGTAATAATTTGGTATTGTGAGATTATATTTTATAAGAGTAAATCACAAATCATGATATTGATATTCATACCAGGGTAAATAATTGAATTTAAATTTCAAACTTTGTAAACTTTTCAAGTAATTTAAACATATTTACGAATTTAGAAAAATATTAATTATATCATATAAAGATCAAAAAAAAAACAACTTATTTTGAAAAATAAACTAAAAGAAACAAATAAAATAAGTGATCAGACCAAAAGATATTTTTATTTAGGTTTTATACCCGGCTGGTGGAATGGTTGAACATTTACATTTACATTGACAATACTTGTAGATTTCTATTATACTAGGTATTCATATTGTTATTAAGTCTAATATAATAATATGCAGGGGTTCAAGGATTATTATTTAAAATAATAAGTATATTCGATATTTTTATTTTCATTTAGTTGAAAAAATCGCTTGATACAATGATTTTTTAAAAAACACTATTTAAATTTAAATTATTTTACAAAAAGGTTTTAAGATAAAATAAACAATCTGAAGATTTGTTTACCATTTCATGTTTTTTTTTTGTGATCAAAATACATATTGTTAGTTTTAAATTTTAGAACAAGTTGGATCAAAATAAGAGTCATCCACCATAAAGTCCAATTGTTTCACTTTTTTATACATTTATAATGAAATATGAAAAGTTTCTTTTATATATAGTTGTGGTTTTGTTTGATTTTGAGTCTTTAAAGTGCTTTGTTTAAAAACATTTTTATTAGATTTTAACCAAACAGAAAATAACATATCAAATTAGAATGTTGAGATAAGATTAAAAGTTAAATTTTTTTAACATTCCCCAAAGTAGATTAAACAAATCAACTTGGCATTCTATTGTGATTTTTTATTTTATGTTAGGTAAAAATCTAATAAATTGTTTTTAAACAAAGCACTTTAAAGACTCAAAAGCTAACAAAACATATACAAAGTTAACTGTTTTGTTTTCTAATCTTCTTTTCAAAATATTAAAAATTGAAAATTTTGGCTTTATGACTGATACTTCCTTAGGGTTTACGATTTCTAAAATTTGTAAAAACACTATCTTGTTTTTGGAGAGGCAACTTTTCATATTAGTTCTTAGCTGATAGATATTTTGATTTGGCACAAATTTTAATAGTGGTTCAAAAAGGTAATTTTTAGTATTGTTTTTTTTTTTAATTCCTCTATCATTATGAGCCCAAGGCTAATAAGCTGGAAGGTAAATTATCAATGAATTTTGATTTGTTTGTTTTTGATTGAAATTTATATTTCCCATTTACAATATAACTCGGAAAATTTTTCAATAAAAAAAACCTCAAAATTTTGTATTATTTAAATACACTCACATAATAAACATTCTTATACATAACAATTCTGAAAAAGGTTTACAACTTTATTAGATATTATTGGGAATTTATAAAAAAACGAAAGTTTTCAGTAATAATTTTTTCCATTTTTAATTGTCATTTAATTGAAATTTTTATTTGACTTTTACTGAATTTCCTAAAAAAAATTAAAATCCAAATAAAATCGACTCAAAATAAAAATTTCAATCAACAACCAAGCAATAACGATTTTTTATAACTTGTCTTATGATATATTCGTCTTATACTCTTAAACACAAATTTTGAATTAAAAACACAAATTAAATTTTTTATACCTTAACTATCAATCAATTTATAAGTCTTATACCCCTAAATTTGGATTTTGGAAAAAATGAAGAGTACTTTTTGTACAACTTTTAAAACTCTATGAAGTCGAAGATCAATCACAACAGAACCAAAATAACAAGCAATCACACCAGAAATGAGATTTCCTTTTTTTTTCCACTTTCTAAATAACGTACACCTTTGGTTTTGCAATCCCTGAAATTTGAAAAAAAGATTATCTTGTGTAGGGTGTGCTGAATTGTTAATTTGATTCTTAGCTGATCGATCTTTAACTTGGTATGTATTTTAATAGTCGTTCAAAATGAAAATTTTTGACAATTTATTTTTTTTTCTTTTCCGAAATTCGAATTGAAGAGTGTAAGATTAATATATCAAAAGATAAATTATAAAAAAAAGTGATTTGTGAGTTTAGGATTGAACTTTTTAAATAGGTTTGGTTTTATTTGCATCTTTTTATAACATGATTTTTTTATTTTGTTAATTGAATAAAATGTAAACCAGAATTTTTTTCTACAACTCATAAACCTTTTTTTTTTTATGAAACTCCAACCATGTCTATTAATCTTATATTCTTCAATTCGAATTTCGGAAAAGAAAAAAAAATAAATTGTCAAAAATTTTCATTTTGAACGACTATTAAAACCCATCCCAAGTTAAAGATCGATCAGCTAAGAATCAAATTAACAATTCAGCACACCCTACACAAGATAATCTTCTTTCAAATTTCAGGGTTTGTAAACCTTATATTTCTAGAATGTAATAAAAAAATTGTTAGGAAAACATCGATTGTAATTTTTACGATTCCTCAATAATAAAAAAGTTCTTGAAAATTGTTTGTTTGTTTAATATTCGATTGTTGGTCATTAAAAAATAATAAATTTTTCCGAGTATTAGTGTTTGGCGAGCAAATGGGAAAAAAATTTTTGTTACTGATAAATTCAAATAAAGATCTGAAAATTTTTACTTTCCTTTTTCTTTTTACAAATTTTTTTACTCACACTTTGAAGAAAGTATTTTATTCTTTCAAATGTTAAAAAACTTTGAAAAATTGGTTGTGTTTCAAAAGGTTCTTTTTGTTGAATTGTTTTAAAAGTTGAAATCTGAGATTACAAAATGGGAAATTGAACTAAAAATTATATTAAACATATATGAATTTATCTGTATTAATTTTCCTTTTTAAAATAAAGAACAAAAAGTAAAACTTCTTCTTAAGAACTACGTTTGCAATTGAAAATTGGGGGCATGTGTGATACAAGAGGATTATGAGGGTTGGTAAATCTCACAATTATTTATTCACCGAGATCAAAGTCCTAAAAAATGTCATTTTTGACAAAAATTTTTCTCTCCTCGTATCTCAAAATGACAAAGAATGTTGCGAAAAAACAGCTTTTGGAGAAAATTTCTATTTAGGTGAAAGTGGCAAACCTGGAGACGATGTTTGGGGGTTTCTTTGGTTTATTTTTGAATTGTGAGAGAAGATGAGAAGGTTTGCCACTTTCACCTAAAAGGTCAAAATGGAGAAAATTGAAAATTTTGATGAATTATTGTCTGTTGTTTTCCAACAATTATTACATTTTTTGATTAATGCCCACGATAGTTTATTTGGTATTGTATTGAATCCACTAAAATCACCAATTCCCAAAATTGAAAGATCATTTTTCTTCAACTGACAAAGAAATTATTTTTTAAAAACAAAAAAACTGACTAATTTTGCAAACTTAATTTTCAAAAGATACTTGAATGCAAAATTCCACCAAACCTCACCCACTCAACCTCGTTTCAATTTTCGTTAACTCAACCAATTGGGTTTTGAGAGAAACAATCCAAACAAAAAAATTTTTATCAAAAAAGCACAAAAAACAAGAAGTGTGTTGTTATGGATCATGTTGTTCCACAAACAACTCAAGGAGACATCCTCCTCTTAGTCATGTTTGGGAGATTTATTCAAGGAAAAACAACAAAAATCAAACAAAAAACAAGAAAAACCCTCAACGTCTTTGTTGTGAATTCATCTGGTTTACGAATTACAAGAACAATTCAAGGAACCCAACATCCAAAAATCTTAGAGAATTGAGATCGTTAAAAGTAAAAGTTGTTTATTGAGAATGTTTGAAATGATCTTAATTTTTTCTGTAAGGAAACTGTGGTGTGTTTTTCTTTTTCATTTTTACCATCCTTAACAAGGGTGTTCGAGTTTACGTATCTCAAATTTTCTTTTTCATTTTTCATAAAAAAAATGACGAAAAATGATTTTTTGATCCAAATTGGAGAATATTTCAAAGATCACAACTTTACATTTTAAATGCTATTGGTTCAAAAGGTTTTGAGAAAAATTGATCAATTGCCAACGTAGTTCTTAAAGGCACTCTTTATTAAAGAAATTGAAAAATGAAATTGAATTTTTACCCACCTAATATTGAATTAGTATTCTTTTGTTTGTATTTCTTTGTGATCTTTTTACTGAACGAACAAAAACCAATTGCAGGCAAAAAGTTTAGGTATTTTATTTTACAGGTGGTTTGATTTAAAGACTGTTTTGAAGGTTTAATATCTGATCTTTGATTTTGAGTAACAATTAGTCATTTTTTCAGAACATATCGTTATTCTAATTTTTGTTAACAATTTCCAATTTGCCTAAAAAAGATTGGTGTATTGAGTTCATAAAAAATTGAGAGTTTTCAATTAATTAGTGATTTCTTTTGTTTTTCATCAATTCTTAGTTCAAAGAAAAAGATTAAACTTTTTTATTTTTGATTTTGCAAAAACAAAAGATTCTCCTCATTTGTTATTTAGATTCAGATACTTTTTATTTTTGTTCCTAATTCTCTGATGCTTTGAAAATTAAATTTTCCATTTTAAATCGAAAAATTTTTTTTTTCTAATTTTCACTCTGCATTTTACCTACTAACCTTTGACTCGTCTGACTTTAATTTCAAATTGTGAAAACTGTTTTAATTTCAAATTGTGAAAACTGTTTTAATTTCATCCGAAAAGAGATTTGATGAATTTCATAGACACTTTTTCAAAAAGCTGTAAATTTTTTCGTATTCAACAAATATACAATCAAAAACAATAAAAAGGGAATTTTGGGCTCTACCAAATGACAAAAATAGTTTGTGATTTCCAAAACAAATTTTAACATTTTCCATTTGAGATATCCAACTTTAATATTGGCTTTAAATTGAGAGCTCCCATGTTAGCGTGATCTAATGGGAAGAAGCAATTTGCCTGAAACAAACCATTCAAGAACAAATTTCAAAAAGATCAATTTATTATTTTTCTCTTATCCAAATGTTAAGTGTTTTACTACCAACTGGAGTTTCAAGCCTTTCACGTACCTTTGCAAGTGAGGTTATTAAAACTCTTCCAACATACAAACAATTCAAGAAAAAAAACACTGTGCATAACCGTGCCATGTCTTTGTTCAACCCACCAAAGGGACTGAACTTCTTCAAGATGTTTCAAAAAGCATATAAGCAAAGCAAAAGGCAGTTACCAGAATACAATGCCTTTTCGGGGGCCCTATGCTACAGTGGCTTTTCCTTGATTGCGCAAAAGCCCTACAACAACATTCCCAAGATCATGGGGTTTGTACAAAGGGTGTGGAAAAAGGATCCCATGCTGAAAGACCCCAAGGAGCTGACGAAATCGATCAAGTTTGCGGCAAAGTTCCTTGGCGCCGATCTGGTTGGCATCAGCAAATATGATCCACGGTGGACGTACAAGGAAAACAATAGGAAATTTTCCAAATACAAAAATTCGGTTGTGATTGGGATCGCGATGGACGATCGTGCCCTGTCACCAGGCACGTCCTTTTTGTCAAACGCCGAAGTGTCTTTTACATATAGCAAACTCGCCTTGACGCTCACCCTCATGACCTCTTTAGTCAAGACAATCGGTGGCAAATGCCAAGGCACAATTAACGAGGCACTAACAATCCCGATGGCAATCCAAGCAGGGCTTGGCCACATGGGACGATCGAATTTGTTAATCAACCCAGAATACGGCCCGGGGATTAGGCTTGCCAACATTTTTACAGATTTGGATTTGAACTTTGATGAGCCTATACCCGACACAATCACCCCGGTTTGTGAAAAATGTGGAAAGTGCGCAAGGAAATGCCCATCGCAGGCCATTTCACACGACAAGAAACCTTCATATAAGTCACCAACAAAATCCAATAGCATCGGCGTTTTAAGGTGGCCACACGACCCTGAAAAATGTTGGTCGCAGTGGTGTAAACTAGGCCATGATTGCGTTGAGTGCATTCGTGCATGCCCCTTTAGAAAAAAGTCAAAGAAGAGAGGCGAATATTCTCCACAAGAATTTATTGAAGAAGTGTTAAACCAATAACGAGTTGAATTATACCAGAATGAAATAATCATCAGTCGAGTTTTGTTGATTGCTTCATTTTCAATTTTCTTTTGCTTATTTCCATTTAAATCTCATATGTATGTGTCTGTATGTACGTTTATATAGTGTTCACCCAATTATGATTGGTTTCACAAAAGTATAAATGTTATTCATGAATTTTTAATCTGAATGTTTATATATTTATCTTCTAATCATCTTCCCAATCAGAATAATTGGTTGAAGATAAATGTGTAAGATAATAAATAATAAAAATAAAAGAAATGTTATTTTGTTGATTTTTATTCCTGCTTCTTTAATTTGTTTTTATTGAACGAATTTGTTTCACATCACTAGTCTGAAAAAATAAAAATTTAAAGTTAGACATACCTACAACTTCATTGAAAACAATTATCATTTCATCTTGTTGATTGAGTTTAATCGCAATATAATCAACATTCCAGTTCTTAACAATATTGAGGCTGTTGTATTTATTGTTGTTAGTAGTAGCACGATTTTTAAAAAGTCTCTAGTCTACAAAGAAAAGGTCTAGATTAAGGTAAAAAATTTTTAAATGGATATGGCAATGAATTTTTGTTAAATTCAACTTTAGGATATTTTTTTTTTGAAGAGATAATAGCTAAACAGTTTTGTAAGCACTCTATTTATCATCTAAAAAAACTCATTAACAGATTAAAAATAATTGGTGATCAATATTTCATATGTCCTTAGAGTGCCGTCAAGTGCCTAGGTTTTCTTGAGGTTTACTATTTTATCCAAAAAATCTATTGATTTTCGTTAGGTTTTTTTTACTTTAGAAATAAACCAAAAATTTATTAAAATGTCGGTTTTTATTTCAAAAAGTAAAAAAACCTACAGCCAATTTATTCAACTTGTGAATTTTTTCTTTCCTTACGTAATATAACCTGAAACAAAAAAATTGTTTAAACATTTATTTTTTTTCATTGTGTTTTAACAAAAATTGTTTCCTTTCAACTTTTAAGGTTTCATTCTGAAACATTAGAAAAATTCTTGCTTTTAAACGCACCTAAAGCTCCATTAGAGCCAATCTATTCAACTTGAGAATTTTTCTTTCATTATGAAGTTTAACTTGAAAGAAAAAAAATTGTTTTAAACAATTTTTGTTAAAACACAATGAAAAAAAATAAATGTTTAAACAATTTTTTTGTTTCGGGTTATATTACGTAAGGAAAGAAAAAATTCACAAGTTGAATAAATTGGCTGTATAAAACTTTACAAATAAATAGAAAACCCAAGAAAACATAAAGGTGTTTTTTTTTTTAATTATTGAAAGAAATTGAAATTTTCATATATTTTCAATTTATTTCATAAATTTCATAATTTTTAAAAATACTAAGTACTTGATGGAACTTGACTGACACTTTGGTTAAGTTTTTTTTAATTTTTGAAATAATCCAAAATTTCATAAAGTTTTCAGTTTATTTCAATAATTAAAAAAAAAAAAACACCTTTATGTTTTCTTGATTTTTCTATTTATTTGTGAAGTTTTCTAGGTTTTTTTTTACTTTTTGAAATAAAAACCGACATTTTAATAAATTTTTAGTTTATTTCTAAAGTAAAAAAAAACCTAACTTGAATCAATAAATTTTAAATTATAACTCAGAAACACTCAATAAAACTGCCGTGAGCTTTTTTTTAACTTTTTGGTATGTTTGAAAATTTAGATAATTTTCAATTCGTTTTAAATATTAAAAAAAAAACTGTTAACTTTTATTGACAATTCTCAACTACACTTTATAGTAATTTTTCTGATTATTAATGATAAATTAGTAATTTAGATGATAAATAAAAAAAATATTTTGGAATAGAGCAAGCTCCTAATTTTTATTGGTTGAATAAACAAAAAGAAAAATGAAAAAAAAAAAAAAAGGTTTTGCAAAGGCAGTTGGTTTAAAATAATAATAATAAAAAAAAAAAACACAACTTACCATTTTTATTAATAACATTCAAAAAACAGCCAAGATCCTTTTATGTAAAATTTTATCATTTAATTGTTTCTTAGAAATTGTGAATGTTCCATTGAGATGCAGTTGTTTAGTAACTGCAATTTTAATATTTTTGATCAAATCTTTTTTAATCCTACCAATTTTTATTTTTGTCTTTTCTTTTTATTAGCCAGTTACTTATAAGAACTAATTTCGATTATTTCACTATTAGTAAGTAACCAACTTGATTTTTATGTTTATTAATTCTTCTTAGCTATAAAAAGGAAAGTCAACAAGGATTAAAATAAATTAAAAGTAAAATCAATAAAATTTAAATATCGGTCAACTTAGGGTGAATTTGCTTATTTTTCTTGGAAATTGGAAACAAAATATTGATAAAAAATTATATTGTTTGTAAAAAAAAAGAAATAGTAAGAATTTTCATTATGAAAAACATTAACTCGTTTGATCATGCCAAGAAAAATAGAAACAGACAAAATATTACAATTTTCAAGCCTAAGTTATCATTAAACTCTTCCTTATATGAGTTAATAAATTTACTTTGTCGTTTTCTTATTTTTATTTTCAAGAATCAAAAAAAATAAAATAAAAATATCCCCAAACGCTCAAGAAATAAAGTAAATTTATTCTAACTGTGAATTTTTTGTTCCCTTTTGTCATATAACCTGAAACAATAAAAATGTTTATCGAATTTTTTGTTTCATCCTCTTGTAACAAAAAAATGTTTCATCTAAACTGGTAAGGTTTCATTCTGAAACTTTACAAAATTCAATCCTTTAAAACCCAAAAACTCCTATTAGAGACAGTTTATTCAAAATGTGAATATTTCTATCATTACAAAACCTACTTTAATTGAAAAAAAATTCGTTACAGTCAGTTTCACTTTTAAGGCACAAAATTTCAACAGAATTTAAGGCACAATAAAAATCTCAAATTAAGGCACAAAATTCAGATTCTAGGAAAACAAATTGTAAAAAAAAATATTTCAAATTTTGTGCCTTAATTTGAAATTTTTTTGTGAATTAAATTTGGTTGAAAGTTTGTGCCTTAAAAGTGAAACTGACTGTAAGTGACTAATCTTCATCAATTTTTTTTACCATAATTTAATAGAGATTGAGAAATATTTTGTCAATTACTTAGATTTGAAAGATCCTGTTCATTTTCAATATTAAATTATTTTTAGATAAGGAACCATTATTTAGAAATTGGTCAAAAAAAATAATGTCAACTTGTCACTTAAACAATTTTTTGTTACAAAAGGATGAAACAAAAAAATCGATAAACATTTTTTTCGTTTCAGGTTATATTATAAAAGGAAACAAAAAAATCAAAGGTTGAATAAATTGACTTTAAATTATTTTCAATCTAGAGTAAATTTTAAAATTTTCCAAACTTACTTTGAAATAAATATTCTCAAAAAGTGTATATCACAATAATAATTTGTACCAATAATTCTCAATTTCTATTTCAGATTTTTAAAATTTTTTATGAAAATTTCACATCAAAACAAACATAATGAAAGATTTTTTTAAATCGTCTCTATTCTAAATTAAATAACGGTATTTATGGTTACAATTTTAAAACAATCAGAATGTGATATTATGAGTTTGGTTTCGAAGGATTAGAAATATGATATCGTTTCAAGTGTAAAAAGATGATATTATGGGGTTTGTAGAATGGTAATTAATCTCTTCTCAACACTTGAACTGTTTTCCTTTTTTTTGAATCTGGAAGGAGAACCACAAAGATGAATTATAACAGGAGGCTTGGTGAGCAAATATAATAATCTAAAAGTTGTTATGTATTTTTTCAACTTAGAATCTGACTTGATTGAACTAAAAAATAACAAACAAATCCAAACAAAAACTAATATACTATTGTTACTGATACTTTAATAGATTTTCCCTTCAAAGATCTCTCTTTTTTTACTCTAAACAGAATGTTTATAAACACTAAAGTCAAATTTTACATTTAAATTCATTGGAGGCAAAATTTGGTTTAAATTTGATAAGAGAGACAAACTAGAAAATCCAACTTTTGACACTGTCCTATTTCTGCTTTTATTCCACAATTATTAAGAAACATCCAAAAAGGAGATCAAAAATATAATCCTTACCTCTTAAGCATTCTTAACAATTACATATTTTAAACATTCCACCTTAATTTCCTAACTTGACTTATCTTAGTAAATAAAATGTTTTTTTTTAATTTTTTAATCTCCTTTTGAAATTCTCTTACTAATGATTTATTTTCAATTTTTTTTTCAAAGATAATAGAGATCCAATAATAATTTTTATTTTAAAAAAATGAGATTGGTTTTTAATTCGAAACAAGATAAAATAAATGTTTCGATTTTGATATTATTTTTCATCAAATAAAAGGAATTAATTTAATTTGTAAACAGTACGAAATAAATGATAGAATTTTTTTGAACTTTTAATACAACAAATATTTGGCTTGGTGTACTAAATTATTTGTTCAAATAGATTATCAATTTAGACAAATGATTTTTTGAGATTTATGAGATTTAAAATGTCATATAAAATTTGTATAAAGAGTACGAAAATAACTTCAAAATTCTTTTTTAATAGATTTTTTATATCTAGTTTGTTGAACTTTTAAGACTCAAACTTTAAATCAAATTCAAGGCACAAAAAATTTTCAAATTAAGGTACAAAATTTAGATACTAGTTTAATAATTTGTTACAAATAAAAATTCCTATCATATGTCTTAATTCGAGGTTTTTTTTGTGCCAGTAGTTCTGTTTAAAATTTTAGTCTTAAAAGTGAAACAGATTGTAGTACAATCCAAATTATTTTACCCAATTAGAAATGAAAAGTCACAGATGAGAAAATTGTTGGAAAAGTGTTACTTATTAAGGACTATCCAAAATAAAGCCATCATTATGGTCTTATGAATAAAAAAAAAAAAAACAGTGAACTAGACTCATTACCTCTTGAGATCCAGAAGAACTATTAAATTTCAAAAATGTACGAATTTGTTTATTTTGCCTGATCAGATCCCGAATTGTAAGATGGTATTTTTTTTCTACAGAACACACAATTGTTCTTCAAAAACAATTATTACGTAGTTTCCATTTAAATCCTTTGTAAAAAATCAACTCTTATCACAAAAGAATTGGGGTTAGGTTTTTGTTACAACCTTCCTATTAAGTATCTGATCAGGCAAAATAAACAAATTCATACATTTTTGAAATTTAATAGCTCTTCTGGATCTCAAGAGGTAATGAGTCTAGTTCACTGTTTTTTTTTTTTTTTGATTCATAAGACCACAATGAGGGCTTTATTTTGGATAGTCTTTAATAACTAAACCTTTTTCCAAAAACTTTCCACCACAACAATAACACCATAATTTACTTTTTTGAGCTCCTGTCTCCTTGGAATCTGTATTGATCACAATTGTTTTACGATTTTCAAAATAAAGTGTGCAGAAAAGTTAAATTGGTGTTTCCAAAATAAAAAGCGCGTTCTTTTTTATAAGAAGACCTATACATTAAAGATCAATGAAACTGATAATAAACCCATGAGTTAATATAATTTTAGTTTCTTAAAGTTTGTGATATTATTAAAAAAAAATTCTAAAAATTCTGGATTAAATTGCATAATATATCTCAAAAAATAGAGTAAATTTTTGTAAAAATTTTAATCAACAAAAAAACATAAAAATTGAAAAAAATTGAGAAAAATTATCAACCAATTACATCTATTTGGGTTAATAATTTAAATATTACTGAAAATATCAAGGGACTTATCATCAAAATTGATTTTAACTTTGTTATGCAACTGAAAAGTATGAATTGATTTTACATTAGAACAAGTAGAAAAAATCACAGATTATTGTCTTTTACGACACAATATTTACACCACTGTACTAACTGGTATTTAAATTCCTGGTTGTTCAATAACCAGTGTTGACATTCAATAAATAGGATTTTTAAAACTTTACAGTGATCAAAATAATGCGTGCACAACGACTATAATCCGTGTTTCAAAATATTATCCGTGATTTTTTTTATTCTTGTTCCAAGGCAACATCCACTCAACTACTAAATAGTATACCTAAGTACAAATCAATTTTGAAAGTAAAGGTCTGGTTATTTTCAGTAAAATTTAAATTATTCATGTAAATCGTTGAAAATTTTTCATAATATTCTCAATTTTTTTGAAATTTTTTGATTGATTTATATATTAAAATTTTGAAAAAAATTTACTCTATTTTTTGAGATAAATTTTCCAATTTGATCCTTTATTTTTAGAATTTCTTTTTAAATAATATAACTTTAAGAAACCAAACATATATTTTTTTCGGGTTTATTATTGGTTTCTTTGATTGGTTAATGTATAGGTTTTCTATAACAAAAAAACACACTTTTTATTTTGAAACACGCTTTATATTTTTTTGCACGCTTTATTTTGACTACAGTATATTTTTTTTTAATCTTGTGTTGAAAACTCTTGTTTTGAAAATTTGTATTTAGTGTTTTAAATAATGTAGAAAAGGAAATTTTTCAAGTGTGTGTTTATTTTTGAATAGGTAGCATACATACAATAAAAATGTCCTTCTCCGATTCCTCAAAGAAATTTTTTATTCAAAGTATAGTATTCAAAATTATGCGTGTAGAAAGGTAATAATCATTTTTTCAAAATATAATCTGTGGGTTTTTTTTTTTCTTATTCCAAGATAACATCCAATTTACTACCCAATGATTTACCTAAAGTTCAAATCATTTTTGTGATAAGCCCCTTGATATTTTCAGTAATATTTAAATTATTCATGTAAATAGTTAAAAATTTTTCATAATATTCTCAATTTTTTTGAATTTTTTTTTTTAATAATGATTAAAATTTTCACAAAAATTTACTCTTTTTTTTGAGATATATTATGCAATTTAATCCTGAAATTTTATAATTTTTTTTTTTTAATAATAGAACTTTTTGAAACCAAATTTCATATTTAATACGGGCTTATTGTTGATTTCTTTGATTGGTTAATGTATAGGTCTTCTTTAACAAAAAAATTGGCTTTTTATTTTTAAACGTATATTAAAATTTTTTGCACACATTATTTTAAGGGCTAGGTTGGCAATTGATCAATTTGGATTAACGCCTTTTGGCCCAATGTCATTTCAAACGTAAAGGACTGATCTCCAAAATCTTTTCCTATTTGGATCAAAAAATCATATTGTCATTTTTTAAAGGAAAAATGAATAAGAACTTTTGAGATACTTAAACTCGAACACCTTATAAAGGATAGTAAAAATGAAAAAAAAAAATAATCACGATTTTTTAACATTAAAAACTTTCTCTCAATAATAAACTTTAAAGCTAAACCATGGTATTGTCAATGATTTTTGACCATTGGGTTGATTTGAATTGGTACATTGTCTCCACAAACCATAAAACAGTCCCAGCCCCACTGAGAAATATTATAAGACATAGAAATTGATTTTCTATTATAAAAATTGTGTTTTTTGAAATAGAAAATTCAATTTCAGTCAGAAGATCAAAATTTCAACTTCTCAAATGAAGTTTGAGAGTTATTTTTTTGTAAAAACCAATATAATAATTAAATTTTCTCAAGATAAGAAATCAGAGAAATCAGAGAAATCACAGAAACCCTTGAAACTTTCAAAGTGTTTTTTGATCATTGCTACTAAATTGTAAAAACCTGAGCTTTTAACAATTTTGGAAATTGAAGATCCACATTAATGTAAGATTTTTTATTGGATTTATTTGTCAATTCCCAAAGCAAAAAAATATATAACTTATTTTTTTTAATCTCCTATTATAAATTTTCGGGTTTATGATGAGCTTTGATAACTCTTTTAGGGTTTGTTGTACAAAATAAAATTTCAGAATAGAAAATCAATTTCAGGGTCTTCTTTATAAATTTTCACGGTATTTCTGGAACTAATGTATTGATTATTACAAAGGGGTTGTGATTTTGGCTGATTTTATTTTTTGGTGCTTTTTGTTTTTCCTTGAATAAACCTCCTCACCATGGCTAAGAGGAGAGTGTCTCCTTGAATTGTTTTTGGAACAACATGAGCCAGATCAAACACAAAAAAAATTGTTTTTTGTGTTCACTTGACCAAAGTTTTCTTCGTTTGGATCTTTTCTCTCAAAACCCAATTGGTGGTATCAAGAGAAATTGTACCAAGATTTTTGTGGTAAAGGTTTTGAATAATTTTTCATTGAAAGGATCTTTTGGAGATGATTAAATTTGCAAAAATTAATCAGTTTTTTTTATTTTTAAAAAAAAATATTGTTAAAATTGAGAAAAAATGATCTTTTGATTTTAGGAAAGGAAGGATTTTGGTAGATTTAAAACAATACCAAACACAACACAGTACCTTTATTCAAAAATCTCTTGGTTTTAAAATAACAAAGGACCATTCATCCAAAATTTTCACTTTTCTCCATTTTGATCTTTTAGGTGAAAGTGGAAAACCTTCTCAAGCTAACTCACTTATCAAAAATAAATCAAAGAAAACCCCATAATCGTCTGAAGGTTTGCCACTTTCACCTAAATTGAAATTTTCTCAAAAAGCTTTTTTTTCGCAACCTTCTTTTTCATTTTGAGATCTGATGAGAGACAACTCAAGTTAAACAATGTCATTTTTTTCTACTTATATCTCATTGAATAAATATTTGTGAGAGTTACTAACCATCAGAATCATCTTTTATCCCACTGGGCGTCAAATTTCGATTACAAATGTAGTTCGTAACAACAGTAATATCATAAAAATATTTTTTCTTCTAATGGAATGAAAAACACCAAAGAGATCTTGAAACCATTAATGAGAATTGATATTTTTAAAACTAATTCTCGATCTTGATTTATTAAACTTTTTTAGTATAATTTCCCTTTCTATGATTTTGTAGTGGTCTTATTAAATTTGAATTGGGAGAAAAATTCACTTTTTTTTCAATTCTGGAATATTGCTTCATTTACCATTCTTATCACACTCAATATATACAAAGAAAAACAGAAACAAATCTAGAAATAAAGTTCAAAAATTACAATAGAATATTTGAAGAATATTCGTTCAAGAAAAAAAGGAAGTGTAGTGAAATTTTTTTTCATTTCACATGTATACAAAATTTTGTGAAATTTTTGTGAAATTTTTTGAAATTTTGGGTTTTTGGGATTCTGTTGTGAAGTCACAAAATTTCACAAATATCCCAAAATTTCAGAATATCCAAAAATTTCACAAATCATTTTTTTTTTGGGTCAAAAATCTCAAAAAACCCAAAAAAGTAAAAAAAAGAAAAATTTGTATTGAGTCATTTTTATTCGAAGTGAATGAGAGAAATAAAGTCGATAATGAAAAATAGAGCCAACAAAGGAAATTATTAAAATTAATTAGATCAGATTTAAAGAATAAAACTGATAACAAAAAGGGAAATAAAATTAGGAAAATCAAAAAAACAGTGTTAATAAGAAATAAAAGGTCTCATGTTTTTAGTGTTATTTGTTCTAGCTGTGTCGTTTTTTTCTACTTACTGACATTTTGCAAATAAAAGAGGAATAATTGTTATTGCTATTTTCCTTCATCGTGCTTTTTGGTTGGTTGTAAAAAAAAATGAAAGATCTCGAAATTGTGATTAAAAATTTTAAGAATTGTTTTTGTTTGAATTGGTGCATTTATTATCGGGTTGAACTTTGATAGTGTGGACATTGGGAATATATTGGGTTTAATTTAATTGTTCATACTCCTGATACTATGGAATTCTCCTATTTTATTAGACAAGAGTTTTAATTTGTGGTTTTTACATAAAGTTTTAAAAGGTTTTGAAAAAAAATAATTAATTAAATAAAATAAAAATAAAAAAAAAAAAAAAAAAAAAAAAAAAAACGAAGAATAAGAGAAAAAAGATAGAAGAAAAAAAAATGATTTAAAAATTTTTCTATTTCCTTAAATTTTTTTTTTGTAAATTGACAAAGTGATTTTATATCACTTTCACAACCTAAAGCTTATTTTTACCTTCAATTGAAAACTTATGGTAAAAAAATTAAAAAAATAAAAAATAATTGTGTCAAAGATCTTTGAAACGAAACATTTGGCAAAAGATACATGAATGTATTTGTTGTTTAAAATTCACCAAAATTCTCAATTCAAAAAAAAGAAGGATCATTTTTTATCAACTTTAACAAAGTTTTTTAAATAAAAAAACTTGACTCGTTTTTGCAATTTTTTTTCCCTTTAATCAATGAATGGTAAAATTCCACAAAAACTTTACCATAGCTTTACTCCCATACCAATATGTATTGAATTGAACAATTCATTTAACGAGACAGACAAAACAAAACAATCTAAACTTAAAAAAAGTTATCTGAAAAAAATATAAAAAAAATCTAAAGTATGTTTGGCATGGTAGATTTTTTCAAAAAAAAAAAAAAAAAATAAAACAGAGTAAATAATATCCACCAAAGATCCTAATGAGAACTTCACTTCAAGAAATACCAATTAGAACCAAAGAAACCAAAGAAACCAAAGAAACCTAAAGAAACCTAAAGAAACAAAGGAACCAAAAAACAAAAAAAAACAAATCAAAAGTCACAATACCTTTGTATGAATTGTTCTGATTTGTGGTTACAATTGAAAATTCAAGCAACTTGATGATCAAAAATCATATAAAATATGATCTTCAAAAGTTAGAGTCATTTGTCAAGAATGTTTGAAATGATCTTCATTTTTAAAACCTAAAATTGTTTCAAATTTTGAGAAAGGTTTCCCAAAATGTTTGAATGTTTCTTATTTTTTTTGGGGTTTTCAAAAAAGTTTCGAAATTTTGTGTTTTTGAATTTTTTTTTTCAAAATTTTTCAACCTTTTCACAAGTTTTCCAATTTTGCGAAATATTCTTTTTCATTTTTGGGAACTATGTGAAAAAAGTGTGAAATTTCTCAAAATTTTAAAAAAATGTGAAATATTTTTTGATTTTTAGGAATTTTTTCACAAAATTTCACAAAATGTGAAATTTTCTTTTTCATTTTTGGGAATTTTGTGATTTTTTTTTATAAAATTTCACAAAATTTTGTATACATGTATTTCTTATATCAAAAATACTTGAAAAAATACCCAATAATTTTTCGATCAAATTTCTACCATTTATGAAAAAGTTTTTCAGAAAATCTTTTTTATTTTTTTCTTTTTGATCAAAATTTAAGATTGGGTGGTTGTGGATTTTGGGGATTATTCTGTTGAAATTTTACTTGAACTAGTTCTTTAATGATGTGATCGGTGATGCAAGGTTTGAGAAAAGCAATTTGATAAAATTATCGCTTAAAAACATTGTTTTTTTAGTAAAAGAAACAATTTTACCAACCATATTTTTCAGTACTAACAATATAAATTATTAATAACATAAAAACCATATCTATTTAAAAAAAAACAAGAAAAGTGCTCCAAAAAAACAACAATTAAAATTTCCAAAAACAATCTAAAAAATTTTGACATGTGATTATTTAAACAACTTATAAAAGGGGAAAAAATTTCACTTTATTTTCAATTTCGAGATTTTTCTTGGGTAAATCAAAAAACTTTTCAAATAAATATATTCTAATTCATACACGATGTAGTTTATCGATCAATTTGAAATAGTAAAACGAAAATTCTGTATATATTTTTTCATATTTTTTACTGATAAAATGGTATTTAAGTTTGGAAAATTTTTCAAATGATTTTCCATTTTTGAAATTATTATGTTCAACCTTTGAATAAAGCCTTTTATGAAGTCAAGTGATAAGAAACTCTATAAAAATAGTTGTTCTTCAAAATACACCATGTACTGGACTGTTTGATAAGAAACAGTTCGAAGATTTCAGAAAATCGAAATTATACTAAAAATTTTCTGAAATTTATTAGAATTTATCAGTATTCAAATACGATGAAACAATTTTATCCTTTTGAAATTCGGATTTCAGCTTTTATAATTACTTCAATAACAAACCACGAGATATTTATTAATTTTTACAAAATAAATTCAAATTGTAACAGTTTTTTCTGTTCTTCGAAATTTAATCGGGAGAGATTTTAATCTAGCTATTGTTTTTATATTCTTCAGATCTATTTTTTAATAATTGTAGTTTTTTTAATAGACAACCACTATATTAAAAAAAATGGTGCTCGAAATTTAAATAAGATAAAATTGCAATGTATTATTTCAATTTCAATTGTAAAAATATCTTTTATTTAGGGTTTATTTTTTCATCTAAAATTATATCAGCGAATATCATTAAAAAAAGTCCAATTAAATAATAAGAGAGTATAAATGATTACCTACGTTAGGTATAATCTATTTCTTTAGGGGTTTCTTGATTAAAAATTGAAAAAAAAAAGAAAAAATGCAATAAAATTTTTTTTACTTTTTATTATTTAAAGATAGGAATAAAAAAAATTCACAAAGATTTCAAATCTGGATCTAATTCATATTAGACACAATTTATGAAAAAAAGAAAAAGAGGAAAATGAGGTGAAAATTTTTTCGCTTTTATTAATTAAATTCTAATATTCAACCTTTTTTAACCTTGTTCAATTCAAATTTCGACAAGTAACTCGACACCCAATTCCAAATGAATAGATTTTTAATACCATGTTTATTCACAAAAAGACAAAAGATAAATACAGGTTTATTGGAATTGAATTTTTTTACTTTCGAAGATTCTTGATTAACAATTCCCATTCATTTTTTCTGAATCAAATAAGACTTAATATTATTATAAGAAATTATGAACGAAAAAACGAAAAATAAAAAATGCCTAAATGGTGTCTAAAAATGCTGTAAATTCTTTTAATTTTTGAAAAAAAAAAAATAAACAATATTTTGATAACCAAACAACAACAATTATTAGGATTGAAAATAGTCAAAAGTATTTAAAACCAAAACTGATCCAAAAACTCTCTTTTTGAACATACTTTAAATCAAAAAACTTTTTAATTGTTGACCTCTTCGCACAAACCAAGCAACCAAAAAGGCTTCTTCATAAGTTTCCGAGATTTGGACATCGTCTATATGTGATGACCAAAAGAAAGGAAAATTTTCATCCAAAAGAGATATGATATTTAATTCACCAAAGGAGATATGAAACATAATTCAATCATACAATTGTAAATTTGATATCAATTGGGAAAAAGACCTTAAAAATAAAAAGTTATTTTTTTAACAAGTAAATAACAATTTGTAATTTTCAGTTTCAGTCAAAACAATTTTCAAAAAGTTAAAAAACATTTTGGACCAAAATAAAAGATCAGTACCGATTCACCGTTAGTTGTTTTAATATTACTTAGCTGTGTTTTAATTTCTTGTTATGCTTTTTGTGAAGAAATTCAGAAATAGTCCGAATTAAAAAACGAAAAAACATAACAAGTTTGAAATATATTTGATATCGACAATAAATACTAATAATTTGTTCATATTACCCAAGACTCAAAATATATGGATCAAAATTTACTTCTGTTTTCTAAAAAAAAAAAGGATTTTATAAAATCATGTCATATTACTAATTTCCAGAAAATCTGTTTAAGTTCTTAATTTATCTCTTTTAGAATTGGGTTAATTAAGAATCCTTAACGGTTGTTTTAATTCTTGCTATGGTGATTTTTTTAGGAAGCAGAATGTAAATTTTGGTTTTTTTTAACAATTTCCAATAATCGAATTATCATTGTAAATGGGAAAAAATTTCACTTCATTTTCAATTTCCTTCTCCAAGTAGAGTTTTCAAATTACAAACTACTTCTTTGATAAACTCTATCTATATTGAAGAAAAATATAGTAAAAGAAGTAAAAATATTTTCCCATTTATAATTCAAATACCACTAGAATTCAAGAATGTTTTTTTAGGTATCTTTAACTTGCAAAACTGAAAAAAAAAAATGAAGAATCTTTTGTTATTCATTTTCTCAATTTCCAAAATTGTTCAAAACTCTAACCAAATAAGAAAATTTACAGTTGTAAAAAAATACAACCGAAAAATAGTTCTTTTAACTTCTTGATAATAAGAAAAAGGAAACATCTCAATAATTTATTCTTTGAGGTTTATTTTTCAAAAATGTTCCAAACAGATCAATTTCTGAACTGTTTTCGAAAAAATTATTTTTCATCTAAAATTTTCTACAACTCAAAAAAACCCATCTTAATAAACGATTCAGATTGAAAATTCTTCAGATCTGTATCTTTGGTTTTCAATTTTCCGATTTTGAGAAAAATAAATTACAACAAAATTGCGATAATCAACCTCTATTTAAATGTTGTTGGCATTCTATATTTCCTAAAAGATATTTAAAATATCCAAAAAAAAGTAAATTTTTTTGAAAAATTACTAAAAAAGTCAAATAATAGTTTTCAATAAAGAAAAATGTCCAAGAATTTGAATAAAGAGTTCATTTCAAACAAAGAGTAAATTAAAGAAATTTCGAAAAAATATAGAAAAAATATCAATAAAAATATTTTTTCATTTCTGGAAATTCATTTTTTTTTAAATTTCTCTTTTTAAAAAATTATGTTTCTGATGAATTCAAAAACAAATATTTTGCTTTTTCTTTTTTTCTCTTTCTGTAAAAATCTCTTTTTTGAATAAGTTTTCAATTATTTTTTATAAATTTTCAATATCAACATGAATATTCCACTTTTCTGTTTCATATGGTTTCTTATTTTCAAGAATTGAATTCTAATTCCCTTTTTATCTTTTAAAATTATCCCAAACAAAAAAAAATTAAAAAAAAACAAAAATTAAAAAAAAACAAAAATTAAAAAAATAATCCAAAAAATTAAACTTTTTCAAATAGTTTTCATTCAAATAAGGGGATCACAACTAACTGACGCACTCGATCTTTCTGATTCAATTTACACTTATACTTATGGTTCTGAACCTTGGTTTGAACAGAGTCAAGATTTTTATTATGGGGGTACTGCAGCTAGAAGTGGCTACGTTGAAAATAGTACATATTCGATTATGAAAGTTGAGTTTGAAGGCATGGGAGAGGTCAGCTTTTATTGGAAGGTAGACTGTGAAGAAGAATTCGATTATTTGATGTTCTCTGTTGATTCTGAGGAAATAACAAGAATCTCAGGTCAAACAGAATGGGCTGAATATAGTCACAAGGTTAACAATCATAATGGCACACACACTCTTAGATTTGAATATACTAAAGATGAAGATGTGAGCGAAGGAGAGGATTGTGGATGGGTTGACAAAATGGTTTGGACAAAAAAAGTTTTTGTGAGCAACATCTCTTTAGACGAAGCCCTGGATAACACCAATTTAACCTTCACGACGGGAGGAGATGCTGATTGGTTTGGCCAAAATAGGTTTTCAAAATATGGTGATGATTCAGCACAAAGTGGAGCATTAGATTACGATGAAGAGTCTTGGCTGGAAACTACAGTCACTGGCACGGGTAAAGTAAGCTTTTACTGGAAGGCTGATACTTCTTCTGATAATTATTTGAGATTTTATGTTGATGGCGAGTATGAAGGTTATACCAGAGGTGATAGGGGTTGGGAGTATATCGATTACAATATTATCTCAGGTGATGGAGAACACACTCTTCAATGGGTATTCTCGAAGGAGTGGGATGAAAGAGGAGAAGACAGTGTATGGGTTGATCGAGTAACATTTGAGTCAAAAGAATTTGACACAGACATTCCTTTAGGTGAAGCCCTGGATAACACCAAGCAAGCTTACATCACAGGAGGAGCGGCTGGATGGTATGGGCAAAATCTGGAATCCCATTATGGAGGTAGTGCAGCACGAAGTGGAGAGTGTGGTGAAGAGGAAGAGTCCAGGTTGGAAACCACAGTTCCCAGCAACGGAACAGTTAGCTTTTATTGGAAAGTGGATGCGGCTTGTGAGGAAGATTATTTGGAATTTTATATTGATGATGACATCAAAGATCGAATCTCATGTGAAGAGGATTGGGAAATATACAATTATACAATTTATGAATCTGGTGAACACAAATTGGAATGGGTATTCACTAAAAGCGATTATGGCTCAAGTGGAGAGGATTGTGGATGGGTTGACAAATTGATCTTTGATCCAAACCATTTCTCTGACGATAACAGCATTCCATTAAAATATGCTGTTGATTACATCGAAAGTAGTTTCTTTTCGGACTGGAATGGGGATTGTGAAGATTGGTTTAGCCAAGAAGAGGTTTATTATAAAGGTGGTGATGCTGCGCAAAGTGGGGCTATTAACGGTTCAGGAGAATCCCAAATGTATGTACGCATCTACTCCACAGGAACATATAGCTTCTATCTTAAAACAGATCCAGGCCCACTCAGTCTTTTTCGTTTTACGATGAACGGAGCAACCCAATTTGAAACCACAGATAAAATGGACTGGACCAAATACAGTTTTGATATTGAAGAAGATGATGAGATAACGCTGAAATGGCGTTATATCAAAGATATGGATGACGATACCGAAGCTGAAGACTGTGTTTGGGTCGACAACTTCGAATTTGTTAGGAAAGATATCAAAAAAAATATTACCTTAGGTAACGCCGTGGATAACTACGATCTCATCTTCACCACAGGAGGAGATGCTGATTGGTCTGGCGAAAGCTACGAATACTATTATGGTGGTGACGCGGCAAGAAGCGGCAAATTGAATAACACTGGTGAATCTTGGATGCAAACTACTGTCGATGGAGTTGGTCAAATTCGTTTTTATTGGTTGGTAGACTGCGAAAGAGATGATGATTTTTTCGACTTTTCTGTTGATGGTGTTCTCATTGATCAAATTACGGGGTATGAAAATTGGACTGAATTCGAATATACGATCCCGGATTCAGGTGAACACGAACTTCGATGGACTTTTTGGAAAGACTCATCTAACGAATCTGATTCATCTGGCCATGGTTGGGTCGATAAAGTAAGCTATGTCGAGGACACACAACCCACTATCTCCATAAGTGAGGGTGTCGATAACAAAGATCTGACTTTCACTTCAGGCGGAAACGCCAAATGGTATGGCGAAAATGAAGTTTTCTACTCTGGCGACGATGCTGCACAAAGTGGATTAATTAATCCAGATATGACAAGTTGGTTTCAAACAACCGTTAGTGGCAAAGGAAAGCTTACCTTCCATTGGAAGGTAAGTTCTCGTCACGATGAGAATTACTTACAATTATTCCTTGATGACAAAATGGAATTTGAAATCTCAGGTAATGAAGGTTGGAACAAACATACCTTGGAAATTACAAAAGACGGTGAACACACTATTAAGTGGGTTTACGAAAAAAATGTAGAACATGGGGATGATCGTGATTGTGCTTGGGTAGATAAAATCGAATTTGACACAGATTCCGATTCTGATGATGATGATGATGATGACACCGTTTCTCTAGGAAATAACATCCTCTTCCCATTTACATTGACTTTTTTTATTCTATTATCCTTCTTCTTATTTTAATGCTCTAGACTCTATTTTACTTCTCACAGTTATCAGTCAATAATAAAAAATTCAATTTTTTACTATTTGTTTTTTAGAATCAAATTTCACAACATACTTTGATAATTTAGAAACAAGAGAAATGAGAAATTTCAAAGGAGAGTTGAGATTCGTTTTATGTGAATTCCTTAACATACCAGATATTTCTTAAAAAAATTAAAATTCTAAATCAATTGTGAGTCTATTTTATTGGAAGTTCTCGTTCAAAATTTCTCAATTGCAATTTGGAAAATTAAAATGTGTTTTGACAATAAGCTATTTCCAAAAAACTGAGGCAAATTTATTTACAAATATATTTATTAAAACATAATCACATCAAAAGTATAAAAATATACAAAATCTTTAAATACCTTTTATAGATTCTTGAGAATAATTCAATTTGTTTCTTTGTATTGAAAAAAATAAAAAATTGAAAATAAATATTTGGATCTCGATTTTATCTGATATTTATTAGTGCTGAAAATAAATAATTATTTTATTTTTGATCCAAAAAAATATCGTTTTCAAAACTTATTTAATCTCAACAAATTTTGGAATAGAATTGAAAAGATACAACTGTGTTTGGTTGTTTAAAAAATCGATTGTACCCTTTCCACATTTTTAGTTTTTTATTGAAATTGGTCTTACCTTGATCTCACTACAAAAAGTGCTATTTTTTTCCCCCCATTTTTTTGGAATATTTCTTCAAATATATTTTGAAATAAATACCTAGTTATTTATACAATCGGTATTAATAATAAACATAATTTGGTATTTCTGATTAATGAAGCTCCCACTAACAAAAAAAGGGTTTTTTATGAAAAGTAAAAAAATAATTCACTACTTTTTTTGGAAATACCTTATTATTTTTTACTAGTAAATGTATGGATTTGAAAAGAAATTTCAAAAAAGTATTTTTCTTCAAGTTAATTTGGAATTTCAAACATTTTGATCTTTCTAATTCACTTGCTTATAAAAAATAGTTAAAGATAATTATATAAATTAAAATAAATATAAAGAAAAAATTTAAAAGTAATCCCTTTAGGTATCTGAGATTGTTGAGATATCGTGTTATTCTGCTTTCACTTCTTCAAAAGAAATTTCATATTTAATAAATTAGAAATATAAATCCAAATTTAATAAATTTAAATTTTGGATTTTTTTGACAATAAAGTTTAATAAGAGAGTAACGATGAAAATACCTGAAATGAAAATAACCTCAGACACTATTTTTGAATTTTACAAAATTAATGTGATTGTACTGAATATTGTCAATTATACAAAAATCAAACTTTTAAAATTATAACTCACCCACTTATTAGAATGATGATTAATAAAATTATACTTGTTCAAAACACCCTTTATTTAATCTATCTAAAAAATAAAAAATACTAATTTTCCAAACTTTAGTAAACCTCTACAAAACTAAATTGTTTTTTTTTCATAATAATTAGATCTATTTAGGGTTCTCAAACAATTAAATGAGTATTCTATAGAATCATCACTTTAAAGTACTTTAGGTAGTTTTATTACTAAGTTCATTGAAAATTTGGTTATTATATCAAAAGGATTTGATTCTTAAATGAAATAAAGTCTTAAGAAAGTACATAACAATTTGCTAAATATTAAGAATTTAAAATTATATCTTGAATTATTTTCCTGTCCTGTTATTTTTTTCACTGTTATATTATTCATATTTTCTGAAAAAATCATAATCAGAAAACTGATAACTGTCAAACCTAAAACCCATAAATTTTCAAAAACCTGGTAATTCTATTTTTTTGATCAATTGAAAATATTAGTAAAGTGTCAAAAATATACTCCCATTTTACAGACAAATAACTCAATTACCCAGCAACTTATAACCATTCCAATTGGGGTATTGGTTAAATATTCTGAATCCACCGTTTTTAACTCTTTGGTGAATTCAGAAATCAAAAAAATCCAAAATTTGCAAAATTAATTGAGCAAAAGACTGAAAATTAAAATCAAATTTATTCTGATTTTCTCTTTAGATAAATTCTAAATTTATTAGAAAATATCTATATAAGAATAATTTTGTTACTTAAATTTATTAAAGAGAGTTTAATTTACTTTATATCTTTCTTTTAATAATTTTTTCAAAATTTTAAATTTGTATTGGGAACCTTAGAGGATTTATTATTTGACAAAATGGTTTTTAATATTTCTTGAGAATTCGTAATAATCAAAAACTTCTCTCAAATTCAAATTGTTATAAATATTTCAAAATTATGAAAAAGTTTTTTATTTCAAAATTTGAAATTTAAAAGTGTATATTCATCTTCAGTCAGGTTTTCAATTAATTTTGCAAATTTTTGATGTTTTTGATTTCTGAATTCACCAAAGAGTTAAAATTAATGGATTTTGGAATATTTAACCAATATCCCAATTGGGACGGTTATAAGTTGCTGGGTAATTGGGTTATTTGTCTGTAAAATGGGAATTGATTTTTGACTTTTTACTAATATTTTCAATTGATCAGAAAAATGGAATTACCAGGTTTTTGAAAATTTCCTGGTTTTAGGTTTGACTATATTCTGAAAAAAAAAAAAATCTTAAAATGAATTATTTATTTTTTTTTTAAGTGATTAGAATCTAACAGGGATAACCCTAAGATTACATAAATCTGTCATTGGGTGTGAACTAAAATAAGTGAGCCATGATTCAAATATCTCTTAATAATCAATTAAAAAAATTTACTATTTGTTGAGATTTTATCAATTAAAAATGATCCTTATATTAGGAAAAAAATACAACCGAGATTCTCAAAAAAAAAAAAAAAAAAACACATTTCACCATAAATGAAAAGATTGAATTTTCATTATTCAAACTCCAAAGTTGCAAAAATTATGTCTTTCTTAAATTTGTCTCAAAATGTAGATATATAAAAAAGAAATATAATTTTTTTGACATATTATTTGGTACGTATTGGAAATAAAGCCCATCCCTAAATATTTGAACACACCCAAAATAAAAAATGAGCAAATAATTATAAACTATTATATTTTTTTTATCAAAAATGATATTTAAGTATATTTAACTTAACCTAGTATTAAATTTTTATGTATAATCATTTTAATCAAAACATAAGAAAAACATATAAAACCAAAAAATAAAAATTGATGTTCCTAAAATGATGAAATGAGTGGAAAGAGTAAATTATTTTGATGATAAATTTGTTGAAATTTCACCAATAATTATTTATGGATCAAATGATAAGATACCCTCAACTAACTGTATTCGGTTTTTCTATTTGACCAAATCAACATTAAAATTCTGCCAACTATTGGAAAAAAAATCCAGATAGAAAGAAAATAGATTACATAACTACAAAAAAGAATTGGAAAAACAATAGAAAAGACAAAAAATGAAATCGTTTGTAAAATCAAAATTATTTCCAAATTGAATGCAAAGTGAAGTATTTTTAATTCTTTGAACTGTTTAAACTTTGTGGAATTTTTGTTTACTAAAGCATTATTTTATTACAATGTGAACCGTGAAACTAATACAATTTACACCTAATTACAACCCACTTTAATTATAGACAAAGAGATGATAAAGATAATTTTAAAAAAAACCATTTTTTTATTACTAAAATCTGGGAAAATACCCCCTATGCCAAAAACGAAAGGATACTAACAACCCCACTTTTAAGACACGGGCCTTCAACTTAAATTAAGGAACAAAAAAATCAAAATTAAGAGAAAAAATTCAGATTCTAATAAAATAATTTTTGTATTAAAAATAATTTCAAAAATATGTGTGCTAATTTGAGATTTTTATTTTGTCCAAAATTTCATTTAAAGTTTGTGTTTTATAAGTAGAGAAGATGGTATATACAGGCACCAATTCATAAAATAAAAAAAAAAAAAAAAAAAAAAAAAAGATCCCATTTATATTATCTTTGATGTTGGATATTTCAATCAAAGGTTTTTAAAAAAAATCAAAAAAAATAATAGCTCCAAAAATCTCCAGAAGAATTTTTAATTCAAAAACAATTTAGAGACAATATATTGAACTACATCTAGGAAAAAAATTGTCAAATAGATTTTAGAGTTTTAAAAAATAATCCCTAACAAGATTTTTAATTTACATGGTTTGTACAATTAGTATTTTTTAATCGTAGGAAAATGAACAATCAAATCCTTTTTATAACTAAACAGTCTCATTATGAACTAGGAAATAAACCTACCTAAAGTTCATTAAAAAGATGTTTTATGGAATAGCCATTTAATTGTTTAATCGCCAAAAGTAGATCTATTTTTTTAAAAACAGTAAATAGAGTTCATAGAGGTTTTTCGATGAATTTGGAAGAATCTTATTTGATATTTCTTCTTTTTTGATTGATTGATTAGATGGTGTTTTGAACAACACGATCATGAAAAAAATTTTTCAAAAAAAATTAAACAATTGCTAATTTTTTACTTTTTCATAACTTCACTTATAATAAACATTATTGGTTAATAAAAGATCTTGGATTAAAAAATTATTTTGAAAGATATTTTACAATTTAAGTTGGAAAATCCAATTTTCGAGGTTATATTAGGATTTTTTTCAAAGTTAATAGTAAAAAATTTGAATTTTTTTTTAATCATAGTTTTGAAGTTATTATAATATATTTTAAAAGTATTTTAAATTTAATAAATATCTTTCAAACGGAAAACCATTTATTTTGACTATTATGAAATTACTTATTGGTATAAATTGATACAAATATTTTATATTAGATTTTTCGTTAGGTTTTTTTGAGTTTTCTATTTATTTTAAAAATCAATAGATTTTCGTTACATTTTTTTTACTTTAGAAATAAAATCGAAACCTCAAAAAAAAACTTAGAGCACTTAACAAATAAAACTGAAAACCTCAAGAAAAGCGCCGTTGTTTTTTTTTTTAATTTTTGAAATAAACTGAAAATTTCTGAAATTTTCTGTTTATTTCAAAAATTAAAAAAACCTATCATTAGTTTTTCCAGAATTTAAAAGAATTGGGCAAAGTCTTTGATTTTTCTCCATTCTTTTGAAATCTGGAAAATCGGGGCGCTCATAGTACTTGGCGGTACTCTACAACACTTGACTGATACTGCCGTTATTATTTTTTTTTTTTTACTTTTTGAAATAAACAAAAAAATTACATCAATTTTCTTTTTATTTCTCAAACTAAAAAAAAAAAAACTAGTACTCTACGGTGCTCTATAGTACTTGAAGGAACTCTAAGGACACTTACAATAATTATCATCCGATATTTTTTTTTCTCTATTTACAGTTTTATTAGATGATTACAATGCTTTCAAAACTATTTGTTATTATCTATCAAAGTAAATATCTCCAAGTTGAATTAAACTATAATTCGTTCTTCAGTTTATTTGGATTTTTTTACCAGAGAAATGCCTTTTTTTCCGGACTAGATACTTTTAAAGGGGTGGTTATACTAACAACAATAAATACAATAGCCGCATGAACTTGAAGTTCTGGAATTTTAATTATATAGTGAATAAACTTTATCATTCAAAGATGAAAGGTTAAGAAATGGATTTGTAGTTTTGTCTAACTTTTTTTTTTTTTTCAATTTTATTTTTTAATACTTGTGATGTGTTTTTGGTTTCAAATAAAAAAAGTTTTTTTTCAACTGTGAAAAATTAAAATAATAAAAGAAAATATTAAATATGTATAAAATTAAAAAAATAAGAGTGATCAGTGAACCAATACATAAAATTTTTCTCTTTTTTTATTCTTTCTTTATTCTCAATAACCATTTCAAAGTTATTTTTTTTTTCTTCTGCTTTTTTGATAAGGTGTATCAAATTATTTTTAATAATATTTTAAATAAAAGAAAAAAAAAATTGAAAGATTTAAAATTGAAAAACTAGGAGTGGTTTTTAATTTTGTAATTTAAGCAAGTAAGCAAATTTTTCAAATTTTGAGTGCCCCCATTTATGCGAAACTGGATTTTTCAAACCATTTCAATATCCAAATATATTGAAATAGTAATAAAGAACTAGAGTATCAAATATCCATAGTATAATATATTTCCATACCAACTAAAAAATGGAATTCAAAAATAATGATTAAGATTGAGCTTGGAAAAATAAATAAAAATCTATTTATTCCAAGCTCTTATCTGTAACCAATTGATATAATTACTAATTCTTTATTTGAGTTTATTTTTAATTTTCCATGGAAATACTTTTAGTTTGTAAAATGTTTGATAAACAAATTACAATTTATTCTAAAGAATTTCCAAAATGGATTTAAAAATCCTATTTTCATTTAATTCATCAAATTCTAGTTGAGTTCAGAAAATAGGATATTTTATTAAATTCCTTTTCGGAAATAAAGATTTATTAATCAAATTCGTTTGATTTTATAATTATTTATTTTCCATTAAAATTAGAAACTAAAAATAATTCTGAATCTGATTGAATTTTTTTCTAGATTTTTCAATTATTTTGGATTAAATCTTTTGTAACTGTTTTTTTGATTCTAAGAATTCAACTCTTTTATTTTAATTTTTGAAACAGTATTCTTTATTTGGGTTTTGTTTGATTAAAATAGTTGAAAAAAGAATTTTGAAAGCAAATTGGTAAAAAAATGTTTTATAAAATAATAATAAATAGTACTAGGGCTTGAAATCCAAGGTTATAAATGTTTGGGTTCATCCAAATTTTGAAGATAAATTGAAAAAAAATCTTCGAAAATAGGCTTTTATCTTTTTTTTTTTTTTTTCATTCTTGATTTCAACAAATTTATTTGGAAAATGTTGATCTTTCGTGTTTGGTCTTCGAAAAGAAAATCTTTGTTTCAAATACACACCTTTTCTGGCTATTTTTTTGGTTTACTGTTTGATTAATTTCAATCTTTCGTATAAACAAATTTCAAGATCCAAAATCTACAGCAATTTCAAACCTGGTGAGCACGATTTAACTGAACTTAAAATTTCAATTTTCATTCAACTTTTATTGAACTTCAAGATCTGTTAAAACTAAATCAAGGTTTTAACACCAAAACTCAAGAATACCTGAATGACAAGCTTCGTAAACAACTTTTCACTTTTTCTTTTAAACTTTTTTGAAATTATTTTAAAAAAATTCCATTTTGTACGAGATCTTGGATATGAAGGACAACACAAGAAGATTTGAGTCCAAAACAACAATCGCCCTTTTCAATTTTTAGGAGTTTTTAGAAAGTTTAATGAAAATTGAAATTTTAAGTTAAATCGTGCGCACCAGGTTGGAAATTGCTGTAATTTTAATAAAACCAATTCTTTAATCAAAAAAAAAATGTCCAAAAAAATCGAAAAATGAAAGATTCAACTCTGAACTACTTTGAGTTCGTTTTCTTTTCAATTCACAAATAGAGCTAAAATGGTGTTTTGGTTTCAAGTTTCAATATCTGGTGTCCCTCAAAAAATATTTTTTCAGTTGGGTTTACACAATTAAAATTTTTCAAAATGGTCAAATGTACCGATTTCCTAAAGATTGGTGTCGATAATGCGCATTCTGATTTAAAATGAGAGAGAAAAAAAAAGTGAAATGTGCCCATATAGAAAATCAATTTCTTTGCATTACAAATGTTTAACAGTTGGGCTGGAATGGCTGTACGAGAAGAAAAGCTGAAATCACGGAAATCATGAAAGACTGAAAGTTTTACAGGGAAAGAATCGGATTAAAATTGTCAAGAGTTAGTTGCTTTCAGATTCAATTTATGATCAATTCTATTTCTTGTTGGTGTCTAAAATGGAGTGAATGGCTTTTATGATATTTTTTATCTCAATTTAGCAGAAGCCTTGGAGCCAAGGATTAGAGAAAAATAACAAATCTGAAATTAATATACAATTTTTTATTTTCAAAATTATTCTTTTCTTCAACACAAGATACAGTATGAATGAAAAGGCTTGGCCTCAAAATCGCTGTTTGTTAAATGAAAAGTTGAACACAATATTTCCAATGCACCTTCCAAAAAAAAAAAATATTTTGAATCTCCAAGAAAAACTTCACATACTTACCAAGTCATTGTCTTGGTTGTGTTTTTGGTTTTTCTCATAGAACCAGATTTTTAATGATTCTTTGAAGGAAAAGTTTCAAAATAATTTTTTTTTTTTTTTTTTTTTGAAAAGAGAAATGGGTGATTTGTTCATTTTGTTTAGTTTTTAATGAAAAAAACTGTTTTTTGTTTTTGTTTAATTGGTGTTTTTTTAAATTTCTTCAATAAAGCTACAATCAGATTGATCTTCGCTACTGCTTATTTCGTCTGAAGAAACGAGTATTAAAATCTTCTTTTTCGTTTTCTCAACTGTGTTTTTGTTTTTGTTTTTGTTTTTGTTTTTGTTTTTGTTTTTGTTTTTGTTTTTGTTTTTGCTTTTGTTTTTTCTTGATTTTCTTTTTTTAAAAACTTTATTCTTTTGATCAACAATTTCAAGGTTTCCTGGTGTGATTTTTGGTTTTTCTTTAAACTTGATCAGTGTAAAAAGAAAAAAGAAATCCTCCCCAATTCTGATTTTTCGAAGATTTACTCTCGCATGCAAATAACGCATTTGTGGTGAATGGATTTGGTAGGTGATTATTGAATCAGCAGTGAAATTGTGATTTACTTCATCAAAAACACCTTGAATTACTTCCATAGTTTCTTTTTTGTAATAAGGCTGGTAAGCTGAAAAAATAGATCGCCTACTTTCGACTAATTCTTTTTGTGTTTTGTTTTTCATCAGTTTTTGGTTTGGAACGTTTAATAAATCGCAGTAAGGCTGGTTTAAAAGACGAAGTTTAAAATTAAGATCTACAACCGCCAAGCAAAGATTTGAATTGACAATAAGATTGCGAAACTGTTCTAGATTCTTACTCTTTATTGTTAAGAGGGTTTTTGTTGGTTCGATAGATTTGTTGCCCATTAAAACAAAGAAAATAAAATAAAAAAATAATTTCGAATTTCTTAAAAAGATCAAAATCTTGAAACATTTTTATCTTTTTTTGAGAAATAAGTCTTGTTTTTATTAGGTGACTGAATAAGGTAACAATTTTATGATGATTTTCGAAATTCGTTTGCAAATCCTTTGACAAATTTAATTAACTGAAAAAAAATTATAATTTTTTTTTTAAAGTCATATTTCCTCGAAAACCAAAACAAAGACCTAGGCATGTTAAAAAACACAAGTTTGGTAAACTTTTGAAAAATTTTTCTCACATCAAGCTATTAATAACTACACTTATTCCTGAAAAATTACAAAATAAAGTGTAAAAAGGGTGTATTAAGTGGATCTATTACGTTCATTAGAACTATTTTCAAACAATAGAAATATTTTTTCAAAAATTCTTTTGAACAATCTTTGAACACAAAATAATTCTTCTACCAACTGAAAAAAACTCAATTTCCAAGACAGGACACCTTCTATTTTGACACCGATTTTTTCTGACAAATCCATAAAACTTGAAATCGAATTGTTTTAACTTTTTACTAAAGAGTGATTTAGAATTAATTAGGGTTTGAAGAAAGCCAGTAGTAAGCTTTGTTTTATTCGTTGTGAGTGTTTTAAAGTGAAAAAAATGATTTAAAAATGATATTTTCAACTGTTTTAAACATGAGAGAAAATAAGGTCTTAGAATCGTAAAATCAAACAATCTAATTTTGTTATTTTAATTCGTTATTGTTATGTAATCCAAAACTTGATAATGATTTTTTTATCAACATCGATATAAGGAGATTTTTAGAATTTTTAATTGAGATTTTTTCAAAATAATTATCTGTTTGGGAATTTTTTTTACGAACTAATTACTCTTATTTGTTACCAAGAATAACTTTATTGATTACCCCCCCAAAATAAAAAAAACGGTAGTAGAGAAATTATTTGCACAAGGGTACAATTAAATTTGATAACTAAACTTAAAATATCAAACTTTATTGAGATGAATTATCATATTTTAAAAAGATTCATTTTTAATAATTAAATTTCCCCATCAAAAGATCTTGAAGTTTGGATTTTTGGATCATATTTGAAAAAGAAAAATTTACAAAAACATTTTTGTTATAGATGAAATCTCAACTATTAATATTTTCTGACAACTGTTCTGAACAAATAACATTGAAACTTTAATCTTAGTGTTAATTGCAAAATAATAGGATGAAAATTTTCAATCAACTCTCCAAAAAAAATCACATATCATGAACCAAAGAATTAAAGAAAGTCCCCAATTCTAAAAAAAAGAAAAAATTAATAATTTGAGCTTGTCTTCAGAATTATAAATTTGATAGGTTGCAAAACTTAATTAAATCTTTTTTTTGGGAATCTGTAAGAAAATTTTATTGCTTTTTATTCTACACCAATTTGTATTTAAAAAATTGATGAAAATTTAATCACATTCTTGATAACTTGAAGTTCTGAAAAAATAATCACTTATCTTATTGTTCTGGAAAAAGTTGTGCAAGAAAAAAAAGTGTGACACTTGTTTTGTCAAAAATCAAAAATTTAATTGTAAACATTAGTAAAACTGATCAAAACAACCAGAATTTTTTACACATAATACGAATCTATCTGGGAATTAAAACCTTTTAAGAAATATAGTATCTAACTCAGATGTTCTTAATTTCAATTACATCAAGATCCCTCAAATAGAATGTCTTAAAAATCAAAATCTTCAGAATTTTTATAATACTAATTCTACGAAAAAATCAAAAATTATCATTTTTTTTTTTATCTTTGCCTTTTCTAAATGTAATTTAAAAAAATAAGGATTTCTTGGGTTATTCCTTTGAATTTTATATCGATTCCTTTGCACTTTTAATCCTTAATACTGATAATCCAATTCTATTTTAAAAAAAATAAAGTTTTCCAAAAAGATTTAAAAGTAAAAATCGAAAAACCAGAAATTCGCCTTTTTCATAATTACGTTATCACAACAAGAATAAAGTTTTTCTCAAGAACACACATAATAGTCCTGATTAAATCTTAAGAGTTACCTCTGAAAGTCATAATTTATCAGAGATGACGTTGTCAAAAATGTACTTTTGACTCATTTTTGCCACTTTTTACACAAAAATAAAGAAAATTTGATTTTTAAGACATTCTATTTGAGGGATCTTGATGTAATTGAAAGGAAGAACATCTGAGTTAGATACTATATTTCTTAAAAGGTTTTAATTCCCAGATAGATTCGTATTATGTGTAAAAAATTCTGGTTGCTTTGATCAAGTTTTACTAATGTTTACAATTAAATTTTTGATTTTTGACAAAACAAGTGTCACACTTTTTTTTCTCTTTTAAATGATTTGGAACAACAGTTACTTACCAATATTTATTAGATTTCTTGCAATTTCTAAGGTTAGGTAATTTTCATTCTTTTTCAAATTCTCAGAGTATAAATAAAAAACTCTTATTATTGAAAAAAGTTATTTAAGGATATCTTTTCATTTTTTTTTTTTATTTGAATTAATGCATCGACCTCGATTAAAAATTTGCAGTTTATTTTTCCTCTATTTGGAATTAATTTGTTGTATATTTATAAAGAGAAGAATGGTTATGTGAGTTTCTTCTCTTTAAAGTTCTGATCATTAAAGTATGGAAAGTTTTTTTTTTACCTCAAAATGTTCTTCTGCACTTTACAATTTTTAGTGTTTCTTCATTAGGTAATATATCCTCTTATCTTGGAATTATTTCAAAAAGAAAGCAATACTTAAAGAGGTGTGTTGTTATAGGTGTTGTTAGGTGTGAGTTTTGGAGATCATTTGTATTGTCTCTCTTTGAAAATTTCGTTTCTTTTGGATTTTTTTATTTGTCAAAAATTACTTTGATTTTTAAAAAGTTGTTCATTTGACACATAAATTTAAAAATTGAATTTTAGTCAGATAAAATACTCAAAATGAATTCTACCTTGATGAAATTGAATTAATATATAAAAAAGAATTATTTCAGATCTCTAAGAATACTTATTATTCAATATTTTTTTAGGTTGTTCAGTGATCAAAATAAAGCCTGCACAGCGACTATAATACATGTTTCAAAATATTATCCGTGCTTTTTTTTATTCTTGTACCAAGGCAACATCCAATATACTAACAAATAGTATACCTAAGTTCAAATCAATTTTTAAAAGTAAAAGTCTGTTTATTTTCTGTAAAATTTAAATTATTCATGCAAATAGTTGAAAATTTTCCATAATTGTCTCAATTTTTTTGGAATTTTTTGTTTTTTTTATGATTAAAATTTTCTTTAAAAATTTACTCTATTTTTTGAGATTAATTTTTGCAATTTTATCCAGAATTTTTAGAATTTTTTTTTAAATAATTGAACTTTAAGAAACCAATACCATATTTTTTTAGGGTTTATTATTGGTTTATTTGATTGGTTAATGTATTGGTCTTCTATAACAAAAAAATACGCTTTTTATTTTGAAACACTCATTTTATTTTTTTGCACGCTTTATTTTGACTACAGTAGTATGGGATTATTTTTACAATAAAACCACTTTTATTTAATATTTTGAAGAGCTGATAGATCTTGCATTTTTCTTCTTATAATTCGAGTAGTATTTTGGATAACAAAATCAATTATAGAATTATATCAAAATTGGTTCATTATTAAAGAATTGACAAAAAAATCGTGGTAGATCCAATGATTTGAATTACTAATGTGCAAAAATGATTAGTGAATTTTTCAATGTTTTATTAATAATAATTGTGAATTGTTCATAAACTGTGATACTTTTCTGGAATGCCCACAAAGGTCAGGAAACTTTTCAGAATATTTTAGGTTTTCAATAGCAATAAATTCCCAAGAAATAAGCATTGGAGATGTTTGGGTTTTCTAGGATTTGTAAACAGTATTTTCGAGTTTCTCTTGAACTACTGAATCTAAATCACTTCCTTTCTTTATTAAATATAATATAATGTTACTGAAAAAAACAAATAATTGGCCCAGTTTCGTACCCTTTGTGCAGATACCCAAAAAATATCACAGTTAATGAGAAAATCAAAATTTGTACAAATAAAACATGTTTAATTCAGAAATCATTTTTACACATGATTATCATTAAAAAATAATAAACCTTTTCAAAATAATTGGCACATTAAATCAAATTTTGAAAATTAATATTTTTATAAATTGGAGTTATCTATTTTAATAAAAAAAAAGTACTATTTTAATTCTCAGTTCTATATACTAAAAATATTTGTTTTTCTTCTAAAAATAAAATAAAAAAAAATTAAAAAAAAAAATAAAAATAAAAAATAGGACATTTATGATGAAATTTAGTTTATTTTCAAAAAAAAAAAATAAAAATTTGCTAATTTTACACTTTTTTAGTAAGTTCACTTTGAATAAACAAAATTTGTTAATAAAAGATCTTTTGATTAAAATTATTGTTAATCGATATTTTACATTTAAAGTTGGATAATCAATTTTTCAAAGTTCTATAAATTTTTTTTTCCAATTTAATTATAAAAGATTTATTAATTTTTTTCTTCACAGTTTAGATTTCATTTTGTTCCAGTCTTTTTGTAAAATAAAAAGATCATACTTTTCATTTAAATTTCCCAAAAAAGCTTTTATAACCATGTAACATATCAAAAATTAATACTAAGAAGATGCTTAAACAAAAAATTTCCCCTTTATAATTCGTAATTCCATGATTTATTTTAATTCTTGGGAGTTTTTTTTTTTTTTTTTTGGAAAGCTGAATGAAAATTTTGATCTTTTTATTTTACAATTATTAGCTTAAACTGAATTTGAAAAGACAAAATTTTTTTTTTTTTGTTTTCTTCTTGTTACAATGCAAAATATAATTCACCACCCTGTAGGATCTCAAAGTTTAATTCAATTTTGAAAGTAAAATCCTTGTTATTTCAAGTAAAATTTAAATTAGGAATGAAATTTGTTCAAATTTTTTCGAAATATTCTCAATTTTTTTGAAATTTTTGTTTGTTTTTTTGACAATATAATTTTTTCAAAAATTTAAATATATTTTTGGAGACAAATTTTTCTTTTTAATCTTCAGTTTTAGAATTTCTTTTTAAATAATAGTACTTTAAGAAACCAATAAAATATTCAATTAGGATTAATCGTTGGTTTCTTTGATTTCTTTGATCTATTTATCTTCTATAACAAAAAAAAAATACTATAATTTTGAAACATTGCTTTAACTTTTATGAATGTATTATTTTGATAAAAAAAAAATGATACTTATGTTTTAACCAGATAAATCTTTAGTATAGTATCTAATAATAAATCTGATATGAAAATAAATCCCAGTTAAGATTGTTAATTGTTAGTGTTGGGTGAATTTTGTTATGTAATTGCTCTATACTTTCTTTTATTTAAGAATCAGATCCTTTGAAAAATGAAAATTTTTTTAATGAAATTGATTATAAACCTACCCAAATGTTTTTAAATTGAAGTATCTTTAGAATACTTGATTAATTACTCGAAAACCAAAATATTTCTACCAATTTCAAAAAAAAAAAAATTAGAATTTTATTGATCTTCTTTTGAAATTGGAAAATGATATTGTTATTCTTTGTTTTTAGATAGATTAAAACATTATTTGAAAAGGTGTAATTTAATTAATCATCATTCCAAAATATGACCTGAATTAGAATTTTAAAAGTGTTTTTCTTAAAAAAATAATTTTTTTTTTATTTTTTAACGGAGTTGTTGCTAATCCCTCTTATTTGTCGTTAGGTTTTTTTTAATTTGAGAAATAAACCAAAAATTAAATAAATTTTTGGTTTATTTTTTATAGTAAAAAAAAAAGCTCGTTAGCTTTTCCCGAATTTAAAAGAATTGATTAAAATCTTTGATTTTTCGCCACTCTCTTGAATTATGGAAAATATCCGTTAGATTTCTTGATTTTTCTGTTTATTTGTAAAGTTTTCTAGGTTTTTTTGAGTTTTCTATTTATTTTTGAAGTGTTCTATGTTTTTTTTTTACTTTTTGAAATAAACAGTAAAATTTAATAAATTTTTGGTTTATTTCAAAAAGTAGAAAAAACCTAACGAAAATCAATAAATTTTCCGTATAAACAGAAAAATTAAGAAAACCTAACAAAAATCAATAAATTTTCTGAATAAAATAGAAAACCCAGAACACTTCACAAATAAATAGAAAACCTCAAAAAAACCTAACGAAAATCTATTTATTTTAAAAATAAACATGAAAACCTAACGGTGCTTTTTTAATTTGATTAACAAAAAGAAAATTTCATGAATTTTTGCTTTAATTTCTATAAATAAAAAAAAAGATAACAGGGATTTTTTCCAAAAAAAAAAATAAAAGAATCGAGTAAAATCATAGATTATTAAAGATTCTTTTGAATTCTGGAAAACCTAACGAAAAGTGTCTATGTTTTTTTTTATTTTGAGAAATAAACCGAAAATTTCCATAATTTTCTTTTTATTTTAAAAATTAAAAAAAACATAACGAGATTTCCAACTGGGACTTTTTTCTATTTTTGATTCGATATTTATCAAAAAAAGAAATTCTTAATCATTTTCAAATCATTTCCCCTAATATTAACTAATATTAATCTAGCTAGGATTTATTTTCATAACTATACTACTGAAAAATACAATAAACCTGGACTCAGAAAATCATAATCTAGTTGGTTTATAGAACAAGATGTTAAATTTTTTGGTCTAATTACTAATAATAAGAATCTTTATTTTTTGATTTTTACTTTTAGAGAAATATATCAACTTCTGGGTGTTGGTTAACCACTTTCGATAGGTTCTTGGTAAAAAATCCCTTCTATCCACAGCAATGACTTTTTTCATGAAATAAACCGTTTTTAAAAGTGTTGTATTCTAATTACAATAATAATTTAATACTTGGTTTTTGAATTAAAATAAAACTAATTGGGGTTTACAATACATGAGATTTGTAAATTTGGTTCTTAGCTGATCTTTCTTGTTTTTGAGTATGAGTTTTAATCGTAATCCAAAATCATTTTTTTTCAATTTATTTTATTTTTTCTAAAATCCCAATCGAAAATTTTAAGAATAATATATTGGTAGGTGTTCAAGAATAAATTTTGGGTTGCTGAAGAAAATTTTAATTTCCCTTTTACTTGATTAACAAAAACAAATATAATAATTTTTTTTGAAAAGCTCCAAACAAAAACAAAACTATTTAAATATTTCAATCAAAAACTCACAAAACACATTTTTCTATGACTAAAGTATCATCCAATCAATTATTCTTAGATCCTTCAAATTGGTTTTCGGAAGAAAAAGAAAAAATTGACAAAAATTGCCTTTTAACCACGATTAAAACTCATACTCAGTCCAAGATCGATCAGCTAAAAATCAAATTAAGAAACAGCAACATCTGATATCAAGATACCCTTTTTTCAAATTTCAGGGATTACACACCTTAAAAGATAAAAATATTTTCAGAACAAGTAACAAATCAATGCAAATATTAGAAAGTTATTATTTATCTAATCAAGGAATTAGTCCCCCCCAAAAAAAAAAAAAAAAAAAAAAAAAAAAAAAAACAAGTTATCAACTTAAATGAGTTGTTATTGAAAATCAACTATATTTGTTTTTCATCATTCGAATTTCTCTAAAAATCTATTGTTAGAATATTACTATTTGTTGATCTCATCAATAAAAAAAAATCTTTTTCTTCTTCGAAAACACTGAATTTCAGAAAATAATCTGCATTATGATATAAATGTAAAGGTTGTGACATCAACTCAAAGACTTCAAAGCTACTAAATATCTTTCTTAAATTTGACTCAAAATGTAGATTAGTTGACTCAAAATTCTTATTAATTTATTTCAAAAAAAAAAAAGGAAAGAAATAGATTATTTAGACAAATTACTTTTCTGACACATAGGTAAGATAGTGGCTTTACGACTATTCTTGATAGAAAGGAAACAAAAATAATCAATCTTTGGGTTTTTTTTTTAGATAATTGAGAAAATTTTGGAAATTAAAAAATTGTAAAAATAGTTACTTTTGGAAGTACTATAATCTAAATTATTAAATACCTGAATACATTATTTTTATTTCTATTTTTAGATTTTGAAAAGGAATTAAAAGACAATTTACAACAATAAATTTTTTTAATTATTATCATCCTAAACAATTTAAATATTTATTGTGTATATTATAATTTTAAGTTAGATTTTTTTAGCGTCACAGAAACCATGTGAGCCATGTAGCACTGATACCATTTACCCCAAATTACCACATAAATGTTTTTTCAATCAAAGGTGAAAGTTTCATTGAAGTAATAGAACATATTCTATTAGTTTAATCCAGTATTCTTATATAATAAAATTTCAATTTTTAGATCAAGATCATTATTTCTAATGATATCAAATTCAATTTTTTTTCAAAGTTTTTGCCTTTTTTGTTTTTATTTGAAAGTGGAATTCAAAAAAAAAATCCTGAAAAAAAATAATTTTTATGAAAAATCGCTTAGTATATGCCCCTATGAACCAAAAAACACTAAAAATGGTAAACTGATCAAATACCTTCTCATTAATACAATTAAAAAAACTAAATGAAAAAATTAAAATAAATAAAGTTTCCATTTAACTTTTTCTTGAAAACATTTTTTGCCAAAATCATTGAATCCTACGTTGAAATTATGTATATTTTTATTTATTGTGAGAAAGGAGTAATCAAAGAAAATACACTAAATAAAAAAAAGAGAAGAAGAAAACTAATTAAAACATTAAAGTAAAAAAATATTATATCATTTACATGACCAAATTAAAAATTATCCACGTCCTGAAACAGGAGGAGTAAAAAACCCGATAGAAAGATTATTAATAATAAGATTCCACAAACTGTGATTAATAAATTGGTATTCCACGACTCCGAAAAGTGGGGCACTAGGTACCCGAATTTGTCTATTTTTTTACAATTTTAGGAATTTTTTTATTTTCTATTTTTTTATTTTCATTTTTTCTTAATTACCTTAAGTTTTCTAACCATAAGAGCTTTGATGAAAAATTCTCGACAAGAACAATAAATTTCGTAATTTTGATTAACATTTGTGAAATTAAAAAGCCTTGTCGAGGGGAGTAGTCTGGGAATATTTTGTAAATGGTTGAAACTGTGAACGTGGAGGGTATATTTTTCAAAAAAATATTCCCAACCATGATTATCTACTATTAGATTCAGATTAACTGTCGACTAATTATTTTTGGTAATTAGTGGAGTACAAAGACCCTTCTGTAATCTAGACTAAAAGTAGAGAGATTATTGATTCTCTTCAAGTAAAAACAAGAATTTGGATTTATGGAAAATGAAAAAATAATAAATTATGTATATTTTTAGATACATTATCTTGTTTTAACTCATTTACTAAAACAAATTCTAAATTATGGGAATTTTCTTTTCATAAAAGGCATTAATTTGTTCTTCAAATTTTTTTTTTATTTTCGAATGGTAAAATTAAAAAAAAGTTATTTAAAAAGACAAACTCTCTGGAAAAATATTCTAATTTAATATATTAACTTATTCTTTGATTTCAAAATTTTCTCAATATAATTTTTCAAAAAAAATAAAAAAGTGCACAGTAATTTCAAAAAATATTTTTGATATTCAAAAGTTGAGAGTGTTTTTATTCTAAAAAAATTTATACCAGTGGTTAATTGAATTAAGTTATTAACTTAATTTCGAAAAATATTAATCAGAAAAAAATAGTGCTTAATTTTATTAAGGACATATATTCCAAATATTAGACACAGAGAATTCAAGAAAAGTTTAAAAAACAAGTAGACGATTTAATAAAAAAGTGACATATTTGTTATTTTATGGATTACAGTATTTTTAAGGATTTAGGATCTATTAATTATGGTAAAAAATAATTTTTTGAAATTGAAAAAAAAAATTTTTTGTAATTTTTTCAGAGTACTAAATACCATTCAAACACCAATCAACAATCAACAACCAGAACATTTTTAGAAAAAAGCACTAAAGAGATACTCAATTTCCAATTAGAATGGTTTTGGAATTGTTAATTGGGAAAACAACTGTGTTTGTTTTGAAGGCTCACTTTGTAACTTTTTATGATCTCGAAACTTTTTTTTTTTTTTATTTTTTCATTTTTCAAATGAGTTATTTTTATCTCAAGAAGGTCACAAAATTATTACTTTGCAAAATTTAGGGTTCCTATAAGCAACCCGATATTAGATTAAATTGAATTAAATTGATTTGTATACTTTTAGAAAACAATTTTTTTTAAATTGAAATGATTAAACCCTTTTGGAATAGAAAATGAGTAAAGATTAATTTTTTTTTTAAATTTTGATTTTTTTAAAATTGAGATTGCTTTTTCAACTTTCTTTTTTGAATTGAAATTTTGCAAATAAAGCTTTTGAAAATTTTTTTTTAATTAATTTTTTTGCCAATAGAGATCCTCAAAGAAATTTTTTATTGATTATTTGAATTTTGTCAACCAAAAAGAAGGGCAATTTTACAATACCCTTTTTGGTTTCAAGCCCCCCCCCCCTGAATATGGAGCAAATCCACTGTGAATAACTTTGGTGAAGAAAACAAAATATTGTCTTTGAAAAAACTATCAAAAAATCCAATGATCAAAATTATTTTTAATATTGTTTTTATAACTAATCAACAATTAACAATTATTAGGCAATTATTATTTATTCTAAAAACACTATATTATTGAAACTCAGACATTTTATTAAATTTTGAGATTAAAATTAAAATTCAATTTTAAAATTCCTCTTTTTAAAATTAAAATAAAAATCCAAAATAAATTGTGTAATGTATTAAAATTTATTTGTCAATATAAATTTATAATTCAATAATTATTTGTAAATTTTCTAAAATTAATCAAAAAATTAGTCTAATAATTTTTAAGCCAAATAACGATAAAGATTGACATCTTTTTCAATATATTCACGATCGATCAAATTATTGGTTCTTTGTTTTATCATTGTAATTGAAGGTATAAATTTATCTTTTAACAATTTGGTCAATTCAAAAATCAATTCTTTATGTTTTATAACCCTTCTACTCTTCATTATCTTCATTATCATTGATTCAAGAAGCACCTCTCTTTCCTTTTTCACCCAATGCATGTTTACATTTTTATTGGTTTCGGAATAGTTTTGAGAAATTTTCATTAATTTAAATCTCCTTTGGCTATTTTTAAATTTTAGATTTATTGTATATTTGAATTCTTGTATATTGTCTTTTGAATAACTTATCCTTTTCAATATTGGATATTTTTTTGTACATAATCCCGAAAGAGTAATTTTCATTGTCTTTTCTGGGATCCCAGTTAATTGTATTAACTCTTGGAAACTATAGGTTGGAGGGCTGTCTTTTAATAAAGAATTGAATTGCAAGAGTATTATCATTTGGAATGGTGAAACGATTAATAAATAATTTTTAAAATTATATTTTTTTTCTTTTATTGCTTTCCCCGTTTTGAATATTGGCAGGGGTGATTTAGTTGATGGTGTTATTGGGGTTACCGAATACAATGAAAAAATCATTTCTGATGAACCAACATTAAACTGCCATTTTAAAATATGCCCAGAATGCTGTTTTTGATAAAATTCATTAAAAACGTTTAAATTATTTGAGAGCATTTTGGGCAAGATGCAATTAATTTTTAATGAAACTGGCCAAATGCTTTGCTTTACAATCCACGGCATTATGTGAATAATATTTTCACCACTCATTGCAGTTTTTTGATATTTTTGAAATTCCAAATAATTCTCCTTTGAAGCTTGTACATTTTTTATCATATCTTCCATTTTCAATGTAAAATTTGACCAAGAATTAAGTTTTAATTTTAAAATTATTTTTTTTTCAATTTCTTCGTCAATATTATAACTCGACACCAACCTTCGAGATAAAAAAAATTCATAATATTTCTTAAAAACATCCTTTTCACTCACAAATTTAAAAATTTGTATAAAGTATTCAAACAATTCTTCAATTTCATTCTCTGTTTTTTTTTTTAAATATCTGATTTCATAATCCATGAATTTTGGTAAATTCTTTGCCACTTGTGATGATTGATCATTATTATTAATAAATTTGAAAAAGCATTGATCAATTTTGTGATAAAAATCTTGATCGTTTTCAAAGCTATTTATTAATAATTTTATACACCCCTTTCGAAGCGAGATCAATTCTTTAATAGTATAATAATTTTGGAGATCCTTTGTATTGTTTTCAAATTTGTCAAGTATTTGATTTCCGAGTTTACTGAAACCTGTGAATAAACATTCCAATAGCCACTCCTTTTCGCCAATTGCTGTGAAAAATGTATATACAACATGCAATTCTTCCGTTTGAAACTTTTTTAACATCATAATTGGACCGCTTTCCATATATTTTAATGTTTCTAAATGGTTCCTTAGATATTCGTCATACATTAATTCAATTAATTTTTCCCGGGTTGAAAAATCTAAAAAATTGCATATTATTTGTAATTCGAACCTAAAGAGTTTTTTAATCTATAAGTGTTTTTTTTTTATTTTTTGGTTTTTTTTTTTATTATTTTTTAGTTATTTTTTTTATTTTTTGATTGTTTTTTTATTTTATTTTATTTTTTTTTTTTTTTTTGTTGGTTTTTTTGTTGGTTTTTTTGTTGGTTTTTTTGTATTTGTTGATTATTTTTTTATTTTTTAGTTGTTTTTTTTTCATTTTTTTTTTTTTTTAACAGTGATGTAATCTGCTTCTTTCAATTCAAATTGTTTCTTCAATAACTAAGTAAGGTTAAAGTTGAGTACAGTCAAATATTTTATCACCTAAGAATATTTTATAATATCTAATCATTTGATCATTCAAAAATCGTTGGTGAAATTTCATAATATTTTGAAATACAGTTTTTGCCCTACTTAAACTGGAAATTATCAATTACATTATCCAAACACAAATTCTTTTGCAATGGGTCGAATAGATACACATATAGATGGGAAAAGGGAGTGAATTCCAAATTATGCCTATGCTGTAATAAAAAAATTGATGACATAGACCACTTTATTTGTTACTGTGAAAAATATAAGAGAAACAGAAAACACTGGAAAAAACAAATCAAAAAAATCAAAAATTTTGACAATAACATAATAGTCAGAAAAGACATAGATGAATTATTGAGAAAAAAGGACATAAAAGAAATCCATCGCATCACCATAGAATATCTTCTGACCAACATGTCTCAACATGCAATTAGGAAAAGAAGGTGCTCAAGACAAAATAAAACCTATCAACAAATTCATTTAAACCAGAAAATTTAAGGCCTCTCACAACAATTATTTTAAATCTCTTTATTTTTTACACTTCTTCATTTTTTATTCTTTCTATCATTTTTTTCCCACTTCTTTATTTTTTATTCTTTATTTTCTTTTCTTTTTTAGAAAACTAAATTAAGATTCAAATACTTCTGATGACTTTATCTGTTTAGATACTCTTTGAATTAGAAGTCTCAAATTTAGTCACTTCAAAATTCTCTCTTTAACAGATTAGATGAAATTTTCATCTAATGTTTAACAATAAATCCAAATACAGTTTGTTGTTCTATGTGCTTCATCATTTTGAATATCCCGGTTTTTATTTTTATGTTTTGTTTTTTTTCTTTCCAAATATAGAGATAAATTCTTACATATAAAAACATTAATACAACAGTAATTTAAACCATATTTAATAAGTGGTTTTGAATAATACAAAAAATTTTCAAATATCAATGATATTGATACAGTCGGTTCCACTTTTAAGACACAAACTAACAATGAAATTTAAGACACAAAAAAATCTCAAATTACGACACATTTTTTGGAAAAATTTTTTTAAGGGACTAGTCTTCTACGAAAACAAGGCAAAATTTTAAAATATGTTATTGGTGGTATTCTCTACTTACAAATTTTGTAGATCCCAAGTGTCAAAAAATTCTGATCGACTAAGAAAGCCATAAAAGAAAATTAGTTTAGTGAGATCAATTTTTTTTTTCCAATTTTTCTGAAAAAGAAAACTATTAAATTCTTTTTTTTTCTCACAATTTATCTAGTTTTTACCCCGTTTATTGCACTTTTGATCATTATTAGACTATAACATTTCTTTGTTACCAGTAATATAAATATAAAGATTTTTTTTGTTTTTTGAGATAAAACTTTTGGTTAACCAAAAAAATGATATATTTAACGGATTAAAAAATAATTGTATTTTTTTAAGAAGAGATAGTAGTTCTAATAATCAAAGTTTTGTGGTCATTTAAAAATTTTACTCAGAAATTTTGTTTTTGTTTTAAGATGAAATTCGATTTTTCAAAATAAAATTTTCTTCAAGATATTTGGGAATTAGTTAATTTTATCCTCAAAATTCAAAATCATTTTTTTTCTGCCAAAAATGATTTGAATTGTTATAAGGATTCTTGTGAATAAGTCCAAACAATTTGTTAAAAAAAATTTTTCAAATTTGAAAATTTTTTTGCAATTTTTTTTCATTTTTTGAAACCCAGATAACAACTTTTTCAAAACCTTAAAGAAAAAAATTTTTTTGCATAATAGATCTCAATTTAATTGATAAACTGTAGTTAATCTTCTGCCGAATATTCATTTATTAAATCACCTAAACCACGAATAGTTTTAATGGCTAAGATTTGAATTGAAATATTAATCAAAGAAAAAGAAACCAAATAAAAAATTTGCTTTCGAAATCAATACTTTCCAATATAAAACGAAAAATATGTTTTCCCATTTTCAAGAAACAACTTAATTCTTAAACAAAATAATAGGTTACTTTTTTTCGTTTTATATTGGAAACATGCAAATTTTGAATTTCAAAAAAGAGACTCAAATCAATAAATTGCTTAAATGAGGCTAACTCATCCATTTCATAAGTCTAAACACAAATTACAAAAAAAAAAAATTTCAAGATCTTGACAAGATTTCATTTTATTTTCAAAAATGACTACTCCCTTAAAACAAATTATTTGACTAGAATTTGAATTAAATTTTTGAATAACAAATTGCATATTTAGTAGACAGCAAAGAAGGTAAAAATTTCACTTTTTTACCCAATCCCAAATCAGATCAGATAACCATTTGTTTTTGTATTCATTTGTCACACCCCCTAATATGACTAAAAACATTTCCCATTGAAATTTAATAATAATAATTCATCAAGTAAAATTTTAATATTTTAAACTCAAAACCAAATGTGTAAAGAAATAATATGAATTTATAATTATTGTTGGGTATTAATGAAGTTTAAAAAGTAAAAATAGAGATTTATTATTAATTGAAAATTTTTTTTTTAAAAATTAAAATAACAAACTATCTATTTTTGGGATTTTTTTAAGGTTTATTGCAATGATATTCATTTCATTATTTGGGCTTCTTATTGGAATCTTTTAATATTTTTTTCTACCAATAATAGTTTTAATTGGTTACAAAATAAAGATATTTAATAATTAAAAAATTATTCCATTAAAAAAATTGAAATTTTTTTTTAAAAATTCTAACTTTAAAAATGTGATCAGCAATTGTTTCCATTTGCTAAAAAATTATTTTTATTTTTTCGAAATTTTTTTCTGAAGATTTTTTAAGGGACTAATCTCTATTAAATTTTTTTTAGGTAAATTTAATGGAGATTTAGAAATTTTTTTTTGCCAATTACTTAGATTTGAAATCAAAGTGAAAAACTTCTAAGTATACTAATGAAATCTCGATAAATGACATTCATTAAATTTAGTTATTGTTTTTATAGAAATAAAAAATTTTTCCATTTTTTTCACTTCCTTGAAAGTTGCACATTTTCAACTTTTCGCAAAAATACAAAAAATAAAAAAAATATATGAGCAAGAAAGCAAAAACTTGTTGTATTTGTGGAAGACCTACAAAAAATAATTTGAAAAATAAACCTGAAAAGCTTTTTTTGGATTTGCATGAAAAGCAGTTTGATTCGAAAAAAATATACAATAGATGCTTTACTCAAAAGAAAAGATTTGTTTGTTTTCTTGTACCATTCTTTTTTTTCATGAATCTAAACCCCAATTCAAAATTTTTAACACACCAAAATTTGATTTGTTAAAAAAAAAAAAAACTTATTTAATCAATCCAAGAAGAAATATCAAATTAGAACCATCTTCGCTAATTGAAATGTTAACACTTGTTTATAAATTACAATACTCACAAAACAAAAAAAATAAATAATTATCAATACAAATAAATCAAGAGTGTGTTAAAATTTTTGGAGAGAGCAAAACAAAAGAATATTAATAAATTTGTTTAAATTCTATTAGGAATATTGATCGATAAAATGGTTAGATACTACCAACTTATTTTATTTGAGTTCTTCTATTTGGAACAACTTGACATTAACATAATATCAATTGTTTGGGAAAAATTTTGATCGAACAAAACAAGTTATGTATAATTCAAAAAATGAAATGAAAACAAAAAACTAAAAGATGAAAAAATGATTTTCATATTTTTCAAAAATCAAAATATTGTTTCTAATTTGAATGAAATTGTATTATTATGATTGTTTGGACCTTTTTAGTTGTGCGGAAAATTTTGAATTTTAGCTTACTTTTTGAGTTTTACACTCTTTTGTTTTTGTTGAATTTGAAGTTTTTTTAAGTATTCCCAAATTATCATCCCAAATGTTTTTGTCAGAGTCAAAAAAAATCAAAGAAAAGAATAAGAACTATTTTTTTAAAAAGTAATTATTGATAAAACAAATTGAGTTCTTTATAGAGTCAAGTTGGATGAACAGAAGTGAAAGAGAAAATATTCACTCGTTTTAAATTATTTTTTCGTTTTTAAAAATGTGAATAAATATTAATTTTGAAATAATAATTAAATCCAAAATTAATCAAAAAATTCTCATTAGTTAAAGATATTTTTTTTAAAAAAACTTTTTTAAAATTCACTTTTTTTGACAGAATTGTAAAATTTTAAAAAAACAAGAACTAAAAGTTCTAACATTGAAAAAAACTGTTTTTTATCAATTTTAAACATATTTCTAGATAAGGATTCCTTATTTAGTTATTGGTTAAAAAAAAAAAAAAAAAATAGATACTAGTTCCTTAAAATAATTATTTAACTGCTTTTTTTGACCAAAATTTAAAAAAAAATATTTTTTTGATTCATAGTGGAAACAAATCCAAATTATGTTGTAACAAAAGTAATAAGTTTTTTCATTTTTTTTAATTAACGTAATTTTTGAGATTTATAATCTTTCTTATTTATTACATATACTCGATATATTATAAAGTTTATTTACTTCAATATAACAAGAAGAATTCAATTCACCTAATGATGGGTAAAGATCAAATAACAATCCATACAGAGGGGTTAAATCAAAGTATCTGATAAATTTGATTTTTTAATCATCAGTATTTAATATTTTTTTTATTGCTACTTTTGTTTTTTTTGTGATTGATCAGAAATTTTATTTTTGAAAAGTATTTCATTGTAAATAAAATAAATTTTATTTGCAAAATTTTAATATTATTTCAATTTTTGGTCACAAAATAAATTAAATAAATAAAATGAATGATTCTTGACATTATTTTATTTTTATATTGAAAATTTATTTTTTTTCAGTTTTAATAATTAAAGATTTTTGAGATGTAGCAAGATAAAATTAATAAATATTTAAATTAAGCGTGAATTTTATAAAAACTCTAAAGTCGACGAGGTCGCAACGCATGTCAACTATGTTTTATTTTAAGTTTTCCCTTTTGTAAAATTGTCGTACATGTGTAAAGGAATCTTATTTACTTACATTGCTTGACTTGAATTTTCAGGATAGAATTTTCTCCAAAAAAGTTCAAGAATAAAATTATTGTTTTAAATTGAGGTATTGAATTGTATTAAACGATCAGCACAAGAAGGCAAAAATTTCACTTAGATATACATTTCAAATTAGATTAGAAAATATTTTTTTTATTTTTACTGTCAAATCAAAAATCCTGAAATTCCATTTTTCTGATGAATAGAAAATATTAATAAGAATTCGAAAATATATTCCAACTTTCTCAGATAAATATAGCCTTTCTAAAGCTACGATGAAAACTTTTCGATATCAAATTTTTATTACTGATATAGATTTTTAAAAAGTTGAATATGAGAATAAGAAAACCCATTTTGATAATTTTTTTTTTTCATAAATTGAGTTTTTATGAAAAATAATCTCATGATCTGATCAAAAAAAATTCATTTTTTTTCAGAGCAAATTTTATATTGTTTCTCAGAGAATTTTCGAGGTCAAAAGTAATTTTGGGTTCTGAAAATTTATTTTTTTTTTAAGATAAGAAAAAATTCTAGAATATAAAGTTAATTTATGGAAAAAAAAATTATCAAAATGGGCTTTTTTAATCTCATATTCAACTACTTAAAAAATCTAAACTCTTTTTCAAACAAAAGGGCACACCTTTCAAATCATCAATAATATTGAATTTGATTGTTAATAAGATAATTACTTATTGGTGATTTTCATTTTAATTATTCATTTTTTGTTTTTTTATTTATGGGTATTTAACAGTTGGAAAATGAAAAAAAACAAGATAAGAAGAAACCAATTTGGAAATAATCTGACCAGTGTGTAAATGAAAACAGTTTAAGTTTGATTCCGAATAAACTACTTATAGGAATTACGAAAGACCATTATTGGATTGATGTATGGAATCAAGAAAAAAAGAAAATATTGAAAAAAAACAATTACAACAAAATACCCAGATGAATTGCGGCTTTAAATTGAAAATGATACTTTAAAGAACAAAAGTTTGATGTGTAAAGAGTTATCAATAAAATGTAAAGAACTTTTTCCCAGTTCACCTTTTTCAACGGTTTTTATTGATTTTATCCTTTTTTTTCTTTACTATTTACAAAACGAGATTTCTCATTTCAAATAAAAGGGCAGATCAATTTTTACAATATTTAATTTTAATTTTTACTGTTTTGTTTTAATGGGTCTTAAATATTCAGTTGAGTGCTTTTTTATATATGTTTTAAAGAGTTTCTTATATTTTAGAATGATACTACAATTAATTTGATTCAATTATGAATAATTCTTGAAAATTTTGGTGCCCTTTTATTTGAAAAAGAGTTTATATCAGTAATCAAAATTTGATATCGAAAAGTTTTCATCGTAGCTTTAGAAAGGCTGTATTTATCTGAGAAAGTTGGAATATATTTTCGAATTCTTATTAATATTTTCTATTCATCAGAAAAATGGAATTTCAGAATTTTTGATTTTATAGCTAAACTGTTAATTTGAAATTTGTAACAACATGGAAAATTTTCCCTTATATACTTGGCCTTGTAATTAATTTATTAAAAAAAAACATTAAAGGCTTTTTCTGAGTGTAAAACTTGTTGAAAATTTTTGTAGAGTTTTGAACAGAATTAAGTGTTTGGAATTTTTTAGAATTCAAAAAAATAATAATGAAACTATTTTAATGAGGTTTTTAACCTGAAAGCTTTCAAAACAGAAAAATGTGAATTTGGATTGTTTTATATCATTTTAAATGGCACCCTGTCCGATCTGTGCCGGATAGCCCTAAGTGATGCTTGTGAAAACTTTTTCTTCACACTTTTTGAAAGTGAGTTTACAGCTTTCATAACCTCGTCAATCTGCCCAACCATTTTTTTGAAAAAAAAAAATTAATTCTATTTTTGTTGATTTTTTTTTTTTAACAATCGAATTTTGTTCATCATCATAATAATCAATTTTCAAGGATGGACGGGTAAACGGTTGGTTGATTGATTGGTTGGTTGATTGATTGATTGATTGTTTGGTTGATTGGTTAGTTGGATGTTTGATTGGATGTTTGATTGGATGTTTGATTGGGTGTATGGGCAAAGAGAGAAAAAGAAACTAATTAATTGAAAGAAAAAAATTACTTTGATTAAATATGAACCACACTGGTTTGTTGATAAGAGTTCCTGAGAAGTAATCCTAAAATAATTTTTAGATGTTTGCAAAAAGATTCTCTCGAACCACATCTGATAAAAATCCAATCCTTCACTTATTTCGATGTACATAGAAATAACATTCTTCATCAAAGTCTGATCTATTGTATCTCCAATTCTGCTTTTTGAAATATTGTCCATTAAGCTTTGTGTTAGCTTTGAAAGAACTTTAGATTCTTGTGCTGATTCACTTTCAAAAATATATTGTTTCCAAAACTTTGTTCCCACTTGAAACAAAATTAACTTTTGGTTTGGTACAAGACAATGGTTTTCCTTTGAAGTTAAATTTTTGAAAAAAGACAAAAGAAAAAGGAAAAGGAAAAGAAAAGGAAAAAGAAAAAGAAAAAGAAAAAGAGAAAGATAAAAAAAGTTTTTTTTGTTGAAATCATTTTTTATTAAAGAAAAATTCAATTTCTTGTAATGAAAGGCAAATAATTCCAAGCCAAGTAGTCTTGAATTTGTTTTAAAAAACTAAATAGTCCCAAAAGGAAGTTTCTGTTTCTTAATAATTGCCATTTTCAAAAAGTGAAAAATGAAAAGTTTTCAAAAAGATTTTGATAAAGAGGTGTTTAACAGCTGAAAAACGAATCACTGAAATAATAAATTATTACAATCAATTCGTTTACGCTTTTTGAAAACGACTCTTATTTATTTTAGTGATTTCTGTTATTTTAATTGTTCGGTATTAAAAAGATTACTTACCAAAAATGTAAATACTTTCGACAAAATTTTCATCTTTGAAAGATGGTGTTTCCATTTTTCATTAAAAGTTTCGAGAATTGTCTCTTCTTGTAAAAAAGTCAAAAAAGTTGCGTGCTGTTTTGTTTTTTGCTCAATAATTTGGCAAATCCTTTCATAAAGAATTTTTTCTTTGTTGTTTGTTACATGCGAATAGATGCTGGAGTACAATTCATAAAAAATGATCTTTGATGTTTGATCATCATAAATGTTGTGCACCATCCTAAGTATTTTTTCTAATTCACTATCCATTATTTTCAAGTTTAGTGACTAGAGGTAAACAACAAAATTTTTAAAGTGATCCTGATTTGAATGAACGTTTCTGGATTTAGATCGAAATTAGAAAAATGATTTTATGACTTTCATATTTTTATTCTTGTAAGCAAGTCTGTTACACACAAACTCATCAAAAACATTCCAAAAACATTTCTTTCATTTGTTAACATGTTTGTGATCTTATATAGAAACTTGAAAAGAAATTTTTTTACAATAAATGGAAAAAGTTGTTTTGTTTTTTGTTTTGATTGTAAAGACATAACTGAAAACTAAAATGGTTGTTAAGAGTAGTATTGGATTATTTTAAAATTATTACTTTTTTTTAATGAGTTAATGCTGATATTGGAATAATAAAAATGAGTAAATGGGAAAAATTTTTCATATTCCTTATCTTTTTACTCTTGAATTTTCAAAGAGGCTAGATATTAATTTGGATCTCGATCTGAAAAGATATTGTGTAACTGATAAATTCAAAAAAATATCTGAAAAATTTTTACTTTCCTTTTTCTTTTTGATAATTTTTTTTTACTCACTTTGAATAAGGCATTTTATTTGTGGATGTGTTTAATTACTTTGTAAAATTGGTTTAACTTCAAAAAATTCTTTTTCTATAGTTCTTTTAAAAGTTGTATTAAAAAGATTAAATAGAGGTGATATTTAATTAAAAATTATACTAAATATATTTGAATTTATTGGTCTGAAGTGAAAAATTTTTTCCTATATATTTTACAAACACCCATTGAAATCTTAGTCCCAAAGTATTAATAAAAAACTTAAATGTACAAAAAAGTTGATTAATGTTTTTAGAGGTGTATTCGTAAAGTATTTAGTTACTAAGTATATAAAAAAAATAAAAAAAAAAAACAATTTTTTATAATAAATTATTTTGTTTACAGGATAAAAAATTGCAAACACCATAACCAATAGAAGAATTGTTTTTGTAGTCTTTGTTCATAATTTACTTGGTGAGTCTACCTTAAATTATGATGAAGATTTTTAAATAATCTAAATCTGGTATTAAATAAGACTAACATCAAAATTTACAAGAGTGTAAAAATCTAATTATCCAAAACTATTTCAGAATATTATTTAAAAAAAAAGTGTTTGACAAAATTCAAATTTCAAAGAGTTTGATTTGTGGTTTCAATATTATTCAAAAATTAATAAATAAAAATAATATTTTCCTTAAAATTCAAAGATGTACTCATTTATATATATATATATATATATATATATATATATATAGAATAAAAAATAACTTATGAAATATTAAAAATATAATCACCCCGAGAAACAGTCAATTTATGAGAAAAAAGGTGAAAAAAACAGAGTGTTTAAAATTAACCAATTTTATTGAATTTGATAATGAGCATACTAAAGAAATAAAAAAATGGAAAAAAAAAAAAAATTTTCAATTGGTTGAAAATCCAGATAAATAACTATTAATTTAGCGTTTTGAAAAATAATCAAATTTGGAAATTTCAATAAGTTTTTTTTTGTTTTAACAATTTTTTTAAAATGCTGAGAAAACATTGCTATTAAAAGTTTTTTCAAAATCAATTTAATAAATTTTTGGAAGAAATTAAATAAAATTGATTTAATTAAACTATTCTATTGTGATTCAGAAAAAAATCATTATTAATAACAATTATCAATTTATATTATCATGTTTTTGAAAATTCACAATGTAACTAAAAAAATAGATTATTTTCCTTTTATTTCAAAAATTAAAAAAAAAAAATAATAATCCAATTTTTTAAAAAACTTCATTTCACCCAAAGATCCCATCTGAAAATGAAAAAGTCACGTTTTTCTGAGAATAAACCAGAAGAATACTGTTTTGGAATAGATGAAATAATAGACTTTGTATTAGAGCCGATGATCATAAATGAAATATCTGAACCCACTATAAATTTCAAAAAATGAAATTTAAAAGGGAATTTGGGCCAACTTTCATTGAAAAGTCTTGTACAAAATTTCTCAATTTCTTTTGATAATTAACATCATGACAATAAAATTTTTAAAATGTAAATGTATTCATTTTAAAAGAAATTACAAAACATTATTTTTTTACAAGTTAATTTGGGGATTAAAACATTTTTTTTTAAATTTACTGTTATTAAAAAAAGAGAGAGAGAAAATACAAATGAAAAAGAAAAAAACAAATATACTGAATAAGAAAAATTACAGTCAGTTTCACTTTTAAGGCACAAACTTTCAAAGAACTTTAAGGCACAAAAAAATCTCAAATTAAAGCACAAAATTCAAATTCTAGTAAAAATAAATTTTAAAAAAAAAAATTCGCAAATTTTGTGCCTTAATTTGAGATTATTTTGTGCCTTAAATTTTGTTGAAAGTTTGTGCCTTAAAAGTGAAACTGACTATATTCAAACAATATTTTCATACAATTTATTATTATAATGTTTTAGTATTATGTATTTTAGAAAATATTTTTATTAAATTAATTTTTTATAATGTCCCAATTTTTGGAATTGAGTTTATATTAGTCATTAAGAAGTATATCATTTCAAAGGGGTTTTAAATTTAAAAACTACATTTAAATAGGTGACCATTCAAAAAAACTATGAAAAGAGTATTTATGGATTTTGATTGAAATAATTTTTTGTTTTGATTTTTCCGTTAGGTTTTCCAGAATTCAAAAGAATAGAAAAAAATCTAGATGATTTCACCCAATTCTTTTAAATCATGGAAAATCTAACTGAAGTTTTTTTCATTTAAGGGATTAGCGTCACCATAGATTTCTCTATAATCAAAGTGTGTTGTAATTGGGTGTAAATGATATTAGTACGTCATGGCTCAAATAGCACTGAAAAATCTATTATAAATCTTATTGCACAATAAATTATTACATTTTTTACTAATGATCACAATTAAAAAATTTTCATTTTGAAAAAAATTTTTTTTAATTCCTTTTCCAAATCTAAAAATAGAAACTCAAAATACAGTATTCTGGTATTTAATAATTTAGATTTAGAACTTCCAAAAGTAACTATTTTTATAATTTTTTATTTTCAAAGATTAACCCAATAATCACCAACATAAAAACACAAAGACTGATTAATTTTGTTTGCTTTTGATAAAGATACTTGTAGCATCAATATATTTGCACGATTTGAGAAATAATTTGTCAAAAAACTTTATTGGTTAATTATTTAATTTTTAAAAAAAAACGAATTTTTTAGTAACTAATCTACCTTTCGCCACAAATTTAAGAAAGATAATTTGTGAATCTGTAGTCTGAATATTGATAATTCAACCTTTAAATTTATGATGAAATGTAGATTTTATTCTGAAATTTTAGAGTTTTTTACTAATACATAGATCATTTTTAATTGATAAGATCAACAAATATTACTACTTGACTAATCGATTTTTTAGAGACATTTGAACCATGTAGCACTAATTTAGTTAGGTCCAATAACAACATACTTTGTTCCTAGGCTTCTCCTTGGTAGACGCTAATCCCTTAAGAAATAAAAATATAATTTAAGAAATTTTCCTTTAATTTATAAAATTCAAAAAAAAACTTAACGAACAGTGTCCTAGGTTGTTTGTGTTATTTTAAAAACTAAAAATTTGTTTATTAAAATTTCGAAACAAAAAATTATAAATTCTGGAAAAGTTAACGTCAGTATTTTTTAATTTAAGAAATAAACAGAAAATTGAATAAATTTTCATTTTAATTCTTAAATTAAAAAAAAAGCCTAATGTTATAAGAGGAAAAGAATTTCCCCACTTCAAAATAAAAAAAAAATAAAAACTCTATGTTTATTAACATGTTTTTTTTTCAGATCTCGAAATAATAAATTAAAAAAAAATATTTATTTTCTTTTACTTATGTGTCATTTGAATAATTATCGGGGTATAAATTTTGATGGTTTTTGGTTTGAATCTTTTTACAAAAATAATTTATACAAAATAAATTGTAAACATTGTGAAAAAAATTTTGTTCATTAAAAAAATTGGGTTAGTCAAAAATTTGTTTTGGTATTTTAAATAGTAAATATTAGTAAAATGATTTTTGATCAAAACAAAATTTTATGAATATATCTTACATTCAAGAAAACCCAAAGTCGCCATTAATCACAATTTTCAGAAAAAAAAATATTATTTCCTTGCTTATTGGTGCTTTTGAATGGCCTTAGATTGTTAAAAGATAAAAAATTGAATTTTAATTGCACACTTACCATAAATAAGATTGCTATTTATGGAGAAATATTCAAATATATAAATTCAATAAGATGTTTATCATTGGTAGATAATGTATATTTATCAATTTAGATCTTAAATATCCTTTTTAACTAAATTGAATCCTAAAATCTCCTAAAAAATATTTTTTACAAAATGAGATAGATTTTATATAATGTTTTACAATCAAAATTTCAAAATAAAAAATATTAGGACTTTAGAAACTATTTAAATTCTTGAAATATAAGCATAAAACATAACTTGATTTAAATTAATTATATATTTTTGGTCTTCTCAAACAATTGCTAACTTGAAATTGGGATTTAATCCAATAACAAAAAAATAAATTTTTTTTTCGGAAAGAGTACCATTAAAATTCAATTTGTGTATTTTTAGTGTTCTACATCCATTTAAAAGTGTCAAAAAGCAACGTGATTATATTTTTTCTTAAAAAGTATAATTGAGAGTGACTTTAGTTTTTCAAAATGTATGATTTGAAAATCAAAAGATAATTTGATCAAAAATCATTTTGCTGATGTTTACTATTTAAAAAACCAAAACAAATTTTTGACTAACCCATTTTTTTTTCATTATGGTAATTTGTGATTTATATTGGTATATGAATTATAAATGGAAAAAAATTTTCTCTTCATTTGTAATTTCGTTTTTCAAATGCAGACTTCCAAGAAATAGATTAAGGGAACATTCTTCTTCCAGAAAAAGACAAAATTTTAAAACATGTTATTGGTGATATTCTGTACTTTCAAATTTTGTATATGCCAAGTGTTAAAAATTTGGGATCGACTAAGAAAACCCAAAAAAGTATATTTGTTTTGTTAGATCAATTTTTTTTTTTTCATTTTTTCTGAAAAAGAAAATTATTAAATTCATTTTAATGATTATAACTATCACTATTTGATATTACAAGTATTTTTCAACCAGTATATTAAAAAAAATTTTTTTTTGTTAACTAAAAGTTTTATCTCTAAAAAGAAAAATAATCTTTATATGTCCTTAATAAAATTAAGCACTATTTTTTTCTGATTAATATTTTTCGAAATCTAAGTTCATAACTTAATTCCATTAACCACTGTGATGATTTTTTTTAGAATAAAAATACTCTCAACTTTTAAATATCAAAAATATTTATTGAAATTACTGTACACTTTTTTATTTTTTTTTAAAAAATTGAGGTTGAGAAAAGCTTGAAATCAAAGAATAAGTTGATATATTGAATTAGAATGGTTTTCCAAAGAGTTTATCTTTTTAGTTGAACTTTTTTTTAATTTTATCATTTGAAACTAAAAAAAACATTTGAAGACTAAATCGGTGCCTTTTGTGAAAAGAAAATTCCCCATAATTTAGAATTTGTTTTTGTAAAGGAGTTAAAACAAGAAAGTGTATCTAAAAATATACATAATTTCAAGTGTGAATTCAATGATTTTAGCAAAAAATGTTTTCAAGAAAAAGTTAAATTGAAACTTTATTTATTTTTATTTTTTCATTTTGTTTTTTTAATTGTATTAATGGAAGGTATTTGATCAGTTTTCCATTTTTAGTGTTTTTTGGGTCGTAGGGACATATTAATACACGATCATGAAAAAATTTTTTCAAAAAAAAATCAAACATTTGCTAATTTTACACTTTTTGATAGTTTCACTTATAATAAACACTATTAGTTAATAAATGATCTTGGATCAAAAAATACTTTTAAAGATATTTAACAATTTAAGTTGGAAAATTCAATTTTCTAGTAAGATTTTTTTTAAATTTAATAGTAAAAAATTTGAATATTTTTATTTACTCAGTTAAGAGGTTATAATCAAATATTTTAAAAGTATTTTAAATTTAATAAAAATATTTCAAACTGATAACCAATTATTTAGACTATTATGAAATTATTTATTGATATAAATTTAAAAAAATTTTTTTTTTTTGATTTTCCAATAATTATCATCAGTAATTTTTTTTCTCTGGTTCAGTTTTATTAGATGAGTACAATGTTTTCATAACTATTCGTTATTACCTATCAAAGTAAATATCTCTAAGTTGAATTAATCTATAATTCATTCTTCCGTTTATTTGTAATTTTTTACCCGAAAAATGCCCTTTTTTCTAGACTAGAGACTCTTCAAAATCGTAGTACTATTAACAACAATAAATATAATAGTCTCATGAATTTAAAGTTCTGGAATTTTGATTATATCGTGAATAAACTTCATTATTCAAGATGAAAGGTTAAGGAATGGAGTAGTTTTGTCTAACTTTTTTTTTTCAATTTTATTTTTTCATACTAGTGTAGTCCTGGTAACAAGGACTTATTATTGTATAATAATTATCAAAATGGTATATAAAAGTTATAAAAACTTTTTAAAATGTTCGAAATAAAGTTTTAAAATAAATTAAAAATTTTACCAAGAAATTTAGTTTTTGTTTTAAGATGAAATTCGATTTTTCAAAATAACATTTTCTTGTAGATATTTTGGAATTGTCTAATTTTGAATTTTCAAAATTCAAAATGAATTTTTTTCTGACAAAAGTGATTTGAATTTTTATAAAGTTTGTTTGTGAAGAAGACCAAATAATTAGTTAAAAAAATTTTTCCAAATTTGAAAATTTTTTTGTATTTTTTTTTTATATTTGGAAAACCAGTAAACGAATTTTTAGAAAAAATAAAGAATATAAAATTTTTCTTAATAGATCTCAATTTAATTGGGGAACTTTTGTTAATCTTCTATCAGACATTCATTCATAAAATCGTCAATACCTCATTAGGTTTTATTTACCAAGATTTGAATTGAAATATTAATTATTAAATTAGTATAAAAATCTAATAAAAAATTTTCTTACAAAGTCAAAACTTTCCAACATACAATAAAACTATGTTTTTGTATTTTCTAGAATTAAATTAATTGTTTAACATAAATAATAGGTTGTTACTTTTTTGAGTTTTATATTGGAAATATTCAAATTTTGGATTTCAAAAAAGAGACTTAAATTACTAAATTGTTTAGAAGCGTTTAACCCATCCATTTCAGAAGTTCTAACATTAGTTTCAAAATAAAATTTTTTTCAAGATCTGGAAAAAATTGCAATTTATTTTTCAAAAATACTACTCCCTTAAAATTTATGATCTCAATTTATTTACTTGTTCTATTTTATACAATACCGATCGGGTCGGAATAAGAATCCTCTCAAAAAATATCTTGAAGAATTGAAATAAAGAAAGTCAGTTTGAAATGTTATTTTAAGGATCTTTGAAATACGAGTCTTTGACTGGTTACTCAATATTTGTGGTTTAAGGTTTACAATTCGTGAAATATAAATAAAATATTATCTTGTATCCGGTTTCAGTCCATATTATTTTGTTTCTAAACTGATCTATTTTCCACTTTGTATTAAATTTAATACAGTCATTTTCATCTCTAATAATTGAAAATTTTTCAATCATATTCAATAAACTTATTTTACTAATTTTTTATTAAAATACACCAAAGAACTTGACAAAATCGATTGAAAATGTTATTTTTTAGAGAATTTATTTCACTTCCTTGTATAAAATATTAATTGACTTTGTTTGAATTTCATTGTTGTATTCCAAAAAGACAATTTTTAATAATTCTTAATTAATTTTGTTTTTCCAAAATCCAAATTGAACGAATAAAGATGAATCTTTTGAAAGGTTTTGTTTGGAAGAAAAAATGTGATTTATGAGTTGCCAATCGAAAACGTTATTTCACTTTTACTCAATTAACTTCAAAAAAAAAATTTTTTCCAAAATAGAATAAAACAAAATTTTAATTAAATTGTTAATTGGCAAACGAAAAATCAAAGTTCTTTATAAAAAAACCATTTGTTTAGTCTTACACTCTTCTATTCAGATTTTAGAAAAAATTACCTTTGTAAAAATTGTCTATTTGCACAATTATTGAAATCAATATAAAGTTGAAAATCGATCAGTTTAGAAACAAAATAATATGGAGTGAAACCGGATACAAGATAATCTTTTTTTCAAAATTTAAGAATTGTTGTTCTAAAATTAGATCAATTCAAAGTAATAAAAAATATTTTGTGAAAGATAAATCACCTGAAATAAAAATGGAATTGAAGAAATTCTATTATCGAAAAATAAAGTAAAAGGCAAAAATATAGGTTGTATTTTAATATCTCAGAAAATAGAAAATAGTACAATAAATAAAAAACAATTTTAGAAATTTCTTTTTATTTTTTTCGTTTTTTAGATTTATTTATTACATTTTGTTCAATACCTGATTCAAAAGTAGTAACATTTTATTAATATGCAATTGTCAAAGAATCTTTTTCAAAACTTGATCTTAATTAAAGAGTTATTCAAAAATCAAGTAATTTCCTTTTTTATATTTCTCACCTTTTCGACAAAAAAAAAAAAAAAAAATTACTCTTTAATAAAAAGTCTTTTTGATTATAACCAAAATACTCATTTTTTGAACTGTAAAAAAAAAGATAATAAAAGAAACAGCCTTGAAAAAGGAAAAATAAGTGATTATAAAACTCTCAATACCAAAAATTTAACTATTTGTTTATTAATAGTCATTTTCAGCAACTATTGAAAAGTTATTTTAATTTCTTTAACTTTTTCTCCAAAATGTAAATAATTATTGTGAAAAAAAACTGAAAAAAGAGAATATATTTACGAATTAGGAAACTTGGGGGTGTTTGTCATCAATTTTAATTCCAGAATTAAGGTCAACGGTCATATTTTATCAATTAAATCGCTAAAAACCTCCAGACCGGAATTTATGTTCTTATAATTTGTTCTTTGTTGCTTTAAATTTCTTATTCGAAATCTGAACTTTAGTTGACACATAATTATCTCTGAACGAGAACATTTTTGACTCTTAGGTTGACCAATTCTTGGTTCTGTAGTATTTTTCAAAGAATTGATTTTGTAGCAAGTTAAAGAATTAATAGAGATAAAATTTGATCTCATTTCCAATTGTAAAGCAAGCCCTCAAACCAAAGGGAAACAATCAGGAACAATTCCATAATCGAAGTTGAGATAAAATTCAGTCATAATTGTATAAAAAAAGTTGATTTAACAGGAAAAGGTTCTTTTCTACTTTGGATTAAAAAGTGTTATTCTAAAATGATAATTGTTTCAAAAACCTTTTCAGATTAAATAGGGGCTTGGGCAACGCAGGTTAGTCTTTGGTTTGAATACGGTTTGCTTCTAATAATTTTTTAAAAATAGAAATATCGATCCTTTTTATTTGATAATCTCTTCAAAAAAAAAAAACAAAAAAGGAACTCACACATATTAAATCTTGATGTCTACACTCAGAAGACGAAAAAAGTGTTCTCAGTCCAATCAAAATTGCAAAATCATCTTTTCTCTCTATTTTTTCTATTCTTTCTATTTGTAAGTTCAAAACTATTTCCCAAAATTGACATATATTCGATTAATTCACAAAGTTCAGTATCAAGGTTTTTCATTTGAATTTGTTTTCAAGTTGACCTGATATTCTGTTTGGTAAATGATGTTTCAGATTAATACTCAATTCTATCAATCGAATTGATCAAAAAAATTAATTAACTTATATTTCAAATTTGAAGAAATAGAACTCATAATTGAGAAAAATAGTGTTTTTTAAATAATTAGTCTGAGGATCAAACAAGTCAAAAAATTCTTGGATTGATCTCTCAAATTAAAAAAATCAACTCCTAGACAGAACATTTAAATCAAGTTTTTCAGGAAATGTGTTTATTGTGATCGTATTAAAAATAATAAAAGAAATCAGATTTTTTTATCAAATAACTTTAAACCAAAATCATTTCTCAAAGATTGATTAATATAGTTGAAGTACAGAAAAGGACTCTGTGATCGAAAAAGCAATTGATAAAGATTGAGAAATAAATACTAATTCGAAAATCAAAACCCCTTTTACGTAATTTAATTTTTTTGATAAAAAAAATGGGAAAATGAAATATCAGTTTTTAAAAACTAGAATTCATTTTTGTTGTTGAAAATGGGTTGGCAACCAATTTACAATTTTTTTTCTTTTTTTATTTTTTTTTTGAGATCAGTAAAAATAAAAACTTTTTCGTAAATTTCTCAAAAAGTCCATCAGCCATTCCACGCGCTGATCTTTTACGGTTTGTTTAGAAAAAATACTTTTTTAGTTTTTTAAAATCATTTTTTCTTAATTTACTTTTGTGACAAGAATTCTTTCGACTTTTTTCAATAATCTTTTTTTTTTTTTTATTTTTAACGACTCAACACTTCCTCTCCAAATTATCTAAAAACCCCATACCAACTTCCAAATAATGTCCACAGGTGAAATTGTAACACCCCAATTGTAAGCCATTTTACTTTTTTTTTTTTTTTTTTATTTAGAAGTGAATGTTCTGAAAATGCATTATTTTCAGGAATCAATAATTTCATCAATTTTCCAGTCAACCGAAATCTAAAAAGCCCTTTCACAACAAACAATAACTATTCAACATTTTATAAAAAAAAAAGATCTACTTTGAGAAAATCAAATAAAAAGTTTGGAAAAATTAGACTTGGGATGTTCAGATCGAGAACAAGTGAAACCAAACCCAAGAAATCAAATAAAAAACAAGGAAAATTCAAAAAAGCCTTACGAAAAAAACTCCGAAACAGATCAAGAAAAGAAAAATCTGCAATCACTGCGTTGATTGTGTTGTCTTCAAACAAATCAAAACAACCAGACCAAAGACGCGATAACAAGAACCCAAAAACAAAACAAGAACAAAAGCAAAAACAAAAGCAAAAGCAAGGGCTAGGGCTAGGGCTCCGACAAGAACAAGAACAAGAACAAGAACAAGAAAACAAGACTATCCAAATGAAGAATGAATTCCTTTCAAACAAAAGACCAAATTCAGACTCTTTCCCAACATTTGAAGACAAGAAACAAGAGGTTGATTTGGATGGCCTCCGTTCTCTTTATAGCAAATATGAAAAACCAAAAATAAACAAAAAAAACACACACGAGCCCTCGGCCCAGCAGCCATTCGGCGGGTACAAATCGACAATTTTAACCCACCTCGAGGTGCCCATTTCAGAAGACACAACATCAACCTATGATCAGTTGGAGGGCCAAAGCTATGACGACTCATTTAGCGAGGACATCGTGTCCTTTTCGGATGAGGAATCAGAAATGGGCAACGACAACACTCATGGCGCCTTTAACAGCAAAAGCGAGAGCTACCTCGAGGAGGTACAGTATTACACGGCGAGCGACGAAGAAATGGAGTCGATCGGCGACGAAATTACAATACAATTCGGCAAAATTGACTCGACGACAAATACACACCAACTTATTTCACCTCAAAACTACTCCTTCGAGTCGGGTGCTTTTGGAAAGACATCCTCTTATCCAAAACATTTGATATATTGCGACTACAACAACAACATGAGCAATGAGGTTGTGCGTCACAATTAATATGAATCATGTGATTTTTACCAAAAAAAAAAAATTAATTCTAGTTTTTTTTTTTTTTTTTTGGGTTTTTTAATTTTCTTTTTTCTTCTTTCTTCTTCTTTTACTTTACTTTTTTGCTATTTATTTACCTTATCATTTTAAAATTTCTTCTGAAAAATATTTTATTTATTAAAATTAAATTCACTTCTTTTAACTTTTTTTTTTTTTTTTAATTTATTATGAAAAACATAATTTTTAAATGTTTTTATTTATTAAAATTCTTCATTCCTCTTTCGTCTTTTTGACTTTCTTATTCTTTAGAATTCATTTTCCTCATTTCTAATGAGTCTTTATTATTTATCTTTATTAACCTTTTCTCTATTTAAAATATTAATTAAGAAATAAATTTTTTTTTGATTTTTGAGAAATTATTTGATTTTTTTTTTTTTGATCTCGATCTGAGAAATTTTGGTTATTTTGTCTAATTTGGTAGAAGAGTATTCAGATTGTATTCTTTGGGTACACTGTCTTTATACCTTTGATCATATTTATTGACTTGCACTTTTTTTTTTTGTTAAAATTTAAGGTTTTTTTTTTTTGATAACTGTTTGAATTATGGTTAAAAGACTTTTTGTTAGATCCAAATTTGATATTTTCTATTAAAAGGTTCAATGATGAAAATTATCCATAGACTTTTTCTCTCCAAATTATTTTAATTCATCATTGGGTTTACTTCAAGAGAATATATATACTTGAAAAAAAAATTGAGTGACGTTTGCAAAATAGGTATAAAACCAAATTGTTTTTTAATTTTGACATGTTTTGCTTGAAAAATTATTAAATATTTTGATCGATAAATGATTTTTGGATTTAAGGGATTGCATTACCCTAGATTAGTGTATAATTAAAGTATGCTATAATTGTCCCGAGTGATATAAATGTTACATTTTTCACATGATTGCACATAGTTACTGTACCTCTAAAAAAATCTTTTAGAAATAGTAATGAACAATAAATTATTATATTTTTTATATTGATTAAAATCAAAAATTGTCATTTTATTTAGTTTTTTTTTAATTCGTTTTTCAAATATAAAAATTAGAAACACAATTTAATAATATTTTAATATTTAATAATTTAGATTTAGAAGTTCCAAAAGTAATTATTTTTTTTGATTTTTTTTCATTTCAAAAATTAATCTATTACACAACTCTCGTCTGAAAAAATAAAAGTGAAAAAAAAAAAAAGTTAGACTAAACTACAATTTCAATTATCATTTCAATCTTGATAATTGGGTTTATTCACAATATAAACAACATTCCAGTTCTTAAAAATCTTGTGAATGTTGGATTTATTGTTGTTTATAGTACCACGATTTTTAAAAGTCTCTAGTCTAGAAAAATAGGTCTATTTTGGGATAAAAATTTTTAAATGGGTGTGATAATGAATTTTCTTTAAATTAAACTTTAGGATATTTTTTTGCAGAGATAATAACTAATAGTTTTGAAAACACCCCACTCATCTCAAAAACTTATATACGGGAAAAAAATAACTCATGATAAATAATGTGAGTGTCCGTCAATGACCTAGCTTTTCTAGTATTCAAAAGAATTGAGTAAAATCCTTGATTTTACTCTATTCTTTTAAACACTGGAAAAGCTAACGGAAAATCAATGAAAATTTTTTTTTCCCAATTTAAGAGAACAAATAATTCTTTAATAGTCAAAATGATTGGTTTCCTATTTGAAAAATATTGATTAGATTTAAAATACTTTTAAAATATAATAAAATGACCTTTTATCTAGAAGTAAAAAAGTTTTCAAATTTTTTACTATTAAATTGAAAAAAAATAATACTGGAAAATTGGATTTTCCAACTCTAATTGCAAAATATCTTGAAAAATATTTTTTGAACAAAGAACCTTTATTAACCAATAGTGTTTATTCTAATTGAAGTTATTAAAAAGTGAAAAATAAATAAATATTTAATTTTTTTTCAAAATTTTTTTTCATGATCGTGAAGTGTAAATATAAAATGTTGGAAACAATATAGTTTTTAGAATTTTATATATCAATGAAGAGTTCCATACCTAGATCCAATACCAGTAAGAGTAAATATAATATCTGATTATCATAATAGGCTAATAATAATTTTAATCAAAATATTGTTTAGTGAATACTAATCTTTCAATTTTCAAAAATAACATTTTTTTTTCAACAGAAAGATCGGTTTTCACCAAAAGATTTGCGATTGAAAAACCCCAAGCCAAAAAATCATAATAGGGATATCTTTTACTATTACCAAAATTTGTTTAATTATATGGGACTCTTTCTTTATCTCTAAAATTGTAAAAACTCTTTTTTTTTACAACATTCCATATTTATATTCTTGTAACCACCACATGAAAAATCCAAAAACTGATTAGTATTGCTATCTTTGTACAAAAACTAGTTGCATATCGACATACGGAGATAATGCAAAATAGTTTCCAAAAATAACCACTTGATTAATTTTTTAATTTATTAAAACAATCCCGATTATGATTCAACTAATCAACACTTCAGTAAAAATTTAAGAAAGATATTCTCTAACTTTTTATTTCTGCAGATTGATAATGCAACCTTTAAATTTGATGCAAGATGCTAATTTTTTTCTCAAATTCTTGGTTTTTTTTATAAATTAAGGATAATTTTTTTATGATAGGATCAAGAAATTGTAGTACTTTATAATTGATTTTTTCCAGCCATTTGGACTATCAGTGGATTACTATTATTTACACCCAATAACAACTTTGTTCAATTTTCGACTTCTCTTTGGTATCTACAAACCCCTCTAAATCAAAAAAAACACAATAGTTTTAATATTTTGGGTGACCTTTTATTAAAAGCCTTTTCAAGCATTTTTTTTTTGTTTAAGGTATTGTGTTTTAACAACCAACTAACATAAAAAATCTCAAAAATGTTCTCCCAATTGAAGAGAATAATTTAAAATTTAAACTTTAAAATTTCAAGTCAGAAATTATTTTAAATTATATACTTTTCATGATTTAAATGGATTAAAAAATCCAATGAAAATATCTAAATTAAACAGTTTTGTCATTACAAGTGAACTAAATGTTCCCCGATAATTTAAATGCTTCTGAATATTTTATGAGTATAGTACTACTGAAGGTTTATCTCACAAATTGAAACCGATCCTAGTTTTGTCAAGAATCTAAGAGCTTTAGAAAAAAGTTACATTTTGAGACAAATTTCACTTGAAAATAAAAAATTATCTCAAATTTAAACCAAACCCAACATTTTTTAAATCCCAAAATTCTCTAAATGTATTAAATATATATTTATACACCATAAAAAATAAATCAGAATATGATGTAACCAAAAAAAAAAAAAGAAAAGAAAGATTGTAAAAATCGTGATTTATGTACTCTATATTACGAAAATATAAATAGAGACATCTTGTATTGTGATATATCTTGATTTATTACAGCCAGTCCCACTTTTACGGCATAAACTTCGAACAAAATTTAAGGCACAAAAAAATCTCAAATTAAGGCACAAAATTTGGATTTTTTATTTTTACAATTTATTTTACTAGAATCTGAATTTTGTGCCTTAATTTGAGATTTTTATTGTTGATTAAATTTCGTTCGAAGTTTGTTCCTTAAAAGTGGAACTGGCTGTATTTACAATTCAATGATAATTTCACGAATAGTCAAAATTAAAAATTTTGGCAGGATTTTTTTATATATCAGTATTTTTTCAATCCTATATTTGAAATATATTGGAAATACAACTAATTTCAATTTAAAGATAACAAGAGAAATCAATTTTTCTGTTTTTATTTTCGAATTATTAATTAATATTTTTAATTAAAATATAGAGAAAATAGTTACTTGAGAAGATCTAAATTTTTTGTTATTTGGTGATTTAATACTTTTATTTTCATTTCATGGATTGGTTTTGAAAAGGAACGTAGTAAAAAAAAAAATCCACAAAATGAATATTTTTAATTAGGATCAGGATGAAAAAATCCAATAATTTTTAATTCAATTTACTGGTGTTTGAATTATAAATGAGAAAATACTTTCTATTCCTTATCCATATTTTTCTTTTATAAATAGAAGTGTTCTCAAAGAGATAGGCTGTAATTGGTCTTTGTTTGAAAAAGAAAAATATATAAAAGGAAGAGAAAATTTTTCCCATTTAAAATTCTAATACCAGTATTGTTAATTAATTTTTTAAAGTCTTGTGTAATACAGGTAGCACTTATACACACTCTCACCCAAGTACAGTATTTATTAATTGGAGAGGAATGTTCCGTGCTCAAATCCCAAAAGAAATAAAATAGAACATTTTTTTTATTTTTCCAAAGTTTTGAAAGATGACAAACAGCCTTGAAAAAAAATTAGAAGCATTCTCAATTTCCAACTTGGAAGATCTTTTTACAGAAACCTATTCTGAATGGTTTTGTAGTTTAAAAGGAAACGAATTTTTCTGCAAAATCAACCCAACTTATCTCAAAAATGAAGAGTCTTTTGAATTCTTAAAACCACAATTCAAATTCTTTGATTTAGCACTGGAAATTATTACAAATCAAGAGAACAAAGTGTTAGGTTTGTTTTTTATTTTTATTTTTAATTTTTTTTTCTGTATCAAAAAAGAATAAAACAAAAAGAAAGAATTAAAATACCAAGTCAACGATTAAATAAAAAAAGACAGATTTAAAAATGTTTTTAGAATACTTTGTTGCTATGAAAAATATGCTTCTAAAATTTCAATCAAGTAATCTTAAAAAAAGTAAAACAAAAAACAAAAACTTTTGATTGAGGCAATGTGTATTAGTGAAAAGAAATTATTGTACAAGGTTATTGTTTCAATACAACAAACTTCTGAGAGTTTTCTTAAAACCAGATCAAATGAAACAATTGTCCCTTTCTTTTTTCAATTTACATTACCCAATGATGATGAAAATTAAAAAACAAAAAATAGCTTTTTAATTTCTTTTTGTTTCGAAAATCAAAAAAAGTAATCTGGAGAACACCAAAAAGAAAAAAAAAGATTCAAGATCTTTCTTTTCTTTTTTGATTTATTCTTGAAAAAAAGAAAAAAAAATTAATCTTTTTGATTAAAAAGAAAAAAAACAACAAAAATGCACACTTTTAAAAATTTTACTCTCTATTACAAAATTAAATTTACAAAGATTTCACAAATTTGTCGTCGTTCAAGAATAGATTTTCACAAGCAGTTTTTTTGAAATCAATTCATAGAATTTCTTACGAAAATCAATACTCTTATTTGAACTCTTAATGGGAAATAAAATTTAACTTGATTTTCAGATTCCTTTTTCAAAAATTGAGAATTGAGTTTTTATTTAGGATTCAAATTATACCCAAATATTGCATAAAATGAGCACCAAACAAAAAAAAAAAAACAAGGCCACAAATTTCACCTACTTCTTTGAAAAACTCTATTTGTAAAAGAGAAATCGGAAAAAAAAGAGAAATTTTTTATTCTCATTCACTGTTGAGAGAAAAATGTTTGACAGAGAAAAATAGTTGGAGAGCAATTTTAATTGGGAACATTACTGAAAATGATTTTTAATTTCAATCGTTTGTGAAAAAACTAAAGAAAATAACAATAATCTACTTATTAGAATAACGATTAATGTAATTCTACTTTTTCAAAAGCTAATCTCTTATAATCTAAAGCAAGTTTAAAAATTACCATTTTCAGAATTAATAGTAAACTTTACTAAAACTTGGATTTTTGTTAAAATTGCATGATCTACTTTAGTTATCAACCATTCAAATGAGTATTCGACACAAACCACAGATTAATGAACTTGTAACACATTTAAACCTGGATTTATTTAAAAACCACCTAGTTATCAATAGGATTCGATTTTAAATTTTACTAATGTTCCCAATTAAAAATAGTGTCCAACCATTTTTCTATGTCCAAGATTTTTCTCTCAACAGTCAGAGTTCAAATACCAGTATCAAAAACCAAAAACCAAAAAGTGATTAATAATTGTAACCAATCTGCTCCATTGTGATTGTATAAACTATTTTTTGAGTACTACTGATAAATTCAAAAATATTTAATAAAATTTTTAGTTCAATTTCCGATTTTATAATCTCATCTCTCAACTTTTAAAACAACTCAAGAGTAAGAATATTTTTGAAGCACAACCAATTATAAAATTTTTTTTAACATTTAAAAGTATATAAAATGCTTTCTTCAAAGCTGTGTAAAAAAATTCGTAAAATGGAAAATGAAGTGAAAATTTTCAGATATTTATTTGAATTTATCAGTATTTAAGGTTAAGGATTTTGCACTTTTTCAAAATGGTTGTATTCATCAACTTAAGAAATCCAAAAAATTGGTTCATTTTCAAAAAGTGAGACAAAAATAGTTTCGAAAAAAATAACTCTAAAGTCCATTGATTGTTTTAACGATAATTTTGAAAAATTAATGGCTACATTGCATAAAAAGTGCTCTCTTTTTTTTTTTTTAATTTTGGGGGATAAAAAATGAAATATATTAAAGCCATTATAAAAAAGTGTGATTAAACCCATTTTTTAAATGAGCCTTATATAATTTTCCAAAAAAATAAAATGTAAAAAAAAAATTTCAGGTAACTTTCTTTGATGGAACGTCTCACATAAAATTTCTCAACTTCTTTGGAAAATTAAAATTGTTGACAATAAGATTTTTTGATGGTAAGTGTATGTATTTTAAAAGTAATTACATAGCCACAATTTTTGTTCAAGTTAATTTTTTTTCCAATTAACTTGACTTGTCTTAAATTAAAAAAAAAAGTATCCAAAAAAAAAAAAAGAAAAAGAAAAAAAAGAAAAAAAATTAAATTTGATAAAATTAGAAAAAATGTATATGACCTAAAATTGAAATTTTGGTTTGAGAAGAACATTGGATTAAACTCATAGCATTTGTTCTAAACTTTGTTTCAGTCAAAGTTGCCCAAGATTTTTTTCAAATATCAAATATTTTTTATAAGTGACCTTTGAAGATTAAATAAGAAATAAGTAGTATAATAAACATCAAAGAATAGTTGATACCCGTCTGAAATAAAATTAATAAAACAATATATTTTCTTTAAAAATTTGAAAAATCCAAAATTCTTAGGTGCCCATTGAAAAAAACAACAATGTTCATTTTGATCTCCATTGAAGATACAAAAAAAATTTCAATAGAAATCAAAATGATTTCTCTACAATCATTTTTACTTTATCTGTAACATTAAAATGACACATTTTTACCAAGTGACTATCGATCTTGCCAATAAAATTAAAATTTGCAAGTGAATTGCTTAAGCAAAATAAAAAAAAAAAAAAAGTAAAAAATCTGAAAAAATGATATCAATTTTGAAAAATTTTTAAAATAAATTTTTTCTTCGAATATCCATTCAAACCCTTTAATCACATGTAATTCACCCCCTTTGACTGAAAAATGTTTTATTTCTTTAATTAAGCTGGGTTCCCATGACTGAAAAAGAGTTTATATTAATAAAACTAATTTATTTACGAAGATTCGAGAAAAAAATTAAAATTTAACAAAAAATTCCTCTTTAAAATAAAACAACAATACAAAATAAATTGTATTCTATCAATAAAAAACCCCATTATCCAAGGAATTAAAATTTTAATTATTTTTAATCTTTTTATATATTTTTTTTCAAGAGTTAAATTTTAAATGAAAAAAATTATATATCTATCACTATAATTTCGTATTTTTTTCTTTTTTCTATTTTTCATCTAAAAACACTGAAAACAATATTAATTCTTTTTTGAACATTAAAAAATGGATGAGTATTGTTGATCAATAAACTAATAAATAAATAAAAATATCCAGGATAAAAAACTGAAACGATTTAAATTTATTGTGAAACACAAATAAAGCCATATTAATTTGTAATTGAATTAAGGGCGCCAAATAGAAATTTGAATTTAAAAGGGTTAAAAAAGTTTAGGTTACCTATTTTTTTTGTTCATAAGAGATTTACCCCAAATCGATTTGGAAAGAACAACGAAATGTATTGAAATACTGTAATTTTTACAAAACAAAAGAAGGGTATTTATTTTTTTTAAAATAATTTTTTTTGAAAACGATCTGGAACAATTTCTAATTATAAATTATAAAAACGTGATTTTTAGTTTAGAACAGAGCTAGAAATCGTATTTAATTGCTTGTTTTGAATGGAAATTTTCTTAGGTAAAAAAATTAAAGCCATAATAGACATCAGATTATTCGTTACTAATTTTCATTAACAAGAATTACTTTTTGAGATTATTTTTTCCAAGTGAGTTGAAAAAATTACAAATACACTCTTAAGGGATTAGAGTCTACCAAGGGGAGTCTAAGATCCAAGTATGTGTTTATTGGGCTTGAATCACATTAATGTGCCATGGTTTAAATGTCTCTAAAAATAGATTTGTCAAGTAGCATGTAATATTTGTGATCACATCAATTAAAAATGGTCCTTGCATTAGTAAAAAACCCAACAATTAGAGAAAAAAGTCTACATTTCGCCACAAATTTACAGGTTGAATCATCAATATGAAGACTTATATGTTACAAAATATCTTTTTTAAATTTGTTGTGAAATGTAGATTAGAGTGTTAAAAAATTAAATAATTTGAAAAAAAACAAATAATTAGCCAATAGATTCTTTTGACAAATTATTTCAATAATATTGGAAATATATTGATGCTACAATTAACTTTCGAAAAGGGAAATAAAACTAATCATTCTTTGGATTTTTATGTCGAGGATTATTAAGTTAATCTTTGAAATTAAAAAATAATAAAGTATATACTTATGGAAGTTCTAAATATTAATTTCAAAATATCCGAATACTATTGTTTTGAGTTTCTATTTTTAGATTTGGAAAAGGAAATGAAAAAAAAAAATTCACAATATGTAAATTTTTAATTGTGATCCTTAGTAAAAAATGTAATAATTTATTGTTAAATAATATTTCTAATAGAATTTTTTAGACTCACAGAAACCATTGTAAACCATGTGAGCCAATAATACTATTTACACCATATTATAACATAATTTAATTATAGGCTAATCTATGGTGAAGCTAATCCCTTAAAGGAAAACCACACATACATACATAAGGTATTTCCAAAAAAGTGGGGCATTTTTTTTTATATTTCATGAAAAATAATCTTTTTTAGTGATGGTAATCATTAATCAACTATACCAAATTAAGTTTAATATTTATACCGATTAATTCAACCACTTATATATTTAATTCAAAGCATATTGGATGAAATATTCCCAAAAAATGAAGAAAAAAAAATAGCACTTTTTTTTGTTAAAGCAATGTACGACCAATTACAATAAAAAACCGGAAATATGGAAAGGGAACAAATGATTTTTTAAACACAAAAACGCAGTTATATGTTTTTAATTATATTGTAAATTTTGTTGAGATTATACAAGTTATGAAAATATTTTTTTCGATCAAAAAGAAAATAATAAACACCAATTTTCACCATAAAAAAATATCCGGATAAAATCGAGATCATAAATTTTAATATATTTAATTTCTGCAAAACAATACTAAGAAACAAATTGAATTATTATCAAGAATCTATAAATGGTGGTTAATGATTTTATATATTTAAATCCTTTTTTGTAGAATGGGTTAGATAAATATATTTTAAAATAAATTTGCCCCACATTCTTGGAAATAGCTTATACATATACATACATACATATATATATATATATTCTACAAGAGAGGTGATTTAACAAAATTGCCTCCTGTTCACCGTTAGGTTTTTTTTAATTTTGGAAATTAAAGGAAAATTTTCTGATATTTTCTTTTAATTTATCAAATTAAAAAAACCCTTGACACGTCACGTTAGATTTTCCAAAATTTAAAAAGAATTGGGTGAAATCATCTGTGATTTTACTCTTTTCTTTTGAATTCTGGAAAACCTAGGCACATGACGGCACTCTACGGCACTTCAGTTAGTTTTTTTTTTAATTTGAGAAATAAAACTAGGTACTCTACGGCACTCTATGGCACTTTCTTAAACTCTAAATTTATTTTTAGAGTTTTTTATCCTAACTATAAGAAAGAAAATCATTTATAACTTGAAATTTTTGGTAGTAACTTGATTTTATCTTTTTTTGTTTGGATTTTTAGATCAAGAAAATAAATAAAAAGAGAGAGAGAGAGAAAGCTCATCCCTCAACTTCTAAGAAGAATATTTTAATTTCCAAATTGGTTTTAAATTTTTTTTGTTTTGGTGGGGTGTGTTCCGCTTTGTACAGTAAAAAACGAGGAGCTGTTTTTTTTAAAGAAAAAAATTTTACTTCAATTAAATTTATAATTAAAAAAAATTTATTTTTTCTTTTTTGTTACAACCCTCAAGAAAAACAAAGCGAATTCGCCCCCTCTTTGTACTGGTCTTTCAATTCCTTTGATTTTTGAAACTAAAAAATAATAAAACCTTGAAAATATTTTTATTTTTTTTCAATTTTGAGCAAAAGATTCTGTTTTTTTTTTTTTTTTTGAAACTCAAACAATGAATCGAGTGTTGGAGTCAAACTGTATTTTAATCAAATTTATGTGTTTATTTATATTAAAACAATATTTTCTAAAAATACCTTTTCCCAGTATATTAATACATGTAATCTATCAACTTTTTATCAATCTAACTAATTTACTAATGATAATAAGAAAGAACAAAAACAACCCCTATATATATATATATCATGATTAGATTTAAAATTTATAATTCATAATTATATAATATTTATTGAACAGAAATTATTAGATATTTTTCAATTTTTTTGTCATAAAAATTAATATATCTAAAGACTTTGAATAAAGAGCTAACATTATTATGTTTTTATAATTTCTTTCTTTTTTTATTTTATTTTTATTTACTTTCCTCTGTTTACTATAGAAAAAAGATCAAATGAAGATAATGAAATAATTGAAAAAGAATCCCAGCTTTTGTATGGATTAATACATTCATCTTATATTTTAACTGATGAAGGAATGGAAAAGATGAAAGAAAAATTTCTTAATGGTGATTTTGGTGAATGCCCTCGACTCTTATGTAAAAATTCTGTAGTTTTACCAATTGAATTTCAAAATGATATATCTCAAGTAAAATTTCATTTCATTTTTAATTTACTATTCACAGGATATCAATGATCAATTTATTGATAAACTGATTATATTTTTTTCCTTTTCATTTTCCTTAACTTATTTTTCCCTTTTATTTTTTCTTTTTTCTTTTTTCCTTTTTCTTTTCTTTATTTTTATTATCAATAATCAAAAAAAGTGTGTTAAATTATATTGCCCAATATGTAAAAGAGTGTTTTACCCACCTTATAAATATATGAAGATGATTGGTGCATATTTTGGATCTCAATTTCCACATCTATTTTTGAAAAAATACCCAGAATTTGAGAAAAAACAAGAAATGGAAAAATATCAACCAACAATGTTTGGCTTTGATATTCATGAAGAATCAGAGCTTTACTACAAACCACAAAAAAAATCAAAAAAGGATGATGATAAAAATTAGATCAAAACACAATAAAAAAACTCTATAAAGAGAATTGTTATTAATAATAATATTATTAATTATTATATTAATAAAAGAAAAGGTATCAAAAATAATCATATCCAAAAATTAAAAATATCTAATTATTTTTAATAATAAGATATTTAAAAAAATTTAAATTTTATTCATTAATTGTTTTTTTTTATTTTTACATTGACATCAATTTTACTTTTGAGAATAGAATATATCTTGTGATGTAAGTATCAATGATAGAAACTTGTTTTCAAAATTTTTTTGCACACTTGAGTTTTGATCTAAATAATTTTCATTCCTCAATGTTATCTTAAAGAAAAAAAATAAAAAAACTGTTAGATATTAGTATTTTTTAAATTATTTGGGGGGATATATGGTGGTTGGGATAATATGCGAAAAATTGCAAATTGTTTTTTTTTTATTGTTGAAGAAGTGTAAATTACACTCTAGTTGCCCTTAGACTTAAATTCCCTTTCAGAAATTTAAGCGTAAAATCATAGATTTCACGATTATTAATTAACGAAAATAATTTTAAGCTATCATAGTTTAAAATCAATTCATTCAAGATTTATTTCTTTTTATTTATTAAGAAAAATTAATCTATTTTTTTCATAAGAAGGACATAGCCATGAAAAATGATTAATATTTTCTATTATTTCCTTATGTTCATATTTTAAACATAAAGGAAAATATTTATTTTAGTTTTTATTTATTACATAATAGTGTCTGTTTAAGCAGTTAGTAAATGTTCTGAATTTTAGGATTGTTGAGCTTGAATGATAACTTAAATATTTTTGAGTTTTAAATAAAGAGTTTTGATATTTTATTATTTTGAAATATTTCTCTGGAGTGTTGTCAAGTGCCTAGCTTTTCCAGAATTCAAAAATATAGAGATAAAATCCATGATTTTGCTCAATTCTTTTAAATTCTGGAAAAGCTTACGGAGATTTTTTTTAATTTAAGAAATAAACCGAAAATTTCCAAAATTTTCTTTTTATTTCTCAAATTAAAAAAAAACCTAACGACTTTCCAGCTCTTGGAATTTAATAATTCATTATATGTATATTTATAAATTTCTTCTTTCAATTCAATGAAATTTTTTGAATTTCAATTGATTGTATTGTTAGTTCGTTTATTAAATTTTATTAATTTTTCCAAATAAGGAAGAGATAAATTTCTTAATTTATTTTTGAATTTAAATATCTTTTTATTAATTAAAATTACCAGATTTTCAATTTTAAATTCTGTTTTGTAAATCAGAATTGGTGTGTTTCTGTTTATTTTACATATTTCGGTAATACATGAATTAATCCAAGAATTGTTGTAATTTAAAGTTTTTATTTCATAATTAAAAATTTCTAATCCATATGTTATTTGACTTAATATAAAAGATTTAAATAATCTTATTTTTAAGTTATTTTTAAGAGAATTGTTGTTAAATAATTGTTTACAGCTATTATACGTCTCTTTTGATTTTTTTAAATTATAGACTGTATGTGAAATATAATAAAAAATTGCAAATTGTTATCAAGATTATTCGACTCATTTTTTATTTTTGTCTAGCAATGGTCAGAAATTCCACATATCTATATAATACTGATTCTCTTCACACAAAACGAGTAGAATAATATTCTTAAAAATTTGCAATTCTTTGACAGTTAAGCTTACACTGATGTTGATTTTTAAACTTTTGAGTTACTAATTATCTGAGGAACTATCATATCAAAAAAAAAAAAAAAAACACATTTATCCATTAAAAAATCAAATTGTACAAATACTATCCTTGAAATCGTTGTTGGGAAATTAAATTCAAGAAAATACGAAAAAGAACCTAAAACAATAAAAGTAAGAGATAATCACAATTCGTTTGTAAAAGTGTTATAACTTACGACAAAATGTAAAAATAAATGTAATTTAAATGTTCAAAACCCATACGTAATGTGATCTTTGAAAGTAGGGGTTGTTTATTGGGGGTATTGAAATGATCTTTATTTTTTAAGCAGAAAATTATGATTATTTTATTATTTTTTTTTTGTTTAAACATTTTTTAATAAATTTTTTTTTCAAGGGTGTTTAAATGGAAGAATTATTAGTATTTTATATCAAATAAAGATTGTAATATAACACCTTAAACAATAAAAATGATTTATAAGACAGTAAAAAAAGGGATAGACATTATCGGGTAAATTTTTGTATTTTGAGGAAAACATTTCTTGATCCCAAAATTGAAACAATAGTTAACAAAAGAAATCAAAATTTACAATTGTTTTTTTTTTTTTTTTGATATAATGACAACTTATATCCAAATTCTTTTCTATTATATAATTACACTAGAAAAGAAGTATACTGTGATTGGAAATAATTCAAATAGACTCAGGAACAATGAATTTTTGTTTTTCGTAAGTTTTTTAAGTGAAATTAAGAATACTGAAAGTGTAAAAATCATTTTACACCAAAGTACAAATTTACAAAAAAAAAAAAGAATAACATTTTTTTATTATTTTATTATCATAGAGGGGAGGTTCAACATTATTGCATCATGTTTGCATTTAGGTTTTTTTAATTTGAGAAATTTAAAGAAAATTTCATAAATTTTCGATTTATTTATCAAATTAAAAAAAAACCACCTTTATCTTTACAGAATTTAAAGAATTAAACAGAATCAAAGATTTTTCTCTATTCTTTTGAATTTTGGAAAACCTAGATACTCTACGGACACTCTACGGACACATTCTGAAACTACAAATTTATTTTTGGTGTTTTTTTATACTCGTAAAATGTAGGAAAGATTATTGCTCAAAAAAACTTAAAATATTCAATTCTTGAAGCAATTTTAACTTAAAATTCTTCAAATGCAAGACACATGCTGTTAGTTCTAAACTTATTATCCACAGATAATAAAATACAAATTGTTTTTAAGTTCTAATAATTTTCTTTTTCAATTTGGATTAAAAAAAGAAACCAAAAATGATTTTGTGATCCAAATTGGAGAAAAATTTCTCAAAACATTTCATCACAATTGAAAAGAGAGAGGATCAAAAGGCTTTCAGGCAATTTGGTAAATTGGCAGTGTAGTCCTTAAGAATTGTAAAATAATTTATTACCTAATTATAAAAATCAATTGAAACATTTTTCTCCATTTTTATACATCCTTAATTATTTGCAATTTTTTTCTACTTTCAAAATGGATTCAATAACAGACTTCTTTTCTGATTTTCAAAACCGTAGAAACACTATGGTAAAAAATAATGAAAATAAATGGAATGATGTAAAGGCATCAGGGAATCAATTGAATACAACTTTGGTTGATAATGTGAATGATCTAATTTCAACTATTTATCACAACCAAAAAATCATAGATCATAAATGCGCACAATTAAAAGATCAAACAACAAACTCTCTATCTCTTCATTCGCAGGCGTCAAATGATTTGGTTAAATTTGAAAAGGAATTTTTAACAGTTACTTCGATCGTGGACTGGGCAAGATCAATTGAAAAAAAGTTAAAGGGCATTCACCATTATTATCAAAAAATCGAAAATTCAGAAAAGGACTAAATACTTTCTTTTTGGAGAGGCTTATTGGAAATAAATCACAAAATTTAATTTTTTTCTTCTTTTTTTATTATTTCTTTTTGTTTTTTTTTTTATTTTTTTATCCAATCATTTTTTCAAAAAATGCCAAACAACAATCCCTTTTTTAAGATTGTTATATCATCTTGAACTGACAAGAGTTCGCTTTTACACTTCTGCATTTTTATATCAAAAACTTTATGTAGTCATGCCTTTAATGACAACTAAGTGGCTTTTATTTCCTTTTTGATTAAAGAATGAGATCATTAATTGTTTGGATTTTTGTATCTGCCTTGAAAAGGTTTGAGTATATTATTAAAATGTGTACAATAATCATACGTATGACCATTATGCTAATACCGTACTTGTCTTTGATAAATAAATGTAAAAAATTTTTTTGAACAACAAAATGAAGAATTATCTTTTCCAAATTTAAAACTGTAGTTTAGATGATGAACCAAGACAACATTTCTTTTTTTTTTAAAAGTTGAAATATAAAGATGATTAATTATTTGCAAACAAAAATGGAAAGATTCTTCATTATCACTACTTATTTTTATCTATTTCAAATTTGCATTAAAATTTCGCCTTTTCATTTTCTTTTTTGCTTTGGTGACTTTGTTATTATCATCATAATCGATGATTAATTGGAATCAAATTCTCTCAACAAATGCTTAGAAAATGTTAAAAAGGATCTGTTATCTCCAATCTGAAGCAGTAATTCAAAACAAAAACTTTAACTTAACAATGGAGGAGATAATAAGAAAATTTTCAAAAGTAGAAATTTGTTTAAATTAAAAAAATATTGATTTTTGGTTTCAATACTAATTTTTGGGTAGTGGTTTGTTTTTTTAGGAACGAATGTACTCTCTTCTCACTTTATGTCAGAGATGACAGCAGATATTGATAGAAAAAAATATTTAGCTGAGTACTATTTGTTAAAATTAAAATAAAATCTTCTAAATCTATAAAGTATTTTTTTGAAATTTGTGTTTTGTTGAAATGAATGAGTTAACCCCATCTATACAATTTATTAAATTGATTCTCTTTTTTGAAATCCAAAATTCATAGGTTTCGAATACAAAACTCAAAAAAGTAAACTTTTATTTTTATTAACAATTAAGTTAATTCTTGAAAATTTAAAATATATTTTTCGTTTTTTTGTTGTAAAGTATTGATTTTGAAATAAAATTTTTTATTTTGTTATTATTTTTCATTATTAATATTTCAATTCTAATCTCAGTTAATAAAAAAAAAAATGGTTATAGGTGATTTAGATTGATGGATATATGATAGAAAAATTATCAAAAATTTATCAAGTAAATTTAGATCTGAATTTCGTTGATAAATTTTTTATTGTTAAAAGTTTTAAAAAGTTGTAAAGAAATTTTCAATTTTGAAAAATTTTTTCAACAAATTGTTTGGTCTTATTCATAATAATGTTATTATTAATTTAAAGTATTTTTTAAAGAAACAAAATTGATTTTAAATTTTGAGGATGAAATATTTTGATTTATAAATATCTTTTTGAAAATTTTATATTGAATGATCGTTTTTCATCTTTAAACAAAAAAAATATATTTTATTTGTAAATTTTGTAAGAGACTTAAAAATTTAATTGTCCAGTTTATCCTTCTTATGATAAATTAAATATTTTTCAATACGTTAAATCAATCAATTTTTTGGTGAACCAAAAGTATTACAGAAGGTCGTAGGTTACCATAAACTTTTAAATAAAACACAATTGATTTTTCTATTAGAATTTTTTTTTTTTGGAATAATAACCCTTATTTCCGAATTTTTTTAAAATGTAAAATAAGAATAGAAAAATCAATTGTATTTTATGTAAATTTTAATTCTATGCTTGGAAAGAATGTACCTTAAAAAAGAAAAAATATCTTAATATTAATAGTACTGGTGACAAAGATTTGATATTGTTTAATAACTTTAGGGTAATTATAATAAAAAAGGTAAAAAATTTTAAATAATGTGAGAAATAGAATGAATTTAAAGGTTTTTGTTTCAATGGAAAATGAAAAAATAATTAGTCACACTGTAAAAATTATCTTTTTTTGGGTTTCTTTGTTGAACGGAATTTTTTATCATTTTACATATAAAAAAATTGTAAGTAGATAATATTAAATATAACAAGTGATGTCGATCTGAAAAATATAACATCATTTTTAATATTTTTTCTAATATTTTTTATTGAGAAAAATAACCTTAATAAAATATTTTAAAATTATACCCTGTTGTCATAGAGTTTCGATCCCTACAGAATTTTTAATTTGTATATATTTATTATATAATTTTTTTTTGAGATTTTGTTGTTTTTCATCTTAAGGAGTATGAGTTACCAGAGATTCTTATTCAATTAAAATTTATTATAATTGAATTGTAAATAATATCAGTTTTACACCATTCTTATGAATAATAAAAATCTATTACAAATATTATTGAACAATAAATAATTTGATAATTAATAAAGAACTCCCGAAAATATTATCTCATTTTGAAGATTTTTTTAATTTATTTATCGAAGATAAAAAGAATAGAAAAGAAAAATAAAAATATTCCAGGATTTACTAATATCAATTTAGAATTTTCAAAAACGGTATTATTTTTTCATTTTTTAAATATCAAATTTTCGGTAATTGGTTTGTATTTATTAACTTAAATCATGGTTGATTTTTTTCTTTCCTTTTGAATCACTTCGAACACAAAATATACTAATTACATGTGTTATAAAATATATAATTCGGATTTTTATGAATAAATATATGATCTAAAATTTGTAAATAATGATCTTAAAAAGAAATATTTATAAGTAAAATTTATTATCTGCTACAAGAAAAAGATAACTTGAAACTTATTTGTTTGTTCAGATGATCTAATTATTTTTTAATGTAAATTTTCTAAAAAAATTATTTTTTTTTTTTTAAAGTTTTTTAAAATTATCAAAAAAAATTCTGATTTTAAATGATTAAAATATATTATCTTTTATGGTTTTTTTATGTCTACCTAGCACCCCAACATTACCTAAAATGTTTTTGTGAACACAACATACATTTATTTTATCTAGATATTTTATGTTCAATTTAAAATTTGTTCTATTTTTGGATTTGAATTTGGTACTAAGGTCTAATTTTGATTAGAAATTGATCTTTTATAAAAAAATATTATTGTAATGATATAAAAAAATAAGATTTTTTTCTAATATAAATTTTGAATATTTTTTCAAAAAATAATTGTTTAAATTTAAATTTTTAGACATCTTTTTGAGTAAAATTAATATTTAATTTTTTTTTTAATTTTTATGAATATTTAATTTTGTACTTTTTTACATTCTAGACATAAAATAACTAATATTATTTAATAAACGATCATATCTTTTTTTTCCAGATCCTATTTTTTTTTTTAGAAAATAAACTTTTTACAAAGATATTATTCAAAATTGTATAAGAGTAAAACTAAAAATTAAAAAAATTGTTTTATTGGTTTCAAATATTATATGATTATCTATGAATAATATATGAAAGTTATTATATATATATATATATATTAAAAATTTTTTGGGATAGATTCTTTTATCTTTTAAAATGATTTTATTGGTTAATTCTTTTATAATAAATGAAATTATTTTACAATTTGTTTTTTTTTGTTTGTTTTTTCAAGCATTTTCTATTGTTAAATTATTTTTTTATAAAATTCTTCATATTTTAACTCTTATTTTTTGATTCAAAGAAAGGAAATTTATTTCTCTCGTAATTTAATATTTGATTAATATTTTTATTTAAAAAAAATGAAATTTTTACTGTAATCTATTTATTTTTTTTTTTTTAATCATAAAATGAACAACTTGGCTTGATTTTTATTATTAAAAAATCAATATATTGTGTTTTAAATTATTATTATTGTAATAAAAATTCTTATTTAAAAAAAGTAAAAAAAGAATAAAAATCTTTAAAGAAAATCTAAAAAATGTATCTATTATTAATTATTAATTTTTTTTCTCAATAACCAAAATAATACAAAAACACAACCACATATCTCCGAAATGTTTTGGTTTTTTATTAGAAATCAAATCTGGATTAAAGATAAATAAGTAAATAAATATATTAGCTCAAGAAAATTATTTTAAATATATATATTTTAAAATTAGATTAAATTTAGGTAAATTATATGGGGGGGGGGGTACTTAGATTCATATATTCTATTTTGTTCAAGTATAAATAATTAGTAAATCTTTTTTATATTCCATATGAGAATAAAACTATAAAGTATTGGCAAAAAATTTGGACATTTTTTTCGATATTTCTTAAAAAATCCTCTTTGTTAGTATTTATATTTTTGCAAACCTGTAATATCCAAAATAAGTGAAATATTAATGCTGATTGAATCATGAAAACTCTGGTATTTATTTTCAAATATGACCATTGAAATATATCAAAAAACTGAAAAAAAAAAAATAAAACTTTTATGGTAAGCCCAATGTATCAATCAATTTCAATAAAAAATTGGAAATATCGAAACAATATAAACGATTTTTTATTAATAACATATTCTTAGAGGTTTTCATCACAATTAGAAGATTTCTCAAGGTTAATCCAATTGAGAAAATAATTTATTCGATCAAAAAGAAAAATATAATAAAATTTTTTGAGCCGATAAAATATCCGATAAATATCAAGATTGGAATTTTAGTATATTTTTATTATATAACTTTTTACTAAAAAATACATTGAATTCTTCTGTTGAATCAATAAATGATTTTTAATAATTGGAGGTTTTTGAATATAGCCAGTTTCACTTTTAAGACATATATTTTGAACTAAATTTAACAGGCTAAAAAATATTAAATTAAGACACATTATTTGGAATTTTTTTTTTCATAAAGTATTTTATAATAATCCGAATATTGTGCTTTAATTTAGAATTTTTTTGTTCCTTAATTTTCGTTGAAATTTTGTGCTTTAGAAGTGGAACTGTGTATATTAATATTTGAATTAAGTTTAATCAAGGGTTTTTAAAATCAATTTGTCCCACTTTTTGAGAAATAAACTAAATTTCAATATAATAGTAACATTTTTTTCTTAATTTTTTTTTTACTTTTTTTTATTTTATTTTTAGATTAAAAACAAATATTTCTAGTCTATAGAACTAAATATTAAACTATTAATTTTTTTATTATAATAGACAACTTCAATTTATAAAAATAATTAATTTTTCAAAATCTTGATTTTATATGGGTCAATGATTCTGAAATGGAAGTTACTTTCAAAGTCTTGTATTGGGAAAATGGTTTAAAAAGAAAACCAAAAATTAAAATAAATTGAATCAAAATTTTCAAATTTTAGTAAAAATAATATTTAAATTAATAATATTGATTTGCAAAATTACTTTTTTTTTGAATGAATGATATTCCAAATTACCAAACATATACACCTTGGTTAAAAATTTGTATAAGATAAAGAAAAAGAAAACGTTAAAATATTTTCAAATAGAATTATTTTTTAATTATTATGATGATATTAAGATTAATTTACCTGAAAAATGAAATATTTAATATATAAAAAATTTCCAATGAGTGTTTAATTATCGCTCTCTGATTGTGAATCTTCTTCATCTAAATCGATTTCAATTTCAGCGCCTCTTTGTGTTTTAGGGATCCACCCTTTTTTTTTCAAAAATAATTTCAAAACTTGTTGATTTTCATTTTCATCTGAATTTAATGAATATTTTTTTTTTGATGATCTTTTTGAATTTTTTTTCTTGGAATTATTTTTTGATTTCTTGGATTTATAATTTTTCTGAGATTTATTATTGGTATGGAAATCAGAACCAGAACCAGAACCAGAACCAGAATCATAACCAGAACCAGAACCAGAATCGAGGTCAAAATCTGAATTAGAATCTAAATAAAAATCAAATTTCGATTTCTGATCAGAATTAAATAAAATTGATTGTGGATTATTATTAAAAATTGCTATACCAATTGTTTCCATTTGTTTACAAAAATAATTCCAATATAAAACATCAATTGAGTTTCTACATAGCAAGTATTGGATATAAATTTGATGGTTATTAAGCGACATTGAATTTAAAATTTCTTTTTCCGTTTTCAATATTAAATTTATATTCTTTGGGATTTCTGAAAATATAATTAAAGATGGATGGTTTAAAACAATTTTTTCATAGCAGTCAACCTTTAAGCTAATCAGTGCAATGTTACAGCTACCGCTTTGAGATTTAAACTTTTTTATCAATAAATTAATAAAGTTTTCGTCAAGGTTTGGGACAATTTTTATGAATTCAAATTGTCTTTCATGAATTCTATTTGCGATATCATCAATCATTTTTTCATTTTCTGCAAAAATTATTAATTTTTTGAAGTCATTTCCCTGGGTTAAAGAAATTGAAGAAATCACGTCAAGGATATATGACATTATAATTTTTTTTTTGTATACTATACTTGAATTATACAGATCATTTAAATATTTTACTTTTTTTTCTTTTAATTTTTTCAAATTATGTTTTATTTGTTTTTTTGATATTTTCATTTTTTAAATTATCTTGTTTTTTTTTGATTTTTTTTGTATTTTTTTAATTTTTTTGTTGTGCAATAAATAATTGTTCAACATTTTTTTCATATTTTGATCATTTTCGTCTTCAAAAATAATTTGTTCTCTTTTGGGTAGATCCCTAATTGTTTCCGTCGTCTTTGAATTGTTTATTATTTTGTTATTGATGGAATATCCAGATTCCTTAAGCACTAAAGTACTGTTGCTATTACCACTATTGCTACTACTATCATTACTATTACTACTATTTTTATTATTATTCCCGCCATCGCAACTACTACTATTACTATAAATTTTTACACCAATTTTTTCCAGTATCATTAATAATTCGTTTTGGTTATTACAATGGCTAGATTCTGATTGATATCTCTTGGAAAATTCTTTTTTAGATTCAAATATTGTTGGTTGAAGTAATTGCAATTGGTGAAAAAAATCTAAAGGTTTATTAATATTAAACATTTGGTTTAAAATAATCAATTGCTTTGTATTTTGTAATAATTTTTTGATTCTTTGAAATTTTATTGAATTAATATCATTTAATTGATAGCTTGTATCCAATATGGATACGCCAAATATTTTTCCATTTAATTGTTCGTTTATTTCAATATTTTCTTCAAAATCTTCAAAAGTTATAATTGTGACAATATTTTGATCTTTTCTTTGTTTTTTTATTTTTTCTTTATAATTAAATTTTGTATTTGAATTTGACTTTGATAAAGGTGATGAAAATGAAGATGATAATAAAGAAGAAGATAATGATGATGATGATGGTGATGAAGATAATGATAATGTTGATGAAAATATTTTAACTTTTTCATTTTTATTTAAATCTAATAAATTTTTGCATTTTTCAAACCAATCTCTCCGAAGGTATCGTTTACAAATAATTAATAAAGGCCAATTTGTTTGATAATGACTTGCGAGGGAAAGTCCCTGTATCGTGTTGTGGCCGAGTAAACAATTAAATAGGTATGTTTTTGGATCATCTTTTTTAGTAATTGATAAATCATAAACCCATTTCGCATCATTTTTTGGATATATTTTTTTTTTAATTTTAATAATATTAATTAATGAAAAATATTTATTAACAGTATTTTCGATTTGAATTTGATATCTTTTAAATCCTTGAACTTTAAAAATTATAATTTTACCAATTTTATTAGGAAATTTTGAAATTTGGTAACATATGGAATTTGCAATTTTTTTATTATAAATTGGTATAGAATTATACGATTTTTTTAAAAAAAATGATTTTAAAAAAATTTTAATCATTTGAATTGGCCAATTTTCAATAAAATTTAAAATGTTTATCAATGATTGATTTATATTAATCCTTATTTGTATATTGGATTTCTTTTTTTCAATTATTTTATATTGTATTGAATAAAGGCTTAAGAGTTTTTTAAAATTGTTATTAATATTTTTGATTTTTGTTAAATTTAATAAAAAATAATGTTCAGTTTTTTCTTTGACTTTTTTATCTTCTTTTCTATTGTTTTTAAAGTTTGTTAAAGTTGAAAAAAAGTTTCCAAATTTTTTTGCTATTTCTTTATTAAAAAAATTTATTGAATTACATAAATCCATTGGTGAAGAAAACATTAATGTATGTTTCTTTAAATCTAATTCATGTGCCGCGATCCATCCTTCTTGTAAAGTGAATAACTTATGATTTGGTGCGACTGAATGGCTAAGTCCATTGGAAGTGGTAAATTTAATAATTATAGAAACCTTTTCACGATAAATTTTCCCAACTTTGACAATTTTTAAATAATTGTTATTTCTTGTTTTATTCCCATTATTTGTTTGAATATATGGGTTCACTGTGTATATATTTAATAAAGATTTTGATTTTAAATCATACCATTCACTTACATTTTTGCCAATTTCAATTTTTTTTGATTTTAGATCTGCAAATCGTTTATAAATATCTTTAATTAATAAAATACCAAAATTTTGAGTAATGACTCTAGTGTTGGATGTAACACATTTACCAAAAATCTGATTATTAGTCAACATAATTCTTCCCTGATGTTTTTTGCTATATTCGATAATATCTTTATCAAGGGGGCCCAGCCTTTTTTCTAATTTTGAATGTGGCTTGCTTTTCATTACATTAGAGAAATCATTGTTATTATCATTCGTGTGTTCTATTTTTATTTGGATTGTGTTTTCAGTAGCTTTATTTCCTGTGTTGCTGATGTTGCTGTTGCTGTTGTTATTACTGTTGTTACTGTTAGTGGTGATTGCATTTTCACCATTTTTGGGATAATTATCATTATTCAAACAAATCAAAACCCATTTAGGTAGTTCATTAACTAGAATGTTAAAACGCTTGAGGTTATTCAGTTTGTCAATAACGTTATAATACATTTCTAAAGGGAAAACAAAGGTTTGAATTTTTTCATTAAATTCCCAATTATTAATTTCTTGATAAACTTTGCAAACTTCAAAGATATCTGGCTTTGTAACATAAAAATGTGTATCATCCAACAATTTAAATTCGATTTCAATAGAAATATTATCCTTATGATATTGCTCGGTCAATCTAAATTGAATAGTTTTGTTAAATAAATTCGGTAAATGTTTTTCAATTATGATTTGATTAGGATCCTTTTCCTTTTCTTTTTCCTTTTCTTTTTCCTTTTCTTTTTCCTTTTCCTTTTCCTTTTCCATTTCTATTCCACTTTCTCTTTCCTTCCATTTCACGTTCCCTTTTTTCTTCTTCTTGTGTTGTTGATTGGTTTTATTTAAATTCTTTTTCTTATTCCTTTTACTTTTTTTTATTGATCTTTTTTGTTTTCTTTTCAATTTTGATTTTGTTTTTTTAGATTCAAATAGTACTTTTACAGGATTATTTTTTTGTTTATGAAAGAATAGTCCATCAATTTTATTTTTATTTTTAATCTGATTAATTTCAAGTTTTTCTGTGAACAGTTTTTGGTTATTTTTTAATGTTTCTATTACATTTTGTGTTTCCTTATTGTTATAAAAAAATAATTTTGATCGCAATTTGTTTTTTTTTTTAAGCTCGTGTGTTTTTTTTTTTTTATCAAAATTTTTTTGACCCATTTGCCGAAACTGCAATTGTAATTGGTGATGAGTTTGTTTGTTTGTTTGTTTGTTTTTTCTTTTTTTTTGTAATTTTGATCTTTCTTTTGATTGGAGAGTGGACATAATAGGATCAATGCTTTGGCTGGAAACTGAATGTTTTGAATTATTCAAGGATTTATGAAAACTCTTTCTTGAATTGGTCGCACTGTTTTGGTGTTCTTGGAGTTCTAATTCTAATTCATTTTTTTGAAGGATCAAGTTTGATAATAATATCTTATTCGATTTATGTCGAGGTTTTTGTGTTTTTTTATTTTTTTTAAATTTTTTTTTTTTAAATTGATCTGTTTGGCACAAGGATAATGTTGGATCAATTAATATTCTTTTTCTTTGGTTCGATAGATTTTGTTCCTTTGACTTGAAGAATGAGATTGAATTTCTTCTATTTTTGTAGGAGTGGAGATTCTTTGGTCTCAATTTTGATTTTGACTTTGGCTTTTTTTCAGAACTGAAGCCATCACCCCTGATCCGAAATTTTGATCGCGTAATTGAAATAGTTTGAATTTGTGGTTTTGTTTTCTTTGAAATGGACTTAAAAGTTAATGGCTGTTGGTAATTTTCATTTAAATTAAGTACAGAGCTGTTTTTTGATGGTGTGGTTGCTGTGGTTGTTTTTGTTGTTGACGTTGTTCTTGTTATTGTTCTTGTTGGTGAAATTTTTGAGGTTATGTTTTTAATAGTTTTTGGGCTTTGTTGCGATCTTGATCCTGACCCAATTAAAGACTTCCTCAGCCTCAGTGCTGAAACGGTGGGGGTAAGGTGATCGTCTTCTTCAATTATTGGGTAATTGCTGCTTGGTGCTGATAAGAAGGGTAACGTCCTTGATTGCCGCAATTGGCCCACGTATTGCATTTTGCCTCTTGTGTTTTTTATTGTAGTCAGGCTCGTTTCTTTCATTTTGGTTATATTTCCCAGTGGTGTTGTCATCTCAATTTTTGGAAGTAACAACAATTGTTTGAATTTTAACGTACTACAAAATGGTTGACTAAATTCAAGTAATAATTGGAAAATATTTGAAAAAGAAAAAATGAAATAATTCTTAATTCTTTTTGAAATTTTGGTTTTTTAAGGTGAAGTTACTTTTCTGAAATTTTGATCAAAAAAACAACAACTTGGGCAATGTTAATAAGAGTTTCCGTGCAGTTTTCTTTCATGGATTTTTAAAAAAACAAATTGATCAATTAGAATTTTGTAGAAAAAGTTAATTGAAATGATTTTTTTTAAATATTATTAATTATGTTTTGTATTTGAAAAAGTTTATTTAAGAATTAATTTTATAAAAAAAAACAATGGACACAAATACAATATAGTTTGTACTTGAATTAATCTTGACTTAAGTTTGTAAATGTGTAATTCTAAATAGCTTTGAAAGGTTAGTTATTCAAGGGGTTTTGTTTGACTGAAAAAAAAAGGGAAAGGGTAGAATATGAGAAGAATAAGAATTTGGACTTGAAAGTGGATAACTTAATGTTTAATTAATAATAACAAATGAGGATTATTTCTCTTTTGAAAAAAATCAAAAAAAGTCTTTTTTTTTTTCGAATAACTTTTTTAAAACAAGAATATTTTACTTTATCGTGGGGGTTGTTATTTGATAGAAAGAATAAAGAAAAGAGAAAAATTAGTCCATAAATGATTGTTATTATCATAGATGTGGTTTTAATTAAATAATATTGTAACATAGTGGATATTATATGGTGATATAATGTTTGAACGGTACAATAAAAACCTATTATAAATGTTATTTAAAAGTTATTCAGTGTTAGCTAAAACCTCTTATTATTCCCATGGACCAATAACTTGAAATTTTTGATTTTAAATCAAATAAAACAATATATACTCCTATTCTAGTTTAATGATGTTTTTTTATTGATTTTTTAAAATACAAAAAATAAGAAGTATACTAACCGTAAAAATAAAACCAATATTTTAAAGATTATTAAATAATAAATCCTTTGGATTGTTACGTATGGAATCGATTAAAAAATAATCATTTTGGAATTGTTTTTATTTTGAATTACTTTTCCAATCCTCAAAATAATAACCAAAATAATGCCTATTTCGGTATTTATTAATTAATATTTAAAACTTCGAAGGGGGTACTATTTTTTCATTGTTTTTCATCTCGGGATTTCAGTAATAATTATTAATGATTTATAATCTCAAATATTGTTGGTACTATTTTCTTTTTATAAAAAGAATTGTATCCTCAATATATTTTTAATTATGAAAAAAAAAATTATAATGATAATTTTCAGAAACAATATTATTTTATTACATTTAAAATCCTTTGGAATTACTGAGGAAGGCTAAATGAACAAAAATGAATTTTTAATTGTACTCTTTACTTAAAATATAATAGCGTTTTATGATGAAATATTAAAATCTACTAATTCAAACAAATATTCATCATCTTTAGATAACGTGAATTTATCAAGTTTGGCCTTAAATATCCCTTTTACCCAAATTGGATAAATAAATCTTCCAAAAAAGATATTTTTTCCCAAAAGGTGTTGATTTTCTATTTAATGTTTAATAATCAAAACTTCAAAATAACTACATATTAAGATTTTTAAAACAATTTAAATTCCTGATACTCCAGATAGCATACCTTAATTTAAAATAATTGTTCCTTTTTGGTCTTCACAGGCAATAACTAACTTGAACTGGAATATAATCTAATAAAAAAAAAATAATATTTTTACAAAAAGTACAATTAAAATTCATACTGTGTGTTATTAGTCTTGCAAAGAAATTTGAAGGCTCAAAAAGCAATGAAATAATATTTTTTCTGAAAATTGGATTGATAGTGACTTTGGTTTTTTGAATGTAAGATTTGTTCATAAAATTTTACTTTGATTAAAATCATTTAATTACTAGTTCCTATTTAAAAAACCAGAACAAATTTTGAGTGTACTAATTTTTTTTAATTACCCAACTTTTTTTCACAATGGTATTTTGAAATTGTGTTTTATTTTTTTCATTTTTTATCATTCAGATTCAGGTAATTATTTTTTGTTATTTGAATTTTGTAAATCAAAAGAAGTTCAATTTCACAATTCAGTTTTTGGTGATAATCACTCCTTGGGTTAGAGGAAAATCCAGGGTATTTGACTGTACCCTAAAAAAGAATGAAACTTTAAAATATTCTGAACTGATTGAAGAACAATAAATCGGAAAAAATTTTCATTTCCTTTTTTTTTTCTCTTGTACAAAAGAAGAAATTCTGAAGAAATAGGTTGTAATCTAAGCTGTCTATTTAAGGGGGCTGCTTTTTATGAAGTATGGTGGGTGAACCTTGAGAATACTGATCAAAACAATAAATTCGAAATTGCAAACTGTTACAATTAAATCACATTTCAATTTCAAATACTTTTACAAAGAATTGTTTTGAAAGTAAAGTTTGAGACTTAAGGGTTAATGTTCTTCAAGAATTCTTAATTTACATCACACAATATCTTTTTATCTTTGTTAAAAGTTTGTGACGATCCTTTAACCACAGATTAAAAGAAATAATTTTTTCACAAAAAAAGGTATAAGTTATTTTTTGATCTTTGAGAATACCTCACTTACCAAACAATTGGAAGTATCCCTAAGAAAGTATACTATCAAACATCTTTTCTTTTAATCCTCATTTCCGTTTCACCTTCAAGAAAAGGAGAAATTGTGTAAAATATTTTTCAATTTCTGTTTTATCTTAAAATTTTTCATATTTTTCAAACTTTTGGAAAGATTGATTATAAATAAAACTCTTTGAATTTTGTTCTTTTTTTGTTTAAATAAATAACTACATTTTAAAAAGGTGAAAATTTTTGAATTAATCAGATTTAACGTTTTCACTTTTTCCTGATAGACAAATTAAATAGAATTAGTTCTAAAATAACATTATTTAACTTACTTTTAGAAAAATAAACTTTTCAACCCGTTTATTTTTCATTTTTTTTTTTTTTTCATACAAAACAAAATTTCAAAATGTTTTCACTTTCAAGAACACTTCCTCAATCATTTAAATTTAGTCGTGGTATCATCTCACGATCTTTTTTAGTTTCTAAAACTTTAGATTCCAAAGTAAACGATCTTGCTAATAAATATCTTCCTTTAGCAAAGTAAGTATTTTTCCAAACAAAAAAAAAACAAAAAATAAAAAAGCAATAAAACAAAAAAAAAAAAAAAAAATGTTTTGTTTTTGACTGTTTTTTTTGTTTTGCACTATTTTCGATTTTTTTGATATTTTTTGATATATTCAAACTTTGTTCTGAATTTTTGTTCTAAATTTCTCTCTTTTTATCATTTCAAAACCAAATAAAAAAAAAAATAAAAAACAAAACCAAAATCAAATAGAGAAATCTTAAAAGAAGCAATTAGAATCCCTGCCGATTACACAAAAACAGATCCAAAATGCGGAACTTCAAACCACGAAGGTCCAAGATTAGAATATTTGAAAAACCAAATTATCAAGCACAAGGCTGTCTCTAAGCCAGGTGATGTCTGGACAGACGATTTTGGAAATTTGTGCTGGAAGGTCACAAACCCAAACGATGGAATTTCACCCGATTTCAAGAAGGTTATCTACTTTGATGGCCACACAGACACAGTCAACCCATTACGAGAAGAGTGGACGAAGAAGTTAGGAACTGGTGTTGATTGCTTTAATGGTCTCACAAACAAAAACGATGTCTCGATCGAGGCACTCATTTCCGAATTGGGAAGCGTACCACCAAAATCGGACTGGGAAAAGCACATCTTGTTTGGACGAGGCTCAACCGATCAATTAGGCGGCGTCATTTCACAGATCATTGCCACCAAGATCATGCTTGAACTCAAGGACGAGGGCTTGTTAGACGGCGTGTCGATCAAAAGCATTGGAACCATCCAAGAAGAAGACAACGACGGCGCAGGCCCACTCTTTGCGATTAGAAACGATTGCAAGAACGCCAAGCCAAGAGAAATCCCAGATGTGATCATCTTCACCGAGGGAACTGGTGACATTCATAAGGGAAGACTTGGTATCTACAGAGGCCAACGTGGAAGAATGCAAATCGAAGTTGAGGTAACTGGAAGATCCAGCCACGGATCCATGCCATGGGCAGGGCTCAACCCTGTAGAACACGGCTCACTCATCATTAAGGAGGCTGCTGAAAGATATGAAAAACTTGAAGGATTCAAAACTGACGAATTCCTTGGCGCCGGCTCAAGAACATGCTCCTGGGGTAAAATCGATACGCCCTCGGATTGCGCAGTCCCAGAAAAGTTCACCTTTAGATTCGATCGAAGAATTACCGTCGGCGAGGATCCTTTGGACTGTGTCGCAGACATTGAGAACATGGCATCTGTTGAAAAGTGTAGAAAGGCAGGCTTAAACGTAAAGGTCAGAATCCCAAAATACACTGAAAAAACCTGGAAGGGCTACCAATGTAATAACGACCAAACATACATGAGTTGGGTAACACCCACAGAACACATCGCCCTCAAATCTGCCGTCGATACCTATAAAAAAGTTGTCACCCCCTTCATCGAAAAAAAAACAAACCAAACAGTCGGCGAATCAATCCCAGAAGAGCCACGTGTTGACAGATGGATCTTCAGTACAGACGGTGTCGGTGTCCCAGTCCCAGAAAATTATCTCGGCTTTGATGTTCCAGAAAGAAAAAATTGGATACATAATGGTGGTTTTAAATGGCCAGCAATGTTCGGATTTGGCGCAGGGTGCGAACAATTCGCTCACAAAATCGGTGAATACGTAGACCTTAGAGAACTTAAATTCGCTATTTCAATGTTGGCTCGTTTCCCTTCAAGATTCGCTGAAATCGATAAAGATCAAAAATAATTTGATTTGTTTTTTTTTTTTAGTTTTTGTTGCAATCATTATACCCTTATTCATTCAACAATTTTTCTTCTTCTTTCTTTCTTTATATTATAAGTATTTTTATTTATTTTTTTAATATGATAAAAATTAGAATTTTATCGTTTTAGTAACAATATTATAGGCTTGTTATTTTTTTAATTTTATTTAATTTGATTTTTGTTTTTTAATTTTATTTTTTTGTACAGAGCGAAATTTTATTTTTTTTGGAGTTTCAGGAATTTTCATTTTAGACTATCTTGTTAATTTGAGAATTTTCGTTATTACAGCCATACCAACAACCCTACAGTGAATATTTATATGGCACAGAAAACGATTGTTTATTATAAAATTTTAGTATATATGATAAACTTTAAAATTGGTGATGAAAGTTTATGTTAAACTTTTTTTTATTTTGTTATTGGGGGTAATTAACGAAAATTTATTATAATAAAATGTTAAGAAATAAACAGTAAAATTTTATTATCGAAGAAAATAAATTTAGGTTATCTAATTTTGTAGATTTTTAACATTTGACAAAGAAATTCTAAAAATAAAAAATTAGAATTTTATGTATCTCCAATTCTAAAATTGTATAAATCTCAGGTTTAAAAAATTGAAAAGTAATAATTAAAATAAAAACGTTCAAGTTTCAATGATTTTTTTTCTTTTGGAATACACTTTTAGTTGTTATTTAGTTTTAAAAAAAATAAATATCTGTTATATTGGAAAAGAAATTGTAAAATTTTAAATTTTCAGATGATGAGAATTCGATTCTCAATTACATTCAAGACAACTTTATAGTAGATTTACAAATTCGATATTATATTGAGTTTTACAGTAGGGTCGGAATTGTTATACCCATGATTGTCAAAACGAGGAAAATCAGTAACACACCTTGATAATAATGATTAAACCACTGCCGTTCCAACTACAAAGTGTGGATATTTATAAGACATAGATGATTATTTTCTATTATAAAATTTTTGTATATATGATAAGACCATCAAATAAGTGATGAAAGTTTATGTTAAACTTGTTTTTATTTAGTTATTGAGGGTAATTAAAGAAAATTTATTATAATAAAATGTTAAGAAATAAACAGTAAAATTTTATAATTGAAGAAAATAAATTTAGGTTATCTATTTGTGGATTATGAACATTTTTAAACAAATTGATATCAATACTTACAATTATATGTATCTTCAATTCCCAAAATTGAATAAACATCAGGTTTAAACAACTGGAAAGTAATAATTAAAATAGAAACGTTCAAGTTTCCATGATTTCTTTTCTTTATGAAATACAATTTTAGTTGTTGTTTTTTACAAAAAAAAAAAAATTCTAATATATTGTTACCGAAATTCAAATTTTTCTCTAATGATATGATAGAAATTGGATTTTCTACCCCCCCCCTAAAAAAACAATTTTAGAAGATACATTAAATATTTATATATTATTGATTATCACAATGGTGTTGGAAAGGATGTATATTTATCTTAATATGTAGATTTATCATAATTTTACCCTTTTTAATTGGCCTTAAATATTATCTATACATAATAAAAAAGTAGATCATTTAAAAAATTCAAGATAAACTAAATATATTAGAAAAAATGGCACGTTTTTTTTTATTTCAATTTTTCTCTTATTAATTAATTCAATTTTCAGTAATACTATTCAAATATTAGTAATAGACATTTACATCAAATTACTTCAGACGGAAAGTTTTCACATTAAACAAGAAACAACTATTTAATCAGCAATTACACAATTATTATCGGTTGTAAGTTTTTTAAAAAAATATATTAAAAATTTAAAATAAAATTGGAAAAAGAATTACTCAGAAAAATTACAAATTAATTTATTTTTTTTTTTTACTCTTGATAGAATTTATTCTTTAATGAATACACTATACAGTCCTTTTAAATTTGTTAGATAATAAAAAAAAGTTTCTTTTTAAATAAAAACCATTTGAATATAGAAATTTTAAAAGCAAAAAGAACCGTAAAGATATATTCTGTATTAATAACCCATTTTCAAAATAAAATCAATACAATTCTTAAAAATAAAGAGAAAAAACAATATATTGATTCCAATACAAAATATTTTTTATTTTTATTTTTTTTTTTTTTTGTGAATTTTTAAGAAAAAAATATTATGTTATAAATAACAACTGCTAATATCCGAAAGAGTAGAATTTTTGATTAACCCAAAAAAATTATATATTTTGACTATAATTACTCCCCCCCCCCCCCATTATTTTTTTTGAATTATTTTCTATTGCTTGAACTGTGTTTTAGAAAATTATTCATATTAAACTTGTTTTTTTTACCAAACTAAATAAATATCAATTTTCTCTTAATTCAAAATAAATTAAAATTATATCTGATAAAAAATAATGAAAATTTAACAGCTTTGCTGTTCTTTTTTTTTATACTGTATTCTTTTTTTCATAAAATTAACCAAATTAGTAAACGATATTATTAATAATTTAATACATTGAGATTTGAATTACTAGAATAACAATTAAATGTATTATTTCATAATAATAAATACAACAAAAAACATTTTAAAAAAAAATATTGTAAATTCTTCATTATTTTTTTTTCCAAATTAAAAATGAAAACAATCTCATTGGTCAAGAATAAATTGAAAATTTTATTAAAAATTAATTAAATTTTATTAAAAATTAATTAAATTTTTATTAATACAAAATTTAAATAAATCTAATTTCACTCAAAGATAACCAAAAAAAAGGAAAAATTCGCTTTTTTTTTTTATTTAAATCAACCAAACCAAGATTGTTTAGAAATAAGAGCAATAATAACATTCGGATTAGAGTTGGGATTCACAAACGAAGTAGCAAAAAAAACCCAAAATTTCAAAAAAAAAAATGTTAAAAAGATTTTTGGGTCACTTTCATTCGAACGCCTCGTGCAAAATTTCACAATTTCTTTCGGATATTAAAATTGTTGACTATAAAATTTTTTGACTATAAGTGTATAAATTTTTAAAGGAATTACAAAACCTCAATTTTCTTAATGTTAATTTGGAGTTTCAAAGGATTTTTTTTTTCAAATTTACTTTAAAAATAAAAAAAAAAAAAAAAAAATGGAAAAAGCAAAATATAAAAAAAAGAAATTGATCAAAATGAAAAACAAAAGATTAGATTTAAAAATTGAAAATTTATTTTGAGAAGAATAATGAATTAAACTCATAGAATATTCTATTTCTTCAATAAAACTGGGCCCCTTTGACTGAAAAAGGGTTTATATAAGTATTGTATTGAAGGTATAAGTTCTAGCAAGAAAATATTACATATCTCCACTCATCTCCCAAATCGTGGAAATATGACAATTATTTTTATTTAGGTGTTAGAAATATTGCCAAAAATGCTCGAAAATTTTTTAACCACTTAAAAACACTTTTGAAGCACTTTTAAGTAATAATATGTTCATATATAAATATTTATTGTACAATATGAATTTTACTTTCAGAAAAAATAATTTTTTTTGAATTTGTTATGCTTAAACCCTCTAACATTTTTTTTTTTTTTTTTTTTTTTTTTGGTTGCTTTTGAGTATTTTTGAGTATGTTAGGTTCGGGTACTTCTTAGGGAAAGTACGAGTGTATATCAGTTTAGGTTTAGTTTGGTAAGAATTGGCTTGGGTTACCTTGTGTAGGGCAAGGTGGTCTACAAGATTAGATATTACTTGATTATTTTTTTTTAGATTGTATTAAAGATAGAAAAATTCTTCTCAAAAATTATGAGTAAGGATACACGATTAGAAATCATATTTACAAAAAATTTTCTCTCCTTTAGTTAATATCATTTAGAAATGATCATAAATGTAGCATGCATCTAAGATACCAATTCCTTTCACACAAAATAGGTTGAATACTATTCCCCAAAATTTAAAATTTTTTCACAAGTTGTATTTTTTAGAAAAAAAATTTTTTTTCCATAATAAAATTCCAAATTTTACTTTTTAAACTGAGTATATTGGTTGTCGAGTTTCTGAGAAGTTGGCCAATAAGTATTTTTAAGTGGTTAAAAAATTTTTGAGTATTTTCGATTTTCGGGTATTTTCTGGAACATTTGATAGATCCCAGGAAATTTTCAAAAACACAGTAATTCCATTTTTCTGATCAAATGAAAATATTAGTTAAAAGCCAAAAATCTACTCTCATTATACAGACAAATAATCCAACCGTAGAGCAACTTATAACCATTCCAATTGTAATATTGGTTAAATATTCCAAAATCTATCAATTTTAACTCTTTGGTGAATTTAGAAATCAAAAAAACAACAAAATGTTGTGAAATTTATTGAGAACATGACTGAAAATTGAAATCTACTTTTGATTTCCGCTTTAGATAAATTCCAAATTTATTAGGAATAATCTACACAAGAATTATTTTGTTGTTGCATTTCTGAAATAAGAGATTTATTTACTTTATATCTTTCTTTAAATAATTTTTTCAAAATTTTAAATTTCTATTGAGAAATTTTACGGATTTATTTTTTTACAACATGGTTTTTATAATTTCATGTAAATTCGCAATAATCAAACACTTCCCTCAAATTAAAATTCTTTCAAATATTTTAAAATTATCAAAATGATTTTTATTTTAAAATTTAAAATCAAAAGTGTATATTCATCTTCAGTCAGGTTCTCAATTAATTTTACAACATTTTGTTGTTTTTTTGATTTCTGAATTCACCAAAGAGTTAAAATTGATAGATTTTGGAATATTTAACCAATATTACAATTAGAATGGTTATAAGTTGCTCTGTGGTTGGATTATTTGCCTGTAAAATGAAAGTAGATTTTTGACTTTTTACCAATATTTACAATTGATCAGAAAAATGGAATTACCAGGTTTTTGAAAATTTCCAGGTTTTAGGTTTGACAGTTATCGAACAGATAAAGAATTTTAAAGATAAATATGGATTTTTAATTTTTTTTTTTTTTTATAAAATGAACAAAAGAGACAAATCTCACTAATATTTTACTGATTCGGCTCAAATGGGGAAAATATTTGCTATATTTTTACGAATATGATTAATTTAAATTGTCTGAAAACAGGTCGATAAAGAGATATAAGTTTATTTTATAATTTGTGATATTTTTTAAAATATTAAACTAAATTCAGAAAGAAATCAAAATAAATTGCCTTCTGCATGGATTATTTCATTAATATTAATAAGTGAAATAAAACGCACTTTTTTAGATTTTATAGCAAATTGTTTTAATACTGATGTGTGGTTGATCATTCTAGAAAGAGGAGAATTTAAAGGTTCATTTTGTATTTGTAAAATACATTTTGAAATCTGAAAGTAAAGATCATCTTTCCTTTCTTTGTTTGATAGTGACATTGGTGTTACTTTCTCATTTTTTGACAAAGAATTCTTGAAAATTAATGACAAAATTTTTCGTAATTCAAAATCAACTTTTTTATGATTTTTTTCAGAATATTGATATAATTCTGTTCCTTTTGATAATAATGAATTAATATCATGCCCAGTTTTTAACATTTTTAAAAAAATTTGTTTTTGTAATTGGAATTCAATTTCAGGGTTTTTTAAAAGCAAATTTGGATAATGCTCTCCAATAGTATTCTTTGCCTGGATAATTTCACCATTTTGAATTATCTTTTTGATTTTTTTTCTAATTTTAATTTCATTAATAATTTGATGAATGGGTTTATTACCATTTGGATAATTTGTGATTAACTTTTTTTTATTTTGTTCATTATTTTCTTTTTTTACTGTTTCCTTTTCCTTTTCCTTTTCCTTTTCCATGTCGTTTCCCTTTTCAATTCCCCTTTCCATCCCCTTTCCATTTCCTTTTCCCTTTTCATTACCTTTTCCCTGTTCTTTTCGGCTTTCTTCATCATTTTTTTTGATTATTTGTTGACTTTTCTCGGGATTGTATCCCTGCCATCTTGTTTTCAACTTTTGATCTTCATTTTTTAACCCCGAACAAAATTGATTTTTTTCTTTTAAAAGCAAAACGTACGTTTTATAATTTGCTTTAAATTTTAAATGGCTTAGAACTAAATCAAACAGTAAATTTTTCTTTATTTGCATTTTGTTTATTCTTTCGAAATATTCTTTTTTTTCTGTCAAGAAATACGCGTCAATATCAAAAAGAAATGGACTGTCTCCAAAATTGGTCGAAACGCTGTTTGTAGGAGAACGCATCCCTAAAATTGGGTATGGTATTTTTTTTTTAAATTCAACACCTTGAACAATTTTCAGCTTTTCTCCATTTTTGACAAAAAACAATTGCTGTTTTAAGAGGTTATAACATACACCGATCTTGTCGCCTGTTGTATAACCTTCAGACAAATACTGATAGCCAGACGAAGAAGAAAAAAATACCTTTCCGTCGTCACTATGAAAAGCTGTGTTGAATCAAAATATGAAGAAAATTGAGAAACAAAATAGTTTTGTAACAAGTTTTTTTAAAAATTTAAAAGATTTCAATTTATCCAAAGAAAGAAAAAAAAAAAAAAAAAACATTTTAAAAGGTTGTGCGAAAAAAAAGGAAACACAAACCAATAGAATAGTGATCCCACCCAGGTAATTTGCTTAAATCGTAAGCCTTTGGTGCCAAACCGACAGCAATAATTCCTTCACTTGTCCTACGTATGATCTCAATTTCAAAGTAATAAATTGCACAATGTTGTGGTATTGGCACATTTGCAAGTACACTTGAATAAACGTTCTCACCGATCTCAGGTCCTGTACAAATGACTGTTTGTCCTTTTTTAAACAATTGGCAATGCTCCCCTCTCAATTTTGAACTCCACCTTGTTGGGAATTGTTGTCGATTCAATTTACTAAACAAATCATTTTTAAAAAAAGAAATATAATTCATTTCGCCTTTTGGGTTTTTTTTTTGATCAAAATAACTCTTTCTTTCTTTTTCGTTCTTTTGTCTTTTCCAAAGACTAAAATAAAAAAAGAAAAGATGGAATGAAAAAAAAATAAAACAAAAAAATGATCTCTATTGATTAAGGAAATAAAACATAGAATCATAATATTCCAACAAAACGTGTGTAACCTATTTTAAATTCAGAAAAGTCCATAGTTTTGATGTGAATTAGAAGTTAAATTTCAATTTTAATGCATTAAAAAAAATATCTGGTTGAAAAGAAACTTCTACAAGATTTTTAATTGTTAAGGGATTAACCTCTACTAGAGATTACTATCTAATTAAAGTATTTTGGAGTAGGGTGTTAATGGTATTCATACATCATGGCTTACATGAGTTCTACATGGTTGAAATATCTCTAAAAAATATTATGAAAATCATAATAATTTATCCCATCAATAAAAAATGATTTTTTATCAGTAGAAATCCCTACAATTTCATAAAAAAATCTACATTTTGAGAGAAATTTAACGGTTGGGGTATCAATTTTCAGACTCTCCCAAAGTTGTAAAATATTCAACTTAGATACGTTTAAAAATGTAGATTCGTTGCTAAACAAATTTGATTTTTTTTATAAATTCAATAATTACCCTTTGATTCTTTTGGAAAATTATTCATGTGAATATTGGAAATATACTGATACTAGAGTTATCTTTAGAAAAAGGAAATAAAACAAAGTAAAGATTTTCTTGATTTCTTATATTTATGATTATTATTGAATAAATTTATGAAATTAAAAAATTAAAAAAATAGTTACTTTTGGAAGTTCTAAATACCATTTTTAAAAATACTGGCGTACTTTTAGTTTGAGTTTTCAAATTTTAGATTTTGAAGAGGAATTTTAAAAAAAATTTCTAAAAATGAAACTTTTTAATAGTGATCATTAGTAAAAAATGTAATTTTTTATTGTGTTATAAGATTTAGAATAGATTTTTTAGAAACGCGTGAAACTATTTGAGTATTGGTTTACAAATAACATTTACACCAAATTCCAACATACTTTGGTTATGCATCAATCTATGTTAAAGTTAATTTTTGAAAACTGGATATTATTAATTTTTTTTTTTAAACCCATTGAAAAACAGTTTCAGAATCAATTCCCAGAGGAAAAGTTTCATCAAAAACATTTATTAACAAAACTAATATTAATCAAAAAGATCAGGCAAATCATTATGAATTATCCAGAATATAGATCAATATTTTTGATCAAAATTTCTGTTTATTATAAAAAAAATTCAACAAAAAACCCATTTGCAGATTTGTATAATGATAATCATCGGTAAATTATTTTAAAATAATGTTTATAATGATTGTTTAAAAAATATAATCATAATTTTTACCTTAATATCCTTTTATTTTATTAAAAATATTAGCACCCTAAAATTAAAAATTTTCTCGTTTTTTTCAAAATATTTCGATGTTTATAAAACCTTTTCTCCTTTAGAACTTCAAGATTTGACTTCACGATAATTAAATATTTTTTCTAAAAAAATTTTGTAAATTTGTTAATTTTTTTCATTTTAATATCTTCAATTATAATAAATTCAATTCGTTATTAAAAGATTATTGATCAAAAAAAATTTTATAGATTTTTTGCAATTTAAGTTGAATAATCCTATTTTCATGACTCTAGTCTGATTTTTTTAAATTTAATAGTAAAATAATAATTTTTTGACCCTTAAGAGGTTATTTCATTATCTTTTAAAACTATTTTAAATCTGATAAATATCTTTCAAATAAATAAAATAATTATTTTGACTATTTAAGGTTTATTTTATTATTTGAAATTGAAAAAAATATTTTTCTTTAATATTCTGTTAGATTGTCCAGATTTTAAAAGATTTGAGTAAAATCAAAGATTTTCCTCTACAGCCAGTTTCAATTTTAAGACAAAAACTTTCAGCGAAATTTAAGGCACAAAAAAAATCCCAAATTTAACCACAAAATTCAAATTCTAGTAAAATAAATTATTATCCTAAAATACAAATTTTGTGCCTTAATTTGAGATTTTTTTTGTGCCTTAAATTTCGCTGAAAGTTTTTGTCTTAAAAGTGAAACTGACTGTATTCTTTCAAATTCTGAAAAATACAAGCACTCCCCGGGTACTTTCACTTGTTTTCCCAAAATTCAAAATAAATGAGTAAACTTTTATCTTTAATCTCAATTCTTTTAAATCATCGAATACCGACAACACTCAATATTCATTGCCTTTATTTTTTTATATATTTGAATATAATTAAAAAAAAAAAAATAGCATTTTTGGAAATTTTATTTATTTGCATCTAGAGTAGATATCTTAAAGTAAAATTAAACTAAAGTTCATTTTCACTGCAATTTAAATTTTTTTGCAAAAAAAAAAACATTTTTTCTTGTTTTGAGAGTTTTAAAAATCACTTAATTACGAATAAATAAATATATATATATATATATATGATATATTCAAGATTTTTAAGAACAGGAATGTTGATTATGTTGTGAATAAATTCGATTAATAAAGAAGAAATGTCAATAGGTTAAAGGTTTGTCTAATTTAATTTTTCAATTTTATTTTTTCATACGAGTGAACTGAATAATTAATATCTATCAGAGTGTTTAATGAAACGCTTGGATAAAAATTTCGAATTTGAGCCAAAAATGTGGGCCAACAACTCTTAACTTAAATAATATATATATATATATATATATATAAACTATCATTCAAAATCATTGGCCCATCAAAAATCAAAATTTAAGGAAAAATATTTTTAATACTTGTAGTTATATATTATAATATCAAAATTTTTATTTTAGTATTTGGTTTACTACTCCAGGGGTATTTGTTTTTCTTCAAATAATAAAATAAAAAAAGTTAAAAAAAACTTTTAAAAAAAATTAAGCCATTTATTTTGAATGAAGCATTACATGAAAAAAAATTTTTTTAAAAATTAATAAAACCCATTTATCGATTCTCCTTCATTTTGAATAACTAAATCTAATCTATTTGTCATATTTGAAACCAATTTTTCCATTAATTCATCTGTTACTTCTTTCCAATTTTTCATTTTCATTTTCCATTTTAACAAAACACTTTTGAAAAAATAAAAAAGAGAAAAAATGATTTATTTACAAACTTTTCATTGTGAGAGGAAAAACTTCAAAACGATACAAAAGCAATTCAAAATTGAAATATAAGGTGGGCCATTTATTTTGAATTTTAGTTTATATATATATATATATATATATGTTCGAAATTTAAATCTGGGAATGATTCTGGTATAGATTTATAGATATTGAATAAATAACTGGGTATAAAATTTTGATATTTTGAGATTCTATTTTTTTTGATTTTATATATATATATATAATTTTTAAACGTCCAGTTAGTGGAATTCAGTAATTGAAATATTAATCTTTAGAATATTCTTATTATTTTTATTTTTATTTTTTTTTTTGGTTGTGTATTGGGTAATAAGAATAAGCTTGTTAAAGTTTCATAAATGAAAATCAAAATATCTTTTCATTTCAAAATTGCTACCCAAAAAATAGAAATTTCTTTTAATCGATAAAAAGATAATAAACTGTATTTTTTCGGTGCAGAGAACATTCTGAATGACTTTGAAAAATTTTTTTAAAGAAATTTTCATTCTGAAAAATTTGATTGGAATAAAATCTTTATTATTATTATTTTTTTTTTAAAAAACAAATTATTAGGAGAGAAAAAGTTCAAACATGAATTACAACATTAAATAGACGCTAAATAAAAACTTGAAAAAATTCACCAGAAAAAAGAAGGAAAAAAAAAAGCCCATAGATATTTAAAAAAAAACCAATCAAATGAACAATGAATATAATACCTTCCAATAAAAATGATCACTTTTTATAAAATTTCAATGTGGGAAGAAATTATAAAATAGTCAATATAACTTTATCACGAAATATATGATAAACTGAAAATTCATTTTTTATCTCACAATTTTCTATTTATGACATGATTTTATGGTTATGTGGTAGCTGATTACAAATAGTGAATTTTTTTTAACAGAACAAAAATTTACAAAAGAGTAAATATTAAAATTAGAATTTTTTACTACAAACCTTCTTAATGATCAATAATTTAAAACAATTTTCGGGTTTTTAGTGGATCATATTTTTTCTTAAGACCTTAAAATTAAAATTTAATTCCATTTCAAAGAAAACATTAAATTTTATCTTCGATTCTTTGGAAGATTTATTTTGAAAATTTGAATTTATTTCATAAACAACAAGATTTTTTTTCTCCGTCTTTCAAATCGAAATTTTTTTAACAAAAACTATGTTAAACCATAAAGTGTATATGAAAGTATATAAAAGAAGATATTTTTTTTTATATATTTCACTGATATAAAAAGCCTGGTTCCTATATCTGTCAAATCATATGGTAGGATAATCGATGCTAATAATAATAAACATATACAAAACATAGATATTAAAAACAAATATGTAAATACACATACATAAATGCACGTGCACCTACACACAATCAAAAATAAAAATAAAAACAAAAAAAAAAAATAGAGAGGTTTGGAATCCTCACAAAGAAGCAGTAAATGTGATAGAAACAATCAACACTTCTTAAACCATTGGTTTTAAATATAGAAAAAAATTACAGATTACAAATGTATAAGATAATTTCATATATTATAATCTTACCAATAAGTGAATATAGCCCTTGAACCTATAATTTTCCAACAATTTACCCAATTTAGGTTATTGAAATTATTTTACTTTAATTTTATTTATTATATTAAAAATAAAAAAAACTTAATTATTTTTTTATATTTATTTGTTGTTTTATTTTTTTTTGAATCTTACAACAAAAAAAAAAATAGAAAATTTTTAGTTAGTTTCTTAAAAAGTTACCTAATGTTATCAGAAAAATCAAATTTGTATTATTATAATTAAAAAAAAAATAAAGAAAATTCTATTTTATTTTGTATTACTGAAAAAAAATCTCATATTTTCTATATTTTTAACTAAATTCTCACAAACTTGAGTATTTTATACCTTTTTTACTAAAAAATAAACTATATTTCTAAAATTTTGACTTTCTTTATAGTGTTTATCGAAGTTTTTTTGAGTGTTTGTTCTGTATTTTTATCAAAAAACTATTTTAGTATCTTTGGAACAAAAATTTTTTTTCTAATTTTGTAAATTTTAGTTTTGCTTTTTCTAATTTGGATTATCATTTTTTCTAATTTTGCAAATTTTATTTTTCTTTTCTTTTTCTTTTACATTAAAAAAATTTTTTTTCTTTTTTTTTTTTTCAAATTGGTTTGTTTTTGAATTTTTTTTTGTACTTTTTTTTTTTTCAAAAGATCATGTGGAAAAAAAAAAGAGATCTTCGAAAAGACAAATAATCACTATAAAAATTGAGTCTATGTAGTGTAATTAAAAATGAATTTAATTTTTGGTAAAATATCTTGATGTTTACTTTTTTTCAATAAAAGTTCAGTAATAAACAACCTGTAATGTTCCTTCCATAAATTTGTGATTCAATTTTATTTTAAGTTTTGAGTTTTATTTTTTTTTAATTTTTACAATATCAGGTTTTTATATCTTTGGAATAGTTTAACAGTGAATTGAAAATCAGATTTAATTATTAATTATCCTTGAATACTAAAGGATATATATATATATATATATATTAATTTATTATTCCAGGCGAGTCAAAATATTTGTAATGGTATATATTTTTTTTTAATTTTTAAAAAAAGGTGATTTTCAAACATTTAAATAGATTTATAATTGCATGATAATCCAAAAATCTTTTTAAACATTTCAGGTTCCATAACCCTTCAAAAATTGGTAAATTTTGGTTGTTTGAAAATAAAAAAAACATTAATTAAAAGATTTATTTTGATGAAGATATTCCTTCAAAAATGATATTGTATTTTTTTAAAACAAACAATAATCTTTTATTTCAAGTTCCAAAAATATTTTTCTTATTATATTAGTAAAAAAAATCCAAAGATCTTGACACAATTAATAAGTAAAAGACAATTTTCGAGATTTAATTTTGCTTTCTTATTGACATTTTTAGATAAAATAGAAATTTTGTTTATAATGTATTTCACTTAATAAGAATGTTCCGTATTATCAAAGTGAATATTTTTTAAATAATGATTTAGTAGATGGAATTAGAAAAAAAAACAAAGGAAAAAAAAAAAATAATTAAATAGAGAACGATTTATTTTTATTAAAAGGAAAATATAATTATTGAACTAAAACAGTACTTTTAAAAAAAGAACAATAAAAAAAAATTCTTAACTTCACAAAGAGAAAATTTTCAAAACAAAAATTAATCAAAAGACAAATTAATTTATTAATAATTTTACTAATTTTTTCGCTATCAAAATTTATTTTTTTCCATTTTTTTTTTCCATATTAGCTTTATCAAAATAACTTTTGATTTGTTCATAAGTTAAGAAAGTTAATCCTGCGTATGGGAGTACTTTAATAAGATTTGGGAAGTTTCCTTTGTAGAGTGCTGTGAATCCTTCTTCGGTGACGATTTTATAAGCACAATCGAGCATGCCACTATATTCATCAGAAACCATCAATCTCTTTCTAATAATATCAAATGGATATGCAACTGTTTGGGCAATGGCTCCTGCGGTTGCGCCAACTGCGAGGTTTTGTCCTACGGAAAGTGGTCCGCCAACTTTCTTTTCAACGTAGTTTTTGAGAGAGCCGTAGGTCAGGAATTGGCCACCCTAAAAAAAAAATTAATGATTAATTATAAAGATCCAGTGAATTAGAAAACAATCAAAGATCAAAGACTGATTAATTAGTTATCTGTTAGATGTTGTTGGTTGCTTAAGATCAGAGAGTGAAACAAAATTATTTAACAAAAGTATTTAATGAATATTTAACATTTCGTATGTGTTGAATCGTAATGAAATTATCCTTTATAAATTTTATTCATTTCCAAAAGAATTTCAGATATTTTTCAAAAGTTGGTATAAAAAAGTTTTCAAATGTGTTGATCAAATGATTTCAGTTTGGTTCGATCATTTCCAAGAACTCTTAGTAACTCCTTTTCAAGATTTTGTTTTTCACTTTCTGAAAACAAGTAATGTCAAAAAAATTAATAGTAAATTTATTGTCAAAAAAAAAAAAAAAAAAAAAAAATAAAATGATTTTTACTTCATAAGGGATGATCCCACAAAGTGTTGGGAGAATACCACCATAAAGACCTGTGACGTTTTCTTCTTTGAGGATTTTGAAGAAAGCCTGGAAGAGATTTTTGTATTCATCAGAGATAGTCATTCTTGTTTTAATTAAATCAAATGGATATGTGATCATTACACCAGTCATACCAGCAAGGGATCCAGCTAATAATCTTTGGTATGGTGTCAATGGTTGTCCTTTTCCGATGATTCTGGAGTACTTGTCAAAACTAATTTAAACAATTTTGAAAATTAGGAGAAAAAAGTAAGAAAATAAAACAAACAAGTATTTTAAATAAACAAAAAAAAAATAAAATAAAATGACAAAGAAATAATTTAAGAGTTAAAATCAGAAATTAAATGAAAAATTGGTTTACAAAGTTAGAAGAGAAGTTTAAATTTCGAAATAAAATTAAAAATTTGTTGAAAAATAAAAGAAAAGAAAAGAAAAAAGGGAGAAAATAAAAAATCAAAAAGTTACGCCATAAATTTAGCGGCACTGTATGGTGCAATTCTTGCGCATCCTGCAAGATTTCCTCTCCAGAAACCGGCGAGGCCTCTTTTTTGGTAGATTTTTGAGAAAGCATCAAAAATACCATCATATTCAGATGGTCCTTTGTTGACTTGGAAAATGATTTTGACAACATCCAACTATTTGTTTTTTAAAATCAAAACAGATTTGAATAAAAAGTTTAAAATAGAAAGAGTAAATAGGGCCAAATTGAACCAATAACAAAAGAAAAAAAATAAACAATTCTTTCGGACTAGATTCTTACTGGACTACAGACTGTTCTAGCAACAACACCAGCAACACCACCAGTAATTAAATGTTGGATTGGTGTCAAAGATCCTCTATTTTTACCAGAAATAGGGTGGTTTTCTTGGATGGTTTGAGAAATAACGTTTCGGGCTAAGTAGTTTCCGAGAGACATAATGGCTAAATATGAAAAGATAAATGAAAAAAAATGAAAAACCTTCTAACAAAAATAAGCCAACTACAAATGAAAAAAATTGAGAAAAAGGATTACCCCCGTTTTTTGATCAGAAAAGATCATATGTTCATAAAAAAAAAGGAAAAAGATTTTCAATTTTGAAAAATTTAAAACAAAACAAGAAAAAGTTCTTTGCTATAAAGTTTGTTTCTTTGTATTTCCTATTTTTTTTTTGAGAAAATTCCAATTTTAAATTATCAAAAATAATTTATTATTTCGGTTAAAACTAGTACCTTACATTATTTTTGTGATTAAACAGGGAAACTGTAATTGTTTTTTATATCGTTTGAGTCTACTTTATAATCATAGTATTTTGAGATTCTTTGAAAAGTGTTGAAGAAAATTAAGGTTTTGAATTGAAAAAGGATGTAAAAAGATTATCTTGTTTTAGGCTTGGAGAATTGTTATTTTCGTTATTAGCTGATCGATCTTGGACTTCGTATTAATTTTAATGTTTATTAAAAAATGAAAATATATAAAATCTTTTTTATACACAGTGATCAAAAGAAGGCGTTCCCAAACACTCTAATCGGTATTGTAAAATATAACCAAATTTTTTTTTTTTATTGTTACAATGGCAACATCCAATTCTCTACCTGGCAGTATATTCAAGTTTAAATCAATTTTGAAAGTAAACACCTTGATATTTTCTGTAAATTTTAAATTAGGAAAGCAATTAGTTGAAAATTTTTCCTCTTTTTCTCAATTTTTTTTGAATTTTTTCGTTTTTTTGATGATAAAAATTTCCTGATAAAATTTACTCTATTTTTGAGATCAATTTTCAATTTGATTCTTTGTTTTTAGTATTTCTTTTCACATAATAGTACTTTAAGTAAACAGTGCCATATTTAAATGAGGGTTTATTGTTATTTTCTTAGATCTGTTGATGTTTAGATCTTCTATAACAAAAAAACACCCTTTTTATTTAGAAATATTGATTAAGCTTTTTTACACACTTTATTTGGACAACATCAGTCAATTGAAATATGAATTAGAAATATATAATAATAAAACAGTAGCCTCAAATTATTTTTGGTTCTTCTATTAAAATATATATTACTAAAATATGTAAAATAAACTGAAACATATCAGTTCTTGTTTATCAGTCAAAATTTTAAGTTCGAAAATATGGGAATTTCAAATCAAAAAAAAATTAAAAAAATCAATTAAAAAAAGTTGTCTCTACATTATCTTGAAACCCAAAAAGAAAAAAAACGAAAAAAACAAACAGAAAAAGTAATTGAAATTCTGAAAATTTAAAAAATTCTTAAGAAAGTAATTTATAATTATAATTATAATGAGTTGTTGAATTTACACAACTAAATTCCAAATAGTTGGAGAGAGTTTAAACAGTTGAACGAATAACTAATAATATTTATATTTAATTCTGAAATAATTTTTCTTTTACAAACTATTTTATTTTTGTCTTTTCTGCTTTGTTTCTATTTCACCTTTCCCCAGTTACCAACCCTGTTTCATTATATTGTTAAACCCATTACCCAATGGTTAATAGAAAGTTAATATTGAGTTTTTTAAACTGAAAAACCATATATAATTATTTCAAGGTATCAAATTGTATGATTGGTCAATAATTGTTGGTGAAATTTCAATAAATTTACCAATATATTTTTTTATTCTGCTCATTTCATTATTTTTGACACACCTTTTTTTTTTTTTTATTTTATTATTTTTTTCTTTTATTTGGATTAAAATGATTACTTATTAAAAAAATAATGCTGGGTAACTTAAATGTTTTTTTTTTATATTAGGTTTGTAAAAATACAATAAATTGGGTTTTTTTTTGCATATTTTTGATTTTTTTGTTTTATGTTTTTTTTTATGTTTAATATAGATTACATATAAAAAAAATTCATATTAGGTAATTTTTTGATTAATTTAAAATTATGTTTTGAATAATTATATAAATTAATATTTTAGACACTTTAGGTTACAGTCAGTTCCACTTATAAAGAAACAAACTTTAATCCAAATTTAAGGTACAATAAAAATCTCAAATTATGACATAAAATTCAAATTCTAGTAAAATAATTTGTAAAAAAAAAATGTCCACATTTTGTGCCTTAATTTGAGATTTTTTTTTACGTTAAATTTCGTTGAAAGTTTGTACCCTAAAAGTGGAACCAAATGTAACTTAGAAAAATAAATTGAGTTTAAAATTCTACTAATGACTATATCTATTTTTGATATTTTTGAATTAGGATACCCAAATTTAGTCACTTCAAAATTCTCTCTTTACAAAACCAAGTACACAACACTTTGTTCTTCATAATAAATCCCAAAATACAATAACACATATTTTTTTTTTCTCATATTTTTGATTTTGGTCATATCCAAATTTTTCGAATGATGTTTAGTTGTAAGTTTCTTGTGGTTTTTGGATTAACACCCAACTCAAGAAAAAGGTGAAGCCTTCAGAATAAAACAGAAACACACAAGAAACCCCTAATTAACCCTACAAAATTCGTTGAAAGGCCATAAAGATCATATAACATAATAAAAAAACATATTTTAATCAAAAATGTGAAATTTATTTTTAAAAATCAACAATTATAAAAATTCAGAACTTTTAATAACCACTTCAATAGATATTATTAATTAATAAATGATAAAAAAAAAAAAAAATTATTACCTTATGTATAAAATATTAACATTAAAAATAAAATAGAAAATACTAATCAATTTTATAGGTATAGCATTCCTTATCAAAATATTATACAAAAATATCAAAAAAATTAAAAGATTTAAACTTCAATAATTTTTTAAAAGCAGAAACAGTTTAAAATTATTTTCATTCATTAATAATAATGAAATGTCTGATTTCATACTTAAATTCCCTTTCAGAAATAAATAAAATTTAAGTATAAGGGCACTTAGAGTGTAATTTAGTCTTCTTAAATAATAAAAATATGAAGAGGATTTTTTTACTCATTTGAAATCTAAATATCAGTATTTTTATCTATTTTTCAGTCAAAGGGGCCCAGTTGTAATGGTATAATACATGTGTTTAAAGGGTTTGTATAGATATTAGAAGAAAAAATTTATTTTGGAAATTTCCAAAATTGAAATCATTTTTTCACATTTCTACACATTTTTGTTTTTTTTTTTCGATTTTTTTTTTCAGCTTCATTAAGTTGCAAAAAATTTTTTATTGTAAGATCAATAGTCACTTGGTAAAAATGTGTTATTCTAAGGTTATTGAAACCATGTAAAGATTGTTGAGAAATCATATTGATTTCTATTGCAATTCTATTCGATCTTTGATCTTGATATTTGTTTAACCAATGTGAAAAATTTTCACTTCATTTTCATTTCCTTTTTCAAATAGAGACCACAAATACCAACAAACTTCGTTTGGGGGCTTAATTTCTAAAAGAAAAATATGGAAAATGAAGTGAAAAATTGTTTCATATTTATTATTCAAATACCAGTAGAAGTTCAAAACGAACATCCTTGTTTTTCTAAATAGGGTCCTTAAGAATTTGAGTTTTTCAATTTTTAAGAAAATTCATTGATTAATTAGTTTTCTTTCAGACATATATCAACAATTCTTTGATGTGTATTGTTCTGTTTATTTCTTATTTGTTCTTCAAAGGTCAATTCTATAAAATAATTGATATTTGAAAAAAACTTTGGGCCCCTTTGACTGAAACAGAGTTTAGTTTAAGAGATTAGTGTCTATTATTATTTTTTTTCAGTCAATTTCGAAACAAAGATTCCTTATCTCGAAATATGTTTAATATTGAAAATAAACAGTGTTTTTCAAATCTAAATATTTGGCAAAAATTTTCTCAATCCCTATTAAATTTTTTTACCTAAATTTAATAGAGATTAGGCCCTTAAAACAATGTCCATTAAAACTGTTCTATTTTAGTTTTATAAACTGCTTTTATAACAACTATTTAAAACTTTTATAAAATCATTTTCTTAAAAAGAGTATATTAAAGGGAATTTATTTGAAAATTAAAATTAAAATTAATATTCAGATTTATTTTGGTTTTTCAATTTTCTTAGTTCAATTTTTTTTTTTTCTACAAGTTCTTTTGTATATTCGAGACGATCCTGGAGATTTTGAAGTATTGGGTAGTTAAGTGTTTCTATCAGCATTGCAAGTTTTTTTTGGTAAATTCCTGAATAATATATTAAATCTGATGTGTGTATTTTATTTGAGTTTGAAATTTTTGAATTGTTTAGAAATTGAAGATAAGAAATTCTTTGTTCATCAAATATTACACCACTAAGATTTGAAATCGGCTCAAAGGAGACCGGCCGAAGGGGAGTCTGCAATTGTGGGTTGATGTAAAGTGGTATTTTTTTATGTGCAAAATCTTCGTATTTGGAATAGCCGTCTTTGCTTGTTCCGGCCTGGAAACATGTCACACGGATATCCCCTTGTTTATTTGTTGATTCTTGGTTGAATGTTGAAAAGATTAAGCCGACAAAATTGGGATCCATTTGTTGGTATTGCATTTGGGTTTTTAGATCCATTTCACTTGGAAAAACATTGATGTGTTTTGGGTGTGAATGGTACCTATAATATAATAAAAAGGGAGAGATGTTTTTTCAAATTTGATCGTTTCAAACAACAAAATAAAAAATAAATAAAAAAAAAAAAAAACAAGAAAGGAATTAATTTGGATCATTTCAAGAAGAGATCAAAATTTAAAAGGAATTAAGTGTTGACCAATGTATTGAATTCAATTCAATAAAAGGAGAAAAATAAAGAGACTTTTGATAAGATCTGTTGCAGATTTAAAATTGTTTTCTTCATTTTAGTTTAATCTACTTATTATGGAAACGAATAATTTTTTATGAATTCTTATAGATTACTAAATTTATTCTTAAATAGATTCTTTGGGTTTTGAATTTATTCCGATTATTCTCTTTTGAAAGAAAAAAAAAAGTTATTATTTGTTTTATTTTGATGTTTGAAAACATACCATCCAACAATTCGATATTCTTTGTTTGTTTTTTTTGTCAAATTTTCAGCATAGTCCAAACAATTAGAAAGTTGTTGTGGATTGACTTCAGTTCGATCTTTTTTTTTGTCTGTTCGTTTGAGAGGCTTATTAAGTTTGATAGTAACAATATTATAATTTTCATTTTCAATGCTTGATCCAAGTAAAAGACCAACAACCTCTTCTTCTTCTGTTGTTAGTGTGTGACACAAACAAGAGTAATAACATTCTGGGTTTAAAAGAACTTGTAAATTCATAAGTAATACTCTTGTGGACCTATACTTTTGAAGTTGAACAATTATTAAAAAATGATCTCTTGAAATGATAAATGTTTTTTTTTTTTTATTAAGGGAGTAAGAATTAGAACTCACTTTTAAGTAGAAGTGTTCACGTATCAAGCCTTTCGGTTTTTTAAAGATACCTACCAACTTCTCGAACAAATATTTGAAAATTAAAGTAAAAAAGAATTGAAAAAAATATTCAAAATACAGTGATCAAAATAATGTGTGCCCAACGACTTTAATCTTGTGTTTCAAAATATAATCCGTGCTTTTATTTCTTCTAGTTACAAAGTAACACCCAATTTACCACACAATAGTATACAAAAGTTCAATCAATTTTGAAAGTATATCCCTTGATATTTTTAGTAAATTTAAATTATGAATTGAATTTGTTCAAATATTTCATAATATTCTCATTTTTTTGGTATTGCTGATTTTATAATTGTTAAAAAAATTTCTCCTAATATTCTCAATTTTTTCATATTATTCTCTATTTTTTGGTTTTTTTGATGATATAAATTTTCTGAAAAATTTACCCTATTTTTTTGATATAAAATTTGCAATTTGATCCTTTATTTTTCGAATTTGTTTATTAAATAATAGAAATTTAAGAAAAAATTACCATATTTATTTCTGGTTTATTACTGGTTTCTTTTACAAGTTAAGGTATAGGTCTTTTATAACAAAAAAAAAAAAAAAAAAAACCCATTTGATATTAGAAATGCCGATTAAATTTTTACACACACTTAATTTTAACAACAGTTATTTCTATTAAGGTTCTAGTTATTTGCCTTGTATTTACTCCATACTCAAAATAGAGGCTTGAAAAAAAGGAATATTGTGAAATTTCCCTTTTTTTCGAATGTCAAGATTATAAATTATAAAAAAAACCTAAAAATTCTCTTGTGTTTTTTTGTTTTGATATGTCAAAATTTTGGCACTTATGATAATTAGTACGAAAATTCAATTCAAAAAAAAGGGGTTTAAGAGAAATTCGAAATTCTAAAATTTCCAAAATTTCCAAAACAAATTATGATTTCTTATTTTGTATTTCCAAATTTTTAAATTTCTACAATTTATAACAAATTGCTTTCTTAAAGTTCGTAATTAATTTAATTCTATTTAATATAATTTTTAATTATTTTGTAACCCTCTATATTTAGCAAAGTTAGGATTTGTAACATTCTTTAGATATATATTTTGTAACTTTCTTGAAAAATGATAAAAAGGTTTTAAAAAAAAATCTTCAAGATCTCAAAAAGTTCCAAAGAGCTACACCCCAAAACTGGTACATTTGTTTTCAAAATTATATATTATAACCATTCAAATTGGAAATTGAGTGTCCATCTTTGGTAGCTTTTTTCTGAAAAAGTTCCTCATTTTTGATTATTGGTTTTTAGAATTTCGAACGACCATCATTTTGCTAGTTTTTGATTGGGGTTAGGTCCTCATAAAAATTATAATTTTTTTTTTCGATTTCAGAAAATTATTTCATAAAGTACTGAATCGACAGGTAAATGGTTTCTAAACAAATCAAATTTGTTAAAATATTTCTGTTATTTTATGCATTTATACTAAACAAATAATGTACAATCAAAAAAAAAAAAAGACATATTTAGAAAAAATGGTTCAAGATCTAAACCCAATTTCCTTTTTTATCTTGTAAAAAAATTGTGTTGGTTTTGAAATGTAAAAATTTTGTGATTTTTGAAATCTCTGAGATTTTTTTTCCATTTTTTTTAATTTCTCAAATGGGTCTTTTTTTTCTCAAGAATATGTTAAAATCCTTCCTTTTGCCTAATATTAAGAATTACAAGATAATTAAAGATCTGATTAAATCAATTGAAATGATTGTTTTTTTACTGAAAAGAAATCAATTTGTTTGTAATTGTAGTAATTGAAGAATTTGGAAATATTAAATTTGAAACAAGTAATTTTTTTTTTCTTTTGGTTCAAAATTTTGATTTCAGAAATATTAATCAAGTTAATTATAATTTTTTTTATTTATTTATTTTTTTGAAAATGAGAATTATAAAAAGAAATTTTTTTTGTTATTATAATTTTATTAAATGGGGCTCATATGTTTTTTTTTTTGTTAATTGTTTTTTAGTTATTGTGATCTTGTGAATTTTAATTTTATTATAGATATTTCAACTAAGAGTAAGGGAATTTTTCTTATAATTTCTTTTCGAAAGTAACTCATCAATTAGGGAGCAAGTCCATAGTAAATGGCACAACTCTTAAAGAAAATAAGTTGTATTTTCTACTAAAGTTTATAGGAGAAAAATGGAATTAACTTTTCAAAACAAAAATTCATTTTTAACAATAACCTTAAAATAAAGTCAGGTATTATTCAAATATATGATGTTGTAGAAAAAAGTTTGATATAGATTTTAATTATAAAACTTTAAAAGAATGTGAAAATGAAAAGTAAAATCAAATAAAAGAAAAAAAATTAAAATATTTGTAGATAAACTGAAGGTTAAATCCGATGACAGTTTTTTTAATACTATCTTTTTTTTTAGTTTTTTTATTGATTGATCTATTATTGAAAATTTGTTGAAAAATTTGAATATTTTTAGAGATCTCCTAAACAAAACTCATCGTATTTTGATAAAAAAAAAAAGATTTAAATTGTAATTGATTGTTTTACTTGAAAATAATAAAATATATTCTTTTAATTAATCACACTCTTCTTTGAATTGATTTTAACTTTTTTGTTTTCAGGTTCTATTAAGTAGCCCCTATTAAAAATCCTTTGGACTTTTTATCCTTTTTAACTTTTTTGAAAAAAGGTAATTTTAATTTAAAGAAGAGAAAATTTTTTCCCATTCAATATTAAACAGCAAGTATTTCTTTTGTAACTCTTGATTATACTATACTTGTTTTTTTAGGTCCGTAGAAATGGAAATAAGGAGCTTCTAAAGAATCAAAGTCAAAAATAATTTAAAACCTTCTTCAAAATTAATTCGATTTTTTTTACAAAATCTATCTTTTGTTATTCGGCAATTGAATTTTAGCGCTCTATAAAATTTTATGTGATCAAAGAAATGGCTTCAAAACCAAAAACACCAATTTTTTATTTTTTTATTTAAACTTTTCTTCCAAATCAATTTTTCGAACATTATAAATTTTAAAACAAAAATGAACCATAAACACGTTGATTGTAAAAATCGAAATTTTTTTTCTATCTTTTTTTTTCCGAATTTCTTTTCCAAAATTTCTTTTTTTCTTTTTCGTTTTTTTGATGTTTTAACAAAAAAGTTTGGTATGAACTTTGGAACGAAGAATATCAACTACCCTATTATTATCATACTGACACTGAACAGTCTACATGGATCAAGCCAAGAACAGGCTTTTTTATTTCTGTAGTTGACACGATGAAAAATTTTGATAAAGAAAAAACTCTAGAAAATTTACAAGATCTTGTCAAAAGTTTACCTACGGCCTATTACCAAACAAAAAAAAACGAATTAAACGACTATGAGTTTCTCGAAAAATACAAAAAGATCAAGATGTCTCAGCTTAAATTAGAACAAGAAAGACTCGAAAAAGAAAAACAAGAAAAGGAAAGACAAAAACAAATCCAAATCCAAAAAGAAAAGGAAAAAGAAAAAGAAAAGAAAAGACAAAAACAAAAACAAAAACAAAAACAAAAGGAGAAGGAATTAAAATTAAAAAAAGAGAAAGAAAAAGGAACAGTAACAGGAATAAGAAAGGCACAGTCAACACATGCCATTGGGCAAAAACTTCAATTGGGGGGGTTAGGTGCGCTGGGAGGATTAGGAGAAATGGGGGGATCTACGGCTGGTGCGACATTGCTCGATGTTGAGATTGAAGGCGAAAATAACAATGAAGAAGAGTTAGAGGGGCACAACACTTTTAAACAAAAGGACGGGTATAAGCATCAGATCAGTGGCACCTTAGAAAAAAAGGCCATTGTTGTCAAAAAGCCAATTAATTTGAAGGAGGTACATGCGCTACCAAAGAAATTACAAAAGGACATCCAGAAATTTTCGTTGCAGGGCTTTGCTGAAAAGCATTTCCAAACGGCCAAAAAAGGGCTTTTCAACAAGAAAAGGATCCCGCTTGACAAAAGGATGAATTACCAGAACACACCTATTTCAACGTCGTTGTTAAGGCTGCCCAAAGCCATTCATTGCAAGACAGCGATCAAGCTATTTAAAAACTTGCTAGTGTACATGGGCGAGATTAGTGCGAGGAATGTCACAGATCTAAAGGCCATTTCGGGGATTCTAAGTACGGGCGTGAAAACACCCGAACTCAGAGACGAAATTTACATACAAGTTATCAAGCAAACTACTAACAACCCCAATACGGAATCTGAAATTAAGGCATGGTGTGCGCTAAGTCTATTAGCGCATTCCTTCATCCCGACAAGGAATCTGCACAACTTTGTCAAGGAATATTGCAAGAAAAAGGTGTCATCGAAAAACGAAAAGATCCAGCAATTCGCCAAATACATCACCCGGATACTGAGATCGACGTCAGAAAAATCCACATTCTTGCTACCAAGCCCGCCTTTAATCAAATCTATAATGGACCAGCCCTTTTTACCCGTTGTGTATGGCATTTCTCTTGACGAGTTGCTAGAAAATGAGAAAAAGGAAGGGTCAACGTCCCCGATCCCGACAATTTTGCCTTATCTTTATGAAAACATCGAAAAAAATGGCGGCTTCCAAACACAAGGCATTTTCAGAGTTCCTGGAAATTCAACAAGAGTCAAATCTTTAAAAGTTGAAATCAACAATGGCACCTTTAACAACCGAGTAAAAAGCCCCTCGGTTTATGCCTCCTTGCTTAAACTGTTCTTTCGGGAAATGGAGCCGCCAATTATCCCCTACGAAAAATATCCAAATTTTGTTCGCAGCAACAAGGATTGGAAAAATCTCCAAATGCAAATAAACCGTTTACCGAAAAACAATTTATATGCGTTTGCTTCTTTAATCCAATTTTGCCAAAGGCTGGCACAACCAAAAAACGTTAAGGTCACGCAAATGAATATAGACAATATTGCCATGGTTTTCGCACCGAATTTGCTTCGAAAACCTGATTTAGGTGACCTGCTAATCACAAGCGCAGATACAGCGGCTAAACTTACTTTAATATTAATTCTCAAAAATTGGAAGCCTTCACAAATTTTACAAGATCTTGAAAATTAAGATATTTTAGTATTTTGGTGTATATTTGAAATTAATATTTATTTTTTTGATTTTTAATTAGTATTTTTTTTTTTTGTTTTTTTTATTTTTTATTTGTCTTTCTCTTTTTATGAAATTTTATATTTTTACACAAGCAATATTCAATAAAAAATTTTTAATCAATTTTAATTTTTTAATTTTTTCCAACACTTGTTTACATTCTTAAAAATTAAATAGAGTTAATTATTAGAATATCCACATAATTAAAGATCAAATATTAAGGAAACGATCACAAAAAAAAATACAAACCTTTTTTAAGTCAAAGGGTTTCAGATTTATCGAAGAAATATAACAAATTATATGCCTTAGTCAATCTTCTTCTCAAAACAAATTTTCAATTTTAAAATTTGATCATTTGTTCTAATTAATTAACTTTTATTTTTTTGTAGTTTACTTTTACTATCTTATTCATTTTTTTTTATTTTTTTTTTGGTTTCTTTTTTTTTTTTTTCAACAAAATAGTCCAATTTGAAAAAAAAAAATTGAAAACTCCAAATTAATTTTTAAAATAATTGGGGGTTTGTAATAACTTTTAAAATGAATATATTTTTTATTAAAAAATCTGGTTGGAATCAATTTTAATTTCCTATAGAAATTGTGAAATTTTGCTCAAGATATTTCAATGAAAAGTATAAAAAAATTTTTTTGATTTTAATTATTTTCAAAAAAATTTCCCATGTTTAAGTATTTCTTTTATGAATATCAACTAACGTGCGAATTTTAATAATATCCATATTTAAAAGCATTTTTATATTTATTTATTCTTAAAACAAAATGAGAATATTTTATTGTTTGTTAGTATTTATTAGAAAAATGAGTTTATAATAAACCCACATCAAAATCATTGGTCCATTAAAAATCAAATTTTGAAAAAAAATTTTTATAAATTGAAGTTATCTATTATAATTAAAAAAAATTACTAGTTTAATATTCAGTTCTATACACTAGAAATATTTTTTTTTCATCTAAAAATAAAATAAAAAAATAAATAAAAAAAATTAAGAAGAAATTGGACCATTTATTGAGTTTTTCTGTTTTATATTTATAATTTATTGATTTTAGAAATAAACACAAAACCCAAGAAAACCTAAAGGTGTTTTTTTTTTACTTTTTGAAAAAATAATAATGGGAAAATCAAAAAAAAAAAGATTTTTTTCAATTTATATTAATAAATAATTCTTTAATTGTAAAAATAATTGGTTATACTTTTGAAAGATATTTATTAAATTTAGAATAATTTTTTAAAGATAATAAAATACACTGCAACTTTTAAGAAAAAAAAAATTAAATTTTTTATTATTAAATTTAAATATAATATTACTGGAAAAAAAGAATTTTACAACTTAAATTGTAAAATATCTATAAAAATATTTTTTGATCAAAGGTATTATATCAATCAATAATGTTTACAATCTGTGAATATATAAAAAAGTGAAAAACTATCAAATACTTATTTTTTTTCGAAAAATGATTTTCTAATTACTGTGAGGAGGAGAATAAAAATAATAAAATTTTGTTTTTTCAGCCTTTTCAAGGCAAATTTCGTATTTTGATCAAAAAAAAATATTTTAATAAAAGAAAAAAATTTTTTCAATAAAATAAATTTGAAAAATACTAATTTCAATTAACCCTATTATTATGAAAATAAATAAATATCAACTTACCGATGAAGCAATATTTACCAAACATGAGAATTTATATAGTTCTCAAATACACCAAATCAATCAAAATAATAATAAAAATGTTATTGATTGCCATTAAGAATTTTAAAAAATGATAAATATCCATCAACCCTAAGATCAATTTTCTTAATCAACTGGAAAAAAAAGAAAAAAACACCATTAATAAAGATTTTAAGGTTCTAGTAATTTTGTTTTACAATTGACCCATACTCAAGGAGTGACCTGAATCTCAAAATGAAATTGTGGAATTTAACTTCACACCATTTAAAAAAATCAAACAACAGAAAAAATGTGAGGATCTCATTGACAAAAAATACAATTTATAAAAAATGAATAAAAAGAATTCTCGATATTTAAACGATCTATTATTTTTTAACCTACTTATCATCTATGTATATATGTGTATGTGTATATATTATAAATGGCCAAATTTCTTCAATTTACAAAAATATTGTTTTCTTTATTAAGAAACTGATCAATTTAATTCGGATTAATCTAATTTTTTGATATTTTTTAACCCTCAAAATTCGACAAAATAAGGATTTTGGAACATTCTTGAGCTAAAAAATAACCAATTGAGGAATTAAAAAAAACGGTAAAAAAATCTTTGAGATCTCTAAAGAGTGACACTTCGAAACTAAAACAGTTGCTTTAAAATGATTAATCAATAAATATTCAATTTTGTAATTGAAAGTCACATTTTGGCTATTTTTTTCCATAAATTGCCTTGTTTTCGATATTTTCTTTTTAGAGATTGATCAAATATCATTTATTGACTATTTTTTAATAGTTATTGGGAACTCATAAAAAGTAATTATTTTTTTTTAACATTAAAGAAAAATTATGTTTCACTATAATGACTCTCTTTATAATAAAAGTAAAACCTTGATTTATTATTTTGTTCAAAGGTAATCTGATACTTATTCTATAGGTCTACGATTAAACTTGAAAAATAACCTCATTTTCCAACTTTTGGGAAATGAATTATCATCATTAAAATGAGTTTAAATTCCTTACCAATGAAATTTTCTGATAAAAAGTTCTAAACCCCTTTAGGTTTGGATTTAAGATCAAAAAAGAAAAAGAAAATATTGAAAAAGATTTATTTTTTCAAAGATCTCACTTCTAGTAATTTCTGATCCTTTTTATGAGTAAATAAAATTAAGAATTTAATCTAATTTTAAATATAAAAGAAAAAGAAAAAAAATATTGTATCCCACAAAATCAAAAAAAAATATCATTTATTTTATTCACAAATGTTTTTATAATATCTTGAATATTTAAAACATTGGTCAACTTCCTTTTCAACAATCAAGGGTATAAGTAAAGAAACTGTTTGTATTAAAATCAGTTATTTGTGAATATCTAATTTTTTATTTATTTATTTATTTTTATTATTATTAGAATCAATAATTTGAATTTGTTTCATTTGTTTGAAAACATTGAGAAAATAGAGAAATAATTAATAAAAGCCTATTGGTAAATTTAATCTTTGGATTATTACTACCCTACTGAAATAATTAACATTAGGTTCTAAATTATACATTATATATAAAACAAAACCAATTTTTTCTCGATTATAAGTTGATTTTATAGGTTTTTTAAAAAATTATTTTATGAGAATTTTTAATTTTATTGTTTGATTGTTTTTCTACTATTATTTTTTGTAAAAAAAAAATGAAAAAAAATGATTTGAACTATAAGTTGAATAGTAAAATTATCTTTTTTTATCAAGTTTTAAAATAATTATTATAATAGTGAAAAATATACCTGACATCAAAATAATCCCGGACAAGATTTTTAATTGTGAATATTAGTAGAAAAATTGATTTGCAATTTTTTTTATTTAAAATCAAACCCTTTTTTTTTAATAATCAAAATTTGAAAATTATAACCCCCCCCCCCCCACACACACACACTTCTTAGAATGATGATTAAGCAAATGACACTTGTTCAAAACAAGATTCAATCAATCAAAAAACAAAAATAAAAATTATTATTTTCCAAACTCTAGGAAACCTCTATAAAATCTGATTGTTTTTTTAAAACAAGTAGATCTACTTTTGTTAGAAATTAATTACTTGGTTATTCACTAGACGAATTATTTTAATGAACTTTAAGAAGGTTTATTACTAGGCTCATAAAAGATTTGGTTATTTATAAAAAGGATTTGATTGAAAATAAAAAAAATTACACAACTTTATTTTTACAATTCAAAATTAAAAATCTTGTAAGAGATTATTTTCAAGTTAGGTATTTTTTTCACTATTAAATATTTTTTTTGGAATTAAGTAGATTTTTGAGATTGAGATTTATTTTAAGAACTCGCTGATTTTTTTAAAAAGTATATTTTTGTACACTTCCTTCACATACAATAAGATTTCTTTCTTCTTTCCAAGAAAATACTTTTTTTGGAAATAATTTGATAATATTTTGGATTTTGAACTTTTTAAAAAAATTTAGAAAAATGGATCAACCTTTTTCAAAACAATATTTCGTTTGGGAAAATAGCTTTTAAAGTAAGTTTGGTCTTATAGTAAACACATTTTTAACTTGATTTTTCAATTTCAAAATGCAGTAATTTTTTTTTTGGCTTTGTTATTAAATTTACTAAGAGAATATTTTTTTTTCGCTGCTTGTCCCTTAAGTCTAAAAATATAAATAATTGTAGTGAAACCGGAAATAAGAAAGAAAAAGGAATTTGGATTTCAAAAATAACAATTTCCAGTCACTGTCACCCAAAATAGGGAAAATTTGATTTTTATTAAAGTTTATTTGAAAGGATATTTAAGTTTGTAAAAACAAAAAGATAAATAAAAGAGAAAAAAAAAACAATCAAAATGAAAGAAACAAATTTTTGTTGGCTTGTGGCAAGAAAATTGTGATCCGAAAAAAATATTGGTGTCACGATTAGTTCTGCTCTAAAAAAAAATAAAAATTGAAAAATACCAGCGAGCTAAGGGTGAAAATATAAAAAGAACACAAGTATTTTTCTTATTGAAATTTTAGTTTGTTTAAAATTATGGTAATCAAAAAAAAAAAAAAAGATTATTCTTTTTTTTTGAAATTATTTTCTTTTTTTTCTTTTTTGTTTTCTATTCCCCTTACCTCGACCTCTACCGCGACCCTGTGTGTTTTCCTCAGAAGTGACATTAATTTGTTCACCGTCAACGTCAAAGGTGTAATTGCCTTGTGTGGCGCTTTGAAGGGCTTTAATTAAGTTTTCATAATTACCTGGCACAAGAGAAATTTCCATTTTGCAGCCTTGTGACGTATACTTTTCTCTTTGGATCTCGGCGTATTTTCTAATGGCGCCACCCGCTTTCCCAAGGTGAGAGTGAGGGATCATTAATGTACCTGTTACTTCTGATTTTTTCAAAGAGATGATGCCAACTAATTTTTTCACGATTGCACCTATTTCTTCTTCAACAACCATACGGTACTCGATTCTTACTTTGGCTTGTTTGAGTGCGTTCTCAATTCTTATAACTGGGTGTGTCTTTTTTGTTTTAGGGTCTGTATAGTATTTGTGAATATAATTGACGACCTCTTTTCTTTTTTGTTCCGTTTTTTGTCTGACCTCTTCTGTTGTTAAGTGAAGTTGTCCTTCTTTTAGAATCTTCTCGATCACAATATTGTTATCAGTGGTTCCAAACGCTTGCTGAATATCCTTCGTGTTTGCTTTGTCCATCGAATTATGATTCTTAAAGATTACATTTGTAATTAGCACATCATCAAGGTTACGGATCTTGCCTTCTCGGTATTTGGAAACAGATCCTGGCTTGGTTAAAACTTCAAATTGCTTTTTACCTTTTTTGTATCTTATTATTTGACTTTTTTCACTCATTTGAAATATTTTGGAAGAATTGAAAAAGAAACTCTAAAAAATGATTGATACACATTATTTGTTCAGATTTCATTTTCTTAAAAGCCAATTTTTATATTGGCTTTTGGGATGTTTCTTAGCTTATGTTGGTATATGGAAATTAGTTCAATAATGCTTTCTTTCTCTTTTTCTTTTTGGAGGAATTCATTAATTCTACTTATAAATTCAAATATATATCTGAAAATTTTCACTTCATTTTCCTTTTTACAAATTGTTTTCCACAGCTTTGAGAAAGTATTCTATTCTTTTGAATATTAAAAAACTTTTTTAAATTGGTTGTGCTTCAAAAAGTTCTTTCGCTTGAGTTGTTTTAAAAGTTGAAATATGAGATTACAAAATGGGAAATTGAACTAAAAATTTTATGAAAAATATTTGAATTTATTAGTAAACTGATATTGGAATTCTAAATGCCAAAAAAATTTCCCTTTCTTTTTCATATTTTTCTTGACGAAGTGAAGCCACAAATTCTTGGGTTTGTAGAGAACTTAATTTGTGAAAAGAAAAATATGAAAAAGAAAGTGAAAATTTTTTCTATTTATAATTTAAATACCAGTAAGAGTTGGAAACTATTCAAGATTTACTTTTACCCAGATGGGGAAATAGTTTTTTTTTTTATCTATCAAATCTAAACAAATATTTCTTTTCAAAGCCACCAATTAAGTAAAAATAAAAAAAAAAATTTAATAGAAAATAAAAAAGAATAATTATAGCCGTTATATGATTAAAAACTTCATTGGGAGTGTTTTCTTTGTACTAAGATTTTAAATAGTGCAACACGCTCCAAGTAAAATAACAATGTTTATTTGATTTTGAGTTCTTGGATGATGAAGTATCTACACATTCAACCTAAAAGAAATATTTTATGATATTTATTAAATTGGTAACTAACTTGTTAAAACTAATTAAATCATAAACAAGTGAGCAAATAAAAAAAAAATATATGTTTCTGCTGTTTAAAGGATCTTTTTTCCTTTTGGTATTTACTTTCCCGCCCTTTGCACCATTTCCCCCATCTTTTAACCACCAATTAAGTCAGATATTTAGGTAAAGTTATTATATGGAATTAATGATCTCTGTATCTACAGAAAATTTTTGTAGGCAGAAATTAAGTAAAGTAGGTTTATTTTTTTCCTATTTTAATTTAAACCCCCCTAAAAATTGAATTCACAATTAAAAAAAAAAAGATCAATGAAAAATAAACGATTTCAAATTATATATTATATTAATAATTCTGGCTCAAATTCAAAAACAATAAATTTGGAACTCTCAAACCCACTTTGGTGCATTTACATGAATTCAATTATTTTATCAAAATATTTCCCTTTTCTCGGTTTATATATACCTTAGAACCCCGAATATAATTATTACCTTCGAAACAAAATTTTTAATTTGAATTGCCTTTAAAGAGTTATAAGATATAAAATTTATAAAAAATTATCTTAGAAAGAAAAATTTCGAATTAAAAATTGTATAGTTACCTAAAAATAACAAAATAACCTCAAAAAAATTTTAAATATTGGAAAAATTTTTCTTGGTTATTATGGTTATAGTGATTTTATTATTTTTCTATCTAAATTATGCCAAAAAAAATTTTTTTTTTTTTTTTTTTTTTTTTAAAAGTTTGTTTAAACACCAATAACTTCTTAGTTTTAATGATTAAAACACATCATACTTAACTTGAATTTTTTATTTTTTGGGGCCATTTGCACCCAAAGATTGCCTAAAATACTTGATTAAATAATTTATTCATTAGAAAAGATACCTTGTTATCACATAAAAAATTTATTTAATATTTCTATTATTATTCAATAGCAATATATATATATATTTGAAGATAAATAATTTAAAAATAAAAAAAAATATAAATTAAATTTTTTAAAAAACAAAATATTTTTTTTCATTGGTAAATAGGAAATTTTTTCAACAAGAGTTTTTTTCAAATTTAAATGATTTTGCCACTAGTTCGAGCCAGATTAATATTTAATTTTTATTTTTATTTTTATTTTTATTTTTATTTTATTTTTGGCTTATTATAATCTAGAAACAAAATAAACTAGATTATTTAATAAGAGATAATAGATCAAAAATTATTTTCATGGATCTGGATTAATTTAGATTGAAAAATTTAAAATTTAAAAATATTTTTCTAAAATTTAACTAAAAAAAAAAATTTAGTTTCGAAGATTATTGTATTATCTTTGAATAATATTCAAAGGTTTTTTTTCTTTTTCTTTTTAAATTTGGGACTTATTAATTTATTTATTAAAAGGTTTAAATCATTTTAATTCCAATTTAATAAATGAAATTATTTTACATTATTTTTTTTGTTTGTTTTTTCAAGTATTTTCTATTGCTTAAATAAGAGTTTTATAAAATTATTCATTTATATTTTAAATTTTGGCCTGAAGAAATAAATTTCATTTTTCTCTATATTGGATATTTATTAAAATTATAATTAAATAAAATGATTTTTTTTTTTATTTATTTTATTTATTTTTTTTATCATAAAATTACCAATGCTGTTTGATTTTTATTAATAATAAATCAATGTATTGAGTTTTTAATTACTCATATTATATTAAAATTTCTTATTTAAAAAATTAAAATAAAGAATAAAAATCTTTAAAAAAAATGTAAAAATGAATAATTATTATTTTTTTTCCAATATCAAAAAAATCCAAGAAATAACCATTTTATCTTGAAAGGATTTTGACTTTTGATTAATCCACAAATCTGAAATAAAAATAGATAACAAAAAAATACATTAGTACATAAAAATCATTTTAAATTTTTATTTTAAACTTGATGAAATTTGGGATGCTCAGTTATATATATATATAAACTCAATTCCAAAAAATGGGACACAAAAAAAATTACATTAATAAAAATATACTCCAAAATACATGATATTTGAACATTAAAATAATAAAAGACCCGAAAATATTTAATTAATACTATTTATATATTTTATAGTAAATTTAAAATTCAATTCGAAAAATAAAAAAGAAAAAATAAAAAAAAGTGTGCCATTATTTTTGAAACACGGTTACCAAAAAATCCATTTTTATTGAAAGAAAAATTAATAAAAACTATTAATAGATTCAGCTTGTCTTTTGATAACTAAATCTATCCTTTTAAATATAGAGTTTACTAATTATCTTAGGTTTCCCAACTCAAAGTATTTCATATATTAGTGAAAATTTTAAAAATTCTTCTTCGTTTTTTGGTTACAATTTTTCAGTTTAGTATCCATAAATTCCCAATTGGATTTAAATCTTGTGGAATTGGGGGTCAAGGGTCCAGAACATTACATCCCCGATTTAAGTAAGTTTGAGTTTTTTTTTGAGGTATGTGGACAAGCTCCATCCTTTTGGAAAATCCATTTCAACTCACTATATTCTGAATTAGCGAGTTGAATTTCCTTTGATTTTTTTGATAATATCATTAATATTACATTCAGTATTCACACTTCCATTAATAATAATAAGGTTTGTTTGTAGGCCATGTGTCCTAGCACACCATATCATGATTTTTTTTCAAAAAAATTTTTTCTCCATAAAAAAAGAATCTTTTTTTTTTTTGAGAGAAAAAAAAAATTTTTTTTTTGTGATTTAAATGAAAACTTTTAAATTTCATTTTAAAACGATTTTGAGATTTTCGAAAAGTTTTGAAAAAAAAAGAATACAAAAAAAATCAAAAAAATTATTGAAAATCAAAAATCAAAAAATAATGAAAAAAAAATGATAGATAATTAACTTTAAAATTATTTACATTGATTGTTAATATCTAATGTTTCTATTTAAGAGTCAAATATCACACTTCTTGGAATTAAATTGATTTTGAAGGTGTGCCCCAATTTTTGGAATTGAGTTTATATATATATATATATATAGATATATATTATTGAAAGTAAACTAAATTCCAAGCAATTTGGGCACATTTTAAACATTTGAAAGAATAACAAATATCACAGTTTTTATCCAATTTGCAAATAATATTTATTTTACAAACTTATTCATTTTTTGTCTTTTTTTTGTTTTCATTTCTGTTTTATCAAATACTTAAATTGGTTTTCTAGTTCTGGAACTTTTTTCGATGATCGATCGAAGGTCAATTTTTAGTTTGTTTAATAAAAAAAACATACAATTGGAGATCGTATCTTATAATTTGATTGATCAATAAAAATTGGTAGAATTTCAACAAATTTATCAAATAAATTTTTTTCTTCTTTCAGTTTCATTATTTTGGACACATCTATTTATATTTTTCTTTTTTTGTTTTATATTTTAATCTTTTTTTTTCAAAATAAAAATGATAACATATAAAACATTAATATCGGGTAACTTAAACATTAATTTTATATTATTTTTTTTGGAAAAATATATTAAATTGGATTTTTTTTACCTATTTTGGATTTTGGGTGTGTCCAAATTTTTGGAAGGGGTTTTATAAAATTTCATAGTTTTATTTAAAAATTAAAATTCTTGAAGGTAAATATGTTGTAAAAAACAATAAAAAAATGATAGAAAGAAAGGATTCTTAGAAATAAAATTTATAAAAAATTATCTTCGAATCAAAATTTTATAATGAAAAATTGTATAAGCACCTATACTAAAAAAATAATTTGTAAAAAATAAAATATAAAAAAGAAATAATAATAAATATATTTAACAATTTCTTCAACATTTTGGAAAAATCAAGTCTCAAAAAAGTAATTAATTAAAAAAAAATATCAAAAACAGAATGCCCTTTTCTTGTTATTAAACCCAGTATTAATTGTTTTTTGTAATTTAAAAGATCATTTTTTAAAATAGACTAACTTTTAATCTTCAATAACCAAAATAAAAAAAATAAAAAAAATTTTTTTCAGATATAATGCTTAGAAAAGTAAATTTTCTCAAGATGAATTAAGATAGATACTTTTAAAAAAAGAAATAATAATAACACACACACACACACACACACACACACACACACACACACACACACACACACACACACACACAAATAATAAATTCAATTATTTATTTTTCCATACACACACATATATATGTATATATAATAAAAAGAAAAAATATAAAACAAAAAATGAAAAAACTTGAAGAAATTATTTTTTCTTATTTTCAGAATGAATTATTTTTTCTTGTAAAAGGGTAATTTGTTTCTGTTGTTGTATTAATTTCTTTTCTATTGAATCAATTGCCTGAGTAAGAATTTTGTTATTTTGATTTAAATCTTTAATTTTATTTTTCAGTTTAATTTTCTTCTTTAAATTTTCCATTTTTGATTGATTTTGATTGATTTTATTTTTTTCCAAAATTGAAATTGATGAAGCGTATTTTAAGTTTTGCAAACTATTTAATTCCTTTTCTTTTAATAAAACATTTGTTAGATTCTCGAACTTCATTTTTTGCTGTTGTAGCATCTTTTCTGACAATGATGATTGTATTAAAATATTTAATAAATTCTTTTCTTCCTTTTCTTTTAAATTTCTTATATAATTGAAATTTGATTCCAAATTTGTATGCAATTTTTGGAATTGGCAAGTATACAAAGCAATTTTTTGATTTTCTAATTCTAAAGATTTACAGGTTTCTATTAAATATTTTTTTTCTGTTTCTAAAGATTTTATTTTTTCCTTAGTTAATTTCTCATACTCATTGGATATTGATAATTCTTTAGAAATTTCTAATTTTTTTTTTTTGATTAAGGACTTAAATGATTTAATACTTTTGGTTTGTTTTTTAAAAATGGTTTCAATTTCTTTTAAATTATTATATTGGTTTTTTTTTTCTGTCGAAATTTCTTTATATTTCACTTTTTGAAGATCTGTTTTATTTTTCAAATTTTTAATTGCTTGTTGTGTTTCCATTGTTAATTTGTTTTTTGTTTCTTCGTCTATCCCGTTTTGCCTTGGTAGGCTGTCTTCAAATTGCTTCGTTAGTTGCTGATCATATCCACGGTAATACATTATTTGCTGATTATAGGAATCCAAGATATATTTAAAATCTCCAACTTCAACACCAAAACCCGATGCCCGATTTTGTGATAATTTTGATCTTTCTTGTAAAGTTTGGATAAAATTTTTATTTTGATTTAAATCGAAATTGTTGTCATCTGATTGGTTAAAAGAATAATTATCAAACACATACTTGAATGATGTTAAAAATCTTGAATTTTCTTTTTCCTGTTGTTCAAATTCATCTTCATCTTCGTCTTCGTTTTTGTCTTCTTGTTGTTCTTCATATTTTTCGTTTGTAATTTCCTCTTTTTGTGATTTGGTGAAAATTGATTTTTTTTTTTCTTCTTCTTCTTCTTCTTCAGATTGTTGGAAGAAATATTTTTTAATCGAGGAATAATTTGTTAATAATAAAAATCCTATTTTGATAATTTTAGTAGAAGCCTCAAAGACTAATTGTGGGTTGGTTTCTTTTAAGTCAAATGGTAAAATAGCTGGTCCGAAAAAAGTTGACAAATTGCTAAAGCCCATCAAATTGTTCTCAGAGTGCCAATCAATTTCTGTTAATAAGTCAAAAATCTTGATGAATAATATTTTATGTGAGATTGGTAATTGTGATGTTAATTTACAAAACTCTGGTACCTGATCTTCTTCTTTAAGATCTTTTGATTTATTTATTTTTATTTTGTAACAATCGTAGTTTTTTGAGAAGAAAAAGAAAAAGAAAAAAAAAAAAAATATTTCAAAAAAAAAAAAGAAAAGTTAATTTTTTTTTTTTTTGTCAAGAAAAAGAGAAAGAAAAAAACACTTTTGTTACTTATAAACAAATCCTTTTAAATTACTTTATTATCCAAAAAGAATCAAAAAAAACAAAAAAAAAAAAAAAAAAAAAAAGAAAGCTAAAAGGAGAAAGAAAAAGAGCAATTACTTAGCACGTTTATAAAATTGTCGTATAATTTATTGGTTAAAAGTGGTTCTGGTAACATTCTTAAATACAACTTGATTAATGAAGCTGCTGTAACAATATCATATTGTTCTATATCAACAAGTTGTCCTGAATTTACTTTGTCAATAATTTCCCCTATAAGTGATTTTTTTGGTGCAAGTCGAAAAATACCTTTTTTGTCTAATCCCCATTTATAAATAAAGTCAATACACCTTTGAATAAATGGGTGAACAGGCAAGAGATTAGAGAGTCGTGCTCCAAAAACTTGAGTAAATGCTGAGGGTGTTTTGAAGTCTTCTAATTGTTCGCTGAATTGGCTCATGAATTGTGAAGAGAACCTTTTTTCAATTTGTCAAAAATAAGAAAAAAGTGAATGTACGAGTTGAAATTGTAAAAAATAAAACATTTCTTTTTTGAAAGTCATTTTCTAAAAGTTTGAGGAAAAAGGTTTTGAAAAAATAAACAAAAAGAGTTGTAAGAATTTTTTACACTATTTTATCAATACATTTGAAAATTATTTATTCATACTTTTTTCAATGAGCACAAAAAGGATCAAAGTTTTATTTTTCAAACACAAAAACTGTTTGTTTATAATTTTGACTGGTGAGGTGTTCGGTTGGAGTTAATTTAAAAAAATATTGCATACAAAATTTTCCCACATCCAACAAACCAAAATCCTCTAAATTAAATCAAGTATAAAGTCACACATGTTGAAAGGTAATATCATAAGCAAAACAATTCTATATTTTAAAACAAGTGGACTTTTTACAAGATCATTAGAATAAACTGATAAATATTGAAAAGTTTTTTTACCATTTTATATTTTTAAATTGGTTTTGAATAAAGCATTATATTGCCAAAATATTTAATAATTTGAAAATGAGTTTAACTTCGTATCAATTGGTTGTAATGAAACGTTTTGAAAGCAGAGTTTTTAGATGTTATGATAATAACATTTGATCATAAAATTTTTAAACCTTTTTATGAATTTACAATTTTTTAAGTAGAATTATACTGTAAATTTTTTTGAATTTATTTTTTCATATTACTAGTATGACAAAATTGACAATTTGAAGATATTTTAAGGTACAAGTGTCCATCAAGAGTATTGGTAATAGTCTTCATTTTTTTTTTTTTATTTTTGCGAATTGATTAATCAACAAGATAAAATGTTTGGAAAAATTCATAAAACCAAAATTATCCAACATTTTTTCTGACTTTTGTTCAAGATTTTTTTCTTTTTTTTATGAAAATTCACCCATTTTGATTTAACTTTCTGAGTATTTGTTGGTGAATAAATTAAGTTAAAATCTGGAATGGAAAATATTTTATGATGTTTAAATAAAAAGAAAAAAGAAATAAGAAAAAAAAAAGGTTAAAATGAATAATTGTACTTTTCAAAAATTCTATATAGTCAGTTCCACTTTTAAGGCACAAACTTTCAACAAAATTTAAGGCACAAAAAAAATCTCAAATTAAGGCACAAAATTTGGAATTTTTTTTTTACAATTTATTTTACATAATCTGAATTTTGTGCTTTAATTTGAGATTTTTTTGTGCCTTAAATTTTGTTGAAAGTTTGTGCCTTAAAAGTGGAACTGATTGTAGAGAACACATTATTTTTACATGACTGTCTTAAAGTTAATTATCACTCTGCAAGTTAAACCCATATAGAGTTAAAACAATCATAAAATATTTTCTGTAAAATTTTATTTATTATTTATTTATTTTGACTCTTGAAATATTTTTATTTTTCTAAAAATTAAGAAAAAATTTAACAGTGTGGCCTTTTTGAAAAATCAAAGTGGAGTCTTGTGGAGATATTTTTTTTTATAATTTGTGTTTTATGTTTTGAAATGGGTAAGTTCATATTGTTTACACAATCATTAATTTGAGTTTCTTTTTTAGAAAGGAAAATTTTACTAATTTTCATTATCAAACTCAAAATTTTCATATTATTATAATTAACAATAAAGTTAATTCCTTGTAATAGCATTGTGGTATTTTATTTTTTATTTTGGAAAGTATTGATTCTGAAAGCTATTCATCTTAATTGTATTTTTAATTACAGATAATTCAAACAAAGTTTCAGTAAATAAGATTAATGTGGATGAATTAAATTACATAAATATAAATTTATCTGTATTTTAATTCTAATTTATCTATGTTATTTTAGTTTAACAGGTTTAAAAATGTTTTATCTTTTAAGGTTTTGAAAAAGAGTTATTTTTGGGTTTTCAAAATATGTAAAAAAATTTTCAATTTCAAAATATTTTTTTTAAACATTGTAAGGCTTTTCTCAAGAATATTTATTACCAATTCAATTCATTTTTGACAGAAAAAAATTGATTTTGAATTTTGAGGATTAAAATTAACTAATTCCCAAATATCTTCAAGAAAACATTTATTTTTGAAAAAATACAATTTCTATTAAAAAATTAATGAATTGTTTGAAAATGTAATAGTAACTATAACTACCCTAACCTAACCTAACCATATTGAAATATTAATATATTTCAATATGTTCAATAAATCTTTTTACCACATAACAAAAATAATTACCTCAAATAAAAAAAAATCTTAAAGGCAGAGTCATTATGATTAAATATAATTTTCTCTGAAGGAAAAAAAAAATTAATTTTTATCAATAGCAATATAATAATTAAAAAAAAAAAAAAAAAAAAAATTCTGAAAGTACAACTAACCTCCAAAAGGCAACAAGCAAAAAATATTACATTTTTAGAAAAAAAGTACTAGCTTGAAATACCCAATTGTCAAGTTGAATGATTGTGAATTATAATTTTGAAAACAGTTGAATTAGTTTTGAAATGCCACTCTTTCGAGGTTTTGAAAATATAGAAGATTTATATTTTTCTTTTTTTTCATTTCTCAAATAAATTATTTTTTCTCAAGAATGTTATAAAATCCTTACCTTCTAAAAAACAGAGAGTTAAAAAATAACCACAAATCGGATTAAATCGAATTAAATTGATAATTTACTTCAAGAAAAAAAGTTGTATTAAATCAAATTAACTAAACGTGCTTGAAATTTTAAAAAGTGCTCAAGCCATTTTTTTTTTCATTTAAATTTGATTTTCGAAATTTGAAAACTTTGTATTTTTTTTTTTTTATTGAAGTTTTTGAAAATTCTTTCTTCAAAAAAAATTTGTTTTGATTTATAAATTTAGTCAATCAAAAGAGGGGAAACTTTACAATACCATTTATAGTTTTCAAGTCACTCCTTGAGTATGGAGCAAATTCGGGGTAAAATATTATACCCTCAAAGTAAATATTGATTACAAAAAAAGAAGTCTGATGTAATATTCATGAAAAAGGTCATAAATTGAGTAAAAATTTTTATAATATAAGAAATAAAACGAATTTAATTTTTTTCTTTTTCAGAAAAAATGAAAAAATATATTTGATCTCACTGAAAACAATTTTTTTTTGGAGTTAACTTGAAGTAATCATATTTTTTGGGTTCTTTACATATATAAAATTTTCAAGTAGAGAACATTTCCAATGGATTATTTGAAATTATTACTGTTGTCTTATCATCAAATTATTTATTTTACACACTAAATTTCGAAAAAGAAATTATAATAAAAAGTCAGTATAGGACATAATTAATACTTCTTTAAGGATAAAAAAATTATTTTTTTTTTTTTAATTTTCAAAATAATAAGACGTTTTCACTATTAAGGTTCTGCCCTTAAGTTTACTTTCTTCTTAATAAATTTTTACTTTTTAAAAAAACAACAAGTAGAATATAATACTAGTTTGATAGAGAAAAATTAACAGAGTTTTTTTTAAATCTAACAAAATTGTTATATAATCAAAAAAAAAAAAAAATGGAAAAAACAAAGTAAATGAACTTTAAGATGAAATAACCAAACCAATCTACCTCTTTCAAAAATTCAACTTAGTAAAAGAAAAATAAAGAAAAAAATGGAAATAATTTTGGTTTTCTATATCCTTTTACAAAATTGGAACACAAATCCCAATCTACCTCTTTCAAAAATTCAACTTAGTAAAAGAAAAATAAAGAAAAGAAGTGAAAAATTTTTCCAATTTACCATCCAAATACCAGTAAGTTCACTTTATTGAAGAAAAAACATATTAATAGATTAATTAACGAAAATTTCACGATTTCTAGATCTCAAATTTAAATAATTTAAAATTATTAAATGTAAAAAATACACTGAAAGGAATTTTAAAAAGAGGATTATTATAATTCAAACTCTTTAATAACAACTTCAATAATACTATTTGTAGCAAAATAAATCAAACAAAATTTTCATTCAGCTTTCCAAAAAAAAAAAGAGATTTTATCAATAAAACATTTCAATTTTTTAATCCTCGAAATCAGCTTAAATTATTATTTTATCTTTTAGAATTGGGGACTTTTGGTAGTTTGTTTTAATTCTTGGAATGATGATTATTTAGGAAAAGCTGAATGAAAGATTTAATCTTTTTATTTTGCAATTAGCAGTAATACAGCTTTTTTATTCCTAACTTCGTTTTGAAATATTTAAAAGCTACGAAGAATTATTACTCCTTTAAGAAACACCAAAATTATAAAAATCATAAAACAGCAATGTCCAACTTAAAAAAAGTCTCCCTACTCTGAAGATCAACACCTTTAAATAAATGATAACTTTTCAAGTACTCTTTAAAAACAAAAAAAACAAATTCTTTCTTTACCTCAGAAAACTAAATCCACAATTTTCTATCTGACACAACAAAAAATCACAATATTCGAAAAAATTTCTGAACTTTTATCAAACTTTCAAACACTTTCAGACAATTTACAAACCTTTCAAACACTTTTCAACACGTTTAAAGTGTAAACTGGTTATCAAAGTGAAACGACCTGTAAAATTGTTTAAATTTTTTGGAGTCGAACCTATTATCATTTTTTTTTGTTTTTTTTTTTCTCTTTATCTTTGAAAGTGAAAAATATTTTCTTTAATTCAAATGACTTCTTTACACTCGTCTGAAAAAATCAATACCAAACACAAGGAGAAAACCTCTGAAAAAAAAAAAAAATCTACCACAAAAACAAACAAAAAAGAGAGATCGAGAAAGTCTATCAAAGCCTGGAAAATCAATTACGAAGAAATCTTAACGACCTTTAAAAAAGAATCTATTCCTTCATTTTTAATTTTTCCTGAGAAAGATTTCGAAGTAATCACAAAAAAAAGACCACACGACACGAAAACAAAAGTGATCCCTCGAAAGGTTTGTGAATTCCCAAATTTATTTTCTTCATTCCAAACGTGTCAAAAATAAAATCTTTTTCTTTTTTTTTTTTTCTTTAATGAGGATCCTTTCTTTAAAACGATCTTCAAAATTAAATAAAAACAAATCATAACTCTTTTCTTTTCGTTCTTGGTTAAATAACACGGACCACTATTTATCAAAAAAAAAAAAAAAAAAAAAAAAAAAAAAAACAGAATAAAAAAGTAACTCTACAAGGGTTTGTTGAAGAGTCTGTCAAAACATTAATTCAAGACTTTACTGTTGTTAAGTGGCAAAACCGTCGTTATATTAAAACTGGAGAGGAAATAGAAAGAAGCACAAAGCCAGACTATTTAAAACTGGAATATGAGATTGATCAGGAGGCATCTGTTGACCTTGAGAAGATTAACAATTTAACGACCAAAATCACTGTTGACGACATCAACAAGAACATTTTAAAAAGTTACAACTCACAAAGGGTGAAGCATTACAGGGAGGAACGGGGCAAGGAGACGAGGGATTTGTTTGAGCTCTATGGCACTGAAAAGATCGGGCGTGTCGTCAACGATCACCGAACCTTACCCAAGCCGTTTTACCGTCAGCATTTATTTAACTTTCTGTTGTCGCCATACGAGCTCGATTTGAAAATCAAAAACGAGCCATATTTTTTTTCAATTTCTTTATTTGATTTGGATCATAAAAAGAAGATCAGCGAGAATTATTATTTTGAATTTGAAGAACGAGGAATCCAAAAACGATTTTCAGAATTTTTGTCTGAAAAAAGGGACAACTGGGTGAAAACGAAGAAGGCCCTATTTAGTATCTCGCACCGATCGTCCAAGATCTATTTAGTTATCAGGGGATTTAAAATCTTCACAGGCGATTATGACAAGTCCATTAGCCAATATAGCAAAAACTTATCGGAAAAGAACCTGAAGAAGATCAACGATACCCTTTTTGAGGCATGCTCTCGGCTGAGTAGTTATCGCCAATCCTTTTTCTTCACATATGCGCCACTTTTTGATCGCAATAACAATTTTTATTTTAATGCTCAGGGCCTGTCCCAAAAGGACAATTTGCTCGTTTTCCAGCCGCTGTTCAAGAGCACCTCGGGCGGCTCTGATCAGGACATCCTATCGTTAATCCAATCGCTAATCAAAAACCCACAAAAGAAACAAAAAACTATCCCTGGGCGAATTGTAATAAAGATACAGCCTCTAAATCATAACATTATCCCGCCAAATACCCTTGACACCAGTTTACATGAATTAAAGACATTGCCGAAGGAAAAGGGGAAAGAAAAGGGGAAAGGAAATGGACAAGAAAAGGAAATGGGCAAGAAAAAGGAAAATGAAAAGGGAAAGGGAAACAAAAAGGAAAAGGAAAAAAAAATATCCTATATTAAAAAGATCCAAGAATTTCCAACAAAGTTGACAATGTCTCCTTATAAAAGGTTTATCAATGACTTATTTGTTTATCCAGAATCGCTCTACGTTGGCGGTATCAAAAACAGTGGTAAGAAAAATATTTTAATAAAGATCCAATACTTGCCCGACGACACACAACTGGGGGCGAAAGGATTTGAAAATTTCTACGGCCGATATGATCAAAAGAAATTTGAAGAAAGCCAGTCTACCACGATCCAATACCAGAACAAGCAACCAATTTTATTTGATGAAATTAAAATCGAGGCGCCATTAATCATCACCGAAAACCATCATCTGTTGTTTACCTTTTATCATATCAACAGCAATCCACCGAAAAAGCGGTCAAATAAGGAATACATCTCTAAAGAGATTCTGGGCTATGCTGTTTTACCAATTTTGTCAAATAAGGGAAGCATTTCAAGGGACGAAAAAATACCCATATTCCATCAATTACCGGAAAACAATTACATTTTGGCGAAGCAATTGCTATTACAACAAAACCCAACGAGCAATTATTTAAAGATTAGATTGAATTTAATAAGTTCCATTCACCCACAGAACGCCTTTTTGAATACCTTTTTTTTAAACTATAAGAACAAGCAAATAGCAGAAGAAATGAAAAAGGCATCTCTTGAATCATTGTGCCGAACGCCAACGATTTTATTAACGCACTATTTTCCGACCATTTTGAATATGCTATTTACGTTAATGTGCACCCCGGAATATGAAACCATAATTTCCGATATTTTCACCACCATTTGTGTGATCCTCTGGAAAATCCATGACGAGTTGCCCCAGGCCAAGGAAAAAGTGATCAAGCCCTATATCATCTATTATTTTAAAAACTTTTCCAAAAAAAGGAGCAATGTAAAGCCACAGACAACAGAAAAGAAAAAGAAAACAGAAAAGAAAAAGAAAAATGAAAAGGGAAATAAAACGGAAAACGGAAAGAAAACTGAAAAGGGAAATAAAACTGAAAAGGAAAATAAAACCGAAAAGAAAATAATTTATGAAATATTATTAGAGCAATGGTATAAGCAATTAGATAATAATTATGAAAAATGTAAGCAAATTTTAAAAAATGAAAAGGAATATAATAATTTGGAACAGAATAAAAAACAGAAGAAACAAGATTCGAACAATTCAAATATCGTCATTTCTGAAATGAATTTTTCATATTTTTTCTTTGATTTAATTATTAAATCAATGGTATTGCATTTAAGCAAAACCAAAAAGCATCTAAATCGGGTAAGTAGATTAAATTTATTTGAGGAAAATTTGCAAAATTTATTGTTTTCTGTGGTAACGTTCCAATTAAATCGCTTTTCCAAATTGAATTTAAAAGAATTATCGCAATTGATCCATGAAATATCATGGTTTTTAAAAGATCTATTTAGTATATATGATCGGGGCATTGTTATGAAGCTATGCCGACACATCATCCACATCATCCCATTGTTAGCTAACAAGAAAAATCTGAGTAAGGAGATCTGCCAAGAATTAAAGATGCGGTTCCTGGGGGTGATATCGGATCACGAGCATTTTCTATCGCTGAACTATTTAGCTGTCCCGATCATCCAGAAGCTGCCTGATTTGATCCAATTTATTAATGAATCGGGCTTGCCGATCGCGTTAATTCTGAAAGAAGTGTACGAATCCTTTAATAAGCGCAGCTCCTATCAGAGCAGAAGGCAGGCTGTCACCTTGCTAAGGGATCTCTTAAATAAGCACCAAATAGACAAGCGGTTTTCCGATTCAAGGGGGTACAGGAATAAGGTGTCTGTTCTCTATTTCCCCTACATCCGGATTTTAATTGAAAAGCTTGATTTCATCAGGTCTTTGAAATTCATCGAACAAAAAAATATCCTCCTATGTGCGGTCTACATAATCAGGCATGCTAACCGCAAATTCTTAGGCAAATGGTGGCAAAACGAACCGTTTGTAAATCGAAATTCGTTTTTCCAATTGCTGATATTAATATTAAACACCTTTAATTATAACGGCAACCCTAAAAAAAATAAGAATTTGATCAAGGGCAATTCGATAGCCAAGAGAAGTCAAGATAATTTACAAACACAGGGCAGCTACCAGCTGGAGAATAACGAGGCTATTTCCGCCAATGATGCAAACGAAGCCAAAGGCGTGGATAAATTGCAATCAACGGAGAAGAGCAAGGGCAAGAGTAAGAAGAATAGGAATAAGAAGAATAGGAATAAGAGTGAGATCATCATTATTGAAATGCCAAAGAAGGTTACAAAAAATAATAAATCGATCGACCTAAGAACAAAGGAAAAATTAGATTTAATTTCATTTCAGGGCAAATCCAGTATTTTTGAAAAAACGTTATCTGAATCCAATTTGCAACTTTCGCCGCAAAGCTCCAGTTTATCGATAAATTCGAATACAATGAATAGCATCAACAGTAATTCCACCGCTGATCTTAATAATAATGATAATGATCATAATAATGATAATTCAAAAAGGGCATTGAAAAAAAAAAAGCAAAAGTCTAGTTCCAAAATGAGTATTCAAGAAAACTTTGCTATTGATGAGGATATGGTATTGAAGAAATTGCCAATCGATCAAAATCATAGCTCCTTTTTTTTCAAGTACCGGCAATTAAATTTATATGATTTGGAACGGGAAAAAAACTTGTGCCACCAGGTTAGTTTAATCATATTACAGGTGATCGAAAACTTTATGGATCAATTCCTGAATGCGCTGCGAAAGGAAGATATGACGGATGATCGATCCATTTTAAAGTCATTGTTCCAGACCCTGATGGAATTGTATACCTCGAACCAATCGTATCAATTGATCACGCATTTATTTTTTTCATTAACGGTCTTTATCCATCATTTCAAAGACACTGTGTTCAAGCAAAACAATGATCTAATCCGTGACCTCTGCACGATGGCATTCCTAAAGTCTGTTGTAGCCGACAAGCAAACAAGAAACACCGCCAATTCGTTGCTGTTTATGATCCTGATCACTGGATTCAAAACGTCGAAAAACTTTGAAAGAACCAAGATCCAGATGATCATTGCCTTTTCCAAGCTGGTGGGCAATGTCGACCAGTTCCAAACGGACAAATTTACCAAGATCACGCTACAGACACTGAAGACGCTTGTGGAGAGAAACAAATTTAAAAAGAAGCCCAAATTCATCCGGCAAGTGATCGAGCATACGGAAAAGATGAGGAAAATTCTGAACGACTTTATGAATTTGCTCAAGCACATCCACGACCCCGAGATGACGGTGGACCTTTTTTTGAACATTGCGCGCGGCTACAAAACGGCGCCCGAACTGAGGCTGACGTGGCTGCAGAATTTGATCTGCTTCCATTTGGAGAAAAATAATTCCATTGAGGCCGCCTTTGGCTACATCCACATCGCGTCGCTGATCTCAGAATACTTGCACAAGCTGCACCCCAAGAACCATTGGCTGCCCACGGGCGCCCGGACATTCAAAACCGTGTCCAAGACGTGCCTCGAGGAGCAAACCGATCTCCAGCTGAACGACATCCAGACAATGTGCGAGTCGTCGCACTTCACGGAAAAGTATTTGATCGAAATGATCGAAGAGTCGATCGAGTTGCTGATCAACGAGAAGCGGTACGAAATCTCGTACGAGCTGAACAAAATCCTCCTCAAGATGTACGAATACAGGCTCGACTACCAAAGGATTACCCAGATCTTTCGGCGGCTGACGATGCTCTATGGCGAGCTGACCCATCTGGCGGGCCTGAACAAGAACAGGATGTTCGGCAACTTCTTCCGCGTCGTCTTCCATGGGAAAAGGCTCCTGGAGCAGCTGCACTCGAAGGAGTATGTCTATTACGAAAACGCGACAATCAGGCTCGGCGACCTTGTCAACAGGCTCAAATTGCAGTTCCAAAAGAAGTTCGGCAGCAGCACGATCGAGATTTTGACGTCCAGCCATAAGCTTGATTTTGACCAGCTCGACCAGGACAAAATATATTTGCAAATAACCAGCGTGCAGCCGTACTTCACCAAGGAGGAGTCCGAAAAGAGAAGAAACAATTTCGAAAAATGCCACTTCCTAAATAGGTTCATCTACGACACGCCGTACACAAAGTCAGGATCCAAAAAGGACTTCGGCGACGTCTCCAAATTGCACCTCGAACGAGTCATTCTAACCGTCGACGGGCAGTTCCCCTACATGAAGAAACGACTCGCGGTCGTGAAAAGCGAAAAAATCCAAATCCCGCCCATAGAGGTCCAGATCGCGCAGATCATGAAAAAGGTTTTTGAAATCAACATCGAGCTCTCCAAAAACCAGAAAAATTTAAACTCAATCCACTTACTGCTCACGGGGATCTTGATCCCAAGCGTTAACGAGGGGCCCTTCAAGGTTTGCCAGGTGTTTCTCGGCAACCCCAAAAAATACCCCAAAAGGAAACTTAATGAACTCAGAAACAGCTTTAAAGAGCTCTTGCTCCTCACCAAAAATGCGCTCAAGGAATCAGAAATGAAGGTCAAAACAGACCAAATGCAATTGCAAACAACAATGCAAGCTGGTTACGATAAGTTGGAAGAAAATATAAAACCATATTTAGTCGAAGGCGGTCCATCAGAGGAATTTTTGAAATATCAATCTCAGAGACTCAACAGTGATGATTCTTTAACTAAAGAGCTAACAATGGAATTGACTGAACAAGATAAATTAACAGATTTTGAAAATAAAAAATAATTGTTTGTTTTTTTTTTTTTTATATTTTTTACTTTTCATGTTTTTTTTTTTTTTTTTACCTTTTATCAATAATTTATTTCATCTTAAATTATTTTTTTTCTTTTGATCTTTGGAAATTTTTTTAAAAACAAATAATTAATATGATTATTTTAAATAATGATTTTTTTTTTTTTTTTTTTTTTTTTTTTTTTTTTTTTAAATATCTATTTGAGATTAATTACAATCTTACTGTAGAACAATTAATTATAAGAAGGTAGTTTTTGAGATAAACAATGATTGAAAAGTGATAAGGTATGAAATTTAGAATACGAAATTTGGGGGTGAGAATCCTCTTCATTATATTATTTTGCATTTTTATCTTCAAATTTAAAGAGTATTTAGATATGCTTCCGGGTGAGCAATTGGAAAAATTTTTAAACTTGAGTTATTTTTCTCAGAAAAATAGAAAAAAATATAAGGAATCATTTTTTCCTACTATTTGAGATCTTGAAGATTATATAAAAACTCCATTTCACTCAAAGGGTGATTTAAAAAAAAATGAAAAATTCTCTATTTTTTAAGAATCAACCAAACTAAATGTTTTAGAAATAGGAGAAATAATAAACTTTGTATTAGAGTGGATAATTATAAAAGAAATACCTGAAAAATTATAACTTTCAAAAAAAATAAAAAAATGTTCAAACAAATTTTTGGGAACCTTTCGTTCGAAAGCTCGTGCAAAATTTCTCAATTTATTTGGAAAATTAAAATTTTTGACAATAAGATTTTTTAATTGTAAATTTATAAATTTTTAAAGAAAATGCAAACTTAAACTTTTCTTAATGTTTATTTGGAGGTTCAAATATTTTTTTTTCAAATAACCTTTCATAAAATCAAAAAGAAAAGAAGAAAAAAAAAAAAAAAAAAAAAATTTGCAAAATGAGAGAAAAAATGATTTTGATCTAAAAATTGAGAATTCATTTTGAGAAGAATAATAAATTAAACTCATTGAATATGTTCTATTTGTTCAATCATACTCGGTCCCTTTGACTGAAAAGGAGTTTATATAAGGTATTTCCAAAAAAGTATGGAATCTTTTTTTATATTTCATAAAAAATCATCTTTTAGTGAAGAAATTTATTAATTGACATGGCCAAATTAAGTTTAATATTAATACTGAATGAATAAATGGCTAAGGTATTTATTTCAAAATATTTTATATGAAATATTTCCAAAAAATAAAAAAAACAAAAATAGTACTTTTTTTGGTGAAAACAATGTACAACTAATTTCAATTAAAAAACTGGAAATATGGATTGGGCACAAATGATTTTTTAAACAATCAAATTCATTTATATGTTTTTTAATGCTATTTGAAAATGTGTTGAGATGAAACAAGTTATGAAAACGGTTTTTTCAATCAAAAAGAAAATAATAACACTACTTTTAACACCTAAAAAATATCAGATAAAATTGAGATCAGAAATTTTAATATATTTTATTTATGTAATACAATACTAAGAAACAAATTGAATTATTACCAAAAATAAATTAATTGTTTTTAATGATTTTGAAAGCTTAAATACTTTTTTGTAGATTGAGTCTAAAAGATATATTTTAAAATAAATTTACCCCACTTTATTGGAAATTACTTATAAGGTATTTCCAAAAAAAGTAGGGACATTTTTTTTTTACCTTTCATAAAAAATCATCTTTGTCAATAAAAATATTCATTAATTGACATTATCCAATTAAGTTTAATATTAATATCCATTGAATAAATGGTTAAGGTATTTTTTTCAAGTTATGTTGGATGAAATATTTCCAAAAAAAGAAAACAATAAATAGCACTTTTTTTGGTGAAAACAATGTACGGCCAATTTCAATTAAAAAATAGAAATAAGAAAAGGGTACAATTGATTTTTTAAACGATAAAATGTAGTTATATGTTTTCGATTTTATTTGAAAATGTGTTGAGATGAAACAAGTTATGAAAACCATTTTTTAAATCAAAAAGAATATAATAATATCGTTTCCAAGCACTAAAAAATATCAGATAAAATCGAGATCAGAAAGTTTAATATTTTTTATTTAGGTAATAGAATATTAAGAAACAAATTGAATTAGTATTAAGAACCGATAACTAGTGGTTAATGATTTTGGATGTTTAAATACTTTTTTGTAGATTTAGTGTTAAGGTATATTTTAAAATAAATTTGCCCCACTTTATTGGAAATAGTTTATTTATTGAAATAAGTTATTTTTATCTCAATAATATGACATAATCCTTAATTGTTGAAAACATCTAATTTAAAAATTTTGATTTACTTTTAATTTCAATTAAATCAATTTTCTACTTAAAGAAAAGAAGGTGTTTCAAATTCAAGAAATTTATACATTTTGAAATATTAAGAACTAGGTTTCATCATTGGGTAATGTTAAGTTATATTTTTATTTGACTTTCACTTCTCAAAAAGAATTTTTATCCTGAAGAAATTTCATAAAAAAATTATTAGTTGTCAAAAGACAAAGGAAATAAAAAAAAATATAAAGAAAAAAGATCTTTTGAATAGAAATTTTATAAAAAAATGGTTTTAAAGAATTTCAGGTACGAGGCTAAAATTTAAAACTTTTCACATTTTTTTAGGTCAGTGTAAAAATTATTTTAAATAACAATCGGAATTCTTTTGTATTTATGGATTTAAACTGGAAATTAACTTTTATTAAAATCATATTTTGTGATGATCAAATAGATATTTGAGAGAATTGTTTAACTTTCTGAATATTTATAATTTTGTGTGACACAAATTCCCTATGTGTAAATTTAACAAAGATTATTGAACTCTCTCAAGAGTGTTTTTATTAATAATTTCAATTTTCATATGGAAATTTAGACCTTAAACAAGAAGTGATTGAATATTTTTTTATAAAAAAGTTGAATTTTTTTTCACTTTCTTTCTTTTATTTTGAAGGAGGTGGGGGGGTCAATTTCCTCTAACTGTTTGGTTTTAATACATTTTCTGTTGATTCAGAAAATATATAGATTTTTCGAATAAAACACGTAATTCAAGTAAAGTATTGTGTTTTAATTTCTGAAAGTGAATAAAAACCTAGGCATTTTACATATATTTTTTTTGATTTTTGTTTTGATAAGAAAAATCTATAATTTTACATATTAAACAGAAAAAAACAATAAAAAGTCTTTTTTTTTACCAAAAATTAGAAATTAAGGAAATTTTTTTTAATTTTCTTTTTATTTCTAAATGAAAAAAACCGCAATAGAGTTTTCTAGAATTTAAAATGATGATATTAAATCTTTAAATTTACTCTATTCTTTTGAATTCAGGTAATTCGGTATACTTTAAAAGACTCTACTTCACTTGATGACACTTCTCAGAATTTATAAATTTCTGTTTGGAAATTTAAAAAAAGAATAATATTTTTCTTGATTATTTATTAATGATAAGAAAAGCAATTATTCTTTATTTTGAATGATTTCTTGAATCTTATTATATTTGTAGTTTTTTTTTAAATGTTTTTTATTGTTTTAAAATTCTTTGAGACTTTTTTATTTATATTTCAGAGATTTTTTTTTGAGGTGATAGAAACTTTTTTTCTATCTATGAATTTTGGATAATATGTAATGATCTTTTCTTATTTGCATTTTTATAGTTCAGATTCTATTTATTTATATGTCTCTATGACCCAAAAAACACTACAAATTGAAAACTGGCCAATACATTCCATTAAAAAAATTAAAAAAACAAAATGAAAAAATAAAAATAAATAAAGTTTCAATTTAACTTTTTCTTGAAAATATTTTTTGCTAAAATAATTGAATTCAAGGTTGAAATTATGTATATTTTTATATACAATATCTTATTTTAACTCATTTACTAAAACAAATTCTAAATTATGGGAATTTTTTTTTCACAAAAGGTACTAATTTGGTCTTCAAATGTTTTTTTTATTTTCAAATGATAAAATTTAAAAAAAAGTTATTTAAAAAGTTAATTTCTATGGAAAAGTATTCTAATTTAATTTATTAGCTTATTATTTGATTTCAAAATTTTCCTCGACTCTAATTTTTCAAAAAAAAAATAAAAAAGTGCATACTAATTCAAAAAAATATTTTCGATATTCAAAAGTTGAAATTGTTTTTATTCTAAAAAATTTTATCCAAGTGGTTAATCGAATTAAGTTATAAGGCTAGATTTCGAAAAATATTAATCAGAAAAAAATAGTGCTTAATTTTGTTAAGGACATATATATATATATACGTATATTTTAAATTTTTTTAACCTTAAGAAGATCAATTTCAAAAGGATTATTTTTCATAGAAAGCCAATCCTTAAGCACGAGACCAAATTAATGTGAAGTAAATAAACTCTTAAACAATATTTTTATTTTTGATTCCTCAATCCAAAGAAGAATTATTCTGATATAGTAATTTTAAGATTGCTAACTTTTTGCATAATACAGGCAAGCTTGAAAAAAAGATTTTAACAATTCTCATATTCTTTTATATTTATCACCATCAAAATTTATTACCTATTCAAATTCAAATAGAAAACAAATTCTGATTATCTTTATCAAAATATTTATATTTGTAAAACACATAATTAATTTCACATTTCATAATCTGTAAATGACAGCTCAAGCCAAAATAAGGAGATCCAATAAATCTTTCTTAAATCCTGTTACCAACAATTTATACCCTAATTCGTAAAACAAAAATTTAATGTTTTATTTGGAATTTGCATCTAATAAATGTACCTTTTGAGAATGAAAATTTTTGTTTCTAAAAAAACTTCAAAGTCAATCCAATGGAATTCTAATATTTATAGACACCAAAAATTCTCTTATCTTAATTGCAATTTCTAAACAAACATACCTTTTTTAAAATAATTGAAAAAAAGAAATGATCCTTGTTTGAGTTCTTTTCTAGGCTCACAATTTATTGTAACAAATTTTCCAGAATTGTTACAACACTTTCAATCACTTTTGTGTCTTCAAATATAAAAATGTGTATTAACACTCATGGGTTTATTCCTGATAATCTTTAATATCTTTTTGGAAAAAACTTTCCAAAAAAAAATTTTAAAAAAAAAAAATAAATCTAATAATTAGATTTTGGAGTTTTCAAAGTTTTACATTTAAATTAATAGTGATCACCGAATATTGTTCGGTGTCTTTGGTAATTCGACAAAAGAATTTCTGAATTACAAAATATTAGTCAAAAGAATTCTTGTTTCCACAAGCATTACAATATATATGATTTTGGAAACATACCTAATATTTCGCCTCTTCTTCACATTTTTCTCTTTTCTTTTTTAGTGTGTTATTACTTTTTCTTAAATTAATAAATTTTTTTTCAAATTAAAAAAAAAAATTAATAAACTCCAATTACCAAACAAAGCTATTATCTTCTTGTAAATGAAAACTAAAAAAAGAGTAAGTTATTTGTATGACTCGTATATTGACAAGTTCAATTATGGAGGAGATCATCCGATGAAGCCCAAAAGAATTCGGCTCACACACGACTTGATAGAAGGGTATGGTTTATTATCAGAAATGAAAGTGAGCACGATAATCCCTGCAACGACCAAGGATCTTTCGAAATTCCATTCTAAGGACTATATCAATTTTTTGAAAGAAGTCACACCAGACAATGAAGACCAATTCCCCGAAATGATTGAAAAGTGGAATGTTGGTGATGACTCCCCAATCTTTGATGGTATGTATGAATTTTGTCAAATATCTGCTGGTGGTTCAATAGAGGGTGCACGGCAACTAAACAATTGGGAAACCGATATTGCAATCAATTGGGCAGGTAACAAATTTCTTTCTTGTTTATTCAAAATCTTTTTTATTTTATTTTTTTTTTTTTTGTTCTAATTCTTTGTAATTGTAAATTCTTTTGTTTGAACAAAAAAAAAAAATTTCTAAAAACATACCTAAAATTGAACCAGAAGGTTGGTTAATTATATCTCAATTCTTGAATTCTATTTTTGATTGAGACCAAATCCTGATATTTTTTTTGTAAATAATTTCAGTAGTTCCACTTTTGTTTCTTGAATTATGTTTTTTGTTTTTTTGGATTCAAAACATGAATAAAATTTTCTCAACACAACCCAATCTAAAATTAACAAACTGTTTTAGAACTCGAACAGGTTTTTACCACAAACAACATTGGAGGATTAGGATTTTGGAATTTCTTTTTCAAAAATTTTATATGTTTGACTTATTTTTCAAAAGGACTGAAAGTGTGTTGAATTGTCGTTCTTATTTTGTAAAAAAAGGTTAAGGGTTTAAAATTAGGTGATACAAGAAATTTGTGAAACATCCTATTTTGATCCTCACCAGAATACAAACAATACAAAGTTTTAATTTTTTTGTTTGTCGAGAGTTTGTTCTTGGATAAAATTACTCAACTCATAAATTTTGGTTTGGGATGTGAAAAATTTTGGTAACTCTTCTATAACAATTCAAAACGATAAAGTTGGTAACAATTTGTTTTTTTTTTTATTATTTTTTTTCAGATAAAGAGAATTTGAGATCTTTTTCTTTTTCAACAAAATAACAACCAAAAGCCACTCCCAAAAAGTTTCACAAAATGAAGAATATTTGCAAGTAAAATGACTTTCTTTTAAATTGGTTGAATAGTCTCTACCAGAATTTTCACTTTGTTCTTAATTTAAGGTTTACAATCCCTGAAATTTGAAAAAAGATTATCTTGTGTAGGGTGTTGTCTGTTGTCGATTTGGTTCTTATCTGATCGATCTTGTACTTGGTATGGATTTTAATAGTGGTTCAAAATGTCAATTTTTGACAATTTATTTTTTTTTTTTCCGAAATCCGAATTGAAAAGTTTAAGATTAATTGGCTGGAACTTAAGTTATAAAAAAATGTGGTTTGTGGGTTGTTGATTGAAATTTTTAATTAAGTTTGGTTTTATTGGGAGCTTTTAAAAAAAATTTATTTTTTCATTTAGTTAATTGACAAAAAAGTAAATCAAGATTCTTTCCTACAGCTCAAAAATCAAAAGTTATTCTTGAACACCTATCAATCTTAAACTTTTCAATTCGGATTTCGGAAAAAAAAAAAATAAATTGTCAAAAATTTCCATTTTGAACCACTATTAAAATCCATACCAAGTACAAGATCGATCAGATAAGGACCAAATTAGCAAGTGGTAACACCCTACACAAGATAATCTTTTTTCAAATTTCAGGGATTGTAATACTTAAGGGAAGTTTAGGGATTGATAAATAAAAAAAAAATAAAAAAAAACTTACAATATTGGAATTCCACGTTTTTTCTTTTTATCATTTTCAATCAGAATGTGAGTTATCAACTGAAACCTGAATTAAAAAAAAAAAAAACAATAGCCCCTCCTTTGTTTAACAATTCTGAAATAGAAGGGTTTTTTTTGAAATACTCAGAAATTCAAATAAATGTTTGACAATTTTTACTTCATTTTATTTTGTAAATTTTTTTAATCTTAGCTTTGAATAAAGCCTTTTGTTGATTTAAATGCAATGCAACTTTGGACACTTGGTTGACCTTTGAAAACTTCTTTGATAAAAAACTGTTTTAAAAGTAGAGATATCGAATTCAAAAATGGAAATTGATGTAAAAAGTTTTTAACAGCCTTTTTACATTTATCAGCCTAACCAATAATAGTTGGCAACATTTTTTGGTAAAAGTTGAAGAAATTAAATTAAATTTTAAATTGTTAACTCTGCAACACGATCATGAAAAAATTTGTTTAAAAAAAACCAAATATTTGCTAATTATACCCTTTTTAATAACTTCAATTATAATAAACACTATTGGTTAATAAAAGATTTTGGATCATAAAATATTTTTAAAGGTATTTTACAAATCAAGTTAAAAAATACAATTTTTCCAGGTTCTATTAATATTTTTTTTAAAAATAATAGTAAAAAATTTGAATAACTTTTTTCTTCAGACAGAAAAGAGGTTCATTTTATTATATTTTAAATCTGTTGAATATATTTTAAATAGGGAATCAATTATTTGGACTATTAAAGAATTATTTGTTCTTTTGGATGGGGAAAAATATTTTTTTTTTGATTTTTCGTTAGGTTTTTTTTAATTGTTGAAATAAATAGAAAATTTAAAGAAATTTTCGGTTTATTCCAAATAAAACAAAAAAACCCAAAAAAAAACACCATTAGCTTTTCCAGAATTCAAAAGAATTGGGTCAAATCTTTGATTTTACTCGATTCTTTTGAATTCTGGAAAACCGCCTTTAGATTTTTTTTAATTTTAGAAATAAACCGAAAATTTTTGAAATTTTCTTTTAATTTCTAAAATGAAAAAAAAGCTAGGTACTTGATGGCACTCTACGGGCACTCACAATATTTATAATCGGTTATTGTTTTTTTTCATAATCAAGTTTTTTTTTGATGAGTCGAGTTTTTTCAAAAATATTAGTTATTATCTCTTCAAAAAAAAATATCTGAAAGTTGAATTTAAGGAAAATTCATTATTGCATCCATTTAAATTTTTTACCCCTCAAAGTAGACCTTTTTTCTCAACTAGAGACTTTTAAAAATCGTAGTTCTATTTAAAACAATAAATACAATAGTCCCCCCAGACTTATTAAGAACTGGAAAGTTGATTATGTTGTGAATAAACTTGGTTAACAAGGATGAAATGATAATTGTAGTAATGGGCTTGTCTAACGTAGAATTTGAAATTTTATTTTTTCATACTTGTGAAGTGTAAAAAACGATTCCTTAACTTTCAAAGTTTTTTTTTGATAAATTTGTAGTTTTTTATATTAATGGTAAATCTTTTCCGATATGAGCGCAAGTGAGAGAGAACTTGTTAGTATATTTGATATATTAAGTAACATTTTATTGTATTTTAAAATGAAAGGAAGTGGTTTGGGTAAGAGACAAAAAGCGAAAAATCGAAAAGATTTTTTCAAAAAAATAAACAAACCCAAAGGTCTCCAATGGTTTACTAAATGGAAGAGAATGTTACTTAATATATCAAATATACTAACAAGTTCTCTCTCACTTGCGCTCATATCGGAAAAGATTTACCATTAATATAAAAAACTACAAATTTATCAAAAAAAAACTTTGAAATTTAAGAGTTCATGTTTATTTCATAGGTATGAAAAATAGAAAAAATTGAAAATTTCAATTATTATAAAGAAAAAAATAACCAAGAGAAGCTGAAAAAAAATGTATTTTTTAGATTTAAACATTTTTTAATTGGTTAAAAATAAATTATTTTTTTGTTGATATTCTATATTCAAATTCTTATTTTTTTTTATAATTTATTTGTGAGTATTATTGATTTTTAAAAACATCATCCTAATCTTTTTTTTTTTTTAAGAATAATTAAAAGTTAATTTTGATATATATATATATATATTTATTTATTTCCTTCAAAAAATTCAAATAAAATGGTTAATTATTCTTACATTATAGGTGGTCTTCATCATGCAAAAAAAACATTAGCTTCGGGTTTTTGTTTTGTCAATGATATAGTTCTAGGGATTATCGAGTTGTTAAAATACCATCCTAGAGTTTTATATATTGACATTGATATTCATCATGGTGACGGTGTCGAAGTAGCCTTTGAAAATAGCAACCGGGTGATGACTTGTAGTTTTCATAAGTATGGTGATGGGTATTTTCCTGGAACAGGTAACTATTTTCCAATAATTAATAGATCTTTTCGTTTCTTTGTATTATCTATTTTCAATTTTATAGATTTACAATCTATGTACATTTATGAAAAAAAAAAAAAAAAATTCAGTATCTAAAAGTTCGTTAAAAAAATATTATTTATTTTATCAAAAAAATAAAACATTAATAATAACGAGAAAATTCTTAACAAGTTAAGAAATCAGCGTCTACCAAGGAGAAGTCAAAGATTAAAGTAGAAGTTGTTATTGTTGAAATGTAAATCACATTAGTACTTAACCGTTCAAATATCATTCTGAAAATTCAATTGGTAGAGTAGTGATATTTGTTGATCCCATCAATTAAAAATGATCATTGATTAGTAAAAAACCCAACAATTTCGGAATAAAATATATATTTTTTGAGACAAATTTAAAGGTTGAATTCTCAAAACTCAGACTACCGAATTACAAATAATTTTCTGCATAATCTTAGATTATTTACAAAACAGTTATATTCAAAGAAAAAAAGAAGCAATAACTGATTTAATTTTCTATCTTTTCCTTTACCGTGTTTTTTCATTATTATTTATAATTATTTTTTTTTTTTCCAATTAAACATATAAAATCATATTAATATATACTAAATATCGAATTTAACACTTATCTCTTATTATTTAAAGGAAATATTAATGATATAGGGCATAGTAATGGGAAAGGATATTCTGTTAATGTACCATTGAATGATGGTATGGATGATGAATCATATTTTTATATTTTTAAAAAAACTATTGATTCAATTATGAAATATTATCAACCAACTGCAATAGTTTTACAATGCGGGGCAGACACTTTAACTGAAGATTATCTGGGGTGCTTTAATCTCTCAATTAAAGGGCATGGAAAATGTGTACATTATGTTCGAAATTTGGGAAAGCCTTTGTTGGTTTTAGGAGGTGGTGGGTACACTCCAAAAAATGTCGCAAGATGTTGGACTTACGAAACCTCCTTATTAGTAAATGAAACAGATCTACCAAATGAATTACCAGAAACAAAGTATTCTTTCGATTTCCCACAAGAAAAATATTTACATATTGAAAAATCTGAAATGGTTAATTTAAATAAGAAATCGATGTTAGATGATTTGTATCTTCAAATTGAACAGAACTTGAAGGATTTAGAGGCTGTTCCTTCGGCAACTCAGGAAACCATCCCATTGGTTGGGTTTTTAACATCAACACAATATTTTAAAGAAAAACAAAAAATTTATAAACAAGAAAAAAAAAACAAGGATAAATTTCTTGGTTCAAAATATGGCTTTGAATTTGTTGAACAGAAATTAGAAGATATTTATCCTTTGACACAAAAAAATAATGAAATTACAAACAGACCAATACTTTGGAAACAAAATCCAAAATACATCAAAAAAAATCAACTAACCCCGTTTAAAGAATTAAAAATTTTAAACAGAAAAAATATTGATTTTAAGAATATAAATAATGAATCTTTTAAAAAAACAAATCCAAAAATCCAACAAATTTATAAATTAAAATTCCAAAAAATGTTAAAACATGTGGAAAGTAATTTAACAGCTATCAACAAAATTCAAGATTCCCCGAATGATATCTTTTCACTTCCCTTAATTGAAAAGGTGAATAAATCACAAAGCAATTCAATTTCTTCTCATAAGGGGGGGGATTATTCTCTCGAAAAATTTAATAAAAATACAAAATATTTAAAACAGCAACTACCTAAAAACAAACAAAGACTACAAAGCAATAGTTTAATGGATAATAGCAATTCAACTAATACAATTCAAAATAGTGATACCCCAAATAATAATATTAAGAAAATTAATGGTGATAATGTTAATGTTATAAAAGAAAAAAAATGTAAAGTTAAAAAGAGAAAGGACCACTTCATAAAAAAACATCAATTCAACTTATTTAAGAATGTTGATAATTTGGATATGAATTTAAAAATGCCTAAACAAACAAATATAAATCTAAAAAAAAAAAAATATCCAGATTTAGACTTTTTAAATTCAGAATTATTACAAAATAATAAAAATAATTTTGTAATTCAAGAGAAAAAAAGATTTAGAAAAATTAAAGAAGAAATTTAAAAAAAAAAAAACGATTTTTATTTCTAATTTAATATTTTTATTGTTAATAAATAAATATAATTTAAAAGTATTTCTTTTTTCTTTATTAATTTTGACAAAATATAAAAAAAAAAAAAATAATCGAGAAATATATTTCATAATATGAATAATAAATAAAAGTAAAATGTATATTTGGTAGGACTGGATAGTAAGAAAAATATACTATTAATTGTATTATTTTTTTAAAAAAATGATAATGTTGAAATTAAATAATTTATCAATGTAATTGTTTTTAAATTATTTAAAAAAAAGAGTTTATAATTCATAATTTCAATTCAAATGGGATTTTAAAAGCATGATAACTCTTTTGAAAATTCATATAAATTTAACTTGTACGTACCAATTTTAAAAATGGATGTAATAAAGTTTTTATATAAAAAAAAAATCAAACCCCTTTCACAATAAAAAAACACTATTTAAAAAATAATAATAATAATAAGCCATTTCCAAAAAAGTAGGACAAATTTATTTTAAAATATAATAATTAAACTCAAGAATCAAAAAAAGTATTTAAATATACAGAATCATTAACTACCATTTATTGATTCTTGGTAATAATTCAATTAGTTTCATAGTATTGTATTAAATAAATAAAAAAGATATTAAATTTTCTGATCTCGATTTTATCTGATATTTTTTGGGGGTGAAAATTGATGTTTATTATTTTCTTTTTTATAGGAATAAAACGTTTTTGTCCAAAGTTTCTATTTAAACAAAATTTCAAAATTAGAGGCAATCTTTTTTATTATTATTATCTTTTTTTTTCAATTGTCTTTCAAAAAATAAAATGATTAAACTATATTTTATTTATTAATCTATATTGGTTATTATCTCTAAACACTTTAGTAAAATACATTATTATTCAAAAAAAAAAAAAAAACAAACAATTAAACAAATTTTTTTCTGATGAAAAACTGCCCCTATTTTTGAAATTTAGCTTTGATGTTTTTGAGAGGTGAAAATTGGTTTTTATTATTTTCTTTTTGATCCAAAAAATCATTATCTTAACTTTTTTAATTCCGGTAAATTTTCCAATAGAATTGATTAGGTATACCTGCATTTGATTGTTTAAAAAATCGTTTATACCTTTTCCATTTTTCAAGTTTTTTATTGAAATTGGCTAAACATTGTTTTTTCCAAAAAAGGTGTTATTATTTTTTTCTTTTTTGGAAATATTTCAACAGATATATTTTGAAATAAATATTTTAATTATAGATTCAATCAGTATTAATATTTAAATTATTTTGATATTATCAATTAATGAATACCTTCACTAACAAAGATTATTTTTTATGAAATATCAAAAAAAAATGCCACAATTTTTTCGAAATACCTTACATTAATTTTTTTTTTTTAAAAATAAAAAAATATGATTTCTAGAATATCATTTATTACCTCAATATAAACTCCATTTCACTCAAAGTATCCCAGCCAAAAATGAAAAATTCAACTTTCCATAAGAATAAGCTTATATATGATTGCTTGTAATAATTAACTTAAGATTAAAATTGATAATCATAAAAAAATACCAAAAGTAACTGTTAATTTTCAAAAAAGCATGTAACATTAAAAAGAAAATTGGTGTATATCCATTAGAACCCCAAATAAGCCTAATTGGATTTGAAATAAAAATTTGAATTTGAATTGTTATCAAAGGATTCTAAGATAAGAATTTATAAACAATTATCTTTGAAAGAAATTTTTCTCATTATAAATGGTTACTTTTACTTACAATAAGAAAATTACTTGAAAAAAATTTTTCAATAATATAAAAATTTTTCTTACGTTCTTGTGATTTAATTATTTTTCAAAGAAATATTGTCAAAAAAAAAAAAAAAAAAAAATTGAAAAGTTTATCTACACATCAAAAACATCTTAGTTAAAATAATTAAAATACATCATACTTTACTGGAAATTTTTTTGGGAACCTTTGTACCCCAAAATTGCCTAAAATAATTTTATAAATAATTTACACATTATAAAAGATATTTTGGTATTATATAGATATTTTGTTTGATCTGCTGATTCTCATTGAATAGCAATATATATTTGATTCTATATAAATAAAAAATTATTAATAAATTTTAAAAATCTATAATATTTTTATTATAAAATTTGGCAGTTTTTTCCACCAAAAATTTTTTAAATTAGAATTCAACTCTATTTCAAAAATTGTGGCTCACCTGAAAAAATAAATTGACAAAAAAATATCTTTTTATCTCAAAAACAACTTGAATAAAATATAATAAATAATCAACTTTGATAATCATTCTAAATTTATAAAAACCTTATATTTTAAAAATTAAAAAAAATCATACCAAAAACTTTTAAAAAGTTAGTCACAATTTTTGTAATGAGTATCTTGATTTTTTAATTTCTGAAATTTTATTGAAAAAGATTCACAAGTATATTTTTTGCATATCAATGAATATATAATTAAACCATTTTCCATTTAACGGTGCCCAGTTATGATGGGTGAATTATCTGTGTTTAAAGACTTTTCATGGATATTAGAAGAAAAAATTTCTTTTGTAAATTTCAAAATTGAAATCTTTTTTTCACTTTTTTGTTTTTTATTATTTTTCGATTTTTTATTTGAAACCTAATTCAGTTGTAATTAATTTATTTTATTACAGATCAATTAGCCACTTGGTAAAAAGGTGTTATTCTAATGTTATTGAAACCATGAAAATGATTGTTGATAAATAATATTGATTTCTATTTCAATTTTATTCAATCTTTGATCTTGATATTCAAATAATAAATGTGAAAAATTTTCACTTCGTTTTCATTTCCTTTTTCAAATAGAGACCACAAATCCCAACCTAATTCGTTTTAGGGAAATTATTTCTAAAAGAAAAGTATGGAAAATGTAGTGAAAATTGTTTCCTATTTATTATTCAAATGCCAGTAGAAGATCAAAACGAACATTGTTGTTTTTCTCAATAATGCATGAAGAATTTGAATTTTTCAATTTTAAGAAAATCTATTGATTAATTAGTTTTCTTTCAGACGGACATCAACAATTCTTTGATGTATATTATTCTACTTATTTCTCATTTATTCTTCAAAGGTCAATTATATAAAATAATTGATATTTGAAAAAAAATGTTTTTTTTGGATACCCCTTTGACAGAAACAAAGTTTACATTATAACTTCTCAACTTTTTTTAAAGTTTTTTGGTATTTTGCAAAATAATTTTAATTTTAACTTGGCTTTCTGAAAAATAAAAAAAAAATTATAAAAAAAAGAAATTTATAAAAAAAAACAATTAAATTTTTAGAAAAAGAAAAAAAAAAGATAAAAAAACAAAAAATTAAAAAAGAAAAAGCAAAAACAAAAAAGAAAAAAAAAATTCTAAAAAATGATTCTGATCCAAAAATCGAAAAATTTATTTTGATAAGAAATAAGGATAAACCCTCAAAACTTTCTTCCATTAACATGATAAAGTGAGTCAACATTTATCAAAAATAGTTTATTTTAACTGTGTCAAAATTTTTTTTATTTTAATTTCTGATTTGCATTTTTTTAAAAAAATTAATGTGATGCAATTAAAAAAAAAAAAAACATTTAATCAATAAATTTCATCATTTTTATTGCTTCGCAATTTTTCCAGCTGTAATTAATTATTAATTTTTTTTATTTGATAAGTCATGAGTCTTAAAAAACAGATTATTTTTGTCATCAATTTTCAAATTTTCTTTAATAAAATCACGGATAATACTTTGCTGCATTAAATTAGGATTACCACCGTTTTGTAATTTAAAATTAATTAATAGCTTTTTCAAGGTAATTTTTTCGTTTTGTTGTACTTCATTTCTAATAAAATTTTCAATTTTTCTTTTCTCTTTTTCTCTTTGTAATTTCTTTTTTTGATTTTCTTTTAAACTTTTTACAGAACGTATTCTTTGAGAAACTTGGATTTCATTTTCATAGGATTCGAATTTATGAAGTTTCTTATTTTTCTGATTGCTTATGTTATCTTTTTTTTCCTTTATAGGTTCTTTTCTTTTTCTGGATAAATCGTTTCTCATTAAAGGGTTAAAATCTTCTTCGAGTTGATCAAAATCAAAATCTGAATCTGGATCTTCTGAATTTTCAGAGGAGCCATCACCTTTTTCTTCATTGTCGCTTGATGATCCAGATTTATCTTGCTTTTCGATGATTTTTTTTAACGATTCACCTTCTTGGGTTAATTCCACATCGGAACTTAATTTTGTTTCCTCATTTTCATAAATAATATCATTTTCATCATCATCAGAAAAGTTTTGGTATTCGGATTCTTCTTTTATATTTCTTTTCTCTTCTTCTTCTTCATATTTTCCAATTAACCTGTCCAATTTTTCATCATCTTCTTCCCTTTCATTGGAAGTATTCCCCGCTCTTCCCCCACCTCTTCCTCTTCCTCTTCCTCTCCCCCTCATCGATGATCCCCTTTTTGGTAAAAAAACATTTTCTTTTTCATTTTTTATAACCAATCCTTCACGGGATGGTTGTAAATTAAGTTTCCCTTCCTCGGTTTTTCTCATTAACCATGGGCTAATTTTGTTTTGATCTATTTTCATCTATAATTTTGAAATAGACACAAAAAATAAATAATCAAAATTACAGTTAGTAATAGAAATGTAATGGTCAAGTTTGAATTATAAAATGTATAAAAAGAATTTGAAATAGATTTATTTAGAAATAAATATCAAATCGTCATCTGAAAAATTAATTTTAACACAATATATAAATATATATTAAATAATTCCTATTTTAAATTATAAAAATCTTCAATATGTCACAACAAACCAAAAATTAGTAAAAATGAATTTTTTGTTTAAATTTATTTTTTTTTATTAAATTTTCAAGTGTGAGATTTATGGAATAAAATTTATTTTTAATTAAGAAGAAAGAAATTTAATAATTGTTGACTCAGAAAAGATACACAAAAAAATTTCCAAAAATTAATTATTTTTTATAATTGGCCCATGAAGAAGAAATAAGAAACAAGTAGAATAATACACATCAAAAAATTGTTGATATCCATCTGAAAGAAAACTAATTAATCAATAGATTTTCTTAAAAATTTCAAAATTCAAATTCTTCATACATTATTGAGAAAAACAACAATGTTCATTTTGATTTCCTATTGAAGATCGAAATAAAATTCCAATAGAAATGAATATGTTTTTTCTACAATCGTTTTCACTGTTTCAATACAATTAGAATAACGCGCTTTTACCCAATAAATATAGATTTTGCAATAAGTTTTTTTTTTTTGCAAAAAAATTACGTGTTGATAATGAAAAAAATTAAAAAAAACGTAGAAAAAAATGTGAAAAAGTGTTTTTGATTTTGAACTCTGGAAAAATAATTTTTTTCTTCTTTTATCCATTCGTACCCTTTTAACACGTTTAATTCACAAATTACAACTGTGCCACTTTGACTGGAAAATAGTTTATTATGTTTATTGATACAAAAAAAAAATTATAAAAAAATACTATGTTTGGGATAAACTTGCTTGGAAAATTCTTGAAAGTTTTTGATGGTATGATGGAGAAAAGAATCAATTTTAGTTATTAATCTGGAAATGGAATCAATGAATTGGTTTTTTTTAATTATATTACTATAGTCAGTTCCACTTTTAAGGCACAAACTTTCAACGAAATTTAAGGCATAATAAAAATCTAAAATTTAGGTACATTTTTTGGGAATTCTGTTTGATACAAATTATTTTACGAGAATCACAATTTTGTGCTTTAATTTGAGATTTTTATTATGCCTTAAATTTCGTTGAAAGTTTGTGCCTTAAAAGTGGAGCTGATTGTAGTTTTTTCAAATAAAAAAATCAGTAGTGGTGATTTCAAAAATCGATATTCATTTTTTTAAAAATTTTTTATTTTTTCTATTTATAAAGTGATTAAAAAAATTATGAACAATTAATGCTATTTTAAAAAAAAAGTAAAAAGGGAGAAATAGTTTCAATATTAATCTCTAAATTAGTTTGCGGAAAAATACCACTTTAAAAAAAAAGAAGAAACAGGGAAAAAAAGTGAAACTCGTTTTTTTATTGTAAAACCTTAAAAGAAATCACAGAAATCACAGAAATCACAGAAATCACAGAAATCACAGAAACCTGAAAATAAAAGGTACAGATCAATTGATAAAAGAAAAAATAAATGATTAAAGATAAAATGGAGGATAAGTAGATTAGCATCTACCACGGAGAAGTCTAAGATTAAAGTAAGCTGCTATGATTGAATGTAAATGATGTTAGTGCTCCAATGGTTCAAATGTCTCTAAAAGATACAATTAGTAAAAAAGTACTTATAACGTTGATCCCATAAATTAAAAAATGATCCTTGTATTAGTAAAAAATCTCGAATATTTTAAAAAAAAAAATTTGTATTTTTCAAGACAAATTTAAATGTTGAATCATCAATCTGAAGACTTCAAAGCTAAAAAATATCTTTCCTAGATCTGACTAGAAATGTAGATTAGTTTCCAAAAAATTAGTATTTTTTTAAAAAATTAAAATAATTGAACATTAGATTATTTTACAAATTATTTGGGAAATATTAGAAATATATTGAAAATACTACTAATTTTCCATAAAAAGGAAACAAATGGTAATCAATCCTTAGGTTTTTTTCTTTTAATAATTATTGGGTAAATCTTGAAATTAAAAAATTAAAAAAATAATTCCTTTTGAGGGTTCTAAATAATAATTATTAATTCTTGGAATACTTATTATTTTGTATTCTATCGTAATATTCGGAAAAGTAAATAAAAAAAATTATTTTCAAATATGAAAATTGTTAATTGTGATCATTCGTAACAACATTTTTGAATTTATTGTTGCAATAATATTTATAATAGATTTTTTAGAGATCCATTTGAAATAATGGAGCACTAATATCATTTACCCCCGATTACAGCATACTTTAATTATAGCTGCAATCTATGGTTACGCTAACCCCTTAAACAAAATAACGGTTTTGAGAATACTATGCTTTAATAAGGGTTTTTCTTTAATTTTTTTATTCTTAAAAGTCTGTTATTAAAAATTTGACTATTTTTGAGATCTCCAAAACAAAACTAATCGTATTTTAATAATCAACGAGATTTAAATTGTGTTTGTTGTTTTGATTGAAAATAATATAAGGGATTATTCTATAAAGTTAAATTATTTCTTTTTTTTACTTTTTATTTTCAGGTTCTATTAATGTTGTTACCGAATTAAAAATTGTGTTTAAATTTTAATCTCTGTTTCACTTTTTTTCCCAAATGGTGGACAAAAATTGTTGGAATGGAGTCTCAATAACAAACTTAAATTGACCTACTTTAGGGGTGTCTGGAAAAAAATTTTTTTGTCACACTTTTTTCAAACAAATTTATCACATTTCAAACATAAAAAGATTTTTAAAAGGATTTTAATTTTAGATTTGAGTTTAATGGTAATTTTAATAGTTTAATGAGTAACTTAAATAAAAATAATTTGAATATTTTAAAAATTCAAGCAGATAAAGAAATTTTTGACTTTTTAAATACATTTGAAAGAAAAAACACCCGAAAAACAAATAATTCTTTAATGTTTTATATAAAAAATTTTCAAAATGACAACTCCATAAATCAAGATTCAGTTAATGTGATTAACCTCTACCCTTCGAAGAATAATACCAATTTTAATATTAATAATATAAATTTTAATAATAATAATAATAATAATAATAATAATAATAATAATAATAATTGTAAAAATATATAATCAAATAAAAACAATTAAAAAAACTCAAATTTTCCAAATCCTAATTCATTTAATAATTATTAACCAAAAAATCAAAAAATCAAATAAATTAAAAAATTTTAAATGGAGTTTTACTAACCCAAAAAATCCATTTGATAAAAAAACTCATCTAAAATTTAACTTTGATAAAGTCAATAATAATTTTGAAAAAATCCTACATATTTTTAAAGAAAGGAATTTTTCTAATGGGTTAAAAATTCAATTCTTTAAAGCCGTTTTACATAGTCAACTATTATATGGGTTGGAGATATTTGACTTTACAGAATCCGATTTCAAAAAAATTGATATTTGGATTAATAAGAAAATCACAGAATCGCTTTTAATAAACCCACATTCCCCAAGACTTATCTATAAAACTGAAGCAAAAATTGATTTGGCAAGAATCACAATTTACAAAAAGAAAATTCAAATTAATTCAAAAATTAAAAATTTTGGGATTTGATAAATTAATAAATCTTCTCCCCTTCAGAAAAAAGAAACAGAAAACATTAATTGGAAAGCTCGAAATTTAAAAGAATTAGAATCTGAACTCGAAGTTTACAGAATTAATCAATTAAAAAAATAGTCCAAGTTGGAAAGTACAAAATTATTTGAAAATAATTTTGATACAGGGTAATATTAACAAACAGCAAAAATATTTAAAATGGAAGGGTTCAACTTCTATTCTAAAGTTAAGAAATTATACAAATTATCTTAATAGATATTCTTATTTTATGAACAAAAATAAATCACAATTTTGTCAATTGTGTAAAATAAATAAAGATTTGGATATCATTGAAGATTTGGATCATTTTCTCTGGAACTGCCCAGCCTATGAAAATAATCGGAAAATCTGGATTTCTGAATTAGAAAAAAATAATTTTTCACTTATTTTAAATAATAATAATATTTATAATATTATTAATAAACAAGATTCAATATCTTTATTAGCTTTAGTAGATAATAAGAGTATGTTTGAATCTATTATACGATTTCTAAATTCAAGTTTAGGAATTCGGGCAAACAAGAGGAATTCTAAACTCCTCCCTTAAATTACAATAAAAAAAAAAAAAAAAAAAAAAAAAGGATTTTAATTTTAAATTTTCTTCCGAAAATTGGTTTGGTTGAAATATAGACATTTTTAATATGAAGTCAAAAAAATAGTTTCGAATATGGTTATGAAAATAGATCTGTTTTTTATGGGAATACACGTACTATAACTAAGCGAGATTCATAGTGGCAATAGGTCCCAGTAATCGATTCAATTCCATAAAGAAAACAAAATAGGTCGGTTTTGGTTAGTAAGCTGTTTGATAGTAGCTTTTGAAAACTTTTTTGCCAAACCTACTGCTGTTTTAAAAAAGTGTTTTCCAAACTAATAAAATACAGTGAAATTGAAAGTTTTAATTTCCAACTAGAAAACTTTTAGTCTTCGCTTTTTAAACACAGTTGTACTCTTAATTTCTTATTCTCTTTTTCAATTTTAAATTTTTTTACAAAATTTGAAGGAAAAAGAGAATAAAATTTGTTGTGTTGACAAACAATCAAAAAAGATTTTTTTTGTTCATTCAAAGGTCGTAAGTTTTTTTTTTTTTTTAATTTTTTTTTTTTCTTTTTTTGAATTCAATCTTTGTTTTTAAAAAAAAATTTGATTGGAATATTAACACTTGCTACACAAAACGTTAATTGTATTCCAACAATTTTTGTTTCTTAAACCAAGTTGGTTGAATAGGTACTAATTGTTTTTCAATTCAAGTCAATAAGGAAGTTCTTTCAGAGATCGCTTTCAAGGTCTCTTCCAACACACACCTGAAAGTTAATTTCTTTGACGAACAGAAAGAAAAAATGATAAAAAACTGACAAAGGGTCAAAATAGTAATTACTTTTTCTTCTGCTTGTTCTGCTGAGAGGGTTTTATAATGAATATCCTTTCTAAATGAAAACCATCCGTTAATTGGTTGTGCAAGATAACGCCCATTCTTTTTATCTTTAACAAGAATCAGATATTTGGATGTGTTTGATCCCTCATATTTACCAGTAAATGAGAGATTTCCGCTGTCCATTAATTTGAAAGGCTGCCCTCTTTCGTGTTCTAAAACCAATTCCCTTCTCTTTTGTTTGGTAACATTTCGAAATCGTGGTGGGTTTTTGTCAATTAAACGTTTAATCCTGAGCGGCTTTTCCAGATTTTCAAGTTTGTGTGGATGGATAAATTTGATTGGGTGATTTTCTGTGCCTTCTGGAATTGGAGCTTTTACAATATCAAATGTTGAATTTTCCATTAAAACAAGTGGTTAGAACAAAAGAAAAAAAAATGATTTCATTTTTCTTCCAAACAATTTTTATTTGGATTGTTTTTAATAGTTGTATTCAGAATTCTTTTGGGTTCAGTTGTTCTTATTGTAGCCTTGTATTTTTACAAAAGTTATTAATTGTTAGGTTATTTCAGTGTATTTTAAATTTAATTCATCAGATGAAATCTTTTGGAAAAGCTTTATTTCATTAAGGGACTGGTCTATATTTTTTTTTTTGACCAATTTCTGAATAAGGATTCATTAGCTCGAAATCAGTTTAATATTGAAAATAAACAGGCCTTTTCAAATCTAAGTAATTGGCAAAAAAATACTCTCTATCTCATTTAAATTTTGGTACAAAAATTTCATCGAGATTAATCGATTAAGGGGATTGTAACTCTTATTTATTTTTATTTTTCCAAAAGTTAACCAAGTAATTCTTTACAAAAGTATACAATTAAAACCCAAAAGTAACCTCATTACCAACCTTAGAGAAATTAATTATTATTTTTAAAATTGAGTTGATTTTTCAGAATAATTTTTCAATCAAGAACATCAGATCCTTTTGGTTAGGATTTTTGGATCTGTCTAACAAAAGAAAATTTTCCAAAGTAGTTTTATTTTGAAGTAATCTCATTTATAGTAATTTGTCTTCAGATATTGTATGAACAAATAACATTGAAATTTTATTTTAATTTTTTGAAAAATTAAGAAAAATAAATTAAATATTGAAGACTTGAAGATTAAGAAAAAATAGTTCATTAAATTATTCACAAATATTTATTAAATTTATTGAAATTTAATAAAATAGTCAATATTGTTTTTCAAATACCAAGAGTGTAAATAATGAAATATTTGTATTAAAATCAGTTATTTTATTATAATAGTATTTTTTATTTTATTGTAATTATAAATTTGAATTTATTTTATTTCTTTGAATATATTTAAAAATAAGTTAAAATAGTAAAGTATATTAGGAAATTTAATGGTTGGTTTATTTTCAACTAACTGGAAAAAATTAAGATCGGGGTTATTAATTATTGATTAAATAGAATAAAATTATAGTCTATTTCTTTATGGTTATTAGTTGAATTTCCCAATTTTTAAAAAAGTATTTTGGGAGTATTATTTATTTGATTGTTTGTTTTTTTTTTTCATATTATTGTGTCCAATAAAAAGGAAAAAAAAGATTTGAACTGTTCTTTGAATCAAAAAATTAGATTTTTTTGAAGTTTAAAATAATCTTTACTATTGTTATTTAAATTAGGAGAAAAAATAGGTTTTTACATGGATTTATAACAAAATTTTGAGGTATAACTTTTAAAGTAGGTTTTTAAAACTTCTTTCTTGATTCATAGATTTCAATCTTCTCCAAAGGAAACTTTTTAAAAAAAATACTTCAGAAGTTGGTTGTATTTTGAACTTTCTAAAAATGAGAAAAAATGGATCAAACTTTCAAAAACAATAATTCATTTAGGAAAATGTTGTTTAAAGAAATTTGGGTCTTGGAGTTATCATATTTTTAACTTTATTTTCAATTACAAGGTTTTGTAATTTTTTTTTTGAATTTACATAAAATTTAATTTGGGCCGTTATTTTAGTTTATTAACACATTAATTTCAGGTTGATAATATGATACATTATTATTTCATAGTTATTGTTTGAATTTATCTAATGTACGCTTCTCAAAAAAAAAAAAAAATTGAATATCCATTGGATATTCAAAATAAAATACTGAAAAATTATTATTTAATCTATTCTTAAATATTTTTCGGTTTTTGATGAAAATTTTGAAGATTGGTTCCCCACTGCAAATTTTTATAGAATAAATGGAAAAAAGTAATCGATTCATTTTCCTTGTTGGTTTTTGAATAATTAAAAAGAATTACTTTCTATTTCATTTTAGATTTTCTTATTTTTGATAGTATATATCGGTATACTAAGAAATTAAAAGGAAGGAGTATTTAAAGAATTGGATTAAAGATAATTTGATGAAATTGTAACACAGTTATAATAAAACATCAGTTCCTAATATATTTAACAACTTTAAACCTAATTTTTTGAAAATCTAATTTTTAAACAAAAATAAGAAAGGTGATATTAATCGGGACAAAATGTAATCTGTTTTATTGTTCATAGGTCAATAAGGGAGGTGGGGGGGGTGAGATTAAATTCCTTCACTTTTAACATCGGAATAGGACAACACAGGTAAAATTTACAAAAAAAAACAATCTCTCAAAATTATTATTTATAAATATTTTTTTTAATATCAATGTTTTATAAATGTTAACAACTTTATTAGAAATTAATGGGAATTGAAAAAAAAAAAAAGAAAATTTTCATTCATATTTCTTTTTTCGTTTTTAATGGAAAATTTTTGAAATTTTTATTTGACTGAGTTGAGAGATCATTTTAATCTATTTTTTTAATATTCTAAAAAGAACCGAATCTTTCAATTATGAAATAAAATCAAAAATTTCTTTTAAAAACAATCACTTAATTTATTTATAAAAATGATTTTTTTCCATTTTTGGAATACTTTTTATCATTTTATATTTTTTTTTCATATTTGAGTTTTAATTAAGAATCCCTGTTTTTTTGAAAACTCCTCCGTTAAATAAAAAAAAAAAAAAAAATCCCTGTTTTTTTCTGTAAAATTTTTTTCCATTTATTATTTTTTCTTACTTAATGTTAAATCAAAAGTTCATTCATCTAAACTTTTTTCAAAAAAAAAAAAACTCCAAAAAATAGGTGTGTTTTTTTCAAAAGTTGGAAATTTTGAAAAGGGGGGTATTCAAATCTTAATTAGTTTAATTGTGATCTTTTCTTAAATGCATAAAATTATACAAACTTTGAAAAAATAATTTCTAAAAGGTGTATAAAGTAGTGAAAAAAATACCTGACCTGAAAAAAATCTTTAACAAGATTTTTAATTATAAATATTAGGAAAATTTGAAGAATAATTTCTTTTATTTTCTATCAAATCCTTTTATCTAGGAAACCAACTTTTAAAATTATAACTCGTCCACTTATTAGAATGATGATTAATGAAATTACACTTGTTCAAAACACTATTCAATCAATCAAAAAAGTAACAACAGAAATTATCATTTTCCAAACCCCAGGAAACCTCTCTATTAAACTGGATTGTTTTTTAACAAAACGGAGATCTAATTATGCTATCAAACAAATACATGAGTATTCTAGAGATCATACACTTTAATGTGCTTTAGGAAGGTTTATTAAGAGGCTCAGATAAATTTTGGTTATTCGTCTAAGGGTTTGATTGAAAATAAAACATATTACTCATCAATTTTCCTAATATTCACAATTAAAAATCTTGACAGGGATTTTTTTCAGTTCAGGTATTTTTTTCCCTATATCAACTGAAATTCAATATCTAGTTTTGGCTCACTTTAATTTTCAGAATTTATTTTTTCTTTGTAGTGCCTTCTAGAGTAAAAAAGAATAAATTAAAAGGTTAATTATTGTCTTAAGATCTTTAAGACCCACTTTTATAAAATATTGCTCTAAAAATAAAAAAAAAGATTTTTAAAATTTAAAATCAAAACATAGAAATAGGAAATTGTAAAAAAAGAATTTTTTTCTTTATTTCTGAGTCCTAAGACATTTTTTTTTTTCAAGTATTATTAATTCTAAAAAATGTTTGATAAATAGATCTTTGTTTTTTCTATCAACATTTCTTTAAAAATAAAGCTTTTTAATTACTTTATTTTTTGCCTTTTTTTTTTTGTTGTTGTTTCTTTTTTGGCTGTTGCTTCTTTTTTGGTTGTTGTTTCTTCTTTGGTTGTTCTTTCTTCTTTGGTTGTTCTTTTTTCTTTGGTTGTTGTTTCTTTTTTGTTTCTTGTTTCTTTTTTGGTTGTTGTTTCTTTTTTGTTTTTTCAACTTCCATTCCCTTGTCTAAGTCTTTATGTAAATTGGTGGTCATAAACTTTTCTCTCTTTTCAAGTACACGTTTGTTTCTTCTTTCACGAGCGCTCTTTCTCTTTTCAATTCGTGCTTGGGCTTGTTGTTCAAGTTGTTCTTGTCTGATCTTTTCAGCTTTAGCTCTGTGGATGTGTTCAATCAAATTTCTTTTGTTTTTAAATTCATTACCTTTTGCTTTCAAGTAAAGTTCGTGGTATGTGTGACGATCGATTTTTCCAGAGTCTCTGTATTTCTTCAATAGTCTTCTCAAGATTCTAATTCTTCTGATCCACAAGATCTTTGGTGGCATACGTGTCTTTTTGGTTCCCTTTCTTTTACCTAACCCGGTGTGTCTTCCCTTTCTTTTGGCAATCAATCTCTTTCTGAATCTTGTTCTTGAAACGGCATTTTCGGGCTTTTTGATGATCAAACCATCACGGTGAAGCTTTCGAATGCTTCTTCGAGAGTTAGACATGGAGATGGTTTGGATTTCATTAGGATCTAACCAGACTCTTCTTTTACCAACACCAAGTACAGATGAGGCTAATCTTTTTTGAAGTTTTAAAGAAACCATTTAAAATTTGTATAATAAATAACAAAAAAATGAAAAAAAATAAATAAAGCAAAACAGAAAAAGTAAAAAAAATCTTATTCATTTACTTTTTAAAGTTGAAAAAAGAATTGTCTACTGGAGTGTTTTTTTTGGTCACAAACAACAAATTGGTTACACTTTGTATAAAAATATTTTCACAAATACTGTTTTGAAATAGTTGTTTCTAAAGTCTGTGCACTTGAAAATATTCTCACCAATTTGAATTAATTCTTTTGAAGAAGTTTTTGTGAATATTTTTAGTTTTTTTCTCTTTCTCACTGAGACTTGAACAATACCTAACTTAAGATGGATAAGTTTTTCTTTGAATTGTTATTACACATATTTGTGACAAGTTTAAAGACTCAAGGCAGCAAAACAAAAAACCATTTTCTTGTTCTTACAAGAACCAATATAACCGTGACAAAGTCCAAGTCTAAAATTAAAAGTGGTTTTTCTTTTTTCAAGAAAGCAGAAACATGAAATGATCTCAAAAACCTATAAAAAACAAAAAGTAAAAGCTTTTTAGTTTTTATACTGGCCACCCTATATTCACCTATAATCAAAGTATGTTGTAATTGGTTGTAAATGATATTAGTGCACCATGGCTCTGTAACTCTAAAAAATCTATTTTAAATCCTCTTGTGCAAAATTTTATTACATTTTTTACTCAAAATCACTATTAAAAAATTTTCTTTTTGTAAATTTTATTTTAATTCCTTTTCCAAATCTATAAATAGAAACTCAAAATAATAGTATTCTTAGTAATTAAAAATTCATCTTTAGAACTCCTCAAAGTAACCAATTGTTTCGATTTTTTTATATCAAAGATTTATTCAAGATTTATTCACATAAAAACCCAATATGACATGATTAGTTTGGTTTCCTTTTGATAAAGCTGATTGTAACACCAATATATTTCCAATATTTCAGAATAATTTGTCAAAATAATCTATTCGTTAATTATTTAATTCTTTTAAAATAATTGAATTTTTTAGTGAATAATCTACATTTGGCCACGAATTTAAGAAAGATATTTTGTGGCTTTGTAGTCAGAATATTGATGACTCACCAATTAAATTTATCGAAAGACTGATTTTTTTCACAAATTCTTTACGTTTTTTTTACTAATACAATGATCATTTTTAATTGAAAGAGATCCACAAAAAGTATTACGATCATTCTAGTCGAAATTTTAAGAAATAATGGAACGATGTACTACTAATCTAATTCACATCCAATAACGACACAATTTAATTTTAGATTTCTCCTTGGTTTACGCTGATCCCTTAAGGGAGTAGCAACCATAAAGTCAAAAATTTCACTTTTTTTACCAATTTCAAAAAGAGGATCCAAAAACAACATTTTTTAACCTTCGCTTGTTTCTCGTTTATTTTTAGTATTTAAAGTAATTCTCACAAAAAAAAAAAAAAAAGAAAATAAACTCAAAATAAATAAAAATATTTAATTTTATCTTAAAAGTTGATATATAATTTGTAAAATAATTTATTATTTATTAAAAATAATAAAATATATAATAAAAGGAAAAAAATGAGAATAAAAAAATGAATGAAAAAAAAACAAAAAGTTAATCTAAAAAAAAAAAAATTATGTATTAAAAAATGAGAGAAAATAAAAATCAAAAATTGTCAAAAAAGAAACAAAACTTAATTTTCGTTTGTTAAAGGCTGAAGAATATCAACAAAGCCTGTACCATGTTCAACGACTCTACCACAAACGATTCTTGCTGAGGGGCTTTTCAATTCTTCGTTGTTACCTTCAAGCACTGCGTCTATTAAAAACTTTGTTGTCGTCTCGAAGGACATTTTCTGCAAAGCCGAGCTATTTGATCTGATACCGGTTCTGTTCATTGCCAAATAATCGCCTTCAAATGTCATATAGTCTGCGATCAAACTGAGGTGTCTGTAATCGACGGACACGCCATAGGCCTGAAACACGTTTCTGATTTCGTTAATGATTGTTGTTCGAGCAGCTTCCACGCCATAGTTTTCCAAAATTTTGCCCACGTCATTGGACGTAATTTCGTTAATTCTGAAGCAATTGGGTGAGTTCCAAATGACTGGGAAGTTGACGCCTTCTGTCATAATCGAAATGGAATTACCGTCGGGTATCAAATAACAATTATCAATGCCATTGATATCGTTGATTAATATGTTTTTACAAATTTCTTCGATTAAGTCAACCATGATCACCTTTGGCGACATTAGGCTAAGATTTAGTCTAATTTGAAGGAATTTAAATTTAGGTTCCAAATAGAAAAATTCTTTTTTCATTTTGTTATCTATTTTTTTGTTTGACAAATTTTTGATTTGTGAATCTAAATCAAATTTCAATGCCTTTTTGTCCTTCTTCTGCTTCTTTTTTTTTGATTTCTTCTTTTTCTTTTCCAGCATTTCTTTTTTTTCTTCATCATCATCATCTTCTTGGTTTTTTTCCCCATCCATTTCTACAGAACCAAGATCGTCTTCCATCTCGATCTCATTTAATAATTCTGAATTCTTCTTTTTCTGTTTCTTTTTATCTTCTTCCTCTTCTTCGTCTGAATCGTCGTAACTAACTCTTTGCTTTTTATTTTTTTGTCGTTTTTTTTCTGTTGTTGATTTTGAATTTAAATCCTTTTCCAAAACTTCTGTTTCAATATCGATCGATTCCGATATTAACAGTTTTGGATTACTCTTTGTAAAAGATTTATTTCTTTGTTTTAATTTTCTTAAAATCCTTGCTGGTAGAGTATTCAAAACCCTTTCCAATTTTTTCTTACTGAGACCAAATTTTTTAATTTTCTTTTGATTAAATTCCATTCGGATTGTGAATTTTGTGCATTTCATACTTTTTTGATTTAAGACCTTGGACTCGCCAACTACAATGGATTTCAAGATATTAAATAGGGTAATTTTGGACAATTGCTTGGTGATCAGCATCCCCTGTGATTTTGAAATGTTTGACTTTAATGGCAATGTCATGGATGGTGTTGAAATGTTTTTACTGGCAAACATGATAATTTCTCTTAGTCGAGGAATACCCAATGTCAAATTTGCTGCACCATGCCCTGCCAAATGGAAAGTGTTATGACAAATCATTCCCATACTAGTTGCAAACGTATGATCGTTATTTACAGTAAAATCATAAACATATTTGGAACCTTTGTTCAAAAATTCTATTTTTTTAATTTGATCTAAAATTACATTTTCTTGTTTGGAAAATCCTTTCTTGGATTGATTATTGTTTTGTATTTTGATTATCGTTTCCATTTGATTATTTTTTTTGAGGTTTGTTAATTTGATCTTTTGACAAAATAGTTTGATATTATTATTATTTTTAATTATTAATTGATATATTTTTTTGTTACCATCTTTACTGTTATTATCAGCACCCTTTTTTATTGAATTAAGAATCCCAAATATTCCTAATCTGGTACAGAGATTACTTATACCTATCATTAATTTTTTGGATCTTGAATTACATTTGATCGCATTCTCGGAATTGTCATTAATAAAAATGCTGCTGCCGTCTCCTGAGAAATACCCATCCAATAGACCATTAACAAAAGCAAGACTACTATTATATGCCTCAGTTGGGATACATTTATTTTGTGATTTATTGCCGATCCAATTTTCAAAAAGCTTTGAAAGCATTGTTGACTCAATTTTTAAAATTTTTGATTGTAAATTTTTATTCTTTTGTTTCTGATCGACTATGGTTTGGCAATTTATTTTATTTGATCTACACCAATTTTCCATTTCCTTTAAAACATGTTCATCTTCATTATTAATTATGATATCTTTTTTGTTATCAGCACAAATAAATCCATCCGAAAGATATACACCACAAACAAACCCAAATTCCCTATTTAGTTTAAGTACATTTGGATTTTGCTTTCTATTAATTAGCTCTTGATGGGGTAAATATTTTGATAAATCCAAATCATTAACAACATTTTTACATTCAGGAAAGTTCAAAATTGTTGGTAATTGATCATTTATTTTTAGTTCTGTTGTTCTCTTTTTAATAAATTTGCTACCATTCCAAATGATAAAGGAATGTGATTGTGTGGCAATTACTTTCCTTCCAGAATCAGTTTCGACCCTCATCAATTTTCCAACGGGCAAATGTCTTGTTATTGCGTCAACCTTTGACCAACGCACAACACCCTTATCATCACAGGATGGTATATATAAATCTTGCATACTATTGTTCATATCTAAATAATCAGTTCTATTTTCTGGATAATTGATTATTTGGGCTTTGTTTTTCTTCAAAACATGATCAATTATCTTTCCGATTTTAATATCCTTTATTTCACCCTCGCCAGTTTTAATCAAAACGTTTGTGTTGTAATCAACACTATTTAAGGTCATTTGAGTGGATGGCTCACCAATGGACTGTCCAGCAATGACACCAACACCTTCACCAGGATGCACTAATGATCTGAAATATTTTAGGTAAACTAGGGATTTAAATTTATCAATGGCCAATTTTTTATTCAGCTTTGTAGATTGGATATCATTTTGTGTATTTTCCATTTCCATTTTCTGTTTTTCTTCTTCTCTTTGCTTTTTAGTTTTATTCTTCTTCTTCTTCTTATTCTTCTTATTTGTCTTCTTATCATTATTTAAATCCTGATAATCTTTAATATTTTTATCCATAAATTTATCCATTTTTTGAGAAATTGATTCTGAAATTGAACCCAAATGAATTGAAGGATTCAATTGGTTTATTACTGGATCCAACGAAACATTTTTTCTGTCCAAGGTTTGCTTTCTTTGTGATTCATAATCTAATGCTTCCTTTGTTGTCATATATTTAATAGCCTTTGAGGGGCAATATTTTGATAACAGGGCATCATAATTATTGATCATAAAATCAAATTGATCTAAAAATTTGGATTCTGCCACGCTAATGGAATCTTCACCATATAAGAATTGGATAATGCTTCCATCGGAGTCCCTGACTGTGCCATCATAGGTGACCTTCAAACCCTCGAGGCTTTTAATAATACATCTTTGCAGATAGCCGGAATTAGCTGTTTTAATAGCCGTATCAACAAGGCCCTCTCTGCCTGCCATTGAATGGAAGAAATATTCCTGTGGTCTTAGCCCTGTCAAAAACCGATCTGAAATGAAGCCACCCGCTCTGGGGGTTATGTCGTATGGCTCAAAGCAAGGCAAGGTTTTACCATTTGACATTAATGGCACCCTTCTCCCCTCAAGCACCTGTTGGCCCAAAAGACAAGAAATTTGAGAGAAATTAACGACGGAGCCCTTAGCCCCCGAGATTGTCATCAAGGATAAATTATTTGAAGGGAACGTTTTCAATTGGCCATTGGGGATACAGGTCTTGATAATTTTCGAAGTCTTTTCATTAACCGACGTCTTCATTACGGAATCCAATTTGTTCAGGACAACATCGCGGTTGACTGCGGCCCTTTTCCATAATTTGTTTGACAATTTTTTACAGATCTGATCAGTTTTGGAATTGGTTTTCAAAAAGTCCTTACCAATTAAATTTTTTTTCAATTGCTTAGGATTTGTCTTCTCGAGATAATCTTGGTACTCGTGGTCATTGTTCATTGACAGGAACTCATTCAAATCGGAGATTGTGTTGTCAATCATATTTTCAATAATTTTGATTCTTTCATCCTCTTGTTCCTCTACGATGATCATATCCTCGATTCCACAGGTAAACCCATTTTTCAATAAATAGTAATTCAATAGTCTACTAATTGAAGATAGCAGCTTGTCCGTCATTTTGGCGCCATAGAGCTCATAGAAGCTATGGATCAACCCAAATGTGCTTGTACCAAACTGGGATTTTTCTAAAACACCCGTGATGAATTCGTTATTGATCACTCGGAAGATACTCTCGTCTTCGGCAAAGGATTTGACGTTCCACGCGCTAAATGGGATTTTGTTTCTCGAAATTACATTAATTGGCGATCTGTCCTTGGTTAAATAATTGAGCATGTTAGTGATCACTTGCTTTCCTGTCCATAACTTCTTTGGCTTGAGGATTGTAGGCTCAACAAGATCAAAGTCTTGGATATTTTCTGGGTCGTTTACTGTATTAAACAGTAATTGCATGAATTCCTCTCGGGTGAAAAAGGAATCCTTCTTCGTTAGCAAGACACCGGCCACAACGTTGTCTTGGATCAATCCTCGAAGGGGGCTGCCATCGGTGCCGCTCAAGTATTGCTTTTCCGCCGAAACAATTTCAATTCCCTCCGCCCTTGATAACTCGTCCTGGGGGAAATGCAAATTCATTTCGTCGCCATCAAAATCGGCATTGTAGGTATTACAATTTGCATAATGCAGCCTAATGACATTGTTATTTGTTTTTAAAACCTTGGCATAGTGTGTCATCATACTGGGCTTATGTAAAGTTGGTTGTCGATTAACCAATAAAATATCGCCGTCAATTAAATGCCTCCCAACAATTTTTGGCTTGAGAGAGCTATTGACATTCATTCCGCCAAAGAGATTGCTGCTGTCAAGATTAAAGTTGTTATCAGAAAAATTGCTTTCGTTTAAAAAATTTGAATTTGCATTGAGACCCAAATTTTGACTCTGGAATCCCGATCGGCTGAGTAATGTTTTTGATAACGAAATTCTTTGCCGTTCGGTCATGTGACCCAGATCCTTTCGAATTCCATTTTCGTCCTCATAATAATTTGCACCAGGATGCTTGTGGGGGCCGTTAATAATCGCCTTTTTCAATTTATTGACGTTCCAATTGTTAACGGGCTCAGGATAGGAGAGCACCTTTGCAAAGTGAATTGGCACGCCAACTTCGTTTGTTCTAATTAATGGATCGGGACTGATGACACTTCTTGCTGCATAATTGACCCTTTTACCCATCATATTTCTTCTAAATAGCCCCTGCTTTTTTTCCATCAATTGCCTAATACCCTGAGTGCCCTGCGCATCAAAGGAAATTGTATTATCAAACAGTCTATTGACTGCCGTCTGAAGTCTTAGCCAGGAATCAATTGAACTCGAAATCTTTTCCTTTTGAGTTTTTTCTTTCTTTTCGTTGTTCTTTGCCTCATCATCATCTTCTTTCTTCTTTTCTTTGGATTTTTCAATATTTAATCTTGATTTTTTATCGATTTGATCAATTTCTTGTTTTTTTTGATGATCAATCAAAATTGCATGATTCATTTGAACGACAAATGCATATTGTAAATTCTGGCTATGCTCCATAACCGCTGTATCTAAAACACGGGGTGGCCTGAATTTTGGTGGTGGCACTGGTAAAACTGTTAAAAAGAATAATGCTGGATCACTAAACGTTTCAAATTTCTTATTGTTGTAATTGCTATTATCATCATTATGATTATTACTTAATCGGATTATCCGATAAAATAATTCAAAGACATCCCTTTCTTTGCTCCATAATAATTTAATATGCTCTTCCACTTCCAAGGGGGTTAAATATTTTGCCGTGGTCGCAAATCGACTCTCATTTTTTTCCTTTAATGATTTTCTTTTCCTCGAATTATAATCTAGTTCCTCAAAGGTCAAATCAACTTGTGGTCCATTGCCATCTTTGCCTTTCATATTTAAAATATTTTTATACTCGATTTGTAATTGTCGAATCCGCTTTTTTTGATTTTCTGCAAACGGTAAAACAAAAACTTTCCCTTTTTTATCAAATTTAAATTTTGGTGCTGGTGCTTGACAATTTTTACAAGATGTACAATTTTTAATTTGAGTCAAGGTATTTGATAAAAATTTTCTTCGGTAAATACCCACTCGAGAGGTATTATCAAAAAATATTGGAAACTTGTCTAAATATCTTGTTTTTCCATATTTTTTTAATATTTTTTTCATTGTTAAATCAACAAGATCAAATGATCTTTGGACATCTAACTCACTCAGATTACTAATATTCATCTCTTCAATGCCTCTTCCTTTACCTTTGAAAGATCCCTTTTGTTGTTGTTGTTTCTTGTGCTTTTTATGTTTGTTTTTTTTCTTCTTCTTCTTCTTCTTTTTCTTCTTATTTTTCTTGTCTTCGTTTTCTTCATCTTCATCTTCATCGTCTTCTTCTTCTTCTTCTTTTTTATCTTCATAAAGTGCATCATTTTCTAAAGTCTCTAATTCAAGTTGTTCATCTTTAGAGAGAAATAATTTGTAAAAATCTAGTTCTTCTAATTTTTGGATTTCATCAATTAATCCAAGTGCAATTAATTTAAACTTTGCTTTAATAATTTTTAAATGGATTGCATTTAATTTAAATCTATGACACGATAAACATTTACAGGCCAAAAGTTTACAAAGAGTTCCAAAAAATAATGGATGATAAACTGGTAAAAATAAATCAATATGTCCTATTTGATTTTTTATATTTTATTGATTAGAATTTGTCATTCGTTATTAGTTATTAGTTATTAGTTATTAGTTATTGGTTATTGGTTATTGTTTATTGTTTATTTGGGAATTTTTGAATTTATTTATTTTATTTTAGTCGATTGTGAGTAAAGAATTTAATTATTTTATCGATATAATTTGAAAATTATGAATAATTTGAATTATAAAATTATTAAATAAAAAAATTGCAAATTATTGTTAATAAATCTTGAATAAAAGTTTTTGGTTTCATAATTTTTTTTTTTGTTTCTGGATTTTCAAATTTGAAATGAAAAAATACAAATTATTTCTTGGATAATTAGTATTTGTTAAACAAGTTTTATTAAGTTAATAAAAAAAAACAATTTTTCTCTATTCAGGATTTGTATTTTTAATAAATAAATTTACTATTTATTGGATTCTTTCTCTCATTTACAATTAATTATTATTGTTATGGTATTTTTTTACAAGATCTGAAATATTGTTTAATGTTCTTAATCAAAAAAACAGTTAGTTGATATTTGTTTATTTGATAATTAACAAGTTTTTGTTTATTAAAAAAAATGGGTATTTTTAATTGTTTTTTTTTTTTTTATTATTGAAGGGAGATGATTCAATAAAATTAGCTCTTGTTTGCCGTTATGTTTTTTTTTAATTTGTGAAATAAATAGAAAATTTATTTAATTTTCGGTTTATTTAATTTTCGGTTTATTTAACAAATTAAAAAAAAACTGCCGTGTGCTTTTCTTGAGTTTTCTGTATGTTTTGTAAAATCAATAGATTTTCGTTAGGTTTTTTTTTTACTTTTTGAAATATACCGAAAATTTATTAAAATTTTCTGTTTATTTCACAAAAGTAAAAAAAACCTAGAACACTTAAGAGATAAAACAAAAAACCTCAAGAAAACCTCAAAAAAACCTCGGCACTTGACGGCACTCTACCGCACTTTATAAAATCTTAAATTTATTTAGAGTTTTTTTATCTTCGTTATAATGAAGTCAAGATTATAACTCATAGGATCAAAAAAAAAAAAAAAAATATTTTTAAATTTTTAAAAAATCAAAAAAATCAAGCAAAAGACATTTTTTGTATTTTTTTGTTTTGTTCATAGCGACAAAACAATTTTTAGTAAATTGGTAACAACAAAAAATTATTCTTCATTTGGATCGTTGTAATTGTGATGTATATGGATATGTTATTTTTTTTTTTTTTTTAATGTTTGATCTTGATAAAATAAAATAATTTAAAATGATGTGAAATTTTATTTTGGTGTAGTATCAAATAGCAAGCCAATTTCAAACAACTAAATAATTGTATATTAAAATTAAAATTAGATTTGAAATAATTATTTATGGTTGATTCAAAAAAAAAAGATAAATGTTTTCAAATGAAAACTATTATTTTATTGTTTTACGAAATTAGAAACTTCCTAAAACTTTTTACTAAAACAAAAAGTAAAGTGGTTATTTGGTTTATAGGATATTGAAATTATTTTGAGTTTAAAATAAAAAAGAAATAAAATAAATCTTGTTTGGGAAAAATTTAACAATTCAACATTTTTTGAGATCAACGTATGTCAATAAATCAGAATTAAGTTCTTGCTTTTTCCTTATTTTAAAAACTAAAGTAAGAACAAAAAAAATTACATTTTATAAATCCAAGAAAATTTTTGTTTAAAATCTTTACATTTTTTTTTTTTTATTATTTGAAAAAAAAATCAAAAAAAGCAACAATTTTCAACCTACAGTTATTTTAAAAAAGTGTGAAAAATCGTTGTTCAAACTTATTAAAAAGTTCAAACCAAATATTTTGAGTAGACTTTTTAAAACTTTTAGTACTCGCTTTGTTAAAGCAGCTAACCTATAAAATCGAATTTCTTCAAGTTCTTGTTGAAAAATCAAGTAGTTTTCAAACCATTTTATATTTTACGTTTTTTGTTTGACAAATACTTTTGGAAAACTTTTTTGTCTCCAATTTTTATACCATTATTTGAGTAATTTATGGGAAAAAATTTTCACTTCATTTTCCTTTTTTCTTTTTCAAAGAGAGATCGAAGTTACAAATTACAACCTACTTCACCAAAATCTCTCGTTGTAAAAGAAAAATATGGAAAAATGAAGTGAAAAGTTTGTTACGTTTATTCACTTTCTTAACAAGCCCTTTTTGTGGGTGGGTGCTTTTTTATTGTTTTGTTTTTGTGAATTGATTCTTTTATTTTCTTTTATTCAAAGGATCTTCGCTTGCTCTTTCAAAAAAAAAAAAAAAAAAAAAAATTTAATTCGTGACGATTTGTGGTATTTGTTTTATTTGTGATGTTATTTGTTTAGTTGTTTGGTACCAAAACGTCAATATTTCTTTTTGAAAATCGAAAAAAAAAAAAAAAAAAAAGATCTTTTTTGAATTTGAGTTGTCATTTCAAAAATAAGAATGTGAGTGAAAAATATTAAAAATTGTGACACTTAAAATCCAACACCCAAAAAATAATTACGAAATAAAAAAAAAAAAACAAAAAAAGTATTTTTTTTTAATTTTTTTTGGTCAAACGATTATGTAATACAGCTTTAAAAAAAAAAAAATAAAATAAAAATCAAGAAAAAGAAATGACATACCAATGTGACCAGGACAATGATTTGCTGTAAGTTTACAAGTATGACAAACGCCAAAACGATCTGTGCTACCCATTCTAGGATCATATAATCCGTTTTTAATTGGTCTATTAAGCTGATCAAATGCTTCATCAGATGTGATTTCACATACACTCATTTTGTGTATTTCCTTTGGAGTATAAAATCCAAACAGTAAACTGCTTATTCCTTCTCTGACTGGTATACGTGATTCCATTCTTCAAATGATTTCAAGATTTAAAAAAAATCAAAAAGAGACAGTTTCAAAGAAAGGAAAAAAGTAAAATTCAAAAAATGATACGTAATCTTGCAAATGGGTAATCCAAATTTCCAAAATGTTTTTTTAAATTGATGGTATTCTTATGAAATATCAACATATTATTCTTATTTGTGATTCTCAAACTTGGAAATTTTGGTTTTTGTTTCAAAAAATGTTAGATTTAATGAATTACTAACTGTTAGAAACCACATTCTGGTATTGTTTTAGCAGGATAGTTATTACCACTTTTTAAATTTAATTTGAAAATTAGCTGAAATTCAGTAATTAATACCGAGATTCAATATTTTGAAAGAGAAAAGAACTAATATTTTGCGACTTAAATTCTCAATTCATATGAAATTACAAGAGTGTTTTGAGAGGATGACACTTTATTCCAAGATTATTAATATCTTGAAAAGAGTATTCTCTTTTCTTTTGGTAATATAAAATAACCAAAAAAGTTTAATCAAAAAGTTCATGTTTTACATTTTCTAGGTTTGTTGATTCCGAAATTTTAATAAATACTTCTATTTTCTTTAATTGGTTGACTTTTGATAGTGGTGAATTTATTAAAAAATTTTACAAGGTCTTACGTCTTGAATTCCTTTAATCTAGTTTTGTGGTTCTTCAAAGTTGATCATTGAAAAATATATTTTTATTAGAGTTGTGAAATTTTACTAAATTTACCATTTTTTTTCAAATATTTTTAAATTAATGTCTAGGGTTATGTGAAACTGAATTCTTCAAACCATTTCTTTAACCTAAATATATGCTATTTTTATAAATCTGAGAGTTGAATGTATCCAAATATAAAATATTTATATACCAATTAAAAAATGACAAAAAAACAAAAAAAAATGATGTAATTAGAGAAAATTATTTATTTATTGGGTTTATCTGTAACATGTTACAGAATTACTTCTACCTTTTAAATAATTTTATTGTTTAATACTATTTGTTGCAAAATAAATGAAACAAAATTTTTATTCAGCTTTCCATAATCACAGTTTATAAATGATAGTAACTTTTCAAATTTTTTAATTCTTAATACCAGCTTAAATTATTAATTTCCTTTGAAAATTATGGACTTTGGTGATTTATTGGAATTATTAGGATGATGATTTTTTTTGTAAAGCTGAATGAAAATTTTGATCTTTTTATTTTGCAATTAATAGTACCTTATGAAAAAACTTTTATTTGTTAAATTTTGGATTAACAAATTACTTCCTATTTCTAAAGAATTTCCAAAATTAATTTATATATCTTATTTCTAAATAATTCATAGAATTTAGATTTGTTTCAGAATATAGGATATCTTTTAAATTCTTATTTAGAAATATAAAGATTTATTTAGGAGTTTTATTTTCTTTTTCTAAAATATTGTTTTCAAAATTATTAATAACCAAAATATTCTGAATCTGATTGAAATTTTTTACTTTATTATCTTTTACTTTGAGTCGAATCATTTTCTGTTATTTTTTTGATTTCGAGGATTCAGCCCCTTTACTTTAACCTCTGTAACATTATTCTTAATTTTATTGATTTGATAAAAAAATTTGAAAAAATAATTTTGAAGCCAGATTTTAAAAACTATAAAGTTAAATAATAACAAATAATAATAGTGCAAGAAATACAAAGTGAGAAATGTTTTGTTACATATACTAAATTAAGAAGATAAAATAATATCTTCTAAAATATCCTTGTTTGTTTTTTTTTATTATTAATTTTTTTAGACTTGATTTCACAAAGTTTAATTTGGAAAGTTGACCATTCACATTTGGTCGGACAAAAAAGATAAGATTTGTTTCAAATACACACCTTCTTCATGTCTATTTTTTTTTTTTTTTTTTTTTTGGTTTATTCTATTACTAATCTCTGACATCAGTATAAACACCTTTCTGGATTCACAACCATAAATAATAAAACCATCAATTTAACAAAAAAAAAAAATGTTCAAAAAAATTGAAAAATTAGAGATTCAACCCTGTTTCACTTTTAACCATATTCACAAATACAGCTAAAATGATGTTTTGGTTTCAAAGTTATAATATCTCTACACTAAAAAAAAATTTTCTATATTTTTTACACTATTAAAATTTTTAAAAAATGAAAAATCTACCAACTTTCTGAAATTAAGTGAAAAAGTTATTTTTCAAAAAAAAAAAAAAATTTCTAAATAAATTATTCAAATACATGTACAAAATGATGAGAATTTAAAAGCTTTCATTTTTAAAGATTAATATTTTGGATGTTCAAATATATACAGATGCAAGCCCCATTAATAAAAATAAAAGAAGAAAAAATCTTTTTATATTGAAAGAGTTTTGAGAAAAATCCTATCAAAACATAAATTGTGGGGATATCTTAAAATAAACCTGTAACTTATATAAGTGAAATTTTTTAGCTGAGATTGAGTGAACAATTAAAATCACAAATTAAAATTGAAAATGTTATTTTTTAATTGTTTTTAATTATAATTTTTACAAAACAAATAAATTGACAACTCTTGAAAAATTCAAAAATTATAATTTATATTATAAAAGGGTTTAGTTATAATAGTAGGGTTTCTCTCCAATTTTAAAAAAAATATTTTTTAACATTATTATCTTAATTTTCATTGTTGATTTTGAGAAATCTAGCATAAAATACAAAATGGTTTGGATTTCTTTAGAATTAGAGAAATCAAAATAATGTTGTAAAATTAATTTTTTGATTTTAAAAAAAAAGTTTTCAATATAATGACGAGAATTTTAATACAGTAATGAATAACCAAATAAAAATAAAAAAATTTCAATTTTCCAAAATTTAAAATTTATCCTCAAAATAATAAAAAAATAAAAATAAAAAATGAATATTATGAATTATTTAATTAAATATAATAGAGATATTTTGATTTCATAAAAAAAAAAAAAATTGATTATAACAAATTTGTTAATGTATTTGTGTTAATTTGAAAATATAAACAAATTTAATAATTGATTTTTTTTTTTTTTGAAATAAATAAAATTTGGAAAATCAAAATGAAAATTTAAAAAATAGATTAAGTTTATTAAAACTTTACTCCATTTGAAAACTAAAAATAAATTTAAAATTTAACAATTAGACTACATTTTTTAAAAAAAAGGATTTTTTTGTAAAAGATCCATTTTTGTTTTAATTTTCATTTTGATTTTCATTTTCTTCATCTTCATCTTTTTTCTTTTTCCTTTCCTCATCTTCTTCCTTTTCTTTTTCCTTTTCCCTTTCCCTTTCTTTTTCCTTTTCCTTTTCCTTCCCTTTCCCCTTTCCTTTCCCCTCTTCTTTGTTAATTTCCATTTGCATCATATTTATTCTATTCTGATCATTTAAAGATTTCCTGAAACTTTCTTTTCTATTTTCTGTTGAAGAAAAATCAGAATAATCTTCTTTCGTCGATTCCTCTTGTTCTGTCCAAAAGTCCATTTTAACTGAACCAATATTAACAATTTTTTCATCTTTCTTTTGATACACTTCATTCAAATCAATCACATCTCTTTTCGCAGATTTCCTTATTATTGTTTCCCAGAGTTCATTTTTTTCTTTAGGCAATTTGGAATCAAATTGACCTAAGAAATTTACCTCCTCTGTGCTCATACAAACAGACTTTAGATATTGAACCCATAATTTTCTAATTGTTTTAGTCGGCGCAGATAATTCGAATTTTCTTTCAACTAAAAGATCCAATTTTTTTTTATGCTTATAATATGTTATTAAATCAAACCTTTGATAATCGTTTTTATTTTTTTCTTTTTCCTTTTGCTTTTTTTTCTTTTTTTTCTCTTTCTCCTTGTCCTTTTCATTTTCATTTTTTTTTTCATTTTCATTTTCCTTATTTTGGTCCATTTCCGTTTCTAAAAATTCCTTTGGGACAGGTATCCTTACTGTCGTCTTCCCTTTAATTAATGGTATTCTCTTTAAAAGCGCATTCTTCGAACCTAAACTCTTATGCGAAGAATATAATTTTTCATTTTGTAGCCAAAGAAATCGATTTTTCCATTTTTTTAAGCCATGCAAATTTCTTTTTTTGAGCCATCCTTTTATTTCGGGGTTTTGATTTGAAGTATATTGCAAACATCTTTTTTCCATTTTAATATGAATTTGTTTAAAAAAATATTTAAAATTATTATTATTATCCAAAATGTTTTCTTGTATAAATGAAATAAACATTTGAGAATTTAAAAATTCTTTTAAAAATGGTACACAATCTTCTGGCGCGTTTTGTAAAAATTTGTTATTATCAAAAAGTGTTAAATTTGAAATTTCCTCTTCATTCTTGGGGATAATCATAAATCTTGCTATTTTTTTAAACCATCCCACAAACACTGATAAAAAAAGATTTCTTATTTTTTCAATTTGAAATATTTCTTTTTCTTCTTCTTTTTGCTTTCTTTTTCTTTCTTCTTCTTCTTTTCTCTTCTCCTCCTCTTTTTTTCGCTTCATCTCTTCTTCTTCATTCTTTGTTTTCTGCTCTTGTTCCTGTTCTTGTTCTTCTAATTGTCCTTGCACTTCTTGTTCTCCTTCTTTTTGGTTTTTATTTCCAATTTCTTCATTTTCGTTTTTTTGTTCTTTGTTATTGTCCAAATTGTCGTTGTTATTATTTACTTCATCATTCAATTCCTTTTCTTCTTTTCCATTTCCATTTCCATTTCCATTTTCATTACTGTTATCATTGACATTTCCATTCCCACTTTCACTTTCATTTCCATTTCCATTTCCATTTCCATTCCCATTCTCATTCTCATTCTCATTCTCATTCTCATTTTCATTTTCTGAAGAATAATTTTGTTCTTTTTGGTTATTCTTACTTTTTTTTTTAAATTTTGGAAATGTGTTTTTTCTTTTTTTTTTGGGAGTATTTGAAGAAACGCTTTCAGAACTTTCTTTATTTTTATTCGTTTTTTTTTCGCTTCCAATTGATGACTGTGAATTTTTTCTTCTAAATCTTGATACTCTAATTTTATTAAAAATTTTTGATTTTCTTTTCTCTTTTTCTTTCTCCTTCCCTTTCCCTTTGTCCTTTTCATTTTTTTTTTCCTTTTCTTTCTCACTTTCATTTTCGTTAATATTTTCCCTTTCCTTTTCCTTTTCCTTTCTATTACCACCGCTATATTCACGTGTTTCTTCATCGTCGTCCCCTTCTTCTTCATAAGAAGATGAAAATGAGGTTAATTCATATGTATGGGTTTTTTTGATAATGCCAATAGATTCAATACCAGTAAGTGGTGATATTCTTAATGATTTCCTTGGCTTTTTAAATAAATTACAATAGGCTAATAACCCCTTTAATAATTTTTGATGTATTCTATTAGGCAATGAAAGAATTGGTTCTTTCGAAATAATGTGATTTGAATCCAGATCAACAATTATTTCCTAAAGTTTATTAAATGTAGGTAGATTTATCAATAATAATTTGATAGAGTTAAAAATAAAAAAAATCATTAGAAGTTAGCTAAATATAAACTAAAATTCAAAATTTCCTATATTGTAGAAAAAACTTTTATGATGTCGATCACTTCATGTAGGGATGTAAAAGATATCAAAAAACTAGAAATCCAATGATAAAAATTAACTCAAAAAAATTAAAATATTTTGAAGATAATTGTAGTTAATGAAGATGTAGAGAAAAATGAACATAAAAGAAATTTATTACATTACTATAGAATATTTCCTTACCAATATGTCTCGGAATACTATAAGGCAAAAAAATCTCTCATTTTAAATAATTTTGGATCAATTAGCCACATAAACTCATTTAAATTTCAAAAACTCTAAACATTTTTTTTATCTTGATTTTTTTGTTTTATTATTTATTCTTATTCTTCACTTTCATTTTCTTCATCATTTTTTTCTTTTTTTTATATATTTCTTCATTTTTTTTTTTTAGGCTATTTATTTTAATCTTATTTTAGAAAACTAAATTAAGTTTAAAATGCATCTAATGACTATTTTTATTCAAGATACTCTTTGAATTAGATGTTACGAATTTAGTAACTTCAAAACCCACTCTTTTAACAGATAAAGATGAGTTTCATCACCAAACCCTTAACAATAAAAACTAATAAAATACCAAAAATTTTGAAACAGTTTAAATAAGAACAATATCACACTTTACATTTAATTTGGAAATAATTTTGATTTTTTGAAAAATATTTTTTTGATTTTTTGTTTTTTTGTTTTCATTTAGTTTTTTCAATTCCATAATAACCTGTTTACTTTTGATAGAAACAAATTTTTTTTCTTAATCAATTTAGAGAAAGTTTAATAATAAATAGTTCTGGGTGGAAACGCCAAGAATATTTAAAAATTATTAGATATAATAACAATATAAGCAAACAGTTTTGTTGTAGAGTGTCGTGGAGTGCCATAGAGTGCCTAGTTTTTTTTTTTTTCATTTCTCAAAAGAAAAAAAAACCTAACAACAAAAAAAATTTAAAATGGAAAGGTTCTACTTCCATCTTAAAACTAAGAAAAGTTACAAATTATCTAAATAGATATTCTTATGTTTATGATAAGAATAAAATAAAAAGAAAATATTGTAATTTATGCAAAAAATACTTCAACTTAGAAATCATTGAAGATATCGATCATTTTTTTTTGGGACTGGACATTCTATAAAAGAAAATCGAATGATTTGGATTAAAGATTTAATTCAAATTAACAAAAATAATCAGAATAATATCTTTGATATTATTCGGAATAAATATTTATGGTTTATTTTGTCATTGGTTAATGATAAGGAAAATTATGATTCTTTATTGAAATTTCTAAACAAAAATTTAGAACCTAACGGAAAAGCTAACGGCTGTAAGAGGAAATTAGTTTCCTACCTTCGAAATAAAAAAAAAAAAAAAGAAACAAATTTTTTTTTGAATGATTGATATGAGGTTTTCGATTAAATGGAAAAACTAAAATAAATTTAGTTGATGGTGTCTAACCATTTGATCGATCAATAATTGTTAATAAAATTTTAACAAAATTATCAATACCAAGGCATTTTTTATTACTTTACTCCAAAATTTTTAACAGAACATTTTTTTTATTTTGATTAATAATTATTTAATTTTTTTGTGATATTAGTATTGTAATTTATAAATAATTTTAAACATTTCAATTAGTTAGTAGGTTCTAATTTTAATATTTTTTCTATAATTTATTTGATAAGATTTTTGTTCTCAAAAAATTGAATTTCGGTGTGTCAAAAATTTGGAAGTGGAGTGTACTTTTCACTTTCTTCAATAATAAATATGTCTTTGGTTACAATGTCTGTACTAATTTATAATTTTTTTCTTTTGGGTATTTTGTCGAATAAACCCACCCTTTGATTTTTAAATGAAATGCTTTCTGTTTTTCAAACACAAATTATTCCAAAATACCAACTTTGCAATGTTTATTAATTTTTTCTGGTAAAAAAATTTTTCGAGCTGATCAGTTTCAAAAGCAAAAGGTGGGTTTATTATTTGATGATACATGAATGGAATGAGATTTGTTTTTGAAAATTAAAGATCTAAATTTCAAAAAATTATTAAAATGTGATTTGAATCAGGTGATAATATACTAAAATTAGCTATTGTTTTAGCAATAAATAAGCCACTTCAAGGTGTAAATGGTATCTGTTTGTTCTGATTAAATGAGAATGAAACAATTAACCACAACCAAGTTGAAATACTTTATGTATTTCAGTCTTGTTAGAGAACTCTTATTTTTATAAAAATATATTTTTAAAATGTAGTTCCCATTTACAGTTCTTGGATATAGGCAAGGTTACGATTTTTTGTTTATCGTTGGATGTACACACCCTTCTCTGTACTAAATCAAAATATGGATATTAAAAAAATAAAGTGAGAAATGGTAAAAAAAAATAAGTTTTTGTTTATAACTTTTGAACATGATCGATGAAAACATTTTTTATCTTTATCTTCTTTCAAGTTCTATTAACTCTACTTCTACTATCTTCTTCTAAAAAATCCTAATGTTTAATTTAATTCAATTGGCTGAAATAGCAAACCGCTATTTATTCCATTTTTTTTTCTATTTATTCTATCATAGTATAGCAGTAAATACTTTTTATTTGAATTTTTTCTTTAAATTTAGAAAAAAATATTTTTTAATTTTCTTTTTAGTAAAATCATTTTTTTACAATAAAATAAACAAATAAATTGATTTAAAAAATTGATTTTATCTTCTAAATCTCTTTTCTTTGATTTTGAGATTGGGAAAAAAGTACATTATCCCCGGATTCTAAGTCATATATAATAAATTTTTTCTCATTCAAATTAAAGTTGAAAAAAACTAAAAATATTTTTGAAAATTTAATATAGCTGCTTTATTAAAAGTGTGTTTTCAAAATTTTAAAAAGTGGTTGCTCAAACTTCTTGTTTCACTCTTTTAGTCATTGTGATTAACACCTTTTAAAACTATTATTTTTCACTTTTTTTTAAAATGGCTGTAATAAGTGCATTTATTTATTTGATAAAATAATTGTTTAAAAATCCTTTTTTTTTTTTTTTGAAGGTCTTAATATTGAAAAAAAAAATTTTTTCGGGGAAACAATAAAGCAAGGGAATAAGATCGATAAAATTTATTCAAAATCAATATAATAATTTTTAACTTTTTCGAATATCCTTTTGGAATTAAACTGAATTGTGTTTTAAAAAAGGATTTTTTTCACTAAAAGTAGTTTTGAAGTTTTATTAATTGATATAAGTTTAAAAATAATGAAAATTTCAAGTTGGATTCATTTTTTTTCATTGTAATAAAAAATATGTATACATAAAAAAAGGGGAATATAATTCGTACATCGTTTTGTGGGAATTCTATTTCTAAAACAGAAGATAAACAGCCAATAATATATGGTACAGGCGATTCAAATACTTCTGTAAAGCTTAATGGCAAAATTGGAATGAATGGATAAGGCCATTTAAATGGATAAATCAAATGTTGAAATGCATGTATACACGGGGTAATATATTCCAAAGAACGAGAGATGAAAAGTAATTTCTTTTCAAGTAACAATGACGTCCAAATCAAAATAATATTTTCTAAGGACAAAGTCGAAAATAATAATCTGAAATCAACCTGTTTGTTTTGTGTATATATAATAAATATATTATTAGGTAAAAAAAAAATTTTTATTTTAAATTATAAAAAATAAATAATGTTGAGAAGGATAATGAATATATTGGTTTGTGTTAAATTAATAATAATGAATATTATCAAAATTTAAAAATGTAATTCTTCAAATAAAATTGATGTTTTTTTTTTTTTTTTTTTTTATTCTTTGTTATTAAATTATGTACATATAAATCAAAGATTTAATTTTATTACTTTTTTTTAATACAAAATAAGCTCGTTTTAAAATTTTTTGGCACACCAATATTCATGTTGTTGAAAAAAAAATCTTATTAAATAAATTATATTGAAAATAGTTAATTAGAACCATTAAATAATTGAAATGTTTAACAATTATTTATCATTTACTATCCCCACAAAACAAAAAATAAATAATTAGCAATCAAAATCTAAATAAATAGTGTGTGAAGAATTTTGGAGATGGGCATTGTAAAAAAATATTTTGTAAATTTGATTTAAATTCTTTAAATATTTTTGATCATTCAAAGGTTCAGTTACTATCAACTGATTTTATGTGTTTTTTTTATTTTACTGAAATAAACTTTAACTAAATATTGATCTTTTGAAAAAAAATTGATCTATTAAACATAAGCTATTACATGATTGAAAAAATGAAATGAAAACAAAAAAGTAATTTAAAGAACCGTATTTTGGAAAAAAATGATCATATTTTCAACAATATTATTTGTTGTAAATCTAATGAATTTTCTAAAATTACCAAACAATTATATTAATCAAGTTTTTTATTTAAGAATAACAGTTTTAAAAGTTGATAACTTTTGTTGAACAACAAACTAATCTTCAAATAAATTTTGTTTTTTAAATGGACAAACAAAAATACATCAATGATCAGATTAAAACAATTATTTGAATCTTGTTTTGATTTGTTTGTAAATTTTATTTTTCCTTGTCATCAACTCAAATAACAACTTTTGGTAAATTATCATTTCACAATCTATAATTGCATCATATATGCTGCTATTAAAATAAAATACTTTGGATACCATCAGCTCTATTGAGATTCTATATTAAGTTGTTATTGGTAAAACACTTTTCAAGAGTATCTAGAATACTAAAGGAGGCATTTCCATTTTTAAAAGCCTTTTCAATTGTAAAACCATACTACAATATCGAATTAAGAATGATTGTTTGAAAGTTTTATTATCTTCTTTTCGTTCTTTTTCTTTTTTTAACTTTACATTTTAGTGAAATTTGAAACCAAAAGTTAAATAGTTTGTTTTTTAATGGATCATTTAAATCTAATGAAAATTTCATGTCTTTTTGGGAATTAAACTTTTGAAATTAGATTTACTTTTTTTGAAAAAAAAAAACTCTGCTATTCTTGTATTTCAACCTATTATTTTTAATTGTTTGTTTTTTTCTAAATTTGAAATATTAATTTATTAGGCCAAAAAAGTTATTTTACTTTTCCTCGATTTTGTTTTTATTGAACTGTATACATAAAGATACAATTCATTAGTTTTGTATCTTTTTATGTTGGTTTTATTTGGAAAGAAAATATTTTTTTTTGAATTAAAGATCTGAAACAAAAAGATTCTCTTCAAATTGATTTAGTATTTTCCAACAAACACCATTATTAAATGTGTTATATTAGCAAAAAATAGTAGCTTTCTGTGAAAATCCCAACTTTTTCTACGAAAAAAACAACTTTTAAGATATATTTATTCAAGAAAAAAAATATTTATTAAGGAAAAAGTGTTGATTGGCAAAAAAAAAAAAAAATGTGTTTTTTGTGAGCAAGTAAGTATTTTGCAAACAGGGATTTATTCACGAAAAAATAAGTCTTTTTCAAAAAAATGTGTCTTGAGGACAAGGAACAAAATCTGCGAATTTTTCACATTTAGATGTAAAGCTCTATTATGAAAAGAAAATTAATGATGAATAACAATTTTGGATATTGAATAGCAATATTAAAATTAAGTTTGATAAATATATTTTTTAAAAAAAATTGACAGGGTTTTTTGGAAATAGATTTGATATAAACTAAAATTCAAAATTTTCCACACAGCTAAAACGTTCCAAACAATCACAATAATTCAATTTCATTGAAATTGGAAATAATTTTGATTTTTTCAAAATATGAAAATCATTTTTTCATCTTTTAGTTTTTGTTTTCATTTCATTGTTTGAATTACGTAATTTGTTTAGTTCGATCAAAATTTTTTTGAACAATTGATATTTTGTTAAAGTCAAGTTGTTCCAAATAGAAGAACTCAAATAAAATTAGTTGGTAATATCTAACCATTTGAACGATCAATATTCCTAATAGAATTTAAGCAAATTTACTAATGTATTTTTTTGTTTTGCTCTCTCCAAAATTTTTAACACACCCATGATTTATTTGTATTGATAATTATTTATTTATTGTTTTATGGGTATTGTAATTTATGAAAAAGTGTTAACATTTCAATTAGTGAATGGTTCTAATTTGGTAAATCTTCTTGAATTGATTAAATAAGTTTTTTTTTTCACAAATCGAATTTTGGTGTGTTAAAAATTTTGAATTGGGGTTTATTTGCTAAATAAGTGTATTTTTTTTTTTTTTTTTGAATGTAAAATTTAGAATTAATTGTTTCTTTGCCTGTGATTATTGTGATGATTTTGTATTTGTTGTTTTTTCTGGATTGCTCTGAATGTGTCATTTTTTGTCAAATTACAACAAAAAAATAGAATATTCACAGTTTCAAATACTAGAATTATTAACAGGGTTTCAAAGTTTAATTCCATTTTTAATAAAAAAGTAAAAAATAAGCACATTTTAATTTTATTATTATTATTTTAATTGTATTTGTTTCTTTTGAAAATCATCTAATATTATTATTTGAAACGAATTTTAATTTGAAACCACTGGTGGCCAAAATCATGATATGCACACAATATCTTCAAATTCGCTTTTCCAATGAGAATTCGGTTTGATTCTATAGTGTGGATTTTAAAAATCCACATGATACAGAAACAATGTGGATCCTAGTATAAGAATATTAATAATTGTACATGTCAAAAAATGAAAAATTCAGAATTTGTTCCACCTGTGTAATAATTCTATTTGTGGAAATTTTTTGGTGATCCCAGATTATTATTGATTTCTTTTATTATTTTAAATTTTTGGTATCAAAATAAAAAGTTTAGAAGTTTTTAGGAATGAAATATTACAGCCATTCCAACCCTACCAAAATTATTAAGAAATGGGAATTTCTTTTCTATTAGAAAAGTTAATCCTGTTTGATAAACTGTAAAATGGTTATGAAAGGTTATGATAATTTGTAAATTATATAATAGATGGAAAAAAAATTATGTTATCCACTTTTTGGTCTTTAGCATTGATGAATAAGTACATATAAAAAAATGTCATTAATTTAGATCTTCAATTTGAATAAATTGCAAAAATCGCAATGTTTAAACAATTTCGAATCAACAATTCAAAAAGATTTTCAAGTTTCTGTGATTTCTCTGATTTTTTGTGATTTTTGTTATTTTTTTGATTTTTTTGATTTTTTTGATTTTTTTGATTTTTTTGATTTTTGTGATTTCTTTTCTTTTGTTTTTCCTATTCTTTTTCTTTTTTTTTGTTTATTTTTTGATACTATTTCTTTTTTTAAAAGATCAATGAAAAAAAAAAAAGATCTTCGAAAAGACCAATAATCATTCAGAAAATTGAGACTATTTAATACCTTTTAACAATTACATGCTTAATTATCAGAAAATATTCATCCTGTAGTAAACTTTTGTCTTTGTAAGCCAAATTTCAAAATTAGAGGCAAACTTTGTTATTATTATTTTTTTCTTTTTTCATTTGTCTTTCAAAAAATACAATGATTATACAACATTTTTATTTATTAATCTATATTGGCTATTGTCTCTAAAAAATTTAGTAAAATACCATATTATTCAAAAAAAAACACAATTAAACTAATTTTTTTTCTGATGAAAAATCTGCCCCTATTTTTAAAATTAAGCATATATAACAAAAAAATATATATATCTTAGTACAACTGTTTTAAAAACGTGTGGGTTAAGCACTTTCAAGGTGGGACTTAAAAATATCTACTTCACCAGTTCGAAACAATTTTTATTAACACTTTACAAAACTATTACTGGTATTTGAATCCTAAATGGGAAAAAATTTCACTTCATTTTCATTTCCTTTTTCAAATAGAGACCTCAAATCCCAACCTACTTCTTTGAGACTTGATAATAAAAAAGAAAAAACGCTGAAAAAGGAAGTAAAAATTTTATTCCATTTAAAATTCAAATACCGATAGTACGCGTTTTTTAAAACAGCTGTCAACAGAAATTGGCATTTTTATTTTTATCTTATGAGAGAAATTGATTTTTCTATTTCATAAAAGGCAATTTTAAAATTGACAATCAACCACTGTGTCTTATAAATTATTATGATATGGTTGGAAGGGTTGTAATATTTCTCAAAACAAATTTTTTATTTTGTAATTTACTTGTTATGTTTATGAACCAACGGGATAAGAGTTATTCTAGAGAATGGGGGGGGGGGTTGTAAAAAAAGAATCCAAGAAAAGAAATAAAGATTTTAAGAAGATAAGAAAAAGAAAAAGAAAGGAAAAAAAAAAAAAAAGGAATTAACAAACATCGGCTAAAGGCAACTCGTCTTCTTTTGGTAAATTTGGAAAAGAACCAAAATGAATTTTTTTCCATATTAAAGGCTTTGGAATGAGATGGAGTTTTGGTATATCTACTTTCTCTAATAAAGAAACAAAATTCAGTGCTAATTTTTGATTAAATTTCCAGCCCTCTTTGAGGTTCTCAATAAATTTTTTGAATACCTTCATAAAAGTTTTGTGATATGGAAATTTTGTAATCACAGAAAGCGTCCTTGCACTGTGCAAAATGTCTGGTATTCCTTTGTCTCTTCCTTTATTGGATAATTTTTAAAATAATTAAGACACCAAAAGAATAAAAATGGCGTTTGTTGGCAAAAAAAAAACACAAAAATCAGAAATGTAAACAAGAAAAAAATTCGTTTTGGTAAAAAGAATTGTGAGGTTCAATTGGAAAAATTATTTGTGGTTTCCATTTTAAAAAATGGCTAGTTTTTAATTTGGACATTTGAAATGGATCTGGTTTTTTAAATTTGAAGGTGAAAGATAAATTCTTATAAAAAACTTAGCTGAGGACTATATAGCTAATCTTTTCTGATAAAAAGAAAACTTTAAAAAAAAAAAAAGAAAAAGATATGAAGATGTAAAACGAAAGCAAAGAACAAGAAAAAGATACGGAAAAGGAAAAGGAAAAGGAAAAGGAAAATGGAAATATAAATGAAACGAAAAAAGAAAAAGAAAAAGGATGATCCTTTACCTTGAGACTTGAACAATTCACGAAGAGCAAGATAGGTTTCATTACTAAAACGGGGGTAAGCTGTAACAGCAAATCCATACAACTGATCACCAGTTTCGCCAGTTAGAACAAATTCATGATAAGCGTGATCCTGTGGCTGTGCGTGGAGGCGTATGCCCTCGTAGGGCTGACAAAATTTCTCCAAAATGGGAGGCGGCTTTGCAGTCTTTGGGATACACTTCAGTATTTCGGGCACAAATAATAACTCCATCGCATAAGTTATCGATTCAGAATCATCAATATCAAGTGCTTTTAATTGGTTCCCTATTCCTGAAATTATAATGTACTCATAAATCTTTGTTTGTTGTGTTGTCATTTTGAATGAATTTTTTTTCTTTTACAAATTAGAAAAGTTGAAGTAAAAAGAAAAAAGAAAAAGTTTTTTTTTTTAAAAAAGAAAAATAATCAAAAAAAATGAATTTGATTTTTATCTTTGAACAGTTTCAAGAAAGCTTTTTGTATTTCTTAAAAAACCTAAAATTTTTGGATTCCTCTCATTTTCACTTCACAAGTTTCAATTGTTTTGAATTTTACTCATTTTTTCAAAAGAATTATTATTTGTTACTTGGTGTTTTGTTGGATGTATTAAAAGATATTTTGGAAATTGGAATTTGTTTTTGAGACTCAAGACTGATTTTTAATGGCTTTGTGTTTGTTGGTTAACTTGAAAGAAATTTAACTTTGAGAGGCAACAACTATAATTAAAATAAACTCGAATATTTTTTTGAACAGTTTTTGGAAAATGGTCCGAGTCTGGGATTTGGTAACTACTTTCCTCTTCTTTAGAGACACAATTTTGACTTTTTTGGGATAACTAAATGACAAACATACAAGATTTTTAAATTTCCAGGCAAATTCACTTTAAATCAAGTAAAAAATAAATTCTATATGATTTGTCTTAAACACAAAGTGATTTAAATAACCTTCATGTCATTTTTTTTTTTTTTTAAGCGACCTTTTGAGTGATTTTTTTAGATGTGCTTTTAACTTTTTTTTTTCGAAAATTTTTGAGTAAAAGTTGTTCTTTTAAAAAGAAAGGAGTGTTTGTAAATTTTCTGATTCGTTTGTTTGAAAGGTTAATTCCTGAAAGCTTATTGTTTTCAGATTTTTGATTTGAAAATTTTACAAAAAAGTGAGAGATTTATTCTTCTTTTTTCTGATTGGACTCTTGAACACCATTTTTTAAAAGGAAAAGTCAAAATTATTGATCCAAATTTAAAAAAGAGAAGGTTTTTAAAATCGATTCGGTTTTTTTATTTTTAAAAAGTCCTAAAGAGTCGTATTTTTTCAAGATCAAATCTGTTCGAGAATTTGCAAAATTTTTACAAATTTCGTAATAAAATTATCAAATTTTTTTCGAATATTTCAAAGAGTGAAGATTTCAAAAAGAAAAAGATTCTCAATTCTGTCATTAAGTGACTTTTGTTTGTGAAGTCTGAACTCCTTTAAAAAAGATGTTATGTTAATTGTTAATTTTTAAATCAAAATTGTTGTAAAAAATCTATTTATGAATTTCTCAACAATAAGCAAACATTTAGTATAAGATTTATATGCCCTTTGTCACAAAGTTTTGTGATTTGTTTAATATCCTCCTTCTGTGTCATTGAGTGAAAATTCATCTCAATTTTGTTTTGCATAAAAGCATTAATAAATGGAGAATTTTTTTCGAAAGTTAAATTTTTGGTGATAAAAGGAAAGATTGAACTTCATCTAAACGTTATATTGGTTCTGAGTAGGTTTATTTTTAAAAAATACTGGCATTTAAATTCGCAATAAGAGTACTGTTTCTAGATTTTAATTTAAGTAATTGAGTTCTAGAATGAGTAGGTGTTATTTTAGAGATTTTGTAAAGAGTAAAATTTGTAGAATGGTTGAGAAAATGTTTCGTATTCATACATTTATGTAAAAAAATTGGAATTGCTTTTTAATTTTGTGTGTTTGTTTGTATTTTTGAGTCATGTTTATATGTTCGTGTTTATGGAGTCGTTTAATTTGTTTGCGCTGTTTTATTTTTTGGTTTATTTATTTATTCTTGTTTGTTGGAAAAAGTATTGTAAAAAAATCATTTTTTTTTCACAAGTCGTTTCTAATTAAAAAAAGAAGACAAATAGAGGCTTTTTAATGTAAAGATTTGTGGCGCAGTGGTAGCGCGTTCGCCTAACACGCGAAAGGTCCACGGTTCGAAACCGTGCAGATCTATTTTTTTTTTATTTTTATTTTTAAGGCAAAATCTCGATAATTTCTTAAGGTTTAAAAAACCTGAAATTTGAAAAAGGGTTATCTTGTGTCGGGTGTAGTGACTCGTTAATTTGATTTTTTGTCTGATAGATCTTCAACTTGGTTTGAGTTTTAAAAGTGGTTCAAAATGGCAATTTTTGACAATTTATTGTTTTTTTCCGAAAATCCGAATTGAAGAGTATAAGATTAATAGATTGGTAAGTCTTTAAGAATAAATCTACATTTTCGCGTAGTCGAAGAAAATTTTCAAATACTTTTTTGTCAATTAACCAAATGAAAAAAAAATTGTTTTTTAAAAGCACCGATTAAACCAAACCTAATTAAAAATTCCAATCAACAACCCACAAACCTCATTTTATTATAACTTAAGTTCAAGTCAATTAATCTTATACTCTTCATATCGAATTTCGGAAAAAAAAAAAAAATAAATTGTCAAAAATTGCCATTTTAAACCACTTTTAAAACTCACACCAAATCCAAGATCGATCAGACAAAAAATCAAATTAACAAGTCACTACACCCGACACAAGATAACCCTTTTTCAAATTTCAGGGATTTTAAACCTTAAGAAATTATCTAGATTTTGCCTTAAAAATAAAACGAAATCTTTTAAATTTCTTAAAAAACTTTTTTTTTGTAATTTGTGCTTGGACTTATGAAATGGACGAGTATGTCCCATTTAAACTATTTATTAATTAGAGTGTTTTTTTTTTTTTTTGAAATCCAAAATAAAAATATTCCAATATAAAACCAAAAAAAACTAACCTATTGTTTTTATTAACCATTAAGTTAATTCTTGAAAATTGTAAAACATATTTTTGGTTTTATCTTGGATAGTTTTGATTTCGAAATCATATTTTTTATTTAGTAATATTTTTCTTGATTAATATTTCAATTCTTTTCTTAGCCAATAAAATTAATTGGAGTCTAGGTGGTTCAATAAATGAATATTTGGTAGAATTATAACAGCATTTTATCAATTAAATTGAGTTCTATAAATCAAAAAAAAATTTTTCCCTAATGTTTTAAAAAAGTTGTTTTCTCGTTTTCAAAAAATGAAAAAAAAAATTCCAAAAAGTTATCAATTTTGAAAAATTTTTTAACAAATTGTTTGGTCTAATTCACAAGAAACCTTAAAACAATTTAAATCATTTTTGGCAGAAAAAAAATGCTTTTGAATTTGGAGGATAAAATTACAAAATTCCCAAATATCTTCGAGAAAATTTTATTTTGATAAATCTAATTTCATCTGAAAACAAAAACAAAATTTATAGCTTAAAACTTTAACTTACTTTAAAAATTTAATTATTATAACTATCTTTCTTATAAAAAACACAATTGTTTATTAATAGATTTAATATATCATTTTTTTTTTTTTTTTTGGTTAACCAAAAGTTTTATCTCAAAAAAAAATTTTTTTTTTATATTAATATTACTGGTATAAAAGACTTTTTGTTATATAACAATGATCAAAAAGATAATAAACGTGGTAAAAACTTGTTATAATGTGAGGAATGAAATGAATTTGATATGTTTTATTTTTCAGAAAAAATGGATTAAAAAAATATTTAAACTTATTACAGTCAGTTTCACTTTTAAGGCACAAACTTTCAACGAAATTTAAGGCACAATCAAAACTTCAAATTAAGGCAGAAAATTCAAATTTTAGGAAAAATAATTTGTAAAAAAAAAAAATTCCAAATTTTGTGCTTTAATTTGAGATTTTGTTGTGCCTTAAATTTGGTTGAAAGTTTGTGTCTTAAAAGTGAAACTGACTGTAAAAAATATTCTTTAATTGCTTTCTTAGACGATCAGAAATTTTTGACAGTTGTAATATACAAATTTGTAAGTAGAGAATACCACCAATACAGCCAGTTCCACTTTTAAGGCACAAACTTTGAATGAAAATTAAGTCACAATAAAAATCTAAAATTAAGGCACAAAATTCAGATTCTAATAAAATAATTTCTAAAGAAAAAAAAATTACAAATTTTGTGCCTTTAGTTGAGATTTTTTTGTGCCTTAAATTTCGTTCAAAGTTTGTGTCTTAAATTTGAAACTGACTGTAACATATTTTAAAATTTTGCTTTGTTGTCATAGAAGACCGATCCCTTAAGTTAATTCTTGAAAATGGGAAAACATATTTTTAGTTTTATCCTGGAAAGTCTTTATTTCGAAAGAAAATTTTTTATTTGTTTACTTTTTCTTTAATTAGTATTTTAATTTCAAACCTCACCAATAAAACTAAAGGCGGTATTTGTGGTTAAATAAATTAAAATTTGATAGAATTTTAACAAAATTTTATCAATTAAATTGAGATCTATGAAGTTTAAAAAAAATTTTTTCTTTAAGGTTTGAAAAAAGTTGTTTTCTGATTTTCAAAAAATGAAAAAAAAAATTTTAACAAATTGTTTTGTATTATTCACAAGAGCCATAAAGGGAATAATTTTTATTAAATATTTTTACCTAAATTTAATAGAGATTGAGAAAATTTTTTGCTAATTACTCAGATTTGAAAACTTCTTTATTTTTATTATTAATTAAATTTATAGATAAGGTCCCCCGACTTAGAAATTGGTCAGAAAAAAAAATATTAGTGACTAGTCCCTTAAAACAAATTTAATCATTTTTGGGAGAAAAAAATAAATTTTGAATTTTGAGGATAAAATTAACTAATTCCTAAAACTTTTCTAGAAAATTATATTTTAAAATATTTAATTTCATCTTAAAATAAAAATAAAATTTCTTGTTAAATTTTTTAAATGATATAAAAACTTTAATTATTATAACTACCATTCTTGGAAAAAAAAATACAATTATTTTCCAATCGATTAAATATATCATTTTTTAATTAACCAAAAGAATCCCAAAAAAAAAAAAAAAAAAAAAAAAAAAAAAAAATGGTTATATTAAGATTATTGGTAACAAAACTTTGTATTTGTCGACTAATAATTATGAAGATGGCAATAGAAAAAGATATTTTTTTTTATAATTTGAGAAATAAGATGAATATAAATGTTTTCTTTTTCGTAAAAAATAAACAACAAAAATTTAACTAACAAAAAAAATTTCGTTTTAGTGACTCTTTAGTTGATCAGAATATTTTGACACTTGGCGTATACAAAATTTGTAAGTAGAGAATATGAACAATAAAATATTTTAAATTTTGCCTTGTTTCCCTAAAAGACTGATTCCTTAAAAGACAAATCTTTACAGCCAGTTCCACTTTTAAGGCACAAACTTTTAACGAAATTTAAGGAACAAAGAAATCTCAAATTAAGGTACAAATTTTGTAATTTTTTTTTTACAATTTATTTTATTAGAATCTGAATTTTGTGCCTTAATTTAGAATTTTTATTGTGCCTTAAATTTCGTTGAAAGTTTGTGCCTTAAAAGTGGAACTGACTGAATTAAATTTTTTTATCTAAATTTAATAGAGATTGAGAAAATTTTTAATCAATTACTTAGATTTGCAAACGCTATTTATTTTTACATTAAACATATTATACAATAAGGAACCTTAATTTAGTTATTGGAAATTGGCTATAAAAAAAAATCAACGAGACTAGTATCTTGAGAACCTTCTTCTTCTTCTTCTTTTTTTTTTTTTTGAGAAAAAAAACTTTAATTAATAGTTTGTTTAATATTTTTATTTTTTTTTCCTCTTTTTCTTCAGAAAATGGATTTTTATAAAAAGTTCTTTACCATTTTAACAAGAAAGTTGTTATTTACAAAAAGGTTATATTCCTCAAAAAATGACCAAAAACATACATTCCATCATCTTATAATATTAAAACCCACATGAACAATAATATGTCTGTTTTAAAATCTTATTATTTTTAATTTAAAATGTCCAATCTTAAAAAACTCATAAAAGATCTCAATTTATCGAATCTCCTTGATGTTGGAAATTACAACCAAGGAGTTTAAGAAATCAAACTAAAGAAATACACCTTCAAATTCATTAAGATTTTTTCAATTCTAAAAAAAATTATCAAAAAATGAAATTTCCAAAAAATTAACCAAAGGTATATTGTTCAATATAATAGATTTATTGTTTCAATATGAATTGAATTTTCGTCATATTTAAATTAAATTTCTATGAATATTTAATGGCACTGTTCACATACTTTTATTTTATTTTCTATATTTTGATAAATTTAGGAAAAAGATTTCTTGGCCACGTGAAAATAAAATAATAAAATAAACTCTATTTTACTCAAAGATACCCAGCGAAAAATAAAAAATCCACTTTATTTTTAAGAATAAACCAAACTTAGATTGTTTAGAAATACAAGAAACAATAAGCATTGTATTTAATTCAATAATCCTAAAAGAAAAAGCCGAACAAACGATAAATTACAAAGAAAAATAAAAAATGTTAAAAAAATTTTGGATCCCTTTCATAGGAATATCTTGTTTTAAAATTTCTCAATTTCTTTCGAAAATTAATAATTTTGATTATAAAATTTATTAATTGTATGTATATCCATATTAAAGAAAATTCAAAGTCTACCTATTCTAAATATTAATTTGGAATCTTAAACATTTTTTTTTTCAAATTTAATTTTTAAAAAAAAATAAAAAAGAAAAGAAAAGAAAAAAAAAAAAAATAATGATTTTGATCTAAATGAGAAAAAATGATTTTTATCCAAAAATTGAAATTTTAATTTGAGAACAAATATTGAATTAAACTCATATAATATATACCATTTCTTCAATTAAAGTTATAGCCTTTAACCGAAAAGGTATTTATGGATTTTTAAAAATTGTAAAAGTGTAATTTGTTGAAAAAAAATTGTTTTACTTCCAAAAACATTAGTTAGTTTTAAAACTTACTTTTCTAAGGATTATTATGAGGATATAACTGGTTTAATATTGGCATTTTATTTTTTTTTTGAGAGTAAGGCCATTTCTGTAATATATATATATATATATATATATATATATATATATGTTGATTTAATTGATGATTATAAAATTAATTATGTTTATCTTTCTAATTATTATTTATAATAATAATAAATCAATTGAATTCAGTTTTTTTTTTAGATTTATTTTTGATGTTTTTAGTTTAGACAGTTTACGATGAAAACATTTGATAAAGTTTCATTGAATATTTTTTTTTATGTTAAATTACCACGATCAGGAAAAAATTTTAATCCAAAAAAATTTAAAATTTACTAATTTTTTACTTTTTGATAAGCCACTTAGAATAAACACGATTGATTTATATAAGATCTTAGATCAAAAATTATTTTTTGAGATATTTTATCATTAAAGTTGTAAAATCCTTTTTTCCATGTTCTAGAAATATTTTTTTCTAATTTAATATTAAATAATTTGAATAATTTTTTTTTTTACCGTTAAGAGATTATAATCATATTTTTTAAAAATATTTTAAAATTAATAAATTTCTTTCAAATGAATAATCAATTATTTTGTATATTAAAGAATTATATATTGATACAAATTCAAAAAAATATTTTGTTTTTGATTTTGTGTTAGGTTTTTGTTAATTTTTGTAAGAAACAGAAAATTTTCGAAAATTTCAGATTATTTAAAAAAATAAAAAAAACTGCTGTTAGGTTTACGAGAATTTAAAAGAATTGAGCAAAATCTTTGATTTTTTTCTATTCCTTTGAATTATGGAAAATCACCGTTAGCTTTTCTTGAGTTTTCTGTTTTATCTGTGAAGTGTTCTAGGTTTTTTTGAGTTTTCTATTTATTCAAAAAATCAATAGATTTTCGAAAGAAAATAGAAAACCCCAAAAAAACCTAGACACTTGGCAAATAAATAGAAAACTCAAAAAAACCTAAATAAAATCTATTGATTTTCTAAATAAATATAAAACTAAAAAAAACGTAGGCACTCTACGGCACTTGACGGACACTTTCAATATTTATCATCAGCAGATTTTTTTTCTGTATTTAAGTTTTTTTAGAAGAGTAGAGTGTTTTCAAAACTATTAGTTATTATCTCTTCAAAAAAAATATCACAAAGTTGAATTTAGGGAAAAATCCATTATCACACCCATTTAAATTTTTTACCCCTCAAAATAGAAAATTTTTTTTCTTGACTAGAGACTTTTGAAAATTGTAGTTCTACTGAAAACAATAAATATAATATCCTCATAAATTTGAAGTTCTGTAATTTTGATTCTATTATGAATAAACTCCATTATTAAAGAAGAGAGATAATTGGAAAATAGTAGTTTTGTCTAACTTTTTTTTTTCAATTCTATTTTTTCATTCGAGTAACTTGTAACTCTTATTTATTTTTTTACTAAAATATAATAGAGTAATTATTTACACAACTTCCCAAATTAAACCTGATTATGTAACTTCATTTATCAACTTTGGAGAAATGAGTAATCATTTTGAAAGAAATTCATTTTCTCTCAATTCAATTTTCTCTTCAAAAAGATCTAATCACTTTTTTGGATTTTTTCTCTTTAATTAGAAACAGAAAAAGTAACCAAAAACTTTTATTTTTAGAAATCTCACAATACTTAATTTCTGAGAGTGTGTATGTAACAAATAACTTTTAAACATTAATCTTATTTTAATAATACAAGAAAAATAAATCAAATATTGAATCCTTCTAGATCCTAAAAAAATTATATTTTCTATTATTCACAAATATTTATAAAATATCTTGAAATTTAAAAGACTAGGCAATATCCTTTTTCCAATATTATGATTAATAAACACAAACTTTTAATATTAAAATGAGTTATTTGGGAATATTTATTATTATTTTTTTATTAGATTTATTAATTTGCATTTGTTTTATATGAAAAATCTTAAAAAAATTTAGATCTAATGTTAAAGTTTCTCTTTATATTTGGACTTGGCGTTACTAAAAATCAACAGAAATAATTAAGATTGGGTTATTAATTATTTTTTAGAAATAATCAAATAGAAAGGTATTTCTTAAGATTATAAGTTGACTTTTATAGGTTTTAAAGAAGTATTATGGGAGAATTTTTAATCATAAAATTTTATTGATTTTTTTCTAAGAGTTTTTTATTCAATAAAGAAAAAAAATTGATTTTAATTGTTCTTTGGGTAAACAAATTATATTTTTTTCAAGTATTAAATAATTATTGATATTTTTTTTGAAATTATAAAGATTTTTAAACTGAGTTCTTATTGAACTTTATGGGTTTATTTTTAAAGTTAATTTTTGTGTACTTTCCTAACATATAAAAAATTTATTTCTTCTTTTTATGAAAATATTTTTTTTAAGAATAATCCAGAAAAATGTTGGATTTTAAAGTTTAAAAAAAATGGAGAAAAATATATCAAACTTGAATGAAAAATAATCCTTTTTTCGATATCTTGAAAAGAATTTTTGGTTTGTGGTGATTTGATTTTATGTATGTTTTTCAATTTCAGTATTTTATTTGATTTTTGTTTTTGCTTTGAAATTTATTGTTGATTTTTATAATGATAATTTCAAATTTATTCCATGAAATTATTTGTTCAATTACGATTTTTGTAAATCTTTTCAGCTCAACTTTTAAAACAACTCGAGAGTCAGAATATTTTGATGGAAGAACTAATTTTACAAAGTTTTTTCACATATAAGACAATAGAATGCCTAAAACAAAATGATTAAAAAAAGATTTAAAAAGGAAATTGAAGGAAAAAATTTTTTGATATTTCTTTGAATTTATCGGTATTAGTGATAATTAATTTGAAAGTAGAGTTGTATCATTTAGATTATTATTTTTTTATCAGTGATTAGACTAGTTTATATTGTTATATTTTTTTTGTGTTTAAATTGTAATTGAGGAGAAATTATTTTCGAAATTAATTTTGATGGGGTTTTTCGATCTCTTAACAATATTTATTATTATTTAATAAAATCAAAAAAGAGACTCTTAATGTACAGATTTGTGGCGCAGTGGTAGCGCGTTCGCCTAACACGCGAAAGGTCCACGGTTCGAAACCGTGCAGATCTAATTTTTTTTCTTTTTTTTTATATGATTTATCCTTTTTTCTGAATAAAAACTAATTTTTGTTCTTATGGTTAGAAAACTTGATGTAATAAAGAAAAAATAAGAAAAATAAAGTGAAAACAAAAAATACTGAAAATAGTAAAAATCTATATAAATTTGGGCACCTAGTGCCCTACTCTTCGGAGTCGTCAAATATCAATTATTAATCACACATTATATACTTTTATCTGTAATAAATAATCTTTTTATCGGGTTTTTGCCCCTTCTGTGTATTCAGGACGTGGATAGTTTCTATTTGTCCATGAAAATGATAATATTATATATATATATATATATATATATATATATTAATTATTTTTCACCTTCTCTTTTTACTTATTTGATAAATTTTCTTTAATTGCTCTTTTCTCTAAATAAATTAAATCATATTTTTCATCAACACAGAACACAAATACAAAAGCAATTGATAAAAAACAAGATTTTTATTAATTTTCTTATAAAATATAAATAGAGAATTGAACAAAAAACCTAACATGAAAATAACCCCTGAAAGTATTTTTAATTTTGCATATTAGGAAAATTCTTGTGTAATTTCAAATATTTTAAATCAAATCCTTATGATAAATAACCAAAATTTTAAAGAACCAAGTAATACCTACCTAAATTTCAAATAAGTAGGGTCTGAATAAAATACTCAAGTAATTGTTTGATAACCCAAGTAGATCAAGTTTTTTGAAAAAAAATCGAGTTTTATAGAGGTTTACAAGAGTTTGGTAAAAAATAATTTTTATTCTTATTTTTTGATTGAATAAAAAGTGTTTTGAACAAGTGTAATTTTATTAACCATCATTCTAATAAGTGGCAGAGTTATAATTTTAAAATGTTATCATAAAAAAGAAAGGATTTGATTTAAATAAAAGAAATGACACAACAATTTTACTAATATTAACAATTAAAAACCTAGTAATGGATTTTTTTTTCATTACTTTATATTTTATTTTATTGGCTATTCTTTGATTTATTTCAATAATCAATCTAAGAACACAGTTTATAGATTCAAACTCTTAATTAATAAAACTCAAAAATTGAATAATATATATATATATATATAAATTGAAATTTTTATCTCTGATTAAATTTAACTTCGCTTTCTTTTCGTAAACAGAACAATAACTGATATTTTAGTTTCAAAATTTCAATATCTTGTGGCACCAAAAAAATATTTTTTTTGTAACGCTGTAACAATTAAAAATTTCAAAAATGGGAAAATATACCTTACATCACAAAAATAAACAAAAATAAAAAAATATTTTTTTCTAAAAATATAGAGAAATAATTTTTGATATTATGATTAAATTTTATTTACTTTATTGATTTATTTTTTGTTTTATGTCTCAGATTTTTTTTTAAAATATTTATTTTTAATTTAATATTCAAAAAAAATCAATAACATGAAACTAAAAATACAGGATAAATAAATTAAACAAAAACCAACCAAAACAAAAAAAAAAAAAAAAAAAAAAAAAAAAAAAAAAAAAAAAAAAATCGAAATAGACAATTATCAATGAAAAATTAAAATCATCATGATTATATTAATCGAAATTTCCAATCTCTTCTTGTTCGTTAGTAAAATAAAAATCTATAAGATAATTTGCAATTTTTGAAATAGATTTTACTTCGTGTATAGCTAGTTTTTGCAAGTCTTTTAAAATTTGAAATTCTTCCATTTCCATTTTATATTTATTTATGTATGATCCATTTTTTTCTGATTGATCCTTCCCAATTTGTAAAATCTTAACTAAGGCATCTAGACAAATTTTAATTAATTTTGGTTCTGTGCGCCGAAGGAAAAAGCAAAACAACTGAAGAGAATTACATTTAATAATATAATTTACTTGTTTTGCACTGCCTTCACAAACTGCGTTACTTAAAACCCATAAAGCCTGTTTTTGAATTGACCAAACATCGTTTTTTAAAATATCAATGATTGTTTTGATATATCCCGATTTGATGACAGCTTTAATTTGTGATTTCGTACCAGCAGTGATATTAGAAAGAATTCTAAGGGTTTCCTTTCTAATATGATTTTGGTGATCATTGAGCAAATATTTTAAATTATCTAGCAATTCTTCATCAAGAACGCTTTGTGTCTGTTGATGGTTACCAGAGACGATGTTGCTTATTGTCAATAAAGATGGTGTTTTGATTTGAGTTCGAGTATTTCTATAAGATGGATAATTTAAATGAGAATAGAAATGAGCAATTTTCATAAAATAATCATAATCATAATAGATATTAGTGAATGAAGATGATGGAAATAAGAATAATTGATTTTTTAAACTTTTAAAAATGCAAATTTTCCAATGTGATAGATGTTTGGATAAATAAAAAAGACACAAAATTTTTAAAAATTAATTCACATTCTCCAAGAATTTATAAAATAGGAGCTAAAATAGACCAAGTCAGAATTTCAATATAAACTCTTTTTCAGTCAAAGGGTTTCCGTTTGATTGAAGAAATAGAACATATTCTATGAGTTTAATTCATTATTCTTTCTCAAAAGAAATTTTCAATTTTTAGATCAAAATCATTTTTTCTCATTTTATAAATTTTTTTTAATTTTGGCTTTTTTTATTTTTTTTTTTTCTTCTTTTCTTTTTTTTTTTTATTTAAAAATTCAATTTGAGAAAAAAAAATGGGTATATCATTAAATTTCAAAATTGGTCAAATTTCAAAATTGGTCAAATCGAAATTTATCATATTTTTGAAGAGTTTCTTGATTATTATCATTGGTACCAAAGTTTTTAATGGTTTTTTATAATTGTGAGAGGAAAGGGCAAAAAGAGTCTTTTACGATTGGTTGTATTTTATTATTTAAATTGTAGAAAATCCAAAATTTTGAAATCATCAATACTAAATATTTTTAAAAAAATTTGTTCAAAAACAATTCTAACCCAAAAAGTTAAGTGTAAAATTTTTCCCTTAAAACAAGTTGCAAAAGTCTAATTGGTCTCTTAATTATTTTTTTATCAAAATCCTTGGGAAAATTTTCTAGCATACCACCCAAACCTACACTAGCATACTCTAACATACCCTAACCTACCTTTAAAGGGGTTTTAAATACCTTCAGCACACCTGTTAAGGGTTTGTAAATACCTACATCCAATATATTTCAATATAATTGATTATTTTGAAAAAAATGGGAATTTGACCAAATTTGAAATTTAATAATTTTCCCAAAAAAATGTTTGAAACTCAAAATTAATACACAGAAAAGTGAGACGTTGTATTTTCTTTTAAAATATTTATATTTACAATAAAAAAATCTTATTTTCAATAATTTTAATTTCCAAAGAAATTGAGAAATTTTGCATCAATACATTCTAATGAATGTGGCCCAAAAATTTGTTAACATTTTTTTATTTTTTTTGAAATTTATGGTTTGCCCAGGTATCTCTTTTATGAATATCAACTCTAAACCGAAGTTTATTATTTCTCTTATTTCTTAACAATTGTATGTTTGGTTGATTCTTTAAAAAAAAAGTGAATTTTTCATTTTTGGCTGGGCACCTTTGAGTGAAATGGGGTTTATAAAAGAAGATTTAAACTTAAAAATAAATTAGAAATTCTTGGTTTTGAACACAGATCAAAAAATTTAAAATTTATTCAAAAAAAGATGATGAAAATATTAATTAGAATGTAGAAAGTCTAAAAATACTAAATATGAATCTTAATCAATTTAGAGAAAACTTAATAATAAATAGTTCTAGATGGAAAGACCAGTAATGTTTAAAAATTATTAGGTATAATAATAATATAAACAAATAGTCGTCTCGTCAAGTGCTGTGGAGTGTCATAGAGTGACTAGTTTTTTTTTTTAATTTCTAAAATTAAAAAAAAACCCAACTACAGTGGATAAGTTTTTAATCTGGTCATGCAAATGATATTATTATTCTTTATATTAATATTTTAATTATTTTTCTTCTTCTTCTTATTTATTATTTTTTTTTTTTGATATATCTTCTTTAATTACTCCTTTCTCTTAATAAATAATAAAAATATTTTGTTTTCATTTTTTTATTTTTTACAAAAAGTAAAACCTCTTACGAATTTTACGATCAAACAAATACTAATCAATTTGAAAATGTACTTGAATATCTAATAGGGGAGTGTTTTTTAGATGGGGCTATTATCTTCAAAATTTAAATAAGCAAAAAGAAGAAAGAGGAATATTCCATCTTATTAGTGGTGTTCGATTAAAAAAAAACCTCTAAGCTCTAGTTATATTTTCTGTCCAATACTAAGATATGAGAAGAAGAAGAATAATAAAAGAAAACAAGATGTCCAAACAATCTTAATGATTATGTGACTAGGTTATTGGGAAATCTTTTGGAAAGTTATCCATCTCCTTTCAGCTTATATAGAATAAAAAAAAGTTTTTTAGCCAAGAAAACATTCTTTAAAGAACCAGGTGAAGGGTTGGTTGTTTTAGAAGCTAATTATTCAAAGCAATTTCCAGCACCACCATTAACTGAAAAAATATTTATTTCTCTTTAGTTCTTATTGTTGTTGATCTTAAAGGATCGATGGATCAATATATCAACCAAATCAAAATAAAATACAATGAATAAAACTCTTGATCTGATCCCTTATTGAATCAAGTATTTTTTTTTGTTGTTTTTTCAAAAGAATTACTTTTTTTTTCAAGGATCTTGTTTTTTGATCCAAACACAAATTTTTCTTTTTGAAAATATCGTTGAATTAGCCCTAAAAGCCATTAATTTTTATTTTGTGCTTTAATTTTTTATCAAGATTTTTAGACAAAATATCAAATATATCAAGTGATGTAGATCTGAAAAATATAGCATCATTTTTTATATTTTTTCTTGAGAAAAATAACACGATTTTTAGGCAAAATATCGCAATTTTATAGAATATCACGATTTTCTATATTATCACGATTATATGTCTTTCGCTACAATTTCTGTATTTTTTATTTTTTATAATTTCCTGTAATTGACACCAAAAATAATATTCACTCTTATGTTATTATTAAAAATTGAATGAGAATTGTTGATCAATAAACTAATAAAGAAAAAAATTCAAAGAGAAAAAACTAAAACATTTTTTGCTTATTGTGAAAACATAATTAAAAATCTATTAATTTGGAATTGAATGAAGAGTTACTTATTGAAATTTGAATTTAACATGGTTAAAAAAGTTTAGATACTCTGTTTTTTTTGATCATAAGAGATTGATACAAAATAGATTTACAATGAAAACTAAATGTATTGAAATACTACAATTTTTCGAAAAATAAGAAGGTATTTTATTTTTTTGGAATAATTTTTTTGGAAAACAACCATTTCAATTTCGAATTCTAAAGGATAAAACGGAATTCAGTGAAGAGTAAAATTGGAAAATCGTGTTTAATTGCTTTTTTTGAAGTGAAGTTTTTTATTCAAAAATTAAATCCATAATAGACATCGTGGATTTGGTACTCATTTTCATTCATGAGATTTACTTTTTGAGATTATTTATTACAAAACGGTTTTCAAAAATTACAAATAAAAATCAGGAATAAAACAGTTTGCAGCTTGAATGTTTGATAGTAATTATATTTTATCTTTTTTTAGTTGAAGAAAAGAACAAAAAAGAGCAATATATTTTCTCAACACATATAAAGAATAGTTTAATTTCAATTTTGGTTTTAAAATTGTTTTGTTTTGGTGGAGTGTTTTCCACTCGGTACAAAAAACAGGAGTTGTATTTTTTCAAGAAAAAAATTTTAAATTAAATTTCCATTTTTACAAAGAAATAAAATGATTTTCGTTATTTATTCGAATTTTGGAAGAAAAACCAGCAAAATCAAACCCTTATTGACTGATCTTGAAATGATTTTGATTTTAGTAACTACAAAATAATAAAACGTTGAAAATATTTGTATTTTTTTTTCGATTTTAAGAAAAAGATTATGGGGGTTTGTCGAACTCAAATAGTGAATTGGGGGTTGGTTTTAACAATATTCTAATCAAATTTAGCTGTCTATATTCATTAAAACAAATTCTTTTAAAAAAACATTGTCCCCGTATATTAAGACATATTGAATATCGCGATTTTATAAAATACCGCAATTTGATAAAAATAATAGCGATTTTTGAAACTATATTGCTACTTGAAAAAGATATCGTAAAAATTCTAATAATTGACTCTGTAAAATAGTTTTAAAGAATTGAATGTTTAAACAATTAGAAAAATTCCTTTCTTAAAAAATATAAAGAACTTTTTATAAAATTACTAGCGACTTGGTTCAAAATTAAATTTTAAATTAATTTTTTTGTCTATTTAACTAAATACTATGATACAAAAGTTACTTTTGATCTGGAAGTTTTTTTTTTTTTTTTATCAATATTTGGGTTCATACCAAAATCTCTTAATATTTTATATATAACTTTTTTCATTGATAATTTATTTTAATCATTGTGCATTTCATTATTAATATCAAATCAACAACAAAAATTTGAAGATGTAAAGCCGATGATTTGTTTTTTTTTCTAAAAGAAAATGAGAAATAAAACAAATAATAAAGTCGGTAATGAATCTCCTTGATAAACACCACTTCCTTCTTTTGAATAACAAGAGCATTTGGAAATATTTTTATTATTTCATTTTTTATAAATTTTTTAATTGAATGATTAAAGATTGTTTTAATAGAGTTAAAATATTTTTAGAATATTAATTGTTACTATACAAATATTTTCTTTTTTATTTGTTATTGTTATTATATATCATTATTTTTTTATATTTATATAATAAATTTAAAACTGCAATTCTTGAGTGTAATTTTTTCTTAAATCCACATTGATTTTTCGGAGACAAAATCCCAAGAATCTTGTATTCTCATATAACATAATTTAAGAAAAAATATGGGAAGGGTTTTATTTATTGAGATGTGTCGATAATTAAGTGCCCCCCATCTCCAGATTTATGAATGAATAATATGTTTCTTTTTTTAATAAAATCTATATTTTTTTGAGAAATGTCTTGAATCCAAATTAGAAATATTTTTTGAATTATAATTAGAAAGTTTTCATAATTTAAATAAAATTCACCACTTAGATTTCTAATGGATTTATAATGTTTAATTTTGTCAAAATCTTGAACAAATTTATTTTTATTTGATTATTTCTTCAATTTTGACAGTTGAGTATATTTCTTTCATTTCTAAATCAATTAAGGTTTTTTTATCTAAACTCCATTTCACTCAAAGGTGCCCAGCTAAAAATGAAAAAGTCACATTATTTTTAAGAATCAACCAAACAAACTAAGATTGTTTATAAATACGCGAAATAATAAACGTCGTATTAGAGTCGATAATCATAAAAGAAATGCCTGGGCAAACCATAAATTTCAAAAAAAAAAAAATTGTTAAAAAATTTTTTGGTACCCCTTTCATTGGAACTTCTCTGTGCAAAATTCTCAATTTCTTTAGAAAATTAAAATTGTTGACAATAAGATTTTTGACTTGTAAATGTATGAATTTTAAAAGAACATACAAAGCCTAACTTTTTTTAATGTTAATTTTGAGTTTCAAACATTTTTTTTTTCAAATTTACTTTGTTTTAAAAAAAAAATAAAAAAGAAAAGAAGAAAAAAAAAAAAAAAAAGAAAGCGAAAAAATGAAAAAAAAAAATTTTACAAAATGAGAAAAAATGATTTTGATCTAAAAATTGAAATTTTAGTTTGAGAAGAATAATGAATTAAACCCATAGAATATGTTCTATTTCTTCAATAAAACTGGGCTACTTTGACTGAAAAAGAGTTTAAATTAAAATTTATAATAAAACCTATTCTATATATTTTTTTGGTTTTTTACTAATATAATTAAAAGAGGAGTTTTCTAAATTCTCATAATTTAAAACCATTTTTTTTTTGAAGTTTAACATATCTGATCAAGTTTTTTCCAAAAATTATAATAACTTTCAAATTCAATATTAATTTGATCAATCTAGTTTTCGAGATTTCTTATTTATTTCAATCTTTAATTTTTTTTCATTAATTCTTTATTATTGGAGACTTTATATATCAAACTGTATAGTTTTAATTCGTTTTTGAAATATTTTAAAGCACTCTATCATTTTTTGTAATAAATTGTTTTTTCAACTTTTTGAAGATAAAAACTATCTTTTGATAATTATTATTTTTTTAAAAAAGTTTGAAAAAATGTTCTGAAAATTACGGCTATCTTTTATACAATATGAAAACATCCTAACTTTAAGATATTATTTACATTGATCAACATTATAAACAAACCATAATCAAATATAACAGAAACAAGAAACTGGGGTTATATCATCTATCTTTATCTTTATAAAGATAACATCTTATTACATAATTTACACGTAAATCCCTTTTCAAACAAAAGGGTCCACCTCTTAAATCATCAATACTATTGAATTTGATTATTAAAAAGATAATTACTTATTGGTGATTTTCATTATTCATTTTTTCATTTTTTGTTTTTTTATTTATGGGTATTGAACAGTTGGAAAACAAAAATAAACAAGATAAGAAGAAACCAATTTGGAAATAATCTGACAGTATAAAAATGGAAACAGTTTAAGTATGATTTCCAATGAGCTAGATATAGGAATTAAGAAAGACCATTATTGGATTGATGCACTGAACAAAAGAAAAAAAGAAAATATTGAAAAAAAAAACAATTCCAACAAAATACCCAGATGAATTGCGGCTTTATATTGAAAATGAGACTTTAAAGAACAAAAGTTTGACGTGTAAAGGAGTTATCAATAAAATGTAAAAGAATTTTTTTCCCAGCTCACCTTTTCAATGGTTTTTATTGATTTTACATATATATTTTTCCCCATGATTTACAAAAGGAGATTTCTCATTTCAAATACAAGGGCACATCAATTTTTAAAATATTTAATTTTAATTTTATTGTTTTTGTTTTAACGAGTCTTAAATATTCAGTTGAGTGTTTTTTTTTATGTTTTAAAAAGTTTCTTATATTTTTAAATGATCTTACAATTAATTTGATTCAATTATGAATAATTCTTGAAAATTTCTGTGCCACTTTTATTTGAAAAAGAGTTTATTTAAATAATTTATACATTCCATTAGAAACTCACGATTCACAAATAAAGCAATGCTCTTTAGAAATAATATTTTCTTTACCATTAAATAAAAATTTTAATTAAAAATTAAAAAAAGAGAAATGTTTGTTTATTTCTAATTGAAAATTTTCAATAGTTGTTAACAAGTTTTCCATAAGAAATTAATATTTCTAAAGTAGTTAATTACATACATACATTTAATAGGGTAGGGTATTATATTAAAAAATTGGTTTCTCTCATCTTTAAATAAAAATCGATATTTAAAATCAAAATAAACACGAAATTTTAAAACGAAAGTATTTACCTTAAAAGTTGGATAAGTACTGGAATTGCATCAAATTCAATAATTGCATCTATATAATCAGAGCCTTCATTTGATATATAATTAAATGTCCAACAGGCATCACTAATTACTGAATAATTTGTCGATTTTAATAGTGAAGAAAGCGTGGGGAGAGCTATTTCGACCTTTTAAACATTGAATGAAGAAAACAAAAAAATGGTATATTTTAAAAAATAGTTGTATATATTAAAATTAAAATTATAACAAAGATTTTTTTGTTTATCTAAAGTGGGCAAAAACCTGAGAATGATATGAAGTTTGAAAATTAAAAAAATCTGAGGGATATTCATTAATTTCATATTCCCCTTATGTGTATGTTTATTAGGTATACTTGAAAAGTTAACTCTTTCTTCTCGAACTCGAAGAAATTTTGTAGAAAAATGATCCTTTTTATTTGAAAATTATTTTGAAATAAAACTTTTGATCAACAATTAAAAGCGATTTCACCTTCATTTTCAAAAATTATTATCAAACAAAATTGATATTTTTTAATTATCAAATATATTGAAAATAAATTGATAGTAAAATCAGCAAAGTTCGAGTTTGTTTGATGAAAATTTTTAGAATGAAGATGAAATTGCTTTTAATTGTTGAGCAAAACAATTGATTTAAGGATCGAATCACTTACTATGGATTTGTTCCATACTCGAGGAGTGATTTACCACCAAAAAGAATATTGTGAAATTGGACTTGTTTTGATTGACAAAATTCAAATAACAAAAAAAACATAGGATCTCTATTAGAAAAATATTCATTAAGACAAAAAAAATAAACAATTTAAAAAGAAGATCTAACTGACAAAAAATTCAGTCACGAAGAAAAATAAGTTTCTAAGTTCTCAATTTCAAAAAATCAAAATTTGGAAAAAAAAATTAATCTTTACTTATTTTATTTTTTCAGAGGATTAAATTTCTTTAATTTGAAATAAATTGTTTTCCATTAGTACACAACCAATTTAGTTCGATTTAATCTAATTTTTGGTTATTCTTGAGAACCTTTATATTTGACAAAGTACGAATTTTGTAATATTCTTTCATTAAAAATAACTCATCTGAAGAATAGAAAAAAAAAAAATCATCTTTGAGATCTTTCAAAAAGCGCCAAAGAGCGACTTCGAAAACTCACAACAGTTGTTTTCAAAATTTTAATGCACAAAGATTTAAATTGGAAATATAGTGTATCTCTTTTTGGTGTTTTTTTCTAAAAAAGTCCTCGTTTTTTTGATTATTGATTTTTTGAGATCGATCTTTGCATCACATATTGGTTGGTTTTTGATTGGCGTTAGGTCCTTATAAAAATTACTAAAAAGTTTTTGTCCATTTCAGAAAAAAAAATTTTTACTCAATGACTAGACCCTTAAGTCTCAAAATATCTTTCTTAAATTTGTGGAGAAATGTAGATTAGTTGCTAAAAAATTCGTTTTTTTATAAAAATTAAATAATAAACGAATAAATTTTTTTGACTAATTATTTCTCAAATCATGCAAATATATTGATGATACAATTAGCCTTATAAAAAGGAAACCAAACAAAATTATCAGTCTTTGTGCTTTTATGTTGATGATTATTGAGTTAATCTTTGAAATTCAAAAATTATAAAAATAGTTACTTTTGGAAGTTCTAAATCTAAATTATTAAATACTGGAATACTGTATTTTGGGTTTCTATTTTTAAATTTGGAAAAGGGAATTAAAAAAAAATTTTTCAAAATGAAACTTTTTAATAATGATCCTGAGTAAAAAATGTAATAATTTATTGGGTAATAAGATTTATAATAGATTTTTTAGAGTCACAGAAACTATTTGAGCCATGGCGCACTAATATCGTTTATACCCAATTTCAACATACTTTGATGATAGAGAAATCTAGGGTGATGTTAATCCCTTAACAATCTAATTTTCAAAACTCCAAGAGGAATAAGAAATGTTAATAATAATCATAAATAGGTACAAAATAGTTATTTTAAAAAACATAAGAAAACGATCCAGATTTCAAGGCTTCAAAAAGAAATAAAAATTTTTATAGAAATTAAAAAACACTCCAAACTATTGGACTTATAATTTTACAACTAGAAACCCACTTTCGATTGTTTGAAATATTTTTTTTAATTTTTTAAACTATGAAAATAAATCAAATAAAATCATAAGAATATGTTTGTAATCAATAGATAAAATTATTTGTCTAAACTTTAGATTTTTCACAATTTTCTGCTACATATTGTAAATTAAAATTAAACTTGATTTATTGGTGAAGAATTTCATCAGAAAAAAAAAAAAAAGTAATTAACCCTGAGGATTAATTACATTTTTAAAATGAAGAAAAAAATAAATTTAATTCAAGTTTGGTTAGTGTGATTTTTTCAATTATTAAAAAAAAAAAAAAAAAAGAAGAAGAAGAAAGAAAAGGAAAAAGAAAAGTCAAACTAAAGAAACATCAGGAAGCGGACTTCTTCTAAATAATTGGGATAACAGCCAAACAGCGTTTTTTGTGATATTTAAAGTTAAATATTTTTTCGAAAATTGTTGAAGAATTTTTTCAATGATAAATTCATGTTTTAAAATTTCGTTCCTAAATTGAATACAATCAGATGCTATTAAAGGCATATTTAGTATAATCAAAACAAAATATTTTTTATAATAAATATTATTATAGAAAAAAGATAAATTTATAAAAGTAAAATTTAGACAAAATAATAAAAAAGAAAGAAATGTATTTACCTATATTCCCCAAACACCAAAGCCCCTTTTATATTATATATTATAAGCAAATTTAAAAAGATTAAGTAGAATTTTTGTGGAAATAAGAAAAATCTTATATTAGAAAATAAACTAAACTCTGATTCAAAATTTTTAACACACTAAAATTCAATTTTTGAAAAAAAAATCTTATTTTAATCAATTCTAGAAGAAATGCTAAATAAGAACTATTCACTAATTGAAATGTTAACACTTATTTATAAATTAAAATACCAATAAAACAAGAAATAAATAATCATCAATACTAATAAAACAAGAGTGTGCTAAAAAAATTTTTGAGAGAGCGTAATAAAAAAATGTATTGGAGTTATTGTTAAGGGTTATGACGAAACCTCATCTAATCTGTTAAAGAGAGAAATTTGAAGTTACTAAATTTGGGACTTCATAATTCAAAGAGTATCTATTAGATACAGTCATCAGAAGTATTTGAATCTTAATTTAGTTTTCTAAAAAAAAAAAAGAGAAAAGTATGTATTGGTAAATTTGTAAAAATTCTATTAACAATTATTGATCGATCAAACGATTAAATGCAATCAACTAATTTTATTTGAAGTTCTTCTGTTTTGAAGAACTCAACCCAACTTTAACCTAATATCAATTATTTGAAAATATTGATCAAACAAACTAGGTTAGGTTTTTCAAAAAATGAAATGAAAACAAAAAACTAAAAGATAAAAAAATGATTGAATAATTTGAAAAATTCAAAAATTGCTGTTCAGTTTTATTTTTTTTAGTCTGTACCGTTTTCGGTGGTTTCGTAACGAGAAAAGTAGTTCTATACGATTATTAATTTTCATTTTTTCATGATATTTCTATTCTACCTTTCTTTTCTTTTCTTTTTTCTTTTTATTTTCTATTTATTGAAATCTTTTTCGATTATTTTGATTTCCTTTTTTTGGGTATTCTTTGATTTTTTGGTTTGAAAATTTTAAACGATTTAGATTATTCAGTTGAAAATAGAAAATATGTATTGAATTAAAGAGATAGTAAATTCATGAATGGGATTTTTGTTCTTAATACAAGAAATAAAACTGTAATGATGCATTCAAAAATTTTTCTTGTATTTTTTTTTTTTATTCTTATTTTACCCAATGCTGTTTGATTTTTATTAATAATAAATCAAGGTATTTTCTTTCTAAATAAATTGTATTATTTAAATTGATTTACAACAAAAAAAAAAAAAATTAATTTTAAAAATAAGCCAAGCCTTTCTATTTGACTTGAGAAATGAATTTTTTATTTTTGTAAAAATACCTTAAGCAGGGATCCTTTAAATTAATTCAGATCTTCAAAACAAATGTAAAAATTATGAAACTCTATGCACCCCCAATATATTTTATTGAATTAAATTTTTATGTGTTTCAGTTTTTATGCAAATTTCAAGTAAACTCCAATTCAAAATTTTTAACACACCAAAATTCAATTTTTGAAAAAAAAACTTATTTAATCAATTCAAGAATATTTACCAAATTAGAACCATTCACTAATTGAAATGGTAACACTTCTTTATAAATTACAATACTCACAAAACAATAAATAAATAATTATCAATACCAATAAATCATGGGTGTGTTAAAAATTTTGGAGAGAGCAAAACAAAAAAATTGATTAGTAAATTTGTTGAAATTCTATTTAGGATTATTGATCGATCAAATGGTTAGATACTACAAACTAATTTTATTTGAGTTCTTCTATTTGGAACAACTTGACTTTAACTTAATATCAATTGTTCAAAAAAATTTTGATAGAACAAAACAAGTTATGTAATTCAAAAAATGAAATGAAAACAAAAACTAAAAGATGAAAAAATGATTTTCATATTTTACAAAAATCAAAATTATTTCCAATTTCAATGAAATTGTATTATTGTGATTGTTTGTAACTTTTTAGCTGTGTGGAAAATTTTGAATTTTAGTTTAGTTTTTGAAATAATGTTTTTATAACTCAATATATTTACAGATAAAAGTTAAATCTTCAAAAAAAAAAATATTATACAAAAAACAAGCTTTTTCCAAAAAAAAACAAAAAAAAATAAGAGTCTAGCAAATTAATTTTCAAATATCTCTATTCAACTTCAATCCTACTATTACCATTGAAAAACCCAAAATCGTTATTTATTGTAAATTGATTCTTAATAATAATACAATTTATTTATTTTAATCAAATATACTAAAAGTTTTGATCACAATTTTTAATGATCTTTTTTTTATGTGTAAAAATTGGTAGGGTATTTTTTTCTTTTTGATCCATAAAAATTTTTTTCATATAGAGATTTAATCTTAATAGAATTTCTCAGAGAAGAATGGAAAACTTATAACCGGATTTTATTGTTTTAAAAATCTTTTGCCCTTTACTATATTGTCCATTTTTTTTTAATAGAAATTAGCGGTGTACCTTGTTTTCTCCTAAAAAAAGTGTATTATTATTTTTTTCATTTTTTGTAAATATTTTGATGTACACATATTTTGAGTTGCATAACAATAGTCCAAAGATTCAGTGATTATTAATATTTCTATAAATTTGATATTACCAAGTTATGGATAGAACAACTTTACAAAAAAAAATATATATTATTCGAAAGGCTGTAAAAAATAAAGTCCCACTTTTTTGGAAATACTTTTTAAAGTTTTGAAAATTTGTGTCTTTATATCAACTTGAATATAATAAATATGAGATTATTTTGTGGATAATTTATAATTGTTTTGTTAAAAATAATTATTCTAAATAATTACTTGGTAAATCGACCATACTGATTTTTACAACTTCAAACTAATCTTATGATAGATCCCATTTTGTGTAATATAAACCAAAACAAAAATATGAGGATTTTTTTGAAAGGTAACCCAAGAAAAATAAAGGGAAAAAATTTCGAGTTGAGATCTTGCTATCTCAAGAAATTGGAAATATTGCAAATCATTACTACCACTGGCCTATCTGAAATAACGCAAATAGTTTCAAGAAAAAAAAAGTAATTCAGGTTATTGAGAAAAAATGATAAATTTATTATAATTAAAGAAGTGTTAATTATTTACTCTAAATGGACTTTTACTTAAAATTTCTCAAAGGTAATTTAAGTGTAAAATGATAGATTTTAAGATTAATCAAGGAAAAGACATACCCAATTTTTTTTTATGTTTAAAAAGTTAAATCAAAAAATTGAAAAGAAAAAAGAATTAATGAAAAAAGAAAAAAGAAAAAAGGAAAAAAAAAAAAGAAAAAGAAATTTAAAAAGGGTTTATAATAAGCAATTGGCAAAAAATCAAAAAAAAAAACCAATGCTATCTTTAATTAATGACTCCCAAAATCACAACCACGATACTTTTAGTTAATTCTTCTTAATTTGATAATTGATCATGAATGTTTATTTTGGGGGTCGTTATTTAATTTATTTTGTCTTTTTTTTTGGCTCCATTTACTTACACTTTGGTATTGTTGCCTTTGCTTTTTCTTTTTTATTTTCAGGTTACAAAGATACTGTCATTTTTCAATATCTCAGTATTAGCAAGTAGCCACTTGATCTTTTTCACTTTGTAACTCTTCTTTTCTCAATATAAAAGAAATTCAGCCCGGGAAAAAATGGAAAAAAATTAAAAATACTATATTTGAAATGAATTTAATTGAAATTAATTTTCAAATAGAGAAGTTATTTTGGAAGAGATAAAAATGCACAAAATCTGATCAAATTTCAATTGTAGTTTTTTGAATTCATTAAAAACCTCCACCTTAATAATTCCGATTTTTCAGCCTCAAAAACAGTCTCCACAGAAAGATGATTTGATCTTTATTATTGATTGTTAGAAATTCAAAATAGCTTCGAAATTTGCAAAGCATCACTTTTAACAGCAATGATTTTAAAATTGAACCCAAAAACTGTCATGAAATTTTCAAAAAAACTTTCTTGTTAAATAAATTGAACAAAATTATCATTCAGATTTCCAAATACAAAGATTTTTTTAAGTCCTAGTAACATTTCAAATTTTTAATTGTGTAAACAATCTTACATTATTAATTTCCTCTTTTAGAATTGGGAACTTTGATTACCATTTTTAATAGTTCTTGGAATGTGATTATTTGTATGGAAAGTTAAATGAAAATTTTGATCTTTTTATTTTATAATTAACAGGAGGTGTGTAGTTTGCCAAAAAAAGAAACAAAACAAAAAAAAACAATAAAAACAAGTTACATACTTGTTCGATTAAATTAGCATCCCCAGAATCCAATAATAAAATCAGTTTGGGAATAAATCCAAGCTCAACAACTATTAAAGTTTGTTCTGTCGTTCCTGAACATAAATTTGTTAAAATCCATGCTGTTTGGAACTTGAGAAACAAAAAGAAAAAATCAAAAGAAAATGAAAAGTATTGGTAAGGGATAAATTGGAATGAACAAGAAACCACTTGAAAGAAATTGAATTCTCGTACTCGAATATAGTTGTCCAATTGGGGATACAAAAAATGTATTAAAATTTGCAAAGTTCCTTCTTCAATAATGAGGTCTAATGGTGAATCTTTTTCACTAACCATTATTCTTAAGGATGTTAAATTATTTTTGACTTCATCTATATCCTGTGACTGAATCCCTTTCAATAAAGAGGGCAATTCGTCGATCTGTTGAAATGCAAATGAGTGGCATGGTTGTGGGTTTTTTTTTTTTTTTTTTTGTAGTTAGAAAACAGAAAATTGTGGATTTTTGCTTTACTTATAAATGAAAAAAAATTATGTTCAAAATAGGGAAAGTACTGTTGGAGTTTTCTTTTCTTTTTGTTTTTCTTGTGTAACAGTGTTTGTCTGATCTGTATTATTGAAATTTCGCCTTTTAAAAAGCTGTTGTTCTCTTTTGTTTTGGGAAAGTTGAATCGTGAGTTGTTTTCTTTTGTTGATTGAGTCGCTATAATTTGTTGTGTGTTTGAAAAGATCTCTTCTTCTTTTTAACTTTTTTTGGAATTTAGACATTTTATTTGTTTGCATTGGTGGTGAAAAAAGAATAAAAAATGATATAATTTTAAGTATTTGGAATAATAAATAAACCAGTCATTTTTAAGGGATTAGAGTCAACCAGGGTTGGTTTATAATTACAGCATATTGTAATTAAAAATAAATGATCTTTGTACACTTATTCTTCAGATGGCTTTTTAAAATCTATTAATAAATATTATTGAACAAGAAATTATTCAGTTTTTTTTTAATATATTGATTTATTTATTTCGAGAGAAATGAGTAATTAAAAAAAAATGAGATCAAATAATAAAAAATAAAAGAAAAATAATTAAAATATAAATAAAAAATAAAAATATCATTTGCAAGGGCAAATTGAAAATTATCCATTTTAGTTAGTTTTTTTTTTTAATTTGAGAAATAAACCTAAAATTTTTGAAAATTTTCTTTTCATTTCTTGAATTAAAAAAAAAAAGTTGTTAGCTTTTCCAGAATTCAAAAGAATTGAGTTAAATCCAAGATTTTATACTATTTTTTTAGAATTCTGGAAAACTTCTGTTAACTTTTTTTTTAGTTTCTCAAATTAAAAAAAAGCTAGGCAATTGACGGCACTCTATGGCACTCGACGACACGTGACCAGAATTCAAAGGAGCGGCAAAACCTGATTGAAAGGTTACCGATTAAAGATAAAATTTCCAAAATCTGTAATTAATAATTATTATTCAGCAACTCTCATGGCGGGGCACTAGGTATCCAAATTTATATATATATATATATATATATATATATTACTATTTTAAGTATTTTTTACTTTTTTTATTTAATATAGCTAATTTTAAATGTATTTTGAAAATATTTTTTTAATTTTCTACACAAATTTAAAGATAGAAAATATAATAATAGTATCCATGCACTGAAACAAATATATTTAGAATCTCTAAAAGTTATGATAGTGATTTAAAAAAAAATATGTATTAAAATCCTAAAATCGTTCTATCAAAAGATAATCCCTACTTTTTTTTCTTGTTGTTTATTTTAAAATCCAATTTACTACTCAATAGTATAACTAATTTAAAATCAATTTTGAAGGTAAATCCTTTGAGGTTTTCTGATCTGTTTAGGTCAATCTTAAATTTGGAATTCAATTTGTGACAATTTTTAGTAATTTTTTGATATTTTTTTAAATTTTTTCTATTTTTGAAATTTAACCTACTTTTAAGATAAATTTTCCAATTTGATCCTTTATTTTTAAATTTTCTTTTTTAATAATAGAACTTTAGGTAACCATTATCGCATTCAATTCGGTTTTATTGTTGGTTTCTTTGATTGGTTAATGTATTTTATTCTATAAAAAAACATGAATTTTATTTTGAAACCGGATTAAAGTTTTCTGCAATTATTATATTGACAACGATAAAAGTTTCTATTTATTTATTCCGAGATTCGCATATTGGTATTTAAATAAAAACCTAAATATTGACTATTATGTTTTCCTTTTTCCATAGGCTTTTTTTTTTTTTTTTTTTTTTTAATATATCATCCTAGGCAAGATTGACACATTGTATAAAATCTTATTTTCACAATAATTTAAAAAATATCTCAACTTATTCACTATTTACCCACTAAAAAAAAAAAAAAAATTGGAAACATAACAATGATTAAAAGTGAAATAAAAAATGAATCTAAAAAAATATTTTTTTAAAGTCTCAATTTTTTTTTTTGATATATTGTTTTTTTTCAAAAAATAAACACGATCAAAACAAGATTTGTGATATTTTTATGTATCTTATTTATCATACAACCAATGAAGTATAGAATTTATTTTTAAACATAATCAACAATAATAACAAGGTTGTCTGGATTGTTGTGAATTAAGGTCATATTAGCATTAAAATAATTTCAGTTTAACAGAACCAGAATATTTCACCAATACTAACAAAAAATCAACATTGCCAATTTTTTTTGGACAATCAACCGATAAAGTATTTTTATTAGGAATTTGCATTTTTAGAAAAATAAAAATAGAAAACCAATCATTTACAATAAAAATACTTTATTTTCAAGAATGCAAGTATTTTTACATTAGTCTGTCTTATCGATAAACCTTATAGGTATGGTTGTAGAATTGACAGTTTTAATTGATTTGTTTCTTAGATCTAAATATTTCGGTTCCATAATCTATACTTTTCAGTTTTGATTGTTTCCAATCATTTAGTAATTTAGAATTTGTGTTGTTTTTTGATTAATGTATTTTATAAAAGGTCAAATCAACAATAATAATCACATTCAAAATGTTTCAAAACTAATAATTTTTTATTTTTTAGAAAAATATTTTTGAATTTTAGATCAAAGAATCACTATTTCCATTTATTTTGTTACCTGCTTTTTCTAGTTTCTTGAAAACCTTAAATCTTTTCAAGTAAATCGAAATTTTCATTTGTGTATTCTAAAAGTATAAATAAAGCAAAAAAAAAAATTTTGATAAAAATCCTTTATTCCATTCAAATTTGTTTTTAAAAATCAAAACAGGATAAATATTGAAGAATTATGTCAATTAGCCTTCATTGTCAATTTTGCACAAAAAAACACAACGACTTTACAAAATTGAGTTTAATCAGTTAGGTATTTTAAAAAACCTTAAAATGTAATTAGACTAAAAATAATTTACAATTTATTACAATAATTTAATATTCTGTTACAGTTTCTTATTTTTTTCAAAATTATTAAATAGGATTCTATTATTTTTCTTTTAAATTTTGAAATGATCAAAATTTCAAACTAATATCCCAACCAAATAAGGATTTGATATTTATAATTTAATTTAATTTTTTAATTAAAGATAAATCCTGAAAAAAAAATTCCTTATAAAAAAGTTTGTCATATGTTTTGAAAGACAATTTTTTAATCTCAGAAAAAAAATTGAAAAAATAATCTCCGAGTCAATTACTGCATTTATAACAAAGTAATATTTATTACATCTTTTTTACATTTCAATACAATTTCACAAATTATGTAATAGCCTAGAAGTGTTCATATCCATAATTCATAATTAAAATAATTCGTGAAACGAATAATATTACTATAATTAAAATCATGATTTTGTTTTGAATCTATGCTCAAGAATAACTGTTACCAGAAAATAAGTTACTGGTTTCAAATACAACCCAATTTTTTTTTTTTCTTGTCTTTCAAATACAATATCTGTAACAATATTCAAAGGCATAGAGAAAACAGATTAATTTCAAAGACTCTCCCTTTTTTATGTTATGAGAAATTTAAATAATAAATTGGAGTTGTTTATAGTTTTGTAATTTGCTCATTTTTTAGAAAATCTTGATGTTTTTTTTTTGAAGGGACTAATCTCAATTAAATTTAGGTAAATAAATTTAATAGAGATTGAGAAAAAAAATTTTCTAATTATTTTGATTTGAAAAACCTTGTTTATTTTCAATATTATATTATTTCTAGACAATAAATCCTTATTAAGCAAATATTCAAAAAAAAAAAAATAATAATAGTTACTAGTCCCTGAACAAAAATTCTTGAAAATATTGTCTCAATTATTTCGAAACAATTGACCTTTGCTCTTTCATTTTTTTGAATTTTGATTTTTAAGAGTAGAACATTAAGAAATCAATATTCAATCTACTTTTAGTTTGTTTTTTGTTTCTATCCTCATTTAATAAGTAAGATTTCCGGAAAAATTGAAATATGGTTTTTAATTTGGAAACTGGAATTTAATGTGTCTAAAAAGGTAATTTTGAGAACAGCCGAATTGATTTATTAGGAATTCTTAACTCTTATTAGGATCATTTTGAATTGATGAGATTAATAAATAATACAAATTTAAGAATTTGAGATACAGTGATCAAAATAATGCGTGCCCAAAGATCATTATCTGTGTTTGAAAAAATGATATATGTTTTTTTTTCTTCTTGTACCAAGGCAAAATCCAATCTACTACCAAATAGTATACCCTAAGTTCAAATCGGTTTTGAAAGTAAAAGTCTGGTTATTTTCAGTAAAATTTAAATTATTCATGCAAATAGTTGGATATTTCGATAATATTCTCAATTTTTTTTGAAATTTTTTGAATTTTTTATGAATACAATTTTCTTAAAAATTTACTCTATTTTTTGAGAAAAATTATCCAATTTGATCCTTCATTTTTAGAATTTCTTTTTAAATAATATAACTTTTAGAAATCAAGGTCACATATTTTTTAGGGCTTATTATCAGTTTCTTTGTTTGGTTAATATATAGGTCTTCTCTAACAAAAAAACACGCTTTTTATTTCCAAACACGCATTAAATTTTTTTGCACGCTTTATTTTGACTACAGTATATTTATCCTTCAAAAACTCTTACAATTTTCATTTAATTGTGACACACTTTAGATTTTAAACTTCGAACCTTGAAAGATACTATTCCCTTAAATAGTAATTACTTTTTTGCTATTTTGAAAAAAGGTACTTTTTAAAATTTTCATTTATTATTTAGTAAACCACTAAAAATGTCGGTAAGAAAAGAGATCTTTTTCATGAGAGTGAAATTAATCAAGTTTGAAGTCATTTTTTTCAAAAATCTTAAAAGAATTTTATATTTTTTTTATTTGAAATGAACAACCGGGAACAAAACAAAAGAAAAAAACAAAACAAAAAAAAGAACACAAAAAGAATTCCAAAAAAAAAAACCACACAACAATTCACTGAAAAAAAAAGACACCTAAAAAACAATGACAAAATAATGAGTATTGAGGATCCATATGGCGACGAATTTGTTGAAGAAAAAGAAGAAAATAACCAATTTCAGGATGAATTAAATTTCAATAAAAATTTGAATACCTCACAAATCGAAGAGAAATTATATGAAATTTCAATGAAAAATATTAATATGGTGGAACAAGACGAAATTGAAGAAGAGATTTATGAAAAGCAAGAAAGTCAACAAGAAGTAAGTTTTTTTTTATTTGTTTGTCATAGCTTTTGTTGGCTCGGTGACTTTTACTTTTTAACCCTTCTTTTCTTTCTTATTTTTCACTTAACAATAAATAAATAAAGGTTTATGTACCTCGTAATTCTGGAAACGAAAATCTTGAACTTGAAATTAATTTGGAAGCTTATGAACTATATTTTGTTCTTAAAGTCGAATGGCCTTGTTTGTCTTTTGATTTTCTTCATGATGATCTTGGAATAATTCGAAATGACGTAATCAATCAAAAATAATATTTCTTCTTTTTTTTTATTTTTTTATTGTTTTTACACATCATCTTTATTTTCTTGAAACGGTTTAAAATTTATGTTCTACTAAAGTGAAATTAATAATCAAAAGAGGAAGGTTTTCTTTTTTTTAAAAAATAACAATCTGAATTGTAATTGAGGAAATAATTTCACTTCATTCTCTTTTGGCTGACACATTTCCTTTATTTGCTATAAACAAGTAATGAATAAAGTTGTCTCAGTACCTTTGAGTAAACCCTTTTTGTTTATTATGCGTAACAGCCGGTGTTTTGATCACTTTGTGTTTTAAAAAATTTAAATGTTATCAAAAGCAATAATTGTTGTTTTTTTTTTTATTTAAAGTTGTGTTTACTGTTGAGAGAAAAATGTTGGAAAGAGAAAAATAGTTGGAAAGCAATTTTAATTGGGAACATTACTGAAAATGATTTTTAATTTCTTTGGTTTGTGAAATAACTAAAGAAAATAACCATAATCTACTTATTAGAATAAGGATTAATTTAATTCTACTTTTTCAAAACTTTATCTCTTATAATCTAAAGCAAGTTTAAAAATTACCATTTTTAGAATTAATAGTAAACTTTACTAAAACTTGTATTTTTGTTAAAATAGCATGATCTACTTTTAGTTATCAACCATTCAAATGAGTATTCTAAACACACCACAGATTAATGAACTTGTAACACATTTAAACCTGAAAATATATAAAATTTACCTAGTTATCAATAGGATTTGATTTTCACTTTTACCAATGTTCCCAATTAAAAAAGGTGCCCAACCATTTTTCTGTGTCCAACATTTTTCTCTCAACAGTTATTATTATTTTGAAGTTATAACTGTCTTTATTGTTTTGATTTGGAAACAATCACTTTTTTATTTTACGGGCTTGGCCTGGAAGAACAAGAAATATGATATTGTTCCAAGTGATTTAAGATGATATTGAGGAGTTTGAAGAATGACGATTAATATCCTCTTAGCACCATAAAAATATCTTATTTTGAGTCTGGAAGGAGATCCAAAACGAGGAAATATAACTGGTGATTGTTGAACAAATGTAACAATATGATTTTTATTTATTTTTTGGAACTAAATATCTAACTTAAAACAATAAATAAACAAAAACAATTTTAAACCAATTTGTTATTTTTCAATGGTACTTTGAAGAACTTTTCCTTCAAAGGATCTTTTTCTCCCAATGGAGTCATTGAAAACATTCAAGTTCAATTTTACATTTTCATCCATTAGAGACAAAACTTGGTTTAAAATCCCACAGAAACAAACTAGATCGTCCAACTTTTCAATAAGTCTCTATCCCCTTTTATTTCACGTTTGTTTAGAAACATCAGAAGGCGATCAAACATAAAACCCCGCATCTATTATGTGTTCTTAACAGTGAATCATTTTGAGCATTCCTCTAAAAATTCTAAGTTGAAGTAACAAAAAAAAATGTATTTTTTTTTTCTAATTTTCTAAAATTGGTAATTTTTTTTTTTTTCTCATTTTGAAATTCTTCTATAAATGATTTCTTTTCTATCTTTTTTCCTAAGAAAAAAAGATAACAAACATTTTTAGTTTTTTTAAAAAATGATATTGATTTCTTTCAGAGCCAAAACCAAAAATGTTGTTTCTTTTTTCGCATTGTTTTTAGGCAAAGAAAGGGAATTCATTCAATTTCCAACCTTTACAGGAAAATTGATGGACTTTTTTCTTTGTCGTGTATTAATCAAGTAATTGTACTCCTTGAACTAAATTAATTTTCCAATGTCGTAAATCCTTGAGCGCGGCGATCTTTTGAGATTTATGAGATTAAAATGTTTGCAAAAAAAATTGGTTAAACTCTTCTAAAATAACTATAAATATCATTTTTAAAGTGGAATTTCATCGTAAAATACTTTTTATTTTACCCAAATTCAATTCGAAATTAGAAGATCAGAAAATTTTCAATCTTTGCCTGATTACTTTAGTATTTCCCAAAAGATTTCCATAGTGGCTACAATACTAACCTAAACTTTTTAGTGTTCTAATCTCTTTCTTATCGATAGTTATGAGGAATTATATACTTGTAATTTTTACAAATAAAAAGTTTGAGTTTAAAAAAAAATACATAGTATCTTTAAAACAAAACTCTTGTTTATATTCTATTTTTTTTTTTTAATAAAAAAATTATATTAAAGTTTTTATAAAATGTTATAATTTTTTATTATTTTAAAATATTTCAAATTTTTAAATAAATATATTTTTTTTTTATAAAATCTGTAAAAAAATAAAAGTGGAAATATTTAATTACAATTCGTTTAAAAAAATGTTTTTATGACAATTTTACGATTTAAAACAGTTTTCTACCATACTATTTTTAATGGTGAAACATTTTTAAAAAGATATATTATGTTTTTTTTATATTCTATTATTAATTTTTTATAATATCCATAATTTATAACACATTATACATATGATGATTTATCTTATATAACATCAATATAACATGTGACATAATTTTAGGACTACTTTTATAACCAAAAAAAAAAAAATGTTATAAATTTGTTGATTTTTTTTTTTTCATTTATTAATATCTTTAATTATTATTATTTTAATAAAAATCTTTTGAAAAATAATTAGTTTCCAATGACCAGTTACTTAATAACAGGTACTCAATCGAATGTCAAAGAAGAGAATTCAATAATGGCGATGAAATTAGATCAAATGTATCGAACAAAATTTGATCAAAACGAAAATCCATTAGAAGATGAAGACCCAAATAATTTTGATGATGATCCATTAGTTGATATGAAAAAAATTCCACACCTTGGCACAGTCAACCGAATCCGAGTAATTTAAAATCCCAATTTATATTTCTTTTTAATAATTAAATATTCAGAAACGATAAAATATTCAAAACCTTTGTTTTTTTTTCAATATTATTTAATAACTAATACAATATTTAAAAAACCATGAATCTAATATTTAAAATAGTCAATGCCTCAACAAAATAATATAGTTGCCGCGTGGTCCGATGCAGGACAAATTGGGATTTATAACCTTAAAAAGCAAATTGATGCCTTAGATCATACCCCAAAGCAAAGATTAACTTCGAATGTACTCTTCCAAAGTAAAATTCATAAGGACGAGGGTTATGCTCTTGCATGGTCACCAAATGAACAAGGAAGAATGATTTCTGGTGATTGTACAGGAAAAATCCATTTGTGGCTACCACATGAAAGTACTTGGGTTCATAATGAAAAAACAAGCTATGAACGATCAACAGAATCGATTGAAGATCTTACCTTTAGTCCTAGCGAAGGAAACGTATTTGCGTCTTGTTCAGTCGATCGCTCCATAAAAATTTGGGATTCTCGAGCGAAAAAATGCGGGTTAGAAATCCCAAATGCACATGATTCAGATGTCAATGTTATCTCGTGGAATAAAATATCAGATAATTTAATTGCATCTGGTGGCGATGATGGAATATTCAAAATTTGGGATTTAGCAAAAATTGATCAAGAATTGAAATCTTTCCAATTAGAAAAAAAAAAGCAAAAACGAAAAAATCACAATTTACAAAAACCAAGTATAAAACCAGAAGTTGGCTTTGTCTGGCACAATCAACCAATTACTTCTCTTGAATGGAATCCATTTGACGAAACTGAAATCGTCGTGAGTTCCGAAGATAACCAAGTAATTATGATCTTTTTAATTTTTTTTTTTTTTTTTTTTTTTTTTTGATCATTTCATGTAATATTATTTGCTTTAATTATACTAAATTTCCTTTTTATTCATTTCAACTATTTTCTTTTTGAACTTTTCTAAAGGTTACTGTTTGGGATATTTCACTTGAAAAGGATGAAGAAATCGAACAAAATAATCAGAATGAACCAGAAGTTCCACCACAGCTATTATTTATTCATCAAGGGCAAAAAAGTGTAAAGGAAGTACATTGGCATCCTCAAATTCCTGGCTTAATCGCAACTACTGCCAGTGATGGATTTAATTTTTTCATTCCAATGAATTTGTATAAAAGAGATCTTACACAATTCAACAACAAAAAATAGATTGAATTCATTTATATCTATATCTATATCTATCTATCTAACTATCTAACTATCTATCTATATATAGTTACCCCAAGACTACAAATTCATAAATACACAAACTTTAAAAATGTTTTTAATATATTATTCTCACTTTTTTTTATTTTTTAGACTTCAAATTTTAATTCTTTATGTATTGTTTTAAAATATTAAAAACATAAATTTGAAATAAATATTAAAAACTTTCAATTTTTTTCTCAAAAAATTTTAGATATATTTATTGATTTTTTTTTTTCAATTAAAGAGTAAGTACTAAAAGTTAATTTATTTGCCGTTACGTTTTCCAAAATTTAAAATTAAGAGCAAAATCTTAGATTTTAGTCAATTCTTGTAAATTCTGGAAAATCTTCATCAAGTTTTTTTGAATTAAAGAAATAAAATGAAAATTAAATAAATTTTTGCTGGTTTTTTTTTTATTTAAGAAATAAAAATGCCTTTAGCTTTAGAGAACTTATAAGAAAAGGTAAAACCAAGTTTTTTGTCTATTCTTGTCAAATTTGGAAAAGCTAGGCACTCTACGGATACTTTCGTTCGTTTTTCTTGAGTTTTTTAATGAAAAAGAAAATCGATAAATTTCCGAAACTAAAATAAAAAGAAAAGTAAAAAAACTCGCCTGTAGCTTTTCCAGCTTCAAAGAATTGATAAAAACCAAACTTTGCTCAATTCTTTCGAATTCTGGATAATCTTCATTAAGTTTTTTTGAATTAAAGAATAAAATGAAAATTAAATAAATTTTCACTGGTTTTTTTTTATTTAAGAAATAAAAACACCTTTATTTTTAGATAACTCAAAAGAAAAGGTAAAACCAAGCTTTTCTTCAATTCTTTTAAATTTGGAAAAGTTATACACTCTAGAATACTCCACGGTATCCCTAATTCCAACAAGAAATATTGAAGAACCTAGTGAAAGTTCTTCATTTCTTTCAATAAACCTATCCGTTCGATAAATTGGGAGGGATTTCGTGACAATCCCTATTTTTTTTGTTATTACAATTGATTTTAGATTTTTTTGTCTAATTCGAAAGAGAAATTTTATAATATAATTTTAATTTTTTTTCGTAAAATCAAAAAATATCTAAGTCGTAATAAATTTTGTTTTTATTAAACAAAAAAAAATGATAATTTTAAAAAAGTTGGTTTATCATAAAAACATATGAAAAATAATTTAGATTCTTAAATTGTATCGGATTATTTTTTTAAAAGTTAAAATTTTGATTTTAATAGTTAATACTTATGAAATCTACAAAATAACAACAATACCATTTTTATTTTTAAATTCGAAAGATTCATTTTTTAAGTATATCGATTTTTTATTTCTAAAAGAATAATATTAAATATAATGAGTTATTTAATATTCAATATATATATAATTTTGTTTTTCCCCATTGTTTTTAATAATCATGGCTTTTGTCTATTAACTTAATTTAAATATTCTTTCAAAAAACAAAAATTTGGTGTTAATTTTCTTTTTAGAAACAAAACATAAATTTTTGGTCAAATAATTATTTGATAAAGTATGAAAAAATGATATTGTACACCTATTAAAACTATTTCTTTTATATTAATTTATTTTAGAATTATAACAAAAATATATTAGTTTCAGATAATTTAAAGGTTTATATTTATGAAATATGATTTAACTAATGTAAAATTAATAAAACCCAAAAATAACCTATTTCTCGATGAGAAATCTTAATATAAAAGTTATCAAACATTTCATCATAATGATTTTTTATCCGAAAAGAATTTAAAACATAATATCTTCTATTACATTTATAGGATTAACATCTTGAAATATCTGTTTTTTTTTTTTTTGTTTCAAAGTTTAAAATTGAATTTGGAAAGATTGTTAGTTTGTAAAAAGAATAATGAAATTTTTTTTTGGAGTAAAAAATCATTTTTTTTTTTACTTTTTTGTCTAAAGAGAATTTTTAAATACTTTTTGAATTTTCGTGTTTTTTTTTTTAATTTAATGTATCTTGATTATAGTTATTATAGGAAGTTTTATGTTGAATTAACATTCGAAAAAAAACTTCAATTTAATATTTTTATGATAATTTTAAGAAAAATTATTTGATATTGTTACCAAATTAAGATTCTAGATATTTCAGATTTACATTTTTATGCTAAAAAATCTTAAATATCAGATTTTGAGTTTTTAAAAAATTTTTTTACCAAAATAAATGGAATATTTCACTTCAAAGTCTTCAAAAAAAAATTATTTTTATTAATGTTTCCCCTATCTTACTCTTTAACGAATTATTGGGGTGACATATTTTTATTATTATTAATTTATTGATATTAACAAATCAGGAAAGTTCAAAAGATATAGAATTTAATTTTTAACTCTAAGTTGTTTATTTCAATGACAATTTACTTGATATCCCCTTTTATGTTCATTTCAAGATTAAATAACACAAATAAAACTTTCGATCTATCTTTGCAGGATAAAACATTTAATATCCTATTTATAAGAAAATATTTTTTCTTCAAAGTGGCTCAATTGTAATAGGTGAATTACATGCGTTTAAAGGGTTATAATTATATTAGTCAATAAAACTTAATTTGAAAATTTCCAAAATTAAAATCATTTTCTCACATCTTTTACAATTTTAAGCTTTTTTTTTTGGATTTTTTTTGATAAATAATTCATTTGTAATTATTTTTATTGCAAGATCAATATTCACTTCTAAAAAAGTATTATTCGAAGGTTATTGAAAATTTGAAAATGATTGTAAAAAAATATTATTATGTTTGAAGATAATTTTTTTTTGATCTTCAAGAGGAGATCAAAATGAACATTGTTTTTTTTTACAATAGTCACCTAAGAATTTTAGTTTTTCTATTTTTAAGAATATATATATATATATATATATATATATATATACTCCAATATAAAAAGTTTAACAAACCATAATTTTAGTTTTGACTTAAAAAAATCTTATTTAAACAATTCTTGAAGAAATATCAAATTAGAAACATTTATTAATTGAATTATTCAAATTTCTTTTTTAATAATAATATTCACAAAACAAAAAATAAATAATAATCAATTCTAATAAATTATCGGTGGGTTAAAAGTTTTTGATAGATCAAAACAAAAAAATAAATTGATAATTTTTTAAAAATTCAGTTACGAATTATTGAAAGACCAAAGTTGAGATTATCCTCAAATGAATTTTATTTGATTTTTTCTATTTTAAACAACTCAACCTTTAAAATAATTATCAACATGTTGAAAAAACTATTTCAGATCTAAATAAACAAGTCCATATAATTCTAAAAATGAAATGAAAACAAAAAACTCAAAAAAATGAAAAAATACTTTTCATATTTTTCAAAAATCATAAAAATTATTTTCAATTTGAATGAAATTATATTATTGTGATTGTTTGTTGCTTTTTAACTCTGTAGAAAATTTTAAATTTTAGTTTATAATATATTTTTTACAACCATTTGATCATTAATTTGATAATCACCTTTTATTATGAAAACATGTTAATTAAAACCAATGATATGGTGATACTAATCCTATAAAATCTAAATTTTTAAGATTTCACTCTTGTTTTGGATCTTTTTTTTTCTTCACAGTAAAACAATAAATGAAAATTTTTTCTTTCAAAATTATGGTGTTATCCCGAATAAAAAAAAATTTTTATAACATCTATATAACATTTTAAAAACAAAATTTCCTTTTACATGATGATTTTTTCAATATTTTTTGAAAAAATATTCTTATAACACGGGCTTATAACATGTTAAAAATTTTATAACACATTTTATAACAAACATTTATGTTATAAAAGTTTTTATTATAAAATTTTATAACATTTTAAACATTTATAACACCTTTACAACACGTTTATAAAATGTTATAAAAAAACTTTTTTTATTAGGGATGTACACTCAAAAAAAAAATTTATTTTCAGAAGTGTACACAAACAAAAATTCTAAAAAAACAAAAAGATCCAAAACAAGAGTGAAATCTTAAAAATTTATGATCAATAGATAAAATTATGTTTATTGTATTAATATTGTTGAACAATTGTTTTATTTGAGTTATTACTTTATAAATTCTTTCAGGTGATAAAGTCCAAATTGATAATGTATCTCGAGATTTAAATAAATAGATGGTATAGAAAGGAAAGAAACATTAGCTGAGAATAAAAAATAAAGGATGGACTAAGATTATAAATTAGTGCATTAATCGTCCATAGCATTTAACAAAAATTTATTGTTTTTCATGTAAGAAACAATAAACATCCCCACCTTCTCCATTCATGTTAGCATGTACTGCTTTACCTGCACTACAAAAGTAGACCATCCCGTTTTCTGGGTCATCCATGATGTCAATATCAAAAACAGAGCCTGGGGTAGTATAAGAAAACACAATTCCGTCACCTCTTTCAAGTAAAATGACTGTTGGTGTGACATTATCTGATTGTCCCCATGATCCAATAAGGGCGTATTGTCCATCTGCAGTTAATTTAACACCGGTGATCCAGTCCTGGTAATTTCCTTCGTGTACTGGAAGTGTATGTGAATGGATTGGTGTTGGATCCCATGAGGTATAGACGTCAATTCTTTTTTGGTCGAACTGTCCATTTGTCCAGACTGCCATGACAACTTCGGAGTCCGAGGAGACTGCTGTGGCACACAGAATTTCGCCATTGCCAGGAACAGTGTAAGCAAGCTCGTATTCATCGCCGACACGCTCTAAAACTTTTAAATCAGTAATACCGTGTGCAATAACTCTTCCGTCAATTGAGACACTAAATGGATAAGAGTCACCAAATCCAAAATCCTCTTGCCACAAGATTTTGTTTTGTTTGACATCAACAACAATAAATTGCGAAATGTCGTTGAAAATTGCGATTTCGCCACCAAGCGAGATTTCCATGTCAATTGCGGTTGTTCCTTGTGGTGCGTCGTATTGATAACTGACATCGCCAGTCGCAACATCGAAAATGTAAATTCGTGCATGGTATGTTACTGGCGTGAATGAGTCAAGCATTGTTACAAAAAGGAAGACCTCGTCGTCTCTCATTGTCATTTCAACAGCATGGTACTGTAGAAGTGTTGCAGACTCCACTCTATAGGTCCAATCAGGTGTTGGGGCAGTTGTGCTGTCACCTTGAACAGTGTAGACGGATAACGTTACATAATTGTTAGACGTGTTGGAGTAATCTTCAAAGTGTTCTGCAACTGCCAGTTTGTTACCAAACAAGGAGCCGGCTGCCTTTAAAGTGTGTTTTGTGTTTTGTGTTTTGGGTTTTTGAAAAAGACGAAAAACAAGAAGAGATTTTCGAAGGCAATAAGTTTTAAAAAAAGGATTTCTGCAAATTCGAAAAAAGTTTGAAGAAAATTAATAAAGAAGATTTATGAAAATAAGATCATACGTCGTGGTTTTCATTTCCATTGCTAGGTGGCGTTTGGCCAAGCGACCAGAGAGGTGTACCAGATCTGTCATTAAAATATTGGACTGAAGGTGGTGGGTTGATCATAGTACTTGCAACTGTATGATCCATATTAACCAACTTCACACGTTCGTAGATCGCAGTGTCATCATGGTGGTTCCAAAGAAGCCTGCTATAGCAAAAGGAGAATAAAAGAAGAGTAATTAATAATAATTTCATAAATGAGAAAAAATGAATTTCGTTTGAAATGAATCGATCAAACTCGTTTTTCAATTAAAAACAAGGTCTCTTCCTCATGTTGAAGAGTATTTTGTTTAGAATTGAGTTTTTCAAATAAGGGTATTCAAGTGCTTTGATTTGTTGCATAGTTTTGCAAAAGAGAGCATTTAAAAATATTATTTTCGATTTTTAGGATTTAGACATTGACCAATTTTTTGTATGAAACAACGAAAATGTTATTCAATTTGTTTTCGAGATTCTTGGTAAAATAAAGGGTGAAGAAAAGTTTAATCCTAGCTTCAAAAGAAAAAGCGTGTTTTTTTCTGTTTTAGAAGATCTATACATCAACCGATTTAAAAAACCAACAATAAACCCTAATTAAATATGGTATTTCTTTCTTAAAGTTCTATTATTTGAAAAGAAATTCTAAAAATTAAGGATCAAATTTGAAAATTTATCACAAAAAATAGCGTAAATTTTTAAGAAGAAAATTTTTGTTCATAAAAAAAAACAAAAAAATAATTCAAAAAAATAGAAATATTATGAAAAAAATTGAACAAATTATATTTCTAATTTAAATTTTACTGAAAATATCCAGACCTTTACTTCCAAAATTGATTTGAACTTAGGTATACTATTGATTAGTTAATTAGATGTTGAATTGGAACAACAAGAAAAAAAAACACAGATCATATTTTGATTCACAGATTATAATCTTTGCGTACACATTATTTTGATAACTGTAATGTTTGGAACTGAAACTGTTTTTATTTAGGAAAACCAAAAAATTCTTAAGGTAGAAAACTAAATATTTTTTTTCTCTTACAGTAACAAAAAAAAAAAAAAAGCCAAGTTATATTTTTTGTTTAGGGTATGAGTTTATTTTTAAAAAAGGGTTTCATCAAAACAATGTGAAACGAATAAGAAAGATTATGAGCATTTTTTTCAGAATAAATTTTTGAACATTAATATATACTCAAGGTTTTATTTCGTTTTATTGACAAAAAAATACTTGAAAATCAATTTCAAAAAAAAATTAACCAAAAAAATAAATCCAAAAAGTCAATTTTTAAAGAGAAGATCTTATGAGAAAAAAATAAAACAAATTGGAACTGTTTCTTTGAAATGTGTTTGAGCTAATGGCCATATAATTGTGTTGAGTTAAAAATTTGTTCTGGACATTTGACAAGCGTATTTTGTAAGTTGATTTAAACATTTAGGGGCATTTTGAGAAAAATACCCTACCAATTTGTAAAATCATTGAAATAGAAATTAAAAACTGTTTTTCTTATTTCTTGAAACATTATAAGATCAAAAAAAAACCTAAAAAAAAAAAACAATAAATAAATGGAACATTGATTTCTTAAAGTTCTACTATGAAAAAAAAAATCTGAGAATAAATGTCAAATTAAGAGATATATGAACCAGTTCAAAAATTATAAAAAAATACTAAAAAAAAATGATTCACATGTTCAAAAAGTGTGTCTTAATATTTTGAGTATTTTTACTAAATTTGTCTTTTTCCCAAAAATTATAAAACTTTTCCTATACGTCCACACGGCACTTTCTTCTTGTCAAAAAATTCAAGGTATTCTAATAGCAAAAAAAATCACTTTAATGATTGAATAAAAACTGTTTGGGTTCTTTTGTTTTTTGATTTCTGAAAAATATTTTGACAAGAAGAAAGTGCCGTGTGGACGTATAGGAAAAGTTTTATAATTTTTGGGAAAAAGACAAAATTAGTAAAAACACTCAAAATATTAAGACATCACTTTTTGCTAATGTTTTACAGTTTTAATCTCAAAAAAAAAAACAATAAAAAAAAGAGAAATACTTTTTATTTTTAAACAATATAACAATAAATTTTATAACCAAATAATTATAAAAACATTTTAAGGACGACGTTAAAAATTCACAAAATTGTATCAAAGAATTTGATCAAAACTCATTAAAATTATAAAGGGACATTAATTAAAAAATTCTATAATTTGGATCAAAAAGACATTTTTTGTCATTTTTTTTTATGGAAAAATTCTCAAGATAAAAAAAAATGATAAGTAAACTCGAACAAACTTATTTTGAAAGATAAAATTTACAAAATAAAAATAATCACTATTTTCAAGCTGGAAAAATGAAGATTATTTTGAAATTCTCAAGAAACCACTCTAACTTTTGAAGATTATGTATAGATGAGTTTTGATTATTGGGTTTTTTGAATTTTCAATTGTAACCACAAATCTGAACAATTACTACAAAGGAAATGTGACTTCCTCTTGTTTTTTTTTGTTTTTTTTCTCTTTTTGTTTTTCTCCGAATTAAAGTTGCACCCACTTTTTAGAATATGGTGTGTAATATATTTGATTTTTAAACAGAACTACTATTACCTAATACCCAAATAATTGGATCATTTTTATCTGTAACATTATTTTATGTTTGTTTTGAAATTATTAAAAAAATTACTTATTCTTGGAAATAGGTATCAGGTTGGAGTAGTATGTGGGAAAGGTTTTGTTGAGTTTTTTATTCGATAATTTAATGAAAAAAAAAAATATGAAAAAACAATTTAAGTTGTTTTTATTTTTAATAAAAAAATTTTTTTCAAGTTCGTTGAGAAACAATGTACTTTCTTTTTTGGAATACAGATTTTAGAGAATTTGATCCAATATCAAACCCTATTACCGAACCATAATAAGTCGTCTTTGTTTTGAAATAACAAAGAACAATACTCCAAAAATTTTCAATTTTTTCTCTTTTAACCTTTTAAGTGAAAATTCACAACCATCTAAACTTAACTCACATATCAAAAAATAACTGTAGGAAATTCTCAACAAGGTTGAAAGGTTTTTTTTTAACTTTGATTGAAATTTTCTCAAAAATTAAATATTTCCGAACCTTATTTTTCTTTTTTCAATACTATTCTTACAAAATCCAGACAAATTTCTGGTAAAAAAATCATTTATTCCTTCTTTGATCTGATTGATTAAATATTTGTGAGATTTCCCAGCCGTCAAAAAAGTTTTAGAGCACTATACACTCAATTTTCAATTTTAAATGTTGTTGTAAAGTGACTAGTAAATCTTATTTATTTTTAAAATAAATGAAATAGATTAATTATTGACACAAGTTCCCAACTCAACCTTACATACAAATTCATTTCTCAAATTTTGAGAAAAGAGTTCTAATCTTGAAAGAAGTTCTTTTTTTCTAATAAAATTTTGGGTAAAACAGATCTAATCCATTTTTATTTAGATTTTGTTTTCAATTTTGAAAAAGAAAAATTTTCAAAAAGATTTTTTTTTTGATGTAATTTCACTTTTAGTAATTTCTTAGAGTTTGTATGAACAAAAAGTAGTGGAAGTTTAATCTTATTTTAAAAATATATAAAAATAAATCAAATATTGAATCCTTCGAGATCAAAAAAATTGACCAATTCTTTTAATTTATTAACACAAAAATTTATTCCATTTCAAGATATTTAATAGTTTTAGCAATAATCTTTTTTATTATTAATTACAGATTATGTAATTTTTATATATAATGATATTCTACCTATCGGGTTTTTACCCCTCCTGTGAATTTTGGGGAAGTATCATTGAGTATAAAGAGTTCTTTTTATTTCTGAAATGAAAAAAATCCTAAATGGCAGTTTTCCAAAATTCAAAAGAATTGAGTGAAATAAAAATATTTTACTCAATTCTTTTAAATTTTATAAAACCTAAAAGAAGTGTATCGTCAAGTATCGTCAAGTATCGTCATAGAACGCATAGCTTTTCCAGGATTTAAGAAATAAAAAGAAAATTTAAGAAATTTTCTGTTTATTTCAAAAATTAAAAAAAACCTAACGAGAGTGTCCAAGGTTTTCTTGAGTTTTTCTACTTGATTCTTAAAATCTATCAATTTTCAGAATAAATGAAAACACAAGAAAGCCTAATGACTGTTGACATTTTTTAACCTTGTTATGCAAATGATATTATTATAATTTATTGTAATTAATTTCAACTTCTCTTTGATATTTATATAATATAATTTACTTTAATTACGTTTTGTCTATATAATATGAATTTGTAATATTCTTTTTCAAAGATCCAGAGTTTAAACAAGGAACCAATAATATTAAAATCAGTTATTTGATAATATTTATTATTATTATTTTTTTTTAAAATCCGATTTATATTGAATTCTTTTTATATGTTTAAAAATATTTATAAAATATGATGAAATAATTAAACATCTGTTGGATAAATTTAATCTTTGAGCTGTTAAAGTAATAAAAAAATTAAGAATGGGTTATTAATTAATAATTAAAAATAATCAAATAAAAAAGTATTTCTTAGGATAATAAGTTGAATTTTCGAGGTTTTAAAAAGGTATTTTGGGAGAATTTTTAATTCAATTTTAATGATTTTTTCTCTTATTTTATTGTTAAAAAAAAAGAAAAAATTAATTTGATATCTTTGCTTTGAATTGAAAAATTATATTTTTTTCAAATTTACAATAATTATTGTAATTTTTTCCAAAATTAAGTAGATTTTTTGTACTAATTTATTTTAGTGGTGTATATTTGTTGACTCCTTTCGCAATCAATAATAAGATTTCATTCTTCTTCAATGAAAATGAATGATTTCAAATAATTCAGAAATAAGTTGAATTTTAAATTTTTTCAAAAATGAGAAAAATGGATTAAACTTTTAAAAAAAAATAAATATTTCTAATAATAACTTTATAAGTAATTTTGTGTCATATAATACTTAGATTTTATCCTTTGTTTTTCAATTTCAAGATGTGTAATAAATTCTTTTGAATTTGGTAACTATATTTACTAGAATATTTTTTTGATATTATTCACTCCTTTAAAAACATCAAAAATCTTAAAAGTAACTAAAAATAATCGATTAAACAAACTTTACATCAAAATGGTATTTTTATTGAAAAGAACATCATTTTAATTGATTTGTCAAGAGATAAAAACAATATCAACTTATTCATGAAAAAAAAAAAAACAATTAACTTTTAAAGGTAAAAAGTTAATTTTTTCAAAAAACAATCAAATTTTTTTCAAAAACACCAGTAAGTTGATTTATTGTTCAGGAAAATTTCATTTTGCTTGAACTAACACTCTGTTTTTATCTATTATAGTGACAACCAAATAATTGCAGTAAAATATTTGAATGACAACATTTATTCCAATAAAAATGCGAAAACAAAACCTCATTAAGGACATAAAGATAGTAACAATCTTAAGTCAGAAAAAAAAAATCAGGAACTTAAAAATCACATACAATTAGGACTAATTTTTGAAAAACAAAGTTGAAAAGTTCATTTTTTTCCAAAAAAACTTTTTCTAAAAAAAAATTTTTGTTGCGCAATCTACCAATTTAAAATCTTTCTTGTGCGATAAAAAGAGACCAAACCCGAAACAAACAATTCCAAGGTTTTAAAAAGCTATGGGAAACACCACGACGTCTCTCCAAGAACTACCACAAATAACGAACCGAAGGTTTCAAAAATTACAAAAGCAGCTCACGTCAAATGTCAAAGGGACCATGTTTGTGAACAGTGAATGCAAAATTCTTTATATCAACAACGCCATCAAAAATCTTTTCCAGGTCAAAGAGAAAAAGCTTTTAGGCAATGCCTTTGAGATCTTGTGTCCACGGTCGCAACCCCATTTAAATACTGAAAGCAAATATTTAATTTACTCAACGAGCGAATTGGCGATCTCGAGACCAAACGAAATTATTGATTTGGTGTGGGTGTTTAAAACAATCTCGGATCTTGGGAAAAAAAGTGACAAAAATAAAAAACTCAAAAACACAAAGAAACAATTAATATGGGCCAATGTAGGCATTTTAGCCTTTCACATCAAAAAAAAGTTAGTCTTCCAAATCTGGGTTAAAACTATTCGCTCTCCAGAAACCATTTTAGAATTTGGAGACAAAATAAAGTCTCTCGAGGAAACAATCAAGGTCTTAAAAAAGGATATTTCCGAAAAACAAAAGCAGTTTGGGACATTAGAAACAGAAAAAAAAATGTCAAAATTGACCAAGGAAATCAAAGAACTGACAAACGAAATGGAAGAAAACCGATACCAAATCAAGCTTAAAGAACAGTCAATCGAAATGTATAAAGAAAAACAAGAAAACAGAAAAAAAGATCCAGAATTAAAAAAACAACAAATCCAAAACTATTTACAAATGTGTGAAAAGAAGCAAAAGTTTTTAAATCAAGAGTTTGAAATAACAAAAAAAAAAAATGAAATGAATCCGCTCTTAGCTTCTTTAAAAAAATTCCAAAATGAAATACAACAAAACATTGAAGAAAAAAACAAAGTATTGAACCAGATACAAAAATCAAAAGATCAAATAAATGATATGGGCAATCAAATTGAAAGAATTATTAATGACAGGAAGAATTTAATTTTTCAATCTCCGGGCATTATAGAATCTAATAGCCAATTACTTCAAATTGAAGAGAAAATTAAGGCTATACAAACTAAAATCAAAAGGATTAAACTTAAAATACAAAACTATTCACAAAGCAAAACAATCGAATCAGTTTTTATTGAAAAAAAACGGTTATTAAAAATGATTATTAATGAAAACAATCAAATGAAATTAAAATTAAATCAAATTCGCTCTTTCAAGACTTTGTCTTTAAAAACATTGTCTGAAGACTCTGTAGAAGATATTTCAGATGTAACAATTTCTTTTTTATTTCGTTTCATTTCTTTTTATTTAGAGTAACATAATTACCAATTTTGCGAACACCCAATCGAAACAATTAATTTTTTTTTATTTTATTTCAGAATTACCTTTCTGGAAATAATAATTGTAAAATCATTTTTAATTGTAAAATGGTAGCAAAAAGGAAAATTTTTCAAATATTTTTTTAATTTTTTTTCATTGATCAACAAAGATATCTGACTCTACTAATTCCTTTAACCGGACTAATACAGATTATTACTAATCTTAAAACAAATTCCACATGAATAGGGAAATCAGAGCAACAACTAAAAAATCCGAAAAAAGAGATCAAATTTGAATAATGTTCGACAATGAAAATCTTCAAAATTTCGAAAATTGAATAAGGCTTACATTTTGGTTTCATTTCCGATTTTTTGAATTCTATTTTAATTCTACTAAACAATCTCATTTTTAGGACTTGGCTTTTGTTTTTAAATGAAGGAAAAAATTAGTAAAAAAATATTTGAAAATGTGAACTTTTTTACCATTTTGCAATTAAAATTGATTTTACAATTTTTATTTCTGGAACAATAAGCAAACTTTGTTTCAGTCAAAGGGGTATCCAAAAAAAACATTTTTTTCAAATATCAATTATTATTTATAATTAACCCTTTGAAGACCAACTAAGAAATAAGTAGAATAATACACATCAAAGGATAGTTGATACCATTCTGAAATAAAACTAATTAATCAATATATTTTCATAAAAATAGAAAAACTCAAATTCTTATGATGACCTAATGAAAAAAAAAATACAAGGTTCATTTTGATCTTCAATTGAAGATCAAATAAAATCCCAATAGAAATCAATATCATTTCTCTACAATCATTTTAACTGTTTCAGTAACATTAGAATAACACATTTTTATCAAGTGACTATCGATCTTTCAATAAAAAAATATTTGCAAATGAATTACTTATAAAAAAACAAAGCAAAAAAAGTGAAAAAATGATTTCAATTTTGAAAATTTATTAAAATAAATTATTTCTTCTAATATCAATTCGAAACCCTTTAAACGTATGTAATTCACTCATTAACAACTGGTCACCTTTGACTGGAAAATGTTTTAATAAGAATAAGTATCGTAATTTAATTTTACTTTGTACAAGTTATATCTATCTAAAAACTCAAGTAACTTTGGATTTTTTGAGTTCAATAGAGGTTTTGATGATAACATATATTATCCTGATATTAACAATAAAATCGCAATAGTATTAAAAAAATCGCGATTAGTCCAACTTTATCGCGAAAAATCATAAAATCGCGATAAACAACATTATCGCGATATTCATATTATCGCGAAAAAATGAAAAATTATTTTTTTGAAATCATCTTAAAAACAATCTCTTGACTTTTAGAAAGCCTTGATACTTTTACAACACTTTTCCCTTTAATAATGCCAGAAAGTGTTTGTAAGGGTTCTGAACTGTCTTCAAGTGTTTGAAAGTTTTGAAAGACAGAAAACTTTTATAAAGGGAATGATTTTGGTTTTTTGTAGAAAAAAATTTTATTCTTTTCATTTTTTTTTTTTAACAAAATATAAAATCTCAAACAAATTTTATGATCAAACTAATAATTACCCATTTCAACAATACACTTGAATATAAAATATGTGTGTTTTCTTAAAATGGAGTTGTTACCTTCACCATTTGTAAATAGCCAAAAAGAATAAAGAATAATTTTCATTCTTATTGGTGATCGGTCAAACAACAACCACTAAGCTCTAATTGTGTTTTCTGTCCAAAACAAAGATTCTCAAAGAAGAAAAAGAAGAAGAAGACAAGTATTGTATAAAAAATCTTAATAATTGGTGATCATCTGGCAAGGATGTTGTGAAATCTTTTGAAGAGTTATCCAACTCCTTTTCGCTTGCTGAGAAAAAATGAAAATATTGTAACCCAAGAACACATTCTTTAAAGAACAGACAAAGGGTTGGTTGTTTTAGAAGGTCTTTTATTCAACTCAATTTACAACACCACCATTAACTGAAAAAATATTTATTTCTCTTTAGTTCTTATTGTTGCTGATCTTAAAGGATCGATATGTTTGTCAACCAAATAAAATGAAAACACAATAAAACTCTTTGATCTGATCCTTGATTGGATCAAGTATCTTTTTTGTTGTTATTTCAAAGAATAACTTTTTTTCACCTAATCTATTTTTTGATCAAAAAAAATTTTTCTTTAAAAACTATTTCTCAATTAGCCCAAAAACCCATCAACTATTATATCGCGATTACTTTTTAATCGCGATATTTTGGCATTTATTGCGATTTTTTAATAATTATCGCGATTTTATAGAATATCGCGATTTGTTATATTATCGCGATAATATTGAATATCGCGATTTTCTGATATATGGCGATTTGATGGAAATTATCGCGATTTTTGTAACTTTATCGTGAATTATAGCATGTTATCATCAAAACCTCTAATAATTCTAAAATTACAGAAATCTAAGTTAAGTTTTAATTACTTCCGATGAATGTATCTATCTTAGAATTTCTTTGAATGGGAAGCCTCGTATTTAGTCACCTAGAAATTCCCTCTTTAACAGATTAGCTGATTTTCATCTAACCCATTAACAATAAAAACAATTCTAAAAATTCAGGACATTTACCAATTGTCTAAATAGATACTCCAAAGTAATAAAAGATAATACAAATAATCTAAAATGAGAGAGATCTCAACAACTAATTTTCAATATATTCGATTTCTTCATTGGATGATCAAGCAACGAAGGAATCAAATTTATTGAAAATCAAATAAGAATTCATTTTTCTATTTTTTTACAACCCCAAACAAAAATATTTCTTCAATTCAGCTTTACTCATCAAAAAATGCCTTTTTAAAAAAAGTCGAATGATTCTACTTTTATTTACATATTCCTTCTCAAAGTGTTCACAATATTAAATAATTTTCAATTTTTTTTATATTTATCATAACCCAAAAATTTTATTTCAATATAATAATAGACATTAAGTGAATCATCATCAAGAGATTATTCATCACCAAAAACAAACATAAAATCATATTTATCAAAAGAAAGAAATAAACCAAAACTGATCAAACCAAAAATAAAAACTATAAAAAAGAAACCAAAAATTGAAATAAAAAAGAATTATAAAATGGTTAAAAAGGGTCAAATACCAACACACGACGACAAAGATGAAAATAAACAATTAGAAAAGGAAGAAATGAATTCACTAAATAACAAAAATGAAAAACCTAAAAAATTGAATAAAAAATCAAAGAATAAATCAGTGCACTTTTTATCTAAAAGAACGACTGACAAATGGATAGAACAACTTTCGAGAACAAAAACTGATAAAGAACAACCAGCAACTCCAACGTTACGAAAAGCACAACTCCACCCAATTAATTCAAGTCTGAAATCTCATGGGAGATCATTTTCATATACTGAAACGTAATGTTTATTAATAGATTTTTTATTTTATTATTTATTTTTTTATGTATATATTTTATTCAAGTTAGGCCATAATTGTTGAGGGAAAAAAGTTAAACGGGAACCAAACTGAAACACGATTTTTAATTTTGAACATTACATAGAATCACAGAAATCACAGAAATCTGAAAATGTCAAATAAGATCTATTAATAAAAAAAAAAATAAATTATTTAATGACAAAATGGCGGATTCAACACAACAACAGTTTTTTTAATACTAGTTTTTGAATGAGTTTTTCTTTGGTTGATCTATTACTAAAAAATTTGTTGAAAAAATTGATTATTTTTTAAAGATCTCGAAAATAACACTAATTGTATTATTTTCGATAATAAAGTATATCTAAATTATTTTTGTTAATTTGATATAAAATAATAGAATGAATTATTATTTTTTATTAATTTAGATCTTCTTTTGATTGATTTTACTTTTACTTTTTCCTTAAAGAAATGTTCCCAATTAAAAATCGTGCTTAACTTTTTTTCACAAATGTAAGTAAAAATGTGAGTATACTTACAAATGAATGAAAATTCATTTCAAAAAAAATCATTTTTTTTTACCATTAAAGAATGAGTATTAAAAGTTCACCTGTTTAATATTAAGTTTTTTCCAGAATTTAAAAGAACCAAGGAAAATTTATGATTTTACTTTATTATTTTGAATTCTCGAAAATCGTCTAAAGTTATTTTTTTTTTAATTTTTGAAATTAAAAGAAAATTTTAATAACTTTTCTTTTTATTTATTAAATTAAAAAAAAGTACTGTAATTATTTTTTTTTATTATTGAAGCGAGTTGATTCAACAAAATTACCCCCTGTTTGCAATTAGATTTTATTTAATTTTCTGTTTATTTGAAAAATTCTAAATGTTTGCCGTTAAGTTTTTTTTAATTTCAGAAATAACCGAAAGTTTATTTAATTTTCGGTTTATTTCTCAAATTAAAAAAAACATCCGTTAGGTTTTCCAGAATTTAAAAGAATTGAGTTAAATCAAAGATTTTACTCAATTCTTTTGAATTCTGGAAAACCTAGGCACTTTACGGCACTCTATTACACTTCCCGTTACTCTACGGCACTTTCTGAAACTTTGAATTTATTTAGAATTTTTTATACTTGCTATAATTTAGGCAAGATTATAATTCATAGGATATCTTTTCTTTAAACAATGAAAAGAAAAATTATTTCGAAACAAATATACAGAAAAAGAGATTGAAAACATTGAAATGAAAGAGACAAAAAAATAATAAAAAAAAAAGTAAAAACTTGATAGAAAAGTTTAATATTTTGCACGCAAAGTGTTGGATGGGTGGTTTGATGTTTCCTTTTATGTCGAATTTGCTTGGATCAAACCATAATTTGTTTTAATAAAATGATCTAAATCTTTGAACAACTTTAGATCAAATGAAATAGGTTACTTTATTTGGTTGTAATTTAGAACTTTATATATAGGTTAAATCAATAAAGTTCTGAGTTTTTAAGAATAAGAATTGGTTTTTGAAATTTTCTTTTGAGTTGGTTTGATTTTTTTTTTGATTTTATTTTTTTAACAAGTTTCCCAAATCTTGTTTTCGCAAAATATCAGTACAAGATACCGACTCGACAGCAAAAACCCAGTCCAGGTAGCGACTCGACAGATAGTAAGGAAAGTTCGAAACGGTTCACTTTGGTTCGGTTTCAAATTGCATCAGTTGTATACGCCCAGTTCAATTCGTTTAAGATCTGATCAGAGCAACTTCTTTTTTAAGATCTAACCGTGAATAAGTCTTTCAATTCTTATAATGATTTTTTCTACTTTTCCGTCTCGCAAATTCCTAAAAAAACAAAAAAGAGGAGGAACAGAAGGAACTCAAACAACTTAAAAAGGAAATTTGGAAAAGGTAAAAAGTAGAAAAAATAAAAAGTGCTGTAATTTTTTTTTATTTTGAAGAGAGGAAATTAATTTCCTCTTAAAACCCTTTTTTCATTTCAGAAATTTAAGCTTAAAATCTGAGATTCCAAAATTATTCAAGGAAATGACATAACCAAATTATCTTGATGTTTCAAAAGCAAAAACAAAAAATTAAAAAAGAAAAAGAAATTTAAATAGGGTTTATAAGAATCAATTGGTAAAAAATCTAAAAAAAAAAACAATGCTATCTTTTAATTAAGAACACCAAAAATCACAACCACAATACTTTTGGTCAATTTAATAATAATATGATAATTGATCATGAATGTTCCATTTGGGATGTAGTTATTTAATTTGTTGTAATTTCTTTTTTTCTTATTGATCTGATTAACTTTTAAACCTTTGGATATTTTTTGTCTTTTCTTTTTCGTTTTTATTTTCAAGTTCCCCAGATATTCCATGTTTCAGTATCCCAGTATTTGCAAGTATCCACTTGATCTTTTTCCTTTGTAACTCTTCTTCCTCATTTAAAAGAAAATTCAGCAAGGAAAAAAATAAATAAAAAGTGCTGTTAGGCTTTCTTGAGTTTTTGTTTTGATTCTGAAAAATGAATTTGAATTAGTTGGGTAATTCTTTGTTTGTATCATTTTAAGAATCCAATAATCTTGTTGAAAAAAATGAAAAAAATGAAATTGAAATTTTAGGATTTTCAAAAAAAGAATAATGTAATTGTTGGTTATCTTTTTGTCTAAACTGAAAGTTTTTTTTGATAACATAGCTTTCAATACCAAGAAAAACTCTAATTCTCAGTTATTGATTTATGTTGTACTTGACAAATTTTACTCCAGAACTCGGAAAATTTTTTGTAAACAAAATCTCGAAAGTTTGTATTTTTGGAGACACTCACGTTATAAGCATTATTATACAGCATTATTTGAAAAAGATTTATGACTTTATAAGAGATTAATGGGAATTGAATCAAAAATGAAAATTTTCAGTAATATTTTTTTTCATTTTTAATCGTAAAATTTTTGAAATTTTTAATTGGCTTAGTAGAAAGATTATTTTGATCTATTTTTAATTGTCTAAAAAGAAACATATTTTTCAATTTTAAAATAAAATCAATTAAGATAATTTCTTCAAATAATTAAAAGTTTTCTATGAAGTAAAAAACCCAAATTTTTAAGCAAAATTACAACTTGGTGTTTTTTTTTAGAAAATGATAAACAATCAAAAATAATTTGGTTAATAGGATCTGGACCTAGACCTTTGTATTGTAAGTCGAACGTGTTGACCACAATCTCATTATTGTTTCTCAAAAATCATTTTTTTTTTCTAATATCAAATGAATTAAACCCCAATTCAAAATTTTTAACACACCAAAATTCAATTTTCGAAAAAAAAAAATCCAAACAAATAAATTCTAGAAGAAAATGCTAAATTAGAAACTGCAAACTAATTGAAATGTGAACAATTATTTATAAATTAAAATACTCTCAAAAAAATTTAAAAATCAAAATCAATAAAATATCGTTCTGTCAAAAGTTTCGAAAAGAACAACAAAAAAAAATTATTGGCTAAATTTGTTAAAATTTCACTTACAATTATTGATCGATCAAATGATTAGATACCACCAACTAATTATATTTGAATTTTCTTCTCTTTAAAAGATCTCAACTTTAATCTGATATCAATCATTCGAAAAAATGTTTCGATTGAATTTAAACTATTTGGTCTTTCCACAGTTAATGAAATTTTCTCTGAATCAAATTTTATTGTAACTCTGAAGTGGTTGTAATTAATTGAAAAAAAAAAATAAAAAAATAAAAAACAAATCAAAATACATAAATAAAAAAAGAATCAAAATGATTGAAATTATTCGTAAATTTCGGTAAACTGCAATATTGCTCTTCTTTTAACTTTTTTAACTGTGCCAAACATTTTAAATTTTTATTTATAATTAAAAATAATTCTTCAACAATTAAAATCGAAATTTCCAAACAAAATTTAAATTCTATATTGTATGCAAAAAACAAATTAAAAAATTTTTTCGTAATAATCTCTTTTTTCTGTATTCTTCTTTTTTATCCCTTAAATTAACTGATTGAATAAAACAATTTTAAAATTATTAATAGATCCAAATCCAAAATTCTAACACAAGAAACAAAAAACGAAAGCGACACTAAAAATCAAACAGAAAAAACACCTCTTTTCCCAATTGAAAAATTAAAGAATTTTGATATATTTATCACATTACCATTACCAACACAATTTTTTAATGAATATTTAACAGATGTGTCTGCACAAGAAATGTTAATATTTTATAAAGATTACCAAGTCCTTCAAGAAAAATATACTTTGCAGGTAAGGATTTTTTCCATTTATTTTTATTTTACTTGAATCCATTTCTTTCTCATCTATTTATTATTATGTCTCTTCTTAACATCTATTCCTTTTATTAACTTTACAAAAAATTAAAATAATTCCGAATATTCATAAATTTTTTTATTTTACTTTCGTAATAGAATTCAAAAAAAATTTCCAAATATATAATTGATAATTATATTTCAATTGGATCAATTTTCGAAGTAAATTTTGAAGGATGTAATCAAGACATTTTGCAACGATATAAATCAGGAGATTATTCGTTTGATTTATTTGATCCGATTGGCAAGCGTGTTTATAAGATCTTGAAAGATGAATATTTTGAAACATTTAAATTAACATCTTATTTCACGGATCTTCGAGAATTAAATATCAATTTACAAAATAAATTTGAAAATAATAGTTATCGAACGGGTACCTTAATTTCAGAAAAGAATGATATCTCTGTTTTAAATCGAAATCTAATTTTCCATGGTGAAATTTTAGATGAGTGTGTAATTATTCAAAACATCTCTGAAAAGTTAATTGATTTATTAAATTTAAATTCAAATTTAAACATTATCAATGACGGTGACGATACCAATATTGATTGTGAATCATTATCAAAAACATTATATTTTACAAAATTTGAAATGATTTGTACATCGTTGCAGGCGATTAAGTTAGGAGAGTTATGCAGGCTCAATAATTTAAAACGAAAAATATTTTTTATTAATCTATACAATTTAATGGCAATACATGGACTACTAACAAGGAAGCACCCAAAGGATATACATTCAATAAAAAAATTCCAAAAGCGATGCACTTATGACATTGGCGGGAAATTATTTAATCTTGATGATATTTTACAAATTTTGAAAATTAAAAATTTAGACAAGAACTCTTCAAGTATTATACAAGACCTTTCAATTACAACGGTAGATACCAGAATAATTTTTGCTCTTTTTTCCTTCGCTTCACAACCAATCCCATTACAAACATATTATCCCAAATCTTTAAATAGACAATTAACCATTGTTACCAGATGGCATCTTGAAAAATATGTAAAGGTAAATCATGAAGATGAAATTATTATCCTTCCTCAGATTTTTTATCTAAATTGGAAACATTTTGGCATAAACACTTCTCAATTAATTTTTTGGATTCGGAATTTTTTAAGCTTTTCAGATCCAATGGGATTATATTTATATAAAATTAAAATTGATAAGTTAATCGTTAGGCCGAATTTGAATTTTTCCTCAGCTTATTCTTTACTTGAACAAATTTAATATTTTAAGTATTTAAAATAAATTTTCCTAACAAAATCGAAATACCTTTGTTTTTTCTTTTTTTTTTTTTTTATTTTATTTTTATTTTTTGAAATGTTGAATTTAATGATTAGCCTTCTTCTTTAAGTAAAAAGTACCAAAGACTTTTAAACATCCAGAAAATTTTCAATTTGTAAATAAATCAACTGTTATCCAAACCAGTTAAAAGAAAAATTATTTCTTTGTGTAATTGATTAAAAGAAATTTATATTTATATATATATAAACTCAATTCCAAAAATTGGGGCACACCTTCAAAATCAATTTAATTCCAAGAAAAGTGATATTTGACTCTTAAATAGAAACATTAGATATTAACAATCAATGTAAATAATTTTAAAGTTAATTATCTATCATTTTTTTTTCATTATTTTTTGATTTTTGATTTTCAATAATTTTTTTGATTTTTTTTGTATTCTTTTTTTTTCAAAACTTTTCGAAAATCTCAAAATCACTTTAAAATGAAATTTAAAAGTTTTCATTCTGATCACAAAAAAAAAATTTTTTTTTTCTCTCAAAAAGAAAAAAGATTCTTTTTTTATGGAGAAAAAATTTTTTTGAAAAAAAATCATGATATGGGGTGCTAGAGCACATTGCCTACAAACAGACCTTATTACCATTAATGGAAGTGTGAATACTGAATGTATTATTAATGATATTATCAAAAAAATCAAATGTAATTCAACTCGCTAATTCAGAATATGGTGAGTTGAAATGGATTTTCCAAAAGGATGGAGCTTGTCCACATACTTCAAAAAAAACCTCAAACTTACTTAAATCGGGGATGTAATGTTCTGGGCCCTTGACCCTCAATTCCACAAATTTAAATCCAATTGGGAATTTATGGATACTAAACTGAAAAATTGTAACCAAAAAACGAAGAAGAATTTTTAAAATTTTCACTAATGTATGGAATACTTTGAGTTGGGAAACCTAAGAAAATTAATAAACTCTATATTTAAAAGGATAGATTTAGTTATCAAAAAATAAGTTGAATCTATTCATAGTTTTTATTAATTTTTCTTTCAATAAAAATGGATTTTTTGGTAACCGTGTTCCAAAAATAATGGCACACTTTTTTTTATTTTTTCTTTTTTATTTTTCAAATTGGATTTTAAATTTACTATAAAATATATAAATAGTATTAATTAAATATTTTCGGGTCTTTTATTATTTTAATGTTTAAGTATTATGTATTTTGGAGTATATTTTTATTAATGTAATTTTTTTTTGTTTCCCATTTTTTTGGAATTGAGTTTATATCCCTTAGCACCTGTATTTGCCTAAATTTCATCAAGTTTTTTAAAAAAGATTTAAAATGATATTGATGTACTAATATATTAATTTTCTTATTTGTCTTTAATTCTGATTTGAATTATAATAAAAAGTCAAAATAGTTCAAAGATAAATTAATTATGTTATTTTTTTTTTGTTGTTGGAAAAAAAAATATGGATTTTTCATTCGTAGAATTTTGATTTAAAAAATTTGATTTTTTATTTATTTTTAAAATAGAAATATAATTATAATAATAGTAATTCAAAACTCAACACATTGATTTATTAATAATAACAATCAAACAATGTTGTTAATTTTATGCGAAAAAAAATAAATAAAAAATATATATTACTGAAACAATTTCATTTGTTTTCTAGATAAAAAATTTCAATAAATATCAAATCAAGAGAAAAATTTAATTCATTCCTTTAGGCCAAAATTTAAAGTTTAATATGAATAATTTTCTAAAACTTTTATTTTTGCAATAGAAACTACTTGAAAAAAAAAGAAGAACCAAAAATTTACAATCTTTACTTCATAAACATATTATTACCCAAAATGATTCCATAATAAATATAAAATATGTAAAACCTTATGTAGATCTAATCTTTTTCTTTTCAGTCTTTCTCCAAAATTATTTTTCTTAAAATTTCAGAATTATCAAGTTTTTGTTTGACAATTATAATATTACAGAACATTATTATTATAAAAATCAGGGTTTTATTATGATTATTTGACTAAAATATAATAATAACAATATAGTTCTTAGAACGTGTTGAACTTTTAACTTATTTTTGAACCTTTCAAATTTGTAAATAAAAACTTTTGAGTATAAAATCTCCAAAAAAAATAAAACTCAAATTGAAAATAATTAAATGATTTTAAAAAAAAAATGTTTTTATTAATCTTTTTACAATTAATTACAGTTTTTATTATAAGGTATTAATGATAGCACAATTTTAACAAGATTTTTTATATATATTTTTTTTTCTTTTTTTTTATTATTTTGTTTTTAATTTCCAAAATTAATAACTTATTTTTAAAATATTTTGGATATTTTGGAAAACCAAGATAACATGTTAAAACATTTAGAAACATCTTTTAGAAAAAAAAAAAAAAGAATATTTTGATTTATTTTTCATAATATTATATCCTGTTACGAAGGATTTGATTCATATTTTAACAACTTTCAATCAAAATTATAAAACTTTCCAAATCACTGACACTTATTTATAATTCTGATCTTATCTTGAAAAAAAATATTTTTTGTTATTCTAAAACTATTATGAAAAAAGAAACAAGCTAGTATAGATTAATAATTCTTTTTAAAAAAATACTTATTGTGATCATCAAAATCAAATTCAAAAAGATAAGAATTATAATTTTGAATTTTATAAGTGTTAGTTTCGAAGTGTCGCTCTATGGCACTTTTTAAGATATTTTTTTTTTTTTTCATTTTTTTCATATTTCAAATGAGTTATTTTGATCTTAAGATTGTTACAAAATACTTATTTTGTCAAATTTTGAGTTTTATTAAGAATCATAATTTATCTAAATAAAAGTTTATTAATTGTGTACTGAAAATAAGTAATTTGTTTTAAATTGATAAAATTTAATCCTTCTGAAATATAAGATCAGAAAACAATTTTTTTTTTAAATATCATTTTCGAATTTTTACTGAATAGTGAGAATCATTTTAAACTTTTTATTTTTTAATTGAATTTTTTGTCAATTAATACTATGATGTTTTTTTTTTTTTTTCAATCATATGTTTTGGAATTTGAATTTTTTTTATTCTGATAACTTATCAATTTTTTTTTATATTTGCGAATTTAGTTTTTCAACCACAAAGAAAATTAGACACAGATTCTAATTTTTAGTTGGTCCGTTGCTCTCTGAGGGTGAAGAAAAACTTGTGTTTCTTGCTATTCCCTTAAAGTATTAAAAAAATAAAAGAAATGTTTTCCAATAAGAATTGAATCATTTAACTTTTAAAAATCAAAACAAAAATAGTAGCTCCTAATGTTTTCAAAGGTAACGTATATTTCCTTAATTCTCTCTTTTAAGAATTTTAATATGATTTGTTCATTATATACTCACACTTTTTGTGAAACTCCCTTGATGAATAAAAGACAAATCAATTTTCATTTTTTTTTTGTTGGTTTCCATCAAAAAGTTCAATTTCTTTTCAAATCTCTCAACTATTCTACACCCAAAAAAAGCAAACAAAAAATACAACAACATAATATTCAAATGACTGATCTCTTATTTTGGGGTGTGGATCCTTTTTTTTCTGGCAATGTCCAAATTGTTATTCGTCAATTGAACAATATCCAAATCATTGAGAATGGGTTTTACTTTGTAAAATATAAATCTAATAATGAAAAAGAATGGCTACATCCAATTACCCGTGTTTCTGTTGTAGGAACAATCATTCAATTTCAAGAATTCCAGCAATCAAACGGAAGAAGAGTCTTTCTAATAGACGACGGTACAGGACAAATACAAGCCACACAATTTTTGAACTCTAACAAAAACAACAACAACAACAACAATAATAAAAGTAACAACAACATACATTTATATAATAAGAATAAGAATAATATGGGTGGTTATAATTACATTCACGACAACAAACCAAATAATACTTTTGGCAATACTAATAATATGAATAAAATCAATCCTAATAATGATTCTAAAAATAAGATTTCGAATTTTAAGAAATTAAGGAATTATTATTTGGGTAAATTAGTTCAAGTAAATGGCTTTTTAAATTCATACAACGGGTACATAACTCTTAAAATTAATAACCTCAAAATATGCACAGATCCGAATGAAGAAATTGTTCATAAATTGGAATCAATGAAACTTTGGAATTTGTTTTTAACAAAGCCTTTTGAGATCACTTCTGAGATGACCCTTGTTAAAACAACTTTAAATATTAATAAAAAGAATTCAAGCCTGGACTTGACGAGCCCAAACTCCTTATCAGAAACACTCTCAACAAAAATATTAAAATATTTTTATGAAATTCAAGACAAACTAATCAATAATGATCAATTAGTAAATAACCAACTTCTTTATTCCTTTGCAGCAGATTATGTTGAACAGTACGTAAAAGATAAATCGAGTGAAACAAATTGTGGAATCAAGTCCAACTTGAAGAAGAAAACTTTTTTCGGAGGTGAGAATTGGAAAAAAGAAAAAATTAAAACAATGTTCCATGAAGCAATTGGATCATTGATTAAAAAAGGTGAGATTTGTGAAATAAAGGAAATAAAGCAATATTGGTTAACAAAGCCAATTTTAAGAGATCCCGTTTGCAGAGTAATCAGACAATTATCTTCTCAGAAGGATCTCAAAATCGATCACCATGTAATTAAAAGAGAAATACAAAACGGTCGGGGTGTCCAGAACGAATATAGGAAAAGATGTCAACATGTTTCAATGAAGGCTATTCATAGTATTTTGAACGATCTAAAAGAAGAGTCAATCATTTATGAAACCGAAAAGGGTTGGCAAATTTCCAATTAATTTGTGCGAGAGATAACCAAAGATTTTAATTTGTTGTTTTTTTTTATTGCTTATGTGAAAAAAAAAATAGTAAATGTATGAACTCTAATTGCTATGAAGCCGTGGGTAAATAAATATGAAGCAGAAATTTTACGATTGTAATGTGATTGAAATAAAGAATAAAATCTTTTTTCAAATTTTACAATGAAAAATCACAAGTATCAAAAAACTAATTTTTTTAAAAAAGCACAAAACAACCCGATAATATACACAGCTGTTATAATAAAGTGTGCACTCAAAGTTTTCCAAATGGTTCTTAAAACTGTACAATTCATAAGTTTTAAGTAGTTTTATTACCAAAATTTATTAAACTTTCAATCCACACTTTTTTAAAACAACTAACCATTCACTTATTTTTTTCAAATTATTGCTTTTTAATGAAATATTATCCATTTTGGCTTCCTATCATTTATTTAGGCAATAAAATAATTCTTGTTAATTTTTTAATTTGTTGAACAATTTATTAAATAAGTTTTTTTTTTTTATTTTATATAAACTTTTTGAATTTATTGTGATTATTATTTCTTTGGGATTGTAATTTTTTGACATTTTAATTAAAAATGACAAGCCTATTTAATTAATGGTTAATCATTTTTTAAATTTTGGATCAAGAATTTTTAATTAAATTTCTAAATATAATAGGATAGAATTACAAATATACATTTATTATTTTAAAAGTTATCAATTTGTTTACCTTTAATTTCAACAATTCTAAATTTCTGGTTATTTATTGATTTTTTAAATCTATATTACAATCAGTTATCTAAATTCAAATCAATTTTGTTATCGGTATTTAAAATATGAACACATAGAAATAATAGAAAATATTGTTCATTTTTTCTGGGTATATACTTGGGATTAAAGTTATAGATTAATTTTTCTTAATAAATTAAAATGAATAAATCTTCAATTTTTAAAAGTTAAACTAAAACAGTTTGAAATTATTTTCATTTGATTAATAACAGTGAAAACTTTGATGTTATGCATAAATTTCAAAAATATATTTAAGTACACAGTTGTTGAAAGTGTATATTTACTTCTTCAACCAATCTTATTATTTTATTTTTTTTTTAAATTTTCAGGCTGGGCTAAAAAAATTGACAAAATGATATGTCTACAATATTGGTTTAATTATCTTATACTTTTGATCAATTTCTTGTTGCTTACTCTTTTAATTTGGTTGTTTTCAAATTGTAGATTGTTATTTTGTGTTATTCAAAATCACTTTTCAGGATGATAGTGAGAGTTTCTAATTCTTAAAATTAGAAGAGTTTTAGGATAAATCAATTTAGAAATTATATGTAGAACAATTATAGGTGCTTATATTAATTTTCAAAAAAAGTAAAAATTAAAAGAGTCTTTTTATCATCTAAGGACTCATCCAATTTGATTTTTTTTAAAGAACAATAATAATAGATATAATTTTAGTTGAAATTTTCTAGATTAAATTTATCAATTTGTTTGAGTTTGTTACTTTAAAGTTGATTTTGGGAAATTATGTATGAGTGAAAAAGATTCAATTTATGAAAAAAAATTGGTTGAATTTTTTGCATTTTTTTTTATTTATTTTATAAAAGAAAAATTGTAAATAATTTTGTTGTTTTTTGTTTTTTTTTAATTTTATTTTAATTATTAGTATTAACTAACCCATTTCAAATAATAAGTCTAAAAATTTTGTACTTTTCTCAAAAATAAGCAAATTATAATTCTCTCTTGGTGATTTTAAAAATTTCACCTCTGGGGAATTATAATCAACATATTTTTTTGAAATTACTAAAATAGTGTAATAATAAATTGTTTAATTGGTTTGTTGAGTCTCAAAATATATAAAATTGAAGTGACTTGAGTTAAATAATATTTGTAATCCATGTGTAAATTACTCATAACTAAACTCCAATTCAAAATTTTTCACACACCAGAATTCGATTTGTAAAAATTGTTATTTAATCGGTCCTAAAAGAAATACTAAATTAGAACTCATTTTCTACAATTGGAATGTTAACACTTTTTTAAAAATCACATTTCAAAATTAAAAAAATAAATAATTATCAATACTAATAAATTATAGCTATGTTGAAATTTTTGTAGAGGGTAATCAAAAAATTGTATTTCCAGATTTATTGCTAAGCACTAAGTGTTGAACACTTAATCTGTTAAAGAGAGGATTTTGAAATGAATAAATTTGCGTCTTCTAATTCAAAGAGTATCTCAAAGATAAAGTTTTATATAGAGTCATTAGACTAATTTTAAACTCACTTTCATTTTCTAACAATTATAATTTATCAAAATTTTTCCAAAGGAAATAGTTAACCACATTTAAGTTACATAGTAAACTCTGTTTCAGTCAAAGGGTCCCAAGGTTTTTTTCAAATATCAATTATTTTATATAATTGGCCTTTGAAAAACAAATAAGAAATAAAGAGAATAATACACCTCAAAGAAATATTGATACATGTCTGAAAGAAAACTAATTAATCAATGGATTTTCTTGAAAATTGAAAAACTAAAATTCTTAGGACACTATTGAGAAAAACAACGATGTTCGTTTTGAACTTCTACTGGTATTTGAATAATAAATATGAAACATTTTTCACTTCATTTTCTATACTTTTCTTTTAGAAATTAAGCCCCCAAACAAAGTTTGTTGGTATTTGTGGTCTCTATTTGAAAAAGGAAATGAAAATGAAGTGAAAATTTTTCACATTTATTAAACAAATATCAAGATCAAAGATCGAATAGAATTGCAATAGAAATCAATAGATTTCTCAACAATCTTTACATGGTTTCAATAACATTAGAATAACACGTTTTTACCAAGTGACTATTGATCTTGCAATAAAAAAATTTTTTGCAAATGAATGAAGTTTTAAAAAAAAAATCGAAAAAAAAAAAAAAAAACAAAAATGTGAAAAAATGATTTCAATTTTGAAAATTTGTAAATTAAAATTTTTCTTCTAATATCTATGCATAACCCTTTAAACACGTGTATTATACCATTAAAACTGGGCCCCTTTTACTCAAAAATAGTTTATTAATGTTTTAGAATATAACCATTATTATTCGAATAAAAGAAAAAAATATAAACCAAAAAATAAAAATCTAAGTGTTCAAAATGATGGGATTAGTAGAACAAAAAAATTGAATCGCAATTTTGTTGAAATTCCCCTAAAAATTATTGATCGATCAAAGGTCAGGCATTGCCGAATCACCTTATTGAGTTCTTTTATTTTGAACACTTAGATTTTTATTTTTTGGTTTATATTTTTTTCTTTTATTCGAATGAAAATGGTTCAGTAACTAAGGGGGGATACAAAAAAACAAAATTACCAAAAAATGATAAAAATATTTATTTGAATGAAATCGAAATTATTTACAAATTGAATGACTCGGTAGTATTTGTATCATTTAACTTGTTTTAACTGTGTCCAAATATTGACAATTTGGTTTAGTTTATTTTGTAATTTATATCAGTATTTAAAATTGTAAAAAGTGTAAAAATGAGTAAAAAGTATATTTTTAGGGAAATTCATTACTTGTGTATTACAATATTCAGAAATATGATTGAATATTTAATCAGAATTATTTTGTACGAACTTGAGGAAAAGTGTATTCCTATTAAGGTAGGGCAATTGTAGAAAATTGATAAATTTTTAAAATTGAGTTTTTTAATTGTAAATAATATTATAACAAGAAAAATCAATTTTTTAAAAAAATCGCATTGAATATCAAGTTTCGATATACCAAAGGCCCAAACTATTCAAAATAAAATTCAAATTGTTAAACATAAAGATTTATTTGTAAAATACTGTTTAAAATGATGATAATAGAAAATAGTATAAATTCTTGATTTCCAGGTTCTATTTAGATTTAGTATAAAAATAAAGTATTGAGTTTTACAACAATCTATCCAAACAATCTTGATGAGATTGAAATTGAGAAAATATATTAGATTCCATACTTATTAAAAGGGATTCAGTCCTGAAAGGATTCTTCTTAACTTTTAAAAATACTAACAGATTTTAATCATTTTATGAATCTGAGCAATTAAATTTCGAAATTTGTATAAAAAAAAACCACTTTTTTGAAATTTCCCCTTTTTTTCATAAAATTAATTCTGAAAATATCAAAAAAATCGTAATCTGAATTTAATTCATAATTTACTTCAATTTAAAAAACCATTCTTCGACTTTAGTACTAAAATCTAAATAATATGGGTTGGCAGATAGATTATATAATTTTTTTTCATTTCTCCTTTCGTCAAAAATAATTCAAATCTCTTTGATAAAATCTCTTCTTTTTCTGACCCGAAAGTGTTTTGTGTTGGTTTAATTCTGAAAAAATGATAGACTTTGAATATTATCATTTGGAAAAAAAAGCGAAACGCGATTTTTAATTTGAAACAATTGGGAACCCTAATAGAACCTGAAAATTCAAAGTAAGATCAATTAATAGAAAAAATAAATTATTTAAGGGATTAACTTCATCATAGATTTCTCTATAATAAAAGTATGTTGTAATTGGGTGTAAATGGTATTAGGTTCAAATAGTTTCTGTGACTCTAAAAAATCTATTTTAATTTCTATTGCACAATAAATTATTGTATTTTTTACTCAGGATCACTATTAAAAATTATCATATTTTGGAAATTATTTTTTTTAAATTCCTTTTCCAAATCTGAAAATTATAAACTCAAATAAAAATCTTTAGGTATTTAATAATTTAGATCTTAGAACTTCCAAAAGTAAGTATTTTTTTAATTTTTATAATTTTTGAATTTAAAGATTAACTCGATAATGATCAACATGAAAACCCAAAGACTTATTAGTTTTAGTTTCCTTTTTATTAAGCTAATTGTAATATCAATATATTTCCATGATTTCAGAAATAATTGGTCAAAAGAATCAATCTATTGATTATTTAAAATTGTTAAAAAAACAATTGAATTTTTTAACAACTAATCTACATTTCACCATAAATTTTTGAAATATTTTTGCAACTTTGTAGTCTGAATATTGATAATTCAACCTTTAAATTTGTGGTGAAATGCAGATTTTTTTCTTGAATTGTTGAGTTTTTTACTAATACATAGATCATTTTTAATTGATGAGATCAACAAATATTACTACTTGACTAATCGATTTTTTAGAGACACTCGAACAATGTAGAAATAATGTGGTTAGGCCCAATAACAATATACTTTGATCGCAGGCTTCTCCTTGGTAGACTCTAATTCCTTAAGACAAAATGGAGGATTAAACACAAAAAACATTTTTAAAAATCCTCCCTTTTGGTATGGGTTTTTATTTGATTGTTCAATTATTAAAAATTTTTCAAAAAATTGGCTTTTTTTTGAGATCTCCAAAACCACCCAAAGGATTTTGATAATCAAGGAGATTTAAATTGTGCTTTTCTTGATTTGATATAAAATAATTAAATGAAGTATTCTTTGTGGTTAATTTGTTTCTTTTTTTAATTGATTTTACTTTTCGTTTTCAGGTTACCAATTATTTCCAATTAAAAACCGTGTTGAACTTTTAATCCATGTTTCACTTTTTTTTCCCGAACCCTTAGTTTGTTTTTCAAAATTACACGATAATTTTGTTGAATTTATAAAAAGATTAATCAAGTCATTTTAGGGTTTAAAATCCCTGAAATGGTAAAAACAAAACAATGTTTTTAATAAAGTATTCGAAATAGTCCTACTGAAGTTATGCCAACTGTTTCCTAGATACTTTTGTAAACTTATTTGATTACACTTTTTCAAAACAGCTGTTCCTTATAAAAAAAATGGTTTTTATTTTTGTTAAAAGTATTGGCTAAGGTTTAAAGAAAAAAAGCTATGAAAATAAAAAAGATCATCCTGTGCTAGGTACAAGGAAATATTATAAATGGTTCTTGTCTGATCGATCTTTAGCTTGTTATGAATTTTAATGTTTGTTAAAAAATTGAATTTTTCTTTTTGTGTTGCAAGTTTGGGTAAAAAAAGAATTTCAAAAAAAAGAAAAAAAACAAAAAAAGAAAACAGAAAATTGAAACAATAAGCCTAAGTCTATAAAGGTGATTGCCGTTTTCAACTTTATAATTTTAGGTTTGTTCAGGGTTGCTTTATTTTAGAATTTTAATTTTTTTAATTGTTTCTTTTTTCTCCATCAAGAAAAGATTTTTAAAAAGAAAAAAAAAAAATAGTTTTTTTTTTATAAGGATTGAAAGATTTTACTTGCAGTCTAATAATTTAAAACGATCTAATATTTTAAATTAAAGCCCTAGCTGATCCGCAAAGTATTCCATTTCCAAGTTTTTGTCGATTGGCGTTGTTGAACCAAAACCAGGAAGAGATGATCGGCTTAGGGTTGTTGCAAATTTCATTATTGTTTTATCTTCTCTTATAAGAAGTCCTGAAACAAAAAAGAGAATAGCAATTAAGAGGATTAAAAGCCTTCTTGTTTTGGCTGCCTGATCCATTTGAATTAAAAATAATTGAAAAATAAAAAGAAAAAAAATGAAAAAAATATCTTTTTTTCACAACAAGAAAAGCATAAAAATTGTAGTCACTTTTTTTAATTGACAACACCATATTAATTTATGAAATTATTTCATATTTTGAGAGTATTTAATAGATTGATAAAAAAGATGTTTCATTTTAAGGGTCTAGTCATTACTTTGGATAGGACCCAATCTCAAAGAGTGAATCGAAAACAAAAAGTGTTTTCAATGGGGTTGTCCTTCTTTTGATAGAAAAAAATCCAAAATAACAAAAAAAAAAATTTTGAGAGGATCTCATTGTAAAAAAATTCTATTCAAAAAATCAAGTTCAAAAAAATGAGTTTAAAATTTCAATTATCAAAAAATAGTTCTCAAGTACCTCTATCGAAAGAAAATTAAAAAAAAAAAAAAGTTTCAAAATCACTCTCAATTCCAAAAGATTAAATTTTAAAAAATAACACTTAATTCTTTTATTATAAATTCCCAAAGGTTAAATTTTTTTCAATTTAAAACAAATTGTTTTCTAAAAGTACACAATCAATTTAATTCGACTTCGTCTAATTGTGGCTATTTTGCAACCCTCGCTATTTGACAAAGTAAGGATTTTGTCGCATTCTTAAGAAAAAGAAGAATAACTCATTCGAGAAAAATGAAAAAAAAAAATCTTCTAGATCTCAAAAAGTGGTTAATATGAGACACATCAAAATCAAAACAGAATTGTTTTAAAAATTATATATTCTAACAATTCAAATATGAATTTGAGTGTCCCTCTTTGGAGATTTTTTTCTAAAAATGTCCTCTTTTTTATTTGTTAATTTTTAGAGATTGATCATACTTCAAATGTCGGTTGGTTTTTTATTGGTATTAGGTAACTCATAAAAATTACAAAATGAATCTTAATCCATTTCAGAAGATTATTTTTCACTTTATTAACTTGAAACTTAAACTCCATAAATGTGATTTTCTTTCGTGCTTTTTTTTCATTAATTTGGTTAAAGGGAAACTTTAAAATTCTATTATTCTTTTTTAACCGAAAGTATTATTTTGAAACACTTTCGATCTTGTCCTAAGAATATTTAAATTACACACAGAACTTATTTCTGAGATTTTTAATTTTTAAGTAGTTTAAATCAACAAAAATTGAACAAATCAAAAGGAATGAAAAATTCTCGATTTTTTTCAAACTCACTAAAAATTAAAATTATTTTTAATCATTTCATTTTTTTATTATTCCCTTTCTTAATTCAGTTATTCTTTTCTTATTGAGATTTAATTATTAATTTCCAATTAATTCCAACTCATCTCTTAAAATGAACAAACCCAAGAACTCTAAAAAGAAACAAAAGACAAAGATTAATAATAAAGGCAAATATGAAAAACCAAAAAGACGAAAGAAAAAGAAGAAACAAAAAAACAAGATCCTAAAAGTTTAAGAGACATCCAAATTCCTGTTGATCCACAGATCCCTCAATGCGAAGTTTGTGAAGAAAAAAAAGCAGACTTTTATTGCACCAAATGCAAATTTCACTATTCCCAAAATTGTGAATCAGAAGTTCATACTTCTTTCTTGAAGAAAAAGCATAAAGAATTCATTTTCCAAGAACCTTACATTTCACGAAAAGAGTAATTTATTTTCAATCTTTTTAAATCTCTTTTTTTATTTTTTAATTTTCTAATAATACGCTTTTTTTTGGACTACATTGGCAATTCGCAAAATTATCTGAAAGGAATTTGATCTCAATCAACATTAAAATTATGAAAGGACGTTAATGAAGATAATATTCTCCAATTTGGATCAAAATTGAATTTTTCTTCATTTTTTTTAATGAAAAATGATCAAAAAAAAAAAGATACGTAAACTCGAACATCCTTTAATTGAAAGATAAAAATCATAATTGAAAAATAATCATGATTTTTGAGCATGAAAAATGAAGTTCATTTCAAACATTCTTGATAACAACTCTAACTTTTGAAGATCCTGTGTCTATGAGTTTTGATCATTGAGTTGCTTGAATTTTAAATTGTAACGACAAATCAGAAAAATTCCTACAAAGGAATTGTAACTTTCTCTTTGTTTTTTTTGGAATTGGTGCTTTTTGTTTTTTCTTTAATTGAATTTCTCATTAGGATCTTGGGGATACTCTTTACTCTATTTTATATTTGGAAAGAATCTACATTACCTAATACTCCAAACACTTGGTTTATTTTTATGTTTTTTTGAGATAATTTTTGTTTTTTTTGTTTCTCTCAAAAAACTGAGTTGTTCGGTTTAATACAAATTGGGTTGGAGTAGCTTTGTGAAAGGTTTTGTGGAATTTTACATTCATTGATAAATATAAAAAAATTTGAAAAAATAATTCAAGTTTTTGCATTGAAAAAAAAATTTTCAATATGTCAAAGAGAAAAAATGTACTTTCTATTTTTGGAATTGAGGATTTGAGTGAATTTGATACAATACCAAACCCAATGTCCGTGCCTTTTATCAAATGTATGTTTGTTTTCAAATAACAAATAAGAATATCCCAAAATTTTTCAATTTTCTCCATTTTTACCCTTTAGGTGAAAAAGGAAAACCAATTAAACTTAATTCATAAAATAAAAAAATAATTGTAGGTAAATCTCAACAATGCCAAATGGTTTTCCATTTTCACTTAAATTGAAATTTTCTCAAAAAGTCGATTTTCCCTACCTTCTTTGTCATTTTTTAATATCACAGAAACCATTCTGATAAAATTCTTTCATTTTTAGTAAAAAAATTTATTTATTCCTTCTTGTATCTGACTGAATAAATATTTTTTAGATTTACGAACATCGAAGCACCTTTTAGAATACACTGATACTATAATTTTTAATTGAAAACATTGTCATTAAAATGATTTTTTTTTAAATTATTTACAAAGAAAAATGAACTGAAAATAATATAAAAAAAAAATTTAAAAAACAAGTTCAAAATTTGGTGAACCAAACTAACCCAACCAAGAAAAACCCTTTAAATCCAATTCTAACTCCCATTTTTTAGTTTTTTTGATCTAGATCTAATTGAATATTCCAAATACAAAAGTTTTTCTTGACCCAACTTGTTACACCTTTTCCACAAACTGTAAACCCAAAAAGTTTTGTAAAGATGTCCATAAAAAGTTTTCCTCCAACTTTAAAAGAATTATTTTTGATAAAATTTAATTCTAATCTTCACTTTTTGAAAATGACTTTTAATTTTTTTTTTATTGTTTTGGGTTATTTATTTCTTGTGATATTAAATCTAACACTCCTAAACTTTTTCTAGAAACTTTTCTTTTCAATTCTCAGTTCTTTCTTTCTTGAAACCTAAAATTATTACAAATACAATTTTTCAAAAACTTTTGGCTTGAAAAATAAAGACAAAAATTGAAAAAAAAGCAATTATTGTTTGTTATGTTGTAGTGTACTCTGAAAATAATCTTTGTTTTCCAATTTTTTGTTTTTTTTCTCTCTTTTTTCTGAATGAAATATTCTCTTCCAAAGATTTCAATAAGGGTTAAATATGTAATTGTATACACAGCGATTCCTTTTTAACTTTTAATAGTTATTTCTTAATCCCAATCCAAATCTCAATCACAATTTCTCTAAAAAATATTTCCAAAATTTTCTGGTTTATTGTTGAAATATCAAAATATCCGAAAAAACAATTAAATATAATCTAATTGTCGAATTATTTATCTTTCTGTAATAGACCTTAACAAGGAGAAGTCTAAAATAAAAGTTTATACGAATTGAATGTAAATCATTTTAGTGCTCTATAATTCAAATGTCTCTCAAAATTCAATTTAAGTCCAATTAGAACTAAAAATTGATCTTATCAATTTAAAGTGATCCCTTGTATTAGTAAAAATTACAATAATTTTAGAAAAAAATCAAAATTTCACAACAAATATTTAGGTTGAGATATAAATCTTCAGACTTCAAAGTTGAAAAATATCTTTCTTTTTTGTCTCGAAAATGTAGATTAGTTGCTAAAAAAAACTATTTTTTAAAAAAATTAAAAGTGAACTCTGGAATTATCTTTACAAATTATTTTCGAATGTCGTAAAATAAATTGAAAACACAACTGGACACAGAGATTGAAAACTCAAGAAATAAATAATTTGGTTTTTATGTACAGTCAGTTCCACTTTTAAGTCACAAATTTTCAACAAAATTTAAGGCATAAAAAAAATCTCAAATTAGGGTACATTTTTTGGAATTTTTTTAAACTCAAATTATTTTACTAGAATTTGAATTCTGTGTCTTAATTTGAGATTTTTTTTATTCTTTAAATTTTGTTGAAAATTTGTGACTTAAAAGTGGAATTGACTGTATATAATTCGGTTTTTATGAATATGATTCTTGAGTAAATCTTGAAATTTTAAAATTGGAAAAAATAAATAATATTGGATATTCTCAACTTTAAATTTGAAATACCTGAATAATATTATTTTGGTTTAAATTTATAGATTTTTAAGAAAGGAATTTTAGAAAAAAAATTGTACAAATTAGAATTTTAAAATTGTAGTGATACTGTGTAAAAAATGTAATAATTTATTTTTTAGTAATATTTATAATAGATAATTTAGAGTATTGTTAAATTTGTGGCTCACTGATATCATAAAAACCTAATTACAACATACTTTAATTATAGCCGAATCTGTGATAAGTCTAATTCCAAAATTTGAAATTTTGAACTATTTTTAAAAATTTTTTATTGTGTAAAATTTGAAAATGAAATTTTTGTTTTTTTCCAAAATTAACATGTTGAAATCATTGAAAAAACCATATAAACGAATTTTGAATTGACTAAATTCGTGACTTCCAATTCAAAAAGCGTCTAAAATAGACATAGCCATTTGGAGTATTTGAAAATTAATTTGGTTTTCTAAAAAAAAGAAAGAGTTTAAAACAAAGAGTTTAAAAAAATAATTAAAGAACTGCAAAATAGTGGAGAGAAAAAAAATAAAGAAATTTTATTTTTTTCATTATTGAAGAGAATTTATTCAACCAAATTACCCCCTGTTTACCATTAAGGTTTTATTAATTTTAGAAATAAACCGAAAATTTCAAAAATTTTGTTTTAATTTCTAAAATTAAAAACAATCACCATTAGGTTTTCCATAATTTAAAACAATTGTGTCAAATCAAAGATTTTACTCTATTACTTTGAATTATGGAAAATATAGGTACTCTAAGGCACTGTATGGCACTTGTTGATACTTTACGACACTCTCAATTTATTTAGATTTTTTTATACTAGCTATAAAGTAGGCAAGATTATGACTCATAGGATATTTTTTCTTTAAAAAAATGAAACGAAAAAATATTATTTCTAAAAAAATACACAGAAAAAGAGATTAAAAAGATTGAACCGAAAGAAAGTAAAAAAAAATAATAAAAAAAAGTAAAAACTTGATTAAAAGCTTTAATTTTGCGCGCCAAGTGTTGAATGGGTTGATGGTTATTTCCCTTTTCATCAACATTTTTTGTTAGGATCGCTACCATAATTTATTTTAATAAAGAGATGTAAATATTGGAACAATTTATGATCAAATGAAATAGGTTAATTTTATTAAGTTTTAATTTATAACTTTATAGATGGGCTGAATCTTTAAAGAACTCTGGTTTTAAGAATTAGAATTTGGTTTTCGAAATTTTCTAATACTAGTTCGATTAGTTTTAGATCTGATCATGAAAAAGTTTGGTTAGGTTAGTAATTATCAAGTCTACCAATTCTTACAATGATTTTTTTATTCCTTTTGTCTTCCCCAAACACATAAAAAAACAAAAAGAGGGGGGATCGAAGGAACCAAAAGAACCCAAAAACTTAAAAAAGTAAATTTGGAATAAGGTTTTAAGTATAAAAAAATACAAAAGGTTGAATTTTTGAATAATAAATATGAAAAGCCTGAAGTCTTTCGATTCAAATAAATTTTTATGTGTTGGAGATTAGGAGTTATTTAATTTTTTGCTTTTTTTTTCCTGAATAGCATGATGAGTTATATTGATTTAAAAGTATTCTATGTTAACATTATAGATTTTTTTGTGTTTGTTTTCTTCAATAATTCATCTGTATTCTCTTTGAATATGGGATTGATTTGATGGCCTCTATGCTTAATTCACGATAAAGTTACAAAAATTGCGATTATTTTTATCAAATCGCGATATTTTAGAAAATCGTGATATTCAATATTATCACAATAATCTATAAAATCATGATATTCTATAAAATGGCGATAATTATAAAAAAATAGTTATAAATGCCAAAATATCGCAATCTAAAAGTAATCGCGATAAAATAGTGGATGAGTTTTTGGGACTTAATGAGCAATAATTTGAAAAAGAAAATATTTTTTTTTCAAAAAAAAGATTTTGTGAAAAAAAGTCATTCTTTTGAAAAATGAACAAAAAAGATACTTGATTCAATCAAGGATCAGATCAAAAGAGTTTTGTTGTGTTTTCGTTTGATTTGGTTGACAAACCTATCGATCCTTTTGAGATCAACAACAACAATAACTAAAGGTAAATAAATATTTTCTCAGTTAATCTTGGTGTTGGAAATTTCCTTGAATAAAAGGAGTTTCTAAAACAACCAATCCTTTATTTGTTCTTTAAAGAATGTGTTCTTGGGTGAAAACATTTTCATTTTTTCTAAGAAAGCTAAAAGGATTTGGATAACTCTTCAAAAGCCTTTTCAATAACCTATCCACATTATCACCAATTATTAAGATTTTTTGTACATTTGTTTTCTTTTATTATTCTTATTTCTCTTCTTTGAGCATCATTGTATTGGACAGAAAACACAACTAGAACTTAGTGATTTTTGTTTGATCGATCACCAATAAGAAGGAAAATTACTCTTTATTCTTTTTGGCTATTTAAAATTGTGAATTTAACAACTCCATTTTTTGAAAACACATCTGTTTTATATTCAAGTGTATTGTTGAAATGTGTAATTATTAGTTTGATCATAATATTCGTTTGAGATTTTATATTTTGTTAAAAATAATGAAAAAAATGAATTTTTTTCAACTACAAACAAAACTCATTCATTTGATAAAAGTTTTCTGTCTTTCAAACTTTCAAACACTTGGAGAAACTTTATAACCTTTGCAAACACTTTCTAATATTTTTAAAGGGGAAAAGCATTTTAAAAGTCTCAACGCTTTGTAACAATCAAGATATTTTTTTTAAAGTGATTTCAAAAAAATAATTTTTCAATTCTTGATCGCGATTTTTATTTTATCGCGATTTTATGATTTTTCGTGATAAAGTAGGACTAATCAAGATTTTTTTGATATTATCTCCAATTAATTGTTAATATCATGATGATATATGCTATCATCAAAATCTCTATTATATTGAAGTCAAAGTTTTTGATTTTTATGAGTTGTTTTTCTGATTTTTCCCATATCGTTTACACTCCCATACAAAGTGGTCTATATCATCAACTTATTTTTTTTTACAGAATGGACATATTTTGGAGTTTACTCCCTTTTCTCCATCTATATGTTTATCTATTCAAACCATTACATAATGATTTCAATTTGGATACAGTCGATGATGATTTCCAGTTTAAATAAGGCTTTTTTCAGTTGAAGTTGTCTGTGGAAAATGGTTGATTTTGAGGTATTTTTTCAGCTTCCTGTTTTCTTCAATTTTGGGATGAGTCCACTTTATTTTGTATTGTTTTGATATGAACTTTCTTGAGCAACTTCTTGATCTCGTCTTTCCCCATGTTTTCCCAGTCAATGTTCTCTAATTCACCCATGTAGGGTTCTTCACCTAGATGGTCCAATTTATGTATCGCAATTTCTTTATGAAATTGGACTTCCTCTTTAAGATCATATTTTGTGTGGGGTCAAATTTTGAAATTTTGCTAATTTTGAAAAAAAAAAAAATTTGACTAAATTTATTAAATTTTCGTAAACCTCCGAAATTTTTACACATTTAAACTTTGGTATAATTATTTATTTTAATTTTATTATTTAGTTTAAACACAGTAATTCTAGAAATATATAAAGATAAATTTTAGAAATTAAATATCGAGAATCAAAAACAATAAATATATCTATAAATAAAATCCCTATAAAAAAAAACATTTTTTTTGAAATATATGATTATTAAAAACAAATTACACTTTCACTTAAATTTGAAATTCAAATAAAAGATAGATCATGAAATAAAAATTATTTATTAATTTACAATGTAAATTTATTTTTTAGTGAATAATACCTGATTTAAAATTGAAATTTTAATATTTAATATTTTTAATATTCTCTATTTTAATCAATTCAATGTTTTTCTCTATTTTTTTGATTTTTTTTATAATATTATTATAAATTTCTCTTTCTAAAAATTTAATCAAAAAGAAATCAATTCCAATTTATGTAACAAACATAAGGAAGAATTATGCTTATATTGTAAAGATGAAAATGAATTAATTTGTGGGGAATGTTAGGTTACTTGTAGAATAAATAATCATCCAATGTTGGGTTTAGGTGAATATTCAAATGAAATTTCAGAAAAAATCAAAATAATTTTAAACAAAATTCAAAATGTTGAAATCCAAAGCAAGGAAACAATACAAAAATCACTTAAATTGAAAAATAAATTCAAAATTGAAATCAAAGAACTTTCAAATTTAATTGAAAATAAATCAGATTTATTGATCAAAAAAATCTAAAAATTGAAAATAAATCATCTTGATGTATTAAAGAAAGTTGGAATAATAACTGATACAAAATTTGATCAAATTATGAATATAAATGAAGTAAAACAAGAAGAGGTAAATGAAACGAAAAAACAAATAAAAATTCTGAAAAAATTGAAAAAAGATAAAAAAACAATCAAGTTAATTCGAGAATCAAAGGAAATAATTGAAAAATCAATAGATAAAGAGAAAGAAGAAGAAGGAAAAGAAGAAATACGAAGATTGAGCCAAAGGGTAAAAAAAGAGGAAAAGGAAGAATTTGAAGAAGAAAAGGAAGAATTTGAAGAAGAAAAAGAAGAATTTGATCCAAAAATGAACCTCCGAAATATAATTAAATTAAAAAATGAAAATAAAACAGCTTGGAATCCATCATCGCGATATTTTGGAAGAATATGTGGTAAAAAAATATATTATCGAGGAAAACACCAAATAAAAATAAAAATAGACCAATGCTCTAATTCAAAAGATGATATAAACTATATCTATTTAGGAGTGATCAAAACCGAAAATATAGAACATTTTATCAAAAGTGAAGATTACGAAAAAACATATTATTTCTCAACAGTTTGGAATAAAAAAAAATCAAAAGCCGAAAAGTGAAAAACGAAAACGGAAAACTTACAGACAAAAATTACCCAGAAGAAATATATTTAAAAAAAAACGACATTTTCGAAATTTTTCTCGATATGGACCAAAAAAAAATTTCATTCAAATTAAATGAAAAAGAGATCGGAAAATTTACCCGAAAAAGTAAATTTTTATGCCTATATACAGTACCAAAAAGTAGAAGAAAAAAATCAAATAACAATAATTTGAGTAAATGGAGTAGGATTTTTATTTATTCATATACGCGTATACGCGCGCGACCCCCCAAGTCTAAATTTGATCAAAGATCCTTGTAGTCTAAATACCTGGAGTTCCGTTACTAGAATTAAGGTCATTCCAGATGAGACTTGTTCGTTTTTCCGACATGAACTCCTGCACTTTTGATCCAAAGATCAGATAAAAAATATCAAACGATTCAAAAGTTCTCAAATGAAGATGATCCACAAAAGATACATTACAGAGGATTCTCTTTGATCAAAAACTTAGAAATGAAGGGGTAACTATATTTATTGGTTCAAAAGAAAAAGGAACATTAAAATTCAAAATTAAAAAATTCAATTTTTTTTTTAATTATAAAATCCTTTTTTTTAAATTTTTTTATCAAAAAAAAATCAAAATAAAATTTTTACTGATCTATTTTTTTTTAAATTAAAATTTTAAAGAAAAAGAGAAAGAGAAGAAGATAGAGGTTTCGTTAAAATGAATAAAGAAAAGGTAAGGAGAGTAGTTTATATCACTATTTAATATATTTCGAGCTTAAGGAAAAGAGAATAGATATTTTAAAAATCATTTTTACAAGACCCTAATTCTCAAATTTGCAAAATTTAGGATCGAAAACAAAAAAAAAAAGAAGTTAGCAACAATTAATATTTACGAACACTAACACAAATTTGAAAAATATCTTAAAAGTTCTCAATAAATTTTTGAATGAATAGTGTATAAAGAAAAATCAAAACAGAATAAAATAAGTAATATTTTGTAATTTGGTCAATAAATTAATCTAATGAAAAACAGAAATAAGAAGAAAAAAAAATTTTGATTTACAAGTAACATTTTTGTTTCACTATATTTTTTTTTAATATTTTAAATTTATAAGAAAGAAATAGTAGACAAAAAGGTCCAAAATAGATTTATTTACCTTTAAAAAGGTCAAGTCAAGGGAATATACCAAAATTGCGATTTTTTGCGAGAAAAATAATAATTTTTTAATTTGTAGCTGAAATGGGGTCTAAAGTTACAAAATGTTGACTTATGTGTTGATAGTTTGTCGTTCTTGACCAATTCATATTTTTTATTCTATTGAACCATAAAATTGTTTTTGATACACACAACAAACTATCAACACATGTCAACATTTTGTAAGCTTAGAAATCAAACAAGACACAAAATAAAAAAATTTTGTTTTTCTCACAAATAATCGCATCGCAAATAATCGCATTTTCAGAAATTTACCCAAGTCAAAAATAAACCATACCAAATAACCAAAATCAAGAATTTCCCAGTTTTTTCGATGACTATTTATGTATTTTAAGTTTTTTTTTGAAGTGTTTGGTATTATGATAATATATTCAATTGATTGAAAAAGTTTCAAGAAATTATGAGTAATTTTTAAAATAAAAACAAAAGGATTGTGATGATAGGAAATATGAGTTTTAAAATGCAAATTCAATCATTTAAATGGGAATTAGTTGCTCCTTTGTTTATGTTGGTGGTTAATAAGAACATCATTAGATCTATTTCTAGAATTATTAACAAATATGATTTTCTGATGTTGTAACCATTTGCCCTTAAACGATTTTTATAGTTTAAAAGCAACCAATGCATACAAGATCTTTGTTGAGTCTAAATCATAGAGAAGATTTACTCGTTTTTTAAAAAAACTATAAAATTTAATTGAATTTTACAATAAATGTGAAAACAATTTCGTATATTTTGTTTAAACATGGTTCAAATTAACAATAAAATTTTTGGTAATTTGTTTATTATAAATTGATTTTGTCTCTATTTCGAGATTTCTTATTTTGAAAAATGGGTTAATTTTATTTCTTTTATTTTATTGAAAAAAGTATTTTTGCTTTCTTTAGAGTAAAAGGACTTGAATATTGGGCTTTTAATCAAAAATTTATACTTAATTTGATAACCAAAAATTTTAATAAATAAAAAAGAAAAAATCAGGAATTTTTCTATTTAAGGATTTATTCATTTAGCGTGGATTGGCCCCATACTCAGAGAGCGAATTGGTAATACAAAATTTATTGTGGAATATTGCTTATTTTCATCAACCAATATTAAATAAACAAAAAAATATTTTTTTTAATCGGGTTACAATTTTAAAAATTCCAAAATAATAATAAAAAATCTATCAATGAAAAATAAAAAAAGAAAACAAAAAATCCACATATACCAAGAATACAAACACATATAATAAACAAAGTTTCAAAAGATCTAATAAACAAAAAATTTAAATAACAAAAAAAAATCCATAGATTTCTCAATTCAAAAACAATCTAATTTACAAAAAAAAAAATCACAGATTATCGATATTAAAATTTAATTTAAATAAAAAAAAAAAAATTAAATGTCCCTACCGCCCAAAAAAGCACTGAAAATGGAAAACTGGTCAAATCCCTTCCATTAAAAAAATTAACAAAATTAAATGAATCAATTAAAATAAATAAAGTTTCCATTTAACTTTTTCTTGAAAACATTTTTATGCCAAAATGATTGAATTCAAACTTGAAATTATGTTATGTTTTTATAGAAAATATTTTATTTTAACTCATTTACTAAAACAAATTCTAAATTATGGGAATTTAATTTTCACAAAAGGCACTAATTTAGTCTTCAAATATTTTTTTATTTTTAATTGGTAAAATTAAAAAAAAGGACATTTCAAATATATAAACTCTTTGGAATTATCTTCTCATTTAATATATTATATTATTCTTTGATTTCAAATTTTCTCAACAACAATTTTTCAAAAAACAATAAAAAAAGTGCACAGTGATTTCAAAAAATATTTTTGATATTCAAAAGTTGAGATTGTTTTGATTCTAAAAAAAATTATCACAGTGGTTAATTGAATTTAGTTATAAGTTAGATTTCTAAAAATATTAATCAGAAAAAAAAGTTCTTTTTTAATATTAAATACATATGATAGGATCTCAAAGATAAAAAATTCAAGAATTAAAAAAAAAGATCACAAAATCTACAATTGGGCAAAAATCCAATTTACAAAGAAACACTTTCAGAGATTGTAATTCTAAATCAAAATTCGCAATATTTTAAGTAATAAATAGTATTCCATATTTTCTTATTATCATAAAAAATTCAAATTCCCTTAAAAAATTTAAGGATATCTTTGTAAAACAATCAATAAAAAAAAAAGTTTAAAAAGTATTATCGATTCCAAAAATTTCAAAAATGCAAAAAAAAAAACATCAATTTATTACTTCTTAGATTTTTCCAAATTAAAAAGTTTCTTCGATTTTAATAAAATATTTTTCTTTAAGTACACATCCAAAATCAGTATTTTTCAATTTAATATTATTTGTGGTTATATTGTAACTGTCAATATTTGGAAGATTTTTGTTTTTATTTAATTCTAAAGGAAAAAATAAATTCATTTGAGAAATGAAAACAATGGAAAAGTAAAAATCTTCAATATTTTAAAAATTGCCCAATTCAGATGCTTTAAAACTGATATAGATATATACAAAATAATAATTCACAGTCATTCAAATTGAAAATTCTTTGTGTAATTATTTGGGTGGTTAATTCTTTAAAAGTCATAATTTTTCATTATTGATTTTTTGTGAATCTTTTTATACTCCACAAGTTTATTGGTTCTTAATTTGTAATAGTTACTCATAAAAATTACAAAAAAATTATTTATCCTATTTAATAAAGTTTATTTCTCACAGTAGGCGCTCTACACTTTATGGATTTATTTGTAAACAATTGGAATGATGTTTGAGCAATATTTTAAATAAAAATTATTTTCTATTGATAGATTTAATTTAGAATTAGATTTTTTTTTTTATTTTTGGTATTTTTTTTTCAAGTTCACACATAACTGTAACTAAATTTAATTAAATTATTCGAAGGTCTATCTTATTTTTTTTTATTCTCTGAATGTTGAAAAACAAAATATTTTTCAATAAAAATGTTTAAAAGTTTTTAAATCCAAGGTAAGGCACAATATTATATGTTTTGGGTTTTTCTTATGATATTTCAATAAATGTCAAAATAAACATGTATTATTCCAAAACTTATAGAATTTTTATCAAATAAAGGCAAATTTAAAAAGCTAATTATTTTGCATCTTACTTGGACTCATTTTCAACTCTAATATAATATTTGATCCATCAACTCAACTCAGTTAAGTTTAAAAAAGATTGGAAATTATGTGGACCAAGATGATAAGATGATAATTGGTGTTCAAATTCAAATTATTAATATTATCCTTAAAATACTTTGAAAAATAACATTATTTTTCTTCTAACCCGGCCTAAACTCGAATTACTGATAAACTCTAATAAATTTCAATAAATTTTATGTTCACTTTCCATTTTTATTAATCTTCAAACTATTTCTTATCAAATAGTCTAGTTCAAAGAATATTCTCAAGAATAACTAATTTTACAGAATTTGTTAACACTTGACTTCATAGAATGCTTTATTCAAAGTTGTGTATAAAAATTTCAAAAAATAAGATCAAGTAAAAATTTCCAAAAATTAATTGCAATTTATCAGTATAATACAATCATTATTTCCAAACCGTTTCAATAAAAATATTTATTTACCTGCAAAATCAGAATATATTTAGTTATTTTGAGTGATATTTGTATTGAATTAAAAAAATTGATCTTAAGATAGTCGGAAATTTGCCCAATTTAAAAAGATTTCAACAGAAAACCCATATACTGGTTTATATTGAATAACAAATTACATTTCAAAAGTCTCTGTAATTAGAAAATTTTGATCCTACTATAGGAAAGAAGAGTACCATTTTTTTAAAGGAGTAATAAATGCAACTCTAAATTTTCTTGGATATAATAATCTTAATGAAAACATTTTTTTTAAGTGACATAAATTTTTTCCATTTGTTTGTAGTTGATTTCAAAGTTTGGGTTCTTTTTTAAAATAATTTATTTTTGATTGCAAAATAAAACTTTCTATTTATTATTTTTGACCGTTGTTTTCAAATAAAAGGTAATAACTACACCTTTTTAGACGAACAACAAAATTAAAGAAAACGAGAAAATATTGATTGATGGAATTTAAGATTAATTATCTATTTTCATAAAGAAAAGATCAATACTTTAAAACTGATTCCTCGCATGAAATTTGTGCTGTTTTTTGCAAAAAGAATTCTTTTTTCGAAGTTTCAGAAAAAAACAACAAAAGTGAATTTATTTTTTAAATTTTTAACTTTTGTTTCAGAAAAACTTAAATGGGGAATTTATGTTCAAATAAAAAAAAAGAAAAAACAAACGAAAAAATACGTAACAACAATATTGGGAAACAACTTACAACAGAACAAGTGCAGTCAGAAAATGAGGTGAAGCTTCTTCTTTTAGGTGCAGGTGATTCTGGAAAATCAACAATTGGAAAACAACTAAGGATTATTCATCAACTTGATTTTACCAAAACTGAAAGAATGAAGGCAATTGATCAAATTAAAAATAATATCGTTCACTGTTCTCGTGTTTTGATTGAAGGCTTGGAAAATTTTGGTTATGAATTTGAAACAGAAAAAAATGAAGTAAATTTTGTTCTCTTTTTTTTTTTTTTTGGTTTTTTATTTTTTCTTTTTTTTTTTTCTTTTCTTTTCTTTTCTTTTCTTTTCTTTTCTTTGACCAATGCAAAATCAAGGATAGTCAATTTTTTTTATTTCCAAACAAAAACAAATTCAAAATTGGATCAAAATCATTTAAATAGGCACTGAGTGAAGAAATAAAAATTTGTAAAATAAGCGAATTTGATGATCGTGTTGAAGACTTAATCTCCATTTGGAATGACGAAGGTATTAAAAAGGTTTTAAACAGAAAAAATGAAATTCAGCTTTACGATTCTTGTGAATAGTATGCTTTTATTTTCTTTTCTTTTATTTTCTTTTCTTTTCTTTTCTTTTCTTTTCTTTTCTTTTCTTTTCTTTTCTTTTCTTTTCTTTTCTTTTCTTTTCTTTTTCCTTTTCTTTTCTTTTTTTTTTTTTTTTTTTTTTTTTAGCTTTTCTTTTGTTTATTTAACAAAAAAACATTTTTTAGTTGATAATTTTCGAAGCAAAAAAACAATTGTTGTTTGTGTTTGTATTTGTGTTTGTGCTTTGTTTATTTATTCTAAAATTCGTCATAAAGAAAAATTGAATAATTCTCAAAAATTCTTCACCAATAAAAATTTCTTAAAAAAAGAACAAAAATCGATTTTATAAGAATTTATTTTTAAATTGTTCCAAGTTCAAGCATTTTTTTTTGTTTATTAACAGAACAATTTCAATAAATTCAAAATATTTCCCAATTATTATTTTTTCTCAAATTTATTTTTCTATTGCATATTGCTTGTCTTAAAAAATAAAATTGAAATTTACGAGTTAGACAAAAATACAACTACAACTATTATTAGGTTCTTGTTAATAAAGTTTATTCACAATACAACCAACATCCCAGATCTTAAAATTCTTGAGGCTATTGTATTTTTGTTGTTAACAGTTCTATGATTTTGAAAAATCTCGAGTTGAGAAAAAAGGATTTTTTGGGGGTAAAAAATTTTATATAAATGGATGTGTCAATGAATTTTAGTTAAATTCAACTTTAGGATATTTGCTTTGAATAGATAATAACAAATAGTTTTGAAAACACTCTATTCATCTAAAAAAAATCGAAATACGGAAAAAAAAATAACTGATGATAAATATTGAGTGTCCGTAGAGTGCCTAGCTTTTCCAGAATTAAAAAGAATAGAGAAAAATCAAAGATTTTACTCAATTCTTTTAAATTCTGGAAAAGCTAATGGCGGTTTTTTTTGCTTTTTGAATTTTTGAAAACCAAATTACAAGTATCTGTAGAGTGCCGTAGAGTAACTAGGTTTTCTTGAGTTTTTCTGTTTTATATGTAAAGTGTTCTAGGTTTTTTTGACTTTAGAAATAAACTGAAATTTTATTAAAATTTTCGGTTTATTTCTAAAGTAAAAAAAACCTAACGAAAATGTATTGGTTTTCCAAATAAACAGAAAACATCAAGAAAACCTAATGACACTTTTCCAGAATTCGAAAGAATTGAGTTAATTCAAAGATTTTATTCAATTCTTTTAAATTAAAAAAAAAAAACTAGACACTACCTCTAAGAGTGAAGTACTAAGTATCCAAATTTATATAAGCCCATTCCAAACATCACAGAAACACATAAAATCAAAAATAGGCAAAAAAAAACCCCTTAATTTATTGTATTTTTCCAAAACTAATATTAAACCAGATTTAAGTAACCCGGTATTAATGTTTTTCTAGGTAACATTTTATATCAAAACAAAAGAAAACAAAAAAATATAAAACTAAAAAAAAAATAATTGGCAAAATGATGAAACGAGCTGAACAAAAAATGTATTGGTAAATTTGTTGAAATTACACAAACAATTTATTGATAAACTATTTTTCAGTCAAAGGGGCCAGTTGTAATGGGTAAAATACATGTGTTTAAAGGGTTTGCATCGATATTAGAAGAAAAAATTTATTTTGGAAATTTTTAAAATAGAAATCATTTTTATACATTTTATTTTTTTTTTTTTCGATTCTTTTTTTTCACTTAATTCATTTGCAAAAATATTTTAATTGCAAGATCAATAGTCACTTGGTAAAAACGTGTTATTTTAATGTCATTGAAACAGTGGAAATCATTGTTGAGAGATCATATTGATTTCTATTGGAATTTTATTCAATCATTGATCTTGATATTTGATTAAAAAAATGTGAAAAATTTTCACTTCATTTTCATTTCCTTTTTCAAATAGAGACCACAAATCCTAACAAACTTCGTTTGGGGACTTAATTTCTAAAAGAAAAGTATGGAAAATGAAGTGAAAATTGTTTCCTATTTATTATTCAAATATCAGTAGAAGATCAAAACGAACATTCTTGTTTTTCTCAATGGGTGCCCTAAGAATTTTAGTTTTTCAATTTTCAAGAAAAGTTATTGATTTATTAGTTTTCTTTAAGACGAATATCAATAATTTTTTAATGTGTATTATTCTGCTTATTTCTTAATTGTTCTTCTAAGGTAAATTATATAAAATAATTGATATTTGAAAAAAATGCCTTTTTTTAGATACCCCTTTGACTGAAACAAAGTTTAGATCAAATGATAAGATGTCATCAACTAATCTGTATCTGATTTTTCTATTTAACAAACTCAACATTAACCTTTCTATCAACCATCATTGAAAAAAAATTACCGATCTAACGAAACAGATTAAATAACTGGAAAAAAGAAAACAAAAACAAAAAAGACAAAAAATGAAATAATAGTTTGTAAAATCAAAATTATTTCCAAATTTAATGTAAAGTGCAGCATTTTTATTCTTTAAACTGTTTAGCCTGTGTCCAAATTTTTGGAATTTAGTTTATTTTTTGCCAATGCAAGTATTTTTATTTTCAATTTTATATATTTGTTTTCCTTTTATTACCTTAAGTTTTCTAACCATAAGATCTTTGATGAAAATTTCTTTTTGTTGGTTTGCCTTTTTTTGTTTAATATTATTATTGCTGTATTTTTATTTATTTGTTTTCAGCTTTAGAGAAATATATGAAAAATGAAATTAGAATCTAACCTAAACTTTAATTCTGTTTTTATTATTAATTTGAATTTCTAGGACAAACAAACTTCTTAAATCTAAATTATTCTTTTGTTTTCAATTTTTATTTTTTTGCAGTTTTTCAAATCTTGTTTGCGCAAAATCCCAGTATAAGATATCGACTTGGTAGCAGAAAAATAATCCAAGTGCTGACTGGACATATTATACGGAATGGCCAATTCGGTTCACTTCATTTTGCTCCAGTTAGTGTCATTTTACTTTCTTTCACTTCGGTTAATTAATAACAAGTTTGGTTTGTCCAAGATCTAATGGTAAACAAGTTTACCATATCTTGTAATCATTTTTTTTATCTTTTACCTTCAAACACTCTAAAAAAACGCAAAAAGAGAAGTAACCCAAACAACTGAAAAAGTGAAAAGTAGAAAAAAAATCTTTTTATGATGAATGGTATTATCATGGTGTCTTTACACGTAGATTTTTTTTGTTTTTGTTTGGCAAAAAAATGAACCGTTTTGAAATTTTTTCACTTGTGGTAAAAAGTGACCGGTAAAGTGGGAAACACTAGTTTTTTTTTTTATTAAGTTACTAGTCTCTATTATTTTTTTTTTTGATCAATTTCTAAATAAGGATTCCTTATCTCGAAATATATTTAATATTGAAAATAAACAGGGTTTTTCAAACCTAACTAATTGGCAAAAAATTTTATTAATCTCGATTAAATTTAGGTAAAAAAATTTAATAGAGATTAGTTCCTTAATACATTTTTTTTCAAAATTATGTAAAATAAAACCTCTTAAAAAGTATTTAAACAATAAATTTTTTTTTTTTTTCTTTTTTCTTTTTTTTTAACCACGATGATCCAAATAGCCTTTTTGAGAATATAAAAAGATTTACCGATGAAAATTATATACCAACTGATCAAGATATTTTAATGACTCGGGTGAGAACAAGCGGGCTTATTGAAACTAGATTTAATTATGAACAAACTGAATTTTTGTAAGATATTTGTTTTTATTTATAAATTTCTTTATTTAAAAAAGTTTAATTTTTTTTTTATTATTATTATTGTTAATTGGGAGAGGTGATTCAACAGAATTTCCTCTTATTTACCGTTAGAATCCTTGGATTTTCTGTTTATTTCTAAAGTAAAAAAAACCTAGAAAACTTCACAAATAAAATAGAAAACCTCAAAAAAACCAAGAGCACTTCACAAACAAAACAGTAAATCCCAAGAAAATCACCATTATGGTGTTTTTAATTTTTGAAATAAAAAGAAAATCGATAAATTTTCGAAACTAAAATAAAAAGTAAAGTAAAAAAAAAACACCTTTAGCTTTTCCAGAATTCAAAGAATTGAGTAAAATCAAAGACTTTACTCAATTCTTTTGAATTCTGGAAAACCGCCTTTAGCTTTTCTTGAATTTTCTGTTTATTTGGAAAATCAATAGATTTTTGTTAGTTTTTTTTTTTGGTTATAGAAATAAACCTAAAATTTTAATAAATTTTCGGTTTATTTCTAAAGTAAAAAAAACCTAGAACACTTCACAAATAAAATAGTAAATCCCAAGAAAACCTAGAGTACTTCACAAACAAAACAGTAAATCCCAAGAAAACCACCATTATGATGTTTTTAATTTTAGAAATTAAAAAAACCCTAGAACACTTAACAGATAAAACAGAAAACCTCTAGAAAACTGCTGTTAGGTTTATTTCTTAAATTAAAAAAAAAACCATGCACTTGACGGCAGTTCATGAAATACTAAATTTATTTAGAATTTATTATCCTATCTATTATGTAGACAAGATTTTAACTCATATAGCTTTTCTTGAAAAATAAAAGAAAAAATCATTATGTCTGTTTCTCAAGATAATGAATTTTTTTTTCAGTGCTAAATGATTATTGTTTTGAAAAGTTAAATAATTTTTATCAACGTTTGAGATTTTTTTATTTGTGTATCTTTTAAGTACCATTGTAGTTATTTTTCATATTTACAAATGATATGCTAAATAACATATCATATATAAATTATCTAATGATAATTAAATCTTTAATTTGATATTTTTGTAATATTCTTTGTAGAAATGGATTCTATATTAATAATTAATAATTTTTATTTATTTTTTTTTTATTTTGAAGGGAGGAAACTAGTTTCCTCTTACAGCCGTTAGGTTTTCCAGAATTTAAAAGAATTGAGTAAAATCTTAGATTTTTCTCTATTCTTTTTAATTCCGAAAAAACTCCTTTATGTTTTCTGGAGTTTTCTGTTTATTTGGAAAATCAAGAATTTATACAAATAAAAAGAAAACCGAGGTACTTGTCGTTAGGTTTTTTTTAATTTAAGAAATAAACCGAAAATTTATTTAATTTTCAGTTTATTTCTTAAATTAAAAAAAACCGCCTTTAGCTTTTCCAGAATTCAAAAGAATTGAGTACAATCTATGATTTTACTCTATTCTTTTGAATTCTGGAAAAGCTAGGCACTTGACGGCACTTTTCCTAATTTCTAAATTTTTGTTTCGAAATTTTAATAAAGAGTCATAATTTTCTTTATCATTAACCAATGATAAAATAAATAATGAGTCTTTATTTCGAATAATATCAAGAATATTATTCTTTAATTGTTTATTATTTTTATTTATTTTAATTAATTCCTTAATCCAAGTTTTTCTATTTTTTCCATAGAATGGGCAGTTCCAAAGAAAATGATCGATATCTTCTATTATTTCCAAATTAATAATTTTTAAATGAGTAAATTTTTTTATATTTATTTTCTTTAAAGTGGAATCTAACCAATTAAAAGAGTGGGGTGTATGATAAAGATCTTTTAAGTGCTATCGGAATTTTATTTTCAGTCCAGATCACTTTTATGACTAACAACATATTTTTTGACTTAAAAGAATGTCAAGTCTAATAAATTTTGTTCAAATTGAAATTTGAGGTTTTTTTTATGAAAAATTTTCATTTGGTATTTATTTATTAAGAGAAAGGAGTAATAAAAGAAAATTTATCTAAAAAAAAATTTGTCATTCAGAAAAAATCTTTTTCGCAATCCTAATTCGAAATTTACCTTGAAAAGGTTTAAAAATCAAATCCCGATCCCGAAAAAAACTACAGTTTCTTTTTAAGTATTGTAAAGTTCCGTGTAAGGGTATAAATACACTTGGATATAAATTGGAAAGTAAGTGAAGTAAAATGTAAAAAAAAATAGATTTTAATATTTAGCTTGTTTTGTTGTTGAATTCCAAAAAGTTTTTGGATCAATAAATGTTTTTTTCTTTTGAATTAAATCTTCAAAAATCGAAAAATTTCAATATTTTGACTTGAGTCAAATTATGAACTTTTAAATCAATTTTTCTATATCCAACACTGGATTTCAGTTCTCACAGAACATAAAATTCTGATATTCCTTTAATTCACTGAACTTTTAAAATATTTTTATTTACTAGTGTATTGTATTTCAGCACTCGTAAAACATAAAGTTCTGATAGTCCTTTTAAAAATAAGAGTGGAATTTGTAAAAATTGTTCCTTAAGCAATTAAATACATTTTTTTTTAAATGATTTGAGTAACACTTTTTACAACTTCAGTTCCTCGCTTTTTAGAATGGCTGTAAATCCAATTAGATTTATTTCTCCTTTCCTAAAATTTGTAAATTATTTTTTTTTTTTTTGAATCTCTCAAAACAAATTCAAGTAAAAAAATTAAAACAAAAATAACCAAAGCAATAAACAAAAAAGATAGTGTCTCTATCATGTCTATTGTTAATAATGATGAATTTTATGAATCTTCAAGGGATTTTCATTAGATTTCTCCAATTAAGATCGATTTTAAAGTCATAAAACATCGCTATTACATCACTACTCCCTCTCATCCATCTTTTCCACCATTTTTCTCTTTCTCTTTCTCTTTCTCTTTTTCTTTTTCTTTTCTCTCCATCCTCTATGATATATATATATATATATATATCTTTGCCCGAAAGTAATTTGCAGAATCAAAGAGGCTAATTTTTCATTAAAAGTTATTGAATATTTTACTAAAACCTGTCATTATTTCCAAGTATTAATTAACTCGAAAACTTTGATTTTTAATCGAATAAAAAGTTTGTGACCACCTCTATTAAGTTTACAAATACTTTCTTCTTATTTTTTTCTTCTTGAAAAAATAGGGTGTTTCCTCTCTTAAATAAAATCAATCATTTTTATTTTTTGTTATTTCGTAAAAGCCCACTACCTAAAAGAGTTCTTATTAAGAGTGGTATTTATTTATGGTGAAATTATTCAATTGTATTGAGTAGTTTGTAAATATTTACTTATTACTCAGTGAAATGAAAAACTTAAACAAGAACTTTGCTCATAGGTGCATTTTTAAGGGCTTGGTAAGTGAGGTTTTTACAAGTAGAACAGAATATCAAAAAATCAAAACACACCTTTTTTTTCCAAAAATAATTTATTTTAATTTTTCAATATCAGATATTAATCACTTAAACTGACACAAATAATTGACATTTGTATTGTAAACTCCTTTTCACTCAGGGGATGCAGCCAAAAATGATAAATTCACATTATTTTTAAGAATCAACCAAACATACGATTGTTTATAAATAAGAGAAATAATAAACTCCGGATGAGAGTCGATAATGATAAAAGAGATACCTGAACAAACCATAAATTTCAAAAAAAAAGTATGTTAAAAAAAAGTTTGGGTGCCTATCAATGGAATGTCTCGTAAAAATTTTTCTCAATTTCTTTGGAAAATTCAAATTCTTGACAATAATATTTTTTAATTGTAAAGGTATTCATTTTAAAAGAAAATACAAATCCTCACTTTTCTTAATGTTAATTTGGAGTATCAAACATTTTTTTTTGAATTTTGTTTTAAAAAAAAAATAAAAAAGAAAAGAAGAAAAAAAAAAAAAAAAAAAAGAAAAAAAAAAAATAATAATTTTGATCTAAATGAGAAAAAATGATTTTAATCTAAAAATTGATAATATATTTTGAGAAGAATAATGAATTAAACTCATAGAATATGTTCTATTTCTTTGATAAAAATGTTCCTTTGACTGAAAAATAGTTTATATAACTAATTCATTTGGAATATCTATACTTAAATTGTATTACATTTGGAACAATCGCTCAATTTTTCTTCTATAAAATTGTTTTTAATATATTAACAAAAAAAAAATAAAATCTAATCAAAAAAAAAAAAAAAAACCCAAAAGATTATTTGATGTTGGGGGGCAAAGATCTGAACGAAAAAAATGGATTCATTGTTTTCAAAACGTTACTGCAATAATTTTTGTTGCTTCTATGAGTGAATATGATCAAATGCTATTTGAAGATCGTACTAAAAATAGAATGACAGAAGCTTTAATGTTATTTGGTGAGATATGTAATTCAAGGTGGTTTACAGATACTGCTATAATTTTGTTTTTGAATAAACGTGATCTTTTTGAAAAAAAAATTCAAAAAGTTGATTTAAATATTTGCTTTGAAGATTATGAAGGCGGGTGCAATTATGAAAATGGTTCAGAATTTATGAAAAATACATTCATTTCACTAAATAATGTTGAAAATCGCCAAATTTATACGCATTACACATGCGCAACCGATACAAATAATATCAAACATGTTTTTGAAGATGTTACAGATTTCATTTTATCAAATACTTTACGTGATGTTGGACAAAATTAAAAAAAAAAAAAAATACAATATTAAAAGTTATTTTAACAAAATGGATCTATTTTAAAATTAAAAAACAAACAAAAAAAAAACTTTATATTGTTATTAAATATATTTTTAACTTATCAAGTTTCCTCTTTATAATAATAAATTTGTAACTAATTTTATTTTTCTTTTTTTTATATTAATATTTTTTGATATTTTATTAAATTTTGTTTAAATTTTTTAAAATATTTATTTATTTTTTCGGTTGAACAAAACTATAAATTAAGTAAGCTCAGATTTTTCTGTTTTTTTTTTGGATTTTTTTGATTTAGGTATGTGATTAAACATATGCCAAAACCGATATCTTAATATTTTAAGTTTTTTTTCTTAAATATCTAATTTATCCAAAAAATATAAAAAAATCATCCTCATCCACAAGACAGATGCCTAATGTTAAAAATTTTGGGTTTGTAATAGCAAAAAATTCATTTAATGAAAGAATTATAATGTTTGAATAAGAAACAGAAATTTGAGAATCAAAAATAATTTTCCGAAATTATAAAAAAAACACCACCAAATATTTTTATTGGATTATTATATTGAATTTTAAGCTATTACAAACCCAAAATTTTTAACATTAGGCATCTGTCTTGTGGATGAGGATGAATTTTTTATATTTTTTGGATAAATTAGATATTTAAGAAAAAAAACTTAAAATATTAAGACGTCAGTTTTGAAAATCAGTAGTATTACTAGAGTTTTTTTTTTTTTTTTTCTATGTTTTATTTTTTTTTTTACTTCTAAACTTCTCTTACTATGTAATATAAAAATACATAAGAATATCTTTATCAAATTGGTTTTTGATTTCAGTCAGTTATTAGTACAAAATTATTAATAATACAGTAAAATAGAAATTTTTCTTATAAATCATGTACACTTCATTCTACCTGGCATTTATATTGCGTGTTAAATAGATATTTACCATAACCAATTCCCCAAGTAGGTGTCCAATTGTTAATTGATCATATTATCGCAAAAAAAAAACTTATATAACAACACTTAGGATAATCTAATAGCATTATATTTAATAAGTAAACAATTACTCTTTTTCAAAGTATTTTTTATAACTATATAATTTTTCTTAATCTAAACATGGTCAATTTGAAATTAAAAATTCAAGATCCAAATTTACATTGTTGTTATTGTAAATCTCAACAAAATATTTTAAGAAATCAAACTAAAACATCAAATTTCTATTTTAGAAAGACTTTTTCAATTCAAAAAAAAATTACAACAAATGCAATTTACTCAATTTACCAGATTTATATATATAAAATTATCTTTATTTTTTTGTTTAAATCTTAAATTGTTGTTTTACATATTTTAACTAACATTTTATGAAAATTACATGGTTGAATTAAATAAATTCTATTTTTTTCTTTTCTTTTATTTTTTTTTTTAGAAATCTGGCTTAAGATGTTCCAATAAAAACAGAGAAATTATAGTTTATAAAATAAAATTTCCCCTTTTTTATCTTGTAAAAATGACTACTTTATTTTCTAATTTCTTCTTGTCATTTGTCAAAAAAATTTTTTTTTATTTTTGTAAAGACATCAGTTCGTGTTAGAACTCACATTAAATTATTATTCTTACAAAAATATGACCTGTTCAAAATTTACATATTCTCACAAAAAAGGTTATTCTAACACATAAAAAAAATAAAAACCAAGAAAAAACTATTTTATAGAAAACTAATATTATAATCTTTGGATTAAGGGATAATAAGAACCTTGGCAAAATAAAAGGTTTGTATTAGTTATGCATCTGAAGAATTCTTGTCGGGATCTACAGTGTTGTAAATAACCAGTGTTTTTTCCTTTTAACCCATTACAAAAATGTAACTCAAACAAAAAACATTGGCTAACTGTAGAAATAAAAGAAATAAATCAATGTGATGATAAGAATACAAACTAAATTTCACAATAAATAACCCAATTTATATTATATTTTACTATTTTTTATTTGATTTTTAGATGAAAAACAAAATTTTGGTGAGTATAGAACTGAAAATTAGAATAATAATTTTTACAAATGTAATAGATAACTTTAATATATACAAATATTTTTTTTTAAAATTTGATTTTTCATGAGCCAATCATTTTGAAATTGAGTTTATAAACACGAAAAGGTGAGGATTCTTTAAATATATATTAAAAAAAAAAAATTAAGTAGATACTGAAAGATTCATAGTAATTTTTAACAAAACAATGAGATTAAGATTGGATTTTTTGAATTAACGAAAGAAAACTAGATTTATCTCTCATAAAATTTGGTTATATGAAGAAATTATTGAAATAAAAGCATTAGTGAATTTTTAAACCATTTCCATTTATCAAAGATCAAACAATGAATTTCAGTTGAAATCTGAACCGATTTATATATGTTTGTGAATTGTCTTCTCTTTGCCCAATACCCAAGTCTGGAATAAAAAAACAACAATTAAATTTTTGTAATGGGTTAAGGAAAAAACACTAGTTATTTAAACCATGGTAGACCTTAAGGGACTAGTCTCTATTATTTTTTTTTTAAGACCAATTTCTAAATAAGGATAACTTATCTAGAAATATGTTTACTATGAAAATAAATAGGTTACCAATCGAAGTAATTGACTAAAAATTTTCTTAATCTTTATTAAATTTAGGCAAAAAAATTTAATCGAGATTAGTCCCTTAAATTTCAAATCCGATAGAAAAAATCTCACTTTTAGATATCTTTTCGACTCTAATACAATCTTGAAATCTATTTGAAAATAGTCTTAAAGGTTTGTAGATGTGATATTTATAATAATTACGATCTTGTAAATTATTTTATTTTTTTTTAATTCAACTTTGAATAAATTTCTTACAGCTTTTCAAGTAAACTTTGTTTTTTTTGAATTAAAAACCTTTCTTTGTGAAACCATTTGAGATCACTTATTTTTAATCGTTCTAACTTTCTTCTTTTTTTTTTTTTTTTTTTTTATTGTTTCTTTCTGATTTACTTTTTTTATTAAATTATTCTTTTATTTTTGAACAGTGCAGATCTTTGTCAAAACCTTAACTGGAAAAACCATTACATTAGAAGTCGATCCAAGTGACACCATCGAAAATGTCAAAGCTAAAATCCAAGACAAAGAAGGGATCCCACCAGATCAACAAAGACTCATCTTTGCTGGAAAACAATTAGAAGACGGACGAACCCTTTCTGATTACAACATCCAAAAAGAGTCTACTCTTCATTTAGTCTTAAGATTAAGAGGAGGTGGAAAAAAACATAAAAAAAAAAGCTATGACAAGCCAAAAAAAGAAAAAAGAAAGCTTCGAAAAATTAAAATGTCCAAGCTCCGTTTCTATGAAGTTGTTGAAGGAAAAATCAAAAGAACAGGTGTAGAATGCCCAAACTGTGGTGCTGGTGTCTTTATGGCCAAACACGAAAATAGATACTACTGTGGAAAATGTCATATGGCTCTTGTAAAATCTCAACAAGAAGAACAAAAAAAGAAAAAAAAAAGAAGAAAGAAAAAGGTCTCAAAGAAAAACTAAAGAATAATTCTCGTAACTTTTTAGTCTTCTTTTCTTTTTTAATTACTCTTTTTTTTTGATTCTTTTTGATGAAAAAAAAACAAAAAAAAAAGAAAGAAAGCAAAGCGCAAAAAAAAATTAAACATCAATAAAGCAATATTTCCAAAAAAAAATACTCCCACTTAGTGGATCTCTTTTTAAAATCTTTTTTACTTTTGATTTTATATTTTTGAGAAGTGATATTTATTTCTCTTTTCAAATTTTTTTTTTTTGTTTCTTTTGTTCAAGAGACACAAAATGTTGAAAAGTGCATTTTTTGATTATTTGGTAACACATATTTTTCTGTTGTTTTTACACTTTACCAAATAAACTGTCTCGTTTGAACCTTCTATTATTTTCCACGAATATTTATACCAATACCCGGCTGTTCTTCTCTTAAATTTTGTCTTGAAAGGATTGTTTAGGTTCTAATACTAAACACTTTTGTTACTTTTAATAATTGTTTTTTATTTTTATGAATGTTCTGTTGTTTGTTCTTATTTTTCATACATTCTTAAAGGGTTGATCACAAAAAAAACCAATCCCTAACAAAATAAATTAATTGTTCTTCAGGGATTAGCGTCTATCAAGGAGAAGCCTAAGATTAAAGTATGTTGTTATTGGGTGTTAATCACATTCGTGCGACATGGTTCAAATAAAATGTCTCTAAAAATTCGATTAGTAAAGTAGTACTATTTGTTGATCCCATCAATTAAAAAGGATCCATTGTATTAGTAAAAAACCCAAGAATTTCCCAAAAAATCCTTTCAAATTTCCATGTTTTCTGTGATTTCTTTTTTTTGAGAAATTTAATTTTTGTCTTTGACTTTACATAAAAAAATAACTCTAATGAATATTGAGAAGTTGAAATTTTTATCTTATGATATAAATTGAATTTTATATTTCAAAAAACACATTTTTATTATAGACAATCAATTTCAATGTCTTTTTAATCTTCTCATTAGTGTTGGGACCGTTTAATTGGTTTGTGGAGACAATGTGACAATTCAATTTAACCCAACAGTCAAAAATCATTGAGAATCTGATATAATAATGGTAGTGCTCTTTATTCAGAAGTATTTTTTGAGGTTAGAAAATCGTGATTATTTTTTTTTTTCATTTTCACGTTCCTTAACAAGGTGTTCGATTTCAATGTTTCTCAAAATTTCTTGTGAATTTTTCCTTTAAAAAATGATATAATTTGATTTTTTTATACAAATTGACGAATATTTCCAAGATCATTACTTTGTGTTTGAAATGAGATTGGGACAAATTGGTTGAGGCAAACATAGTCCTTAAAAAATGACATTATTTGATTTTTTTATACAAATTGTAGAATATTTTAAAGATCATCCCTCTACAATGTTAATGAGATTGGAACAAGATATGTTGAGATAAAATTCTTGAATTGCAAATCTAGTCCTTAAATGTAAAAAATCTAAATAATTAATTATATAATAATATTTCGTATAGTTTTTTTAGAGTAATGAGAGTCATCTGAGTAAAACAGAATTAATGTCATGTGCACCCAATTGCAACGGGCTTTAATTATAGACCATTTTATTGTGACAATCATCACTTCTATAAAAAAATAAATTTATAAAAAAGATTTTGTGAATTTAGCTATCTTTTTTAACATTGGTAAAGTCTTGCAAAAAAGTAATTTAAAACAATTTCATAAAGTGTCACACAACCTTCAACAAAATTTGGTCCAACCTTTCAAGCAAGATCTTTGAAAACTTCTCTTGGTCACTTTTTTCAAAAATCTAAAACAATTCATTTTTTTTACTTCCGCCCAAATGAATAATCTTCTCAAACCATTAAAAGTGATCGCATTCAATGGATCACCTCACAAACAAGGAAACACTTTTCATTTAATCCAAAGAATGTTTGAAAAGTTTCAAAAACATAAAGTTGAAACTGAGTTAATTCAGATAGGATCTCAAAAAATCCAAGGATGCAATGGATGCAAAGGTAAATCAAAAAAAACATTTTTTTCCGACTTTTAATCAAATAAAGCTTATTTAAAACAACACAATGTTTTACAATTCTCTTTTCAAAATAAAATTAGTTTGTTCTGAAAAAAAAAATTATAAATGTATTATCGAGAAAGATTCTGTAAATGAGTACATTGACAAAATTCGAAAAGCAGATGGGGTTATTCTTGGTACTCCTGTCTATTTTTCAGGGCCAACTGGAATATTAAAGAATTTTATTGATCGTTTTGGCTATGTTTCGAGGAACAACAAAGAATCTCACGGTCATAGGCTTTTGTGGCATAAAGTATGTGCAGGTATCTCTGTACACGGAAGAGGCGGTGCAGCTAATACACTTAGTCAACTTAATTACCTCTTTACTATAAATAGCGCAATTATTCCGGGTAGCATTTATTGGAACGTAAGACTCTTTCAAATTTTCTTTTTATTCTTTTTACTTTTTTTTTTCTTTCTTTTTTTTTTTTTTTTTTTTTTTCACTTTTATTACTATTATGGAATCAGCTTTGACCTTAAAATGTCTAAAATCAAAGTGTGTTGATATTGAATGTAAAACACATTACCCTTCTATTGTTCAAATGTCTATCGAAATTCAATACAAGACAAATTATTACTGAAAGTTGATCTTCTCAATTAAAAATGATCCCTTGTATTAGTAAAAAATTCACCAACTTCAAAAAGGCACATAACGTGGTAACAAAATAAAAGAACTTGTGGAAATTGAAATAACACTTTTCCATTTGTTAATTGAAAAATGACAGTAGACCTAGGACTTATATATTAAATTTATCTTGAAAGGCAGAATTATTTTCTCAAATCATTTTTCCTCGCGATTAGGAGAAAAAATAATAAGATTTTCAGAAATCAATTTGAAACAAATATGTCCAGACTAATTTGGATTTTCATAACCTCTTTCTTATTCAAACTTTTGAGATAGTATTAAATTTTTTTAAATTGAATTGTAACAAATCTTCGTACACAAAAAAATCGTCAAATTGAAAAAAAATCTATCAAATCGATTTTAATTATAAAACATCCATACACTGATTATATTTTTAAATTTTTTCGCGTCTTTTTTTGTTCATTTTCAAACTAAAAGCAAATTCAAAAATTAGATTGGTTATTAGAAGTATCATAGAATTCAAAACATCAAATTAAACCAAAATTTAAAGTTAATCAATTTTCAAAATTTGAGATTTAGTTGTAAAAATTTGTAAAATTAACTTTTTTAGATTTTTTTTCGTTACTATGAATTCTGGAAAACCTAGGCACTTTCTGTTAGTTTTTCTTTTAATTTAATAAATAAAAAGAAAATTTCAATTTTTTTTATTTTTATTTCTGAAATTAAAGAAAACCACCGTTAGCTTTTCCGGAATTCAAAAGAATTGAGTAAAATCTTTAATTTTTCTCTATTCTTATGAATTTCTGAAAAGCTAGGCACTCCACGGCACTTCTCGAAGTCCTTAACTTAAATTTAGAATTTTTACTAAAAATTAAAACATAGTATTATTATCTACTCAAGTTAATAAAGATATTGAATCTTGTTTATTAGTAATATTAAAAATATTATTATTATTTACAATAAATTTGACCCACTTTTGTGGAAAAATTATTTTTTTTCAATTCAGAAATCCAGATTTTACGATTATTTTCATAGGCTGGACCGTCGTTAGGTTTTCCAGAATTCAAAAGAATTGCATAAAATCATAGATTTTACTCTATTCTTTTAAATTCTGGAAAATCGCCGTTAGGTTTTTTTTTACTTTTTGAAATGTAAAGAAAATTTATTTAATTTTCTTTACATTCCAAAAATTAAAAAAAACCTAGGCACTTGACGGCACTCTACGACACGATCACAGAGAAAATGATACAAATCTTCAATGATATCTAAATTATTTATTTTTTTTACATAATTGACAAAATTTTGATTTGATTTTATTCATAAAATAAGAATATCAGTTAAGATAATTTGTATAATTTCTTAACTTCAAAAAAAAAACATTGAACCTTTCCATTTTAAATTATTTTTTGTCGTCAGGTTTATTAATGTTTCAATGGATCACAATTATTTTTGAATAATTTTGTCAAGTGTAGTCAAGTGTCGTAGAGTACTGTAGAGTGTCACAGAGTGCCTATCTTTTCCAGAATTTATAAGAATAGAGAAAAATCAAAGATTTTACTCAATTCTTTTGAATTCTGGAAAAGCTAACGGTGATTTTAGTTTTAATTTAAGAAATAAAAAGAAAATTTCATAATTTTTATTTTTGTTTCTGAAATTGAAAAAAAACTAACGAAAAGTGTCTAGGTTTTTTTTTATTTTAAGAAATAAACTGAAAATTTCTAAAATTTTCTTTTTCTTAAAAAAAAAAAAAACTTATCGATATTTCCAACTTGGGATATTTTTTATTTTTATCAATGTGGTAATTTTCTAGTTCGAATTTTAATTCTTTCAAATTATTTGATTTCCAATTAATATTTTCTGATTCCTTTTCTCTAAAAGAAAAAAAAATTATTAATTTATCAAAACCTAGAATTTTTAATTTTTGGATTAAACAAAATTTTCTTTTGTATATTGTTATTCTGGCACGATCAAATTTTGCTTCAGTTTTATAAATAAGCCTGGGAGAGTGTGGGTTAATTATTAAGGATTCTGTGATTTTTTTATTAATTCATATATCAATGTTTTTGAAATTAGTTTCTGTGAAGTCAAATATTTCTAATCCGTATACATAGTTAACTATGAAAACTGCATTAAAGAATTGAATTTTTAATCCATTAGAAAAATTTCCTTTCTTTAAAAATATGAAGAATTTTTACAAAATTATTATCGACCTTTTTCAAAATTGAATTTTAAGTGAGGTTTTTTTTATTATTTCATTTTTGATAAAAAATAAAATATTATTTTTCATTCAAAAATTTTTAGTTTTTTTCAACAAATATTTTTTTTGAATTCAAATGATTTGGTCAACAGTTTAGTTAGATTACTATTTGATTTTTTTCGATTTTTAGTTTTTTAATTTTTGACTTTTTAAAATCTAGACATAAATTAAATAATATTATTGAATAAGAAACCATAAATCAAAAATCATTTTAAAAAATCTGGATTAATTTAGATTTACAAATTCTATTTTCACAAAGATTTTTTTCAAATTTTTACCCATAACAAAAAAATTCAAAAAAAAAAAATATCCTGATTTCGAAGATTATTTTATTATCTTTGAATAATATTTATAAGTTATTTTTTATTTTTTTTTCAAATTTTAGGTTTGATTACTTTATCTATTAAAAAAAATTTAATTGAAATAATTCTAATGTAATAAATGAAATTATTTTACATTTTTTTTTTTTGTTTTTTAATTATTGTCTATTGCTTAAATTGATGTTTTAGAAAACTATTCATATTAAACTTTTTAATTTTTACCTAAAGAAATGAATTTTCATTTTTATCTTGATTCAATATTTATTGAATTTTTTATCTGAAAAAAAAAATGAAAATTTCTCATTAATATATCATTTTTTTATTTGTCCTATTTTATCATAAAATTAACAACCTTGTTTGATGGTTATTATTAATAAATTAATTTATTGTATTTTGATTTACTATTATTATAATAAAATTTCTAATTTAAAAAATTAAAAAAAAAATAAAAATATTTTTAAAAAAAATTGCAAAAATGAAAAATTTTTAACTTTTTTTTTCTAATATCAAAAAAAAAAAAAAATTACTTTATCTTTGAACTATTTTGAGTTTTTATTATAATCCAAATCCAGATTAAAGATAAATAACAAAATAAATATATTAACACATCAATATAATTTTAAATCTTTTATTTTAAACTTGATGAAATTTAGTTCAATCTGGAATGTTAAGGGATATATATACAGTCTTTCCAATGATAACATGAATTTTTATAAGAATTAAATTTTGATGTTGATATAGATTTTTAAAAACTTGATTCATATAAAAATTCGTGGTATTCTTGGAAAAGCCATATATATATATATATATATTTCTATATTATTTTTAAAAAAAATTTTCTTTACTTACCCCCCTCTTTCAACATATAATTAAATATTTCTTTTTTTCATAAAAATAATAAACTTTATAGTTTGGTGTTGGTTCAGGCAATGGTGATGTAATGAAAGATGAAAGTGGATTAAAAAATATGGATGATCTTGCAAATGAAATGTTTTTGTTGATGAAAATGGTACGACAAGATCAAAAAATAAACCAAAAATAAACTATATTTCAAAAATTGTGACTTACCTGAAATAAAAAATTGAAAAAAAAATATATATTCTTTATTATTCAATACCAACTATTGATTTAATATTATTAATAATTTACTTTTTAATCATTCTAAACATATAAAACTCGGATAGATTAAGAATTATAAAAAAAATAAAAAACTGAAAAAAAGTGAATCAAAATTTTTGAAATGATTACTACAGATTTTTTATTACAAAACTCTTAAGGAAAAAAATATAATAATTAAAAATAAATTTTAGAAAATCCTTTGATTAATATTCCTTCCCATCCTATGTCTAATTCTATTCTTCTTTTTTTCATTGGTAGATATAATTTATGAAGACGCTTTTATTGTACGTTTTATAAATATTTGTAACAATATTAGTTGGAAAAGTCTTGATATGTTGGTTGTTATAATAAGAACTTTTTATCCATTATTGTCCATAAATCCTCAATTGTTTTTGGGGCCAGTTGATTTTGGTGGATAAGATTCTAATGCAATATATACAATTAGGATATTTCAATGTTTCTTTTCGGGGGTGAGGCTGTGTTATATCATGCTGAAATCTCCAATTTAAATCACAATATTCTTCATTTGTTAAGAATAATTACTCCTGGTTTTTTCAATGAAGAGTTCGTTATTGACACTCACTTTGATTATTCTTAAATAAGTATGCAATCATAACAAAAAACACTCCATATCAGTTATTTTTTTAAAATTTTTCTTTAAAACTCTAGTCGATAATTTTTTTTTTGTTTGTGTTGTGCTGGTTTTAACTTTGAAACTTGTATTTATTAATCCTATTTCTTTCTAACCGAATTTTTTTGAAAAAGTTAAGGTAAAATTGTATAATAACTTAACACCCTCCAGGTTATGAGTGTAGTCATAAAATCTCAGAGTATAAAAGATCAAGAGATTTTTTATTTTGCATCATTTTTTTTATTTAACCTTCTCTTCAAAATGAAAAAACTGTTTCTATTTTTTTGTAATAAATAATCTTCAGAATGTTAACTCCATGTTGAAGATCTGTTCAATTAAATCGATTCTAAATCTCTGAAATTATGAAAAGTATTCTTTTCATCATCACTTCTGAAAAAGAATTTCATTCAAATTTTTCTCGTCTCTTTTCTCAAAAATTATTGTTTAGCCGAACAAGAAAGAACCAAATTGAAAATCGGAGAAAAAAAATTTTCTCTTTTCAATACCACAAAGTTAATAATGAGAACTACTTACTCTTCCAAAAACTCAAAGAAATTAAAACAAAATAAAATATTCAAAAAGCAAAAACAAATAGTCTAATTTGGTAAACAACAAAAATCACAAAGAATATTTACGTTAAAATTAGTGGAATTTAAAAAATTCATTTTTTCAGAATGTCCAAATTATCAAACATTGATCTAAGCATACTTAAAAATAAACGGTGTATCGTTTTTGATCTTGAAACAACTGGTTTTAAAGATTCTTGCATTGTTGAAATTGGGGCTGTTGAAGTTATAAAAGGGAAAATCACATCAAAAACATACCATTGCTTAGTGAATTCAAGAAAAAGAAGTAACAGGAGTGCTTATAGTGTACACAAACTTGGATCAAGACTACTAAAGAATGCACCCAAGATCACCGAAATAATACCAGACTTTTTAGAATTTGTTAATGGCGATATCTTAATTGCCCATAATATTTTTTTTGACTATGGTGTTCTTGCGAGAGAAGTGGAGTTTGTTTGTGGTCAACAACCAACGTGTACAACAAAAACAACAACAAAAAAAAAAAACAACAATAATTTAAAAACAGATCAATCTTTATTAATAAATTCTCTTGAGTCTCTGAAAATTACAAACAAAAAAAAAGAAAATCAACAATTAAATGATCAATTTTTAAAGGTGAATTCGAAAAATGAGGAACTAAACGAAAATGAAAAAGAAAAAGAAAAACAATTGGAGCTTAATAGAGAATCTAAACAAGATCTAAAATCTAAGGATCCAAATTTTGAAAAACAAGAAAAAAATAATGTCAACAAAAAACAAAATCTCAAAATGAATAAACAAATACAAAAAGAAATTAATACCAAGCTCGAAAATCAGAAGAACACCAACAAAATAAATGAAAAGGGAAAAATTGAACAACAAAAGGATCAGAAAAATGGCTTTCTCAAAATACATCAAGAAAATAAGAAAGCGAAAGAAAATACAAAAGAAGAAAAAAAAGAAAAAGAAAACGAAAAAGTATTAGAAAATAAAAATGAAAAGGAAAAAGAAAAAGAAAAGGAAAATGAAAAGGAAAAGGAAAAGGAAAATGAAAATGAAAATGAAAATGAAAAAGAAAAAGAAAAAGAAAAAGAAAATGAAAAGGAAATAATAAATCACTCAACTTGCACTACCGGAAAACTTTATGATAATAAAATAAAAATCAATGAAATATTTAACAAAAGTAAGACTTTTTGTACAATGGCGCATAGTAAAAAATTATTTGCCAATTTTGGTTTCAGTGCAAGTTTAAATTTTTTATGTCAAATCTTTGAAATAGAGATCCCCAAAGAACGATTAAACGGTCTGCACAATGCTCTTGAAGACGCTCATATGACTGCTAAACTTTTATTAAAATTCTTAGAACTTGCAGACAACCCAGATTTAATGAAAAATACAAAAAAAAGAGGATTTCAGCTAATTGAAAGAACTTTGAAAGAAAATGAAAATGAATTAAAAAAAAGTTTCTACAATGGCCAACAAAATTTTCTGCCAAAACAACAAAATAAACAAAAGACAAGAAAAGTAACAACCAGAAAATTCAATTTAACATATACAAATGAAATGAAACAAAGGGCATTTCATTTTTTCAATACTTCAAAATTTGAAGTCTTAAGGAAAGCTAAATATGTCACAAAAAATAAAGCCGATACAATTATCAAATTAAGGCCATTTTCGACATTTCTTTCCATGATATATAAAATTGATTCTTCAAAAGGAATTACCTCAAGAGTGATCGAAGTCTGGATTGAAGATAGAATAAAAGAAGCAAATAAAAAGAATGAAAATATTAAGGAAAATGAAAATGAAAAAGAACAAGAAAAAGAAAAAGAAAAAGAACAAGAAATGGAAAAAGAAAAAGAAAAAGAAAAAGAAGAAAAATTCACAATTTTAGAAAAAATAAATGAGAATGAAAAGGAAAATGAAAAGGAAAAATCTAATGAAAAAGAAAAAGAAGAAAAATTAGAAATAGAAAAAGAAAAAGAAAAAGAAAATGAAAAAAAAAAAAAAGGAAATAAAAGAAAGAAAAAAATTGATGATGAAATCGAAATTCAAAATAAAAAAGAAGGAGGAGAAATAGAAAAAGTAAACAATAATCAAAATTAAAATAAAAAATCAAAAAATAAAACCAAAGAAGATAATTATAAATATTAGAAATAAATTGGGAAAAAGAACCCCTCGAAATAAAACAAAGAGCGGTAACAATAAAACCCAAATAAAATTACGATTGTAATGTAATAAAAAAATAAAAAATAAAAATAAAAAACTAGAAGAAAATAGTTAATTTTTTGTAATAAAAGAGTAAAATCGTTTTTATTACGAAAACAATGTTTTTTTTTTTTTTTCATAATTTTAAAACACAAATAAATACAATCTTTCTAAATAAATAAAAATCCCCAAAGAAGCTAAAACTTTTATAAATCTTCAATATATAGAAGCCAAATTTCAAAATTAGTGGTAAACTTTTTTATTATTATTTTTTTCTTTTTTCATTTGTATTTCAAAAAATAAAATGATTACACTATATTTTTATTTATTAATCTATATTTTTTATTTATTAAACTATATTTGTTATTATCTCTAAACACTTTGTTAAATTACATTATAATTCAAAAAAAAAACAATTAAACAATTTTTTTTCTGATGAAAAATCAGCCCCTATTTTTGAAATAAAACTTACTTTTGAACAAGAAGAGATACTATTTTTAAAATTGATTACAAAATAACTACAACACAAATATCAAAAATAAAAAAATTGAAAAACTTTTATATTAGATAAAATCAATACAATAATTTATAATCCAACAATTAATAATATTGTTTATTTCAAATATAATCAACAGACCAGGACTTGAAATTTTTGAGAATTTTATATTTTTAATCTTATTAGCAGTAGTACAATTGTTAAAAAGTCTCTATCCCGAGAAAAAAAGGTCTTTTCAAATCTTATAAAAATTTTCATAAAAATAAAAAAAAAATTAAATCTAGTTTATTTGAACTTTTTGATATTTAATTTAAAGGGTAATAAAGACTAAAATTTATTAACATTTCAAACTCTTCATTATTTTGTAAAAATGTAAATCAAGTCTCAGAAAATGAAAATCAATTATTGTAATATCATTATTAACATACTGGTTTTTTGAATTACAAAGGGGTAAAAATTTTCACTTCTTTTCCAATTTCCTTTTTTAAATAGTTGCGCAAACTACTTCTTTGAAAATACTATTGTCCTGTTCATTTTTCAAATAGAGTTTTGAAATTACAACCTACTTCTTTTGGGAACTCTATTGATGAATGTAAAAAAATCACGAAGAAGAAGCGACAATTTTATAACCATTCAGAATTGTAAGATTTTATTAAAACTAGATTTGATGTATCAAAATATTGTTACTGGTTTCAAGAAATTTGATCTGAATCAAATTTCTCAAACAAAATTACTAATTGATTTTGTAAAGAACTTTTGTGTTTTCTGTAAAAAATTAATTTATTATTGAGAAATACCAAAAAATCAAGAAAAAACTTTTGGTTCAATTTTCATTTTTGTTAATTTTATAACTTCACTTTTACAGTATCAGATTGAAAAAGAACAATTTGAAGATTAAATACTTTTGTAATGTTTCCGAAGAATTTAACACAAAAAAAATTCTGAATTCAAAAAGAGATACTGTTGTTAAAATAAAGCGTACCAAAACATTTAATTATTGTTTCAGAATAAAAAACGTGTTTTTTTTTTTGTTATAGAAGACCTATACATCAAACTATCAAAAAAACAAATAATAAACCCAAATTAAATATGGTATTGGTTACTTAAAGTACTATTAATTAAAAAAATAATCGAAAAAATAAAGGATCCAATTGGAAAATTTTTCTCAAAAAATAAAGTTATTTTTTATGATTCTTTAAACCAACCAAAAAAACAAAAAATTTCAAAAACAATAATGAAGAACATAACATAAAATTCTATTTATAAAGCCAGTTTTACTTTAAAGGTATAAAATTACAACTTTATTTAAGGCACAATAAAAATTCTAAATTAAGGTACAAAATTCAGATTCTAGTAAAAATAAATTGTAAAAAAAAAATTCCAAATTTTGTGCCTTAATTTGAGATTTCTTTGTTTCTTAAATTTCGTTGAAAGTTTGTACCTTAAAAGTTAAACTGGCTGTAATTAATAATTATCTCATTATATATGAAAAAAAATAAAGGAAAAAATTTCAAAAAAATTGTGAAAATAGAAAAAAATTGTCAAAAATTCCATTCCTTAATTAAATTTTACTTAAAATATTAAATTATTTACTTTCAAAATTGATTTAAAATTAGTATATTATTGGTTAGTCATTTAGATGTTGAATTGAAACAAGAAAAAAAAGCAAGGATTATATTTAAGAAACACGAATTATATTCATAGATACTAATTATTTTGATCCTGTAGAAAAAGCACCTTTTAATGAATAATTTTAAAAAAAAATTACTCAGTACAGTTTTCTTGACCCACGTCAAGCCATACTCTACCAACTGAGCTAAAGAAACTAAGTTATTTATTATAATAACCTATATGAAAAATTGTCAAGTTTGACTACATTTGTGTCATTGGATAAATCATTTCTAGCAAATATAATTTGAAATTTAAATCAATGTGGTTCTCAATTCAAAATTTATGATACCACTTATTTGAAAAAGTGTAAAATTTTGTTTAAATTTCTCCGGTTTTTTATTGGTAAAAAGTTAAAACTTTTAATTAAAGAGTTTCTAGCTTCATACTCCAGCCTCGGAACTATATTTTAAGTATGTTATTATTAACAATGATAAAACAGATAACTTGATAGAAGTATTAAAAATTGTGAAATAAAAATTGGTTCATTAAAAAAAACTTGGTATGTCTAAAAATTTATTTTTGATTTTTTAAGAAGTAAAAATTATCGTACATTTTTGATCAATGTAAAATTTAAAGAAAAAAATTTACATTTAAGAAAAACCAAAGGTACTAACAATTATAATTTTCAGAAAGAATATTATTTCCTTTCATTTTGGCCCTTTTGAATTGCTTCTGAAGGCAAAAAATCCACTAATTGAATTATTATTGTAAAGTTTACCAAAAATAAGAGAATTATTTATTGAGAAATATTAAAATATTTTAACTCAATAAGATATTTATCATTATTCGATACGTGAATTTATCAAGGATAATCTTAAATATACTTTTCTTCCAAATTGAATCAAATAATCCTCCAAAGAAAAAAGATATTTTATAAAAAGAGTTTGATTTTCACTAATTTTTGACAATCAAAACTTCTAAAAAAGTAAATATTCAGATTTTAGCAACTATTTAAATTCTTTAAATCCACATAGAAAATAACTTAATTTTAAACGATTATTCATTTTTTTTCTTCAAAAACTTTCACTGAGTTGATCTCAGAATGTAATCTAACAAAAAAACTATCAATATATTTAGTAAAATACATAATTAAAATCCAATTTGTGTATTTTTAGCCTACTAAAGTTATATAAAAGTCCAAAATGCAAGGAAATAATATTTTTTCTGAAAATTATAATTGTATGTGACTATTTTTTTTCTTAAATGTAAGATTTGTTCATAAAAATTTTACTTGATCAAAATTTTTGTGGCTAATATTTATAATTTAAAAAACGAAAACAACTTTTCACCAACCCAATTTTTTTTATTACCCAAATTTTTTTCACAATTTTTAATACTTTTATCAAGTTATATATTTTATCATTGTTAATAATAACCATTAAATATTGTTCCGAGACTGGAGTATGAAGTTAGGCACTATTTTAATTAAAATTTTTAACTTTATTAAAAAGAACAAACTTTTGAAAAAGTTTTTAATTCTGACAAATACATAAACTAAAATTCAAAATTTTCCACACAGCTAAAACGTTACAAACAATCACAATAATACAATTTCATTGAAATTGGAGATAATTTTGATTTTTGTAAAATATGATAATCATTTTTTCATCTTTTTGTTTTTGTTTTCATTTCATTGTCTGAATTACGTAATTTGCTTCGTTCGATCAAAAATTTTTTTCAACCATTGATATTAGGTTAAAGTCAAGTTGTTCCAAATAGAAGAACTCAAATAAAATTAGTTGGTAGTATCTAACCATTTGATCGATCAATATTCCTAATAGAATTTAAACAAATTTACTAATGTATTTTTTTGTTTTGCTCTCTCCAAAAATTTTTAACACAACCATGATTTATTTGTATTGATAATTATTTATTTATTGTTTCATGAGTATTGTAATTTATAAATAAGTGTTAACATTTCAATTAGTGAATGGTTCTAATTTGGTAAATCTTCTTTAATTGATTAAATAAGTTTTTTTTTCACAAATCGAATTTTGGTGTGTTAAAAATTTTGAATTGGGGTTTATATAAAAAACTTTTCACTTTTTTAATAGGATTTTAAGAATTTTTTTTATTTATAAGTTCATATGTGAGGATCGATTTCTGAATTATTCATGTTTTTTTGTTTGAAATACCTAAATTTCATCATTTTAAGTTTCTTAATTTGAAATTTAATGTTGGTACATAACAAATTTCTCTCGTTTCTCTTTTGTAAAATTTTTTATTTTTTTTTTAAATGACAAATTACTTTAGATTCAAAAATAATAAAAGTGATCAAAATAATGCTTGCCCAAAGACTATAATCTGTATTTCAAAATAACATCCATGATTTTTTTTTTATCTTGTTTCAATTCAACTTCCAATTTACGACTCCATAGTATACAAAAGATCAAATCAATTTTGAAGGTAAACTCCCTTATGATTTTATGTAAAATTTTAAATTAGGAATACCATTTTTTACAATTTTTTTCTATTTTCACAATTTTTTTGAAATTTTTTCCTTTTTTTTTTTCTTATATAATGAGATAATTATTAATTACAGCCAGTTTAACTTTTAAGGTACAAACTTTTAACGAAATTTAAGAAACAAAGAAATCTCAAATTAAGGCACAAAATTTGGATTTTTTTTTTTACAATTTATTTTTACTAGAATCTGAATTTTGTGCCTTAATTTAGAATTTTTATTGTGCCTTAAATAAAGTTGTAAGTTTATGCTTTAAAGGTGAAACTGGCTTTATAAATAGAATTTTATGTTATGTTCTTCATTATTGTTTTTGAAATTTTTTGTTTTTTTGGTAAAAAGAATCATAAAAACTAACTTTATTTTTTGAGATATATTTTCCAATTTGATCCTTTATTTTTTTAATTTCTATTTAAATAATAGTACCTTATGTAACGAATACCATATTTAATTAGGGTTCAAAGTTGATTTCTTTGATCAATTGGTTGGTCAAAAGGTCTTTTATAAAAATAAATAAGCTTTTTATTTTGAAACACAAATTAAACTTTTTGGCACAACATTATTTTTACAACACTAATCAAAAAATATTTAATTTTTAATTTTTCAATTAATTCTGAAATCTGAGTTTTATTTAGGGTTCAGAGTCCACTCAAAATATATCAAGTATTTAGTCGAAAAAAAGAACCTAATAAATAGATAGAGATCACCAATTGCCTTCTCGCTCTTTGGAAACTCTTTCGATTTAAAAAAAAAAAGAGGAAAAGAATGTTATAATTTTGTCCATTTATATTAAAAATGCTGGTATCAAACAAATTTTCCAGAACTTCAGCTAATTTTAAAAGAAAAAACGAACCAAATGTTAACGACAAAGATATTATTCAAATTACACTTTTTGAACTTTTTTCATTTAATGAATATTTTTTAATAATCCTCATAACCATATAAGAAAGAGAATATTCAAAAACAAACAGAATCATGTAAACAATCAAATAATTCTTTAACGAAAGACAAATAATTTCAGGAACAAATATCTGTTTTGGCTCATTTTATTTTTGTGAATTTTTTTTTCAATTTATTACAAGTTTTTTCACAATGAATTGGCTACTTCTTATTGTTTCAATTGTCTTTGGGTTTGCAATACTAGTTGCAGCATTTTACTTTGTTGTGTATTTCCAAAGTGAAGAGGGTATTTCCAAACAGCTTTCTCTTTATTCTTTTTCTTTTTCTTTTTTTATTTTTTTTTTTCAGGGATCTCAAAATCGTTTTTTTTCAATCTTTCTTTCTTCTTGGTCTTTTTTTTTTTGCAATTCTATTTGTTCCAAACAATTAAAACAAGACAAAAATGTTGCATACTTACCCAAAATTGTTGTTGTAATTGGTATAACGCTTGCTTGTATAAATGTCATGACACTTACAAGTGATGTAATGAATCGTGACACTGGGGGTGGGATAGATTTTTCAATAATTTTACAGATCTTTCTCTTAGCAACAGCAGTTTTTGTGATTGCAATTGTTCCATTTACAATTTTCTATTATGAAAATGTAGAAGATGAAGACGTGTAAACTTTTTTTTTTTTGTTTTGTTTTTTTTTATCCTAATTCTTGATTCCTTTTGGTTGATTTTTTTCCTTTCAACAACAAACATAAAAATTTCTTATCTTTGAAAAATGTGATCTTCCAAGTTTCGATCATTTGTCCTTTTTTGAGTCTTACAAAAACAATTCACAGGACAAAACACCAATTTTTGTGAATACAATTTTCTGAACATTTTACGACCAAAGATTAATAGATTTAAGGGAGTTGCCACCATAAAGCGAAAAAATTCACTTATTTAATATTTTGAAAGAAGATTAGAAAACAACATTTTAAACTTTGTTTGTATGTCTAGTTGCTTTTTAGTACTGATAAATTGCGATTTATGCTTGGAAATTTTAACTTGGTTTTCCTTTTTGAATTTTTTATACTCAACTTTGAATAAAGCATTTTATGAAGTCAGGTGTTAAGAAACTCTGTAAAATTAGTTGTTCTTCAAAATATTCTTTGTACTGGACTGATTGATAAGAAACAGTTCGAAGATTTATAAAAATGGAAATTGAACTAAAAATTTTTTGAAATTTATTAGAATTTATCAGTATTTAAAGCACTTGTTGAAAAAACATTTTATTAATTTTAATTTCACAAGTAAAATTAAATGCCATAATAGAATTTTAATTTAATTTCTTTAATCTAATCTGGGGAATGTTAAATGGTTTAACTTTTGATCTTATCTCAACATTTTATTGTGGCATTTTATTTTATGTTGGAAAAAAATCTAATAAATTGTTTTTAAACCTAGCACTTTAAAGAATCAAAATCAAACAAAACCACAACTAAATAAACAAGGCAGTTTTCAGATCCAATTGAAAATTAAAAAAAAAAGTGAAAGTGTATGACTCTTATTTTAATTGAACTTACTCTAAAATTTAAAAGGGGCAATATGTGCTTTATCAATAAAAAAAAAAGAAAGGGTAAACAATCTTAAAGTGGTTGTTTAGGTATAAAAAGTCCCAAAGTCCCCTTCTAGTGAAAAACATTTTTTTTTACAAATGAAAATTATTCGTTAATCCAAATCAATTTTCATTCATAAAAAAAATGCCCAATTGATTGAAACAATAAAAGAAAATTAAAATAGCTTTAAAATGAAATGATTTTTGTTTTATTTGGATTTCTTTTTTTACAAAAAAAATAGATAAAATTTGAAAAGGAAAAAGAAAAAGAAAACGAAAACGAAAAAGAAAAAAAAAGAAAAGAAAAAGAAAACGAAAAAGAAAAAAATAAAAAAGAATTAGAAAAAAAGGAATATTTTGAAAGGGCAACTAAATTAATTCTTCTTGTGGGAATATTCCAGCCAGTATTGATGCTTCTTGGAAATTTTCATCAATCTGGAGTGGTTTTTTTTTTTATTTTTATTTATAATCGACAAGCGTTTCTTGAGTGTTTAATAGTTTCTTCGAAAGTGAAGATTTTTTTTCTTTTTTTCTTTTTTTCAATCTTTTTCAATTTTTCAAAATTTTCAAGAAAAAATTCTAAAGATTTGGTATTCTTTAAAAAAATTTAAATATTTTTTTAAAGAATCTTTATGCAATTTCACTTTATACAGAATTCTTTTTTTTTTTTGTTTTTTATTTTTTTTTCATTATTAAAAAAATGAAAAAATAGAAAATCCAATTTCTCAAAAAACAACTTTTCAAAAAGTTAATTGAAAATAAATGATTTTTTTAAAACATTTTCAATTTTTAAACACTAAGAACGGCTTTAAGATCGTTCATTTTATATTAAACCCTTTTCTGAAATATTTTGAATTTAAACTGCCATTTTTATCCAAATAAAATAAAAAAAAATTAAAAACAAAAAATAAAAATTGGTATGCATAAAATTATGAAACCAGTGAGAAAAAAAATTGTATTGGTAAATTTATTGAAATTTCACCAAAATTTTTTGATCGATCAAATGATTAGATACCATCAGCTAATTATATGTGATTTTTCTATTTAACAAACTCAACTGCAACCTTCATTTAATGATTGGATAAAAAATTTCCTGATCAAATAAAAAACAGAATAAATTGAAAATAAAAATAAAAACTTCAAAAAAAAAAACATAAAAAATAACAAAATAAAAAAAAAAATAAAATATCTTCAAATCATCGTTTATGCTAATAGCAAAACATTATTTTTTTTCGAAAAACAAACCTACTTTAAATTCCAGTTTAATAAATTAATTTATTCAATTAAATAAAAATTCAATATTTTATTTCTCATCTCTTATTTTAGCCATACAATTCGTTCTGCATTAATGTGGACAGGAGCAACCGTTTTCATTTCGGGTTTATTTATTGGGTTAATGTATGCATTTCTTGGTTATGCTGTTCTCCCTGTCACACAATTAAGTTGTGAACTCCAGGATGATACAAATGAAGCAACTACTGTGGCATTAGACGGCGCAACAAAAAATATTTCATGGACTGTTCGTATAAGCCCCTCTATTTATATTATTGCATTTATCTCTTTCCTTGGATATATTGCATTTTCTATATTTGGGGGGATTGGCTTAATTGCTTTACCATTTGATTTAATTCGGGCATTCCGCTCACGACCAAAGCCATTAAAACTAGATGAATATGCCTTTTATAAAAGAAAATTAAATGCAAGGGCAAATGAACTTATTGAAACTGGAAGAGAAATTGAAAAAAACGGAAGAGATGGCAGGAAAAACCGTAAAAAATATAATAAATTCAGAACAGAGGTTTATCTTCTTGAAGGGGATTATGAAAAATTGGTAGTAGCATATAAGGAACGTGGGGGGAATCCTTTTAAATATTGGGGGAAATTAATTGGCGGAATTGTTGGTTCAATTATTTCATTATTTTGGATATTACATATAATCCTGTACATGTTTATTGATCCATCTGCTTCGTTATTCTTGAACAAATATTTAATTCTTCTTGACAATGCATTTTCTTTGTTTGGTACAATTACATATGCCTTATTTTCATTTTATTTACTTATCTGTACAGTAAAGGGTTGTATAAAATTTGGTTTGAGGGTTCTTTGGATTCCAATACACCCAATCAAGTAATGTTTTCCTCCTATTTACTTTCTTATTTTAATCTTTTCTTCTTTGGCTTTTCTTTTTTTTTTTTCCAAATATTCCATTAAATGGTTTAATAACTCTTTTTCGATTTTAAAAATGGTATAAAGAAAATATGTAATAAAAAGAATACAAATTGTAAAAAAAATTAATGGAATAAGCAAAATTTTTAAAACGTTAATTTTTACCAATTAAAATGAAAAATCACTATTGTAACTATAATTTAAATTACAAATCATAATTTCTTTTCTATATTCAGGTGTTAATGTTTTATTTTCAAATGTTAGTGAAAGTAAAAATAAAAAGAAAAAGAAAACTTTTTTTTGATGATTGAAAAAATCTATTAAATTATATAATTCAGAAAAAGTTATATTCTCAATAAAAATGGAAAATATGGTGAAATTAAATATCATTTCTAATATTCTAAAATTAAATTTTCATTTTTTTTATATTAAAATTTATTATTCAATAAAATACTAAAATAGGTATCAAGATACAATGATGAGTTCATTATTATTTAATACTGGCTTAATTTTAGTATGTTCAGTCGCTGTAACACAATTTTGTTCATCGGCTTTTAAAGATTATATTAGATTAACTGCAATTGAAAGTAAATACCTTGAACAATTATTTTTTCTCTTTTCTTTTCTTTTTTTTTTTTTTTTTTTGAATTATTCTTGACATAAAAACATTTATATATGTTTTTTAATATGAAATATTACAATTAATCACATCTAAATTTATCTTATTCTTATTTTTTTTTCTTTTTATAAATATTATTTTATTTTATATCCTAAATTATTTTTTTTTTTTTTATAATTCATAATTATTATTTAATTTTTTTTTTTTAATAAATTAATAATCAGTGCTATATGGAACACAAATTTCAAATCTCAAATTTTTTAGTTATGTATATGATATCCTTCTTTATGTATTTTTCGTTTTTGCTGGGTTGGCATTTATATACTTATTAATTAAACCAAAGGATCGTAAAAAAGAATGGGATATCGACTTTTAATCACAAAGAATAGAATATTGATTTCTAAAACAAAAATATTTAATTATATTGTTGATTAAAAACAAAAATATTTAAATATATTGTTGATTAAAAACAAAAAATAAAATAAAATAAAATAAAATATCAACATTATTTAGCACAAAATATTCCTATTTATTCATTTTTTATTTTTATTCTTGATTTTATTTCATTTTATTTCAATTAAATATAAAATTAATAAAACCACTTATTGTTAATTTTTTTTTTTTTATCATTCTTTTAAAGCCCTATCCCCAATATAAAAGCAAAAAATGGTCATTTTTTTGTCATTTTTTTTAAATTAACTTTTTTGAAATATCTTAAAGTTATAGTTTTTAATCAGGTATTTGGCTAGATTTGAATGGTAATCATTTTTACATTTCAGACAACCTTTTGTTCATGGTGTTTTTGAAAAGGGGGATTGAAAAAAAAATAATAATAAATGTGATATTTTTTACTTTTATACTGGAGCTAGGGCTTTAAATATTATTCCTAGAATAATTTTTAAAATTAGAATAATACAAACTTTATTTCATAAATAATTTCAGACAATATTGAAACACAATAATGATAATAAAGTCTTCAATACTCTAATAACTTATACTGAATTTCCTTCGTACTTGAGGAGTGAAACACCAATTCAAATAAGAATATTAAAATAGACTTCATTTGGTTGAAAAACTAAAAAAGAAATAATCGTAAATATTTTAAGGATATCAATAAATAAAAATTCAAATTTTGAAATAAAAATCAAAATTCATGATCTCAAATACTCTTAATGCTCATATATTCAAAAAAAACAAAAAAATGTTCTCAATTCCAATACGAAAATATCAAAAAAAAAAATTCAAAAAAAAGGATAGTCAATAATAATAATTCAAATTAACAAAAAAAAACAATTCCATAGTATCTCAATTTCAAAAAAAATCAAATAAAAAAAAAAAGATTGAAAAGAATTTAACAATTAAAAAAAAAAGATTCCTAAGATCTTAATGACAAAAAATTCAATCAAAAAAAAAAAATAAAAATAAAGGCATTCTTGATATCAAATATATATATATATATATATAAGCTAAATTTCAAAAATAGGTGCATATTTTTCATCAGAAAAAAAATTCTTTTAATTTTTTTTTTTTTTTTTTGGTAATAATGTATTTTACTAAAGTGTTTAGAGATAATAACCAATCTAGGTTAATAAATAAAAATATAGTATTATCATTTTATTTTTTGAAAGACAAATAAAAAAAGTTAAAAATACTAATAAAAAATTTGCACCTAATTTTGAAATTTGGCTTATATAAAAAAAACAATCTTTTCTTGTTTAATAATTCTCAAGGCTTAAATTTCTTCAATTTGAAACAAATTGATATCTTTGACTAGAAAATCCATTTAATTTAATTTAATCCTATTTGTGCTTGTTTTAGAACAATATATATTCAAGAGGCTAAGGATTTAGTAACATTGTTTTGATCAAAATAACTTACTGGTTTTTGGGTACTAAATAGGAAAAATTTTCACTTCATTTCCAATTTATCTTTTCAAATATACCACAAATTTAAGCATTCTTCTTGGAGAGCTCTATTTGTAAAGAAAAATATCAAAAAAGAAGTGAAAATTTTGTCTCATTTTAGAATTCAAATACAAGTTTTTAAAAAAAGGAGAAAAAATGAAAAAAAAAATCTTGTTGATCTCAAAAAGTACAAAAGAGTAAACTTCACAACCCAATACAATTGTTTTCAAAATTATAATTTATAAACATTCTAATTGAAAATTGAGGTCTTTCTTTCAGCTTTTTCTCTCAGAATTGTATTTGTTTTTCATCGTTGAATTTTTGAGATTTTAATTGTAAAAATTGGTAAAATTGATTTTTTTGGATTTTATGAGTTATGATAATTTCTATTCATGTGATTTTGGCTTTATTAGTTTAACAATAGTTATTGCCCCAGTTGAGGAATATCTTTTCTGAAATATCTTTATTGAACAGTATAAAATAAGGAGAATAATAGTTGAAAAAATTTTCAAATTAGTATCATTTTTTACTTAAAACCTTTTTGACAATTTATTTTCAGTAAAAGGTAAAAACAAAAACATAAGAATATCAAAATGGACCGAAAACAGATATTTATTTTGACAACAAAATAAATTTCTCAATTCAAGGTAAATCAAGAAAAATAAGGCAAGAAAACAACAATTGAAATTACAGTGAGCACAATAACCTCAAAAAACGCTGACAAATAAAAAATTAGGAATAGTGTTCTCTTTGCTTTCTCAAAAATAGAATAATTTTCATTTTTTTCAAAATTGTTCTTCTCGAGAAACAGTTACGATTATTTTTCCAAACCGTCTCTAAATGTTAAGTAATTTTATCCAAACTTTTTCAGGCTCATTATTCGACTATGTGCGCCCAACTGCTGTAACAAATATTCTCAGTCATCCACTTTTCAGGATCAAACCAAAACTGATTTCTTATAACAGATGCCCAACGTTTTCAAAATATATCTCAGGTTACCAACCACCAAAAAGATTTTTCAGTTCAACAAATGGCGGCTATTCAGAAGCAACTAATGGAGGAGCGGAGGACTATTATAAAATCTTAGGTGTGAATCCAAAAGCAACGCAAGAGGAAATCAAAAGTGCCTATTATAAATTAGCCAAAAAATATCACCCCGATGTAAACCAATCTGATTCCGAAGCAGGTAAGAAATTTTCAGGAATAAGCTCTGCGTACGAGGTCTTGGGCTCACCTGAAAAGAGGTCAAATTACGATCTAGTGAGAGAAGGCAAAGCGGGCATGAATGGGTTTAACCTGGGCGACATCTTTGGTGATTTCTTTTTTGGAGGAAGGAATATGAGGGGAAGGCAGCGACAGCAACAGCCACCACAAAAGGTTCCACAAAACGGCGCTGACCTGAGGGTGTCATTAAACATGCAATTTGAGGATGCCTTCATGCCCACAGAACGCGAGATCAAATTCTCCAGGCTGATTGCCTGCGATCATTGTGAGCAAGAAGGCATTGAGCCCGGTAGCAAAATGATTAAATGCAAAAACTGTGATGGAAGCGGCATGGTCATCAAACGTTACAATCATATGCACGTCCAAACTGTTTGTGGGAGTTGCGGGGGCATGGGTCAAAGGCCTGAAAAGGTCTGTAAAAAGTGCAAGGGGCAAAGGTTTGTCAGGAAAAGTGAAAAGCAAACAATTACCGTGCCAGAAGGCGCCGATCAAAAGGATTTGCTTTATATCCCCGGCATGGGCAACCATGGGGTCTTTGGTGGTATGCCCGGAGACCTTTACGTGGAATTAAATGTCGAGCAGGAAAATAAAACCCTTGTTCGCGAAGGTGTTGATTTACATATCGAAATCCCAATAACGATCAAAGAGGCAATCCTTGGCGGGAAAACGAAGGTCCAAATAATTGATAAGGAAATTGAAATTGACATCCCTCAGGGAACGCAGCCTTATCAAATCTCAACGAAAAAGGGATGTGGGATCAAAAGAAAACAGCAAATTGGCGATTTAGTCGTACATTGGAAAATAAACATCCCCAAGAAAATTGATAAGAAACAAGAAAAGTTATTAAATCAATTTTCTGAAAAAATGGAAAAAGAAGAGCCCAAGGTAACAGATCAATTTAAATTTAGGGTTTTTACAAGAAAGGCTTCAAATGGTAGATTTTAATTTTTAATTGTTATTTTCATTTTGATTAATAGAGATTAAAAAATAATCAATAATCAATAATCAATAATTAATAATCAATAATCAATATTCAATAATGATATTATAATTATAGAAATTTGAATAGTTGAATAAAAAATATAAAAGAAATATTTTTAATAACATAAATCTGTTTGAATTATATTTCCTTGACATTTGGTTATAAATGACTTTTAATTTTTTTTTTTTTTTATTTTTTTTTTTAAAAATTTGAAAAAAATCATTTTTTCTTTAATCTCATCTATAAAAATGAAAACTGTGAGAAGAAAGTGATCAATTGCCAAGAATCACAGCATCTTTTGTGTTGACTAATTATATATATATATATAGATAATACTATATAAACTTTGTTTCTTTCAAAGGATACTCAAAAAATTTCCAAATATCAATTATTTTTTAGAATTGACATTTGAAGAACAAATAAGAAATAATACACATCCAAAGAATAGTTGATATCAATATGAAATAAATTTAATCAATCTAAACGAAAATTAAAAATTTTTAATACAGCTAAAACAGTTCAAAGAATTACAACAATAAATTTCATTCAAATTGGAAATAATTTTGATTTTTGTAAAATATGAAAATCATTTTTTCATCTAATTAGTTTTTTTGTTTTTCATTTTTATTTTTTGAATTACCTAACCGATTTCATTCTATCAATAAAAATTTCGAATGATTGTTATTCGGTTAAAGTTGAGCAGCTCAAGACAGAAGAACTCAAATAAAATTAGTTGATAATATCGAACAATTTGAAAGATTTATAATACGAATATAATTTAAACAAATTTACCAATGTATTTTTTTGTTTTACTCTCTCCAAAATTTTTAACACACCCTTGATTTACTTGTATTGATAATTATTTATTTATTGTTTTGTGAGTATTGTAATTTATAAACAAGTGTTAACATTTCAATTAGTGAATGGTTCTAATTTGGTAAATCTTCTTGAATTGATTAAATAAGTTTTTTTTTTCACAAATCAAATTTTGGTGTGTTAAAAATTTTGAATTGGAGTTTATATCTTTCCTATCTTTGAAAAATCAAAAATGAAAATTCTTAAATGGTTATTGAAAAAAAACAACACGTTTCATTTTGTTCTTCAAACGAAGACCAAAAAAAATCATCATGATCATTTTCACCAGAAGATGCCGGTTTTGAGTCATATATATTCTATTAAAAATAATCATTTAATTGACGGACTAACTCAAATTATGGTATTTATTATAAAAAATGGCCTCAAATCAGTCAAAATTTAAACATTAAGTACAATTTTAGAATTTTTCAAACGAAATTTTCATTTTTTTATTTGAACAGCTAAAGGAATATTTTAGAAAAAAATTATAAAAAAAAGAAAAAAAAAAAAGAAAATTAATTGTTTTTATTGACCATAAGAATTTTACAAAAAGATGGTTTAAATATGATAAATAATAATTTAACATTGAAACACAAAAAAATATTATTATAATAAAATATCCCTTTGGTGATTTAATAAAGTGAATTTGTTTTTATTATTTTTTTAAAATAATAAGTCTTCATAAAGTTAAACATGAAAGTTTTTTACTTGGTTTCTTAAACTAACTTTGCTTGAAATTACCAACAGAAACAATAATACAATTAAGTTCTTAATTTTTTTTTTTCAAATTGCTTATTTTTTATAATTAAAAAAATCGACAGTTAAATAAAAATTCTCTCAAAAAGAGATAGTTTTATCCTTATAAGATATAACGTGATTAGATTATCGGATGTTTTGGTATTGGACATTTTTTGGATAATATTACCAATTTACGTTTGGTCACTTTTTTGTGAAAATGGCGAATAGAAATCAATATACTTGAACTACAATCATTTACATGTTTTTAATAATAATAGATATCTATATATATATATATATATATTGACTTTAAATCTTACAAAAATAAAAAAAATTAAAAAAAAAATTACTATTTTAAAAAATATAAATAGAAAAGAAAAAGTGTAAATGTTTAAAAACACTTCAATTTTAAATTCTCAAAATATGTTTATTTTATTCCAAAATCAATACAAACACTTTAAGTCGATGTAATATTAGGTTATAAATGAAATCATTTGACTGCAAAAAAATTTTTAGATTGTATATTATTAGACTAATTCATGAATGAATTCTAGAAAAAAAATATCAATATGAAAATCTAATTATTCAAAATTATAATTATTTAAATGTCTATTAACTGATTAGATTATTGTTTATGGAAACGGCATCTTAAAGTTTTCTATATATATATATATTTATATATATATATATATATATATATATATATATATATATATTAATAGTTCAAAGAATCTAAATATAACAATTTCATTCAAATTATTTATTTAATTTGTTGTTAAATATAATATCATTTTTTATGTTTACGTTTTTTGTTTTCATTTTTATTTATTTGAAACAATTAACCTTGTTTTGTTTATCATTTTTTTAAAGAATGATATTCAGTTAAAGTTGAGGTTTTTCCAAATAGAAGAACTTAAATAACATCAATTGGTGGTATCTAAACTTTTATCGATGAATAATTTTAAATATAATTTCAACAAATTTTCCAAAACTTTTTTCTTGTTATCCTGCTTGAATTTTGAACGAAATAATTATTTTATTTTGATTTTTGTATTTTATGTGTATATAATAAGTAAAAAGTGAAATAAATATTCCATGTAATAATTGTTTAATATTTAATACTAAAGAAAATAAATTTTTTATTTATTTTTTATTTTTTTAAGGAAGAAGTGTAATTTACACCCTAGTTTTTTTAAACTTAATTTTATGAAAGGAATTTTAATCTTAAAAAAATAGATTTAGCAAGTATTAGTTGATGAAAATAGTCTTGAACTATTACAATTTTAAATTATTTCCAAAAAGTCAATTTCTTTGAAATTTTTGATGAAACATAAATCTATCAGTTTCACCTAGGAATGATAGACAATAAAAATCATCAATTTTTTCGATTATTTCACTTTTCTTATATTTTAAACATAAAGGGGAAATTTATTTGATTTTTTTTTTATTGATTGCCTAGTAACATATTACTAATTAGTTAGTAAACGCCCTAATTTTAAAATTATTGAACTTAAGGATAACTTAAATAATTTTGGGTTGTAAAAATTTTCTTCTAATTTCTAAAATTAAAACAAAAACCTAGCCACACTTCCAATCAGTAAATTTCAACAACTAATTATATGTATTTATGAATTTCTTTTTTTAAGAATCTTTTATTTTTTTTGAATTCTAATTAATTTTATTGTTGATTCTTGGATTGAATTTTGTTAATTTTTCTCACTTAAGGAAGAGATAAATTTTTTAATATATTTTTGAATTAAAGTTCTATTTATTTAATGAAATTGCCAAATTTTCAAATTTAAATTCTTTATATATGTATATATATATATATATATATAAGAATTGGTGTGTTCTGTTGCTTTTACATATTTCAGTATGGTATGAATGTACACAAGAATCAAATACAGTCAGTTTCACTTTAAAGACACAAACTTTGAACCAAATTTAAGACACAAAAAAAATCTCAAATTAAAGCACAAAATTCAAATACTTGTAAAATAATTTATGAAAATTAAAATTCCAAAAAATGTGCTTTAATTTGAGATCTTTTTTGTGTGTCAAATTTTGTTCAAAATTTGTGTCTTAAAATTGGAACTAGTTGTATTATAGGACTGTTATTTGATAATTATATATTTCCAATCCATATGTTAATTGGATAAATATAAAAGATTTTAATAGTATAATTTTCAAATTATTTGTTAATAAGTTCTTATTAAATAATTTTTTGAAATTAGAATAAGTTTCTTTGTACCTTTTCAGATTATATACTAAATGTAAATTTTTATTCAAGTAAATACCTAATCATTTAATCTTGATAAATTGTATGAAATTTCTGTTTTTTCTTTATTGTTTTTAATTCAAATTGAGTTATTATTTCCTATATTAAAATTCATTTTCCATTTATTTGATTTTCATTCCATTTGAAAAATAAAATTAAATCAGCAGCAAACATTTGACAATGAACTGGTTATTGGTATTATTTTTCATAAAAGAAAATCTGAAATAAGGGCCAATATTGGAAATGATAATCGATCCAATAATTTTTTATTTCTCTTCAATTCCATTGACGTTTGGTAATTTAGTACAAAAGGATATTAAATTATTAACCAATGAAAAGTTCAAAAAAGTACCATACAGCAAATAAGTGAAACAGTTCAATCAATTTACTCGTTTCCTCACTAAATTTTTCTCTTTTAAATTTTCGTGCAATAAATTTTTTCTGAAAATATCTTTTTAAAAACCACAAAGATTTCCAATTACAATTCTCTTTTAGTTTGTAAACTGCTACTTTGATTGTTTCATCCTCATAATTAACCGAACAATTAATAATCTCAAGATTTCATCAAAAATAAATCCATTTTTTCTTATTTTTTTCTTTTCATAAAGAATAATAAATCAATGAGCATGATCTCTCAAGGCTCTGAACCAATTCTGATTATCAATTCCAGCCAATCACAGTACACGATCGGAAGTATAAGTTCATGTACATTAAATTCTATTGAGTCGTGTATACAGGTCCTCAAAATAGACTCTGCATTTAATTTGAACAAAGAGATAATTGATCAAATTCTCTCCGTGGGGAAATACTATCAATCTGTGAAACACAGTTCGTTTGAATTAATTTACAAAACGTTTACACATTATAAAAAGCATTTAAAGCTTAATTCCACAATGGTTTTTACACCCAAAAAGTTAAAAACGAGACTTCAAGAGGTAAGGAACGAAATGAAAAAAAACGACTTGGAGCGGATGGCAATTGTGATTACAAGGCCACCAGAAACAGTTTCTATCATTTTTTTGAATTCTGTTGTTGAGCAAGAATACGACACAAACACCGTCAGGGCTGTAATTTTTGATTCGCATCCTCGAAAGAATCACCGAGGAGCAGCGTTTCTATTATTTGAGACTGACAAATCTGCTATCCGGTATTTAAACAAGCTCTTCCCACCTGTGAATCTACCCGACATAGGGTTAATGCAAACGGAAATGTTAAATTCAATCGAAGCCAATTGTTTAAGCCTCAACAAGAAATCGCAGGGTTTGGAATCGATCAAACTCGATTTGCAATTGTTCAAATCGGAAATTCGAAACGCTGGATTTTCTCTTACAATTGAAGACTTGAATCAACAAGCTAAAAGCAAATTACCCCCAATTGCGCTCGAGTGGGTTATAGGTCTCGAAAAAGAAAACCAATTCTTGATAAAACAATTTGTGGAAATAAAAAAAAAATTGAAACAAAAAGATCAAGATTATCGAAAATTAAAGGACGAATTAGGCTTGTACCATCAACTAAACAAAGAAAAGGATTCGGTAATTGAACAATTGTGTAAACAGAATCTGTCTTTAATGAAACAGAAAAAAAAAATGAAAGGAAACAGAATAGAAATAGAAAACGAAAATGAGAGTTCATTCACAAGCAGTGGAAGTGGAAGTGAAATTGAGAGTGAAAGCGGAAGCAGAGGTGGGAGCGAGAGCCAGAGTGGGAGTGAAAGCCAGAGTGAAAGCGAGAGTGGGAGTGGGAGTGGGAGCCGGAGTGAAAGTGAAAGTGAAAGTGAAAGCGGAAGCGGAAGTAGTAATGGTTTAGATAAGAGTATTAAAAAAAAATCTAAAAATGGAAAAAATTCAAAAAAAATTAAATCTACCAAGCAGAAAAAGAAAAGGAGAAAGAAAAATAAACACAAAAAAATTGATACAGCCATTTCAAAAAAGTGAGGAATAAAATTTTTCAAAGGCATTGCTCAAACTGTTTGATTCACTCTTTTTTAAACAATCTGAGAAACACTTTTAAAAACTTTTTTTACTCATTTTTTTCAAATTGTTGTAAATAAAGAATTTTGGATTTTCAATTTTAAAATGTTCTTGAATGATTGTTTTTTATTTTTTTTTAAAAAGTTCGTTGTTTTAAGAATTATCAGTATTTTATGTTCTCTGGGCGTTAAAAGACAAAATATTAGTCAAGAGAATTCATATAAAAACCTATTGATTTTATTATTATTGAGAAGAGATTATTCAACAAAATTATCCCCTTATTTGCCGTTAGATTTTGTTTAAGTTTTCCAGAAATTAAAAGTATTGAGTTAAATCAAAGATTTTACGTAATTCTTTCAAATTCTGGAAAACCTGGCACTATAGTACTCTACGGCACTTGGCGGTACTTCCGTTAGGATTTTTTTTTAATTTGAGGAATAAAATGAAAATTTATTAAATTTTCATTCTATTTCTCAAATTTATAAAAAAAAATGCACATAGATTTTCAGGAATTTAAAAAAATTGAGTAAAATACAAGATTTTTCTATATTCTTTTGAATTCTGGAAAAGAGTTGTTAATTTTTCTTGAATTTTCTGTTAATTTTGAAAATCAATAGATTTTCGTTAGGTTTATTTCTAAAGTAAAAAAAAACCTAGAACACTTTGGTAATAAAGCAAAAACGTAACGAAAATCAATTTATTTTCCAAATAAAATAGAAAACCTCAAAAAAACCTAGAACACTTAACAAATAAAATAAAAAACCTCAAGAAAACCACAGTTAGGTTTATTTCTTAAATTAAAAAAACCTGGCAACTATTGTACACTACGGCACTTCCCAAAACCCTCTATATTTATTTAGGGTTTTTTATCATAGTTCTAATGAAGACAAGATCATCACTCATAGAAATTTAGAAAAGAAAATTAAATTCTTAAATTTTAATCAACATTGTACTAAAATTGACAATAAGGAATTTTTATCTGGCCCTTCTCTACCCCCCCCCCCAAATTAACACTAAAAAAATATTTTTTTTTTTCAAAACTAATCTTTTTTTGGTGAATTCCGCCTTGCTAAAACAAATTCTTCAACGATCGATTAAAAGAATTTTTTCAAAAATTGTGTTTTTTTAATATAACTATTTGAAATTTAATTAAAAGTGGACTTTTGATCACAAAATTGATTGGCTTAATAAAATGAAACCAATATTTTAAATTTCGATCAAGTATAAATAAAACACTTTTTTCTCAAAATCACGTTTTGGTGTTTCAATGATTATTTGACCATGATAAGTGCCATCTAGATCATTTAAAGAAAAAATACTTTCAAAAAGAGAACCAAATAATTTATGATTGGATTTCTGAACTTCTTAGGTGTTTAAATCTAATAATGGAAATCATTTCAAAAAATCACCGTCAATAAACTAAAATAATAAAGTTTTGTCTCCATACTACGTCTTTTTCAAAAGAAAAGGTCAAAATCCCAAAAGTTTTGATATTTTGTATCTATTCACAATCTGAAATTGGGGAATTATTTTATTACCCCTCGCTGTTTAAATTTCAATAATTTTCATTTTTTATTTTAATTTTAACAATTGAGTAGATTACTTAAAATAATAACTTCAATGGCAACACACTTTTTTATTACTTTTTTTACATCTTTTTGAGTATTTTTTTTTACTTTTTGTTATATTTTTCACACCTTTTGACTGACTCTGTTTATTAGAATTTCTGATCCAATTGTCAAAAAAATTCGAAATAAAAACTCTTAGAAAAAATGTTTATTTGTGTCTAAAAAACTTTTTTTTAAAGATAAACTAGCTTTTTTAATTTTTTTATATTCCATAAGTAAAAGAGAAGACTTAATAAAAAGGTTGAATTAAAAATCGATATATAATCATGTACCAAATAAGTTGAATATTTAGATCCAAAACTAATATTTTTTTCTTTGTTTCAAAATGAAATCACAGAAATTTTCAAATAACAATTTAATTTATTCAATAGTCAGGCTCAAAGTAGTGAAATCAAAACACCTAGGTAAGGTAACTTTCTACAATTAAAAAGAAAGTCTTAAGGACTACTTTCCCACCCTTGAGGGGGTTGACTAATTGTGTTATTTCACTTTTGCTTCTCACAAAAAATTTTCATTCGGAAGAAATTGGACATAAAAAAAATAAAACCTTTTTTGCCATCTTTACCTTTTCACTGCAAACTTTTTTTCTTTCTTTTTCAAATGAAAAGGAAAATTGAAAATAACAAAAAAAATAATTGATAAAAAATGGCTTTTTGGGATTTTCAATTACAAATTCAAATTTGAGAACATTTCAAACTTGTCAAAGTAAATGTAAAAAATATGGAGAACAGCCCGAGGAATTGCTGTGGGTTCAGAAAGTTGAAATGGATATTCTAAAATATTACAATCAAATTTTGGCATGATCTAACAAGGTAAAAATTGTGAAAATTGTGAAAATTTCACATTTTTTCTAAAAGAAATTCTCCTTGGACAAATATTACTTGGATTACAAAACTCTTTTAAGGGTGTTTTTATCCATTACTTCACCGTTTTCGCCTCAAAACTTCGTCATTAAAGTTGAAACAAACACTTTTTAAAATTTCTTCGAATGAAAAAAAAAATTTTTTATTATTTTTGTTAAAGTTCTTAAGAATGGGTGTATTAAGAAAGAAATAGCACTTGATCAATTTACTTTTTTTCCTTCATTAATCTTTTAATTTCTGCTCCAAGAATTGCTTTTCTCTATAGGATTTGTAATTAAGTTGTAGTTATAAAGGCATAAAAAAAACAAAAAAAAAATTAAAGCAAACAAAAAATTAATAAAAACAAAAAATTAAAAAAAAAAAGTAAAAAAAAAAAAAAAAAGTAAAAAAGAACAAACCTTAGATTTAGCAAAGCCAAGTTTGAAACGATCAAAGTCTGTCATTTTAGATCTCATGTCTTTTAATTTTAATTTTTTAGCAAGTGAGGTTTTACTCCATTGTTCTTCAATCTTTTCTTCTTTGAATTTCTTTTCAACAGCATCAAGTTTAGCACCTCTTTTGATATCGATTTTGAAATTGGTTAAAGAGACCCATTTTAAAGAAATGACATGTCTTGGGATTCCATTTACAGTTGAAGGGCCATCAATTAAAACCTTTTTTTTTTTTTTTCGAATGGAAATAAAACATACAAGCACAAAAAGATTTAATTAATTCCAAAATAAGATTGAGGAATACAAAAAGAAAAAAAGATTAATTACTCTGTTTTGATCTAAAATATCGACAATAACTGCAATTTTGTCAGCATATTTTCCAAATGTAATGAGAACAATTCTTCCAGCTTCTACAAATCTTCCAAAAAAAGACATTTTATGTAAATTATTAATCAAATAAAAGTAATAAAAAAAATGATTTCTGAAGAATTCAATTTTTGGTTGATTTTCTGTGAAATATTCACCAATTATGCAATTAGGTTTTCGTTTTTTCCTGAAAATTGTCTCTGGCTGCTAATATGTTTCAACAATACTAAGACAAAAAAAAAATAACAATTAATAAGAAACAAGTTGGTTGTGAGCTATTTCTGAAATTCAAGGATAAAAATAACATACCAATAAATCTTTTTCTTTGAACAAACTTTGAGTCTTTTCAACCTTTCAAACCAATTACAAACATTTCCCAACAATTTTATTGGGAAAAGGGTAGTGAAAATTCGGAAAAGATTCATTTGTGGCCTTATGGATTGTTGTTTTACTAAACAATACAATTAATTATTTTTTTGTATTTACTTCTTCAATATAGGTAATAATTGTTTTTTCTTTTTTTTTCTTTCTTTTTTTTTTTTTTTTTTGGTTTGTTAATAAAAAATTTGCTTTTTTTAAAAACAAAAGATTTTTTTTTTCATGAGCAACAAAGCAAAACAAAACAAAAGCCAAGTCAAAAAAGGAGGAAACCAAAAGGCTCAAAAAACCTCACGTGTTGTCAAGAGAGGAAAATATAAACACGTTCGAAAAATCAAAACAGGAATTAGATTCCGAAGACCAAACACAATGAAACTTGCCAAAAACCCAGAATACCCAAGAAAGGCACAATCCCGTTTACCAAGATTGGATCACTATTCCATTTTAAAATTCCCTCATAACACCGAATCTACAATGAAACAAATCGAAGATCACAATACCTTAGTTTTTATTGTTGACATTAGAGCTAACAAATATCAAATCTCAGACGCAGTCAAAAAAATGTACAACGTTACACCAATCAAAGTTAACACGCTCATTAGGTAATTTATTTTTTCTTCTTGTTTTTTTTTTTTTTTTTTTTTTTAATTCAAGATGCAAAGTGGGTTCAAATTTTATGATTGAAATTACTTTTTTTTTTTTTTTTTTTTTCTTATCTTTTACGATCTTTATCTTTTTTACAACCTAATTTATATTATATTTTGATCCTTTATAGACCTGATGGAAACAAAAAAGCTTTTGTTAGATTATCTAAGAATGATGATGCAATGGAAATTGCAGATAAGATTGGTTTCTAAGAACTTTATTATTTTATTACAATCACCTTCGATTTTTGTTCGAATTAACCGAGACCTTTCAAGAAGAATTACAACAACCATATTATATAAAAAACAATATAAACCAAAACAAAGAACAATTAATAAAGACAGAATCTTATCAAATTTTATTTTATGTTGTTTGGTTAATCCTTATTTCATTCTTTTTTTTTTTTTTTAAAAAGAAAATTAAACATTTAATTAATTTTTTGGTCCATTAAAAACAGAAATAACTTAAAAAAAGATCAATTCGAAGAAACAATATTGAAATAGAATTTAAAACAGTTCTAAGAATAAAAATTAATGTCAAATACATTTGCTTTTCGGATTAGAAAACGAAAATTAATGGCACAAAATTTAAGAATCAATTGAGTTTTTTTAATTTTATAGTGATAAAAAATTTTTTTCTGGCTTTGTAATATCTTTTCAAATTCTAATTATAATCCCTGAAAAAAATTTATAATTTTTGAGTTAGACAACATTTTTTGGGTGTTTTATAAATTTAATTTGATGAGTAAATTTGAAATAATATTCATTTTAAAGCCCTAGTCCCAGTATAAAAGCAAAAAATTTTCTTTTTTTTTAGGTTATTTTTTTTCAATCTCCTTTTTCAAAAACCCCATGAACAAAAGGATGTCTGAAATTTCAAAATGATTACTATTCAAACCTAGTCAAATACTTGGTTCAAAACTAGAACTTCAATTTATTCCAAAAATGTTAATTAAAAAAAAATGACAAAAAAAATGGCCATTTTTTTGCTTTTAAACTAGTACTAAGGCTTTAAAGACTTTTTTGGATATATACCAAGAATATTCCAAGATGTTTGAATATTTTAATGCACTTTCATTTTTTTAAATTTTGCTATAACCTAGATAATCTCACTTTTAAAATATCAACAATTAGAGAAATTTAAAATAAAATTTATTATAAACAGATAATTTTTTTTTTTTTCAATAAACCAAATGTATTAATTTTTTTTAAAAAAAGTCTAAATAAAGAAAAAGGTATATTATTTAGGGGAATATTTAATTGTTTAAACCCTTCAATAGATTGTTTAAAAAATATAGCTTTAAAAACGTGTATAATGATATCAGAACGTTGGTTTTTTTTTTTTTTTTCTTGATTGTCTATTTTAATCCTTTCCTCAATATATTTAAACTACATTACCATAATTTGGATCTACTCAAAATCAAAAATACCAAAAAACCCTCAACTTTATTAATATTATTTTTATTACTATTATTATAATTATGGTTATTATAGGGCGGGAGTTAAACTCTATTTTTATTCTTATTAATGAAGTATTTTAAAAATTGGATATTCTATTAAAGACTTTGAAATATATTTATTATTAATAAGTTACAATAAACAGAATAAATTCCCTTTTTAATAATATTTAGAATTGTAGTATTTTATTTTTTATTCAATCTTTCACAAATCGGATTTCCTAATATTGAGAAGAAGAATCCATAAAGGTAAAATGTCAAGTGATTAATTTTTTATACTATATAATTGTACACAGGAATATGAGAAGCTTGAAAAAAAAAAAAAAAATCAAAGGCAATAAAATATCAAAGGGCATATGCAAAAGAAAACAAAAAAAAAAAAAAAGTAAATACAACAATTAAACAACTGCATCCCAAATCAACCCCCATGACCAATTATTAAATTAACCACAAGAACCTTGACTGTGATTTTCAGTTTTCTTAATAAATAATAACATTGTTTTTTTTTTTTTTTTGCTTTTTAACAATTACTTCTTATAAACCCCTTATGATTTCTTTTTTTTTTTCATTTTTGCTTTTTCCTTTTTAAACAGAAAAATAATTTTGGTTTTCCCTTCCTCATAAATAAAAGTTAAATCCATGTTTTTAAAGACCAAGAAATTGATTAATCAAAATAGAAGATACATTTGAAAGAGATTACGATACCACAATGTAAATTTTTATACCCTAGTATTTTAATCCAATCTTAAACCCATAGATCCATGCATTTTGATGTTATATATCTAGAATTAATGTATTTTTTGAGAAAGAAAAAGAAAATAAAATTCATATTTGTTATTTTTGATTTATTTTTAAGAAGTAATTTTAATTTTTTTCTCAGATATCTAAATTTTTTATTTTAAAATATTAAAAAACAAAAAATATATAAATTCCAATTCCAATAAATAAGTATATTGGTATATTTTTATATTAGTAATTATGTATGTATATAGGGAGTATAGGTGTTTAAATATCTACGGCAATATATATATATATATATAAATATTTAAAGATAAAATCCTAATGAATTTAATTTTTTCAAAATATGCTTTCCATAAGATAGATTTTTCCATTCTTCAAAGCGATTTAATAAATAATTTAAAACGGGGTTTGTTTGGTAATTATTATGTAATTCTATTAATCTTTGTATTACATAATTGCCAAAACGATCATTGATTAAGATTTTTAAGATTTTAAAATTATTTGCAATTAATAAATTGGTGACAATATTATGTTCTTCTGATGTTCCAAAGAGTATACATTTTTCAACAACATTTGAAGCAAATTTATGAGTTGAAAATTCAAGAAATCTAAAATTGACTAAATTAAAAATAGGGATTTTTTTTTCGTCACCACAAAATTCCAATAAATTTTGCACAATATAATTTCCATATTGATTCATAATTAAATTAGGAAAACTTCCAAGTAATTTATCAACAATGGCTCCAAAATATTCTCCCCGATAATGCTTTAGCAATTGTTGAATGGCTCGGCATCCAAATCCATGAACAGATAACTGAACAATATGATCAACTAAATTTAAAACAATTTTTGAACGGAGTTCGTCAGTTAAGCATTCTAAGCATTTTTGAATAACATGATTTCCATTTTGATCCTTAACCAATGACAAACTTTTTTCATAAATTTCATTCACCATACTCACTTTGTCTTCATATTTTGCCACTTCAAATGCCTTTTGAACAACTCTGCATGCGTAAATATCAATTGAGAGTTGATAAACATTGCCTTTGATTATATTTATAATTTCTTCAATATGTTCAGGTAATCCTATTGTTTTGGATTTTTTGTTATTATAAAAGTATATTTGAAGATTGTGGTTATTATAATTATTTTATATTAATAAGAAATCATTAAATTATTGGCGATGAAAAAGAAAAATAGAAAATAAAAGAAAAAGAAAAACAGAATTCTCTGTTCTGGTTCTTTTTCGGATAATTTCATATTTTAACTTTAGGTTTATTATATATTATTTTTTTTTTTGTAACAATTAAAAAATTGCTACATTAGAATTTATGAGAATTTTTAATTTAGAGAAGATATTTTTTGAAAATTAACATATCCATTTAGTAATGTCATTCTTTACAGGATTGACGCATTTTGGAAAAAATTATTTTTCTCACTATTTTTAAAAATATCACCACATATCAACTGACATAACGACAGTTAATCAAGTTGATGAATCAGGACAATGATAAATAGTAGAAATAAAAAATGAAAAAAATTAATGTTTTTTTTCCAAGTTTCTTTTCGATAAATTGATTCGGGTTTTTTCAGAAAAATTAACATATTCAAAGCAGCCTTTGTGAAAACACGGATCATATTTGTCACACAATTATTGTAAACTTCCAATTCAAAATATGAAGATTTAAAAATGGATGAAATAGAAAAAATAGACTGAGAAAATATGGGAAAAGACGAGATCAAGAAAAAACTTCATGAGAGTCATATTAAGTCAATACAAGACAAGGTAGAATCTTCATAGGAGAAGAAAACTGGAAATTAAAAAGATATCTTAAAATTAATCAATTTAAAGTCAACTTTAGGGGGAACATAAGAAAAGAAGAAATCGAAAAAAAAAAAAAAAAATTCATGAAATCATAGCAAATCTATTAATATTAAATACATACCAAAAAAAAGAAAAAGAAAAACTGAAAAATAAAAAGATAGCTTAAAATTCACCAATTTAGAGACAAATTTAGAGAAAAACAAAACCATACTTAAACTTGGAACCCAACAGCAACTATATTAAAACAAAAATATTTTACAAATGATTTTAAATAGACACACATACAAATGGGTAAAATTGAGTAGATTCCGAAATATGCCCATGTCAGTGAAAAAAAAAATGATGATGTCAATTGCCTTAGATTGGAATGTAAAAGATCTGAAAAAACCAGAAAACAATGTGAAAAAAGAACCTCAAGAAAATCAAAGATTTTAAGATTATGAATAATGAAGATATAGATGAATTGCTGAGAAAAATGAACATAAAAGAAATTTTTGACATTAACTGTTAGAATATTTCCTAAACAATGTGACCCAACATACTTAAAGGAAAAAATATCTCTAAATCCAAATGATTTTGGATCATATAGTCAACACAAATACATCTCAATTCCAATAAATCTAAACATTTTTCTGATCTATTTTATAAATTCTTTATTTTTTTTCTTATTCTTCTCCTTTTTTCATACTCTCCATTTTTTAGCATCTTTGATTTTTTTATACATACACTCTTTATTTTATTTTTATTTTAGAAAACTAAATTAAGTTTAAAATGCTCCCAAATGACTTTTGACTGATATTTATCCACCCATTGGATTATAAGTTAGGGATTTAGTTACTTCAAAATTCACTCTTTGGCAAATTAACAATGTTTTAACACTTAATCCTTAACAATAAATCAAATTCAAAATTTTTAGCAGATAAATAATTCAATTTTTGAAAAAAAAAATCTTTGTTAATAACTTCTCGGAGAAATACCAAATTAGAACGAATCACTAATTGAAATGTTAAAAATTATTTATAAATTACAATATCAGAATGTAATAAAAAAAATAGAACGAAAAAAGCTAATAGTGTATCAAAAATAAAGGAAAGAGCATACAAAAAAAAATGTATTGGTGAATTTGTTAAAATTCCTATCAAGGATTATTGATTGAGCAAATGTTTAAATACTATCAAAAACTAATTTTATTTGAGTTCTTCAGTTTTGAACAAACTCAACTTTAACATAATATCAATTGTTGAAAAAAAAATTGATCGAACAAAACAAGACTACATAATTAGTAAAAATGAATCAAATATTTTTCAAAAAACCAAAAAGATGAAATAATGATTTTCAAATATTTTAAAAATCAAAATTATTTCCAATTTGAATGAAATTGTATTATTAAGATTCTTTGAACTATTTTTAACTGTTTCAAAAATTTTGAATTGTAGTTTATAATAAAATAAAATATACAAAAGCAGAATTATTCGTTAGATTAAATTAAAAAGAATCACTTACCAACATCGCATATTTTTTGAATAATATAATTCCCAAAAACATTTTTTAATAAATATTCTGCCTTTGGTGAAACAATTGACCAAAATGAGCGTTTTTCGTTTGTTGAGGAATTTTCAAGTTTCAGCTGAATAAATCTTGATCCTAATTGGTCTGTGCAAAAAGTAATAAGTTCGTTGGATAATTCTGAAAGAGAAATTGAATTAAAATCTTCTGGGTTTTGTCTAAATTGCTCAAGTAACGTTGGGAATTGTTCATATTTATTAAATTGTTGGTTATCAATTTGATTAGAATATTGAAATTGGTTTTGATTTTGACTTTGGCTTTGATTTAAATTTTGGTTTTGCATTTGGTTTAGATTTTGGTTTTGGTTTACATTTTGGTTTTGGTTTTGGTTTTGGTTTTGGTTTTGGTTCTGACGTAAATTTTGGTTCTGATTTTGGTTTTGATTTTGGTTAATTTCATAACTAAATAAATTTGGTTGGGATTTGTTTATTAAAAAATTGGTATTTTGATTTTGATTTTGGTTTTGATTTTGGTTTTGGTTAATTTCATATCCAAACAAATTTGGTTGTGATTTGTTTATTAAATATTTCATGTTTTGTTGTTGGTTTTGATTATTATACCCATATTGTTGATTATTTTGAGTTGAATTATTGAAATAGTTTCCTGTTTCTCCATAATTTAAATTTAAATGAGTATAGCTTTGGGTTGTTCTTTGATTTCTTTTTCCTTTTATTCTTCCTATTTTTGGGCTTTGATTGTTATAATTTTCAAAATTTTGAAAGCTTCCAAAGGTTCTCATTTCTCCACCACCACCACCACCACCACCTATTCCATTTTTATTTTTGATTATATTCTTGGATTGGTAATTTTGTCGTGTTTGTGAAATTTTAGGATTTTGTTGGTTGTTATTAAAATTTTGTGAATAGTTTACTTGATATGGTTGCCTATAATAATAATTTTGATATGATTCATTTAAATCAAATTGATTATTTTGTTGATTTGTTTCATTTTTATATGGACTTTTTTTAAATAAAAATTCATTTGGATTTTGGTAATATTGTTTTCCATTCATAAACGTATTATAATTATTGGGAAAATTATTTTTAATTTGTTTTTGATTTTGAAAATTTTGTTGTTTTGGATTGTTGAATGACGTATTTTTGTTTATTTTTTCATTGGTAGAGGTTGATTCTGTATTATTGGGAGTTGTTGATTCTATATTATTGTTTGTTTGTAATTAAATGATGAAATAAAAATTGTAAAGTTTAAAATCAATAAGGATATAATTTGCTTTTGTACATTGAATAATAAAGTGAAAAACTGTAAATAAAACTAAATATCCCCCCCCCAAAAAAAAAAAAAAAAAAAAAAAGAGTTTAATAGTATAAACCTAAATATTTGAATTGTTTTGTTCAGATTACACAAAAGTTGCTTTTATATCTTTTAGAAGAAAGGTAAAATAATTAGAATTCTATTGATTCTGACATTTTATTTGAGAACGTAGGTATGACGATTTTTTTGATTTCATTAAACGAGTTTTACACGTGTGAGTGACATGGTAAAATTCGTTTGTCTGATATATATATATATGTAATCAAAACAAAAAAAAATTAATTGAGCTGATCAAATATGGAATTGGTAAAAAAGTTAAATTTTGACTACTTTTCTTCCCCAACTAGTATATTTAAAAAAAAAAAATTCTTTTTCTCAGTGTCTAAAGAGTTTACAATTTTCAAGAGTTTTAAACAGAAATCCTACTTTGTATTGTTTTGGTGTTTTTAAAATAGAAAATCAAGTAATTTTCATAGTTTTAAATGAAAAACCTCCCACTTAAATGGGAAATCGCGAATTTCCTTTATTTTCCAAGGCTTTTAAGGCAATTACACCCTGCCTGTATATAATTGGTTTTTTTCGTTGTTTTGAAGTTTTTTCGTTTGCATTTTCTCACATACCAGAAACGAAAAGCATGATTTTAAAAGAATTCGAGAACTTTTTCAAAAAAAAAAAAAAAAAAAATAAAACTATGAAAAAACATGTAAAAAATTCAAAAAAACACGATTTTATAAGTCTTTCGTAATTGTAAAATGAAAAATTGTACTATCTTGTGATATATATATATAGATAGACAAATATATATATATATAACCATTTTCCAGTCAAAGGGTCCAGTTGTAATGGATAAATTACACGCGTTTAAAGAGTTTGAATTGATATTAGAAGAAAAAATTTATTTTGGGAAATTTCAAAATTGAAATCATTATGAAATCATTTTTACTTTTTCTTGAGATTTTTTTTTGAGACGTAATTCATTTGCAAATTTTTTTTTTATTGCAAGATTTATAGTCACAAGCAAAAACGCCGTTATTTTAATGATCTTGAAACAGTGAGAATGATTGTAGAAAAATATATTTGTTTTTATTGGAATTTTATTTGGATCTTCAATCAGAAGATCAAAATGAACATTATTGTTTTTTCTCAATAGAGATTACCTAAGAATTTTAGTTTTTCTATTTTTAAGGAAATATATTGGTTTATTAGTTTTACTTCAGACTAATATCAACGCTTTCAAGATGTATATTATTCTACTTATTTTTTATTTGTTCTTCAAAGTGTTAATTATAGTAAAATATTTAATATTTGTAATATTTTTTGGGACACTTTGACAGAAACAAAGTTTAGGATGGAGAGTTAGCTAAAAAAAATTGGAAAACAATGCAAAAATCTAGAATTTAGTCGACTAATGACTGATTAGTTTATATTAAATTCCCATATTTTTTTGCTTCATTTAATCTAAATTAACTTTTTAAGTACTATGTTTGTAATTTACCAAGTTGTCGTAAAATCTTTTGATCCAATCTCATTTAAATTGTAAAAGTCAGATTTATCCAAATATTCTTCAATTTGATTCAAAAAATCATTTTAAGTGTATTTTTTATATTGAAAAATTTGAGAATAAAATTCTAGATATGTAAAACGCGAAAGCCTTTATTAATAAATATGGGAGTGAAGAATGAAAAAGAAAAATAATCACTATTTTCTAGCATAAAAAATGACGATCAATTCAAGAACTCTCAATAAACAATTCTAACTTTTGAAGATCTAATTGCCTATTAATTTTGATCATTGGAGTTACTTGAATTGTTCAATTGTCATCACAAATCATAAAAATTATTATAAAGGAATTTTGATTTTCTCTTTGATTTTATTTGGTTTTGATTTTTTTTGTTTTTTCTTGTATCGAATTCCCCCAATAACATTTTTGATGGTAGTATTTTCTCTCGGTTTGATATTTTGAACAGAATATCGATTACCAAATACTCAAAAAAATTGGTTTTTTTATTTTTGTGTTGCAATTATTTATTTATTTATATTGTTTTTCTCTCAAAACACAATTGTTCGTTTCAAGATAAATGAGATTGAGGTACTGTGGGATTTTTTTTAAGGACTTTTATATTAAGTGATATCAATGAAAATAAAAATTTCAAAAATTAATAAGTTTTTTTTGGTATTTTAAAAAACATTTTTTTGTTTTAAAAAGGTCAAAAATGATTTCTTTTTTTTTGATTTTTTTTTGACTGAAATTTAACATTTAACCTTCCAAAATTTTCATAATTCTTTTTTAAAAATTATATAAACAATTGTATTTAAATTTAATATATTGTTAAAGGACTATTTACATCCTTCTTTTATTTATTCATAAAGACAACTTTTTAACCGTGGTTTAAATTCTAATAATAGACTAAAGGTAAAAAAATGGTGTTATTTATATTGCAGTGCCATCTTTGTTTCTACTGAGTTTGTGTAACAACATTTGAAGACTCCAAAAATGTCTTTTTTGAATTGATAAATAAAAAAGTTATCTTTCAATTTTCGAAAAAATCTATTTCATTACTTATGCAATAATAAAAAAAAAATTATGTTTTAAAAGATAAAGCATCTTTTATGTGATTATTATTACTAATATACTGTTTAATGTCTTTTAAAATATGTTTTATAATTTACTTTCAACGTTTGAATTATTCTTGTTAGGCTGAACTTTCAAAAATTAAATCATTTTGTTGTAATTTGCCCTTTAAACGTAAAATCGTATTTTTTATAAATGAAGTATTAGAAAAGAGATAGTTTTGATCTTACAAGTTTATGGTGTTTTTAAATGAAAAAAAATACAAATTCATTTTCTTTTTTGTTCGTATAAAGTTGTAATCTTGAGAATACTGTTTGTTGAAATTTTGATTAAAGGGAGTAGTATTTTTTAAAAATAAAATGAGATCTTGCCAAGATCTTTTAAAAAATTATTTTTTTGTAATTTGTGTTTCGACTGATGAAATGGATGAGTTAACTTCATCTAAACAATTAATTAATTTGAATCTATTTTTTGAAATACAAAATTCACATGTTTCCAATAAAAAAACCAAAAAAAGTAACATATTATTTTTATTAACTATTAAGTTAATTCTTGAAAATGGTGAAATCGTATTTTTAGTTTTAGGTTGGAAAGTCTTGTTTTTGAAAAAAAAATATTTATTATGATTATTTTTTATTAATTAATATTTCAATTCAAATCTCAACCAATAAAACTAATTGGGGGCATAGGTGATTAAATAAAGTGAAATTTTGATAGAAGTTTAACAAAAGTTTATCAATGAAAGTGAGATCTAATAAGAAAAATTTTTTTATTCTTAATAGTTTTAAAAAGGTTGTTTTTTTGGTTTTTCAAAAAAATTGAGAAAAAAATGCAAAAAAATTTTTTTAAAACATAAAAATTGTAGGGTTTTAATAACAAGCGTTTTAACGATTTAGTTCATTTTTGGAAGAAAAAAATTGATTTTGAATTTTGTGGATAAAATTACAAAATTCACAACTACCTTTGAGAAAATTTTATTTTGAAAAATCGAATTTCATATTATAACAAAAACAAAATTTCTTGGTACAATATGTAAATGACTTTAAAACTTTAAAATTTGTAAGTATTCTTCTTAAAAAAATACAATTATTTTTCAATGGGTTGAATAAATCACTTTTTTGGGTAAACCAAAAGAATTATAAAGTCAGTTCCACTTTTAAGACACAAACTTTTAACTAAATTTAATGACATAAAAAATCTCAAATTAAGGCACAAAATTCAAATTCTAGTAAAATAAATTGTACAAAGAAAAAATTCCAAAAAATGTGCTTGAATTTGAGATTTTTTTGTGCAATAATTTTGGTTGAAAGTTTGTGTCTTAAAAGTGGAACTGACTGTATCAAAAAAGAAAAAAAATCCTTATATTAATATTCCTGACAAGCAAAGACTTGTTATTGTGTAATAATGATGGAAATGGCAATAAACAGGTTAAAAAATTTTTATAGTGTAAGAAATAAAATGAAATTTTTGTTTTTTTTTTTGGAAAAAATGGAAAAAAAAATTTGATCTGACTGAAAAAAAATTGTCTTTTTTTTGTTTCTTCATCAATCAGAATTTTTTTGACACTCTACGTCGACAAAATTTGTAAGTAGAGAATACCACCAACAAAATATTTTAAATTTTACCTTGTTGATGTAAAATACTGATCCCTTAAAAAAATTTTGTTCAAAATAAACTAAAATTCAAAATTTTCCACACAGCTAAAACGTTACAAACAATCACAATAATACAATTTCATTCAAATTTGAGATAATTTTGATTTTTGTAAAATATGATAATCATTTTTTCATCTTTTAGTTTTTGTTTTCATTTCATTGTTTGAATTACGTAATTTGCTTCGTTCGATCAAAATTTTTCTAAAAGGTTTATATTAGGTTAAAGTCGAGTTGTTCCAAATAGAAGAACTCAAATAAAATTAGTTGGTAGTATCTAACCATTTGATCGATCAATATTCCTAATAGAATTTCAACAAATTTACAAATGTATTTTTTTGTTTTGCTCTCTCCAAAATTTTTAACACACCCATGATTTATTTGTATTGATAATTATTTATTTATTGTTTTGTGAGTATTTTATTTTATAAATATGTGTTAACATTTCAATTGGTGAATGGTTCTAATTTGGTAAATCTTCGAGAAGTGGTTAAATAAGTTTTTTTTTTCACAAATCGAATTTTGGTGTGTTAAAAATTTTGAATTGGGATTTACTTCAAAAACAGTTTTCCGATCTTTTTAAAATTATTCTCTCGAATATTTTAAAATCAAGAAAAAATTCCCTTGAAGAAGCGGAAAGTGAGAGGATTTTCATTTTTGAACATTTTCAAGGAAAATATTCAATTTTGGATGTGAAAAAATAGTTTTCTCAAAAAGACAAAATTTTCGAAAAAAAAACAAAAAAGTTAAAATTTTAACAAGATCTCTCAACTCAACACTCTTTTAAGTTAGCAAATGTATACAGTATTTATAAAAGTAATTTAAACCACCTTAAAATTCTTGAGGTTTTTCAAATTTTGCAATAAAAAATCAAAAATTTAAAAGTCAAAATATTCGAATGAATTTTGGTTGAAAAAAAAATGATTCCATCGAAGAATGTCAGGAGTTAATTTCCAAAGTGAAGGAAAATTTTTGGATAATGTGGAAAACAAAAAAAGAAAAATTACAAAAACAAAAACTTTTTTTACTTGCAAACAAGAAAAAGAAAAAAGAAAAAAAATTAAAAAAACTTGAAAAATTTTTAAAAAAAGACTTTAACACAATCATTTTTCATTTTTAATCAGGCAAAGTTTGTATTAAGTTTTTCCTGGAAACAAAAATAAAGATTTAAGTCCTTAAAAATGCAAAAAAAAGATTTGGAAGATGATGTTTTTTTGGAAAAAAAAGTAATAATAATTAAAAAAAAAAGCCGAAAAAAAAAAAAAAAAAAAGGAAAAAAAAGAGAAACAAAGTACAAACCGTATAATCTCCGAGACAAATCTCTGTTATTAGAGGATCCCAAATTAATTTGATCAAATATAAAAGTCGAAACTCGTGGTCTAAAATGACTGAGCAAGTCGCCATCAGAAGAAATCCAAGGGTTGTTTTTTCTTAATTTTTTACCACCTGACTGTTGGCTTGATGTTGACGACGTAAGGTTGGAATGTTTTTTTTTGATCGTTGTAATTTTGACACCACTGCTTTTACTTCGGTTTCTGTTCTTTGTTTGGGTTTTGTTGTCTTTATTATTATCAGTTCCCCAAAAAGAATTTGATTTATTTTTTAACATGATTTCGTTTTGGGAATTATTTTCAACTCGCTCTTGGTTTGTTGTTTTGTTACTCCCAAAGTTTTCGGTTTCTTCAAGTAAAGGTAATTTTGAAAAGGAGCTTGTGAAGAGCTGTTTTGAATTGAGCTGAACCTTGGTATTCTTGATCTTGTTTGATTTTTTGGGATATTTTGTTTTGAAATTGGGATTTTTGTTTGTGTTTGTGTTTGTATTCGTTTGTAATTGGATCGGTTTAGGATCGTTCGCCTTATTTTTTGATCCCTCTCCAAGGTAATTGTTGTTTTTTTGTTTTTGATTATTAAAAAGATTGCTTTGGTTACTATTCTGGGTTGTGGAACTTTTGCTATTTACAAGACTAACATTTTTGTCAAAGGTTGTAAAGGGTTGTGGAGAACTAAAACCAAATTGTTTGGTTTCTTGGTTGTGGCTTTTTAAGTTTTTAATTGTTGGCTTTTGCTGTTGTTGTTGTGTTGTTTTTGCTAATAAATTTGTTGAGGTTGTAATATTGTTTGTTTCTGTATTGTTTGGTTTTTGTGTCATTTTTTTGTTTTTCTCGGAGTGCTTCCGAGAATATTAGATATTGTAGACAAGCCGAGAAAATATCTAAAATAAGAAAAAAATAATTGAAAAATTTCGCAAAATATTTATTTTTTTGAATTATTTTCTAAAAGTTGGAGTCCATTATTCATGAAGTGAACAATATTGGATTTTGGTTTCCTTTCAAAGAAGTTGATTAAAAATGTTGAAAGTTTGAAGAACAATTTCTTTTTTTGTAAAGACAAATTCAAAAAAAGTTCACTTTGATTACGAAATTAAATATAGAAAAAATTATCAAAAATCATAACTCTCTTTTAAGATTTTTCTGATAGTTTTTTTTTGGTTCTTCTCATTATAAGTTGTTGAGGTTTATATTTCTTTATTTACAAAATTTGTTCAGTACTTTTATAATCATTTTTTTAAATAACACACAAGCGAAAAAGAAAGAAATTTTTATTACTTTTATGATTTTGAAAGTGTAATATCCTTCATAACACAGTCTTCGATTTGTCTTGGTGTTTTTTAAAAAATCCAGATCTTAAAAAGAAATAATTTTGTTGATTTTTTTTTTTAGGGATAACTTAAGGGTTTTTTTTGTTAGTACAAAAGAAATTTTGATATTGTTACAATCCATTCATAAGAATTAACCATTGGATTTTTTTATTTTTGATTCTGATTGTATACATAAAAATAATTTTGTTGAGAAAAAAAATGTTATAAATCAACAAAAATATTACAAATCTCTAAAAATAATAAAATTTATAAAAAAAGAACAAATCTATAATTTCATGTGTAAGTGATTAGTTTCTAGCAAGAAGAAGTCTATAATATAAGAATATTCTTCTCGAATGTAAATGGTATTAGTTTTTCATGGTAGAATTTCTATATAAATCCCATTCATAAAAGTTATAAAATTGTTTAAATCAATTAAAAAATGATCGATTGTATTAGTAAAAAATTCTATAATTTTAGAACAAACATACATTTCAGCATATTTAAAGCATAAGTCGTCAATATTCAGACTTTGAGTTGATAAATATCTTTTTTTTTTAATTTTTCTAACAATGTAGATTATTAGCCAAAAAATTCAAGTTTTTTTTGAAAAAAATAATTTATTAACCAATAGATTATTTTTGACAAAGTAATTTTGAAATATTGGAAATAAAATGAAAAAAAAAAAAGATTTCATAAAAAGGAATTAATGATATTCATTATTTTGATTTTTATCTGTGGATGATTATTGAGTAAATCTTAGAATTATAAAATTGTAAAAATAGTAACCTTTGGAAGTTTTAAATATGAATTATTAAATTCTAGAAAAACTATTATTTTGGTTTTTATTGTTGATATTTGTTAAAGTTTTGAATATATTTAAAAGAAGACGGCCAATTATAAATTGGTCATAACACCCCCCAAAAAAAAAAAAAAAAAAAAAAAATGTTCAAGAATAACAAATCGTAAAATCTAATAGAATTATTTCTTATGAGGGGTAGAATTATTTCTTGTTTAAATATTTTTTTATATAGTATTTTTTTTTTAAATTTAAATATTATCAATTTGAAAAAAAAAAAAAAAAGAACTCAATTTACATTGTCTTGATTATTTTTTTTGTTGTAGCTTTCAACCAAGGAGTTAAAGAAACTTAACGAAAGGTGTAACCATGCTACTTCATGAATACTTGTTCCATTTGAAAAAAATTACATTAGTTGAGATTTACTATGTATAACAATGGCAAATTTAAATTAAACTTTTTTTCTGTACAAAATTAAGTGGTTTTTTATGAGATTTTAACCAACTTTTCGGGAAATATTTATAGTTTGTGAATCCAAAATTTATTTATTTTCCTTTCATGTTAAATGTTATCTGGAAGATTCCCAAGTTTATTCAAATAAAAAGTAAAAATATGTTTTGCTTTTTAAAATTCTATAATTGTTGTTTTCTTTCAAATTTATTCTTTACTTATGTTTAAATTTTTATTTTTATTTTACTTTAAACATACCAATCCCTATTAAATTACGGAATAAATGATAATTTTAAAGTGAATACAACCATCCAAAATAACGACCTTTCAAGAAAATAATCATTAATTAAAAGATTACTAAATTAATTTTTTTTTTTTAATTATGAAGACTGGTCATCCAGGGTCGAGTCATTAGGGTGAAATTTTTTATTCTGAAATGGAAAAAAACTTTTTAGTAATTTTATTGAGTACCTAACACCAATCAAAAACCAACCAACCTAGGGCTTATGATTGATCTCTAAAAATCAACAACCAAAAATGAGGACAATTTTTAGAAAAAAGGGCCAAAGAGTGACACTCAATTTCCAATTAGAATGGTTGTGGATTACAATTTTGAAAACAAATATGTCAGTTTTGAAGTGTTGCTCTTTGGTTCTTTTTGAGATCTCGGTGATTTTTTTTTTCTTTTTTTTCATTTTTTAAATGAAATATTTTTATTGATTGAATATTACCTATTCCATACTTGGTCAAATATAGAGGGTTACAAAATAACCACAAATCAGACTAAATCGAATTAAATTGATTGCGAAATTAAAGAAAGTAATTTGTTTTCAATTAAAGAAATTTACTCATTTTTAAATAGAAAATGTGAAAAGATGAATTTTTTTGTTTCAATTTTGATTTTTGGAAATTGAGAATTCTTTCAGACTTATTTTTCTTCGTCGAATTTTTTGTCAAGATGATCCAATGTATTTTTTTTCTTATTTGAATTTTTTCAACCAAAAGAATGGCTATTTCAAAATATCCTTTTTGGTCTCAGTTCACCCCCCGAGTATTGTGCATATTCGCGGTAAATGACTAGACCCTTAATAGTAACATTTTGTAACAATGTGAAAAATGGTGCTCTTATATCATTCATCCTTATTTATAATATACATTAATTATTGAGAAATCAAACGTGAGGATAATTCCTTAAAAAAAAAAATTGATCTACAATTATTAAAAGAAAAATATAGGGTTTAAACACAATCTTTTTGCATAAAATAAATTACGGAATTGAAATTCCAAAATAGATTTTTTTGTTTAATTTTCAAATACAAAAATATTTATAGGTAATAATGTTACTGAATACGAATTACCGAGCAGAAATGAAATAAAATAAATTTTATGACATAAATTCGAAAAAAGATAATTTTTAGAAAATTTAACAGATCAAAAAACACTAAAGTATTTTAATTGAAAAAATTAAAACAGAACAAAATATAATATTTTTGGATTCCATTATTTCTTTTTTCAAGTCCATATCAATTTTTAATAAAATTTTCATACTGACGAAAACTTCTTCAGATATTGGGATATGATAAAAAAAAATAATTTGTTTTTCTTTTTATGTGTAATAATCTAAAAAAATTTTCATCTCTCTTGAAACTCTTTTTTATTAAATTCTTTTATTTCCTATTGGGTTATCTGTTTTATCTGGGTTCCAAATACTTATTATTACTTTTGTATTATTTTAGTTTACTTTTTAAAACTAAGGCATTAATTTTGTAAAAAAAATATAAACTAAATTTCATAATAAATAGCCCATCTTACATTTAAATAATGAATTGCTTTTGTACCGTTTTGAATTTTTTCCTCTCACAATGAAAAGTTTTTAAATGAATCATTTTTTCTCTTTTTTATTTTTTCGACAGTGTTTTGTTAAAATGGAAAATGAAAATGAAAAATTTGAAAGAAATAACTGATGAATTAATGAAAAATTTGGTTTCAAATATGAAAAAGAGATAAGATTTAGTTATGTAAATGGAAGGAGAATAGATAAATGGTTTTTTTTACTTTTTAAATTTTCTATTTTTCATGTAATGCTTCTTTCAAAATAAATTTCCCAATTTTTTTTAAAAGTTTTTTTTTATTTTTCTTCTTTTATTTTTAGCCAAAAAATAAATATCTCTTGAGTATAGTATTGAATATTAAAATCTAAATTTTTATATTATAATAGATAACTTCAATTATTAAAAATATTTTTATTTAAAATTTGATTTTTAATGGGCCAATTATTTTGAAAGATAGTTTCTATCAAAAATCATAATTCGGTCCCGAAATTATATAACACCTTTATCAAAAAATGAATTCTAAAACTATATTTAGTAATATACGAAACATAACATAAATTACAGAAAAAAAATTTCAAAAAAAAAATTAGATCTCAAAAAATGGAGAAATATCTTTTGATTATTTATATAAACATTTTCTGTTTCTACTTGATAAATTAAATCAAAATAACAGTCTTTATTCCAAAATATTTTTTTTTTTACTTTCCTTCATAGAAATTAAGGAAAATCCCTATTTGTAAGTGTGTAAGTGTAGAATATCAAAAAGTAAAGTGTTGAAATGGGTGATTGTAATACACAAAATATAAAATTTGATTACAAAGGTCATTTTGTTTCAAAGATCGAATTAAATTAAAAGCACAATTGATTAAAAAAGAATTTGGTAAAACTAAAACTACAAAGACCAAACATTTTTGGGATTCTTTAAATCATTTTATTGATGAAAAATCTGAGAAAATAAAATCAAAAGAAAAATTAAAAAGAAACGGTAAACACAAAAGGAAAAGGAAAAAAAAAGAATTAAAAAAAAAAATATGAGACGTTTGTTTCTGTAGAAAACATTTCTTAGTGAAATTGTAAAATCTAAAGGATTATTTTCAGACGGAGGAAAGCAAAAGATGAATTGGATGAAGCACAAAGCTTCCCATTTATAAATGGGAATAATACAAATTTGCTGCGACAGCAACATCACCAGATGCCCTGCCAAGTAGTTCTTGGCATCTCTCTTTTGGCACACCGAATTCAACGAGAGTTTGGACTAAACTTTCATCAAATTTAGGTTTTACAAAAGTGTTAACCTTGGGATCTTTCTTGGTAAAAAAACTCTGGATATTGGTTTTCTTTGTCTCATTAACTTTTTGTGAAAAATAATGATTCTCTTTTGTCGCAACCTTTTTTTTACCAAACAAACTGCCACCACCACTTTTGGGTGAGTAGTAACTGTTTTTTTTCCCATAATTGCCCCAATCATAACTACTTTTTGGTTTGCTTTTCGGTTTGTTTTTAATGTTCTCAAGCCTTCTTTTTTTATCATTTTCTCTTCTTCTTCTTTCATCTTGGATTTTTCTTTTTTGGTTTTCTTCAAAATTAATGAGTTCTTGTTCTTGGTAAATCTCCACAAAAAACTTTGCAAACATCTTGGGGTTTGAGAGTAATTGCTTTGCAAAACCTTTAAGCTCTTGATCGTCACTAAAATGCATTTCTTTTATTTTATAAGATAACCTGTCTGGGTTTCGAAAGATCATTTTGCGAAAGTCATTAAACCATTCTTTTGAGCGGAATTTTTTCACAAAGTCTTGAAATTCTTTTGGTTCTTTCTCTTCTTCAATTTCTTCTTCTTTTTTTTCTTCCATTTTGTTATCTTTTTGTTCTTCCACAATTTCTTGTTTTTTGTCCTTTTGCTCCTCTTCTTCTTCTTTTTTGAATTCTTGAGGTTTGGTGTTCTCAAAACTTGAAAATTTTGTGTAGTTTTGGTTCAAGAAGGAACTATTCATTTTTTAAAAAGGTAATTCAAATCTGTTTTTTTAGAATAAAATTAGAAAAAATGATCTTTGTTGTTATTTATTTTTTTTTTATATCTTTCCTGAATTGAGAACCTAATTCTTTTTTTAACAGTCAAAAAGCCTATTGAAATATTTGAAAAATTTCAAAAATTAGAGCTAGATAGGATTGAAAAAAATCCCTAGAAATGAAAATGAACCCACACACTTTTTAAAAGTGTTATATATTAGGAAAATTGTAAACAATTTCTTTTATTGAAAATTAAATCCTTTTTTTTTTACAAATATCAAAATTTGCAAATTATAACTCTAGGGCTGATTAGAATGATGACTAATTTCAATTTGGTTGATTCAAAAAACTTTCCAGTCAACCAAAAAACAAGAAATAAAAAAATAATCATTATACAAATTCTTTGAATATAAACCTCACAGAAACTCTATTAGCTGACAAAAAAGAAGGTCTAATTTAGTTATCAAACGATTAAATGAGTTTTCTAAAGAAAATACACTTTAATAAACTTAAGGCAGGTTTATTACTAAGTTCATAAACAATTTGGTTTTATATTTAAAGGATTTGATTAATAAAAAAAGTAAATATACAACAATTTTGCTAATATTTACAATTAAAATTATTGTCCAGTATTATGTTTATGCCCGGTATTATTTACACTACTATATTGGATTTAAATTCTACTGACAAAAAGAGAATGCAACCTTGTGATTTATAAAGGAAGTAAATAATTCTAATAATTTTTAATTATTTAATGGATTGTCTGCACCCTAAATTAATATTATATCAAAACATATTCTAAATTAGAAATAAACAAAATTTGTAATTTTTTTGGTTTAAAGGACTCTAAAAATTCTAGTATACCTAGTGCGAAACCATAAATTATTGGTTTTTTACTATGGGTTATTATTACATAATTTTTATTTTTGGAAATTTTTATTAAAATTTTATTTTCCAAATCTAAGAATATAAAATCAAAATAATAGTTTAGAATATTTAATAATTCACATTTAGAAGATTCAAAATTAACTATTTCTTCAATTTCTTAATTTCAAGATTTAATTTAATAATTATTCAACATTAAAGCCTAAATAATGATCAGTTAAATTTCCTTTTTCTGAGGCATGATATATTTTCAATAAATTTTTAATCTGTTTAAATAATTTTAAAAAGTAATCTATTACTTAAATATTTATTTTATTTAGAATTTTCTTAGGAGTAATCTACATTTCCCGTTACAAACTAAAGAAAGATTTTTTTCAACTCTGGAGTCTATTTATTTTTTGATTCAACGTTTAAATATGTTAAAAAACAGAAATTTTTTTCTAAAATATCTTTAATATTTTTCTAATACCAAGTATAATTTTTTTCGAATATGAGATTAAACTTTAAGTACTTACTCACTAATTTTTTTTTGGAGAAATTCGAAATATCATATTACAAATATGATTATTTTCTACCCTGTTCAAAATATTTTTAAATTAGACTCAAATATGGTATATAATAATCCCTTAGGGAAGAAGGGGTAGTGACGTGTAGTTGAGTAACGGGGGGTATTTCGGAATTTAAAATAATAGAGAAAAATCTTAGATTTCATCTAAATATTTTAAATTTTTTAAAATCTAAAGATAGGCGTAGTTAAGTACTATGGAGTGCCTAGGTTTTCAAGTATTCAAAATAATCTAGAAAAATCAAAGTTTTAACTCAATTCTTTTATATTCATGTAAAGCTAACATTTTTTTTTTTTTTTTCATTTCTAAAATAAAAAAAAAAAACAAATAATAGTTTTCAATTATTCTTTTAAATTATGGAAAAGCTATTAGTGATTTTCTTAGGTTTTGTGTTTTATCTGTTAAGTTTTCTAGGTTTTTTCGGGGGGTTCTATTTTATTTGTGAAGTTTTCTAGGTTTTTTTGAGGTTATTGAAATAAACCGAAAATTTTAATAAATTTTTGGTTTATTTCTAAAGTAAAAAAAACCTAACAAAAATCTATTGATTTTTCAAATAATTAGAAAACTCAAAATAAACTAAATTTGTTTTTTTAATTTGTGATATATAAATAAAATTTATTTAAATTATCTTTTAATAAATAAAAATAAAAAAAAAAAAATTGTTTTTCTTTTATTGAAGAGAATGGGCAAAAATCAAATATTTTACTCAATTCTTTTTAATTCTGGATAAATGTTGTTAGATTTTTTTTACTTTATGAAAACCTCTAGTAAAACAATACAAACATAGTTTTTCATAATTTTTTTAAAAAAAGAGTGAAAACAAAGATTTTTCTAAATTCTTTCAAATCCTGTAAAACCTAACAACAATGGATACGTTTTTAATTGGGAATGTAAATATTATTATTATTATTTGATATTAATGTTTTAATCATTTTTCTTCTTCTCTTATTTTATATTTTGATAAAATTTTGGTTAATTACTCTTTTCTGTCAATAAATAATAAATTAAAGAATTCGTTTTTATAACTTATTATTCACAAAGTTCAAAAAGAAAAATAAAATTGAAGCAACTGTTACCAGATTTGGACACTTGATATCAAAAATATTTTTGAAAAAAATCGAAAAAGAAAATAACAATTTAAAAACTTTTTGAAATATATAAGTACTTTTAATATAAATTTTCAGATTATATTTAAACCTCAATAATGTTGAGTTATTATGTTATTTTATATTCAATTCTTAGAAATACTTTTCGTTCTGAATACATATTTACAAAAAAAACTTAGAAGTTCAAAGGCAATTAAACGACAGAAAAAAAAAAATTCTAATAAGGATTTTTGAATGAATAATTTAAAAACATTTATAAATGATTTAAAAGATTTTAAAGTAAAATTTCAAAATTTAAAACGTTTCAATATTTATAATGCAAAGCTAAACAGATTTTGAATAGATTGTAGAATTTTCTTTGTGTTTATTGATTTGAAATGGAAATTATGAAATTTTTGAATCAAATATTAAAATGGATGTTCGAATATTACAGTCAGTTTCACTTTTAAGGCACAAACGTTCAACTAAAATTAAGGCACAAAAAAAATCTCAAATTAAGGCACAAAATTTTGGATTCTAGTAAAATAATTTGTAAAAATTAAAAATTCCAAATTTTGTGCCTTAATTTGAGATTTTTTTGTGCCTTAAATTTCGTTGAAAGTTTGTGCCTTAAAAGTGAAACTGACTGTAAAATTGTAAAAATTGTTAAGATTGTCAAAATTTTTTCAAAAATACTCATCTTTTAAAATCTATCCGAATTAATGGAACTTTTTCAAGTTTTATTAAGATACAATTCCATCATTTTACCGAAATTTTAGTTCTTAGATAGATAATATTTCAATTTGTTATCTGTTTATTAAAAAACTAGAAAATTTTCTTTTTTTTTTTTTTTCATAATGCTTTTTAAACAAATAGATTCAGATTTATGATCTGTATTTATTTGTTTGTGATGCTTTATTATTGGGTTGGCTAATAATCTAAAATACAAGAGGAAAATGACAGATCCAAGTACTGGCAGAAGAATATAATTAAAAAAGTTCCTTTTGTGAGAATTTATGGTTTAAATTCCAAGTAAATGTAAAAATGACCATCTTGTGTGGTTGTAAAGACTTGTTATTTTGATTATTAACTGATAGATCTTGTCGTTGTATAAATTTTAATAGTGGTTCAAAATGGTATTTTTTTGTCAATTTATTTTTTTTTTTTCCTAAATTTGAATTGAAGGGTGGAATACTAAATAATTGGAACTTAAGTTATAAAAAAATGTGATTTGTGGGTTTTTGATTACAAATTTTAAACAATTTAAGGTTTTTATTTGGAGCTTTTAAAAAAATTATTTTTTTTTTTATTGTTAATTGAGTGAGGAAATTTTACATTTATAACCCAAAAATCAAAATTTATTATTTAATACCTAACAATCTATTAACCTTACACTCTTCAATTTAGATTTTGAAAAAAAAATAAATAAATTTAATTTATGAACTACTATTAAAAATCCTAAATAGGCGAATATCCATCAACCAAGAAATAAAATAAAAATGCAACCACACCTAATGCAAGATAATAATTTTTTCCCGTTTCAGGTGTTGTAGACCTTAAATTCATGGCTTGTTTTTAAAATAAGAATTTGATTCCAATAAAAGAAGTTTATTAAATTTTAATCAAAGATTTTATAAATAAGTTGTTTTAATATCAAACTAAATGTGTGGTGCAAAGTTAAGTTTGGTTATTAAAATTCTTTTATCAAATTTCCATCACGATATAAAAAATGGTATATTTCAAAAAATAAAAAAAAAATTTTCACTTACTTTTTATATTTTTTTTTCCTTTTCTTTTGCAAGTAGAGTTTACAAGAAGTAGAAAGTAATTTGTGATCATTATAATTTTAATCTTCTTTTTTTATGCTATACATTAGTGTCTTTTGGGTGAGCTGTGCAAACTCCAAATCCTCAAAGTTTGATTTCTGAATTGTAAAAAGGATAAAAAGTCGAAATTATAACCCATTTTAAATCTCAAATATAATTAATGAAAAATCAATTAATCAGTAAAAATAAAAAAGGAAATATGTGTTTTACCAAAATCTTCTTTTTGGAATGAAAATAAATCTGTTTTTTGGCTTTAAGAGTCTATCCTTTAAAATTAATCACAACAAGAATCGCAGAATTCATAGAAATACTTTCAATACTGTTTCAAACTTTCAGACTAATAGTCTAAATTATTTCCGTCTCTGTTATTCTTTTATATTTTTTAAAATTTCATATACTTGATACGAACTTTTTGAAAGCCAAAAAAATGGTAAAAAAATAATAATTAACAAAAGATAACATTTTGAAATTTAATTGTAATTTTTCAAAGCTATCTAAAAGAAAAATATTTGTAAACTTTCAATAATCTGAAACTCTTTTTATGGAAACCTAAAAGTGTAAAGTTGCTCAAATTACATTTTGTAAAAGTTTTTCAAAAAACTTTTTAATTGAAAGTTGAATAATTTTGATCTTATAATTCCTTTCAAAATTTGGAACAATTTCAAAAAAATTTAAAAGTATTGTCAAGTCAAAAAAGTGACTATAATTTTTATGCTATTCTTGTCGTGATCCTTCAAAGAAATTTTTATTTTTCCTTGTTTTTCTTTTTTTCATCTTCTCAATTTAATCAAATTTTATCATGACAAACTTCTTGGATCAAGCAATTTCAACAGTGAATACTGCAATTCAGTTGGACCATGCTGAAAAATATCAAGACGCTCTTTCAAAATATAAGCTAAGTTTTGAATATTTTATGTTGGCTTTGAAATGTACAATTTTGTTCTAATCTTTAATTTTGAAAGAAACAAGACAAAAATTCTTTTTCTTTTTGACTCTTCTTTTTTTTTTCTGTTTTGTGAATAAAAATATTTTTGTTAGTATTCAAACCAAAAGGTATTATCGATTTTTTAAATAAAAAAAAACAGTTCAATTGAGAAGAGAAAAAATTTCAATTTTAAAATCAAATTAAAAAATACCTATCTTTTTTTTTCTTTTCTTTTCTTTTCTTGTCTTGTGTGTTCTTATCTGAACACACCTTCTCTTTAAATAATTAATAAGATGAAAAAAATGAAAGAAATAAATTGACCATCAAATCAAGGTTAACCAATTATCTCGACCGAGCAGAAAAATTAAAGGAATTCATTCTTGAGGAACAAAACCAACCAAAAAAAAAAAAAGTTACGGAAGGAGGCAAAAAAGGTTCAAAGAAAAAGTCAAGCAAAAAATCAAAAGGTTCAAACAATAAAAAGGAAGGCTCTGGTTCTGGATCCGAAGAAGATCCAGAAAAAGAAAAGCTTCGTGGTGTAATCACTTTTTCTTTTTCTTATTCTTTTTCTTATTCTAATTCTTTCTTTTGGAAATTTTTTTATTTTTCGAAAAAAGAAAAAAAGCGAATTCGAGCTCAACAAATCCTGATTAAAGTGAACGAATCAAAACATTTTTCTTTCCTCTCATATATTCAATTCTTTTCCTTTCAATTACAAGAACTGATTCATTTAAAATACAATTTATTTTGGGACTAACTAAATAGGAGAAAAACTAACAAACTGCTAAACCCTTCAATTCTATGAAAAAGCTGTTTTTTTAAGATTCTCCAATATTTCTTTGAATTATTTGAAATCTCTAATTTGGGCTAAGGCCTATCCTGAATTTTTATGTTCTATAGTAGTTGAAATACAATATATTAACCAATAAAAATGATTTAAAATTGAGCGAATAAAAGGAAAGTTAAAATATTACAAATTTGTAGGATTTTTTGGATTTTGAAAATTATCAAGAAAACATTTTTGATCCAAAAGCTATTCTGAATTTCATGAGTAAGGAGAACTCCCAATACGCTTAAAGTGTTGGTAAATTTGTTGCTGTGATTTTAATACATGCAAGGACCGTCTTGGTAATTGTGAAAAATGACATAAAATAATATACGAGGATAATGTTTTTTTTTAAAGAATTTGTTTTAATGGATATAAACATCTAAATTTGATTAGAGTGTTGCTAAAACCAGCTCTTATTTCACTATTTTGGTTCAACACCCCCATAATCTTTTTCTAAAAATTGAAAATAAATAAAAATATTTGAAACTTTTTATTATTTTTTAGTTCCTAAAATCAAATTAATTTAAAGATCAGTCCAAAGAGTGATGAAATAAATTGCTTGTTTTCCTCCAAAATTCGAATAAATAAAGAAATAAACCATTTTATTTTTTTTACAAAAAATAAATTTCTTTAAAACTTTTTTCTTGAAAAAATACAACTCCTTTTTTTCTGTACCGAGTGGAACACACACCACCAAAACAAAAGAATTTTTAAAACCAAAATTGAAATTAAACTAAGCTTTCTATGAGTTGAGACAATAAAATTTCACTTTTTTGTTATTTTCTTCAACCAAAAAAAAAAAAGATAAAATCTAACTACTACCAATCATTCAAGTTACAAATTGTTTTATTTTTGATTTGTATTTGTAATTTTTAAAACCCACTTGGTAATAAATAATCTCAAAAAGTAAATCCAATTCATGAAAATGAGTACCAAATCCCCGATTTCTATTAAAGATTTAATTTTTTATTGAAAATTTTACTTCAAAAAAAGGCAATTAAATCCGGTTTTCCAGTCTTGCTCTAAACTAAATAACATTTTATCCTTTAGAATTTGAAATTGAAATGGTAGTCTTCCAAAAAAACATTCCAAAAAAAAATAAATACCTTCTTAAGTGTGTTTCGAAAAATTGTGGTATTTCAAGACATTTAGTTTTTCAAAACAAATCTATTTTTTTATAAATCTCTTATGATCAAAAAAAAGAGTATCTAAACTTTTTTAACCTTGTTAAATTCAAATTTCAACAAGTAACTCTTCATTCAATTCCAAATTAATAGATTTTTAATTATATGTTTTCACAATAAGCAAAAAATGTTTCAGTTTATTATCTTTGATTTTTTTTTCTTTATTAGTTTATTGATCAGCAATTCCCATTCAATTTTTAATATTAACAAATAGAGTCAATATTCTTTTTTGGTGTCGATTACTGGATAATTAGAAAAAATAAAAAATACTGTAATTGTAGCTAATACATAATAGAATGTAATTTATCATTAATTCAAAAAATATAATTTGGTTTGAAATTTAAATTAGTACTTTTATGATCAATAATATCATTTTTTTTTTTTTTAATAACATTAGGGAAAATACTTTACAATTCAATTCAACATATAAGATTTGAAAAAAAGCAAAAAAAAACAAATATTTAAAATTCATTCTTATAAAATTGATTAAAAAAAATCCATTTTAAATTTTAATATTTAATATTTTATCAAAAAATAACTATTTTTTTCTTTATTTCTTTATTTTTAGGCATTAAGTGGTGCTATTTTAACAGAAAAACCAAATATTAGATGGAGCGATGTTGCAGGATTAGTTGGTGCTAAAGAAGCATTAAAAGAAGCAGTTATTATGCCAATTAAATTTCCACAATTGTTTGTTGGTAAAAGAAAACCTTGGAAAGGGATTCTTCTTTATGGGGTAAATTTTTCTTTTCTATTTCTTTTTTTTGATAATAAAAACTTGAAAAAATTATATGAGCATAACTCTCAGAGTTTTGAATTATTTAAATCCACTTTTTGTGTGTTCATGTCTAATTGTTAATTATTTTAATTTTTTTTTAAACTACCTCAAATTTAAATCCAGTACTACTTTTCTAAAATTTCGCACTTTTACGAACGGACTAAATAGATACTCATATGTCTTAAAAAAGAAATCAAAATATGATACATTTAAAAAAAAAGAAAAATGCAAAAAATTTGATTATTGTACTCAATATTATGAAAATATAAATCACTTTATTTGGTATTGTGAAAGATATAAATTTATCAGAATCAAATGGAAAAAAAAAAATAGCAAAAATTTTAGAAAAAAACTTATTTAAAAATGTTATCCTTAGAAAAAATACTCAAAAGCTCCTTAATCTGGTTAATCAAAATTACGAAATTTATTGTTCTTGTCGAGATTTTTTCATCAAAGCTCTTATGGTTAGAAAACTTAAGGTAATAAAGAAAAAATGAAAATAAAAAAATAGAAAATAAAAAATTCCTAAAATAGTAAAAAAATATTCAAATTCGGGTACATAGTGCCCCCACTCTTCAGAGTCGTGGAATACCAATTTATTAATCACAGTTTGTGGAATCTTATTATTAATAATCTTTCTATCGGGTTTTTACTCCTCCTGTTTCAGGACGTGGATAATTTTTAATTTGGTCATGTAAATGGTATAATATTTTTTTAACTTTAATGTTTTAATTATTTTTCTTCTTCTCTTTTTTTATTTAGTAAATTTTCTTTGATTACTCCTTTCTCACAATAAATAAATATTTTAATTTTTTTTCAGAAATCTCAAGATAAAAACAGAACATGCTTTCTTCAGTTGTTGTGGTACATAGAGACAATGAGATTTTTAGAAATTTTCTAGTAATAAATATCTTTTCGATATTAGAAATATAAATGTTTTTTTACCGAGTTAATAAAAAAGAATGTTTTTTTTTATTTTTTATTTTATTATTTGGAAATATTTTGAAAAAGACCCAATATTTATTAATTACGTTAGTATTTATCTTCAATTTTAAATGATTAATTTACTCATATAACTACTTTAAAAGAGAATAATATATGGAATGGAAAAAAAAAAAAAAAATTTACCATTTTTTTTGCAAATAACTAATATTAAAAATCAAATTCTAAATAAGCAGGGAAAATTTATTTTTAAATATTTTTATTAAACTGAATTCTAATTATATTGAGAAAAAAATATACAGAATTGTTATTTATCATTTAAGCTATTTCCAATTAAGTCGGGAAAATTTATTTTAAAATATATCTATTAAACTCAATCCTAAAAAAAAAGTATTTAAACATCCAAAATCATTAACCACCATTTATAGAATCTTGGTAATAATCCAAACTGTTTCTTAGTATTGTATTACCTAAATAAAAGATATTAAATTTTCTGATCTCGATTTTATCTGATATTTTTTAGGAGTTAAAATTGGTGTTTATTATTTTCTTTTTAATCGAAAAAAACGTTATCATAACTTGTCTCATCTCAACAAATTTTCAAATAGAATTTAAAACATATAACTACATTTTATTGTTTAAAAAATCATTTGTAACCTTTCCATATTTCCAGTATTTTATTGAAATTGGTTGTACATTGTTTTCTCCAAAAAAAGGTACTATTTTTTTTTCATTTTTTTGGAAATATTTCATCGAACATATTTTGAAATAAATACCTTAGCAATTTATTCAATCGATATTAATATTAAACTTAATTTGATAATGTCAATTAATGAATACTTTCACTAACAAATATGATTTTTTATGAAATGTAAAAAAAAATACCCCACTTTTTTGGAAATACCTTATTGATTCTTCATAATAATTCAATTTATTTATTTGGATGTATCACATAAATAAAAAATAATAAAATTCTCATATCTCAATTTTATAAAATATTTTTAAAGTGTGAAATAATTGAGATTATTTTTTTTCTTTTTGAATTTAAAAAAAAAAAATCGTTTTAAAAGATGTTTAATCTTAACAAATTTTCAAATAGAAGAAAAAACCATATAACTAGTATTTTATTGTTTGAAAAAATCTTTTGTGCCCTTTCCATATTTCCAATTTTTTATTGAAATTATTCGTACATTGTTTTCTATGAAAAAAAGTGTATAATTTTTTTTTTTCATTTTTTCAGGAAATATTTTGATGAACATATTTTGAAATAAAAATAATCGTTGTTGATTCAACCGGTATTAATATTACTTTTTAATTTGATATTTTATTTTTAGAACAACTTTCACAGAGAATAAATATATTATTTGAAAAATGTAAAAAAAAAATTCTCCACTTTTTTGGAAATACCTATAATATATTTATGGATCCAAATCATAAAAAAAAAAAAAATGAAAATTGTTAAAAAAAATACTTATCTCATTTCTTTGAAAATGAATGATAAAATGGTTATAATGATAGAGAAAAAAGTGCTTCAAAATTTAATGACTTTAGTCATTATTTTTAGTTAAAATTTCAAAAATAAATATTCATTTAAATCAAATAATAATAATCATAAAATCCATTAAATTAAATAATTCTAGCCACCGGGAACTGGTAAAAGTTACCTTGCCAAAGCCGTTGCAACTGAAGCAGATTCGACCTTTTTATCTGTGTCCTCATCTGATTTGGTCTCCAAGTGGTTGGGAGAAAGTGAAAGATTAGTCAAACAAATGTTTGCGATGGCAAGGGAGAAAAAGCCCTCCATTATATTTATTGATGAAATTGATTCTCTATGTAGCGCAAGAAGTGAAAAGGATTCTGAATCTGGAAGAAGAATCAAAACGGAATTTTTGGTTCAAATGAATGGATTGGGAAACTCGATGGATGGTATTTTAGTTCTTGCCGCTACAAATATCCCCTGGGCATTAGACACTGCCGTTAGAAGAAGATTTGATAAAAGGATCTATATTCCTCTACCAGATCAAGCAGCACGCGCCAGAATTTTTGAAATTCATCTTGGCAAAACTCCCCATAACTTGAAAAAAAAGGATTTTAAAAAACTTGCACAAAAAACTGATGGATATTCAGGCAGTGATATTTCAGTTATTGTTAAAGACGCATTAATGCAGCCCGTAAGAAAAGTCCAAACTGCTACACATTTCAAATGCGTTAAGGGGCCCGACCCAGAAGATCCAGATGTTATTCGTGATGACTTAGTAACTCCCTGTTCACCTGGAGATAAAGGCGCCTTTGAAAAAAATTGGATGGATATTGAATCAAACGATTTAGTTGTTCCAGATATAACAATGAAAGATTTCCTCAAGTCTATCAAAAAAATCAAACCTTCAGTTGGAGACGATGATATCAAAGAGCACATTAAATTTACTGAAGAATTTGGTGAAGAATGTTAAAAAAAATTTTTCTTCTCTTCTCTTCTCTTCTTTTTTTCTTTTGTTATGTTCCAATTTCTAATTTTCTATTTTTTTATATCCACTCATCTTTTTTTATTTTATTTTTATTCTATTTTCTTTTATTTTTTCTACTTTTTTAATTTATTTGATCGTTGATTATCAACAAGTATCATTTTTATTTAATATAATTTTAAATTTTGAAAAAAAAAAAACAACTATATAGATCCAATAATTAAATACATAACATTTTTTTTCAAATCTATTTCAAAAAAAGTTGGGTAAATTTCCACAAAAATATCTTTATTAAAATTAGTTTTAATATTGTGTTTTCAGCTTTTTCGGAATTCAAAAAATTGAATAAAATTAATAGATTTTGTTCTATTCTTTAAAATTCGGAACAAGCTAACCTCGTTTTTTTTTTAAAAAAAGAAGAAATAAAAAGAAAATTTATTCAAATTTTCTGTTTATCTCTTAAGGAAGCAGTAACCATAAAGTCAAAATTTTCATTTTTTTAACAATTTCAAAAACATCAGAAGACAACAATATTTTTTTTTTTTCAAACCTGTGAAATATTTTTTTGTTTTTTAATTGTTCGATACGTCTCATCAACCCAATAATTAGTAAAAATGAATTCCTTGATTTTTATTGTTAGATTTCACCTTTTGATTCTTTTTGGAAAAAAAAAAAACAAAAGAATTTATTTTTGATTCCATGGAATGAAATAATACTTTTGTATTTTCAATGATTATTCTCAACTTATTTACTTGTTTAAATTTGGTTTTTAATTGAATTTTACAATTCTCAAAATATAATAATTAACAAAAAGGTTTTTCAAAAATTATTGGAAAAAATTTTATTGCTGCTTATAATAAATATTTAGGTTACTTCTTGTGATTTTACTTTTCAGTATCTTTTTGTTAATTCTGATGAATTTGTGGTTGTTCCTTTTTAGTGATTTTTTTGTACTTTGAAATCAAAATTAGTAGAGTTCACATTTTGATACCTTCTTGTAAAAAATCATTAAATAATTATAATTTTAATTCCATGAAATCCAATGATTTTTTTTTTATTTCAATGATAAATTTTAATTTATTTCTTGTTTAAATTTAGTTTTTCATTGAATCCAATCATTCTCACAATTTAATAATTAATAATATTTTTTAAAATTATTTGAAAGAATTTGATATTTCTAAAAAAAAAATAAATATTTTAGGTTTTTTTTTCAAAAATTTTATTTTAATCATCTTTTCGTCTATCCTGGTTTTTTTTTTAGTTTATTCCTCATAAGAAAATTATTTTGCTTTGAAATGGAATCAAAAGATTATTTTTTTTTTAGTTTTTTTTTTAATAGAGTTTTGGTACCCAATAAAAAATTCTTTTTTTGTTTTCATAGAATCAGAATAAAATAATTTTTATTTTTTTGAAAAAATATTACTTCAAAAGGATTTTAATAATTAGAAAATATTTGATAAAAACTCATCATATTGGAATTAATTTTAATATTCTTATTCCAATTTTTAAATTATAGTGATTGGAAAAATTCCAAAGATGCAATCATTTAGGGAACTTTGAAAAAAATTTTTTTTTTTATTTTTTTTTCCATTTTTCCCCTGAATTAATTTTCTTTATATTGGAAAGAAGAGTTATTAAAAAAAAATGTTAAGTAGTTACTTGCTAATACCAAGATACTGGAACACGAAAATTTTTGGTCAACTTGAAAATAAAAAAACGAAAAGGTAAACAAAATGAATAAAAGTCCAAACAAAATCAGTTCAAAAATACAGAAATAAATGATAGAAATTATACAAAGATCTCCCAAACGAAACATTTATGATCAATTATCAAATTATAGAATTGAAAAAATGCCCATAATGAAAATAATCCCAAACATGATTTTTAATTGTTATATTCGAAAAATTGTTGTTAAATTTCTTTCATTTAAAATTAAACACTTATTTTTTAAGAATCAAAACTTTAAAATTAAATTTAAAAGAACTTCTTAGAACGATAATTTATACAATTACAATTGTTCATATAACGATTTAATCAATCAAAAAAAAAATAAATAAATAAAAAGGATAATTTTCCAAACTCGTGACAAACATCTATAAAACAAGATTGTTTTTCAAAAGAATCAGATCTACCTAGGTTATCAAACAAATAAATGAGTATTCTATAGACACCTCACTTTAATGAAATTTATGATGATTTATTTCTAAGTTAATAAAAAAATTGGTTATTTGTAAAAAGGATTTGATTTTAAATGAAAGAAATTAAACAATACTTTTCCGAATATTATTAATTAAAAATCTTTTCAGGGATTATTTTCATTTCTGATATTTTTTTCAATTTAATAAAAAAAATGAATCACAAATCTGTAGGTTGTGATTTTGGTTGTTTTGAATTAAAAATAATATTAATTTTTGTTTTGATTTCTACCAATTTCAACTTTCATACCCTTTTTAAATGAAATTTTATTTTTACTTGTTTTCTTGCCAATGTTTTGTTTTTGTCTTTTTAAACATTTAAAAAATTTGGTATATTTTTCTTATGACCAGTATTGGATACTAAGATTTTATTCCAAAATTTTGAAAAAAAAAAGTAACATAAAAGAATAGTTAATATGTAATTTACATGTATTTTTAACTTTTGAGTTGTTTTATAGTCAGTTCCACTTTTTAGGCATAAACAATCCTCGAAATTTAAAGTCCAATAAAAATCTTAAATTAAGGCACAAAATTCAGATTCTAGTAAAATAATTTGTAAAAAATAAAATTCCAAATTTTGTGACTTAATTTTAAGATTTTTTTGTGCCTTAAATTTTGTTGAAAGTTTGTGCCTTAAAAGTGGAACAAACTGTAGTAAATGTTCTTTGATTATACCTTTCTCACAATAAATAAATAAATAGAATTATTAATTTTAATTCGCTTCGTTTGTTTGGATATTGCTAAAAAGTTAGAAATAAACCTAAAAACATTGACTTTTTTAATTTTTGGATTAAGACCAGTTCACTGCAATAATTTAGATAATATAATTAATTATTACTTGTAAATAATCATTTTAAAGAGTATTTCTTCATATTGTGAAGTAATTTAAAAGTTTTTGAAAATCATATCATAGTGACTATTTTTGGTTTAATTATTTGGAGAATTCTTCATTTTGATTTTGTTAAAAAATATCCTTTTCAAAGCTTTATTCAAACAATCAATAAACTTTATCGTGCATTGTGATGAAAATTTCAATAAAAATAGGACAAACATTTGAGATTGTAAACAATATATTAAATTTAATCATTTAATTGTTGTCTGTCAAAGAAAAAAAAAGAAAGAAAATAAAGATATGTATATTTAACAAATTTTGAGTACCTTAGTTTATTCGAAAGTCAATGATTAAAATCATTTTTTGAACTAAATAAATTAATGCTTAAATCGAAGGGGGGGTAGAATGAGAGTGTCAGATATCCTAGTATAATAAAATTACACACCAATTAAAAAAAGGAAATCAAAAAAATGAAAAAATTGATCAAAATAAAAATCATTTATTTCTTGATCTTACTGATAAATTTAAATAAAAATCAAAAAATTTTTTGCATCATTTTCCTTTTTAAATCTTTTTTTAATCATTTTGAATATAGAATTCGATAGGCTTAATTGCCGAGAAACTTTGTAAAATTAGTTGTTCTTCAAAATATTCGAACTCTCGAGTAATTTTAAAAGTTGAGATATGAGATTTAAAAAATGCAAATTGAACTAAAAATTTCATTAAATAAATTTGAATTTATCAGTATCTGAAACATTTGATACAATTACAGATTCTTCATTTGTTTTTATTTGACATTTTTCATGGAAATACTTGTGTTTCTTTATATTTTTGATACCATTACTTATTCTTTCTTTGGTTTTATTTTTAATTCTTTATGAAAATAATTTTGTTTGGAAAATTTTTGATTAAACATTTTACTTTTGATTTCTAAAAAATTTTCCAAAATGAATTTAAAATTCCTATTTTCATTTAATTCACAAATTCTTGATTGGGTCAAGAAAATTGGATATTTTTTAAATATTTCTATAGAAATAAAGATTTATTGAGTTTATTGGTTTTATTTGATAATTATTGGTAATCCATCAAAATGAAAACTCAAATTAATTCTGAATCTTATGGAAATTTTTTCTCAATTTTTTTTTTAAAGAAGTTGAATATTTCAATCTTTACAAAGTTGATTTTTGATTTCGAGAATTCACTCCCTTAACTTGAATTTTTGAAACCATTTTCTTTGTTTTCGAAAAGTTTGATAAAAATATATTGGAAAAAAGACTTTTACAAATAAAGGTTTTCAAAAAATTTTGTAGAATAAATAATAAATTGTAATGGGGTGAAAAATTCAAGGTTATGTCTTTTTTGGGAGTCTTTCTAATTAAGAAGATAAAGGTGACAAATCTTCAAATATACTTTTTTCGAATTATTTTTTGTTATGAGTCTTGATTTCAATAAATTTATCTGGAAGGGCGTTCATTCGTGTTTGGTCTACTAAAAGAAAATATTTGTTTCAAAATATATACCTTTTGGAGGTATATTTTTTTGGTTTACTGTTTGATTAATTCCAATCATTCGTATAAACACATCTCTAGATCCAAAACCTTAAAATTTAATCAAAAAAAAAGTTTCAAAAAAGAAAATGAAAGATTCAACTCTGAACTACTTTGGGTTTGTTGATCTTTTATCAATAAAATAGAGTCGCGAATGACATTTTGATTTCAAAATATCAATATCAAGGGTCACTTAAAAATTCAATTTTTCCTTAAGTTACCTAATCTCAAAAAAGAAAAAAATGTTATTATTTCCTTTTTTTTAAAAAAAATAACTAATAATTAAAAAACGAATTGGAATAAAACATGATTTTTAGAAAACAACAAAAACAACACACATGCCAAATAAGTGTAAGAGAAAAATATTTTCTCTGGGTGAAGTTTGGGTTAATGGTTGTATTAACTTGTGTTTAATTATTTTCGACATTTTTTCATTTTCAAATAAAAAATATTTATCAATTTCTGGAACTTTTATTTCAGTTTTTCTTTAAAGTTGGAAACCCACTCAAAATTCGAAAGAATTCCATGGAATTAAATTTCAATGTCAAAAAAAGTTAATTACTAATTTTGGTGGTTGAACAAACTTTTAAAAATAAAGATCAGAGAATTTGTTATTTTCTATTTTATTTTAGAAAAAAAGATCTTTATATAATTTTCTCCTTTTATGAAAGAATTTCGATATAGTGTTGACCACAGACCTCTGAATTAAAATTATTCTTTTATTTTGTTTACTTAATTGAAAAACATTTATTTTTCGAAAAAGTGTGACAATACAAAATCAGAAATAGAGAAACCTGAAACAAGAAACTTTTTGAGAGTTTGATTTACTTTTGTCAATTTGAGAGAAAAAAAATTATTTTACATAGATTCTAATTTTAAAAAATTCCAACTCGGGAATGGTGTATTATTTTTTGAAGACTTTTTCTTCCTGATCCCAATTTTCAAAAGTTATTTTTACGTTTCAAATTTTTTTGCCAAAACCCTTTATTTTTTTAAATTTTTCCTTCAATCTAATTGTGCTCTCCTATTCTTCAAAACAAACCCTTTCTTGAATGAGCCTTGACAATAAGCTGTATGTGATTAAGAATCAGGGAAGAAAATTTTTTCAGTTCAATGTTGAAGAGGAATTAACCGATCTCACCAACTTTATCAGATCAAAAAACAAAACAAAATTATGGTTTGACACGCTCTGTGTTTCAAATGGGCTGTTTAACAAAATTCAAGACTCGAGAGTGTTTGGGTGGACAAGGCGCTCCTTGAAAGAATTAATTAATGAATCACTTCAAGAAAATTGCCAGAAGATTAATGAAATTCAATGTTTGCTTGAAACATCAAGACAAAACACTTGGCAAAATAAGGGCAGATTTCAATTTGTAAATGAAAAAGAACCAAAAAGAGGGATTCAAATAAAGCATAACAAGGAAGAGTGCATGGTTCAAGATGAAGTCTTACAGGACATTGAATACAAATACAAATTTTTGAGACAAGAAAGAAAATATTGGGTAAAATTTTCTCAAATGTATAAAAATTTGTCTGATCTTGAAAAAATTTCAATTGGGCTATCAAAAGAAATAGATAACTTGTCCGTACAGACCCTCTTAAACCTTTCTGCAAAATTCCTTCAGGATCAAAAGCAAAATGGAAAACAAAACAAAAGCACAACTAAGAAACAGAGAAATAAAACGATCAGCAACCTAACAATAGACAATAACAATCTGACGAAAAAACAAAAAGAAAAATTCTATCAACAAAAATGATGATCCAATAGATCCTTAGGGTAGATTTTTTAGAAATTTCTTTTATTTTTTTTTAAAAATCTTGTGAATTAGACTTTTTTTTTTTTTTTTTTTTATTTTTTTTTTATTTTTTTGCATTTTTAAATTATGAGAATTAATTGTATTCAAGGCTTTAATAATAAAAAATATCTCTTTTTTTAAATTTAACTGTTTATTTTGCCTTTTAAAATAAAAAATTATTGTGATGTCAGATACACTCTTGAGAAGAAAATTTGGCAAATTTATTTTCAATATCTTTCGAAAACTCACTTTTAAACGAAATATTTAAAAATCGAAAATAATGACTCATCATTAATTGATATGTAAGAATAACCCAATCGGTTTTTTAGTATAGTATCATTACAAAAATAAAAGATATGAAAATTTCTGATATCAATTACAGTTAGTTCCACTTTTAAGACACAAACTTTCGACAAAATTTAAGGAACAAAGAAAAATCTCAAATTAAAGTACAAAATTTGGAATTTTTTTTACTCAAATTATTTTTCTTGAATTTTAATTTTGTGCCTTAATTTGAGATTTTTTTGTCTTAATTTTCGTTGAAAGTTTGTGTCTTAAAAGTGGAACTGACTGTATTTGATCAACTTTATTTTAAAAAAGGTAGTTAAGGGTCAAGTCATTAGGGTGAATTTTTTGTTTTGAAATGGAAAAAAAACTTATTAGTAATTTTTATGAGGACCTAATTAAATTCAAAAAACAACCAACCTAGGAAGTACAATCGATCTCCAAAAATCAACAACTAAAGATGAGGACAATTTATAGAAAAAATCACCAAAGATCGACACTCAATTTCCAATTAGAATGGTTATAATTTATGATTTTGAAAACAGCGACTCGAGTTTGAGAACTCAATCTCATTGGAACTTTTTGAGATCTCGTTGATTTTTTTTCTGATTTTTTTGATTTTTCAAATGAGTTATTTTTATAACTAGAATGTTGCAAAATCCAAACTTGGTTAAATATAGAGGGTTGTAAAAAAACAATAAATTAGATTAAATAGAATTAAATCGATTTTGAACTTTAAGAAAGCAATTTGTTTTAAATTAAAGAAATTTAAGAATTTGGAAATAGAAAATGAGAAAAGATTAATGTTTTTGTTTCAAAATTTAAATTTTTGAAATTGAGAATGTTTTTAGACTTTTTTTTTTGATTGAATTTTTTGCCATTAAGATCTTGGGAATCTTTTTTTTTTAATTGTGAATCTTTTGATTGCTATCCTGCTGATTATTTTTTTTCCAAAGTTAAATTTTGTTATTTCGATCCTGTAAATTTTTTTGATTTTTTTAAGCAAGATCTTGTTAATTTTTTGTTTAATTTGACTTTTTCCAATGATCTCCTTTGATGAATTATATTTTTTGTTTGAATTTTTTGGAATTGTAGTATCTTTTATTTTTTTTTAAAAGTTGATTTTTTGAAATTGGGAATCTATGAATTTTTTTTGTTCTTTTAGTTTGTTTGTGATTGAGATCCTATGTGAAACTTTTTTTTTTATGGTATTTTTTGTTAATTAGATATCCATGAAATTTTTTTTTTGTTATTTGAATTTTATCAACCAAAAGAAGTGATATTTCACAATTCTCACTTGGTGGCAGTTAACTCATTTTACTCAAAAAAAATCCACGGTAAGTGACTCGACCTTTAAGTACAAATTTAAAACAAAAATAAATATTTTTCAAATTTTTAATACAAAAAAATTACATACAAAAAAATAAAAAAAAAAAAATAAAAAAAATTTAAAAACAAAAAAATATTATATTGTTCTGAAAAAATTAGATTTTAAGATATTGATATAGAACATGTCAACCATTTCATTTCATTTCATTTTCTTTCTTGGTTGATTTAAATGTTTCTTTTAATTATCAAAAAAAATTTATAATAATTTTAATTTCTTCGTTTTTTTTTTTTTAATTTTTTTTTTTTGGTTTATTATATTTAAGGCTTGATAAAAAAAATCTTCATTAAAGAGAATTATTCATTTAGAAAAATTGTTCTTGACTTTTACGAACAGTTCTCATAACTTTTTTTTTGAATAATTTATAATCATCTTTAAAATCAACAGAGGCGTCAATGTTTGCTGGGCTTTCGCAATTTGGTGAAGCAAGCATAGAAATAACAGAAATTAAAATTGTTTCAACTCTATTTATTGTTGTTAAAAGAAGTCATAATATATTTGAAAGGGAATCAAAAAATCAAAATTTTAAATAAAAAGATATTACTATCCAAATAAAATAAAGTTTTTAAGAAAAATGACAAAAAAAATTGCAAAAAAAAAAGTTTTAAAAAAATAAAAATATAAATGTTGATATTCTTAGGTTACAAGTTTTTCATTAAATTTCTACCCAAATGATCATTAGATTTAATCATTTGGTTATTTTCTCATTTGAGATCTTTTAGAAATTATTCTTATTAATTTATACAAATAAAAATCTAATAACAAGAATTAAAGACTACCAAAATTTTAGTTGAAAATATTGTAGTAAAGTGTTCCAAAAGAAAATTGATAATATGGCATTTATTAATCTCATTTTCAAGATACCACAAATCTTTGTTTTCAAATAACAATTAATTAAAAAGGTTCAATTAAGGTTTCTTTCAAAATAATTCATAACAATCCACATTTGAATATTCAACCGTCGTCTTTTAACAAGTAAACCAATATTTGATCATTGAAGGATGTGGGATTGTAATGAATTTCTAATATACAATACAATTAAATTATATTGAAATTAGTTAAATATTATTACCCTAATAAAAAAAGTTTTTTATAACATGTTATAAATATGTTGCAAAGGTGTTATAAAAGTTTAAAATGTTATAAAATTTTATAAAAAAAACTTTTATAACGTAAATGTTGGTTATAAAATGTGTTATAAAAATTGTAACATGTTATAAGCCCGTTATACAAATATTTTTTAAAAAAATATTGAAAAAATCATCATAGAAAAGGAAATTTTGTTATAAAAATGTTATACAGGTGTTATAAAAAATTTTTTTTATTAGGGTTAGGATCTTTTATTCACTGATTAAAATCATTTTGTTTTTTTGAAAAAATTTATATTTATTTCTTTTTTTTTATTATTCTTTTGAGTGGAGGAAATTAATTTCCTCTTATAGCCGCACCTTTTTTTTTTTAATTTTAGAAAGAAACCTAAAATTTCTGAAATTTTCTTTTTCAAAAATCAAAAAAAAAAAGCCATTAGGTTTTGTTGAATTCAAAAGAATAGAGTAAAATCTTAGATTTTGCTCAATTCTTTTTAACTCGTGAAAAGCGCCTACGTTTTTTTTATTTTTTGGAATTAATAGAAAATTTAATAAATTTTAGGTTTCTTTCTAAAATTAAAAAAAAAAAGGTGCGGCTATAAGAGGAAATTAATTTCCTCCACTCAAAAGAATAATAAAAAAAAAGAAATAAATATAAATTTTTTCAAAAAAACAAAATGATTTTAATCTTTGGATAAAAGATCCTAATAGCTTAACCAAAATGAAAGGGCACCATTTGAAATGTATCTGAAGAATTAATTTAGAACATTCCCTGTTAAAATACTGTTATTTATAATTTTAATGAAAAAAATTTTCAGCTTACGGACGGTTTTCAATTATTCGGTATTCCTTTGATTTGTAATGATCTATACATTCCAAAATAAACACAATAAAAAAGTACAAATTAGATAAATAGAGAAGTAAATTACAAAAAATTTCTTTCTTGGGAAAATCTATTAATAAAAACAGGAATACCAATACTATTTGTTGAAAAAAAAATTGAACAAAATTTTCATTCAGCTTTTCCAAAAATTTTTACAGAGATCTAATTCGAATAAAGTCATTTAATTCTTCCAATCAGTTATATTTTTATTTTCCCTTTTAGAATTGGGGATTTTGATGGTTTATTGAATATCTGTTATGCTCTTTGATTTTTTTGTTTTTTTGTGTTGAAGGAAAATTTTAATCCTTTTATTTTACAATTAACAGTAGATCTAATTCGGCTTCTATCCCATTTAAAGAATTAAACCACAAACATACTATTAAATTATAAAATGGGTTTTAACCTTTTTTTTTCATATTATGATTTTTCAAGTTTATAACTTTGTTTTGAAGAAGTAATTATATTGTTTGAAATACTATTATTTTCCAATTAAAAAATGAAAATTTTTAGTTCACATACTCCAAAATATTTTTCGAGTTTATAAGTTGAAGAAAACCCAAAGATTTTAAACTAATCGTTTAGAAATGATATTTTTAGACATTAAATTAAACTTTTTTAGTTAACTCTAAGACAAAACTTTTACTCTGCTAATTTGATTGTAACAGTATTTAGAAAAAATTTTTCTTGAAATGGCAGGAAGAAATATAATGCAAAAAAAAAAATAATAATAAAAATGAAAAGATAAAAAGATATTCAACTAACGTATGAATTGGTAACCATCTTTCACTTGCTTTTTCATATCCCCACTCATCTTCACCTAATCGATACAAAAAAAAAAAAAAAAAAAAAAAAAAAAAAAAATTGAATTGATAAATCTGTTTGATGTTTTTTAAAAAAAAAAGTTAATGTATGAAATAACTTACCTGGTGGATGGAGAATTGATATACATACCTTTCCGTCAGCGTCTATTTGAAATGTTAAATTTAGGAAAGTAAACAAAAGTAAAAATCATTCTTTCAGTCAAAAGAATTTCTTTGAAAAAAAAAAAAAAAAATCATCAAAAGAGAGAAAAATACAGATATTTGGATGCCACATATCAGATAAAAATTTCATTGTTGGTGGGTTGTTTGGATAATCGATTGGAAAGATTAATTCTGCTTTAAAATATCCACCTAAAAAAATAGAGGCAATTTGTTACAAAAAATAAACAAAAAAAAAAAACTGTTAAAAGGGCTTTGTTCACAAAAAGAAAACGAAGGAAAAAGAAGACAAAAGAAACCAAAAGAAAAGGATGTGAAAAAAAAAAAAAAAAAGAAAAGAAAAAATTGTCGAACAAACCTTCAAAGATAGTGTCTGGTGGTCCCATAACCAAAATGTCCTTTATGTTAAACATGAACCAAATAAAAAAAAAAATAATTAATTTGAAAAAAAAAGAAAAAAATTGAATTGATAAATCTGCTTGATGTTTTTGATAAAAAAACAAAAAAAAGGGAAATTTGTTACCCATTCAAATGGGTTACTCTTTCTTAGACCAGCACTAAATCCTTCAACAGGATTTTTTTGTAATTCTGTTTTGTTTTTTGTTTTTTGTTTTTTGTTTTTTGATCCACAAAAAAAGATCAAATAATTCATAAAGTTTTGAGAAGATCAGTCAGAAGGTGTTAATGAATTTTAAAAGTAACAAAATATAAAAGCAAACCTTTGAATTGTTTTGTGAGGAGAAGTTCAGCAATACTATTTTCAGACATTTGAAATAAAAACTTGTCTTTAGAAAAAAAAGATTAAAAAATGAAAATACTGTCATTTTCAAATTTAAAGATGAAGAGTTTTTCTAAATTTACTTACAAAGGCTATTAATTGAAAAATAAAAGAATCAGAATTATCATTCAAATTTCCACTAAAAAAAACACCTTTCAAAAATTAAAAAAAATCATCAAGAACCCAATTCTAAAAGGGAAAGAAAGAATTTAAGCAGGTTATAAGGAATTAAAAATTGAAATGTTACCTGATCCAATAACTCTAATTTTGGTAAGAAGCTGATTGAAAATTTTATTCCATTTATTTTTCAACAAATAGTAGTGTAAAGAAGAAACGAAGATTTTCATTGAATATTCTTTCTTTCAGACCATTTTAAGTTCTTAAAAAAGAAGTCTTTAGAAAATCAACTTCACGTTGAAATTCAAATGGGAAAAATTTTAGTTGGTTTATCTTTTTTTTCAATTCTCCAAAAGCTTGGATTCTAATCCTACAAAGCTAAGATCAGAAAAAAGAGTTCAAGTCACAAATTGAATTTGCAGAAACTACAATGTATTTCATTTAAAACTCGAACTTTAAATCAGAAAACAAAGGAAATGGTAAATGAAGTGAAAATTGTTTCCCCTTTATTATTCAAACACCAGTAATGACAAAATTATTCTTGAACATCCTACTAATTGATTATTTTTCGTCAAGTTATTTTATCAACTTGAGGAGACTCAGTAATCTAAAAATTACTTTTTGTGTCTTAAAAGTCGTACTTTTATATATTTAACTCTTTCTACTTAAACTTCTAACAAGGTTTCTATTTTATTGTTACAGAAAATTAGAATTTTTGAGTAAACAACAGACAGTATCACAAACTCGTGGTACATAGTTAAAATCTGAGTCAACTGATTCCTACTGATAAGTATTAACAATTGTAGTTTTTTGAATACTATTGCTAAAATAATCCCTGCAAGCTTTGTAATCTGTGTAAAATTACAAAGCTGTGTTTCTTTATTTCTTGAATAATTACACCTTAAATGATTTAAGAAATCGATTATAAACCCTATACAAATATGATATTAGTTTCGTAAAGTTCAATTATTAAAAAAAGAAATTCATCAAATTGGAAAGGTTAAATGTAAAAAACCTTTTCAAAAAATAAAAGTTCTTTATTAGATAATTTTTTACAAAAAAAATCATGAAAAAATTGTTAATAAATATTCATCAAATAAACTACATTTAAAAATCAATATCTCATTAAAAATCAGAATTTGAAAATAAATATTTTTATAAATTGAAGTTATCTATTATAATAAAAAAATTACTATTTTAATATTCAGTTCTATACACTAAAAATATTTGTTTTTCATCTCCATATAAAATAAAAAAAAGCAAAAAAAAAAATAAAAAAAAATTGGGACAACTGTTATGAAATTTAGTTTAAAATTCGAAGATTAAAATCCAGTTAAAAATTATAGAATTAACCTTTAAAAACATGTTTAACCTTCGATATACTATTGAATACGAATTAGAGTGTGGTATTGAAACATGATGAAAAAAAAAATATTTTATTGAAATGCCAACTATTTACTCTTATAAACTTTGTTTCTGCCAAAGAGTCACAAAAACAATTCACATACCTATTATATTTTATTATTAACCTTTGAAAGAAGAAAGAAGAAATAAGCTGTAGAATACACATCTAAGAAAAGTTTCTATATACATGAATTAAAACTAATAAAACAAAAGATTTTCTTAAGAATTGAAAAAAAAAAACAATTTTCATAATGATCTCTTATTGAAGATTAAAGAATAATATAATAAAAAACAATTTATTTTTGAAAAAAAATTTTCACTATTTATATGTAATTTTAATAACTGGTTTTTAGTTAGTTTCTTTAGATCTGGTATCAAAAAAAAAAAATTTGTACACAATTACAAAAAAAAAATCAAAAAAGGCTCTATGAGGAAAAAATAAAATTTTAAAAAATTATTTTAACTCAATCTATGAAATATTCCCAAAAATACCGTAAAATCGAAAATACTTGATAATTTTTTTAATAAACTTGATAAAAATTTCTTTAAGAACTTTTAAAGAACCCTAAGTATTCAAGATACACAATTACAAATAAAATAGGAATTTTATGTTTGAATTAAATTTATTATTTTGACTAAAAAATATGTATTCTTTAAAAAATTACAAATTTTGTGGAATAAAATTCAATCCGTTTTGTGAGAAAAGAATTGGTATAAAGATATCTATAATATATTTCATGATCATTGTAAAATTACATGAACTAAGGATAGAAAATATTTTGTAAAGGCAATTTCTAATTGTATACCATTACTCCTACCTTTTTATAATCTCAAATACAATCCTAAGAAGAAAAAAGTAATATCTAATTGTGAATATGAGTACCCTATCATATACAGGATCAACCAAACCCAACTGTATTTAACTTTTCATTCCATAAAAGAAATTGGTTTAATCTAACCCACTCTACCCAACCAAACCCGGCCCAGCATACCCCCCAATCATACACATTCAAACTCTTATAATTACCATAATAAATAATAACTGGTACTATAGTAACCAAAAATTACAAAAAAAATCTTATAGAGAGTTTAAACTTGAAAATTCAAAAAAAGTAATAACCTTTCTGAAAGTAAAATTGTTATTTTACTGTTAAAATTTATCTCTGAACATTAGGATTGTTTAGAAGTGCTTCAAATAGTTTTTTAAGTGTATATAATTATTTTCAAGTATTTTCGATTTTGGCGTATTTTCAAGGATACACTAAATAATAAAATTTCAAAAACCAATTTTAATTGTGAAATTTCAAAAATTCATTTTTTTCTTGTGATACCAATTGGAATGACCTAGATTAAAAAATTGTGGTTTATTTTTACTCTATTTAGAATTAATTTGTTGTTTTTATAAAGAGAATAATGCTTGTGTGAGTTTTTTTTTTAAAGTTCTGATCAGTAAAAGTATAGAAAAATTTTTTAACCTCAAAATTTTTTTTTGCAATTTTTAATTTTTATTGTTACTTAATTCGAAAATAATTTATCTTATCTTGTAAATGTTTCTAAACTAAAACAATACTTAAAGAGGTGTGTTGTTATAGTTTTTGTTGGATGTGAGTTTTGGAGAACATTTTTATTGTCTCTCTTTGAAAAATTGTCTTTTCTGTTGATTTTTTTATTTATAAAAAATCCCTTTGGATTTTTAAAAAGTTTTTAATTTGAAAAAATGAATTAGAGTTAAATAACAATACTCAAAATGATTTCTACTCAAATAAAATTGACTTTGTATATAAAAAAGAATTATTTCAGATATCTAAGAATACAAATTATTGGATTTTTATTGAGATTGGCGAATGGGTTTATTTTTACAATAAAACCCCTTTAATTAATATATTTAAGAACTGATATTCCTGAAATTTTTATTCTTATAATTCTAGTAGTATTAAAAATAATAAAATCAAATATAAAATTTTCTCATGATTAGTTCATTATTAAAGAATTTCCAACAAAAACGAGGTCGATCCATTCAAATACCTCTGTTTCTTCAATTGAACTTAGCTTAATGACACAAAAAGAGTTTATGAATTATTTACAAAAAAAAAACTTAAAACTATTTTAAATTGAGTTTGATCATAATCAAGGTCTTTTTTTATATGTAATCAGAGATTAATCAAGCCTAAACCCAAATATAATGTAAAAATTAAAACAAAATATTTTATTTTTTTTTCCATTTTTCCCCTGGCTGAATCTTCTTTATATTGGGAAGAAGAGTTACAACGGAAAAAGATCTTGTGGTTACTTTCTAATTCTGTGAAACTGAAACACGAAAATATGTGTAAATTGAAAATAAAAACAAAAAAGCCAAGCCTAAAAATAACCAAATGTTTTTAGCAAATCAAATCAAAAAAAAAAAGAAATTACAACAACTTAAACAACAATCCCCAATTGAACATTCATGATCAATTATCAAATCATTAAATCAACCCAAAGTATCTTGTCAGTGATTTTGGAAGTACTTAATTAAAGATAGGATTGTTTTTTTTTTTTGATTTTTAACCAATTGCTTCTTATAAACACTTTTTTTTTTTTTTTTTTTTTTCCTTTTCCCTTTCAATTTTTTTTCTTTTTGCTTTTTTTTGTTTTTTGCTTTTTAAACAAAAAACAAAAATTTGGTGTGTTTTTCCCTTGAATAATCGTGAAATCTAGTATTTTACGCTTAAATTACCTTTGAAGAAATTTAAGTAAAAGAACATCTAGAGTGTACTTTACAGTTCTTCCACCAATAAATAAATCAAAAGATTTTTTTAAAAAGGTTATCGAATTATTGAGGTGGCAGAAATGAACAAAAAAAAGAACTCCTATGAAGAATGATAACATTAATAAAAAATAATTTATTTATTTTTTTTTTAAGGATTGTTTCTGATTAATAACTTATGTTAGAACTAATTTTCGAAGAGAACAAAAAAGAATCAAAATAAGAAATTAAAATTAGGTATAAATTTGTTTTGGTTGGGATACTTTATTTTATTTTTTGATTTTTTATTTGAAAATGTTTTTAAATGAATTATCATTCATAATTTATTTCTTTTTTTGTAACTTTAATGAGAATAGTATAGTAATTTCGAATGATATATATATATATATATATATTAAATACCTTTGATAAAAAGATGATATTATGAAAATGAAAATTAATAAATAATTAAAAAATATAATTCTTATTTTTTTTTTGTTTGTGTATTTTTTAAGTTTCGATTCAGCATTACATGTCTATTGTATACTCTCGATCTATTTACTTCTGTTGTTGTTATTTGATCTTTTAAAAATCCGAGATCTTTTTTCAAGACTTCTAAAGTTTTTTTTGCACTTGAAAGATTTTTAAGAATTACTTGTTCTGCTTCTTCAAGGGGATATTCCATCATAACATTTGCCTAATAAAAGCAAAAAAATAAAATAAATAAAATTAAATAATTTTAAAAATTTTTAATTAACAATTAATGAAATTCGGAAATATAGAAAAATTAAAAAGAAAGATAAATTTAGAATTGTGGATTGGAATTTATGTAGTTTGTGTGATTTGTGTGATTTCTGTTATTCGCTTGATTGATGTAGTTTTGTGAAAAAAATTGAATTTATATCGAAAATGCCCGTAAATTAATATTATGAATTTTTGTTAAAGTAGATCTTTTTTCAAATTATTTTTGTTCAATTTTTTCAATAAAAAAAAAATTTGAAAGATTATAAAATATTAAATTTTGATAAATCACAGAAATAGTATAATAAGAAAGTCTTTTAAATATAAACTAAATTCGAAAATTTTGGACACAAGTTAAAATAATTTAAAGAATAACAAAAATACAATGGTTTCAACCAATTTGGAAGAAAATTTGACTTTTAAACAACTGTTTTTATCTATTTTTGTCTTTTCTGTTTTTTGTTTTCCCAGTTGCGCTATCTATTTCATTGGATCAAAAAAATAATTTTTTTCAAATGATTGATATCAAGTTAAAGTTGAATCTGTCAAATAAAAAAATTTAACAAGACTAGTTGATGTTATCTTATCATTTATCGATCAATAATTGTTGGTGAAATTTCAACATATTTGCGTATACATTTTTTTGCTCTCATTTCAAAATTTTGGACAGATAGATTTTTATTTTTTCCTTTTATTTCGATGAAAAAGGGTATAAGCTTAATTTCAAAAATAGGGGCAGATTTTTCATCAGAAAAAAATTAGTTTAATTGTGTTTTTTTTTGAATAGTAAGGTTTTTTACTAAATTTTTTAGAGACAATAGCCAATATAGATTAATAAATAAAATTGTTGTATAATCATTGTATTTTTTGAAAAACAAATGAAAAAAGAAAAAAATAATAATAACAAAGTTGCCCCTAATTTTGAAATTTGGCTTATATAAAAACATTATGCATAAGTTAAGCATGAGTTAATAGGAAGTTTTGAACAATATGAAAAATTTAGAATGTTTTCTCCCTATTTTTGATTTTGGGTGTGTCAAAATTTTTGGAATTAATTTTCGTGAAAAGTAATCTATATTACTGTTTAATAAAAAAGTACTTAGAAAAAAATTTCATTCAAATTCCTCAAAAATATTTTTTTTCGAGAATTTTTGTTTGAATGACAAATCACAGAAATCAAAAAATTTCTAAATTCATCAAGTTTTACTCTCTAAATTCAATCTAATCAATTTTACTTTTTGGAATATTAAAGGAAATTTTTGTTCAATTTTTTTTCTTCTTTTAAATTCTGAAAATTTTTGTCTTTGTTTTAGAAAAAATGTGAAATAGTTTTTTTTGAAATGAAAAATAATTAGAATTAAAACGAAAATGATATTATTCAAAATAAAGATTCATTATTTATCTTGTCATGAGTCCCTGATAAAGAAAATTATGACTTCTTTATTAAAATTTCTAAACAAAAATTTATAAATTAGGGAATTACCGTCAAGTGCTGTCAGGTGACTAGGCTTTCCAGAATTCAAAAGAATTGAGTAAAATCTTAGATTTTTCTCTATTCTTTTGAACCCTGGAAAAGATAATGGCTGTTTTTTTTAATTTCAGAACTAAAAGAAAATATAAGAAAATTTTTTTTAATTTCTAAAATTTAAAAAAAGCCTAACGACCCTTTTCCAGAATTCAAAAGAATTGAGAAAAATCTAAGATTTTATTTTATTTTTTTGAATTAAAAAAACCTAAAGTCAATGGTCTGTAGAGTGCACTAGAGTGCCTAGGTTTTTTTGAGGTTTTCTAATTTATTTGTGAAGTGTTCTAGGTTTTTTTGAGGTTTTCTATTTTATTTCGAAAGTGTTCTAGGTTTTTTTTACTTTTTAAAATAAACCGAAAATTTATTAAAATTTTATGTTTATTTCTAAAGTAAAAAAAACCTAAAGAAAATCTATTGATTTTACAAATAAAATAGAAAACTCAAAAAAACCTAACGAGAATCAATATTTTTTACATCTAAAACAGAAAACCTCAAAAAAACAGAGAATACTTCACAAATAAAATGGAAAACCTCAAAAAAACCTAGAACACAAAACAATAAAAATGGAAAACTCAAAAAAACCTAATGAAAATCTATCGATTTTCAAAATAAACAGAAAACTCAAGAAAATCTAACGGCTCTCAGGCGAAATGAATTTCCTCCGTTCAAAATAAAAAAAAAAGAAAATTACAATTTTTTATGAAAAAAAATCTTCTCTCTTTTTAAATATTTCATGGATATTCATTAGTTAAGGTATACTAGAATTGTTTGTTTTTTTTTTTGATTATATTAAATAATAAAAAACAGAAAAAAAAAGTCTTGTAAAAAAATAAATTTTTACGATTATTTTCTAGTTTTCCGCGTGGGTTTTTTATAAACAATAGAAAAAAAAAAGAAAATTATTAGTATAAACAAACTGGTTGAATTTTTATTAATGCCAATTTTATTAGAGAGTGGAATTCAAAAAAAGTGTACTAATAACTCTTTTATATTTCCTGAAACTATGGCTTTATGGAAAAGAACTGAAAAAATCCACTTTAAAAAGTGTGTAATCTATAAAAGAATCGAAATCTCAGAAGCAATTAGTATGTTTTTATCAACATTTTATTACTTTAAGATTGTTTTTCAAATGAAAAGAATAATTCAACTTTTTAATTAAACTCTTTAAAATAAGAAATGATTTTTAAGATATTTCCAAAAAAGTATGAAATTTTTTTTTTTTTACATTGCTTAAAAATTAATGTTTTTTTTGTTGGTTCTATTTGATCAAATTGATAATATCAAAATAAGAGGAATACTAATATTGATTAAATCGGAACCTATTTTGTATTTTTCCAAATATGTTCATTAAAAATATTTCCAAAAAATGAATAAAAAATTCGCACGTCTTTTTTGGACAAAACAATAAAATTCAATAAAAAATGGACAATATAAGGTATTTCCAAAAAAGTGGGGCATTTTTTTTTACATTCCATAAAAAATAATCTTTTTTAGTGATGGTAATCATTAATTAACTATACCAAATTAAGTTTAATATTTATACCGATTGAACCAACCACTTATATATTTAATTCAAAACATGTTGGTTGAAATATTCCCAAAAAATGAAAAAAAAAATAGCACCTTTTTTGGTTAAAGCAATGTACGACCAATTTCAATAAAAAACCGGGAATATGGAAAGGGAACAAATAATTTTTTAAACACGAAAACGTAGTTATATGTTTTTAATTATATTGTAAATTTTGTTGAGATTATACAAGTTATGAAAATATTTTTTTCGATCAAAAAGAAAATAATAAACACCAATTTTCGTCCCTATAAAAATATCAGATAAAATCAAGATCAGAAATTTTAAAACATTTTATTTCTGCAATACAATACTAAGAAACAAATTGAATTATTATCAAGAATCTATAAATGATGGTTAATGATTTTATATATTTAAATCCTTTTTTGAAGATTGAGTTACATAAATATATTTTAAAATAAATTTGCCCCACTTTCTTGGAAATAGCTTACATAAGGATAAAAAGGATTTTTAAAACAATAAAATACAGTTTTAAGTTTTCCATTCTGTTGAAAATTTTATCAAGATTAAATATCTTTTTCAAAAAAATTTTACGAGATCAAAAAGAAAAAAATATCACTAATTTTCTCCACATGAAAAATAATCATATAAAATTGAGATTAGAAATTTTCATTTCTTTTATTTATAGCCATGAGTTATAACCAAACAAATTGGATTACTATTAAAAATCAATTAATGATAAATAACAATTTTGGATATGTAAATAATCATATTAGAATTAAGTTTTAACCATTTGGGAAAAAAAAATTTCAACACGATTTTTAATTGGGAACATTAATAGAAATCACAGAATCCTGATTTCAAAAAGGTAAATTAATCAAAAGAAGAAACAAATTAACTACAAAGAATAATTCATTAATATTATTTTGTCAATCAAATTTACAAAAACAATTTAAATGTCCTTTATTACCGAAAATCAATATGTGGTTTTGGAGATTCGCATAAAGAGTCAACCCTTTTCAACAAATTTTTAAAAAATGATCAATCAAAAAAAAATGCATTACCAAAAGATAGTATTAAAAAAACTATTATTCAGTTTAATCCTTCATTTTGTCTTTAATCTTTTAATTTTTCTTTTTTCACTTGATTATCTTTTTTGTTTTTAGTTTCTGTGATTTCTATTAATGTTCCCAATTAAAAATCCTGTTGAACTTTTTTTTCCAAAAACCGTAAAAAGAAATTTGAAAATAAATTTTTCACATGCTTTTTAGGTAATGGCTTACAATTCTTGGTTTGAAAGGGATTTTTTTATTTTTTCTCTTTTTTTAAAAAAAGCAAAATACATCATATCAGAACCATGGACATATTCTATTATGTTTTTAAATGTAAATCCTTATTTAATTGAAAATATATATTTTTTCGTTTAAAAATACAGGGATACAGTAGTGTGCAAAAGTTTGTGAATTAAATGACTCAAAATTTCAAATGATTTTTTTTTCCGATCTGGGTATGTATATCAAATTTTGAAACAGCTTTTTTTTTTTTCAATTTGACAAGGATCATTTTTTTTTTTTCAGATTTTATAACAAATCAGAGGAAAAGAAAAATGAGATCAACAAAGAATTTAATATTATTCAAGATTCATTTTGTAGGATTGAAAACAAATTAGAGAAATCATTTTTAATAATTTCAATATTTTGGAAAATTGAAAAATTGAACATGGAAGATGGAAATTTGAAATAACAGCTCTCAAATTTGGAAAAATTTTTCTTTTTTTTTAATTTTTTAATTTATGAAATTGTGTTATTGTGCATATAGGAAAAATTTTTCATATTTTTTTCATTTCTCGCCTGGTATTGAATTCTCCAACTTTTGAACAATACTGTATGCTTTAATGAAGATGAACATAAATATCTTGTTTAAGTATGCTGATGAAAATTTATTTTAGCTCACCAAAGTTAAATTCTATAATTCATTTTCTAAATTTTTGTTTGGTTTCTCTTGCAATTTTCTTAAAGAGCTAGGTCTTTATGTTTTTCAAAGTTTTACTCAAACTGCTAAAAAGAGTAAATCAAAAAGTTTTTGCAACACATTTTTAAAACTTTTATTCCTCGCTTCTTTAAAACTACTGTATTTCTTCCATAAATTGATTCGACTAAATTGAACTTTTTAATTTTAATGTCACAATTCTTAAATAATAAACAATTTTTTTTCCATACTTAGTGTTGTTAAAATAACTCGCGAAGACTTGATAAAACTCCATGATGCAGATTAAAAGCCGTGTTTCTTTTTTCAAGAAAGCTTACACATCAAATGATCAAAGAAACCTACAATAAACAAAAAGTAAATATGGTATTGGTTTCTGAAAGTTCTATTATTAAAAAAAGAAATTCTAAAAATGAAGGATCAAATGTAAAAATCTTCTCAAAAAATAGTTGGTCAGTGTTAGAGAAAATTTTTGATAACGTTTGTTTGCACGATAACAATAAAATGAAGCTTGCAAAAAAATTTAATTGTGTTTCAAAATAAAAAGTGTGTTTTTTTGTTATAGAAGACCCTTATATTAACTAATCAAAGAAACTGGCAATAAATCATTAGTAAATATGGTATTGGTTTCTTAAAGTTCTATTATGTAAAAAGGAATGCGAAAAATGAAGGATCAAATTCAAAGATTTAGTCTCAAAAATAGCGTAAATTTTTAGAATAAAATTTTTATCATTCACAAAAAATTACTTTACAAATTTTTTTAAAAATTACGAAAAATTTTATTCTAATTCAATTCCTAATTTAAAATTAGCTCAAAATATCCAGCGAGTTTACCTTCAAAATTGATTTGACGGTAGGTAGACTATCGGGTACTGAATTAGATGTTGTATTGGGACAAGAAGAAAAGAAAAAAAAAGAACGGGTTTTCTTTTGAAATATGGGTTTTGTGCTCTTAACACGGGCATTTTTGATTACTGTAGTACTTTTTTTTTATTTGAAATGGTTTTTGTTTCTGTTTCTCTTAATTGTATTTTCTCTGATTGTTTTATTATAACTCAACCATTGATTGATTTTTGAGAATAAAAAAAAAAAACAAATTCCAGATGTGCATTTGTAAATAAAGAACAATCACAATCCCAATTTTTAATGGAAAGAGATTTAAATAAAAGTAAAAGAAAAAATTTATGATGAAAAAGGAAAAAAAAAAAAAACTTACACCAAGCCACAAACAAACGCTTTGACATTTTTCAATTCCAGCATTAACATACAAATTATTGGAAATCTTAAAGCGTGTGTCGAGTGATCCACCCTTTTCATTTTTGAGCTTGAGGAAATTGATCATCTCAATATTTTCCTCAAGTTTTGGTATTTTTTGGTTCACACGTATTCGTTGTCTCAAGAGATTGTTTTCCATAAATTTATACTTACTTTTTTTCACAAATTGAAATTATGTTTTTTTAAGTTTTTTTATTGTTTTTAAAGTAAAAAAAAAAAAGAAACATTAAGGCAAAAGGAAAAAAAAAAAATCAATAAACACAAAAATAAGAAAAGAAACACAAAACAATTAAGAGGAGAAAAAAATTAAGAGGAGCAAAAAAGAAAAAAGACAAACGAATAAATTGTTTCAAGATTTTTAAGCATTACAGCCGCCTCTTGTGGTGTTTTAATTAAGCTTTTTATGTTTTCCTAATTAAAATGTAAAAAAAAATAGAAGTTGTTGTTGTTGTTTTTTTTAAACAAAACAAATAAGCAAAAAGTCAAAAATATTTATTTAAACAAAAGACTTGTTGACGGAAAACTGAACAAAAAAAAAATCAGTTATGTATCAAAGAAAAAGAAAGATTTTTTTTTTAAATCCTTTTTTTTCTTTTTCTTTTTCTTTTTCTTTTTGTTTTTCTTTTTGTTTTTCTGTTTTAAAAAATAAATTGGATTTTATTAATTACAAGAAATTTAGCTTTTGGTATTCCACGATGTTCTTGGTTTTGTTTGTCTTGAATTTCAGTTACTTGAAAAACATTTTGGTTATCGATTTTTTTGTTTGTCATTTTTTTGAGGTAAGGGAAAGCTATTTATTTGGACTTTTTAAAAGAGAAAAAAAATGATCCTAATTTGAAAACTTCTTTACTTAAATTCGGAAGACTTTGATTAGTGTCTTTATATACACACACCCTTAATGAACCTAATACAAATAAAAAACACACAGTTAAAATTTGATAAAGTTATTATCTTAATATTTTGAGTTGACAGTCAAAATTGTGTTTATTATTGAAAATAATGTTTTAAAATGAAGAGCTTTGTGAAACTGAACTTTGATTTATTTCTTCTGAATCTTCTGAAAGGCAAGGCTTGAGTAAACATCTTGAAAGCAAATAAAACTTGTTTTCTAATTGAAGGAACTAATGACGCTACAGTCTGCTGTATCCAAACCATTGGAGTGGTTTACCACAATAAGTCATAGTTGGGAAGTACTTCTTCTATTTGTTGAAAAATAGATTTCATAATTAAGGGTAGAGCCATAAAGTTGAAAAATAATTTTCTGAAAAGGAAAAAAAAAAATTTTTTGAACAATTTTAATGAGTAACTCATACAAATTATAAACCAACCAATATTTAAGGTATTGTAGATCTCAAAAAACCAACAAACAAAATAAGGATATTTTAGAAAAAAGTTACAAATTGACTTGATTTCCAATTTTCTCGGTTAGAATATTAAATTTTGAGAACAACTTTGTTAATTTTGTGTGTTGATCTTTGGTGCTTTTTGAGATCTCGGAGATTTTTTTTTTTTTATTTTATTCATTAACAAATGAATTATTTTTTTTATTAAAGAATATTATAAAATCCTTACTTAGTCAAATTTAGTCGTTACAAAATAACAATATATTAGATTAAATCGAATTAAATTAAATTTGTGATGAAAAATATTACAATTTGTTTTCAATTGAAAAAATTTAATCTCATTGGAAATTTGAAATATGAAAAATAATAAATTTATTTTTTTTAAATTTTGATTTTTTGAAATTGGGAAGACCTTGGGACTTTTTTTTTATTTAATTCTTGAATTTTTGACATTGGAGATCTATTTATTGAATCTTTTTATATTAATTACCTTATTTGATTTTTGTCAACCAAAAGGAGTGGAATCCCACTATACCCTATTTTATGACATGTAACCACGAGTTAGGATGAAATAAACTATAAATACCAATCATCTTAAAAAAATAAAATTATTCACAGAAATACCAATTAACTGAAATAATTTTTTTTTGTATATTATTGAAAAAAATCTAATCAAAAAAAACTGTTTCAAAATTTCTCAGGAAAAAAAAATTTAAAAAAAAATTAATATTTAGGTTTTTTGATATTTCCAAAATTATAATTTCTTTCATTAGTATCAAATTGATTTATTGAAGTTCGCAATCGCTTTGAGATAATTTAATCTAATCTATGGTTGTATTGAAACAGCCCTTTATTATACGAAAGAAGTGATTTTGTATATCTATTCTTTTTGTCAAAAATAACTCATTTGTTAATGAATAAAATCAACAAAAAAATCAATCAACAAGATCTCAAAAAGCCCCAAAGATCAACACACCGAAATTAACAAAGTTGTTCTCAAAATTTAATATTCTAACCATACAGATTGGAAATCAAGCCATTTTGGTACTTTGTTCTAAAAATGTCATCTTTTTTCATTGGTTTTTGATAGAGATTAATTATATATCAAAGGTTGGTTAGTTTTTAATTGGTTTACCTCCTAAAAATTATTATATTTTTTTTCCAATTTCAAAAAAAATATTTTTACCTTAAAACCTCATCCTTTTTAAAAGAAATCTTTATAAAAAAAATCGAATTAGTTCATTCAATAAAAGAAAAAACAAAATATTAGAGGTTTTGATGATAACATGCTATAATTCACGATAAAGTTACAAAAATCGCGATAATTTCCATCAAATCGCGATATATCAGAAAATCGCGATAATTCAATATTATCGTGATAAATTAACAAATCGCGAATTTCTATAAAATCGCAATAATTATTAAAAAATCGTGATAAATGCCAAAATATCGCGATTACTTTTTAATCGCGATATAATAGTTGATGGGTTTTTGGGCTAATTGAGAAATATTTTGCATAAAAAATTTTTTTTGATCAAAAAATAGATTAGGTGACAAAAAGTCATTCTTTTGAAAAAACAACAAAAAAGATACTTGATCCAATCAAGGATCAGATCAAAGAGTTTTGTTGTGTTTTCATTTTATTTGGTTGACAAACCTATCGATCCTTTTAGATCAACAACAATAAGAACTAAAGAGAAATAAATATTTTTTCAGTTAATGGTAGTGCTGGAAATTGCTTTGAATAATTAGCTTCTAAAACAACCAACCCTTAATCTGTTCTTTAAAGAATGTTTTCTTGGGTTACAATATTTTCATTTTTTCTAAGAAAGCTAAAAGGAGTTGAATAACTCTTCAAAAGATTTCACAACATCCTTGCCAGATGATCACCAATTATTTAGATTTTTTATACAATTCTTTTCTTCTTCTTCTTTTTCTACTCATATCTTTGTATTGGACAGAAAACACAATTAGAATAATAGAGGTTTTTGTTTGATCGATCACCAATAAAAAGTCAAATTATTCTTTATTCTTTTTGGCTATTTAAAATTGTGAAGGCAACAACTCCATTTTAAGAAAACACACATAATTTATATTCAAGTGTATTGATGAGATTGGTAATTATTAGTTTGATCATAAAATTTATTTGAGATTTTATATTTTGTTAAAATAAAAAATGAAAAGAATAAAATTTTTTTCCACAACAAACCAAACTCATTCCCTTTCTAAAAGTTTTCTATCTTTCAAAACATTCAAACACTTGAAGACAGTTCATAACCTTTGCAAACACTTTTTGACATTATTAAAGGGAAAAGTGTTGTAAAAATCTCAAGGCTTTGTAAAAGTCAAGAGATTTTTTTTAAAAATGAAATGAAAATAATAATTTTTCATTTTTTTGCGATAATGTGAATATCGCGATAATGTTGTTTATCACGATTTTATGATTTTTCGCTATAAAGTTGGTCTAATCGCGATTTTTTTAATACTATTGCGATTTTATTGCTAATATCATGATAATATATGTTATCATCAAAACCTCTATTAATGAGAAAATAAGTAAGAATAATTACAAAAATACTATTTTTTAGTGTACTCGTGTACTTTTAAGAAATTTCTGTAATTCAACATTTCTTCAAGGTCTTCCTATTACATCATTTTCTACAATGATAGCACTTTTTCTCACTGTTGGTAGCTTTCATAACCCAAATCACTAATTCTATTTCCAACCAACTTATATCGTTTATTTTGCCTAGTATTTAATTTCCAATTTGGGGTTATAAAGGAAGGAAAATAATATTAACAAACTATTTAGAATAATTCATATATGGAAAATCAAATATTTAGTGTTTTAAAAAATTTTGAAATTAATAAAAGCTGATTGGATTTTTTTTTTAATTGAAAACTGTAAGAAACCAATCCCAGATTTACATTATATTGATTCTCTATTTCTTTGATTTTTTAAAATGTAAAATTTTCTTGAAAAAAGATATAAAAAAATTATGTTATATCTGTTTTTTTTTTTCTTTCTTTTCTTGTTATTTTAACAAGAATGAGTTACTTATTAATACTCTTTTCTTAACAATTAAATTCAATAAAGGTACTATTTTCAAGACTTCTCTTCATTATTACTATGTGATTAGTACGTTATATATTTGAGAAAAAAGTAAAAACCAAAAATAGACACCCTGTTGTCAAAATAAAGCGTGCTGGAATTATATAATCAGTGTTTCAAAATAAAAAGTGTTTTATTTTTTTTTTGTTATACAAGACCTATGTATTAACCAATCAAAGAAACCAATAAAACACTAAAGTAAATATGTTATTGGTTTCTTAAAGTTCGATTATTTAAAAAGAAATTTGAAAAATAAAGGATCAAATTGGAAATTTATCTCAAAAAATTGAGTTAAATTTTTCATAAAATTTTATTATTTAAAAAATCGGTAAATTTCAAAAAAAAAGAGAATATGTCCTTAATAAAATTAAGAACTATTTTTTTCTGATTAATATTTTTCGAAATTAAGAACATAACTTAATTCAATTAAACACTGTGATAATTTTTTTTAGAATAAAAACACTCTCAACTTTTGAATATCGAAAAATATTTTTTGAAATTAGTGTGCACTTTTTTATTTTTTTTGAAAAATTGGGTTTGAGAAAAGCTTGAAATCAAAGAATAAGTTAATATATTAAATTAGAATACTTTTCCAGAAAGTTTATTCTTTTTAGTTTAACTTTTTTTTATTTTACCATTTAAAACTAAAAAAAACATTTGAGGACCAAATTAGTGCCTTTTGTGAAAAGAAAATTCCCCCATAATTTAGAATTTTTTTTTTGTAAATGAGTTTAAACAAGAGAGTGTATCTAAAAATATACATAATTTCAAGTTTGAATTCAATGATTTTGGCAAAAAATGTTTTCAAGAAAAAGCTGAATTGAAACTTTATTTATTCTTATTTTTTCATTTTGTTTTTTTAATTGTATTAAATGGAAAGTATTTGATCAGTTTTTCATTTTTAGTGTTTTTTGGGTCGTAGGGACATATTATGGAAAATTTTCAACTAAATGCGTTGAATAATTTAAACAATTTACTAAAAACATCAAGGAGTTTACTTTCAAAATTGATTTGAGATTGGATATACTGTAGGGTAGTTGATTAGATGTTGTATTGGAACAAGAAGAAAAAAAGCATGGGTTAACTTTTGAAACACAGATTATAGTCATAGTCATGTATTATTTTGATCACTATAATTTTAATAAAAAATAATTAATTTTGAATCTTGGGATAAAAAGAATTGATAAGAACCTTAACCAAATGAAAGAAAGGTTATGGTATCGTTCACTTAAATTTAATTGAGAACACACCTCCTTAAATATCAGATCTTTTAATTATTTTTCCTTGAGTTAACCATATATTTTGTTTATTCACAAAAAAAGTAAATCAACATTTTATTTTCTTCAACTTTATAGAAATAAACATATGGTATTTTTAAATCTTAATTGTTGGAGGAAGATAAAAAGTATCGAAAAGCAACAAAGAAATTGATAATAAACTTTATTTTAAAGAGTAATGATTTTAAGATATTTTTTTTACTGACTCATAAATGTGGTATCAATCTTGAAGAAAACAAATTGGGGATTGTAACTATAAAAAGAAACTTTCATTTCAATATAAAGAAAGGATTTATTTTTTTTATTTTTTCTATTTCAAAAAACTCAAAGATTTCTAAAAATGTCAACAAATTCAGGTAAACAATTGAGTCCTATTCAATATTTGTTTCAAACTAATTTTAGGCCTTTTTCTTTCAATTCTTGGTAAATTCTTTAATTGTGTATTGTAAAGAAGTTGAACAAACAAACCAAAAAACAGAAGAAACCACGACAATTGATGAACAAAATGAAAAAAAAGTACAAGAAGAAACATCAACAAACAACAATGAAGAAAAGCAAGTAAATGAAGAAAGTAAGATCTTCTAATTCAGGCCTTTTCCCTTCTTTTCTTGGTACATACAGCTTTTTTTTTAAAAAAAAGACAAAGTAAAAAACTTTTTATAATCAAAAAATAAAAATTCCCGAAGCATTAATTGAACTGCAAAGAAATATTCTTTTCATTCTAGACAATAAAAACAATTTTAAATCATGCCTTCACTTTCTTTTGTATCTCTTTGTTACAAAAAAACAAAATTAATTAAATTTTATCGTGAAACAAATTGTTCTAAAAGAGAGAAGAACTTTCGTGAGAAAGAAAAAAGAAAAACAAAAAGAAAAAACAAAAACAAAAAACAAAAACAAAAACAAAAAATAAAAAAGAGATATTCACTTAGGTTCAAATAAAAGTAAAAAATTTTTTCGTTCAACTCCCATTTTTTAAATTTGTTAACTTAATTATGAGCAAAGGTGAAGAAAGAAGATTTTTTGATTTAAATTAAAAGAAATTTTACTAAATTAATTGATCTGTGAAAGTTGCATTGTAAGTAAATTTTTTAAAGTAACGTAGGGAAAAAATAACAGAAATGAAAATAATCCCTGACTAGACTTTTAATTGTGAATATTAGGAAAATTTTTATGTCATTTCTTTTATTTAAAAATCAAATCCTTTTTTTGAAGAATCAAACTTTTGAAAATTATAACTCCCCCACTTATTAGAATGATGACTGATGAAATCACACTTGTTCAAAACACGATTCAATCAATCAAAAAACAAGAATAACAATTATCATTTTCCAAACTCATAACAAACCTCCCTAAAAAACTCTATTTGTTTTTCAAAACAAGTAGATCTACTTATGCGATCAAACAATTAAATGAGTATTCTATAGACACCCTCACTTTAATGAACTTTGGGCGAGTTTATTACTTGAGTTCATAAAAATTTTGGTTATTAATAGCAAGGATTTGATTGAAAAAATATGAAATTACACAACAATTTCCCTATTATTAACAATCAAAAATCTTTTCCGGGATTATTTTCATGTCCGGTATTTTTTTCAATACTATACAGTTAACAAATTATAATTAAATTAAAAGATTTTTTCCAGTTCTTTGACTTTATCTCTTGAAAGAAAAAAAAAGAATACCTCAAAATTTTCCATAATAACATCGTTTATTTAAATATCAATTCTATCAATCAAAAGGTTATTATTGTTAAGAAAAAAAAAAAAACAATTTCTTTTACTAAGAAAAAAAAGTACTTTGGTGCTTTTCTCAAATGTTGCAATTGTTGTAACAAGAGAGAAACAAAACCTTTCTTTTTTTTTCTTTTTTTCATCCAGTCCTTCTCTTTTATCCCCTTCTTTAAAAAATCAGATTAATATTGGTTTAATAGGGAAAGTCATTTTAGAAACGTTTTAGCAAAAAAAGTTTTTAATATAGTGCAAAACGTAGGGCTAGTTAGTTTGTTAACTATTTTATAGATACCTAAAAATATAGCACACATGAAGTTTGTGAGTTGTTTAAAAGATATTTTGAAATATTTTTGGTCACACTTTTCCAATATGACTTGTTATAATGCTAATTGTAACAAAAGAATTTTAATCTTTTAAAAAAGTCAAAAACTTCAGTGGCGTAAATAGCCCATCTTGACAACCTTTAACCCATCACGATCATTAAAAAATTTTTTCAAAAAAAAAGTAAATATTTGCTAATTTTTCACTTTTTGATAACTTCAACTATAATAAACATCATTGATTAATAAAAGATCTTGGATCAAAAAATTATTTGTGAAAGATATTTTACAATTTAAGTTTGAAAATCCAATTTTTCAGGTTCTAGCAAGATTTTAACCAAATTTAATAGTAAAAAAATTTGAATAAATTTTTAATCACAGTTTGTGTGGTTATAATCATACATTTTAAAAGCATTTCAAATTTAATAAATATCTTTCAAATGGGTAATCAATTATTTTGACAATTAAAGAATTATTTATTGATTTAAATTGGAAAAAATATTTTTTTTTTTGATTTTCCGTTAGGTTTTCTTGAGTTTTCTGTTTATTTCTAAAGTAAAAAAAACCTAACGAAAATCAATAGATTTTCGAAATAAAATAGAAAACCTCAAAAAAACCTAGAACACTTCACAAATAAACAGAAAACTCAAAAAAACCTCACGAAAATCAATAGATTTCCCAAATAAAAAGAAAACCTCAAGAAAACCTAGGACACTCTCGTTAGGTTTTTTTTAATTTTTGAAATAAACAGAAAATTTCTTAAATTTTCTTTTTATTTCTTAAATCCTGGAAAAGCTAGGCACTTGACGGACACTTTCGTTAGGTTTTCCAGAATTCAAAAGAATAGTGCAAAATATTTGATTTCACTCTATTCCCTTGTATTCTGGAAAAGCTAGGCGTTCTATGACACTTGACGGACACTTTCGTTAACTTTTCCAAAATTTAAAAGAATTGAGCAAAATATTTGATTTCACTCTATTGTTTTAAATACTGGAAAACATAGGATACGGAATATTTATCACAAGGGTTTTTTGTTCTCTATTTCAGTTTTATTAGACGAGTACAGCATTTTCAAAAATATTGGTTATTATCTATCAAAGTAAATATCCTCCAATTTGAATTAAACTAAAATTCATCACTCCCTCATTTATTTGGAATTTTTAATCCTAAAAAACACCTTTTTTTCTAGACTAGAGAGACTTTTAAAAAAAGTAGTACTACCGACAACAATAAATACAATAGCCTCAAGATTTTGAAGTTCTGGAATTTTGGTTATATTGTAAATAAACTCTATTATTAATAATGAAAGGTGAGAGAAAATAATAGTTTTGTCTAACTTTTTTTTTTTAATTTTATTTTTTCATACTAATGATTACTAAAATTTAACTTTAGTTTTTTTTTAAGGCTTAGGTATTTGAGGATAGGAAGAATACACGAACATACTTGATTCAGATTCAAATTGACTTTTGAGGTTTGATCGTGAATAAATGTGAAATGGTTAAAAAAATATTAAATAATTTTGTTTGAAAAATTTCATTAAAATCAAGAAATTTTGTGAGAAGTAAAATGCTTTTTTTGTTAAAATTCAAAAAAAGATCTTTTTCTCATTTTTTTGTTCAAAAAATTACAATTTAATCTTTCATTATCTTCATAATTCTTTTTTAAAATATATTTAAAAAATCCTATTCTATGTCTATATGTTGTTATCATCCTATTGTCATTTTTTTTTTTGATTTATTTCTCCAGTAAGCCAATATTTTGAACATAGGATAAATTTTTGCTATATGGGTCAAAGTTAAAAACACAGGTTAGTTAGACCACTGTACAATTTTAGACAAATCACTTATTTTTTTTGAGTCATTTATTTTTCACAATTTAACTTCAATTTGAAAATTAAATTAATTTGCCAAGAGTTAGACTCTTTATGAGTATGGCAAAAATAATTTGAAATTTCTGATCAGGAAAAATTGATTTCTGTGATTATTGGAAATTTCAAAATTTGAAAGAAAAAAGAGAAAAATCTATTTAATAATTTTTTTTAAAAAAATGAGAAACTTTACAATATTTTTAAATATCAGAATGGATTTTAAATTGGGTATCTAATCTAATGGCCTTTCAAAGTTTTTGAAAATAACTAAGAAAAATTAAATTTAATTTTCAAAAAGTGAAAGTGTTTTTTTCACAAAATTTATTTGAAGGACAATCGAAGCACTTTTTTCAAAATTTTTCTCTATTATGAGTTTTAAAAACAAATTAAAATCTATTTAAATAGTCTTTATCAACATTTTCGTTTTTTATCTTCTCTATCCTTTCAGAATTCACCAAGAAGATTATAATTTACTTTATCAGATTTAACTTTTTACTGAAGTGGTGAATGTGTTTGTGTAGTGCTTAAAAAATTGACTCTCTTTGATCTGAAATTCAAAGAGATGTTTTTAGACAATTGCATAAAAAAATGTAACAAATTACATTTTTGAATATTTTGGAGGATTGTATTTTTTTTCAACTCAAATCATTTTATCTCATTCCCAAAAATAAACAACAGTCCAAAAAAACAAATTATGAATGGTAAACTAACCAAACTAAAAAGGAGCAAGAAAGATTCCAAATCTTAAAAAACAAACAAAATTAAACAATCTAATACTATTGATTATACAGCCTCAAAATATGGAGTTTTTTGATATGGCAAGTAAAAGTGTAAACACATATCTTTTTTAAAAATAAGAAATATACTTTGAAGTGAGGGTTTGTTTAGGATTAATTTCCCAGAAAATTTTAATTCCTAACACTAAATGATTTTTGAATCAACAGTCAAGAAAACAATTGACAATGTTTATTTTTTGTTTGAATTGGTGGAAGATTTAAGTTTTGTGAACGAAAATGATTTTAAAGAGTAAACAGATCTAAGCTCACAACAATCCAAGCAAACCTTGTTAGTATTGAACAAAACACTTAAAAAAGAATTTTTGTACTTCACTGGCAATGTGACTAATATGATGTGTATTTTCACAAACATTCTGTGAATCAAAACAATAACAAAAAGTTGAAATAAAAATTTTTTTTACTAATTTCATTTTTTTTTCTATCAATTGGGCTTGATGAAAATGACTTGATCAAAACAATCTGTGATGTTAGGAATAAAAATTATCGGGAAACTAATCCTAAACAAACCCTCACTTCAAAGTATATTTCTTATTTTTAAAAAAGATATGTGTTTACACTTTTACTTGCCATATCAAAAAACTCCATATTTATGGTTATATACACAATATTTTTAGATTGTTTAATTTCCCATTTAAGATTTCAAATCTTTGTTAATCTTTTTTGGTTTGGTTAGTTTACCATTCATAATTTGTTTTTTCGGTTGTTGTTTATTTTTCAATTAATGGAAAATGATTTGAATCGAAAAAAATACAATCCTCCAAAATATTCAAAAATGTAATTTGTTACATTTTTTTATGCAATTGTCTAAAAACATCTCTTTGAATTTCAGATCAAAGAGAGTCAATTTTTTAAGCACTACACAAACACATTCACCACTTCAGAAAAACGATAAATCTGATAAAGTGAATTGTAATTTTCTTGATTAATTCTGAAAGGATCTTGAAAGAAAAAACTTTGTCAAATGGAATGGTCGTCTTTTTGTTTTCAGAATTTCAAATTTAAATCAAATCCGTTTTGACATCAATTATTGTTGAAAAATAATTTGAAAAAAAAAAATAAAGATTATTTTGTTGAAATCCAACCATAAATTTTTTAATTTTTAAAATTCAAAGGTTTTTAAATCTCTAAACACACTATAATAACACTAAAAAGGCGGTTTTATTCAATTAAATTTTTTTAGATGATTTTTAGATTTTGATGATTTTAAAAAATTCGATTTTTACTCATATTTTTAAAATTAAATTTTTATTTGTCAAAGTTGCTTTTATTTACGAATTTATTTTTATACAAAATTATAAATTAATTGTATTAACTTTAAAAAATTTATTTATTTATTTTTGAAGAGAAAAAATTACTTTTTTTCTGTGAACCGTTATTTTTTTTTTAATTTAATAAATAAAAAGAAAATTGAAGAAATATTTTATTTATTTCTTAAATTCAAAAAAACCGCCGTTAGATTTTCCAGAATTTAAAATAATTAAGTAAAATCTTTGATTTTTGTCTATTCTTTTGAATTCTGGAAAAGCTGGCACTCTACGACACTCTACAGCATTCCCCTAATTTCTAAACTTTTTTTTTTTTGAGAAATTTTATTCAAGAATCAAAAAATTTTTATTATTACTTAACTAATAATAATATAAAAATGATTTCTTTTTATTAATAATATCAGAGATATTATTAATTTTTCTATTAATATTAGATATATTAATTTTTTTTATAAAATTAAGATATCCATATTTTTCGATTTTTTTTTCATATACCCTATGCCGTTAGGTTTTTTTTTAATTAAGAAATAAAAAAAATTGCGTAAAATGTCTTATTTTACACAATTCTTTTAGATTCTGGAAAAGCTTCGTTATCTTTTCTTGATTTTTTTGTTTCTTCCGAAAATCCATTGATTGTCTTTAGGTTTTTTTGAGTTTTCTATTTTATTTGTGAAGTGTTCTAGGTTTTTTTGAGTTTTCTTGAAATAAACTGAAAATTTATTGAGGTTTTCTATTTTATTTCAAAAAGTAAAAAAAACCTAGAACACTTAACTAACAAAATATAAAACCTCAAAAAAAGTGCAATTAGATTTTCCAGGGTTCAAAAGAATCGAGTAAAATAAAAGATTTTACTTTATTCTTTTTAATTCTGGGAAGTCTAATTACTTAACGGCACTCTACTACAAGATTACACACACACACACACACAAAAAAGATAGAATTCTTCAATGGTATCAATAAACAACTTATCTTTACATAAATCACACTTTTTGTTTTTACTTTTGCTTGTTACAAAACTTTAAATAATATAATTAAATGTTGCAAAAAATCACACAGAAAATTATTACCAAAAATCATTCACATTTGTATTAAGTAAAAAATTCTAATATATTGTAAAGTTTTTTTTAAGATTTCCCTTTGTTAATACACAAAACATTAAATTATCTCTGACTTTATAATTATCAATACAAATATTTATAACAACTATTAATACTACAAATACTTTGAAAAACAATATTTTTCTATTAACCAATAAATAATAAGAACTTTTTGAAAAAAAAATATATCCAATTTTTTTTTTTTTTTTTTTTTTTATTAACTATTGTATGGGTAGTTATAAAAACTTGTTTAAAATAACTGTGAAATTATATATATATATATATATATACATATTTATGTAATATGAATAATTGATTTATTTTTTGTTAAATTTTTATTATAGCGGGAAATAAAAATGACGAAGAAAATAAGACGGAAATTCAAGAAGAGCAAAAAAAGGAAACTGAAAACACAAAGAAAGAAGAAAATGAGAACAAAGAAGAACAAGAAAACAAACCAGAAGAAGAAAAAAAAGAAGAAGAAAAAGAAAAAGAAGAAAATGAAAATGAAAATGAAGAAAAAAATAAGGACGATCAAGAAAAAAAAAATGATGAAGATCTAGATAAAGAAAACGAAATTTTTGTTGGAAACATCTCATACGATATTGATGAAAATGAATTAAGAGACATTTTTTCAAAATATGGAACAATTTCCTTTTTAAGAATAATTACTGATAAGTTTACACAAAGATCTCGAGGATTTGCATTTATTCGATTTTCAAAAAAGGAGGATGCAGAATACGCCGTGAAGGAAACCAATGACGAATTAATTAATGGACGACGCTTAAGGGTCAATCTTGCTGCTGAAAAGCCACCTAATAAGGAAAGAGATGGCTACAGAAACAATAATCGATATAATAATTATGACGGGGGGAGAGGTCACAGAGACGGTAGATATAGAGGAAGAAATGATTATGGCAGAGGAAGTGGTGGATATAATAGCTATGGCAGCCAAAGAAATTACAATAACGATCGATACAATAACGATCGATACAATAATGATAGATACAATAATGATAGATATAATAATAGAAATAACAATTATAATAATAATAATAGAGGATATGATCAAAGTGGGTTCCGTGATCGCGGACGCGATTCAAGACCAAATTACCAAAATAATTATAATAATAATAATCCATATAACAACAATAATCAAAACCAATTTAATAATAGATATAATAATAACCCAAACAACAACAACCCTTATTATAGCAACAGCAACCAAAACCAATTTAACAGCAACCCTTATAACAACAGCAGCAACCAAAATCAATTTAACAACAACCCTTATAATAATAATCAATATAATAAGGGTGGATTTAATTCAAATCAAAACCAAGGATTTTATAAGCAAAACCAACAAACAAATACCCAAAACACAACGTACCAAAACTACAATAATCAAAGGTTTGATCAAAAAAAGGATCAATTCCAAAATAACGAATATTCAAAGCAAAGTTCTGATTATTCAGGTGGAAAAATATCAAATTACCAGAATACAAACTCTGGGGGAAGCGGAAGTACTGGGGTAACCCAAGGAAGAAATGTTAATAATTACGATCAATTTTAATTTATATCCCAAAAATAAAATAATTATTTTGTCCTCCCTAAAATAATGATATTATATTCAATTTCATTTTATTCTATGCTATGCTATTCTATTCTATTCTATTCTATTCTATTCAATTCAATTCTATTCTTTTTTTCATTTCTTTTCTCTTTTTAACTCTTTTATAATATTTTTATAATATGAATTTCTTTCGATCAGATCTTTTTTTTTATTTTTATCTTTTATTTTAGTTTAATTTTACCCATATTCATTAGATAAATCATAAACTCTTGGATATTCAAAAGGAAAATTCTTCAAATAAAATTAAGATTTTTTGTTAATTGTATTTTTTTATTTTAAAATCCAAGTATTCACAAATCTTCTTGAATTATATTGAAAAAAGTTAAAATGATAAAAAAGGTTAATAAATTTTATTCGTGAGGCCATTATTTGTTTCAACAAAGAACATTTAAACAAATGTTTTTTTTTTATTATTATTATTTTTTTCAAAATTTTTGTATTTATTCCCCAAACCAAATTTGAGTTTCAATAGATTTGATTTGTATTTTATTTTAATTTGAAAACGAATAATTATTATTATTCTTTTAATATTATTGAAGAGATTACATTAAAGGAAAAAAAAAAAAAAAAAAAATTACAAAAAAACTATTTAATCATAATGTTCTGAAAAAAAAGTTCATCACAGTTTTTAATTGGAAACATTAAGAGAACCTGAAATATCAAAGTAAGATCAATTAAAAAAAGAATAAATAAATAAATAAAGACAAAAGGAAGGATTAAACACAATAAATGTTTTTTTAATAATATCTTTGGGTAAGAACTTTTTCTTTGGTTGATCTATCATTAAAAATTTATTTTTGGTAAAAATTGACTATTTTGCGTTTCCATTCCCACTTCAAAAATTTCGATATGAAAGTAGATTTAAATTGTGTTTGTTGGAAAAATAGATTGGAAATAATATAAATGGTAATTATTTAAAGTTGAGCGATCAGTGCTCTAAACAACAAGGTAAATTTTAAAATATGTTATTGTTGATATTCTCTACTTACAAATTTTGTATATTATGAAGTGTCAAAAAATTCTGATCGACTAAGGAAACCCAAAAAAGAATATTAGTTTTTTGTTAGATCATTATTTTTTTTCGATTTTATCTCAAAAAGAAAACATTTAAATTTATCATATTTCTCACATAATAAAAAAAAATTGCACTGTTAATTATCATTTCCATGATTATTATTCAACATCAAGTATTTGTTACAAGGAATATTAATATAAAGATTTTTTTTCTTTTTTGAGATAAAACTTTCGTTAACCAAAAAAAAAAAATGATATATTTAACGGATTAAAAAATAATTGTATTTTTTTAAGAAGGGTAGTTATAATCATTCAATTTTTAAAGTCATTTAAAATAATGACCTAAAAATTTTGTTTTGTTCCAAGATAAAATTTGATCTTTTAAAATAAAATTTTCTTGAAGATTTTTGGGAATTGAATAATTTTATCCTAAAAATTCAATTTCATTTTATTTTTGCCAAAAATTAATTGAATTGTTATAAGGAATCTTGTAAATAAGACCAAGCAATTTGTTAAAAAAAATTGTTTTCAATTTTTTTTCATTTTTAGAAAATCAGAAAACAACTTTTTTCAAATCATAAAAGAAAATTGTTTTAAACTTATCAGATCTCAATTTAATTGAGATACTTTTGTTAAACGTATATCAAATGTTTATATATTTAATCACCTATATTCTAATTAATTTTATTGGATAAGATTTGGTTTAAAATATTAATCATAAAAAAGAATAAACAAAATAAAAAATTTGCTTTCGAAATCAATACTTTCCAATATAAAATCAAAAATTTGTTTTACCATTTTCATGAATTAACTTAAGGGGGTAAGTACATTTTTCATTTTTTGAGTGTCACCATTTATGTAAAACTGAATTATTCAAATCATTTCTTTAGCCAAATACATTGATATTTTCATAAATACTAGAGAGGAATATATTCTAGTAGAATATATTTTCATACCAACAATAAAACGCAAATCAAATGAATGAAAAAATTTATCAAAAAAAAATAAATAAAAATTATTTATTACTTGATCTTGTCTATAACATTTTACATATTTACCTATTCTTGATTTGGTTTTGTTTTTAATTCTTTATGAAAAAAATTTTATTTGGAAAATTTTTGATAAACAAATTACTGTTTATTTCGAAAGAATTTCTAAAATGAATTTAAAAATGATATTTTCATTTATGTCATCTAATTCTAGTTTTAGTTCAGAAAATCAGAGATTTTTTCAATTCTTCTTGAGAATGAGGGTTTATTGGACATATTCATTTGATTTTATAAATTATTTATTTTCAATTAAAATGAGAACTCAAAAAAAATGTGAATCTGATTGAAATTTATTGAATTTATCATTATTTTAATTTGAATCTTTTGTAACTGTTTTTTGATTCCAAGAATTCGGCCCCTTAATTTTAATTTTTGAAATTGTGTTCCTTGTTTTGGCTTTGTTTGATAAAAATATTTTAAAAAAGAATTTTGTAAGCAAATTTGTCACAAAAAGTTTTTTAAAATATTAATAAATAGTAATGGGGCGAGAAATTCAAGGAAAAAAATAGTTTTTATTCATGCAAAATAAGAAGATAAAGAAGACTAATCTTCAAAAATAGGCTTTTATCGATTTTTTTTTTTTTTTTTTCTGAATTGCAACAAATTTATTTGGAAAGGTGATCTTTTATGTTTGGTCTTCGAAAAGAAAATATTTGTAACAAATGCATACCTTTTCGGGTATATTTTTTTGGTTTACTGTTTGGTTAATTTCAATCGTTTGTATAAACACATTTCTAGATTCAAAACAAAATTTAATAAAATCAAAAAATTTAATCAAAAAAAATGTTCAAAAAATTGAAAAAATTAAGATTCAACTCTGAATTACTTTGGTTCTTTTCACGAATAAAGACTGTTGAAGGGTGTTAAGGGTTTCAAAGTTTCAATATCTGGTTGCACTCAAAAAATCTTTTTTCAGTAATGTTTACACAATTAAAATTTTTCAAAATGGGTAAATGTACTTACTTCCTTAAGGGATTAGCGTCTACCAAGGAGAAGTCTAGGATCAAAGAATGTTACTATGGGGTTTAATTACATTTGTGTTACATGGTTCAAATGACTCTAAAAAATAGATTACTAAAGTAGTAATATTTGTTGATCTTTTCAAATAAAAATGATCTATGTATTAGTAAAAAACCCAACAATTTTCGAATAAAATCTGCATTTCACCTTAAATTTAAAGGTTGAATTATCAATATTTAGACGACACAGTTGCAAAATATCCATCTTAAATTTGTGGCGAAAGGTAGATTAGTTGCTAAAAAATTCTTTTTTTTTTAAAAATTAAATAATTAACGAATAAAGTTTTTTGACAAATTATTTCTCAAATCCTGCAAATATATTGATGCTACAAGTATCTTTATCAAAAGCAAACAAAATTAATCAGTCTTTGTGCTTTTATGTTGATGATTATTGAGTTAATCTTTGAAATTAAAAATTATAAAAATAGTTACTTTTGGAAGTTCTAAATCTAAATTATTAAATACCAGGAATACTGTATTTTGGGTTTTTATTTTTAGATTTGGAAAAGGAAATTAAAAAAATTTTTCAAAAATGAAACTTTTTTAATTGTGATCATGAGTAAAAAATGTAATAATTTGTTGTGCAATAAGATTTATAATAGATTTTTTAGAGCCATTCGAGCAATGGTACACTAATACCATTTACACCCAATTACAACATACTTTGATTATAGAGAAATCTATGGTGAGGCTAATCCCTTAATTTTTAATAAAAATAATATGGTTACTTTTTTTTCATTTTATATTGGAAACATGCAAAATTTTTATTTTAAAAAGGAGGCTCAAATTAATTAATTGTTTAAATGAGGTGAACTTATCCATTTCATAAGTCGAAACACAAATTACAAAAAAAAATTTTTTTCAAAGATCTAAACAAGATTTCAATTTATTTTTGAAAAATACTACTCTCTTAATTGGTTTCTTCTTTTTATTGATTTTACTTTTCATTTTCAGTGAAATTCTCAATGAAAAAGAGGGTTTCACTTTTTTTCAAGAACGATAAGGTAATTCCTCGTATTCCCAATTAATATATTAAAATTTTTGAATTTACTTTTACAAAATTGATCTTTCTTGAACATGTGTTGAAATAATCAATTGAAAAAGTGATTCATATTTCAATTTAAAAGATTGATTCTCGTTATGACAATTCATATTTTCTTTTCTCGAAATATTACTTGATAATTGCCAATAGATTATGACATTAAAAAAATGCTATGTTCATGCTAAAATATCTACTTTATGGTTTTTTTTATGAAAATATTATATTTGATTGAAACATCTTTCATTTTCTCTCAATTTTGAATTTAACACCTTATGTGAAAGTTTGGGAATGAAAATTTCATAATTGATCAGGTTATAAACAATTATTTTTGGAATAATCATTGAATCTCAACTTATTATCTTATAATGGGTTTACTAAAAAAAAAATACAGGATAATAGATATCATTAAATACCTTCAATTCTTTTTTTCATTCTATTTGGTTAAAATTTTTGCTTGGCCTATGCATTTTTTTTTTAACAGTGGTTGAAATTCAAAATATTTCACAATATACATTTTAATATAAAATAAATTATATGAAGATTGTTAAAGATCTCTTTTTTTCTGATAAAGCTTATATTGTTACTTTTTAATTTATAGAATAAGTTCAATTATAATAAGAGTCTTATACGAGAAGCCAAAACTTTCATTGTTTTATAGGTTTTACAATTAGATCTGGAAACTGTCTTGTTTATTTAGTTGAGGTTTTGTTTGCTTTTGGCTATTTAAAGTTCCCCTTTTTAAAAACAATTTGTGAAATATTTTTTTTCCAACATTAAATAAAATGCTACAATAAAATGTTGAGATAAGATCAACAAAAGTTAAACCATTTAAAATTCCCCAAAGCGGATCAAATAATTCAACTTGGCATTCTATTTTACAAGTGAAATTAGAATAAATAAATTGTTTTTCAATAAGTACTTTAAATACTAAAAAGCAACTAAACAAAGTAAAATGTTGTTTTCTCATCTTTTTTCAAGGAAAATATTAATAAATTGCAAAAAATTTTGACTTTATGGTTGTTACTCCCTTAATACTAAAATAACAATAAGATCCCAACCCTTAAATATTTGAGAAACAAGTACTTTACTTTTAACCAAGTTAAAGGTTATTTTAGAGAGTTTTAATAAAACGATGATAAGAGGCAAAAATGTGAAGTCAAAAAAAACTATTTTTTAATTTGATAACTTTCGTCTGTTTGTTTTATTTTTTCACAAAAAAAAGGAATCTCAAAAATAAAATAAGAAATGAAATAATTCACAAAATCGTGATGTAGAATGCTCATATTTGGAAGTTTAAATTCTTTTATTTGTTTTCAAATTACCTTACAAAAATTTCTTTTAGAAAAAAGCTTTAATTCAATTGAAACAAACCGAAAATAATCTTTTGGGCAAGTTTCGTAATCTTTCAATTAAAATAATTGGAAGATTCGCTAAAACATTTTTTTCTTTTGATTCTTTGTTTATTCTTATTTTTTTGAATAAGTTGAAAATATTTCTTTCGTCTGTTTTTGTTCTTCAACAAATTTCATCTTCACACAAACCTTTATCCAATTCTACGTTGAACATACGATCACTACCAAGATGAGTGTACTTGTAGAGCAGAACCTAAATTCTAATTACAACGAACCGATGAAGCAATCTCTTATTGATCTATTGTTGTGGTTCCACGTCAAAGCTGAGGAGGATCTTTATGAAACAAGATTAAAAAACGAGCAACACAAAAAAAGTTCTATAGATTTTGAGGAGCAATTGAAAACAACTGGAACAAAAATGAAAAGCTCACAAGAAACCCTGAAAATTGTGGAACAACAGTTACAAGAAAAGGAAGAAAGTAACAGGATTCTACAAAAGAAAATTGACGAATACAGCACCAACAACAATTCCAACTCTGAAAGGGTAAACAAACTAAATAAAAACAAGGATCAATTAGAAACACGAATTAATGAGCAAAACAAAACAATAAATTCGTTACAAGATGCTGTGAAGAGTGAAAAGACAAAATTTGAAAAAATTGAACAAGAGCTAACAAGTCAAAAAGAGCAGAAAAAAAAATTAATTGAGAGCTACGAAGAAAAAATCAAAAAGCTGGAAGAAGACAAAAGGAAATTAGTCAGTGATTTGAAAAGGGAAAAGAAAGCACACAAAGATTGTGTGGCTGCAAAAAAAAATGTTACAAAAGAGTACCAGGATTTAAAACTGGAAAAAGATACCACTGAAAAGAGGGTGGACAAACTTACGAAACAGAACGATGATCTGCAATTCAAATTAGATCGGAACAATCGAAAAAAGAAAAACTTGCTGCAAAAAACTCAGAATCTTTCAAATCAAGTGTTAGACAAAAAAAACAAAAAGCTGAAAGAAAGAAAGGAAAAAATCAAACAATTAGGTAAACAGCTGAAAAAAAAGGACAACGAACACAGTAAAAGCATTAAAGAACTGGAAACAAAGGACAACGAACATCGTGAAAAAATCAAACAATTAGGTGAACAGCTGAAAACAAAGATCGTAGAACACAAAAGCATTAAAGAGCTGGAAGCAAAGATCACTTGTAGTGTTACTGATTTTGGCATCAGGGGGCTTATTTTTTCTTGCCAGTTGCTAATCAAATTTATTAAAAAAACAGTTCCCGAATTGTTACCTTGGACCTTTTATTTAATATACGCTTGCTACCAATTCCAAAAACAGAATGGAAAATTCCAAGCCACGATGCCAGAGTATGAAGATAATGACAACAAAGTATTCGATGGATATTTCAACGAGTATACAGAAATCTACATTTTATTTACGAAGAGAAAATATAAAAAACAACTCAATAAGATTTTGAAATCAACGGCAAAGGTACAAATAAAGTACCCAGATTTTGAAAGTAGTGATTCTGCCGAAGTAGATAAAAATAAGTATACTGTTCAAGAAATATTAACACAAAATTTCAGGGTGTTGCTTTCTTATTTTTCCAATATTGCCCTTTATTTTGAAATTTTGGAATACATGGGTTTAAAAGTTGAATATTTAATTAATAAAAAAAATGCCACGAAGGGCAAACGCCCAAATTTTACTGAACTCAATGATGAAATCCACATAAAGTTTCAAGATTCAAAGGATACAAAAAAGAACAACACAAGAAATTTATTTTATCTTTTCCCATTCGTAATTAAAAAAAAGCAATCTAATGAAGTCAAGCAAAAGGCAATTGTTATTAATGAAGTTAGAAAACAAAAAAGGCGTAATCAAAATTCTAGTCATAGAAAACATAAACACCATCAAAAAAATAAAAATCAGAGAGGCAAACAGAGCAACCACAGAAGAAAACGGAACGATGGCACTGGCAGTAGTCATAAAAAGAAAAAAAGTCATAATGGGAAAAAAAGTCATAATGGGAAAAAAAGTCATAAAAAGAAAGATAAGGGCAAACATGGGAAAAAAAAATAAGAAATAATAAGTGCTGGGCATCCTGAAGTGGTTAAACTTAAAAACTAAAATAAAGAGAAGTTTACTTTTTTAATTTTTCATAAAAAAAAAAAAAATAAAAATTCAAGTTCAGTTACAATAAAATAAGATATATATATAACTAAATATATAATTTTGATTTTCCCATCAAATTGATTTTAAATTCATTAACACTTTGTTTTTTTTTCATTTTTTAGTTTTATTTTTTTATTTTATTTTTTTTATTTTTCCCAATCAATTAATTTCACTTTATTTCAAAAGCATTCTTAATGATCTTTAAAAGAATTATTTTGTTTTTGAATTTATGAAAAAAGAGTTTTATTTGCTTTATATCTTACTTTTAATATTTTTTTTTAATTTTTATTATAAACTAAACAAATATTTCATTTTTTGTGTATTTGATATTATTAATAAATAACTTTTGTTATTAAAATTTGAAAATTTTATACATTATTTAATAAAGTAATATTTATTTAAGTGCTTTGTAAAATTATTTATTAAAGATTTACAAGTCTTTTCTGTTTTTATTATTATCTAAAAAATATTTTTTCAGTTGAAAATATGTAAAAATTTTATTGATTGATTTATTCTGAGAAAGGTGTGATTAAAGAAAATTTACCAACACCTGTAAAAAAAGTAAGAAGGGAAATTATTAGAAATAGTAAGCTAAATTTCAAAAAGAGGTGCAGATTTCCCATCATACAAAAATTTGTTTACAGTCAGTTCCACTTTTAAGGCACAAACAATCAACCAAATTTAAAGTATAATAAAAATCACAAATTAAGGCACAAAATTCAGATTCTAGTAAAAGAATTTGTAAAAAAAAAAATTCAATTTTGTGCCTTAATTTGAGATTTCTTTGTGCCTTAAATTTTCATTTGAAAGTTTGTTCCTTAAATTTGAAACTGACTCTAATAATTTTTCTATCTAAGATTGTTGTATATATAAATTATCTGTATTATAACCCTTTGATAACAATTTAAATTAAAAATTTTGTTTGGAAGGTAATTAGATATTTGGTGTTAAACTTCATTGGGTCAAAAAAAAATCGAAAAATCTTTTTTGAATTTAGGATATGTTTAATTTAAATATCATTTGTTTGTTAATTTTTTTAAATTACATTCCTAATAATTACTGAAATTGAGAAAAATAATTTTTTATTTAAGTTAATTTCAGAACTTTATCTTTAAGAAAAAGTTAATTTTTTTAAATTGATAAAATCATTATGACTTAATCCAAATAACTTTTCGAAAATTTGGAACAAAAAAAAAAGTTTAAAATAATATTTTAATATCTCCTTACCAAAGTTTTACAATCCCTGAAATTTTAAAAATAGATTATCTAGTATCTGGGGTGTTGAATTGTTATATTGGTATTGATCTGATCGATCTTTAACTAGGTATGATATTTAATAATTGTTAAAAAAGGTAATTTTTGACAATTTATTTTCTTATTTTTCCCATTTTAATAGTCTAAGGTCAATAGATTGGAAGATATTTCGTAATGGATTTTGATTTCTGGTTTTTCAATTGAAATATTTATTAACTTTTTAGTAGAATTAACTAAATGAAAAATTTTTTTAAAGTCTCAAATAAAACCCCAAACCCATTTTATTATTTTAATCGAAAACACATAAGTCACATTTTTTAATAACTTAACTTCCAATATTTTAATCTTATACACTTCAATTCGGATTTCGGAAAAAAAAATTATCTAGTACATGGTGTGAAGAATTGCTATTTTGGACAACTATAAAAACACATACAAAGTCTAAGATCTATCAGAGAAGAACAAAAAAACAATTTTTCACGCCAGGTACTAGATAATCTTTTTTTTCCTGTTTCAGAGATTACTTTTTGTTGCAATATAAATGGAACATAAAATTTTCATTCAGCTTTCCAAAAAACAATTTTTATTAATCCAATAAAATTTCAACATATTTTTTAATTCTTAAAATCAGTTTGAATTATTAAGTTACCTTTTTAGAATTGGGGGCGTTTGATGATTTATTTTTAATTATTGGTATTGTGATTATTTTGGAGAGCTTATGAAAATTTTGATCTTTTTATTTTACAATTCATAGGAGAATCACTAACTAATTTTTATTATTATTTTCCAATTAAAAAAAGGAAAATTTTAGTTCACTTTCTAAAATATTTTTCTATTTCATAAGTCGAAGAAAATCCAAAGATCTTTTCACATCTTATAGAAATGATATTTTTAGACAATAACTTAAACTTCCTTGAGTTAACTCTGAGACAAAATTTTTACTCTGCTAATTTTATTGTTGCAGTTATAATGAAATATTGATTTCGGAAATTGAAATAAAAATATTCATTTATTGCTGTTGAGAGAAAAATAGTTGGACATAAATTTTAATTGGGAACATTACTGAAACTGATTTTTAATTTCAATCGTTTGTGAAATAACTAAAGAAAATAACAATAATCTACTTATTAGAATAAGGATTAATGTAATTCTACTTTTTCAAAACCTTATCTCTCATAATCTTAGGCAAGTTTAAAAATTACCAATTTCAAGAATTAATAGTAAACTTTACTAAAACTTGGGTTTTTGTTAAAATAGTATGATCTACTTTAGTTGTCAACCATTCAAATTTGTATTCTACACACAACACTGATTAATGAACTTTAAACACACTTAAACCTAGATTTATATAAAATTCACCTAGTTATCACTTGGATTTGATTTTCAATTTTACTAATGTTCCCAATTAAAAATGGTGTCCAACCATTTTTCTGTGTCAAACATTTTTCTCTCAACAGTTAATTGGAAAATCACAGTATATTCAAAATTAATTATTTAATCAACTCAAGTCTATAATTTTTTTAAACAAAGCGAAAGGTCACCTGTAGAAAATAATTTTGGTTTTCAAACCTTTTCGAGAAAAATATTGAGAATTTGTTTAATAGTGAAAAATGTTTGTCCCAAAAGAATAATTATGAAAAAAACAACTATTTGAAATAATTAAAGAATATTTCTTAACTCAACAATTTTTATAAGTCATCCAATACACTACTAGTTATATTAGTATGAGTAACTGATCAAAAAATTTGAATGTATTAAAATTATTGAAAAATCAATAAAAACTTATATATAAATTCTTTTTCCAATTGCCATTCAAACACACAAAGAATACCTTAAAAAATAGTATACAAGTTCCTTTTCTTATTTAATAATTTCAAATTCCGATTTATTTAATATTAACAAAGAAAAATCCTTTTATTGTTGTAGTGTTCAAAGATCTTACTGATTACGATCTTCGTGGTATAAAAAAAATCTGAAACACATTTGTTTCTCTTAACTTGATGCTCTCTGACAAATTGGCTTTATAAATATTATGTTTGTCTGAATTAAAAATCCTAATCGAGTTTTCACAAGATTGAATCCGATGTTACAAAAATTTTTCAAGTTAATTCTCTTTTATAATTTTTTTCAAATTGTATATAAATAACATCTTATAACAGTTTTTACAGTCGTGTTGAACCAAATCTAAAATATCGATTTTGAATAATTGAGTCTTTTTATTTTTTTCAAATTTTTTTCTTTTCAATCTTTTTTTTTTTTTTATTAATCTAGTAATGTCTAACCAAAGTATTGAAGAATTATTTGGCGAAGACAAACAGCCAAAAGAAGCAATTCCACAGGGATTAGCATCTTTTTTTGGTGGTGGCAAATCTGAAGAAGATTCGGAAGAAGACTCAATCTCTTTTTTTTCGAACTTGAACGAAAATACTAAAATTACACAGCCAAGCGAAAAAGAAACAAAAACAGAAACCGAAACAAAAACAGAAAAACAAAAAGAAAATCAAAAACATGAAGAAACCAATAGTGAATCAGATCTCCAGTTTCAGTTTAATTTTGGTGATACCAAAGAAAATAATTTTGAAGATGATGAAGATGATGAGTCTTTTGAATTTTTTAATCAAATTTCCTCAAATTCGGGAAGAAACCAAAGCAACGGAACACTTGATAACAAGATCCCTCCCAATAATCAACAAATCGAAAATCAAACCCAATTTCAAAATTATCAAAACCAAGAAAACGAAGAACAACAAGAACAAGAACAACAACAACAACAACAACAACGGTATGAGGAGGAACAAGAAAATAGTGACGATCTTTCGTTTTTAAATGATTATAAATTATCTTTTTTTGGTTCTCAAAAAGTTTCTACCCAAAGCAATGATAATCAATATAATTATCCTAGCCAAAACCTTAATTTAACTCAAAGCAATCATAACAACAATAACCAACAGACTGAAAATCAAGCCCAATTCAATAATTACCAAACCCAAGAGAATCATTTCAAACAAATGAACCACTATCCAGTCGAAAACGATCAAGTTAAACAGGAACAAATAAATTTTTATCAACCAAAAATAGAGAATTATCAAAAAAATGAACAAGTTCAAAACTATAACCAAAATAACGACTCCAAAAATAACTATGAGAAAGAAGAAGAAGAAGAAGAAGAAGAACAAGATGAAAATAATGATATTGATTTTTTTAATTCTCTAGGATCAATTAATTTTGGTGATAGAAAGACAAATAATGATGATGATGATAACAATAATAACGGGTTTGAATATAATTTAAAAAATAACTTTAATAAGCAAGAACAAAATAATTCACCAAATGAACTGTTTAATGAAACTCAAACAATTGAAAATACAAACACATTTCAAGAAATTAAATTAAAAGCAGTAATTGATAAATCTTCTGAATACACCTCAACTCAGACGCTTATACCACAGACAGAAAATAAAACATCACATAATCTTTTTTCTTCGAATCAATTCCAAAATAATAATAATAATGTTTTTAAAGATAGTATACCAAATCAAAATCATTCATCAATTTTTTCAACTGAATCACAAAAAATATCTACATATGAATTTGAAACAGAAGACAATAACAATGAAAACGAAAATGAAAACGATAATACTAATGAAAATGATAATGGTAATGATAATAATCATGCACAAAAAAATGATGAAAATGAAAATAAGAGTCAAGATGAAAATATATTTAATAAAAATTTAAAAGATGACGAATTTGAAGAAATTGATCTTTTTGTCCCAAATAACGATAATCAAAATTCTTTTTATGACGAACAAGAATATACCTTTAATACAAATGAACAAGAACAAGAAGAAGAAGAAGGAAATAGGCTTGGTAATGAATTTATTATAAACAAGAGAAGCAATCCAAATGATAAAAGTGATGAAGATAATGATAATGAAAATGAAAATGATAGTGAAGAAGAAATTAGCTTTTTCGATCAAATAAATTTTTCTTCAAATCAACAAAAAGTAAATTCCTATGGGGTTGGTAACAATAAATCCTCAACAACAAATCAAATAACCAATAATAATAATCCTGATGAAATTATAAAACAAAATAAATTCGAGGAAAGCTTCGAATCTATTGATTTAAATAAAGAAGAAGGAGAAGAAGAATTGGAATATAATAATGAACAAAAAGAAAGAAAAACACAAACACAAACAAAAACAGAAACAGAAACAGAAAAAGTGACACAAACGGAAACGGAAACGGAAACCGAAACCGAAACCGAAACAGAGAAAAAATTGGAAAATGAAACAAAAAATGATGATAATTTATTTGAAACCACTGGTTTTCAATCAATTCCCATTACCACCGAAACCCAAAAATATCCATCAATTCCATTTCTGACTCCAACTAAAAATAAAAGTAACTCAAATATGGGTTTTGAAAATTCCATAGCCCCCCCCAAATTTTTTACACCAAAAGTTTCAAAATCAAAACAGTTTGATAATCTCAGTGAAGAATTAAATATTCCAAACTTTTCAGTGAATAGGAATGAAGATGATCAAAACAATTTTTTTGATAAGATTTCACCAAATCAATATAAAATAAATTCTATGAATAAGCAAAGTGGAAATTTAACAACTCGTAATATTTCTACATTCCAACCATTAAGTTTTAATTCACAAAACATTCAAAGGTCCTCTTCTCTTCCGAATTTTGAAAACAATAACAGCAACGACAATGACAACAACAACGACAACGACAACGACAACGACAACTCTAACTACAGCAAGGATAATAATCTTAATCTCAAATTAAATGGCGAAAAAAGATATTCTTCAAACTTTTTACAAGGCACTCAAACAAAAAAATCGCCAACAAACCAATGGAGATACCAGCCACATTCGTTTGCTTCTTTTGGTTTTGGTGGGAAATTATTAATAACAAGGCCACCTTCTTTTAAGCAACAAAATCGTAAAGAAGAATTTCTTGATTTTAATAAAGCACAAAATAGGGTAGTGAAATTAGTTAATTTAAATCAAATTATCAAAAACAATAAGAATGTCAAATTAATGGATCGATTTCCAGGTCCATTAAAATCTTTTAAAGCACAAAAGCTATTAGAATATTTAAATGAAAATTATTCAAGTTTAAAAAAGAACAAAAAAAAAGAAAAAGGGGAAAAAAAGGAAGAACAAGAAGAAGAAGACAATTTTTTTTTCGAACAATCAAATTTTAATAGTAATCACGGGAATAAAAACGATATGAAGGAACAAATAAATAAAAAGGAGAAAGAAAATACAGAATTGCTAACAAATATTTTAAGTTTATTAATCAAATACAAGGGAATATTTGGAAAGAAAAAAAATTCAGAATTTGGGCCAGAAAAGGAAATTTCAGATCTGTTAAACAAAAATCATGATAACAATAGCAATAATAATCAAAATGATAATCATAATAATAATGATGATGATGATGATGAAAATGATGATTTTAATTTTAATCAATTAAATAATAATGTTAATCATATAAATGCAATTTTATCAAATAATTTTAATAATAGTGTTGATCCAATACAAATGAAAAATAGTTTGATAAAAATCGAAGAATATCTATTAAAAGGCGAGAAGAAGAATGCATTAATTGAAGCGTTAAAAACAAAATTGTGGGCACAGGCGATCATTATATCAAGTCAGTTACCAAATGAAGATTATAAAAGCGCCATTAACGAGTTTTCAACTTTTTATTACCAACCAAATTCCACAATTAATTTTTTGAATAAACAATTATCAAATGATTTTTATAACTTTTCCAAGACGACATCAACTTGTAAAGATTTAAGCCAATGGAAACAAATCATTGCGATTTTATTAATGAACAAAACGAAACAAACACCAGAATTTTTACTAGATTTAGGTACCAAATTAATAAAAAGATTTGAAAAAACTCAAGCTTCTCATATTTGCTTTCTATCTGCAAATTTATTGCCAGGATCTGTGAACAAATTCAAAATTGAAAATATGTCAAAAAATAATAACAAAAAAAATAACAAGAAAAATAATTATCAATTTAAATTTTCTGATTTGGATTATGTATTGATTGGCGGCAATCACCATAATAAAAAAAATAAAAGATATTTTATTCGTCCCGAAACAATCCAATTAACACAAATTTATGAATTTGCTAAAAGGCTTTCTAATTCGCAATTCAAACTTGCCTATTTTGCTGTTTATAAACTATTTTATGCATATTTCTTGGCAGAATATGGATTTTTGAAAAAGGCGCACAGTTATTGTGATAATTTATCGCAATTCCTAAAGTCATTACCTAAGAACCATGAACTTACACAAAATATTTTTTTTTCTTCTCTTTTAAAAGAACTTGATTATAGATTAAGAATTAATCTGGGTATTGATTTAAATGCAAATAATAATCAAAAATTTAAAGGGTTTTGGAATGTCGTTGATAAGGGAATTAATTTGTTCATTAATGGGAACACTGTTTCTAAGAATCAAACCAACTTTGAATACCAAACTATTAATGATAATAATAATAATAATAACATGAATCAAATGAATAATAGTAATAATATGAACACAATGAATAACTATTCTTCACAGAATAATACAATATCAAATACTACATTTTTAAATCCAAATTCAGCAACCAACAATAATTATAACAAAAATAATTATAGCAATGGCTTTAATAATAATGGTGGTTATAATCTTTTAAATTCTAACAATAATACTCCAAAATTCTATCAAACTGGCAATAATAATAATAATACCACTACTAACAGCAGAGATCAATTTCAAAATATTGAATTAACTCCCAAAAAAATTAAACAGACAAACAAAAGTAACAATAATGATAATTATTTTACACCAATTAAAACATATGACACTAACTCAAATAAATTTCACAATGTCCAAATTACTTCTCCAAATGAATCAAAGGAAAATCAATTTCAGGAAGTTAAATTATTTCCAATGCAAGACCAAAGCAATCAATTGAATTCCAATTACCAATTAAATTATCCTTCAGAATCAAATAATACTTTATACAATAATTCTAATAACACTTTAAACAATACGTCTAATAATAACAGCCCAATGCTTTATAATCAAAGTTTAGAAAGAAAAAACAATAATCAATTTAATTCAAATTATCAACGGCAAGTGTCCAAAAAAAAAGAAGAAAACAAAAATAGATTTAAACAAGAAAATAAACAACACAAGAATATCAAAAAGAAAGGAAATCGCAAGGGTAATGGGAAAGGAAAGGGTAAAGGGAAAGAGAAAGAGAAAGAGAAAGAGAAGAAAGTTAAAAATGAAAACAAGGGGGGAGAGGAACAAGGGATTATTGGTTCCATTTGGAATAAAACCATTGGTGGATTATTTACTTCGAATAAACCAAAAAAAAAAGTTGTCAAGGGCAATTTAGGTTTAAAAAATGATTTTTATTATGATAAGGATGCTGGAAGATGGTTAAGACGAAGCGAATCGAATGAAAAAAAGAAAAAGAAAAAGAAAATCGCACCTCCGCCATTAAAATTCAATAATAATTTATCCAATATGAACACAAACACAAACACCAATATGAATATGAACAATCAATCAAATATTCCACAAAAAAAAAATGGCCCGCCAAAAAAGAATAATCTACCAATAAAAAATTCTGGCCCAAATCCTTCTTTTAATGTAAATAATTATTCAATCGGCAGAGACCCTAGATCTAGGTATGTTGACGTCTTTGCTACAACTTCATCAACTTCATCTACAAATAATTCAACGCCCCTTACACCTCCAAAAACACAAATAATGAAGCCATTTACACCTTTAAACACTTTTATTCCAAATAACTCACAATTCTCTCAAAATGTTTCAGTTTTTAAACCTTTAGGTAATAATAATAATAGTAATAATAATAATCTAAATGTTTTTATGCCTCAAAGCTTTAACCAAACAAACCAGAACAGCGATCAAATTGATAATAACGAAGAATCAATACCATTAAATAATTAACAATTTTTAAATATACAACTTTTATCCTTTTTGATATTTATCCTTTTTTTTTTTTTTTTCTCTTTTATTTTTATAGTTTTCTAATTTTACTTTTTTTTTGTTTTTTTTATTTTTAGAATTTTTGATTAAAATGTGTTCTAGTTATAATATATTTATCAGCAAAACAGTATTTTTTCTAAAAAATAATAATTCAATATTTTCATTTTTTATTTCTTTTCAAAAAATTTATAATTTATTTATTGAAAGAAGGAAATAACTAAAGGAAAAAGTTTTCAAAATAGAAAAAAAAAAACGAAGAAAAATAAATAAAATATTAGAATAAAAAAAAAGAGGAAAATATCATTTCTATCACAAAATTAATTTTTTTACAAGTGTTGCTAGGTTTTTTTTATATATCAGAAATGAACCGAGATTTTATAAACTTTTCTATTTATGTGGGAAAACAATAGATTTTCTAAATAAAAGAGAAAAGGTAAAAAGGGCTAAGTACTTTATTGGGCTATTTATAGATTTTGTCGTTGGGATACCTTCTAAAAGCATTATAAACTATACTCCAAAAATTTGAACACAGTTTAAACAGTGGAAAGAATATCAATATTGCACTTTAAATTCGATTTGGAAAGAATTTTGATTTTACAAACTATTTCACTTTTTGTCTTTTTTGTTTTGTTTTCATTTCCTTTTTTATAGTTACTTAATCTGTTTCCTTAGATCTAGGATTTTTTTTTTTCAATGGTTGGTAGAAGGTTAGTTTGAGTTTGTTAAATTGAAAAATAACATACTATTAGTCCATGGTATCTTAACATTTGATCGATCAATAATTGTTGGTGAAATTTCAACAAATTTACCAATACATTTTTGATTCAGCTCGTTTCATTATTTTGGACACACCAATTTTTTATTTTTGAGTTCTATATTTTTTTTCTTTTATTTGAATTAAAATGATTACTTATTAAAACATTAATACTGGGTAACTTAAATGTGTTTTATATTACGTTTGGAAAAATACAATAAATTGGGTTTTTTTTTTATATTTTTGATTTTGTATTTTTCCAAATTTTTGGAATGGGGTTTACGTGTATATATGAAAATATAGAATTCCTGTCAATGATCAGAAATAAGTTGATATTTTTAAAAGATTGAGTTTTTTTTTATTTGATAATCAAGATGAGTTTTAAGTATAAAAAAAATCACAAATTAAGGTGCATTTTATTAGGTTTTTTTTAACCATTATTATTTTCCTTGAATTTAAAATTATATGTAATAATTTGAAACTATTTTTGCAACTTGGTTTTAATTCACCTTTTGTACCTTAAAAGTGTTTCTGGTTGTATTTGGACTAAATCTTGACTTTTAATAAATAGAAAAACTCAAATAAAATTGGATGTAAAATAATCAACACATCAGAATTATAAGTTCTGTTGAGTGGTTTTTAATATTTATAATTAACATAAATCCTCAAGTACTATTCCAATTGCAATGAATTGACTGTTACAAAGTTGACAAAAAATTATTCATCGACTTAAAATATTGGTGAGTTATGGAATCTTGTTAAAAAATTAAAATTTGAATAACTTTTTTTTGATGATTTTCATTTAAAAAAAAAACATCAACTTTTGGCTAAATCCAATATTTACCGTAAAAAGGTAGGAAAATCAAAATCATCTCATTCCTCGTACTTTCTTCTTAATTTTAAAATATGATATAGTTGAGTACAATGATTATGAAATATATTTAAATATTAAAAAGAAAGTAAATAAAACAAGTAATGAACAAAATCATTGAATGTTAAATTTATTTGTTTCATTTGAGAATTCCGAAAGAATTTTCGATCAAGAAGTGATATCAAACAAAATCAGCAAATTTCCTAAAAAAATTATTATTTATACTTTCTTTGGTTTATAGAATATTAACTACTCTTGTTGTTGAGAATAAATTGGATTCCAACTACCAGAAACTAAAAATGGGATAGTCCTTAAAATGAGACAAAAAACTCAAAATATGATGATAGTAAATAGAAAGTGTAAAAAAATATAATTCTCTATATCTGATCTCTTTTCAAAAAGAAACATTGATTTCAGAGTTCATATTTTGATTCTCTTTAAAAAAAAAAAAAAAAACAATTTAACAATTCTTTGGTTGATTCTATGAAATCAAATTATTTTTTTTGAAACTCAATGATAATTTCAACTTATTTCTTGTTTAAATTTGATTTTTCATAAAATATAATTATTCTCAAAATTTAAAAATTAACAATTATATTTTTTAAATTATTCGAAAGAATTTGATATTTCTCTAAAAATAAATATTTGATGTTTTTCTAATTGATATTTTAATTTTAATTATTTTTTCATAAATTGGTGTGTTTTGTTTATTCTAGTAGATAATGATTTTACTTTGAAATGAAACAAAAAAAAAAGTTTTTTTTGGTTCCAATTCATCAGAATAATATAATTTTATTATTTTCATGGAATTAAAATAAAAAAATTATTAATATATTTCTAAAAATATTCTCAAAGTTACTTTAACAAGTATAATATATCTATGAAAATTGATTACTTTGGAATCTCAATTTCATATTTTGATTTCAACTTTAAAATATTTGTGTTTCAAAATTTTTGAAAAATGGAATCATTTTAGGAACCACGATTATTTTAATTTTTAGAAATATTCAAATTTAAAAAAAAAAAAAAAAAATAGTAAATTGTTTCAATAATCCATTTTGTTGTTTTTTTTTTGTGTTTTTGATTATATTCTATATTATCATTCTAAATAACTGTTTTTTTGTTTTTTAACACATTTTTTTTTAAAAAATGTGATTTTTCAATTTTATTTTTTAGTTTCTGAAAAATACATTTCGGTGTAGTTGTTTCAAAACCCGGATTGATGTTTTTGTTTGTGTTTTTATAAATAATTATTGTTTTTTTTTTTTTTTTTTTTTTGAATTAGTTATCTTTTTTAATTATAGTTTTAAAAATGTATTTTTTGATAATCCTGAAAAAAAAATTTCAGTAAAACTGTAATTTCCAAATTAAACAGTCTTTAAAAGAGATATTTTTTTTCCAAAATAATTCTACCTCCTTCTAAGTTCAATATTCCTAATTAAGAGATAATTCAACCAAATTGAAACAAACTTGTTATCAAAATCCACAAACATTAAAATTTTAAGTTTTACTGAGAAAACAAAAAAGAAGAAGAAAAAGCATAAATATTCTGAAAAAAATTTTTTTATCTCTTAAATGTGTAAAAATGATTTATTTTTTAAAGTTTTTTTGAAAAATGAAATGAAAAAATAAATATACATTAATTTTTCTTTTTTAATTTAATCAATAGTCTTAAAATAATCTTCAATAATAAGTTAAATTTGTTAATTAAGTTGGTTCTTTTTTGTTATTATATATTATGTGAAACAAGAATACTAAATGAAGGAATATTCCAGAATTGAAAAAAAAAATAATATGTTAAAATTTTATAATATTTTAATTTAACATGGGCATGAACATTTCTCAAATCATTGGAAAATAAAGTTTATTGGCTAAAGTTTAATATTGAGAATGATTTATATATCTAAATAAGATATTCAAATTATTTTTATAAAGATATTTGGGATTTTTTGTTCAATTAGAAGAAAAAATATTTCAGGGGTTATGAAAAAATAATTTTTTTAATTAGGATATTAATAAGTATTATTGCCAAAATATGTATCTTTTTGAAAAATAAATCTACTTCTGAACAAATTTTTATTTCTATAACAATTAAAAAACCAAGATACTTTTGAAAAAAATTCAAATAAAATTGAAGTAATGAGGGTGACAATAGATTCATCTATAATCAAAATGTGCAGAAATTGTGTGTAAATTATATTAGTGTTACTATGGCTGAAATGTGCTAAAAGATTCCAGATAAATATTATTACACAATAAATTATTATATTTTTTACTTTTGATTGCTCAGAAAAAAAGTTTCATTTTTGAAAATTTTTTTAATTCCTTTTCCAATTTAAAAAAATAGAGATCCAAATAATTGAATTCAAGTATTTAATAATTAATATCTAGAATATCCAAAAGTAAGTATTTTTCATTATTTAATTTCAAAGATTTACTCAATAATACTCAACAGATTAAAACCCAAAGACTGGTTTTTTTGTTTCCTTTTACTAGATTTTTATTGTAACATCAATATTTTTCCATATTCAGAAATAATTTTTCAAAACAATATAATCTTTAATTATTTATTTTTTTTTAAAAATATCGAATTTTTTAGCAAAGAATCTACATTTTCTAACAAATTTAGTATAGATATTTTGTAACTTTGGAGTTGAATTATTGATAATTCAACCTTTAAATTGTGGGCAAAATGAAGGTTTTTTTTCGGAAATTCTTGGGTTTTTTACAAATACAAAGATCATTTTTAATTGATGAGAACAATAAATGTTACTACTTTACAAATCGGATTTTTTAGAGTTATTTGAAACAGGTCGAACTCATGTGATTTAGGCCCAACAACAACATACTTTAATTTGTGCCTCTTCTTAGTGGAAGCTAACCCCTTAAAAACAAAAATGTTCAATAATACACGAAAAGTTTGAAAAACAATATTTATCAAGGTCACATAATTATTAAACAAAGCCTTAAAATCAAGAAGATTTTTTTTAAAATTTTATGACAAAGTTCAAGAAGAAAGATACTGAAATTTGAATTACAAATGGGAAGAATTAAATTCACTTCATTTTCAATATCCTTTTTCAAATAGAGATCCACAATTTTCAACCAATTCTTCGAGAACCCGATTTATAAAACGTCAATATGAAAAATGAAGTGAGTATTTTGTCACATTTAGAATTCAAAAACCAGTCAAAAAAATCAAGAAATATAATTTCTAATTGACTTTGTATGATCTTTTTATAAACTTTTTGTGCTGAGAGAAAATTAATGTCGAACTTGAAATAAAAATATTCATTTATTAATTGGGTTACAAAAGATATCAATTCAAGTTTTTAGAATTAGCTAAGACAAAGTGTTCTCAAAAATGAAATAATAGCGTAACTTTTTTCTTTGTATGATATAACAGATCAAAAATGAGAAACAGAAATTGGTAAACACTAAAATAGATGTGTGATCGTTTGTTAACAAAGTGAGAGGTTATTTGTTTGGAAACGCTTTTAAATTTAGGAATTTAAAAGCAACTGTTCGATAACTCAATAGTTTCTCTTTAAATGATTGCTATTGGGTTAATGTTCATTTTCAAAAAATAAAGCAAATCAAAAATATTTTAATCTTATAAATTACGTAATAAAAATGAAGAGGAAATGAATTGTTCGTTTTGTTCCTTGTTTGAAATTCATTTTTTTGGTATTAAATACAAAATTTTACTTTTTAATTTTCATTTTTTTATTGATTACTTAATTTATTTGTTTGAAAATTTTCTTTGTGAATTTTTTTTTTTTTTTTTTTTTTTTTTTTTTTTTTTTTTTTTTTTTTTTCTTCTTCCTTCTTTTTCTTTTTCTTTTTTTTCTCTTCTCTCTCTCTCCCTTTCTTTATTCTTGTTATTTTTGTTTTTATTTTTTCCAAATAAAAGTGTTAATATGATGACCAATTAAACTAATTGACAGCCTTTCCGTGATTAACTTTTTCTGACTCTGATTGACACTTTGTTTGTTAAACTTTTTTCTTTTAAATTCCTTTCCTTTTTGTTGAGAATTGATCTTTTTTTTTTTAAAAACCAAAAAAGTCTTGAACATTTTGTTTTCAAGGGTTATTGTTTTCTTAATCGTTTATATCATTTTTTGAGCTTTTAAAAGTATTAATTGATCACAGCAAATCTTAAATATTTTGTCCAAATAGTTTTGAGTTATCTAGTGATTAAAGTTTTGAATAAACTAATTAGGTTTTACATTGATTGATTTCGAAAAGAGTAATTAATAAAATTATTTTATTAAAAGATCTAAATATTCTGTAATCAATTTACCTTTCAAAATCAAGAATCTGGGTTTTTCTAATCGCCAAATTTTGTTTATAAATTTATTTATTGATTCAAATTTTAATTATTGTTTTGAAAAAAAAAAGAAATACTTTATGGTTTTTCCTCATAATAGATTGGTTTATCATCAAAGTATGTTGCCATTGGGTGCAAATAATATTTGTGTGCCATTGTTCAATAACTTTAAAAAATCTATTATTAATCTTATTGCACAACAAATTATTACATTTTTTACAATGATCACTATTAAAAAATTTCATTTTGAAAAATTTATTTTTTTTATAATTACTTAATCAAATCTAAAAAATAGTAACCAAAAAATAGTATTACAAGTATTTTAGTAGTTAATAAACCATCAATATCGAACTTTCAAAAGTTACTATTTATATCTTTTTTAATTTCAAAGATTAACTCAATAATCAACAACATTAAAACCCAACAATTGATTATTTCATTTCCTTTTTTGATTTAGCTTATTATAATATCAATATATTTCCACTATTTGTGAAATAATTCATCAAAAAAATTGAATCAATTATTTAATTTTCTAAAATAATTGAATTTTTGAGCGACTAACATACATTTTGATAAAATTTAAGGTAGATATTGTTGAAACTACAAATTCTGAAGATTGATAATTAAATCTTAAAGAATGTGGAGATAATTTTTGATTTTTTTCTGTTATTCTTAGGTTTTTTATTATTGTGTTTTTCCAATTAATAAAGGAAAATTTTTCAAACCAAAATTCGAAATTTTCCACACAATTAAAACCACCTAAAAAATCACAATAATTCAATTTCATTCAAATTGGAAATAATTTTGATTTTATAAAATATGAAAATCATTTTTTCATCTTTAATTTTTTGTTTCCATTCCATTTTTAAGAATTACCTAACTTGTTTAGGTTCTATCATTTTTTTTTTCTTCAACAATTGATATTGGGTTTAAATCGAGTTCTTCAAAATATAAGTTTTCAAAAAAAAAAATCGTCCATTGTATCTAACCATTTGATGGATCAATAATTCTTAATAGAATTTAATAAAATTTACCAATCAATTTTTTTGTTTTGCTCTGTCCAAAATTTTTAAACATACCCTTGAATTATTTATCACTATTGAATAATTATTTATTTTTTTCGTTTTATGAGTATTCTAATTTATAAATAAATGTTAATATTTCAATTTGTGAATGATTTTAATTTGGTATTTCTTCTACAATTGATTAGATAAGATTTTTTTTTCAAAAATTGAATTTTGGTGTATTAAAATTTTTGAATTGGGGTTTATTAAGTACCCAAAAATAGAAGTGTAATTATTTGTTGATAAAAAATAAGTTCTTGTAAAAATCTAATTAGAGACGAGTATCACCTCTAATATGGGTTTTCTTACTGTTATTTTCAAATTAATAATAATAGTCTTTGTGAAAAAAAAAGGGTAGATCAAAAAAAATAGTTTAGTCAATTTTTTTTTTTTTTTTTAAATAATTAAAAATTATCAAAATGATTTTTGGATCTTAATAAAACTTAATGAAAAAATCTTAAATATAAGAAAAACCAAAGTAACTATAAATTATAATTCAAAAAGTAATATTATTTTATAACATTTCGACCCTTTCAAATTGTTTAGAAGGCTAAAAATACAAAAAATTGAATTTTAATTGTGACGTTTACTAAAAATTAGATAACGATTTATCGAGAAATATAAAAATATAATAACTCAAACGATATTTATAATTATTAGATAATGTGGATTTATCAAGGATAATCTTTAATATCTTTTAAACCAAATCAAATCAAATAATCTAACAAAAAAGATTTTTGTTTGAAAAAAAGATTGATTTTAACTAATTTTTTATAATCAAAACTTCAAAATAAACAAATATTAAGATTTTAAGATCTATTTAAATTCTAAAAATCCCCTTAGAATAATACTTAATTTAAAAATGTTATTTATTTTGATTATTCACAAACAATCACTAAAATGATCTTAGAATGGAATCTAACAAAAAAATTAATATTCATTGTAAAGTATACAATTAAAATTCATTTTTTTGTATTTTTAGCCTTCTAAATAATTCGAAAGGATCGGAATGGAATAATATTGTTATTGAAAATTGTAATTAATAATTACTTTGTTTTTTTTTTAAATTTAAGATTTGTTCATAAAAATTTTAGTTTGATCAAAAATCATTTTAATAATTATTTACTATTTAAAAGAAAAAACAATTTTTGACTGACCCTTTTTTTTTAATTACCCAAAATTTTTTTCACATTGGTAAGTTTTATCTGAAATTTTAAAAAATAAAGAGATCAAAATTAATAATGCTCAGGATTATCTGATTAAATGATTTTATGAAGATCTAGGATTTTTTTTCGATAAATTAAGATAATCGTTAGATAAATATTTGAAAATTTGAAATAAAAAAATTTTCTTTCTTAATTAGGAAATGAAAGCAATACACATAATCATTTTTAATTGTCGATGATTAAGCTTTATTTATTATTTTACTACCCGAATTTTGAGATAACGTCGAAATATAGAAAAAAATATGATTTATCTCCAATGGTAACACATGTTGTTTTAGACTTCTATGATAGATGTCAATCGATGTACAAAGAAAGAAAATTTCAAAGATAACCAATTTAAGAAAAGTCTGACTTTTTCAAATTATAGGATTTGTGAGGAAAAGAATGAAAAAATAATGATCAAAAAAATTACTAAATGTTACAACAAAACAATAATAAAAAAGTTATTTATTAAATTACAAGATTACTATGATTTTTTTTATTAAACAAATTAGTATTTTAATTCAATATTTTTTTTTCAATCAGAATAAGAAAAAATTGATATTTTAAAGAAAAATGACAAAAAATAATCAATTTTCTAGGGAAATTTCGATTTGTTATTTTTTCGACAGTTTTCCCTTGACGATTCTCACCACTTCAACAAAAAATAACTGTACCATTTTAACCATTGTTTCTAAAATAAGAATTATTTTTCTTTAAAGATGCTATAAATATCAACATATCAAGAAAAATATAAAATTATTTTCTCATGTTCAGATAAATAACAACAGTTTTTATTCAAAATTGTTTTCTTAAACAATCTGAAAAATTTAAAGATCATGTAATAGATAATAAAAATGTTAATTTTTCCCGTAAAAATTAATATAGACTCAAGAAAAAAAGGAATATTTCTCTATAATTTTTTTCTAAAAATATTTGGAAAATAGTGCCTATTTATTGATTTTTTCCACTTAATTTTAAATTTTTTTATTCTGAATATCAAAATAAAAATATAAAAAAATGATTTAAAATATATAATAAGTTTCAAAAAAGTCATAGTAGACTTGGGAAGAGAGTATATTTTTTTAAAAAAATATTGTGCTTCAATTCGAACACACCCTAAATGTAAATAATCTTTTAAAAACTTTTTTTTTTTCAATTATTATCGGTGATACTTTGAATTTATGAAGTTTAAACTAAATTTTAGATATAAAAAAATCCAATTAACAAAAATTTCTCTTGAATAGTTTTTTACTCTTTTACTTTTACTCGAATCCTAATTGTTCGACTTGATTTATAATTTTTTTACCTTAAATTTGATTGAAGTTTTAGTATTCTAAGTGGAACTTTAAGTAGTGAATATATACTTATTGTATGTAACTTACACAAAGTCCTTTCGAAAAAATGAGGCACAAATTCATTTGAAAATATATTTATAAAATGAGATCCTCCATAAACTATTTAAACAGAATAAAGAATTAACAATTGATTATTGGATCTTATAAATAAATCAACACATTTTTTCTTATACAATTATAGACATCAAAGATATTAAAACGTCTAATCAATTTTCTGTGATATTTTATTATGTGAAGTAAATTGGGATTTATTATTTTCTTTTTGATCAAAAAAAAACCTTTCCTTAAAATTTTCAATCTTGATAAAATTTTACACCTGAATGTAAAACTTATAAATGCATTTTATTGTGTTGAAATATTTTTTATTCATACCTTACTACCTATTTTTTTATATAAATTGACTATACATTATTTTCTCGAAATATATATAAATATATATATATTATTTTATTTTTTTGGAAATATTTTTATGAATATATTTTGAAATAAATACAAATGATGTTGATTTAATTAAGATTAATTTTATTTTATCAATTTGGGTATATATATACCTAAAAGATGATTTTTTATGAAATGTTAATTATAATCTCTCCATCCTTTTCGAAATTTCTTTTTTTTTTTTTTATTGGATACGATATTGGATTTATCGATAATTTAATAGAATTGACTACAAGTCAACATTTACATGGCCTGCAAAATTTTGTAAAATAAAATACACTTCTCAAGATTTCCAGAATTTTCTATAATAGAGATTGATTCTTTATTCAAAACTCAAGTTTTTTTTATTTATTATTTTTTATTTTTAATTTGATAATTTAGCAAATTTATCATATCAATATTCCTAATCAAGAATTAAAAAATTCTCAAGGATAAGTTTTCCCCCATTTTCTTTTGTTTCAGGAAATCAAGAAAATTCCACAATAAAATTGACAACTTCAATAAAAATATGTATCGATTTTTATTGGCTCCCTATTTTGATTTGTTAATCAATCAGACTTTCTAAACAAAACAAACAATATTTCAAATATATTACACTATAATATTATTAGACAACATATAACACTCGTTAAAAGTTGAGGTTAATTATATTAAATTTAAAAGAATTGATTGAAATCAAAGATTAGGCAAAAACTTTTATAAATTAAGCAATATCAATATAAGTTTTTTTTTACCCTTTAGAAAATAAAAAGGTTTTCTGAATAAAGTAAAAAAACTATTTTGAAAGATCGGAAATCTTCTAATTATCGACTCTACTTTGGACTGTTCGCATAATGGAAATAATATACGCCGCTCTTATCATTTATAATATAAAATGATTATAAATAATAAAATTCCAAAACTATTACATAATTCATTCAAAGTTATTGTTATTTATAAATTCAAAAAAATTAAAAAAAAAATTTAGTTCACTTTCTATTTTTCAAAAAACACAAAATCTCCTTTCAGAAATAGTATATTCCCAAAGAATATTTCATAATTCAACGAACTTTTCAACATTTCTTTACATTTAAACTCAATAAAAGGTTTTCTTCAAATCTTTGCAAATATTTTAAAAATGGAAAATGAAGTAAAACTTTTAGAACAATAATATGAATTTATCATTCTTTTCAAAAAAAAAAAAAAAAAAAAAAAAAAATCAAATAATGTTTTATTTTCATAAAATAAATGATTTTTATTAATAAAGGTACATATGATAAAATAAAAATGAGATTGAAATAATTGCAAAATATTCTATGTGAAATTAAATGGATGGTCTGATTTTTGCATATTAAATTCAAACAGTAATCTGAAATATAATATTCAAAAAAAGCACATTCTACTAATTGGTATTTCATGGCTAAAACTTGATTAAAATTTTCAGCTATTGGACAAAGATTAAAATCAAGGACATTTTCAAAAAAAAAAAAAAAAAAAAGTCGATTAAAAAAATTTTTCAGTATTTATCGGAAAAGAATCGATTTGGTAAAATTTTAGAGAACCTTTTTTTGATATTCTTCTTCTTTTTAATAAAAATTCTTCGTTGTGAAAGAAATTAGATTTTTTGTTATGATTCGTTTTCTTATTTAATTTGAAAGAGGAAGGCAAGTGTGATTCTCTTTGGTTGACTGACACGATCTGAGACGCGAATAGCCCAACTTCTCTCAAGGTTTCTTTATTCTTCACTTCTGTTTCGCTTACAGTTCTTAGAAAGGATTTAATTTTCTTTTTTTGTTGTTCGATCGAAGGCCGCGTTAAAGGCTGCTGCTGCTGTAATTCCTTCTTTTGTGTTGTTGTGTTTGTTTGGCCTTCGTTTTTATTTGTTGCATTGACACTCTTTTGGTTTGCTATGCCTTGATTCACGAGGCCTTTTTGATTCGGAAGATTCATATTCATTTTTGAGTTTGTTGTTTGATTCAAGTCTTTCCCTTTTGTGCCTTGCGGTGCCATGACTGTTGTGTTTGAAAGGTGCAAATTTCTTTGTGGGGCTTTGACTCCAATTTGAGAATTTTGATTTTGACTCAAGTTTTGTTGCTGCTGCTGTAGCTGTAACTGTTGTTTTTGTTGTAATTGTGTCTGTGGTTGCTGCTGCTGCTGTAGCTGTTGCTTTTGTAGTTGCGGTTGTAATTGTTGCTGTTGCTGTTGCTGTAGTTTTCTTTGCTTTTGTCTTTCAATTTGTTGATGAGTGAATTTTTTCGCCATTTCAATTTTGGGCAGGTACATGATCCATCTTGAAAAATATTGATCAAGCTCATTTGAGCTGAGCGCTCTTTTCGAGATAACAACTGAAATTATTTTTGTTAAATACTGGAATATTTTTTTATTGTTTTCGCTTGATTGGCTTATTGTTTTGTTTGGATTTGGCCTTCCTAAAAATTGAATTGCGGCATAGTATGGCTTTGTTTGGATCACCCTTTTCCGTAATTCGTTTAATAGTTGAGAGTCAATGTTATTTATTAATCGTTTTTTTAAGAGCTCTTTATCAGAACTCCCGTTCTGCCTTTGATCTTTGCTCACAATGTGATTCATTAGTGCCTCAACGGGGTTGTGTTGGTTCAAAAGCCCTGATGTCTTTTGAGCAGTCTTCTCGATTCGAATTGCCCGTTCTTTGGATTCCTGTTCGGAATGACCTTGTCGTTTGAATGTTTGGTAAAGAAAATTACGAAGCATCTGTAACCGAAATCTTTGTGCAGGGGATTTTAGCATGCTGTTGAAAATTGGGGTTTTTTTTGGTACTTAATGTGAAAACTTTGACTGTTTTGTTCAACGAAAAAAGATTCGTTTATTAAAATTCAAACACCCAAAAACAAACTGAAAAAAATTTAAAAAAATGAGTAATTAAAAATATTTTCTTTAGCTTTTCTTTTGGAGATTGAAACAAAGAATGTGATTTTATAAAACTGATCTCTTTCAATAAGCACCGAGATTCGGGGAATATTGACTTAAGGCCCCAAGTTTGTTTATTTCTCAAATATTCATATTTTGCAAGGTATTTTTTGAATCTTGAGATTGGAGATTTACTTATTAGATAAAATTTTTCTTTTTATCTTTTTTTATTATTTGAATAACTCTTTTGAGGTATCGAAAAGTGTAGCTAAGAGATTATTTGGTTACATTTAATATATTATTTGATAAACCCATTTAAAGAATACTACTGTCATCTTCCAATTAATAAATGAAAATTTTTATTTCAATTTCCAAAATGATAATAATAATTATTACTGTTACAATCAAATTATCAGAGTAAAAATTTTGTATTTGAGTTACTGATATAGTTTAATTTGTTGTCTAAAAATATCACTTCATAACAGTGTTGTAAAGATCTTTGGGTTTTCTTCAACTGAATGATAAATTCAAAAAATATCTGAAAATTTTTACTTCATTTTCCATTTAACAAATTTTTTTTATGCTGGCTTTGAAGAAATCATTTCATTGGTTTAAATGTTAAAAAACTTTGTTAAAATGGTTGTGTTTTAAAAGGTTCTTTCTCTTGAGTTGTTTTAAAAATTGAGATATAATTCTTCAGAAAAATGGAAAATGAACTAAAAATTTTATTACATTTGTTTGAATTTATCAGTATCTAAGGAAGTTTAATTTAAATGTCAAAAAATATCATTTCTAATCGATTAGTTAATCGGCCTTTGGAGGTTGTTCAACTGATTATCATTAATTCAAAAATATTTTGGAGAATTTGAATGAAAAATTTTCATTTTTTAATTGGAAAATAAAAGTATTATATTTTTATTGTTTATTGTTTTCAGTAATTTATTGTTCAAAAACAATAAACTCAAAAACAACTTTTTCAATATTTGTTCCGACTTACAAATGATCTTTAAGGTTTATCAGAAAACATCCATTTTAGAGTGCTTGTGGATCAAAAAAAAATGTGGAGTTATACTGTTTGTCTGGTGAGATCTAAAAGAACCATAAATGTTCATAAATTGTGAAATTTTGAAATTTTAACTAATTTGAAACTTAATTATAAGTTTGTGGATAAAAACTATAATCCACTAATAAGTAAAAAAAAACTTTATCTTTTTAAGCTATATATTGGAAACTAGATTATATTTATCTTTGAACAAAGAGTTTTGTGCTTTATGTCAGAACTATTTGATTGTAATTAAGTTTCAGATTAATTAAAATTTCAAAATATATTTTAATTTGAAATTTTTAGGTTCTGATTTATTTATTATTGACTTTCTGGAAGAAAGGAGTAATTAAGAGAGTGGCTACACCATAAGGCATGTTAAAAATTTGAGAGAGATGAAATAAGAATATTTTATTTTAGTGGCGTGTGATCGTCGATTCTCTGAAAATTTTTTAAAAAAAATTATTTGTTGTTTTTTTTAGTAATATTAAAAATAAAAAAAATAGAAAATATATTGATAAAATAGTTTTCGTTTTATTTTTTTTTATTAAAATAAACTGAATTCGAAAAATTTGGGTACAGTTTAAACAGTTGGAGGAATAATAATGTCATGATTTACGTCCAAATTGGAAGTAATTTTAATTTAACAAACTATTTCATTTTTTGTCTTTTTTGTTTTTGTTTTTGTTTTCATTTTCTTTTTTTTCCAGTTACTTAATCTGTTTCGTTAGATCTGGAATTTTTTAATCAATGGTTGATAGAAGGTTAGTGTTGAGTTTCTGAAATTGAAAAATCCACATACAATTGGTCCATGGTATCTTATCATTTGATCGATTAACAATTGTTGGTATAATTTTAACAAATCTACCAATTGAATTTTTTGTTCAGCTCGTTTCCTTATTTTGTACACACCATTTTTCGATTTTTTTGTTTTATATTGTTTTCTTTTATTTGGATGAAAATTATTACTTATAAAAACATTAATACTATGTTACTTAAATGTGCTTTATATTAGGTTTGGAAAAAATATAATAAATTGAGTTTTTGTTTTCCTATTGATGATTTTAGATGTGTCCAAATTTTTGGAATGGAGGTTTAGTTTTTTTTTTTTTGGGGAGAAGATAATATCAGATTCTATGAATAAAACTTTTATCTATTTTGTGGTTTAAACTTTGAGAAAATATAATCATATTCACTTCTCCAATTCCACCAAATTCAACGATTAAAAATCCTAAGAGTAATATTTTGAATTAATTATTATTTTTTTGGAATCCTTCTAGCTATTTAAGTCCCATTCAAGTTTTCTTTTATGGTTCTCTCAATTGTAATGTTGTTGCTCATTTTAAACAAAATCTATTTATCCGAAATGTCACTAATAAAAAAAAAATTTCTTATTGCTTTTTTATTCACATGATTAAAAAAATTCAAAAATGATGAAAAAATAAAAAATGAAAAAATTAAATTGTATAATAGATTGTTGAGAGAAGGATAAAAGAAAAGTCATTCAACATTCAAAACTATATTTTAAGCAATTCAACTCAACAATCTATTGTGGCAATTTCTTTGAGACTTTGAAAAAAAAATTTTTAAAAATCTAATGAATGATATACTTTAAATAATAAAAATCAATGATTTACAACCAAAGTAAAAAAAGTTATTTTCTGATCTTTTTTAAAATTGCAAAAAAGTGAAAAATTTTCCTTAACTGTGGTTACTCCCTTAAGTTTATTGTTTTAAATAAATGTTACCAAAAGTTCTTATTCACTTTAAAGTTCAATTTTTGTGTATAAAGCATAAAACAAATCATTATTAGAATACCTTAAAAAAAGAACCACAAATTATTCACAAATATAACAATGAGTGGTTTCAACAACATGTAAATTCTTAACAAATCAAATTGATCAGAAAACTCTGGTTCTTGTATATAATGTAATGAGATTTTAACACTTTTCCTAAGCATCAAAATTCAACTAATTTGAGTTATAGGAGATTTTATGAATTGTCAAAGAGCCACCAAAAAAAGATGCTTTTTTCTTTTGCTTTAAGAAATTTTTCAAGAATGGCGATACCAAATTTAATTATCTTCAAATGAGATCTTCCCTCTTTATTATTCAAAGTGAAGTATAATTCTTCAAAAAATCACATAACCTTTCCAAAAGTTTAAACTCTTTTAAAGTGTTTTTTTGGAAAACAAATTGCCTCTTTGTTTTTGAAAATTCCATCAACACAATACTCGGTAATCGTCATTAGAATTTATTAAGGATCAAAAAATAATTGAAATCATTTTTTTCTAATTGTCTTTTATTATAAAGTTTCTTTTTTTTTTTTTGAACTTAATTTTTTTTTTTTTTTTCTTTCCTTTTCCCTTTTTTTCTTTCTTTCTTTATTTTGTTATCTTTCGTTTTTTTTTTTTTTTTCACACCAAAACAAATACAAGCTATGACGAAATCTACCTCACGATGGTCATCTGATCAAAACTGATGATAATTGAGTATCTAAACCCATATTATTCCTGAGCTTGTATCACTTGTTTTTAATTTGAATTTTTTTGCTTTTTTGTTATTATTTTTATTTTTTTCATTTTCAAAAATTCTCTTTTATTTTTTTTCAAAACTAAAGCAAATGTATTATGATGAAATCTACCTCACGATGGTCATCTGATCAACACTGATGATAATTGAGTATCTAAACCCAATTTTTTCTGAATACATATTAATTATTATTAAAATTTCCAAGATCTCTTAACAAGCAAGATAACAAAAAAAAAATTCTTTTTTATTAAACAAAAAAGATCACTGTAAAATTTGCTTTTTTTTTTTTTTAAAGCAGAGTCTAACAACAAATGGTACTTTGAAGTTACTTTTTGTTTTAAAAAAAGATCAAACCATCCAATAAATTTCCAACCAATTTTTAAATTCGTAATCAAATCAAGATAAAAACAAAAATTTATTGTACTGTAGGGAAAAAATAACGGAAAAGATTTTTAATGGTGAGTATTAGTAAAATTTTTGTCTAATTTCAATGAAATCCTTATTATAAAGAACCAATTTGTGTATGAGATTAGTAATAAACCTACCTAAAGTCCCTCAAAGTAAGGTGTCTCTAGAATACTCGAGTAATTGTTTGATAGCCTAAAGTAGATCAACTTTTTTTGAAAAACAATCGAGTTTTATAGAGTTTTACTAGAGTTTGGAAAATGATAATTTTTCTTCTTGTTATTTGATTGATTGAATGGTTTTTTGAACAAGTGTGATTTCATCAATCATCATTCTAATCAGTGGGGGGGGGTTATAATTGAAAAATTTCGATTCTTAAAAAAAGGAATTTGATTGTAAATAAATGAAATTACACAATAATTTTACTAATATTCACAATTAAAAATCTTGAAAGTGATTTTTTTCATGTCCGGTATTTTTTTCACTACTCTACAAAATATTTTTTCTTCTAATTGACTGAAAAACCAAAAGATAATGAAACAACTCAATGAGAATTATTTTGTTTATAGTTCTAATTTGCTCTCATTACGAAAATTGTTGTAAATAAAATTTATTTTCAAATTATTTAACCATTGTACATGTTCTTGTTGAATTTTAAATAGTATATAATTTCAGCTGATTAACTTTTTTTTTATTTCTGGAAGATTGCTTAATTTAGGATTCTTATCTTGCCCTATATAGTTCATAAAAAAGAATCAAATAAATAAATAAAGTTCACTAATTTCAAGAGATGATTTTAAGGGCGACGTTCCCACCCTTGAGGGGGTTGAGTAATTGTGTTATTTCACTTTCGCTTCTCACAAAAAATTTTCACACGTAAGAAATTGGACAAAAAAAAATTTTTTTTGTCATTTTTATCTTTCCACGCATACTATTTTTCTTTTGCTTCAATAAAAAGGAAAATTGAAAATAACAAAAAAAATAATTACAAAAAATGGATTTTGGGGATTTTCAAGAACAAGTTCAAATTTTGGAACATTTCAAACTTTTACAATCAAATGTAAAATTTATGTAGAACAGCCCAAGAAAATAGTGTGAGTTCCGAAAGTTGATATGGAAATTCTAAAATATTAAAATCAAAATTTTGCATGATCTAACAAGGTAAAAATTGTTGAAATTGTGAAAATTTCACATTTTTTCAAAAAGAAATTCTCCTTGGACAAATATTACTTGGATTACAGAACTCTTTGTAGGGTGATTTTATACCTTATTTCACTGTTTTCATCTGAAAACGTAGTCCTTAAGATGATTGGTTAAAGTAAAAAAAGTGAAATGTTTTTTTCATTTCGTTTTTCAAAAAAACTTGAAAAAATAAGCAACCAAATTTGCACATTTAAAGATACCAGCAAAACAGTTTTTCAGAAAATTTGAGTCTCTTTTTTGCTTTTTTTTTCCAATCAAACTAAAAGATGCGGTTGTGGATTTTGGTGACGTGTTTGTTTACATGTCGTTAAGTAAATCTTAAGGTCTAAGTTTCAAACCTTGCATGTGTTTATTTCTTGTCTCATTTTACATTCACTTCTTAAATTGAATTTTCATTCCGAACAAATTGGACAAAAAAATTCTATAGTGATCATAATAATGCATGTACAAATACTATAATATGTGTTTATTATATAATCGGTGCTTTTTTTCGTCTTGTTCCAAGGAAACATCCAATCTACTACCCAATAGTATACTAAGTTCAAATCAATTTTGAAAGTAAAATTCTGGTTATTTTCAGTAAAATTTAAATTATTCATGCGTATAGTTGAAAATTTTCTATAATATCCTCAATTTTTTTGATTTTTTTTTGTTTTTTTGATTAAATGATTTATCTAAAATTTTACTCTATTTAAGTTAAAATTTCCAATTTGATCCTTCATTTTTAGAATTTCTTTTTAAATGATAGAACTTTAAGAAACCAATACCATATTTTTTAGGGTTTATTATAGGTTTCTTTGATTGGTTAATGTATAGGTATTCTTTAACAAAAAAAAAAAAAAAAAACATACCTTCTATTTTGAAACACAGGATTATATTTTTTTGCACGCTTTATTTTGACTGCAGTATATTTCAAATTTAAAATCAGTGTAAAAAAAATTATTTTTTCAATAGATTTTTGAATGAAAATTTTTAAAAAATGACTTTTAGGTTTTTTCAAGTGTAATTTCAAATTTAAAAACATTTCAAACTTGTAAAAGTAACTGTAAAAAATATTTGAACAACTTGAGTAATTTATTTTGTTTTTTTAAAGATTTGAATGGGAAATTACGAAATATTAAAATCAAATTTCAGTAGGATCGTAGAAGGTAAAATTATGGATATTTTAGGAATTGTGAAAATTTCATTTAATTGAAAAAGAGACTCTCAGTGGTGGAATTTAACAGAGATTATGAAACTCCTTTAAGGGTGTTTATATTGGCATTTTCACTGTTTTTATGTGTAAAAGTTGTACTTAAGTGACTAACAAACTAAAAAAGTAGTGAATTGTCAAAATTTCTTTCCCCAAATCTGACAGTAAAATATCTCCAAGCAAAATCACTCTGAACTTTCTTGATTAAGGAACTATTGGAAAAAAAAAATAATAATAAATTTAAAAGCATATTTAAAAAACAAATTATTATATTTTCAAATGTGAAAAAAAAGTAAATTTCTGAGTACTAAAACACCAAACTCATTTTTAAAGATATTTTTTCAGACGAATTATTGTTTTTAAAAGAATGGTCCATTTTTCAATTTTTGTGATTTTTGAAACAAATGCTAAATCCGACCAAATTTCAGAATTATTTTAAAAAAATTTTTTTTTCTTTAAAGTAAGAGATATGTTATTCTTGATGAAATAAGTGAAAAAAAATATACTTTGTAATGTAATTACTACTATTATTTGAATTCTAAATGGAAAAATTTTTTAACTTTCATTTTCCTATTTTTCTTTTATAAAGATAGTTCTCAAAGAAATAGGTTGTAATTTGTTTCTCTATTTTTTTAAAAGGAAATTGAAAATGAATTCAAAATTTTTCACTTTTATAATTCAAATGTCAGTATTTTTTTTACAATAATCCAGTCTCAAAAATCTGGTTTATTTGTAAATAATTATAATAATTATTTCAAACTTGAAAAATACTCGAATAATTAATTCTTAGAATGGTTTGAAATAGTTTTTTCTTTTTGTTGAACAAAAAAATATATTAAAAAACCAAATAATTAATTCAAAATTCTCCTAAAATACTTTTTTAAAACCTCCGAAAATTCAACTTATTGCCTATTTAAATACTTTTTAAATTGATTATTTTTAATCAATAATTAATAACACACTCTTAATTATTCAAGTGGGTTCTTAATAACACAAATATTAAACTTATTAATCAATTACATTATTATTTCCCAATTTTTTTCAATATTTTTGAACAAACAAAATTATCTAATTTAATAACTAGCATTAAATAATAATAATAATAGAAATTATCAAATAACTTATTTAAATACAAACAGTCCATTGTTTATACTCTTGGTATTTGAAAAAGAATATTGACTAATCTTTTATATCTCAAGAAATTTAATACATATTTGGAAATAAATTAGATATTATCAATTTTTTTAATCTTCAAGTATTCCTATTTGATTTATTTTTATTGTATTTTAAACATAAAATTAAAGTTTTTACCATTATTGATTTGTAAAAACTATCAAAAATTACTAAAAATGGAATGTTAAATCAAAATGAAAAAAGTTAGTAAATTTTTCTTGTTTTATTTTGATCCAAAAACCCAAGCTAAAAGGATCAGAACTTATTACTGAAAATTTAATTAGGAAACGAATTATTTTAAAAATGATAATTCATCTCTCGAAAGTTGATAAATGAATTTGCATATTGGGTTTAACTCATTTCTAGAAAATTAATAAATGGGTTCAATTCTCTGTTTTAATGGAATTCTTGTTGAAATTATTAAGTTATTACCTTTGTGAAAGTAAAATAACTACGAGTTACTACTCTATTAAATGAGGTGATTGAACTTGGAAAGTTGTAGAAAAAATATTTGATAAAATGATCTCTTGTAAATACTGTTCCGCTTCGAAAGTATAATTTTTATATACTGTATTTTTCAGAAAAGACAAAATAAAATTTCAAAACAACTAAACTAAAATACAAAATTTTCCACACAGCTAAAACGTTCCAAACAATCACAATAATACAATTTCATTGAAATTGGAGATAATTTTGATTTTTTGAAAAATATGAAAATCATTTTTTCAACTTTTAGTTTTTCTTTTCATTTCATTTTTTGAATTAGTTAATTTGTTTTGTTGGATCAAAATTTTTTTGAACAATTTATATTATGTTAAAGTCAAGTTGTTCCAAATAGAAGAACTCAAATAAAATTAGTTGGTAGTATCTAACCATTTGATCGATCAATTTTCCTAATTGAATTTCTACATATTTACCAATGTATTTTTTTGTTTTGCTCTCTCCAAAATTTTTAAACTACCCATGATTTATTTGTATTGATAATTATTTATTTATTGTTTTGTGAGTATTCTAATTTAGAAATAATTGTTACCATTTCAATGAGTGAATGGTTCCAATTTGGTATTTCTTCTTGAATTGATTAAATAAGTTTAGTTTTTTTTTCACAAATCGAATTTTGGTGTGTTAAAAATTTTGAATTGGGGTTTAGTAAAAAAAATGAGAACTTGTTTAAAAAAGAATAAATAACAGTTAAAGTAGTGAAAACAATACCTGACAAGATTTTTAATTGTGAATATTAGTAAATTTTTTTACTAATTTCATTTATTTTCAATCAAATCCTTTTTTTAAGAATCAAACTTTTTAAATTATAACTTACCAACTTTTTAGAATGATGATTAAATAAATCACATTTATTCGAAACACCATTCAATCAATCAAAAACAAGAATAAAAATTATCATTTTTCAAACTTCAGTAAACCTTTATTAAACTCAATTGTTTTTCCAAAAAAAAGGAGATCTAATGAGGCTATCAAGCTATTACTCGAGTATTCTAGAGAAACTTTATGTTGATGAACTTTAGGTAGTTTTATTCCTAATCCCATAAAAAAATTTGTTATTTATAATAAGGATTTGATTGAAAAAAAAATGAATTTTAACAAAAATTTTACTAATAATCACAATTAAAAATCTTTTCGAGGATTTTTTTCATGTACGGTATTTTTTTCACTACTTTATATCTAAAAATAATCCAAAAATTTTGAAAAAACAGAAAACAAAAACTTCAACAAGAGTTATTGAAATAACTGTATTTCTTTTATATTCGATGAGTGGATTCATCACATGAATTGATAATTTGATAATTAGCCTTCTTTTGGAGGAAAAAAAAATAAAAAGTAATCCAGTCAAGATTGAAACTATTTAAACAAACTAACTTTAAATTTTTAAAAAAAAACTACTTCATCATGAGGACAAGAGTCTTTTATCCAATCACAACCACAAAAAATAAATAAAAAAAAAAAAATCCAAAGTATAATATTGAGTGACACTACAAATGAATTCATAGCTTACAATAAAATTGTCAAATACTAAATATAATTACAGAACTCAAGCTCTTTTGTTCAAGAATGGAAAATATTAGATTTACATATAAATATGAGCCTTACTTTTTAATGTTTATAAAATTTTTATCAAACCCCTCTCACAAATTATTTTTTTTTTTTTTGAAATGATAACTTCGATGGAAATGGTGATTGTCGTGATATGTTACAATTGGTTACTCTTGAAAAAGTTGGCAACTAATCACAGAATTTTGAATTCATAATAATTTTTTCGAGATAACTGATCGTAAAAATAATTATTTTATAATCAAAATTTTGTTGTATTTGAGTTAGAAATGGTTAAAATTTTACTTTCATTTCTTTTTTAACACTTTTTAAAAAGAATTAAAATAATTATTTCTTCCTTAAATTTAATTTTCTTGAATTAAATTTTTCAATACGAATTGTTTGAAGGAAAATTGTTTGAGTACAATAAAAAAAAAACGATTCACTTTCTCAGACCGAAAAAAATAGTACGATTATAAAACATATTATTCAAGTATATTTAAGTATTTTCTTTAATCACCAACTACAACGTCGAATAACAAACAACCTTTTAAAAAAATAATCAAATTATTCAGAAATAGTAACAATTTTACTCATTGGGATGTTCTTAAAAGAAGAATCCCAATTATTGAGTTTTATATTTTTAAAATCTGGAAAAAAAAAACTACGGGAATCATTTTTTAACAAGTGGCTTAATTCAAAAAAATCAAGCAATATGAACGAAAGTCCCTTTTTGTTCTCTAACGTTTTGAACTCGGGTGGAATTAGTGAACCCAATAATAGCTTGTTAGCAAAAAGTACAACAACAAAATATTCTTCAAAACTAAACTCGATTCCTATTATGTCTCATGTCTTAAAAACACCAAAATCAAAAAACGAAGAAGCGAAACGATCAATACAGCTACCCATTTCTCAAAAAGAAAAAATAGATCTCTTTCAATTCTTCAATTTCAAAAATAAAGAGCTAGAGCAAGAACAAGAACAAGAACAAGTGCAAGAACAAGGGCAAGAACAAGTACAAGAACAACTTTCCCTTAATGAATTAAAAAGGGGTTTAAATGATTTTAATGAAGAGAATTTATTATTTATGATGGGCAATGATGAAAAGTTAATCAAAAAAATGAAGAAAATCAGCAATTATGGAAATCAAAAAGAAAGTGAAAGTGAAAGCGAAAGTAGTAAAGAACTTGGCATTAATAAAATCGATGAAGGCCAGGGTTTTAATGAAGATTCTCTTCATTTTTCTTTTCGAAATGAGCAAAAAAAGAAAACCAAAATTAAAGAAAAAAAATTTCAAAAGAAAAAAGAAAAACAAAACGAAAAAGGAAACGAAAATAAGGGCTATGAATATTTAAAAACACAACTAACTCCTCGCGAAGATTATAGCTCTTTAGTTTTTGGATCGAATTTCTCGGTTGACAATGAACAATTACACGTCAGGCGCCAGTCACTTGAAATTGATCCCGAGGAAATTAATGGTTCGTCCAATAGTCAACTGATCAATGGCTTACCATTAACGAAAACCGAAGTTTTCATTGAGGACGAGAGGGCGTCACTTCGGGCTGTCAAAAGGATCGACGCTTCAACATTAAAATTATTAGAATCTGAACGTATTCAAACAAGTGGCAATGTCATTGCTGTGAACCAAAAGTATCTCTGCTTTTATACTGGCTTATCTTTATTTGTTTTAAATCAGCACAATGGCAGCATTGGATCTATCGACATTACAACAAACTCAATTTTAGATCTTTCATTTGCCGGTGACAATCTTGATTATCTTGCTGTTGTAGATTCTAGCAATTCAATAGATATATGGAAAATAAAAAGCACTTTAAAAACCTTCAAGCCACATTTGGTATTTAGAATCATATCGGGTGGTAATAAAAAGAAGAAAAATAAGGAACTCAGCAAATCATTAAATGAATTCCCAAATAAGACCAAAAATGCATATTTTACAAGATGTGTTTGGCACCCAAAAAATAAAGATCTTATTATTGCCGTCAATTCGAATCATGATGCTATTGTGATTGATTTAAATGTTATAAAAAAGTATTTAAAAAATGCAAGTTGTGAAATTAAATTATCAAATATTACTGAAGGGTTATATACTTTACACGGCCACACAGGGCCCATTACAGATTTGGTATTTAGCTATAATGGGGATTTTGTAGCAACATCTTCATTGGATGGGACTGTTAAATATTGGAACTATTTAACATGCAAGTGTATAGAAACAATTATTCCATTTAACGGTTTGCCAGTAAACTCTGTAATTTTGGTTGAAAAAAATATAAAGAAGAACAGCAATAATAAAGAAGAATTATCTAATAATAGCAATAACAAAAATCAAGGGCAAAATCAAAATCAGAATACAAATAAAAAGAAAAATCAAAATAAAAAGAAAAAGAAAAAAGAAGATGAAAAGCCAGAAAATGTAATTATTTTAGAAAAATCTTCACCTACAATGAATTATTTTGGAATTAAACAACGAAATATTTTAAATCAAAATGATGATCGTGATAAAATTTTAATTATTGGGGGGGTTAATAATTCCGTGATCAAGATATTTAATACCAAAAATTGGAAAGTAAATCAAACAATTACTTTTGGATCTTCTAGGACAAGAAACAAAAATGGACAAGATTCGACATCAATTAAAAATCAAATCAAATCCAAACACAATAAAAAAATCAATTCAATAAAAATGGATTCAACATTCCAATTTTTATTTGCCATTGAAGAACAAACAGGGAGGTTTTGGGTTCTTCATTTAAAGCAATCGAATGGATTATTAAATTTACAAAATTTTAATAATAGGCAATTTGATTCGATCACTAGATTCGACTATATGGTAGAATTTGAAACTCAAGAGCCCATTTATAATTTTTGTATCTTAAATAGATCAATTCGAAATAATTATGATTTACTTCAAGCAAATGAATTAGAAAAGGGTATCAATTATGAACAAGATAATGAAACGAATGGTTATAATAATGGCAATGAACAGAATGATAATTTAATAAAGATGAAGAACGAAGATTCCTTTGAATTGCTATTATTTTTTTTGCAGCCAAATGCTCCGAAAAAATGTATATTATCAACTTGGGAATGCTATCCAGAAACCGATCAGGAATCAGAAAAAAGAAATGAACTGGTGTTCCAAAGAAGCAGAAGGAAAAAAAATTGGGAAAAAACAAGAAAAAAACGTGAAAAAATGAAAGAAAAAAAATCACAGCTAGACAAATTTCAAATTAATTTCAAAAATCAATCAAATAGAAATAGATTAATTCATAATAATCAAATGAATTTAAATAATATCCAGAATATTGATGATCAAGGGACTAAAATAAATAATAATCTTAATGTTAATGGAAATAAGGATAATAATTTTGTAATGGAAAAGAGAAAAACAAACTATAATAGTGAGGTCGGTAATAGCAATGATGATGATCGAAATAATAACAACAACAACAATAATAATAATAATAATAATTTTAATCAATATAATAATAATAATTGTAGTGATGGTAATAGTAATAATAACAACAACAAAAATGAAAATGAAAATGATGATCAATATAATATTGAAGATCTTGATTTATTTTTTAATTTACAATTGAAAAAATCAAAGCAAAGAATTGAACAAAAAAATTCTCAATTAATATCCAATTATAATAAACAATTACAACAGAAATCTTTAAAATTGCAACAAGAATTAATAATTAAATCCAGAAGACAGCATAAATTTTTAATCCACGAAATTACAAAATCATTGATTGAAATTCTAATTTCTAAATTAAGAGGTATTATTAAAAATAAACTTGAAAATCAAATCAACCTGATTATCGAGAAATTAACAAAGCAAAGGAAAAATCAAAATAAATTAAAAAATAATGAAGATGAAAATTTTCAAAAAGAAATTTCAAATCAATTAAATAACTTGATTTTCCAAAAAGAAACATTTTTAGAAACATTAATAGAGAATTTAATAAGAGAGATTAATGGAATATTAATTATTCAATTAAAAGAAATTTTTGATCAGAAAATAAAAAACTTAAATAATTCAATTCAAAAAATTGAAAAATTTTCAAATCAATTAAACAAGAAAATTAATTTAGAATTCCAAAAAGAAAATGTTTTAATCAATCGGAAGTTTATTGATGATTTAAAAACTATAATTTTTAATAAAACTGAATTATTAATACAATCAATCAAGATTACTCAAAAAGAAATAAACGTATTATTTGGAATAAATAAAAATATTAATAATAAAAATAATGGGGATGATGATGATGTTGGAAAGAATAAAGATGAGAACAATAATAAAGATGAGAATAATAAAGATGATGATGAGAACAATAATAAAGATGATAACAATAATAATGATGAGAATAATAATAAAAAAATAATTATAGATGCTTATGAATTACTTATGGCGGGGAAGTATGAAGAAGCTTTTTTAATTATTCTAGGTGAAAAGAATTTTAATTTGTTATTAAAATTTTGTGAAAATATCAAAATAAATTTTTTTTTTAGTTTGAAGCCTTTTCCTCTATCACAGTCAATTTTATTGCTTTTGATCGATCAGTTATCAACAGAATTCAATAAAAAAACGGAATTTAAAATAAATTGGATAGTTAATCTATTAGGTAAAATAAATGCTAAAAATAAAATGGTAACCAAAAATTGGAAATCTATAAAAACAAAATTAGTCGACGGAATTAGAACTTTAAATTATACGCAGATGGACAAATATTCTCAAATATATCAAAATCTTAAATTATTAGTTCAAATTTTAACAGTTATTGAGAAATAATAATCTATTTTTTTTGTTTTTTTTTTATGTTTATTCTATTTTTTTTTTATAGTTTCTGAAATTGTTATATATATATATATATATATATATATATATGATTCATTAGTATCAATTAAAATGTAATAATTAATCAATATTATATTAGAAAGACATTTTTTTTTTTTTTTGTTTTCAATTATGATTGATTGATTTGACATTTTATTCTTTTAGCAGTAAAACAATTATCAAAATCATCATTAAATAATAAAATATTTTAATTTTTTTTTTTTTGATATTTTTTGTAATATTGTATTTAAAAAAATTTAAATTCTATATAACTTGTTAATTCTCTTGGATAGAATTGTTCTTTGTTAGAAAATTAATAATTGGTTTTTATAAAAATAATGAACCTTAATTCAATATTTAAAAATCAAATATAGTAGGTTATCTATCAAGTTCAAGTTGTTTAAAGTTCAGAAAGTGTCAGAATTACTTCATAAGAAATCACTATGTAATACTGGCATGGGTATAAAAAATGTGTAAAAAAAGAATTCCAAAGAAAATATTTGCTGTGAAAACACAATAAGAATAAAAAGAAATAAGAAAGTGTTTGATCATTTTTTATGGTGCTATATTTCCTATGGTAATAAAAACTTGATTTCAAAATTTTTGAGTCACTTTATAATGTGAGTGGAAGTTTTTTTGAGTGTTTATTCCAGTATTCTTCTCAAAAAAATATTTTAAAATTTTTTGGATCATAATCTTTTTTTTCTTTTTCTTTGTTTTTGTTTTTCTTTTGATTTTCTTTTTTTTTTTTCTTTTTCTTTTTTTTTTTTTGCAAAAGCGCATGTGAAAAAATTAAAATATCTCAGAAAATTCAAATAATCACTAAGATAATTGAGTCTCTGTAATGTCTTTTAAAGTGAATTTAATTATTCATAGCAAAATTATTGTCAACCTTTTTTCAGTGAAAGTTTCAGTAATAAAAAATCGGGTAATACCTCAGTTCAAAAATTATGACTCGCGTTTTTTTTAGTTTTTGGTTTTATTTTTTTGAGCATTTATTATAGTATTCTTCTCAAATAAATATTTTCGAATTTTTCGAGAAAAATAATTTTTACTAAATTTACAAATTTTAGTTTTGTTTTCAAATTTTTGTTTTTCTTTGAGTTTTTTTTTAGTTTTTCTTTTTTTTTTCTTTTTCTCTTTCTTTTATTTTAATTTCTGAATTTTTTTTTATTGATGGTTTTTTTTTTAGCAAAGATCATTGGAAAAAAAAAAGATCTTCGAAAAGACCAATAATCACTAAGAAAATTGAGACTATGTAATCTCTTCTAAAATGAATTTAATTATTTGCAAAAAATCTTCTTGTTTTTAAACTTTTGTTCAGTGAAAGTTCTGTATAAAAATTAGTAATGCTCATTTCAAAAATTGTGACTCGCTTTTTTTTTTAGTTTTATCATTTTATTTTTTTAAGGTTTAAAATATCAGGTTTTTATATATTTAGAATAATTTAAAAGTGGATTAAAATCAGATTGGGTTATTTATTTTTCTTGAATATAAAAGGAAAAAAAACTTGTTGTTTTCACTTTATAATTTCTGGTGAGTCACAATTTTTGAAATGGTGTTTATTTCACAGTAAAAGGTGTCCGGTTTTAATGGAGAAATTAAATATATTCTAAGAGTTTATTTAGTTTCTATTCTCAAAATAAAAAATTGAATTTTGAAATATGAACATTTTTACGAATTTTATCAATTTTTTTCAAATACTTTGTTTTTTTCTTTTATTTTTATTCTTTTTTTTTTTCTTTTCTTTGTTTTTAAAAAAAAAAAAATTATTTAAAAAAAAAATGTTTGAAAATCAAAATTAATTAGATGAAAATTAAGGCTTTAAAATATCTTTTAAAATTAATACGTTCACTATTAAAAAATCTGATTGTCAATAATTTTTATTATCAAATAAATTGTGAAATTATACACAAAACATTTCAATAAAAGGGAACGAAAATTTATTTTAACATTTTTTTTTTTTATGGGAAATTTACAGTTTGCCCATGTATTTCTTTTTTGAATCTTAACCCTAATCTGAAGTATATTATTTCTCTTATTTCTAAACAATTGTAGTTTGTTTGCTTCTGAAAAAAAAAAGTGAAGTTTTCATTTTTGGCCTGTATCATTTCATTGATGGGGAGTTTAGATTTTCTATGTGGTTTAAAATAGAATATTAATCGAAATTATATGTTTATAGCTATTTTAGCACATGAAAAACTTGTAAAAAATAATGCGATGAATGGGGATTGATGTATGTGACAAATAGAGTAAGTATAAAACTTTACCATAAGTTCATAAAAGCTATCTAAAAAATAACTATATAATAAAAATGAACTAATTTATTGATACTTCTCAACTTTTAAGTAGTAATTGGATTAAGAGGTATACTTTTACTCATCTTTTCAATATTTATAACCTATTGAATTTGATTATATTGGCTTTTTTGTTTTTTTTTTTTTTGATAAAAATGTATTTTTATCTCGACTTTCTTCTTACTCTTGTGATTATTTTGTCAATATACTTCATCTCCTAAAGTATAAAAATTAAAATAATAAGCTATTTTATAATTTAATTGTTCTTTTAATATAAAGGTATCACAATTTTTGGTTAGGGTGTTTAAAAAATTGAATAAAAATTTTTAAATAATTTAGTTTATTTTATCAATTGGGAAAAAATTTAGACCCAAAAAAGAAAAGATCAAGGTTTTTCAATTTGAACCCTTATTTCAGAATATATGTTAGATCAATTGAGATAAGAAAAAAATGAGTATTAAAGAAAATATGGAGAGACAAACCAAATAGTGTTTTTTTACATGATAAGAAAGATGGTAAATGTGATATAAGTTTTTTTTTTTTTAATTTAATTAAACTTTATTTGTACTTCTTTCAATCGGGCTTAGTGATTGTTGTTTTGTTACCAAATATTCTACTTTTTTCCCTATTATTGTAAGCTTTTATACAAAAATGATTTTGATATAAATATATTCAAAAAAATTGAAAAAAAAAAAAAGTCAAGTTGTTTATGGTGATTTTTATTTAACAAAATAGTATATATTAGTATTAAAGTATAATTGGTTTTAAATTAAGTTTAATTAAAATTTAATAATTATGTTAAGCTATTTTATGTGTTGGGTGTTTAAAAAATATTTATACTAAAATCTATGAGTTTCCATTTTTGAGTGGTTGATCGAAAAGAAAATTCTTTTTTTTTAGTCTGTTTAATAGGTTGAAAGAATTGTAATACTATAATTTATTTCAAATTGGGATTAATTTTGATTTTTAAGAATATATTTTTAACATTTTTTCATTTTTTCATTTTATTTTTAGAATTGAAGAATTAAATATATTAGGTTTAATATTTTTTTTTCAAATGATTGATATTATGTAAAAGTTGAGTTGTTCAAAATAGATGAACTTAAATAAAATTAGTCAATGATATCGAACATTTGATCGATCAATATTTTCTTTCTTAAATTTAAACAAATTTACCAAGATATTTTTTTTTGTTAGTTCATTCGAAACTTTTAGAAAACTCTTGGTTGATTAAGAATGGTGATTTTTTATTTTTTTTTGTGAGTATTCTTAATGAAAACTAATTTTGCTGGTTTTAATTGTTCGTTCGTTTTAATATAGTATTTTTGTAGAATATATTAAATAAGAGTTTATATAGAAAATTAGTTTTTTGGAGTATCAAAATTTTTGAAGAAGGGTCTTTAACAAAAATTTTGTTTCAAATTTTGGGATTTTTAGGATCTCTCAAATATCTCATGATTACGTAACAAAAGCTAAAAATCAATCCCACTTCAAAATCATTGGCCCATTAAAAAGTAAATTTTGAAAATAAATATTTTTATAAATTGATTTTATCTATTATCATAAAAAGATACTATATTAATATTACATATTATACACTAGAAATATTTTTTTTTAAATTAAAAATAAAATAACAAAAAGGAAAAAAAAAATAAAAAAAAATTGTGCAATTCATTATGACTTATAGTTTAATTTATATGTGTTTTATCTTTCCATAATTTTATAATAATTTAGAATTTGTAGTTAATTGTTTTTTCTATGTATTATTTATACTTCACGTCCCCCATTTGAACCAAAACAGTATAACAATTGTTTAAAAACAAACTAAAAAAAAACATAAACAAAGTGTATAAATATTTGGGGAAAGACAAAACATCCATTTTAATTGGAAAATTTAACTAAAAAAGTGAAGATGTGGGTTTGAAAAAATAAATATAAAAAAAAATCATAATTCCCTTAACAGACATTATTGTTCTTTTTAATAGGTACTTTCAAATAAAATTCTCTACTAATAAAAAGTTAAAATTCTTATAAAAAGCATATATATATATATATATATATATATATATATATTTGATTATAATTTAATTATAAAGTGCTTTAGATTCTCATAAAATTAGTTATTAAAAATTTATATGTTTTTTTTTTTTTTGATTTAAAGATTTTATAATAGAGAAGATCCTAAAATTATATATAGTTTATTTGAAATGATTCAAAAAATTCAGATATAATCAGGTTTCAATTCTGTATCTTTTGATATGAAAATTACTCATAATGTTAGCAACATCATTAAAAAGTTGGAAACTTAAATTATTAATGCCATCAAAAGTTTCAGTTATTTTATCAAAATCTGGGTTTGCGGGTGTGTAGGTATCATTAATAAGTACTTGATTTTCTGGATTTAATGTTTTTTTTTTAATAAGTTTTTGATCTTGATCTTGACTAAATGGGTGTTTATAATAATTTAAACAATTTTGGTGAAATAAATTATAAATTTCTTGAAAAATATTTTTTTTTATTTGAGAAATATTATTACTTTGATTTTGTAGATTCAAAATTAATTTATTTATGGTATGTTCGTATTCAAAAATATTATTTAATATATTTTCCAAATAATTGATATTCTTTTCATTCTTTTTAATAAAGTGTTCTTTTGGTTTTTTTTCTTGTATTTTTTGTATTCTAATAGATTTCAAATTTTTTTTTTCTTGATCTGTGATTTTTTCTTGTATTAAGTTTTGATTTTTTTTTTTGATAAATAATCCTTCAAAATCTTTTGGAATTTTATTTTCTAATTTTGTTTTAAATGGTATTGTATTAATAGGTTTTTTTTTGGTAAATTGTGTTTATGAAAATGGTTTTTGATTTTTTCTTTTCTTTAATTTCCCTTTCCGGTTATACCAGTTATTTTTCGTGTACTTCTTTTTATGGCACTCGAAAAGTATTTGATTTTTCTTTTTTTTCTTGAATCTATTATCAATATAAGGATTATAATTTTTTTTACGTGACATCCCTCTTCTTTTTTTTTCAATTTCATTTGATTTTTTATATTGTGGTTTTCTTTTGTTTGTAAGGTTTTTTTTTTTTTTTTTTGAATAAGATCTAAAATATGAATTTGAACTGGGTGTTGTGTTTGAGAGGGGGATGGTTTCTGTACAAGAGCTAGAACTAGAAATGATTGAAGGACTTGAACTGAAATCAAATAACATTTTTGAAATAGAGTTTGAACTATAATTTGAATCTGAGAATTCCGTTATATTTACTTTCCAGCCACAAAGTTTCTTTTTCAAGGATAATTCTTTTTTATAATTTGCAAATTCATTTTCCATCTTGTTACGTTTAGGAATATTAGTTACATCAACGTTTTTAAGTCTTATCTGAATTTTGCAGTTACGGGTTTTGTATCTTCGTACATGATACTTTCTCCAGAAACAGTTACTGCAAAGATCAATCAATTGTATTGGATAAGTTATGATGTTTCTTTTCCATTTATGATGAAATTTTAAAGAGAGGGTAATAAGTTGTACAGCAAAAAATTTTGATTTTTTGTTGCATTGTGAACAAAACTATTTCATTATAATAAGAATAGTAAATATTTCAGAAAATTTACAGAATTTAAAAAAAAAAAATGAAAAATTCTTTTAAAATTACAAAATTAAAAGAATTAATTTAAAATTAATCAATTATTTTGGGGTACTCTCAAAACAAAAAAGTTTTGGATCTTTCAAATATTTCAATCTCCTGGCATAATAACCGTCGACAATATAATTTCTTAAGTGATCAAAAAAAAATAGGTAATTTGGGCGGTAGATTTTTCAATTTAGTTGGTTCTCAAAAAAATAGATAAAAATTGATTTTTATTCTTTTTTTTTTTAATACTGTTATTTTCACATTAACTAATTAAAAATTTTTCTTTCAAGTTGCCAAATTGTTTCCATTGGCTATTTTGTTGTTGAAAAAAAAACCTAGATCTTGCCAAAATCAATTGGAAAAGGTATTTATAGAAATTTAATTTTGCCTTGTTCTTGAACATTAAGGTAAAGTTCTGATTTGTTTGGTTAGATTTTAAATATATTTCTATTTCTATTAATCTTGATCATTAGAAACTCTGATTTTTGCTTTGATTGTGGCTTTTAAAAAAACTATATCAATTGAGGCAAGACATATAACTTGAATTTAAAAAATACTGTTAGAATCAAATTATCATCTAATAATATTATCTGAAAGTTCAATAAGGAATCTTAATTAAATTTCTATAAATTACACCTTTCAATTGGTTCTGTGATAATTTTTGGATTTCGTCAACGAACAATTATTATAAAATATTTGGGAACTTGATTGAAAATTTTTTCATTTGTTTATTGGACACTAGTAGTGGTATTTGTTTTCAACAGGGTTTTCGAATTATTTATCAAAGTATTTGATCAAAATAATGGGAAAACATTGGTAATCAAAATCTGATAAGATCATTAATCTAACCAGTATAGGTGAAAATAAAATTTAAAATGATATTTTTCAGAGGGGGTTGAGAATTGAAAATAAAGTGATCTCCTGAGATAAAAATTAGCAAGTAATATTGTCAATAATATAATTATAATATTATATTTTCAAAATTTTCTCTTGGGAAATCTTTGTTTTTTTTTAGTCGACTATTGTTAAGTTGTTGTTGTTTGTACCTTTCTTTTCAGTTTGATTTATGGATCGTTTTTTTGAGATGATTTTTTACTACCAAATCACTATTTTCAAGAGAAGGTGGTCAATTCTAGATTGGTAATATTCTCGCACAAATGTTCATCATCAATACACCCCAAATACTGATAAAATTGTGTCTTATAAGGGCAAAAGTAACTCTTTTTAAGAACTTTTTATGTAACTGTAATTTTTTTTTTTTTCTATAATTAATTGTTGGTGTTAGGGGTTCAATAAAAGAATCATTTAATGTTGTAATGAGAGATTTTGGTAATTGCTAAATTTGAGACTGTCAATTCAAAGTTTGTACAATATTGGCATGGTAGAAGAAGTAATTGAAACTTAATATATTTTTTGAAAAAAAAACGAGTTTTTTGTAATTTCAATATGAAGAAATTTGAAAGTTTTCAATTTATACTATTTTTTCAAATTTGATCATATTTAAATTAAAAGAGAATTCTATTTAAATAGAGATAATGTTGTAATTAAGGGGTGTGGTGTTATTAGATTGTGGGCTATGTTGTTGGTGAATATTTTAACAAGAATGTGATGGTTTTAGAATTTTCTACTTTTTGAAAAAAATGGTACTTCATTTAATTATTTTTAAAATAAAAATTTGATGGGATTGAGGTATGTGTTTATAGTTTAAATTCCTTGTATAGTTTATTTTTATAGAGATTTGGGGATTTTGAAATATCTGAAATTCTTGTCAGTAAGTGGCATTAATCAAAAAGAGATATTTTTGAGAATTTGTCAGTAACTTTAGGCAAAATTTTAAAAAAAGGGTATGAAAAAAGGGGTATTGAAATTTTTCCTCTGTGTCAATTTTTAAAATTCATTGCCTTTCAGAAAAGCGTCTATGTTTTTTTTTTATTTCTGGTGTTTGGTAAAGAGGGTTAAAAAAATGATATAAAAGGTCAAAATCGGAATGGTTTAAAATTTATTATTATTATTCTTTATTATTTTTTAAACAGATTAGATTTTGCTAAATATACTAAAACATGTATGAAATTGTATATAATCCAATAAAATACCCATTTCTAGGGTAAAATAGTTTTTTCTTGGCTTGTATAATAATTTTTTTTAATTTAAACACAAAAATTAACTAATTTATGTAGATATAATTCACAAAAGTTTCTTAAATGTAAAATTCTACAGATTTTTTACTACAAAGCCTCAATGCATTTTTTTTGATACAACAAATTGGAATTTGAAAAATAGAATCAAAATATAAAAAAAAAAATTATCAAAAAAATCACAAAAAAAAACGAAGTGTCTTCGTAATCGGATTTCTTATATATATATATTGTTACGGGTTAGACAAAAGACTTGTCTAATCTGTTAAATAGAGAATTTTGAAGTGGATAAATTTGAGACTTCAAATTCAAATAATATCTAAAGACAGAGTTATCAGAAATGTTTTAATCCTAATTTAGTTTTCTAAAAAGAAAAAAAAAGAAGGTAATCGGGTTTCTATTTCAAAAACAAATGATTAAATATTCGCTGATTAATTGGGGGTCAAGAAAAAAATACGAATACAAAAACAAAAATAAACAAAAAAAAAATCACAGCTACTTTTTAATCCTTATTAAGATTTGTAAAGGTGCAATGTCACAATTTATGAAAACACAATGGGCGAAATTATTAGATACTTTGATATTTTAAAAAAAAAACATTTCAAACACGGTCGATATATGACACTAACATTAAAGTAGGAAAACAAAATTATACTACTTTTTCCTTCTTCATATCACTTGGATGAAAAAATTAAATTGAAATAAAAAAGTTAGACAAAATTACAACTTCAATTATCATTTCATCCCTTGTTAAACGGTTTTATTCAAAACGTAATCAACATTCCAGTTCTTAAAATTCTTGAGGTTGTTGTGTTTATTGTTGTTATTAACCAACTTTTTTAAAAGCCTCTAGTCTTGAAAACAAGGTCTGTTTTTGGGTAAAAAAAATTAAATAGATCTGACAATGAATTTTCTTTAAACTCAACTTTCGGATATTTATATTGAAGAGATAATAATTAATATTTTTGAAAACACTTTTATCATCTAAAAAAACCCAAACACGGAAAAAAATAACTGATGATAAATATTGAGAGTGTCCTAGGTTTTTTTTACTTTTTGGAATAAACCGAAATTTACTTAAAATTTTCTGTTTATAACAAAAATTATAAAAAAACTTATGGGGGTTTTCCAAAATTCAAAAGAATTGAGTAAAATCCTTGATTTTACTCTATTCTTTTAAATTCTGGAAAACCTAACGGAAAATCAAAGAAAAAATATTTTTATCATTTTAAAAGAACAAATAATTCCCTAATAGTCAAAATAATTGATTCCCTATTTGAAAGATATTCATCATATTTAAAATACTGTTTAAAATATAATAAAATGACTTCTTATCTAGAAGCAAAAAATTGTTTTGAAATTTTTTACTATTAAATCGAAAAATAATATGAATAGAACCTGGAAAATTGGATTATTCTATTTAAATTGTAAAATATCTTGAAAAATATTTTTTGATCAAAGATACTTTATTCGCCAATAGTGTTTATTCCAATTGAAGTTATTAAAAAGGGTAAAATTAGCAAATATTTAATTTTTTTTTGAAAAAATTTTTTCATGATCGTGATTTCTTAAAAAGATTTTGAAGTTTTTGTATCTCAAAATTTTATATTCAATTTTTCAATATAAAGAAAACATAAAATGATTTTTTGATCCTAATTGATAAATATTTTATAAGACCATTCCTTTCACATTTCAAATGGGTTTCGAAATTAATTGTCCGGGAAATTTGGTGAATTACAAAGATAATTCTTGATTCAACACAAAAATTTCGGTTTATTTTCAAATTTCCAATTCAATGAATAATTAAAAAAGGGTGGAAGACTATTCGACCTATATGCTCTATGTGGGTTGAAATAAAATACTATAAACAGAAAAAAAACTTTAAAAGACAATGGATTGAGGAAAAGTCAAAATAATATAAATATTGCAATTTTTGGAATTTTTAAGATTTTGCTTGAAAATCATTCATTGATCCTAAAACTTTTTGAATTTCCGAACAAAACAAGGCAAAACCCAAAAGCTGTTTTTTACTTTGATATTAAGATAATGCCACTCCACTTTCTTTTCAAGTATATTTATACACTCTCGCTACACTCTAAAATACTTGAAGAGGAAGAGGAGTGACATTTTCCTCAGGAAATTTTTTTCTTCAAAATTTGTTGAGATTAATTTGGATTTGACGAAGGAAAATTGTTTTTTGCCTAACTAAAAATTTTCAAAAAAAAACCGAAATTTTTCAAGTTAACAAGATCCCTGAGATCAAGTTTCTTTTAAGTCTTTAAATATGTTACTAGGTGGAAAAATAGTATTCACTAACCATAAAATTCGACTAATCCTTAAGGTTGTATTTTTTTTGTTGTTAAAATATTTTCGATAAAATGTTTAACTTACACTAACTAAAGATGAGTACAGTCGTGAAAAAAACTTGAGTATGAAAATAATACCTGACAAGATTTTTAATTGTGAATAATAGTAAAATTGTTGTAAAATTTCTTTTATTTAAAAATCAAATCCTTTTATTTAAGAATCAAAGTTTTTCAAATTATAACCTATGACTTATTAGAATCATGATTAATGATATTACACTTGTTCAAAACATCATTCAATAAATCAAAAAACAAGAATAAAAATTATCATTTTCCAAACTCTCTTAAACCTCTATAAAACCCGATTATTTTTCAAAAATTGTTGATCTACTTTAGTTATCAAATAAATTAAATGAGTATTCTAGATACACCTTACTTTAATTAACTTTACGTGAGGTTTATTAATCAGTTCATAAAAAATTTGTTCTTTATATAAAAGGATTTGATTTAAATTTATTTGTAATTACATAAAAATTTTACTAATATTAACAATTCAAAAATCTTTTCCAGTATTATTTTCATGTGCTATATTAAAAAATAATATTTATGATGGAAATTTATTTATCATTTTTTTTATCAACATTTTTACTCAAAAATCAAACAAAATTTAAAAAAAAATCAACTTTTTGTCAAAAAAAACAAAAAGAAATTGAATAAAAAAAAAAGAGAAAAAGAAAAAGAAAAAGAAAGAATTATTAAATTAGAAATTATTTATTTATTATTTAATTGTTTAATTTGAACCTATTTCATTTTTAAGGTAAAGGTAATTTATTCTTCACAAAAAGGAAAAGAAAATTTTATATAAAAATATAGTTAAATAAATAAAGACTAACGAATAAACACCCAATTCCTTAAGGTTAGATATTATCACTTTTTTCAAAAAACATTAAAGAAAAAAAAAATATAGATTGCAATTTAGAAAATTCTTCTCAATTCACGGGTGTTCCCAATTACAAAATACCTTAATTTTTTTTTAATCTGAAGAAGAAAAGCTTGTTTCGGAAGAAGAAGAGGAAGAGGAGGAATAATAGCCAACGGAACTTTCTGAACTTGAGTCTCGTTTTTTTTTGTGTTTGGATCTTCGGTGTGAGCTGGAAGATCTTCTGTGCTTTTTCTTTTTTTTCATTTTTCTCTTCTTTTCCCGCATCCTTCTCATGTACTCTCTTTTCTTCTTTCTTTCCCTTCGTTTTTTTTTTTTTTGCTGCATTTTCAGGTACTGAATTGTGTCCTCGCTCAAAGACGAAGAGCTATCACTACTACTTTCCTTGAGGGGCTGTGGGTTGTTTTTTCTGTATTCCTTCATTTCTTCAGCATACCTTTTTTTGTTTACTTCTGATTGCTCTTGGTAACCCTTTTGTTTTTAGAAAAGACGTTGCAAGATTTTTGGAAAGAGCGAAAGATTCAAAGAAAAAAAATTTGAGAAAAGGAAAAAGATCCAAAAGAAATCAAGAAATCAAGAAATGAAAAAAAAAAAAGAAAAAAGTAGTCAAAAGATACTCACCTCCTTTCTTTCGTCTGGCAACTCATTCCAAAGTCGGCCAAGTTCTCGATTAATTTCTGCCATTCTCATCCCTGTTTTGTGGAGAGTAGGTCTCATGTCCGCTGCAAATAAGAAATAAGCATTGCGTGGTCTTTTGGGTAAATTGGGATCACGTTTTTTCTTCTTCTTTTTCTTCTTCTTTTTTGGTTTGCGGTTTTTGATTGGTTTTGATCTTTTTTGGTCAGAGCTCATAATAATAATAGTTTTTTTGTTGTTTTTTTTTCTGTTACAAAAAATTAAAAGAGAAAAAATAAAGAATAATAAAAAATGTTTTCAATAAAAAAATGAAAAAAATTAAAAACACTAAAATAGTCAATTTAAAACACAAAGATTTTGTTTTTTGTACAAAAAAAATTACAATTTAATCAAAAAAGTAAATAGTAAGACCACAGATTAATAGATTTTGGTTTTTGTCTTATTTTTATTTTGGTGACTGTTAAAAAAAGTTTTTTTTTTTTAAATTTGTTCTGAAACCAACAAATCTTTTACTTTGGAAAAATGGTTGTTAGTGTGTAGTTAGACGTAATACTTTAATTTTCAAATTGGGACAATAATCTACCAAGATTTAAACTTTTTGGTTTTGTTAAAAATTATTATTAAATTATCAGATTTTTGTTTAGTATCGAAGAAATATAACCATTCAACGTTTTTTCATTTATTATAATTTAAAATTGATAATTTTTTTTTTTTGAAAATAAAAATCGTAAAATTATTGGATTATTTTTTAAAGATCAAATTTTATTCTTCTTCATTTATTCAAATTTCCACAAGAGAAATGAGCCCTATGCAGATTTAATCAAACAGAGTTTGACTTTACCAATCTTAAATATTTTCTTTCAAATTTAATTAAAATACGATAAAATTTCTACTGATTATCTTGTTTTTTCAATACTACTATTTTCCATTCATTTAAGGTATTAATTCGCCAAATATATCTTATAAGAATAAAAAAGCCAAAATAATGTATATAGCCATCAATTACTGTTTTATTTCAGTGTAATCATTATTATTATAAAAAGGAAGGAAAAGTGTTCAATAAACTGAAAATTTTTTTTAGCATTTATTCATCAGATACCACTATTAAGCTTTCTATTTAAATTGAGATTGGATCTTACATAGCTTAAATGATTAAAAGATTTTGTGTAGGCACACTAAGTTCCAAAAATGAAAAAGTGTTTACATTAATCCATGTTTTTGTCTTTTATTATTTTTTCAAAAAATTTATCTGTTGTTTTTGAAATTTTGATAAAAGAGTGTTGTTCTTCAGGATTTTATTTTTTGGACGATTGGAATAATTGTATTTTTTTTTGGTTTTCAAGTCCTTCTACACTTTCAGAGTTTTGTTTGAGTTTAACAATGTCTTGAATGGTGTTTTATCAATTTAAACATTTTGTATAAAAAGAGTTCACACTTTGATAAACAGGAAATTGTAAAAAATTTTATTTTTACAATTGATTTTTAACGTTTTTTTTTCACAAAGTTCATTTTTTAAAATAAAGGTTACTAAAAGTAGGTATTCAACAAAAGTTCAATTTTTTTGTCAAAAACACAACATAAATCATTATTAGAATACCTTGAAAAAACAACCAATAATTACTCAAAAAAAACAACAATTATTGATTCAAATAACATTTAATTTCTTAATAAATCATATGTCCTTAATAAAATTACAGTCAGTTTCACTTTTAAGGCACAAAATTTCAACCAAATTTAAGTCACAATAAAAAATCTCAAATTTAGGCACAAAATTCAAATTCTAGTAAAATAAATTGTAAAAAAAAAAAATCCAAAATTTGTGCTTTAATTTGAGATTTTTTTGTGCCTTAAATTTCGTTGAAAGTTTGTGCCTTAAAAGTGAAACTGACCGTAAGCACTATTTTTTTTCTGATTAATATTTTTCGAAATCTAACCTTATAACTTAATTCAATTAACCACTGGGATAATTTTTTTTAGAATAAAAACACTCTCAACTTTTGAATATCAAAAATATTTTTTGGAATTAATGTGCACTTTTTTAATTTTTTAGAAAAATTTAGGTTGAGAAAAGTTTGAAATCAAAGAATAAATTAATATATTAAATTAGAATGCTTTTCCAGAGAGTTTATCCTTTTAGTTTAACTTTTTTTTTATTTTACCATTTAAAACTAAAAAAAACATTTGAGGACCAAATTAGTGCCTTTTGTGAAAAGAAAATTCCCATAATTTAGAATTTGTTTTTGTAAATGAGTTAAAACAAGATAGCGTATCTAAAAATATACATAATTTCAAGTTTGAATTCAATGATTTTGGCAAAAAATGTTTTCAAGAAAAAGCTAAATTGAAACTTTATTTATTTTTATTTTATAACCAGTTTCACTTTTAAGGCACAAACTTTCAACGAAATTTAAGGCACAAAAAAATCTCAAATTAAAGCACAAATTTTGGAATTTTTTTTTACAATTTATTTTTACTAGAATCTGAATTTTGTACTTTAATTTGAGATTTTTGTTGTGCCTTAAATTTCCTTGAAAGTTTGTGCCTTAAAAGTGAAACTGACTGTATGATTTTTTTAATTGTATTAATGGAAACTATTTGATCAGTTTTTCATTTTTAGTGTTTTTTGGGTCGTATGGACATATTATCAAAAAAAACTGGTTATTAAACACAAAGCAGATTCAGATCATTTAGAACTATTCGTTCAAACATGTATTAGATCAGTATTCAATAAAAAAGGATCTAATCAATTAATCGAGATCATAAAGCACAATTTACAATCTATTGGGATCGAAACAAAACAGCAAAAGGAAAATCAAGTGGAAATTAGGTCTAAATACCACTTAAATACCATTAATATAAATTAAATCCTACATTTTGTTCAACAATCCGTTTTGACTTCAATAAATATTTTTTTTCAAGTTTTTATTGTAGTTTTGGAATTTTTTGGTTTTTAATTGTTGTTTCGAAAAATGTTGAATGGTGTTTTATGTTATTCATTTTTGTTTCAATGGAAAGTTTTCTAGAGTGTCTTGATTTTTAACAGTGAAGTATGTATTGACAATAGTATTGTAATTTCATCAAAATATAATCAAAAATTTTTTTTTTAAAGATCCATCAATTTATTTTTATATTCTAATTGAATGAAAACACCCCAAAGATATTTTTCATTATCCAATGAGAATTGATGTTTTTAGAGATCTAATTAGCTCTCATTATTACTCAAAACGTTATTTTGTAAATTTTTAGCCAAAGCTCATGTTGAATTTTATTGGTATAAAATTTCAGCTGATTAACTTTTTTTCTATTCTGGAATATTGTTTCATCTAGGATTCTTGGTTAACCGATAATAAACATCATAAAAAAGAACAGTTAAATAAATAAAAGTTCACCAATTACAAGAGATGGTTTCAAGGCTATTGGCTAAAGGTAAAAAATGAAAATAAAGTGAAAATTTTGGGATCATTTCTTTTTCAAAAAACTTGAAAAATTTTGAAATCATTTTGCACATTTCGATAGATACAAAACAGTTTCTCAGTAAATCTTTATCTTTTTTCTTTGTTTTTTTTTTCCGATCAAATTAAAAGATTTGGTGGTTTTAGATTTTGGTAACAAGTTTGTATAAATTTGATTGGGTGGTTCAAAAATAGATGAATGAAGTTGGAATATCGTGGAACAATGATTGATAAAAAATACTATTGTAAATACTTTTTAATTTGGAAAAGAAAGTTTTACTTAGCTGTATTTTTAATACAGCCAGTTTCACTTTTAAGGCACAAACCTTCAATGAAATTTAAGGCACAAAAAAAATCTCAAATTAAGGCACAAATTTTGTAATTTTTTTTTTACAATTTATTTTTACTAAAATTTGAATTTTGTGCCTTAATTTGAGATTTTTTTGTGCCTTAAATTTCGTTGAAGGTTTGTGCCTTAAAAGTGAAACTGACTGTAAACAATAGAATAAATTTTAAAAACAATAATTAAAAAAAAAAAAAACATTCTTAAAAAAAAAAAAAAAACCAAAAATTATTTACAAAAACAATACAAACAATTTTCAAAAACACAAATTAAAAACCAAACATGGATTATTTAACATACTGTATTTTAGATTTAAAAATTTTTCTGTCCGTGATAAAGTAGAAAATCCATTGTATGCGTTACCTCCCTTTCTATACACCCTGGATTGAGTTTTAATTCCAAATATTAAACTTCATATTATTCATCAAAAGCAAATTATTTCTCAAAATAATTCTTTGATTTAAGGGACTAGTCTCTATTATTATTATTTTTTTTTTTTGAACAATTTCGAAATAAGGATTCCTTATAGAAATGTAGTTTAAAACTGAAAATAAACAGGCATTTTCTTAACCACAAGAGTAAATATAAAACTGGGATCCAAATTTTTTTATTGCTCAAAAAATTCAAAATTTTCTTAAATATCGATTTTTGGTGTTTAGAAGTCTCTAAGACGTCTATTTTTCGAGATATTGCCCAAAATCGATTTTTATATACAGTCAGTTCCACTTTTAAGGCACAAACTTTCAACCAAATTTAAGGCACAAAAAAAATCTCAAATTAAGGCACAAAATTCAGATTCTAGTAAAAATAAATTGTAAAAAAATAAATTCCAAATTTTGTGCTTTAATTTGAGATTTTTTTGTGCCTTAAATTTCGTTGAAAGTTTGTGCCTTAAAAGTGGAACTGACTGTACAAATTTTTTAATAGTGATTTTTCACAACTATTTTGGACAATAACTCGAAAAATATAAGAGCCCCAAAAAATGAAAAATTGAGATTGTTTTTATATTTTTTAAATAGTGTTCCCCATATGTTAAAATTAATTTTAAACTTTTTTTTGAAAAAAAAAAAAAAAAATTTTTTTAATTGTAGGTTTTAGTATATATAAATAATTAAAAATCTTCTACTCCTCACACGGAAAAAACTACTTAGTTACCAACATTTATCCGAATTTTGGTACCTAAAGAGGATTTGTATTTTTGAAAAAAAATTTTTTTTGAAAAGTTTTAAAGGTAAATTCAGGTAGCAAACATATATACTTTAATTGATCAAATTATATATAAAAATTTAAAAAAAAATAAAAAAAAACTATTAATTTAATTGATATTATCAGTAATCGAACCCCGACTAAACACTTTTTGAATTTTGAGATATCGGTACTCTACCGCTGGGCTAATGAGTAATTATTGGATATTTTAAAATTATCAAATTTTGAAGATAATCGAATTGAATTTTTAATTGAGTAATTTTTCTATATATATATATATATATATATATATATATATTGAAAAAAACAAAAACTATAAGTTTTTTTAAGATGAAATTTTTTTTTTTCATTGTAAAAAAATTAAAAAATTTAAAATTAAATTGAAAAAAGTTATAAAAAAATTTTTTTTTGAAAAAAATCATTTTAATAGGAAACCCTAGTAAAAATTTGTTTTTAATTTTTTAGCATTTTTTTTTTATTTTTCTAGTGATTACACTAGAAAAAATTTGAAAAAATGATTATTAAGATAAAATAAGATGAGTTCTAGAAAAATTTTTTTCAAAATATTGATTATGTGATTTTTTTTCTGTTAAATTAGAAAAAAATAAAATTTTACTAGAGTTTTCCAATTAAACAAAAATTTTTTTTAAACATTGTTTTTCAGTGAGAATAAAAATAAAAATCATTTTTTTGAGATGTTTATAAAAAAAATTTTTTTTAAAGTGACCTATTTTTACTACATTTAAAAAAATTTAAAAAAAATTTTTTTATATACATTTTTTAAAATTTTCAATTTTGAAAAAAGTCAAAAACGCCCATTTTAAATACAAAATAATTTCGAAACCACTTACTATCATAAAATTTAAATTTAAAAACGTGACAAAAAAAATCAAAATAAAAAATTTTTGTAAAAAATTTTTTGTATATATTGAAAAGATTTTTATATTTCATTTTTACAACTAATATATAGTTAAACTTATGTATTTTTATATTTAACTTGGATCAAAGCCAAAATAAAAATAAAAAAATTTTTCAAATTTAGAAATTTATAACTTTTTTATTTTCAAATATATTACTTATATAAAATTTGAGTAAAAAAAAATATGGGAAAATCAAAAGAGTAGTAAAAAAATTTTCAAAAAAAAATATTTTTTTAAACCTTAATTTTTTCAATTTTTTTCACCAAAATCATATTTTTGATCAAAAAATACCCTAGTAAAATGATCTTAAAAACGTTAAAAAAAAAATTTATTTTTGTGTAAAATTGGACCTTTTTTAGAAATGAAAAATTCAAAATTTCAAAAAAAAAATTTTTTTGACGAAAAATTGAAAATGGAGAATAACTTCTAAAATAGAGGAGATAAAGCGCTCTAAACTTGAAAAATCAATTTTTAAGATAAATTGGAGGTTAGAAATCGAATAATTTGCACAGATATCCTATATTTAAAATTTTGATTTTTTTCAATTTATACTTGTTTCTAAGTATTGAACAAAAAATTTTCTTCATCTCTATTAAATTTTTTATCTAAATTTAATAGAGATTCACCCCTTAACCAAAAAATTTTTTGAAGAATATCAAGATTATATATCAGAATTGAAATTTACCAATATGCTCATAAACGAAACAATTATTATATTTTTTGTAAGATTTTTGTGGATGAACTAAAAAATTGAAAAAAAAAAACATTTTTCAAGGAGAGATTATTTCCAAAAATAAATAACCCCGTATTTTAAGTGTATTACTATCAATGTCAAATTTTATTCTTACTTTCAAGTCAAATACCATGAAAAGTTCTCTTAGTTAAAATATATAAAAATTTGATCCTCATCAATTAAGGACAGCCTTCCCACCCCTGACATGGATAGTTATTGTGCTATTTTACTTTTATGCCACAAAAAGAATTTCCAATCTGAAGAAATTGGACAAAAAAAATTACTATTTCAAAAAAAAAAACTTTTCAATACAGTCAGTTTCACTTTTAAGGCACAAACTTTCAACGAAATTTAAGGCACAATAAAAATCTCAAATTAAGGCACAAAATTCAAATTCTAGGGAAAATAAATTGTAAAAAAAAAAATTCCAAATTTTGTGCTTTAATTTGAGATTTTTTTGTGCCTTAAATTTTGTTGAAAGTTTGTGCCTTAAAAGTGAAACTGACTGTATATTTTGGAAACGAAAATTGAAAAAAAAAATGATTTTAAGGATTTTACTAGCGCAACTTCAAATTTAAAAACATTCAAAAACTGTAAAAGCCAATTTAGGATTTTTAGACCAGCTTGGGATTTTTTTGTGTTTATATATTTGAAATGGAAATTTTGGAAAGGTAAATTCAAATTTTGGTAAGATCGAAGAAAGGTTGAATTGCCAAAATTTATTGAAATTCCAAAAATTTAAATACTTTTTAAATGAAATCCCCGACCTGTAAAATTAACTAGTGTTATAGTACCCCCCCCCCCCCCCAAGAGCATTTTTATCAACAATTTCTCCAATTTTACCCTGTGACACAATATTTTAAAAAAAAATTCTTTCTATTATCCCACATCCTCGTTTAAAGAGAATCCCCCCTGTTAATGTATTAATACTTCCCAAGTAAAAGTCTAATATTAAGGTATGTCATTATTGGGTCTAAATCATACCAGTGAACCATGTATGAAACATTTCTTAAAACAAATCAATAAGTAATATTATTTGTTGACCCCCCGATTAAAATAAAATGGTTTTATTTATCATCTGTCTAATAATTTTTGACAATAATCTGCAATTTGAGACAAATTTAAAGATTGAATCATTACTTTAAAGACTCCAAAAGTAAAAATCACCTTTCTTAAAATTATCTCAAATTTTTATAAGTATGCTAAAAAATTCAATTAATCTGAAAATTATAAATAATTAACCAATGTATTGTTTTGACAAATTATTTCAGAAATCTTAGAAATATATTTATGTTACAATTATCTTCATAAAAAAGGAAATAAAACTAACCAGTCTTTTTGGTTTTTATGCGAATAATTATTGACATAATCTATGAAATTAAAAAATTCAAAAAATAACAACCTTTTCCAAGTTCTAAATATAGATTATTAAACACCTGAAATACTATATTTTTTGGTGGTTCTATTTTTATATTTGGAAAAGGAATTAAAAAAAAATTTCTAAAAAAAGACAATTTTTAATAGGGATCCTTATTAAAAAAAAATTTATAATTTATTGATCAATCATATTTATAATAGTTTATCTTTTTTAGCCATGTGGACCATATTGCATTTATTCCCTTTACAACCAATTATAAAACACCTTAATTCGAACTAGGTCAACGATGAAACTAATCGGACGAGAAAGAAAGATTTTTAAACCCCATTTCAAAAATTATGACTCACCTGGAATAATATATTTCTAAAAAAAAAATTATCCTTTGGTATTCAAGAACAATTGATAACCCAATCTGATTTGTAATTTACTTTTAAATCATTCTAAATATACAAAAACCTGATATTTTAAAAATTAAAAAACACAAAACCAAAAACAAAAAAAAGTGAGTAACAATTTTTGAAATGAGCATTACCAATTTTTTATTACTGAAATTTCAATGAAAAAAAGTTAACAATCAGATTTTTTACTAATAATTATTTTTATTTTAAAAGAAATTACATAACCATCAATTTTGTTAGTGATTATTTATATTTTAGAAGTCAATTTTTTTTTAACTGGGTTTCTTAAAAAAAGAAATCAAAAAAAAAAAAACCATTTTTTAAATACAAGACAATCAATAAGCGAAAAGATTAAGATGAAAACTGACATTGAATAGATTTTATTTTCTCCCAAACAGACCTTTTTATATAAAATGGTCTTAAAAGATGAGTGAGTTGAATGCTTAATCTGTAGAAAAAATTTTTTTAAAAGAACATTGGGCTTTAAAAATTGTTAAAAGGTTTGCAAATTTACAAATAATTTTCATAATAATTGTTTAGAAGACAGAGATCACAAAAAAACAAGTGTTGGTAACATAAAGCTAATTTTTTACAGTCGGTTCCACTTTTAAGACACAAAATTTGATGGAAATTTAAGACACCAATAAAATAACAAATTAAAGCTCATTTAATGAAATTTTTTATTTAGAAATTATTTTATTAGAATTCAAATTTTGTGCCTTAATTTGAGATTTTTAGTGTGCCTTAAGGACTATCTAAAAAAAGGCCATTTTGGGGGTAAAGTGGGTTAAAACATCACAGTTTTAGACTCTTTATCTTTTTCAATTAACGAGAAACCTAAAATGCAAAATTTTTTCGGAATTTTTTTGCCAATTTTTTGCAATTTTTTCAAAGGCAAAAACATTTTTTGAATGTTCAATTTCTTTTGTCATTTTTTTCATCGCATCTAATTTTTAGCAACCCCAAAAAAAATGAAAAAGAAATTGTTTTTTCTTTTCAAAGCCAAATTGACGATATTTGATTTCATCGTTTCCAACAAAAAGTTTTTTTTTTGTCGAAAAGAACACATAAAAAATTTTTTTACAAATAAGATCAAAAAAATTCTAAAAAAAAAACAAAAAGAAAATAAGTAAAAAAAAAAAAAGAAAAGTTTATTTATCAAAAAAAGGAAAAGAACCCCCTTTAAGATTTTTTAACTATATTAGAGAATAGTATTTGGGTGAAAACCAAGTATTTTTTGTAATTTTAATAATAAATGTACACTTCCATTCTAAGAATATTGGAAGTTCAGTTTTTTGCAGGTATGTGCAAGTCATTAGTGGAATATAATGTAGAGACTTGTGAGTTTTTTTCTGGACTTTTTTTTTGTTGTGGATCATTTGATTGTTTTTGTTTTTGTAATTTTTTGGGAATTTTGGGTTGCAGTTTTGAAAACTTTCTAACACAGCGTTCTGCTGCGGTTCTTTGAAATTGTTTTTTGGCTATTGGTTTGGGGATTTAATTTAGTGTCTTGAATATTTCTTTTATCGAATAAAAAGAAAATAAAAATAAGAAAATAAGAAAAAAATAAAAAAATAAAAAAAATCCTCTTCGCAAATGAGAAAAACAAATAATGAAAATGAATGACAAATAAAAAACAAATCACTTCTAACTTTTCCCCTTTTCATTTTAAATTTTTTTTAAAATGACAAAGAAAAAATTTCATTTCGATAAATTTAATGTACACAACCCAACCATGATCGTTCTAATTGAAGTATTGTCTTACAATCGATTTTTAGCTCTGAAAAATGAAAGTTAGAACGATCATGGTTGGGTTGTGGTTTTCAGTAATAAGTTTGCTAATAAGAAACTGATCTATCTAAATTACCAATTCCTAAATTTTTGAAATTAGATCTTTCTTCTGGTTACCAAGAAATAAAGAACACATTTCGCTTATGTTTTGTCCCATATGAAGTCAATAGTGGTCTTTTTTTAGATAATCCTTAAATTTGGTTGAAAGTTTCTGCCTTAAAAGTGGAACTGACTGTAAGTTAACACTTTCTTTGTTTTTCTTCCTTTTCAAATGTAACATCGAATTTCGCTACCCAACACTGATATTTGAATTCTAAATAGAAAAAAATTTTGCTTCATTTTCGATTTATCTTTTTCAAATAGAGACATACCACACTTTGGAACCTACTTCTTTGAGAACCCTATTTATACAGTCAGTTTCACTTTTAAGGCACAAACTTTCAACGAAATTTAAGGCACAATAAAAATCTCAAATTAAGGCACAAAATTCAAATTCTAGTAAAAATAAATTGTAAAAAAAAAAATTCCAAAATTTGTGCCTTAATTTGAGATTTTTTTTTGCCTTAAATTTCGTTGATAGTTTGTGTCTTAAAAGTGAAACTGACTGTAAAAGAAAAAAATGGAAAACGAAGTAAAACTTTTGTCCCATTTATAATTCCAATACCAGTATTACACCCAAGATTAAATCAATTTTGAAGGTAAACTCCTTTCTATCTAAAGTAAGTTTTTTATTAGGAATTGAAATTTATTCAAAATTGTTAAAATTTTCTCGATTGAGAATAAAATTGTTTGATTTCTCAAATAAGAAAATTTTACTCTAAAATTATCCCTCTTCTCTTGAAGAGAAATTCTTTATTTAATCCTTCATATTTTGAAGAAATTGTTCTTTAATATCGAACTTTAAGAAACCAATATCATATTAACTTATCGTATATTGTCAGTTTATTTGATCTATTAGTGTTTTGGTTTCTATTCAAAATAGAAAAACTTTTTATTTTGAACTATAAATTAGACTTTTTAGTAAGTTCCTTTTGATAACAGTATTTTTACCGAATTTGAAACGAGTGAAATTGTAGACTCTGTCCAGCGAAATACTTGTCTTCCGAACAGAATAAATCATAAGAAAAAAGATATTCTTGTCATATTGGTAATAATCTCTTGATTTCGAAAAAATGGTTTTTGTTTGTGAATTTATTTTTTAAGAAGGGGAAAAGCTTTAATAAAATACCTTTTAAACATTTGTCAAGATTTGATAAAAATAGGTTAAGATTTTTCTTGTCATTTTCTCAGTCTCCTTTACTCGAAGTAGATAAAAAATTCACAAATATAATTTTTATTTTTTCATAATTGTTTACTTTTCAAGATTTCCATTGATGTTCTTTCCCAAACCCAATAAAAGATTCTTAAACCAAACAATTTATGTTACTGGCCATTTATACCCTGACGTTGATAGTGTGATCTCAACCATAATGGCCTGCCAAGTTCTCAAGCATTTTGGTTTCAAAGTCGAACCTTTAATCTTAAAATATCCTGATCAATATACAATCAGAATTCTGAATAAACTCAATATCGAAACTCCGCCTTTACGGGACAAGAGTACTTTCGTTGACGAAAAGGTGTTTCTTGTTGATCATGATCATATTTCGAATAGTATTGGAAAAGAAACTAATTGTGAAGGTTTGTCTCTTTTTTTTTTTTTTTTTTAAAGATCGAACACTGGTAATTTCAATCCCCACATAACTAGCCTCAGACAAACAACCAAATTATTTTCCAAGTCTTCCATGATTGTAAAAATAGAGATCCTTTTTGAAGCATTTAGTCCGTCGACTTTGAAAAAAACAGTTTAATTAAGGGAATTGCTACATTTCCTCTTTTTGAAAATTGTAATTGTTTTTCGACATTTACTGAAGTCAAAATAACCCGTGCAAAAAATATTATGCGTGTTTCAAAATAAAAAGGTGTTTTTTTGTTATAGTTGACCAATACATTAACCAATCAAAGAAACCAATAATAAACCCTAAAAAAAATATGGTATTGGTTTCTTAAAGTTCTATTATTTAAAAAGAAATTCTAAAAATGAAGGATCAAATTGCAAAATTTAAATAAAAAAATAGAGTAAATTTTATCTAAAAATTTAAATCATCAAAAAAACAAAAAATTTCAAAAAAATTGGGAAAATTCTGGAAAATTTTCAACTATTTGCATGAATAATTTAAATTTTTCTTTGAACCATAAATCTTTTTGTATTAGGAATAAACCTTTTATGAGAATAAAAACAATGCAGATCATTTTCAACAAAAATATTTTTGTTCAAAAAGGCAAGCATTTTACACCATAGTATTCCCTAGCAACAAATCCATTATTTGAGGCTTTATAATCAACAGTTTTAAATTTTTAAATTTTGTTTTTTTTAAGATTTCCGATCTTGATTTATCTTTTTCAGATTGGTTTATTTCTCTTTCATAGTTTGTTTTTTGGCTTCTTGTTAAATTTTTGGATACACAAAACGATTTGATCAAAAAAAAAAAAGAATTCCCTCCAAAATATTACAGCCAGTTCCACTTTTAAGGTACAAACTTTCAACTAAAATTTTGGTATAAAAAAATCTAAAATAAATGCACAAAATCGAGATTCGAGTAAAATAATTTGTAAAAAAAAAAATTCCAAATTTTGTGCCTTAATTTGAGAATTTTTTGTGCCTTAAATTTGGTTGAAAGTTTGTTCCTTAAAAGTGAAACTGACTGGACATAAAATGTAATTTATTACATTTTTTATACAATTGTTGAGAAACGACCCTTTGAATTTTAGATCAAAGAAGTCTAATTTTCAAAATCACATATACATTTTTCAAAGTTTCATAAAAACCATAAATCTGGAAAAATTAAATTGGACTTTTCTTGATGAATTCTTTTAGAACCAAGAAAGTTAAAAAAATAAAATGTTTGACAAAGAATCTTTAATTGATTCAAATTTGTTTTTAAACTTTTTGAAACAGATACAATATTTGAAAAAAGTGCTTCAATTGCACTTCAGGTAAATTTTGTGATAAAAAACACTTAAAAGACTTTTTAAAAATTAAATTTAACCCTTTCTTATTTTCAAAAATATCGAAAGGCCAATAGATTAAAAATAATTTAAAATCCATTCTAATATTTTAAAATATTGTCCAGTTTCTCATTTTTTTTTAAAAATTGGCAAATAAGATTTACACTTTTTTCTAAAAAAATTAGTTATTTTAATAATCACAGAAATCAAAGAAACCTTTTTTCTCAATACATAATTTCAAACTTTCAACCATGCTTCATAAGCAATAAGGATTCAATTCTTGATAAATTAATTTAATTTCCAATTTGAAGCTAAATCCTGAAAAACAATTTACTCAAAAAAAAAAAAAGTTACAGCAATTGTTTAAAACTGTATATAACACAAGTGATTAAACCCCAATACACAATTTTTAACACACCAAAATTCAATTTTTGAAAAAAAAAAGATAAGTATTTAATTAAATTCTTGGGAAAAAATAAATTAGAATCACCACTAATCGAAATGTTAACAATTATTTATTCTTTAATATAGACCACAAAACAAACAAATAAATAATTATTAATCAAAATAAAAAAACCAGTGTGTCCAAAATGATGAAACTAGAGCGGAACAAAAAATTATATTAGGATTTATTGTTAAGGGTTAGATGAAACTTCATCTAATCTGTTAGAGAGAGAATTTTGAAGTGATTAAATGTTTGAGACTTTTGATTCAAAGATTGTCTAAAGATACAATCATCAGAAGTATTTTAATCTTAATTCAGTTTTCAAAAAAAAAAAAAGTATTTCCAAAAAAATTGTTGGAATTCACTAAACAATTATTGATCGATCAAATGATTAGATACCATCAACTAATTGCCTGTGATTTTTCTATTTAACAAAACTCAAATGCTAACCTTCTATCAAACATCGAAAAAAAATTCCTGATCTAACGAAACAGATTATTAAACTGGAAAAAAGGAAATGAAAAAAAAAAAAGAAAAAAAAAAAAATGATAGAGAGATAAGAGTGAAGAGTGGAAAACATAAAAATGTTTAAAACAATTGTTGTGAGAACCCTGAACTTTTCTGGTTTAAGTGAATTTATTGATAAATTTTATTTAGCCTTGATCCCCTTTTACCTAATTGTGTGTTGAGTCATGTTGGCCAAGAAAATATTCTATTGTAATGTCATGGATTTCTTTAGTGTTCATTTTTCTTATTAATTCATTGGTACCCTTTTTAACTATTATATTGAAGTCAAAATTTTTGAGTTTTTTAAGTTATTTTATCCAGTGTCTTCTGGTTCTCTCATATTTTTCACAGTGCCAAATAAAGTGTTGTATGTGATCAATTTTTTTGTTACAGCATGGTCATAATTTGAAATTTACTCCTTTTTCCCATCTATATGTGTATCTATTTAACACATTACAGAAAGATTTGAATTTGAATAATTTTAGTTGATGATTTCCAGTTTAACTAGGCCTGTTTTTCTTTGAAGTTTTCTGGAAACTGGCTAATCTTTAGATATTTCTTTAGTTTCCAGTATTCGTCTCCTTTGGATGAATATGACTTTGTCTTGCATTGATTTTATGTGGATTTGATAGAGTTTTTTCTTTATTTCAATTCCCCCCATCTCCATGTTTTCACAATCAATACCTTCAATTTCATCCAATGTTAGGTCTTCAGCTAGGTGATCCAGATTTAGCTGTTTTAATTTCTTTATGAAATTAACTTTCCTTTTTAGGATCATATGTTGAGTGGGGTCTAATCTGGTTTCCTATTTGAGAATATCCGTAGGGATACCCACTTGAATCTTTATTGTACTTGTTAATTTTTTTTTTTTGATCCAAGTATCTATATCTTTAATATCTGTCTTGATTAGATTAACTATGTCTAAACCATATAGAACTTGGTGAAAAAATTGTATTAGAAAATTTGTTGAAATTTCACTAAATTTTATTGATCGATCAATAATTGAATATGGCCAACATAACTAATTGCATTTGGTTTTTCTATTTTAAACAATTTAACTTTAACTTTTTATCAAACCATTGAAAAAAAATTTCTTAGATTTAACGAAATAAGATTAAATAACGGGAAAAAAAAAGAAAATGAAAACAAAACAAAAAGCAAAAAAATCATAAAAATATTTGTCAAAATCAAAATTGATTCCAAATTTAAGGAAAGATTGATCTTTTTATTCTTTTACCTACTATAACTATGCTAAAATTTTTGAATTTTTTTTTTATTTAGATTATATTAAAATATATGTATACCCCTATCCTAAATATTCATGATTTGTAAAAATAAATTGGATAGCTATAACAGTAAAATTGTATGAATAATTAAGAATTTTTGGGTGAGAATTAAAACCTTTATGATATTTAAGAGGAGTATGACAAAATAGAGAAATAACAATAATAATAACAATTGCAATACTAATATGTTAAATATAAAAATGAATAACTTTTATTTACTTTTTCACTTTTTCCTTTGATTATTTTAATTGAATAGTTGTGGGTATTATTGATCATCATATTTCACCCGAAGTGGATAGCTTATGTCAAAATATATATATAAAAGAAAAATCTTCCTGTTCCCTCATATTATATTTTATGATGAAAGAAATTAAAGATTTCAAAATTACAAAAGAGCATAAAATAATGACGATTTATTCTAGTGCTGTTGATACATCTGCAATGTTAAGCGACAAAATCAGTATGGAAGAAAAAAAAATCATTAATAAGTTTATAGAGGAAGAAAAAATTTCAATTGATGAATTAAAGAGAGATATATTAATTGAAACAGATCTTTCATTAGAACTTCCAATATTAGCAAAAAATGGATTTATAACATTTAATGAAGATGGTATTAAAGCCGGTTCTATTTATATTGAAGTTTTTGAACATGTACAAAAAAAAGAAGAAAAAATTAAACAATTATTAGATTATATCCAAGAAACAACAGAATATCAATTGTTTGTCGTTGTCTATTGGAATTTTACTTTATCCACTACAACTGTTTATTTATGTGGGGACTTAAACAAGAGTGAAATTTTCCAAACTTTTACTTTGCAGGGTATTAGCGGAAGGGGGAATACAGTTATTCCAATGGTTAGAGAAAAAATCAGAACTTATAATAAACAAAAAAATTAACTTTGATATTTTTTTTTAATATTATTATTATTTCATCTTTTTTGTAAAACTTTATTTAATTTAACGTTTTATCTATTATTTGTTAAGGTTATATATTATCATTTGGAAGTATAATAATAAAATAAAAAGCAAAATTAATAAATTAAAAGATGATTATTTTTTAAAAATAAAATAAAATCTTGTCCAGATCCTAAAAAAAAATTTTTTGTAATTTTTGTTTTTATTAATTAAATTTGTATTTGATTGATAAATATTTGTTAAACTTTTATCAAATTTAGAATTATTTAATAACCTATACCTCTATTATTTATAATTTCCTGAGATTTGAATTGAAATATTAATCCTTAAAAATATTAACAAAATATTTTTTTTTATCAAAATCAATACTTTTCAACATAAAATCCAAAAATTTTTTCACCATTTTCAAAAATTAACTTTTTTGTTTATAAAAATAATTGGTTACTTTTTTTCATTTTATTTTTGAAACATGTGAAATTTTGAATTCAAAAAAAAATTGAATATAATTAATAAATTGTTGAAATGGTGAGGCTCATCCATTTTAGAAGTTAAAAATTTTCATTTTTAAAAATTTGAAAAAAAGGTATTTTCCCATTTTCAAAAATACAAGTTACTTAACAAAAATCCTTTATTATAGAAAAAAAATAAAAAAAAAAAATAATTTTCAAATTTAAGAAATTTTTTTAACTAATTGTTTTTCGGTTATATACAAGAATGGTTCTAACAATCTAAATTATTATTCTGATAAAAAAAAATGGATTTCGAAATTTTGAGGAGAAAATTATCAAAATTCTAAAATATTTTTAAGAAAATTTTATTTTGTAATAAACAAATTTCATATAAAAATAAAAACAAAATTATTAAGTTAAATTTATAAATCGTTTAGAAACTTTACGTTTTAAAACTATCCATATTTTAATAAGATAATTAGTTTTCAATATATTTAATAAATCACGTTTTGTCATAACCCTAAGAATTCTATTAAAAAAGAAAAAAAAATATTTTATTACTATTTATTATAATAACAAATATTTATTGTGAAATAGTTATGTAAATGTTAATAAACAAGAGTATATATATATATATATATAATGTAAGAAATAAAATGTATTTAATAATTTTCATTTTTCATAAAAAATTAAAAAAAAAAGGATCTCAATTAAATAATTTTTTTTCTAAGTTTCTTCGTATCTCAAATTCCTTTACACTTCGTTTGTAAAACATTTTTAAAGTGTGGAATATCAATCAATAATATATTTTATGAGTTTTCCATGTTGTTGCAAAATATTTAATCCCTCAAAATTTCATCAGAAAGAAATTTAATTGTAAAATAAAATTCAAAATAAATGGCCCACCTTATATTTCAATTTTGAATTGCTTTTGTATTGTTTTGAAGTTTTTCCTCTCACAATGAAAAGTTTGCAAATAAATCATTTTTTCTCTTTTTTATTTTTTCAAAAGTGTTTTTTTAAAATGGAAAATGAAAATGAAAAATTTGAAAGAAGTAACAGATGAATTAAGGGAAAAATTGGTTTCAAATATGACAAAGAGATTAGATTTAGTTATTCAAAGGGAAGGAGAATCGATAAATGGGTTTTATTAATTTTTAAAAAAAATTTTTTTCATGTAATGCTTCATTCAAAATAAATGGCCCAATTTTTTTTAAAATTTTTTTTTAACTTTTTTTATTTTATTTTTTGAACAAATAATAAATACCCCTTGAGTATAGTATTGAATATTAAAATCTCAATTTTTATATTATAATAGATAACTTCAATTATTAAAAATATTTTGATTTAAATTTGATTTTTGATGGGCCAATGATTTTGAATGATAGTTTAGATTAATAAATCATAATGAATGATTTCAGAAAAAGTTCTTAAATTATAATTATAAATATTTTATTAAAAAAATATTTTTTTTTTCATAATAAAAAAAAATCCCCATGATTAATTATGTTTTTATCAACTTAGACAATTAAATCGATTCTTTATTCTTGTTTTTGAAAAAAAATCGAAATATTAATAATTTGTTTTAATTATCAATAAAAAATAATTATTTTTATTTTAACAAAAAAATTATTTGGTTGTATTTTTTTTTTTCGAGACAATTTGATATAATATCTTGGAATTATTCAGCTTATGGTTAATCAAAAATGAAAAGAAATAAAAATTAGTTACTTTATACCAATAATATATATACAGCAAGTTTCAAATTTAATGTATAAACTTTCAACGAAATTTAAGGCACAAAAAATATTCAAATTAATGCAGAAAATTTGGAATTATTTTTTTTACTTATTTTTCTAGAATTTCGATTTTGTGCCTTAAAAGTGGAACTGACTGTATATATATTAGGAAAATTTTGAAAATAATATTTTTTATCAAAATTACCTTTTTTTTTTGAGAATATAATCATTTTTAAAAAAAATTAATTTATGAACCTTTCTATTTATAAAATCAATTATGTAAATATTTCTTAAAAATTCAAAAAAAATTAGAATTGTATCTAATTTCCTATAATTGATAATACAAATAAAATTGGGTTTTATCCTACATGTGATATGGTTAAACCTAACAAGTATGTATATTATTGTAATTTACCTATATATTTTTTATTTTTATTTTTTTGTAATTATATTTTAAGTAATACTTTTTTTTTTTTTTTTTTATTTTGATAAATTTTCTTTAATTACTTTTAGCTCAAGAAATAAAACCAATAATAATAAAATTTTAATAATTTAAAAAATTCAAAAAATATAACGATATTTAAAAAAAATTCGCGAAGAAATACTAGTTTTTTTCAGAGGGGATCAAATAAAAAAAAAATAAAATTTTAGAATTTAATATAATATATAATTATTTTTTTTATAATTCAAATTTGAATTAAAGATAAATAAATAAAAATATTTATTAATATATCAAAATATTCTATATCTTTGATTTTAAATTTGAAAAGTTAAGATCAACCCACGAATATAATAAAGCAATGAATATAAGTAAAAGATTCTCAAATGTCATCAAAATCATACTCTAAAAAGTATTGATTTTACATCAAATATCTTATGGGTTAAAAATTATTAATTGAATCACATGAATATATCAAATAGAATATATTGCTCGATTAATTTTTAAAAAACAATCAAATTTCAAATATGTGCGGCCTCCCACAGACTTTCTTGTATAAGACGATAAATTGTTCCCATCTAATATATAATATTTCTAAAGTATGTCCCAAGCTAATTTCATCAAATTGCGAGACTAAAACTTAAAAAACATATCTAATGATAAAAAAAGTAAGGGGATAAACCATTTTATAGTCAAAGGTGATAGTTTTCGTAGGTTGAAAAGGGTTTTAAATGTTTTTAATGTGTTTGAGGGATATTCAAATAAAAAATTTATTTTGGAAATGTCAAAATTGAAATCTTTTTTTCAAATTTTTACTTTATTTCGTTTTTTTTTTTTTTTGATAATTAATTTTTAGTTAAATTTTATTTTTATTACAACACCGAAAGTCAATAGGCTAAAGTGGGTTATTATTTATGTTATTGTAACAGAAAAAAACACAAAGGGAAAAATCGTATTAAAATTATTTGGAATTTTCTTGGATCTTCAATTGAAGATCAAAATTAACTATCATTTTTTTCTCAATTATTACCTATAAATTTTTGTTTTAAAATTTTTAGGAAAATATATTGATTTTTTTCATTTTATTTCAGAAGGGTATCAACTATTATTTGGTGTGTGTTATTCTACTGGTTCCTTATATATTTTTTAAAATGTCAATAATTATTAATAATTGATATTTAGAAAAAAAAATTGAAAGATTGAAGAGACAAAAAGTTAGGATCCCATTGATTGTAGTAATATGCGAAAGAAAAAACACAAAAAAATCAACATCACTGGACTAATATTAAGCCAATACATTAAAAAATTTTTCTTACAAGAAGAAAATTTGAAATAAAAAATATAGTTCTGAGAATAGCAAATCATACCTTAACTTGAAAGAGTTGGCATCTTTATCCAAACAAAAAGCTTTACAAAGAGTATAAATAGACACACATACAAGTGGGAAAAGAGAGATATTTCAAAAATATACACCTTATGTAGAAAATATTTTTGATGATATCTATCACTTCAAGTTGGATTATAAGTGAAATAAGAACAAAGGAAAAATAATTTGAAAAACATCACTCAAAAAAATCAAAGAATTTGATTGTAAGATTGTTGATAACAAAGATAGGGATTAATTACTGAGAAAAATGAACATAAAAGAAATTTCTGACAGTACTAAATAATGTTTCCTGTTGAATATGGCCATACACATTATTAGGAATAAATATCTCTAAATTTAAATGATTGTGGAATCCATTCTTAACACAAATACATTTCAGTTTCAATAACTTGCAAACTTTTTACTTATCTAGTTTTTAAATTGGTTATTTTTTCTTATTCTTCTCCTTTTTTCATACTCTCCATTTTTTAGCATTTTTCATTTTTTTATTTTTTTTTTTTAGACTATTTATTTCAGCCTTATTTAAGGGCTATTCGAATTTTATGCTCTGTGGGGGGCTGAAATAAAATACTATAAACAGAAAAAAAGCTTTAAATAACAAGGGGTTGAGGAAAAGTCAAAATAATATAATTTTTGGGATTTTGGGGATTTTTTAGATTTAGCTAGAAAATCATTCATTGATCCAAAAACTTATTGAATTTCCGAACAAAACAAATCAAAACGAAAAAGCTATTTTTTTGTTTTGATATTAAGAAAATTTCACTCCACTTTCTTTTCAAGTATATTTATACTCTCTCGTTACACCCTAATATACTTGAAAAGAAAGTGGAGTAACATTTTCCTCAGGAAATTTTTTTCTTCAAAATTTTTTGAGAATTATTTGGATTTGATGAAGGAAAATTGTTTTTTGTCCAACTCAAAATTTTCCAAAAAAAACCGAAATATTTCAAAATAGCTAGATCCCTTAGATCAAGTTTCTTTTAAGTCTATAAATATGTTTCTAGGTGGAAAAATAGTATTCATTAACCATAAAATTTGAAAATTCCTTAAGAAAACTAAATTAAGTTTAAAATTCTTCTAATTACTGTGTGTATCCAACTATTTTAATTCAAACACTGAATTTAGTCACTTAAAAATTTCCTCTTTAGCAGATAAAGTATTTTTTAACCATTAATCCTGAAGAACAAATCAGACAAAAAAATTTTTTATGTTATTTTTTTTAACAATAGACACAACTCTTATGCTCAAATTTGAAACACGATTGTATCCAATAAAGTTCATTAAATTTTTAACAAAATATGTTGCGTCTTATTTTGTTCTAATCAAAGTAGGGAAATTTATTTCAAGAAACAAAAAAAATATAATAAAAAAGGTTTATCATAATTTAAAAAGAACAATCAATATGTAATTTATTATTATTAATTTAGATCTAAATATAGAAAATAAAAAATAAAAATAAAGTCAAATAAAGAGGAACTAAGTATCTCCAATAATAATTTGTGGGCCTTGATTTTATAAATAATAATTATTAAGAAATAAATCAAAGATATTTGAGAAATCAAACTGTTTTTTTTTTTTTTTGTTTTTTTTTTTTTGTTTATATATTAAATATATTTCTCAATCTATAAATAAAAAAAAAATAAAACAATATTCACTTAATTTTGTTTTTTTTGGATTTTCTTTTTTTTCCAAATAAATGCAAAATAAATTAATGCGCCACCAAACCAAAGTGATAAGAATACCATCCAAGGATATTTAATATTATTTGGCATTGGATTTGTGAATAATCCTTCGGAGCATTTATAGGCAAGTAATATTTCAGAAAATAACATTCCAATTCCAATCAAGGTTCCATCACCTAAACTCTTGCTTTCCTTAAGTGCGTAATCGTGTGCTTCTCTAAGGCCAAATGGTCCTACTATCCACCAAATAAGTAATCTTTTTTTAAAGAAAGGAAAGAAAGGGAGAAAGAAGACAAAAAGGATCAATGATAAAAGTTAATTTCGGATAAAAAATTTGATGTTCATCTTTAAAAATAATGAGGAAGAAGAAGAAGAAGAATAACAAGAAGAAGAAGAATAATAACAAGAAGAAAAAGAATAACAAGAAGAAGAAGAAGAAGAAGAAGAAGAATAATAATTACCGAAGTCCGTTAACTGCACATTGTGTAGGAAGATATAATGTAGTTTTCCAATAAAATGCCATCAAATCAACAACAGACATAAAGAAAACGATAAACATTACCCATCCAAATCTTTTAGGGCTTTCAAAAAGTTCCCATTGGTATTGTTGCCAACATTTTGGTAACCATTTTGTTTTTACTTTTTTTTCTGGGTTAACTCTTCCGAACCAATGGAATTCCTAATATTTACATAATTATTCCAAATTTAATTTTTTTTTTTTAAAAATATTGATAAAATTAAAAAAATTTATTATATTAAATAAAAAAATTAATTATATTAAATAAAAAAATTTATTATTTGAAAATTTTTGAATTTAATTACCTTAATTTTGAATTTTTTTAATAATATACATTCCTAGTTCAATACCAAGCCAATTACATCCAAATAAATCTAAAATTAAATGATCCCACCAACACTATAATTATTTGTATATCAATTATGTTTGTAAGGTATAAAGAAGGAAATAAAATTTTACAATTAAAGATTTGATTAATAAAAATTGTATTATAATTTTAATAACTTAATTTGGTATCAATCTTGTTTTTAATTTTTTTTTAAAGATTTTTAAAAAAAAATAAAAACAAAATAAAATTCAAATTAATCAAAAATTTTAAGAATAAAAAAAAAAGATAAATTCAAACTTCTCCAAAGTTTGGTAATTGGTGAACCAAGGTAATTTCCAAAATTTCAAAAATAATACCAGTAATCCAGCACATCACTCTTTCTCTTAATAAAAAGGCTTTCCACATCTATTTTTATATTAATCATGATAAAGGCAATTGTTTTAGAAAGAAGAATAGTTATAAATAAATAAAAAAAATATTATTTAATAAAATCATTACAAAAAATAGGGAGAAATTTTAAAAAAAAAAAAGAAAAGAAAAATAATAAGTTATTTATAAAATATTGAATTGAATAAAATAATGATTGATTTTAATTGTTTGTTTTTTTTAAACAGTTTCAACTAGAGGGTTGTAATGGTTGAAAATAAGACAAAATATTTAAACACAAAGTTGATAAAATTTATAAATTCCAAAATCTCAAAGTAATCTAAAAGAATCAAGACAATACCTTTTTTGAAGTAAAAAAAACCTTGTTGAAAAAAATAATAACTTTTTGTGCGTTATTTGTTTAAAATTTTTCTAGTAGCTTACTTGTTTTAATTTGATTTTTTTTAATCTTCAAAATAAGACAATTTTTTTAAATTTGGTTATTTTATAAGTTATCAAGTATTAAAGATATGCATATGCAATCAACATTATTATCATTTCGATTATCATATTGAAAATTTATAAATATGTATCAATTAAAAAGACGATTTTCTGAATTTTAAATAGATACAGCCAAAGGCAGAATGTTGAGAATTCAATCAATGCTGAAAAAAAAAAAAAAAAATGAAGTTTTAAAACGTTCAGATCACAATTTTTTTGTGAACTTTTCACAAAAATTCTCAAAAAAAAAAAAAAAAATTTCAAAAACGAAATTTTGCTTAAGAAAATAAAAAATCAAGGCTTTTGTTATTTCTGCGATATAAATAATCACATACCTTGAAAATAAATTTTTATTTTTGTTTGAATCACCAATATATTATATTTTGAGATGTCTTTTTCAAAAACCATAAGTCAAGAAAAACAAAAAATTTTTACACAACATATTAACATAATAATTAATTTGTGAATTTTTTGTGAAAATAATTCCTTGTTCACATGTATGAATTGAGAGTTTGCTTGAAGCAATATAAAATTTTATTTTTTATACCCTCGTTTCCACAAGATTTTTACAAATAATTTGTGATTTGGTAACAAAAATTCACAAAAACTGGAATAACGATTGAAAGTGGGTATATTTATTGTGTTCTCAATTGTTAATAAAATTAATTTGTATTTTTTTTATTTTTGTGAAAAATTGAGAGAAATTCTTTTTTTTTGTGAACAATTAAAATTAAAATGTGAATCAAGTTGAAACTTTTTATTTTTTTACTTTAAAGTTTTTCCAAAATTCCATTTTTTAAGTTGTTTGGGTTCATTTAGTTCCTTTTTTTCAAGTTATGGGTTCCTACTTTTTCTGTTTTTTTTTGAAGTGCTTGGTGAAGGTACAAGTAGAAAAAATCATTATAAGAATTCGTAAATTTGTTCGGATTAGATATTAAACAAACCAAAATTAACTTGATCAGATCTTAAACCAATTGAAGCGAACTTACAAAACTAAACGAACCGAATACTAACTAAAGTAATTTGATGTGAACTGAATGGATTTGAAGCCAAATAAAGTGAATTGGGTCGGCATTTACGTACAATATGTCAATTTGGTAACTTGTAATGGGATTTTGTGAAAAGAAGATTTGGGAAGCTTTCAAAAAAATAAAAAATTCAAAAAAAAATTCAAACCAATAAATTGAAAAAGTTGAAAAGCAAATTCTAATGCTTAAAACTCTGAACTTGATAGATGTACCGATCTCGAAAACTCTAAATTAAACCTTAATAAAGTAGCCTATTTCGTTTGGTCTTTAGTTGAACAAATATTTAGATCTCTTTATTAAAACAAATTATGGTGTTGATTTAGAAATTTTTTACATAAAAAAGAAATAGCCACCAGCCCATTCAACACTAGGGGTGCAAAAAAATTTTTTTTTAAATCAAGTTTTTACTTTTTTTGTTATTTTTTTTACTCTGGTTAATTTCTTGATTTTCTTTCTCTTGTTTTTTGTATTTAATTAAAAAATAATTTTTTTTTCATTTTATTAAGAAAAGATATCCCATGTATTATAATCTTGTTGGCATTATAGCTATTATAATAAAAACTCTAAATAAATTTTGGGTTTAAAGAAGTGCTGTAGAGTGCCGTAGAGTGCCTATGTTTTTTTTTTGCTTTTTGTTTTTGTTTCGAAAATCTATTGATTTTCAATCAAAACAAAAATTAACAAAAACCTAGCGTGAAGTGTCGTCAAGTACCTAGCTTTTCCAGAATTAAAAAGAATGGAGAAAAATCAAAGATTTTTACTCAATTCTTTTAAATTCTCGAAAAGCTAACATCATTTTTTTTTAATTTGAGAAATAAACCGAAAATTTATTAAATTTTCTTTTTATTTCTCAAATTAAAAAAAAAACCTAACTTTAAACAGTATGTAATTTCGTTGAATTACTTCTCTTCAATACTGCTGTAAAATAAAAAAAATGAGCTAAATTTTTTAGAATTTTACTTGGTACAAAAAATGGATTCGTATTAACTATAGTATTTTTCTCTCAGGCTTAACAAAAGTTTTTAAATTTTTAGATTGGCGAGTAAAAAAAATGATAGGAAGTACAAGAATAATTCTTTGTTTTTCAGATTTTTCAAATTGAGATTATTCGAGATTTCGATTGTGAACATATTTTTTTTGAAAGATCGGAAAATTATCAGAGTAGAAAGAAAAAAAAAAAAGCAAAAAAGACCCCAGACACAAAATTTTCTTTTGAACAAGAATTAAAAAATTAGGTTAACAAAAAATTATTTTAGATCAAGTTAAAATCCATTCAAAAAAAATTTGTAATTGAATTCCCAAAATTTTGCCTTTGGCTGTATCATACTGAAAAATCAGAAAATTGACTTTTTAATTGAAACATATTTATAAATTTTCAATACGAGAATCGAAAACGATAATAATTCTGATTAGGGGTGTTTGTTATTTAATAACTTGACTTGCAATTTCAGAAAAATTAGCCTATTTTTATATTTTTAGTAAGGTTATCTATTAAAACAAAAATTGGGTGAATCATTTTTTTTGGAATTTGTGGTTTTTGAAAAATTAAAGTAATCATTTGAGAAAAAAAGTGAAAAAGTATAAAAAAAAATTCTCAACCGGAAAAAAAGTGAAAAAACAAAAAAAGTGAAAAAGGAAAAAGAGTGAAACACAATCTTTAATTAGGAATAATTAATAGAATCACAGAAACCTGAAAATTCAAAAGTAAGATCAATTAATCAAAGAAAAAATAAATGATTAAAGACAAAATGGTGAATTCAGTACAATAAAAAATTTTTTTAATACTATCTTTTGGTAAGGTTTTTTCTTTAGATGATCTATTATTAAAAATTTGTTAAAAAAATTGTCTATTTTTGTGATCTCCAAAACAACTCGAACGATTTAGATAATGCAATGAGATTTAGACTGTTTTTGTGGATTTGATTGGAAATAATATAATGGATTATTGTAAAAAGTTAATTGGTTTCTTCTTTTTATTGATCTGACTTTTCGTTTTCAGGTTTCTGTGATTCTATTAATGTTCCCAATTAAAAACCGGGTTTTACTTTTTTTCCCTTTGTTGAATTTTTTTTTTGAGAAAAGTAACACTTTTTTATTTTTTTCGTTTGATTTACCCTTAATTATCTATCACTACTCTTACATTCTATGAAGTTTTTAAATTTCACTACTTTTTAAAAGATACAATTCGATTTTTGAAATGAGATGTGGCAAAAATTGTACAATTATTTGGAATCTCTTAGTATTTTCTTTTCCAAAGATTTGAGTCAATTGTAAGAACAACAAAATTAATTCAACAGCATACATAATCTGATTTTCGGTTAATTTTTTGTGTCACTAATAAATTTAGGAATAAATTGTTACTTTTTTTAATCACTCATCCATTTATAAACTCCATTTGATTCGGCGAAAAGTGGTTTATTTGAAAACTCGTGTAGGCCTTAATGTTTTCGAATATACCGATTGGTAAATTTAATTGGAAAGAAAAGTGAGAATTGAATTTTCTGAATTTAAGTATTTTGATCTTTTTGTCTCACGAAAGTAGCCCAACAAAAAGTTGTATTCTGAGTTTTTTATAAATTGTGTCTATAAAAGAATTGGTAGATTCAAATGGGCCTATTTTAAGTACTTTTTTAAATACGACCGTAGTTGCAATTTATAAAAAAAAAACAAATAATGACTTTTCTTTGGGTTACTTTAGGGTGACACAAAGATCAAATATATTGAACGCCATACTGTTGTACTGATCAATGGACAAAGCCAATCAAAGTTTTTTTATTTTTGAGTTCCTATTCTTGTTAAATGTTCTTTTCCCAAAATCCAAAGAACAAACCAATTTTCTGAACAAGTAATTTTATTTATTAAAAAAGCTGAAAGTAAAAAAATTATTTATTTTAGAAAAGGGTAATAGATTTCTAGTTTGTATTTACATCTTTTTTCCTCGATTTCTTCAGATTATTTGTTCGATTTGATCAAAAATTTGTTTTTAAAAAATTGAAAAAAAGTATTCAGATTTTCAAAATGTTGAAACTATGTTTCCAAGCAAAAATTTGTCAAGTGTGAAAACAAGTATTTAATGAAATTAAGAAAAAGTTTTTAATAACTTTAAGAAAAAGGTTTTATCGGATTTCAACCTTGTCCAAATTAAAAAAAAATCGTTAAAGGATTGGAGAGAGAGGAAAATAGTCAATAAAAGAAAAGAAATAAAAAAAAAAAATTTGTATTACCCAACCAACAAAATGAGCAACGATGAAAATATCATAAGTGGCCTCGTAAACATTATTAAATTTGTTTGGGAGTTCTGGTGTATAAATACGGCAATCCCCTGCATAGTTTCTTGAATTTTGGAAAGGTTCTCCAATTCCTGGATAAGAAAAAAGATGAGTAAATAATTTTCTTGTTTCTTCTGGCTTTTGGAATAATAAAAATAACATTAAAGTCATGTACAATAACCCAACAGCTTTTCCAATTCTCCAATAGATAGGGTGTGGTCTAAGAAGAGCAGTGTCTTTAAATGATAAAGCACCATACATGATAACAATAATACATCCACAAAAAAACCCTCTAATTAATTTTTGAAGAAGTAATGAAAAACACCGAGTGTGTTTTTTGGATGGGCAAGTCAGTTCAATTTTATTACAAAAATAAAAAGAAAAAAAAAAAAATAAATGGAAAAAGCAAAACAAAAAAACAGTTAATTCTAAAAGAAAGGGAGGTTGGTGGAAAAATTCGATAAAAAAATAGTCTCTTGTTAACGAAAAAAATTACCGAATGATCCTGAGTGGGCGCTCGCTTGGTACGTTCATAAAGGCCAAGTAGATCATATAAGTGCAAATTGCAAGCATGACTAAAATGCTTAAGGGGTTTGTAACTAATCGTTGATATTTTGCAGGGCTTTCTTTGTCATACAAACCACCGGGGATGAGAAGGCGCTTAAAAAATCCTGCCTTAATTGGTTCTTCTTGTTGATCATTTTCTTTTTCTTTTTTGTAAATTGTTTCTTTGTTTTTATTAATGTTCTTGTTTTTGTTGTTGTTCCCTTTCCCCTTTTTCTTTTTATACTTTAAATTTGGTGAACTTGTTTTAGACATTGTAAAAAAAAATAAAAATATTTTTTGATGAGAAAAACAAGTGGAAATTTTTAATCGATTTATTTTTCAGAACAAATTAAGACATACAGACCCTTGGATGCTTTGTTTAATTGGAATAAGTTTTTTTCTACCACTTGATTTGAAAAAAATCTTTTCTACTTTTGGAACAGAAAGAATTCGTAAAATTAAAGCTCGCATAAAGGGTTAAGGGAAGTCTCAAAAAAAAGAGAGTTACTTTTTTTTTTTTTTTTCGTTTGGTTTGAGTTAAAATATGTTTTTTTGTTAAATAAAAGTGCAAAATTTAGTTCAAAAGCGATAACCAGTTTTCTTTTTTGTTTAACAAAGGTCACGTTGATAGAATAATTGACGATTAAAGGTCTTATAAATAAAGTATCCGAAGAAAACAGTTATGAAGGTTTAAAAGTTCAATTTTTAGAAATAACTTGAAAACATTTTTTATCTCCACTTTGGAAAACTAGAATTCGTCACTTTTTGAAATCTTTAACAACAGCTGTGTGTTGAAAAATCGGAGTGATTTAATCAACTTACAATAAAATAATTATATGTTGATTTTTCCTTTTTGGAAATCTTTACTCAACTTTTAAAACAACTCTTGAGAAAAAAGATTTAAAACCCAACCAATTTTACAAAGTTTCTAAACTTTTAAATTGATAGAATGCTTTATTCAAAGCTTTTGTAAAAAAATTTGGAAAATCGAAAATAAAAGTAAATATTTTCATCAATCACTTGGAATTCTCAGTAACTTTCAGATTTTTTAGTTGCGTAACCAAAATTTTACTCTCCCAAAGGCTTATAAACAATAAAATTTAGACCTTTTTTGGAAAGATAGCTGATAAAAGATCTATTACTTGTTTTTGAATTACAAATGGGAAAAAATTTTCACTTGGTTTTTCAGGATTGTTCTTTTGATAAACAGAGTTCTCTAAAGAGGTAGGTTGTAGTTTAAAAACTTTATTGGAAAAAGGAAATTGAAAAGAAGTAAAAATTTTTCCTATTTGGAATTCAAATACCAATATTTATAACTTTGATTTGATATTTAAGGGATTAGCGTCACCATAGATTTCTCTATAATCAAAGTATGTTGTAATTGGGTGTAAATGGTATTAGTGTACCATGGCTCGAATAGCTCTAAAAAATCTATTATAAATCTTATTGCACAATAAATTATTTCATTTTTTACTAATGATCACAATTAAAAAATTTCATTTTGGAAAAATTCTTTTTTAATTCCCTTTCCAAATCTAAAAATAAAAACCCAAAATACATTATTCCGGTATTTAATAATTTAGATTTAGAGCTTCCAAAAGTAACTATTTTTAGAATTTTTGAATTTCAAAGATTAACTCAATAATCATCAACATAAAAGTACAAAGACTGATTAGTTTTGTTTGCTTTTGATAAGTCTACTTATAGCATCAATATATTTGCATGATTTGAGAAATAATTTGTCAAAAAACTTTATTCGTTAATTATTTAATTTTTAAAAAAAAACGAATTTTTTCGTAACTAATCTACATTTCGCCATAAATTTAAGATAGATATTTTATGGCTTTGTAGTCTGAATATTGATAATTCAATCATAAAATTTATGGTGAAATGCAGATTTTATTCTGAATTTGCTGGGTTTTTTACTAATACATAGATCATTTTTAATTGATGAGATCAACAAATAGTACTACTTTGCAATCGATTTTTTAGAGACATTTGAACCATGTAACACAAATGTAATTTGGTTCCACCCAATAACAACACACTTTGATTCTGGGCTTCTCCTTGGTTGACGCTAATTCCTTAAGAGATTGACCCCACATTAGATTTCTCTAAAATCAAAGTATGAAAAAATTGTGTATAAATGGTATTGGTATGCCATAACTCAAATATCTCTAAAAAAAAACTATTATAAATCTTATTGTGCAATAAATTATTCCATTTTTTTACTAATTGATCACTTTTAAAAATTTTCATTTATTGAAATTATTTTTTTAATTCCTTTTCCAAATCAAAAAATAGAAACTCAAAACAATAGTATTCTGGTATTCAATAATTCATATTTAGAACTTCCTAAAGTAACTATTTTTCTTCATTTTTTCCCTTTCAAAGATTAACCCACTAATAACCAACCTACAAACACAAATACTGATTAGTTTTGTTTCCCTTTTGTAAAAATAATTGTAACATCAATACAATAGTGCCAATAAGCCGTGTTTTTTATTTGACCCATTACTATAATTTAACTCATGCAAACAATATTGGCCGACTCTAGAAATAGAAGAAACATATAAATTGTCTAACAACAATAAATAAACAAGAAGCAGGGTTCTTTAAATAAATTTTAAAATAGAATTAGAAGATATTGAAAGATTAAAATGCAATTTTTTGACAAAAAAATGAGAAAAATTTCTTTTTTTGATTTTTGATAAAAAAAATCATTTTAATCCCAGAGATTTTGTAAATATGTCGAAATTTTTAGAAACAAAAGTATTTAATATTATTGAGCCATTTCGATTAATCAAAGATCTTACCTCTAAAGTCAATTTAAATCTGGGTAATGTGTTTATGTATGTCTTCCTATCTTCAAATACCCAAGTTTGAAAAAAAAAAAACACGAGTTAACTTTTAGTAACGGGTTAAAGGTTTTCAACACGGGTTATTTACATCACTGTATATTTCCAATATTTATGAAATAATTTGTCAAAAAAATCTATTGGTTAATTATTTATTTTTAGTAAAAAAATTAAATTTTTTACCAACTAATATACATTTCGCAACAAATTTAAGATAGATATTTTGCAATTTTGGTGAATGAATTTTGATAATTTAACCTTTAAATTTGTCTCAAAATTCAGTTTTTTTTCTGAAATTGTTAGGTTTTTTACTAATACAAAGATTATTTTTAAATGATGAAATTAAATACTATTACTACTTGACAAATTTGTTTTTTAGAAACATTTGAGTCATGTGCCCCATATTTAGTTAGGGCTAACAACAACGTTTTTTGATCTTAGACTTCTCCTTCATTAACTCTAACCCCTTAAATGGGATTTTAAAAAATCAAGAGAATATCCTTTTTCAATTCTAAATTCTTAAATAATTTTCATTTTCAGGCTCTAAATTCACTCAATATAGTTAATTGTTAGTAGTTGCTGTACAATAAATGGAACGAAATTTTCATTCAACTTTCCAAAAAAAAAGTATTTAAATCCTTTAAAATTTCAATTTTTGAATTAATTCAAATTAACCAAAATAATAAGAATAATATCTTTGATATTATGTGGAATAAGAAAGATTAAATATCTTATCATTAGTTAATGATAAAGAAAATTATGATTCTTTATTGAAATTTCTCAACAAAAATTTAGAAATTAGGGAAATACGGTAGAGTGCCGTCAAGTGCCTAGTTTTTTTAATACTTGATTTTGTTAAGAAAATTTCAAAAATTTTCTTTTTATTTCTCAAATTAAGAAAAAGCTAACGACCAGTTTTTAGGATTCAAAAGATAATAATTAAATTAAAGATTTAACTCAATTCTTTTGAATTCTGGAAAACCTAACTGCAGTTTTTTTTTTATTGAAGAAATAAACCAAAAATTCAATAAATTTTTGGTTTATTTTATTAAAATTAAAAAATTTAATTTTTTTTTTTATTTTATTTTTGATTGGAGGAAATTCATTTACTCTTCCAGACGTTTTTTTTTTTTAATGTAAGAAATATTTTAAATTATTAATTTTCTATTTTAGAATTAGGGACTTAGATTATTTATTTTAAATCTTGGAAGAGATGATTATATAGGAAAGCTAAAATAAAATTTGATCTTTTTATTTTACTGTTCACCTTAAAATAAAAAATAGTCAAACATATAATTAGTGAAAGAGAAATTATAGTTTCTATCTATTTTATCATTCACGTTAAAAAAAATAATCTAATTTTCTAATCAATAAATGTAAATTTTTCTTTTTAAATTCTCATAGTTTTTATTGTTTTATTAGTTTCAAAAACTAAAACCCTTTTCCCAGAATGAACGAAAAATTATATTTTGAGAGATTTAAAGAAGCTTCCTTCTTGAAAACTGAACGAAAATTTGTATTATGACAATTAGATTTTTCCACAAATGATAAAGAAGTGAAGTAATTTTGCCATTCAGTCTTCAAAAATATGTTTTGTTTGCAGAATAGATTTTAAACAATTTTGAGTCCATTATACAACTTTTTCTTTAACTAAATAAAGTTTTTCAAAGAATTAAGTTACAATTTGTTGTTTTTATATATTTGTTAAACCAAAATGAAAATGAAGAGAAAATTTTTTCGGATTTATTCGGAAAATATTTTTTTAATAAGATTATTTGTTCCTCATATCGAAAGTAAAGAAACTGAGACACACATATATCGTTTATTAACAGGGGGGTTGTTTTAATAGTTGAAGAAAAAGGTAAAAATTTTTAAGAAGCTGTAAAAAATTTCAACAATTTTCTTCAAATAGATTTTTTTTGCGAACAAAACCATAATCTTGTTGATCCAAGATTTCGAATAATACGAATTTAATTCATTTTTTTCAACAAAAGCGTTTTCTCATTTTTGTGTAAAAACAAACAAGAGATTTTTTGGATCAAACCAAAGACAAAGACAAATACAAATACAAAAAGAAAGAGAAAGAGAATAAGAATCGGAAAAATAACAATCAAAAAACAAACTACCACCAAAATTTTGAAAATCAAAGGCCTTTATTATTCTTGCACAAACCACAAAATAAAAAACCAAATTCTTGATTTGGAATCTCATGATCAAAAGCTATATTGAAATCATCTCTTTTTGCATGCTAGGATTAAGTTCGTTGTCGTATTTAATCCTAGTTGTGTCGTTTATTTTATTTGGGAATTTAAAAAAATTACACCGCAAATATTTGTTTACGCTTGCGGTGTATGATCTTATGAGCGATCTTATTGATATACTGCCTGGGAAAACAAGCCCCTTTCTGTGCAATTTCCAAGCTGTGGGGCAGTCTTTCCTCTCGCCGCTTCCACCGTTTTGGTCTGCGGCGATCTCAATAACGACCTATTTGCGCCTTGTGGGGCGAAGAAGCGAAAGATCGCTCCACAGGCTGTATCGGGTGCTTCACATTTGTGTGATCCCCTTGTGCCTCCTGGTAATGCTGCTGGCAATCTTAACTGGGGGGGGGAATCCATCGCAGACATATTGGTGTACTTCTTCCGACAAGACCCTGATTGTTCTCTATTCCTGGTATTGGGTTATGATCGCCACAAGCCTGATTTTTTCCATCCTAACCGTGAAACAGATCAGGAAAATCTTGAGGGAAGCGAATGGAATTTTCCAGAACAATAAGAAAAACAACAGATTCAACACAAAGAAACAAACGCTTGTACAACTAAAAATGTTAGTCGTGCCAATCGTTTTCATATGGTGCTATATCTGGCCGTCAATAACTAGAATTTACGAAATCACAAACCACAAAGTGACAAAGGGGCTCTTAGTAATGCACATTTTAAATTTTGAATTAAGCGGGCCAATTTATTGTGTTGTTTTCGTTTTTTCATCAGCAGAGATTCGCCAAGCTTTTCAAAATTATAAATGGCCTTTCTTCTGCTTTAAAAAGAAAAAGACAAGAACCAATTTTGATCTTTCGGATTCATTCGATGACGAAAATGATTCTTTATTGAAAGATTGAGTTTTATGAGGACTGGTTTTAAATTAAACCCTTTTTGTTCTTCTCAAATAACTAAATAAATTATTTATTTAGTTTTGTACTTTATTGAAATAATCTTTTTTTTTTCTTTTTTTTTTTTTCTTTGATTTTATCAAATAAATGAAAGAAAAAGGATTTTTTTGAAAAATGAAGAAAAAACAATGGTTTTAATTTTACCATCATGTACCCTTCTTAGAAGGGGACCCGGGTACACTTGGACAACCCAAGGAACCCAAAGGGACCGGATTGACATGGTATAACTGAGTAAAAACAGGAAATGATTTTCAATTTCCTGGAATTTTTAATAATATTTGACTTAGTGACAAACTAAGGTATTTTTTTGTTTATTAACTCCTGTATTATATCGAGGGGGTTCTGATTATTTTTTTATTTTATTAATTTTTATGACAAAAAAAAACAATAAATATTATTTGAGTTTTTTTTTTTTTTTTTTTTTTTTGATATATATTTTTTTCCTTTTAATAAAAAGACATTTCCAAAAAAGTTGGTAAAATTTATTTTATAAGGTCTTTATTTAAACCAATTCACATTAAAACCATTTCAATATCCAAAATTCTTATTTATCATTCATTGATTATTCATAAGAATTCAATTTGTTTGTTTTTATGATATTTCTTTTATTAAAAACATGAACTTTTTTGATCTTACTTTTGTGTGTTATTTCTTAAATGAAAAAATTGGTGATTATTTTTTTTCTTTTTGATCCTAAAACTGTTTTTTTTTTTACGAATTCTGGCACTAGGAAGGGGAATAGATATTATATAGTATTAGGTTCAGTGGCGTGATATTTTTGTTCCCAGTTGATCGATTAATGGCTTAATATAAATTTATTGGTTGTAAAAAAAAAAAAAAAATTCTTTTTAATCTATTTTCTAATAATGAATTATAGGACGAAAGTACATATTCTCATTAATATTAAATACCAAATCTGATTTTATTATTAAAATATTCATAATTTTATTTAGGCTTGGTTTTATTTTACTCTTTTAAAAAATTTCAACAAGTCTCTTTCTGAAATCAAATAATAAGGAATTTGGGGATTAATTGTTGAAATTTTCTTTTTATTTTTGGTTGGGGATTAAAAAAAACAAATTATCGTTTTGAGTTTTACACCAAAAAAAATAATATTTTTTTTTCATTTCGAAAATGATTTTTAAGATTAAAGAATTTCAAAAAAAAATTGAAAATAATTAATAATATATTATCGTAATTTTTTGAATTAAAAAAAAAGTAAAGTTTATGGCAATTTTTTTAAATTACAATCTCTATTTTCAATAGTTGTATTGAAAATTGACTTGTTTTTATTTTTTTTCAAAAAAAACATAAAAAAAGTGTATATATTAAACTTGTTCCATAAACCGATTAAAAGATGAAACTATATTAACAAACAAAATGACAAAAATGAAAAAAAATAGATGAAGTGGCAGATTTCAATGAACATACAATAATAAAAAAAAAAGTCACAGAATCCAATGAAAAAAGAAAAATTCTAAATATTTATTGAAATGATATGACTTTCAAAACTTTAAGATAAAATTGACATTAAGAAAATAATTAAAAGATAAAATCAATTGTAAATAACCATGCCAATAACACAAAGTCGACATACACACACACACACACACACACACACACACACACACACACACACACACACACACACACACACACACACACACACACACACACACACACACACATATATATATATATATATATTACAAAAATTTGGACACAGTTAAAATAGTTGCAAGAATAACAATACTAGTCTTTACATTCAATGGGAAATAATTGTTGATAATACAAATAATTTCGTTTTTTGTATTTTTTGTTTTGTTTTCATTTTATTTTTTCGAAAAACGTAATCTGTTTCCTTAGATCTGGTATTTTTTTTTTGATGGCTGATAGAAAGTTAGTGTTGGGTTTGTTAAAGTGTTAAAAACAAATTCAATTGGTTGACGTTATCTTATCATTTCGGTCAATCAATAATTGTTGTTGAAATTTCAACAAATTTACCACTACAATTGTTTATTCCATTTTTTTTCATTATTTTTGAAACACAGATTTTTTTTTTTTATCTTTTATATTTTTTTCTTTTATTTGGAAGAATATTAATTTTTATAAGAAAATTAATAATCGGTAACTTAAATGTGGTTTTATTTTAAGTTTTGAAAAATATAATAAATTGGTTTTTTTTTGCATATTTTTATTTTTGGGCAAGTCAAAATTTTTGGACTAGGGTTTATATACTTATTAGAACAATAACTAATCTAATTACCAATGTTCAAAATAATATCCAATTAACCAAAAAACAAGAATAAAAATTATGATTGTTCAAATTTATGACAACACCCGATAAAAAATAGTTTTATTTTTAAATAAACAGATCTACTTAGTGTTATCAAACAATTAAATGAATAATTTAAAGACAGTCCCTCTTTAACTAACTTTATGTGGGTTTATTTCCGAGTTCGTAAAAAAAAATCAGTTAAAAACGGATTCGATATTCAATTTCCCTAATATTAACAATTCATAATAATGTCATAACTGATTTTCATGACCAGGATTTTTTTCAACATTAAATTTGGGATATTTAGAAAAGATAAATCTCTATTTTATATTATATCTACTATCGGTTTAAAATGTACTAAAATTTCGATGACCATACAAAGAGGATTTGCAAAGTTGGTATTTAATAAAAGATAACAAAAATTTTGGTTAAAAACTGGTAATATATAGGCACTTTTCGATTATAATTTAGAGACTAATACTCAAATTATTACAATCAGAGTTTGCCAAAATGATTCCATTTTTGGAAATTTACACATCACAACAATTATATTTGAAATAATAATAAAAAAATTATTTTGCACTGGAATTGGTTTTTTTCAACATTTTATACTTGTTAAAGTACCTTTCTGGAATATTTTTTCAAAACATTAAAAATTATTTTATTATGATTTAACATAATCAAAAAAAGAATTTTTATTTGTTACCAAAATTATATTAAAAAAAATAGAATCTTTTGATTCTATTTCCAAGTTAAATAATTTTCTTATAGGGGATAAATACAAAAAAAAAATAGGATTAACGAAAAGATGATACAAAATATTATCTAAGGAACAAAAAAAAATAATATCTAATTTATTGAGGAATAATATATTTCTTCTTAAACAATATAAAACATTAATTATTAAATTTTGAAAATGATGGTATTTTATGAAAAAAAGAAATCTAAACAATAAACAACTTAAAACTTAATCATTATTATAAAAAAGAATTATCGGGATTCATTGGAATCAAAAAAAAAAATATTTGTTGTTTTTTTTTTTTTTAACAGATATAGAATCAGAATGCAAACACTGATTATAATATCCAACTTTTGATATTTTTAATTTTATTGATTTCAATTAATGGTTGAGTTTGGAATATTAAATGCACACCTTTCGTCATTTACTAGAATTTGATAAATTAAGTAATCTATTTTTCATGATAGGGTAATATTTATAGCATCTAGAAAGAAAAACATATTTTTCATTTTCTAAATAACTGACTAAAATTTTGTGAGTTATTATTTTTTGTTGAAGTGGCGAGGATCTTTGAGAAATAAAAAAATAATTAAAAAAAATCAAAAGAATTCTTGAAGATTTTTTTCTTCATTATTTTATGATCTTTTCGGCTAGAGAAATGTTTGAATTCTGAATTAAATTTTTACAAGAAATTACATCAACTACAAAAAAAAAAACAGAATACAATATTTTTTACTAAAGATCTTTTCTCTTGTTTTAAACTCTCAAAATATATTACTTACATTAATTAAAATAAATTTGAAATATCAATTTTTTGAAAAAAAATTAATCACAAGTTTTATTTGATCAAAAGAAAATTCACATTTCTTCTATTCCTCTGTCTCTACTTGATTAAATATTTGTGAACTTTTTCAAAAGACTTAGCCAGTTAAATGAAAAAATATAAAATAAATTTGAAAAACTCAAAAGTACTCTAAACCAGTAGAGTATTTAATCGACCTCAATTAAAAATTTGCTGTTTATTTTTCCTCTATTTGGAATTAATTTGGTATATTTATAAAGAGAAGAATGGTTATGTGAGTTTCTTCGATTTAAAGTTCTGATCATTAAAGTATGGAAAGTTTTTTTTAACCTCAAAATGTTCTTATGCACTTTACAATTTTTAGTGTTTCTTCATTTGGTAATATATCCTCTTATCTTGGAACTATTTCATAACTAAAGCAATATTTAAAGAGGTGTGCTGTTATATCTGTTGTTGGATGTGAGTTTTGGAGATCATTTGTATTGTCTCTCTTTGAAAATTTCGTTTCTTTGGATTTTTTTATTTGTCAAAAATAACTTTGATTTTTAAAAAGTTTTTCATTTGACAAATAAATTTAAAAATTGAATTTTAGTCATATAAAATACTCAAAATGAATTCTACCTTGATGAAATTGAATTAGTATATAAAAAAGAATTATTTCAGATATCTAATAATACGTATTATTCAATATTTTTTTAGATTGTAGTATGGGATTATTTTTACAATTAAACCCATTTATTTAATATTTTGAAGAGCTGATAGATCTTGCATTTTTCTTCTTATAATTCGAGTAGTATTTGGAATAAAAAAATCAATTATAGAATTATATCAAAATTGGTTCATTATTAAAGAATTGATAAAAAAAAATCGAGGTCGATTCATTAATTAAGGTACTAATCTCTATTAAATTTTTAGACCTAAATTTAATAGAGATTGTGAAAATTTTTTACCAATTACTTAGATTTGAAAACCCTGTTTATTTTCAATATTAAACATATTTCAAGATAAGGAATCCTTGTTTAGAAATTGGTCAAAAAAAAAAATAATAGTAGAGACGATTCCCTTAAGAAAGATCGTTTTTCTAGAGATAACCAATATAAATATTCCTAGTAAATTTGGTTATTTTTTATTACTTTTTTTTAGGATTGCTTTCAAAAAAAATAACTTAATTCTTATTGTGTGATTTCAATAGTTCTGTTGAAATTGTTTTTTGTTCCTTTTACAGCTCTATTAATCTGTGTAAACCAAAGTCAAGTAAAATTTAAAAGAAATAAATTGTTTCAAGAAAGGAAAAACATAAATTTGAAACAATTATAAAAGGAATTGTGGCGTTCAAAATGATAGGTAATAAATTAAAAAAGGAATAAAATAAAAAAAAAAAAACAACTCATTATAAAATTTTAGTTTACGATCCATAATTTTTTCCGAATCTCAGGTTTAAAGTAAGAGAGGAAAAATTAAAAATGAAAGACAGAGAAGAAGATTATAAAAAAAAAAAAAATAATTGATTCGGGGTTTTTAATAAAAAATACTTAAACGGTTTCCATATTTTTTTCTTTTTTTTGTTTTCTTTTAAGTTTGTCAGCCCAAGAATAAAGAGGCTTTCCGACACTTAAAACTTTTTTTTGGAAATATGTATTGAGTATTATTGCGTATGCGGTGTAATAAGCAAAAATAGCAACAAACAAAAGGAAAATTCCTGTTGGGATTGATGAAGTTCCGAAAAAGACGTGGAAAATTAAAGAAATAAGTGCAATCGAGATCGAAACTAAAATGAGTGGGAAGGTTTTGTTTAGTTGCAAACTCGCAAGAAGAAGGATCAAAGAAAAAATCAAAAATCCAACACAGATCCAACCAAAATGTTTAAGCTCTTCATGTGAATCGTCCATGTCAACATAAGCAAGATGAACGTAAGTCCAGGAAAGACCACACCAAAGACCACCATAAATCTATTTTTTTTTTTAATCAAATGGAAATGAAAAAGGAGAAAAAAAAAAAATAAAAAAAAAAATAAAATTGAAAAATAAAAAAAAAAAAAAAAAAAGAAAAAGGAGATAGCAACCAAGAAAAAAATAAAGGAGAAAAATAACATTTTTGTTTTAGAATTTGTGCTTGAAAAAGAAAATAGGGAGCGAAATCTGAAATTTAAAAAAAATTAAAAAAAAAAAATAAAAAAAAAAAATAAAGACTTACGACAAAGGCAAATGAACCAAAAACATTATTAGCAAAAAGTTCTAAAACACCAGCAACGATTTGTGCAACACCTGGAATCCAAAATAACCAAGGTGCCCTTGCAAGAACTGTTGAGCTTGTCCAGCCCATATCGGCACCAATTAAAACACAGCATCCAATACACAGAGAAAATAAACCGATTGGACCTGGGTTACAGACCTTAGATGGGACGCTTACAATTGCCATCTCGTATGTTTCTGGGAATGTGACCTCTGAAGTTGGGATCACAATTGTTTGTCCTTTGTGTGGTGTGCTTCTTTGGAGGTGGAGATCGCTATCATCTCCAGATTCGTCGTAAGCAAGGTTTGACATTCAAGAATTTTTGAAGATTAAAAATAAGTTCTTTGTTGGTGAAAAGAAAAAAAAAAATGAAAAAAGTAAAGCAAAAACACAACAAAGTGAATTTTATAATTGGAGAACTTTTTAATATTTATTTTGGTTTTCAATTGGAGAGTGGTTTGAATTTGAGATTAAATTCTTTTTCAAAAGATTTTTCGAAATTATTTTGTTAAATGTTTGTCTAGATCATTGAAAATTGTTTTTACGAAGTGTAAACAAATTACAGAAGTAAAAAAATACAATTTAAGAAGGCAAATGTTCCTTTTTAAGATGAATTTTGATTATTTTAATTGTTAATTTTTAAGAAAATTTAAGGGGAATAGTGCAGTTTTTTATTAGTGTTCGAATAAATAAACAAATATTTTGTTTTATTGTACGATTTTTGAAATTTAAATCACTTTTAATTACAGCTGGTTTTCTGTTTTTTTCTGAATTCTGAAAAATTCCTTTTGTTTGGGAATCTATGTTAAACTAAGCTATTTCCAAGAAAGTGAGGTAAATTTATTTTAAAATATCTCGATTAAATCCAATCATCAAAAAAGTAAATAAAGATACAAAATAATTAATGAACATTTATTGATTCTTGATAATAATTCGATTTATTTCTAAGTATTGTATTACTTATAGTAAAGATTTCAAAATTTCTGATCTTGATTTTATCTGATATTTTATAGGTGTGAAAATTTGTGTTTATTATTTTCTTTATGATCGAAAAAATCATTTTCCTATCTTCTTGAATCTTAACAAATTTTCAAATAGAATTTAAAAAATAGAACTGCATTTTATAGTTTAAAAAATCATTTTTACCCTTTTTACATTTCCAGTTTTTTATTGAAATTCGCCGTAAACTAAATTTCATAATAAATGGCCCACCTTACATTTGGATTTTGAATTACTTTTGTATCGTTTTGAAGTTTTTTTCCTCACCATGAAAAGTTTGCAAATAAATTTATTTTTTCTCTTTTTTATTTTTTTGACAGTGTTTTGTTCAAATGGGAAATGAAAACAAAAAATTGGAAAGAAGTAACAGATGAATTAATGAAAAAATTGGTTTCAAATATGAAAAAGAGATTAGAAATAGTTATTTAAATGAAAAGGGAATCAATAAATGGACTTGACTAATTGTTTAAATTTTCTATTTTTAATGTAATGTTTCTTTCAAAATAAATTCCCCAATTTTTTTAATTATTTTTTTTATTTTTTTTATTTTATTTTTAGACTGAAAAATTAATATCACTTGAGTATAGAACAGAATATTAAAATCAAAATTTTTATATTATAATAGATAAATTCAATTATTAAAAATATTTTTCTTTAAAATTTGATTTTTAATGGGAAAATGATTTTGAAATGAGTTTACATTGTTTTCACCAAAAAAATGCTTTTATTTTTCATTTTTTTTTTGGAAATATTTTAACAAACATATTTTGAAATAAATACATTAGTTGTTGATTCAATCAGTAATAATATCAAACTTAATTTGGTAAGTTTTTTTTTGGTAAATACCTTCACTAACGAAGAAGATTTTTTATAAAATGTAAAAAAAAATTCCCCACTTTTTTGGAAATACCTCAGATATCTAGTAAGGATTTAAAAAAAAGTTGGGATTTTTTCGATTTCAGAAAAAAATCTCTTTGTTAGTAAATCTACTTGTAAATTAACAATATCAAATAAAGTCAAATATTGATACTGGTTGAATTAATGCAATATTTTATTTTTAGTTCAAAATATATTCTTCAAAATATTTCGAAAAAATAAATAAATAAAAAAATCACACTTTTTTTTTGGAAAAAACAAATTCGCGAAATTCAATAAATAATGAAAATATAGAAAGGTTACACTGTTTTTTTGAAGCCTAAAATTAAGTTAAAAGTATTACACAATACAATCAGCCCCAATTTAAGGCATGCTTTAAAAAATAATTTGTGGTGTAAAAAAAATCCAAATTAAAGCACCAAATTAGAATTAGGGCAAATAAAATTGTGAAAAAAATAAAATTCCAAAAAATATGACTTAATTTGGTATTTTTTTTGTACTTTAATTCGTGTTCAAAGTTTTTTCCTTAAAAGTTAAACTGGTATTAATATATTTTATAAGATCTTGACTTAGCCAAAAAACTTTATTATGGTATTAAAAATAAAATATCTTTAATTCCACAAGTAAAATTCTAAAAATAAATCCATTTTTAGAACATCTCGATATTATATTATACTTTCACATCAAAATAAATATATTAAACAATGATTTTTTTTAAATTTTTTTTTATAACTTTTTTTTTTTTTTTTTAAAAAGGTTAAGTATAAGAACATTATTAAATAAAGGGGTATTTTTTTTTTTTTTTTTTGGTAGAAAAAAATTCAAAGGTATGAAAATTTTATACTAATTTCGTTTTTTGGTAGATAAAATTGTATTGTACATATATTAAATTTTAATAAGAACAATATAATTCCATGTATATAAAACTATTTCAATCATATAATAAATTAGAGTCAGTTCCACTTTTAAGGCACAAAATTTCAACGAAATTTAAGGCACAAAAAAAATCTCAAATTAAAGCACAAAATTCAAATTCTAGTAAAATAAATTGTAAAAAAAAAAATTTCAAATTTTGTGCCTTAATTTGAGATTTTTTTTGTGCCTTAAATTTCGTTGAAAGTTTGTACCTTAAAAGTGAAACTGACTGTACCACAACTGTTACATTTTGAACAGGCTCTTGAAAAATCCAAGATAATTAACTTTAAAAAACAAACAGCCAATAAACCAAAGAAAAAATACTTAATCAAATACAATATAGACATTTCAACATAGATTTTTCTATTTTTTTGCCTTCTTTTATTAACTCCCCTTTTAACTTCTTTTCTTTTCACTTTTCAAAAATAAATCTATATATTTTAATTATTTTTTAAAAGATACCTCATTGATAAAATATTATTTGCTATTAAAGTCAGTTCCACTATTAAGGCACAAAATTTCAAAGAAATTCAAGGCATAATAAAAATCTCAAATTAAGGCACAAACTTTGTAATTTTTTTTTTTACAATTTATTTTACTAGAATTTGAATTTTGTACCTTAAATTTCATTGAAGTTTATGCCTTCAAAGTGGAACTGACTTTATAACAATAAAATATCAGATGAATTTATTTTTAAGGGAAACAGAGGTTAATTTTATTGAACACCTTTAACTCTTAAGAATAAAAAAAAATGAAAATTTCAAATTTAAATAATCATTACAATATTTATTTTTAACAAAATAGTTTAAAAAAAGAATTAAATCAACTTCCACAAATAAAAATTAGAACATTAATTACTAATTTTAATCCAGAGTCTATTGTTATTAAATTTCCGTAGATAAGTAAAGAATAAACTAAATAAACTTGCCCATTTGAGTATACGTGATTCTTCACAACTTGATGAATCAATTATACACACACACACATACACACAAACACACGCATATATATATATATAAACAACATCTAACCCACCCTTTCTTTTGTTAAAATTTATTTAAATTTTTAATTTTTTTCTCAATTATAACTTTCCAATCCAAAACACAAAAAGTTTAAAAACAATTAAAAATTTATTTTTTTTTGATCAATATATAATAATTGTAAAAATTTGAATATATATTACATAATACCAAGAAATATATATATTATCAAGTAACTACTAACATTTTTAACTGGTGGGTATACCTTAACTTACTTTTATTATGGAATTTAAAACTTTGATCAATGGAAGAATTAAATAAAAAAAAACTCACAATCATAAAAATCAATTGACAAAAAATGACTCAATTAAAAATATAATATATTGTAAATATTCCTTAGATAAAAAATTAATATTTTTTAAAATCTTATCTGGGAAATACATTCATTTTTAAATTAATAAAATAAGATATTTTTTTTGAACATCTTGTTTTTTGTTATTTTTTTTTAAATTTACCTCCCAGATGAATTCTTATTTTAAATATATTTTTTAAACATTTTTATTCTTTTATTTAATATAAATTTACAAGAATCAAATCCTTTTCCCAAATTAAGACAAATTCAACTATTTAAAATAGATAATAACAATTCTTATTTTTATTTCTTTACCTATTAATTTTGGATATTTAAAATTTTTTTCACTTTCACATTAATCCACTGACAAAAATTGATAAATTTCAAATATTTCAATAATACCCCAATTCAAATAGCCATTCATTACTTGATATTATATATATATATATATATATATATATATATATATTTATACAAGTGAAATATAGCATTGTATTGGTATTAATATTTTCTCTTGACCCAAACATTCAATTTCTTATATTTTTGAAATTTCTGGGTTTTCAATTTTAATTTGAAATTAAAAAAAAATCTCTAAAATATATTCGAATCCATTCACTTTTTCAAATTTTTTAACTCAGTGTTAAATAAATAATTTTAACAAGTAAAATCTTGACTTAATTACAAGTATTGTTTGTACAATTAGTTAATATTAGAAATATTATTTGTTTAATAGAGTATTTGGAAAGCAGGATTAGTTGAATTTAAAAAAAGGAAAATGAAGTAAAAAAAAATCTATATTTTTTGAAATTTATCAGTTGAAAGCGCAAGTGAACTTTCAAAACATTCAAGTGCAGGAACAGTGCCAATTCAATCATTTTTTATGATTAACTCCCAATAATTTTATAGATCGGACAAGAATTATTATCCCTACTCTGTTCCTTAATTGTTGGTTGAACGAATGATCAAATTAAAAATAATCATAAATTTCTCAAGAATCTCAATTTTGTAGAGAGTGAAATCCAAAGGAAAGAATAATGTTGAAAATCCCAACTAAGGTTCAATTTTTTTAAACATTAATGAAAAAGATTGAGTAAAACAGTTGATTAGGATACTTCAAATATTGTAGGGGGGGTCTAACAAGTAAAAGGGAAGCCAAAAAGTCACCAGTATATCAACACTCCAACGAAGATTTCATTTTTTTTTACAATTTATTTCAAACTTTTTTTTTGGTCTTTCTCAAAAATATTTGTTTCTTTTGAAAACAATTTTGTTAATAACACCCAAAGCCAAATGGAATTTGATTTGTTCAAATGGACTGGATCTATATGGATCTTGGAGCAACTTGAGAAGATAGATCCTGAACAACCATCCTCTCGACTTATTAATGGTATTGCAAAGTACGCGATAAAAAACGAAGAAGTAAGCAAATCTTTTTTTAAATTCCATATTTATTCAATTAAAAAATTTTTCAGAACCTTACTCAAAAAACCCTTTGTCTTTCGGCCAACAAAACAAAAAAACAAAAAAACAATTTTTTTCTTTTTGATATTTTGTATTGAAATTCTGTTTATTGTAATTTTTTGCTTCAATTTACTGAACCCATTCCTAGTTTTATAAATATGTTGTCAAAACAATTGAATTATTTCTGAACAAAACTGAAATTGAAAAGTATCTTGTTGTTTTGTATGTAATTGATTCAATTGTTCAACACTCACGATCTCGATCAAATTATAAAGATCGTTATTCAAAATATTTTGGCATTAATTTAGAACAAACAATCAACATTATTTTTCAAAATAAAACGAAATTTGTAAGTTAAACTTTTTTGACTTTTCTTTTTTTATTATTATTTAATTTTTTTTTATTTTTTTTATCATTTTGTTGTCTGTGCTTTTTCAAAAGAACAAATATTTGGTTTAGTCCCAAAACATTTTTTTTTAATTTTTTATTTGAAATTAGCGAATATCAATAACCCTTTATTTTTTCAGGAAATCCAGAATACAACCATTTTAAAAAACTGAAGAACAAAAGTTTTCAAAACTGTTGATCGAACCCTTTGGCTTCCTCTTGTAATCAATCTGAACAATTATTATTAAAAACTTTTTTGACTCACTTTTTTTTAATATGGCTGTGGTTCAAAACAAATCTAAGTCTAAAAAAAAAAAAAAAAAAAATCAAAAGTTAGTATTTTCACTACTTATATCAATAAAATCATTGGCAGTGGATAAAAAAAACGACACTTACTCACAAACCAAAAGAATAGTGAATTTTTTTTGAATTATAATATGCCTCCACATACCGGGATAATTTTTATTTTTCAAATGAGAAAAATACAACAAGTATATTTAAACTTGATTGTTTATTGTTTTCGAAGTAGACATAAACTCAGTGATGTGCTTGGGTGAATATCCATTATAAAAATGATGGATAATTTTGTTTTTTAAATCTTCCTTAAAAAATCAATTAATGCTTATTTGTGAGTTAAGTTTCACAGTATTTTGATTCAATCTTATTGATTAAAGTTTAATAATTGTAATAGAACATTAACCAATTTTTCATCAAATAATATCTCCATTCAATACAGAACCCTACTTTGATTAACAAAATTTTCATTGGGGTTTTACCCTAAATTGATTCAATTTCATTTTATTTTATAAAACCTTGAAGTTCAAAATTATAAATCAAAAATCAAGATGAAATAATGAAATTGGTCTAAAGATGGCAGATTTTTTTTGAAAAAAAAAAGACCTCAAATGGAAATCTAGGGGATATTCAACTCTTTAGTACTATTGTAACAAGTAAATTAAACAAATTTGGAACAATATCTAAGCAAACATACTTTATAAAACTTTTATACTTGACTTTCCTAAAATAACTTTTAACAAACTTCAAAATTCCAAATTCAATTGTAATTCATTAATTGGTTTAAATAGACTTTCTTTGCCAAAACAAACCATTTATTCATCCTCAAAAATTCTTTTAATAACTTTTACTATTTGATTTTGTATTTAATATGGAGAAACATTTTCAATTCATCTATTTTTTTTTTTTATTTATTTATTTAATCATACAATTTCAAGTAATAAATTTAATTTAGTTGATCTCTCTTTTTTTAAATGTTCCATTTTAATTGTCAGTGTTAAATACTATATTTTAAATTAACAGACAATTCTAAATGAATGAAATATTTAAGAGTTAAAAAAAGAAAATTAGATGAAAATTTTATCTTTTTTAAATTTCAAATAGACAGTATATAATTCTCTCTTTTTGAAATTATTTAAATATATTGGCCATTTTCTTTGGGACTTTCCATCCTATAAATGAAAAGAAAGAAAATCGAAAGAAATGGATTAAAAAATTAATCCAAATAAATAAAAATAATAAACAACTTAAAGAATAATATCAAAGATATTATTCGAAATAAAGACTCATTATTTATCTTGTCATTAGTTAATGATAAAGAAAATTATGATTCTTTATTTCGATTTCTACACAAAAAAAATTAAATTAGGGGAGTCTCGTAGAGTTTCGTAGTTCCGCTGAGTGCCAAGGTTTTCCAGGATTTAAAAGAATTAAGTAAAATCAAAACTTTTACTCAATCCTTTTAAATTTTGTAAAAGTTAAGGGTAGTTTTCTTAAGTTTAACTCTTTTATTTGTAAAGTGTTCTAGGTTTTTTTGAGGTTTTCTATTTTATTTCTAAAGTAAAAAAAACCTAACGAAAATCTATTGATTTTCCCAATTAATAGAAAACTTAAAAAAACCTAACGAAAACCAATAGATTTTACAAATAAACAGAAAACCCCATCAAAACCTAACGGTACCTAATGACACCTAAGAGCACTCTACGGCACTCTACGACACACACCTATTTTCTAATTTTTTTTTTTTAATAAATACATTCAATTATTTTTACACACAAAAAAAAAATAATTTTAAAAAAATAATAATTTTAAAAACATAATAATTTTAAAAACATAATAATTTGAAAAACATAATAATTCTTCACTTAATAATAAAAAAAATATTTATTTTTAGCGACAAATTGTCAAAGTTTTAACTTTGTGGAAAAAAAAAAACATCTTTAGTGATCAGATAATTGATAAAATTTTATTAATAGCAATAAATAAGGGGGCACGTAAATATTTTGAAATTCTTGGATTTGATGAAAAAACAATCCAAACAAAAAGTTTTCAAGAAGATATAACAGACAATAATGAAAAAGAGAGTAACCAAACCCAAAATATTGATACTATTTCTAATGAAGATAAAGTTATAACAAATTCAGAATCAATAGAAAAATCAAATTCAAAATTAATAAAAAATCAAACCCAGTTTAAATCTGATCCATTATATTTTGATTATGGTGAAGATGATGATCAGGATGAAAATCAAAAAAATCAGCAATTATTTAACAAAATGGATTCAAATATTTCATCAAACAATTTTTTTTCAACAACAAAAGCAATAACACCAATATCAACACTAACGACAACAAATGCAATAACACCGATGACAACAAATATAGCAATAACAGATATAGATTCAGTAACAGACATAGCAATATCACCCCCTTCATCAGATCATATAAATAATATCCAAGAAAATATTAATTTAAAAAAAAGAAATGAATTAATAAAAAATCCATTAAACAAATATAATAATAACAATGAAAATGAAAATGAACCAAATGATCTAAATAATTTTAATAATATGAAAAATAAAGATAATAACAACAATGATCAAAATTTAAATGAAAATTTTATCCCAAATCCAAATAATAAATTTAATATTTATAATAATTATAATTTTACTAATCAAAATACAAATAATAATTTAAATGAAAATAATAAAAAAAATATTTTGGAAGGAAAATATCAATCAGAAGATGATGTCATTCCAAAAATGATTGAAATTCAAAATAGATTTCCAAATGATCCCAATAAAAACAAAAATCATCATTCAAAATTGATTGATCAAAGAAGTAATTCTTTACCTTCAAATAAAGCAACACCCTTTGTAAAAAACACAGTTTCTGATTTTAATGTAAAATCATCAACACCCATCCCAACCATGCTATCTTCATTTTCAACATCAGCATCAACATCATCGCCACGTTATGGCAACAATACTGATCCAAAAATAGTTAATAATCAACAATTACAACAAAACACGAGAACCGATTTTAATAAAGAATCAAAATACAATCAAAATAATAATAATTTTAATTCTTATCCAATATTAAACCAAAATGAAAATGAGCAACAAAAGAAGGTGGATTATCTAAGCAACCGAACAACTTTATATTTAGGAAATTTAGATCAATCTATGTCAGAAAAAACTCTTTATACCATCTTTGGAAAATTTGGGAAAATTATTAATTGTAGATATCTATCTTATAAAAATATTGCGTTCTTAACCTTTGAAACTCATGAGCAAGCACAAAACGCACTAAATCAAATGCAGTCTCAAATAATATATAACAAGCCAATAAAAATTGAATGGTCAAAAAACTCTAATAGAAACTCAAATAATAGGATGAATTTACAAACATCGCAATCATACAATTCCAAAATTAATCGAACAATTGATTATAATAATAATAATATTTCTACAAACATAGAACAAAAAGAAAACGGAAAATTTTCTCCACAACAACAACAAATGCAAATTCAAACACAACCACAACTACAACCACAAACACACCACCACCAAACACAACAACGACCAGAACAGTATCAAAGAAATGAAAAACGAATGAGCCAAGATAACTATTCGCCTCTACATAATAACAAAATTCCAAAATCGTCAAGTAATTATTATAAAGAAAATGAATTTGAGAAACATACAAAGCAGTATCCAATTAAAGATGATTATAGAGTGAATAATCATAATAATATTGAAACACAGTATCAAAAAAAGCACTTTCATCAAAATGAAAGAAATTATAATTCAAACCATAATAAGCAACAAGATTATAAAAATGAAAATTTTAATAATAATGATCAATATTACAAAAACGATTTGAATAATAATTATCGCCAAAAAGAGTATAAACAAAATGAGCATAATAATAATAATAATCATCGATATAATAATAATCGACATCATCATCAAGATTATCAAAACGAAAGGTTTCATAATAATGATCAATATTACAAAAACGATTTGAGGAATAATTATCACCAAAATGAGCATAAGCATAATGAGCCTAATAATAACAATAATAATCGATATAATAAAAATGATAATTTTCACAACAATAGTCAAGATTATAAAAACGAAAATTTTCACAATAATGATCAATATTATAAAAACAATTTTAATAATAATTATCGCCAAAGTAAGTATAAAAATAATAATAATAATAATCAATATCATAAAAATGAAAATTTTCACAACAATAGTCAAGATTATAAAAACGAAAGTTTTAACAATAATGATCAATATTATAAAAAAGATTTTAATAATAACCACCATCATGAAAAAAAATATAGAATCAATAATGATCAATATCATGAAAAAAATCATAGAATCAATAATGATCCATATAGACAGAATAATAGTAGAAACAATTATAATAACAATAGATCGCCTAGAAATAATAATTATAATAAAAATAGATACAACAACGAAGATAATTTCCAACAAAATCACCCCAAATCTTATTCTTCAAATAATTACCATAATGAAGCAAATAATTATAATTCTTTTAAAAAAAGATCAAATTATCAACGAAAAAATTATTCAAATTATAATTATAATGAAACTGATGAAAATAATTATTATCCAGAAAAAAGAAGAACAACAAACAACAGATTTAAAAATTAAAAAAAATATTTTCAAAAAACAACTATTATGTAACCATTTCAATATTTTTAATAAAAAAATTACATTAAAAAAAAAAAAAATTAATTGATTTTTAAAATTGAAATAACCCCTTTTCATAAGTATCTTTTTTTTTTTTTTTTTTTTTTAATTTTATTTTTTTTTTTTCATATTTTATGAAAATTATCAATTACTCATTTAAATTTTTTACAATTTCCAAATATTAAAATTTTTAGAGATTTAAACAAATACATTATTCATAAAAATTATATAATTTAATTATTATTTAAATTTGAGAATACAAAAAAAAAATAACTTCGAAAATTAAAAACAAAATTTCTAATATTAAAAACAAACCAATAAAAATTTTTAAAAAACAAATGTTCAATATCAAAATCTTTAAAATTATTTAATTGTCCATTAATAAATATATTCGTTTTACAAATTAGAACAGGAAATATTAACTATTTTTTAAAATTTCATTTTATTGTTCAAAACTTTTTTACTTTCATTTTATTATTCTTTAATATTTAAAAAATAAAACAAATATTAAATAATAAATAAAAAAATTCGAGTTAATTAAATTTACAAGTAATCTTGGTTGTTTTTTTATTATTTTTTTATTGTTTTTTAAGCATTGAAAAATCAAGATCAAAATATTCTTCAACTAAAATTCTTCATAAAAAAAGTATCTATAATTTATTAATTGTATTTAATGTACCAATCAGAAGAAGAACTTTTATTAAAATTTCCATTCATAAAATATTAAACCACCATAGTTTTTGCATATTATTAATTAAGAGAATACAATCATTTTAATAAGAATTATCATATAAGTGAAAATTGAAAAAAAAAAAAAAAAACAATTTCCACATCAAATTCATTGTTATAATACTTCAAAATGCTAAAGTAAACTCCATTTCGCTCAAAGAAACCCAGCCAAAAATGAAAAATTCACTTTATTTTTAAGAATCAAACTAACTTACAATTTTTTCAAAATAAGAGAAATAATAAAATTCATATTAGAGTTGATAATCAAAAAAGTAATATCTGAACAAACTATAAATTAATCAAAAACTTTAAATTTTCGAAAAAAATAAAAGGTTAAAAAAATTTTTGGATCACTTTCATTGAAAAGTCTCTTGCAAAAATTTCTCAATTCCCGTAGGAAAATTAAAATTGTTGATAATAAGATTTTTTAATAGTAAATGAATTCATTTTTAAAAGAAATTACAAAGCATCAATTTTCTGAATTTTAAAAGAAATTACAAAGCCTCAATTTTCTTAGAATTAATTTGGAGTTTTTAATCTTTTTTTTTTATAAATTGACTTTTTTTAAATAAAAAAAAAAAAGCAAAGATAAAAAGCCCAAAAACAAAGAAAGGAAAAAAAAAAAAATTGACTAAATTAGAAAAAATGATCTGATCTAAAAAAATGAAAATATATTTTGAGAAGAATACTGGATTAAACTTAGAGAATATGTTCTATTTTTTCAATAAAAATGGTCCCCTTTGACTGAAAAGGGTCTATAATTATATAGGTTAGATCTGGATAATTTGCACAACTTAATTTGCAAATTCAGATTGTTAAAAAATTTGAATTATAAATTGTAATCTCTAGTCTTTTCCAATAATTATAAAATCTTCTTAATAATTCTCTTTTAATTATGATAAATATATAAAAACCTGATATTTCAAAAATAAAAAAAAATATTATTTTTTTGAAAAAATATTTCTATATTCTTGTTTTTTAAAATAATAAAATATCGAATCTACTGAATATTTTTCACATTACATTAGTAATTTAATTTTAAAAATAAACAGAAATTAAAAATAAAAAATAAAAAAAAAAAAAAGTGTTTTAAAATTTTTGGAATAAAATTTCTCGAATTATTACTGGGTAAAAATTATTGAAAAATAGATCAGTTTTAATATAGTTGAGGTGCAGTTGATTGGATTCACAATTTAGAAAATTTTTTTAAAAGTACATTTTAGAAAATGAGTTTAGTCTAAGAAAGGATAAACAAATGAAAAAAAAACTAAAAAAAAAAAAAAAAAATTATTCCTTTAATACAAAAATAATAAAAAGTTTTTATCATTTTCAAGAAGCACTTTTTCTGATCAACTTTTTTGGAAAAACACAAAAAAACAAATTGAACATTAAATTGAACAAAAATTTTTATTAACAATCATTTTTGGTAAAAAAAATATTAAAAAAACAAATTAATTTCTGTGATTGTAATTTAATTTTTTTTTTTTTGAGTACTTAATTAAAATGTTTACGTTTTCAATATATACTCAATAATTATAAGCTCATGAAATCATATACATTACAAGATTTTTGTCAAAAAAGAATTTTGAAAAAAATTCAAAAATGAAAAATTTTTTTATTGGAATTATTTTGATTATTCTTTGAAAACAATAAATAGAAGAAATTTAAGAAATGAATCTGGATTAACAATAAATATTAATATAAAATAAAATACATTTTTTTGGTATTAGAATTCTTATCAGATTTTATTCACTTATTTTGAAGACATAAAATTAATTTAAAATTTTAATCAATTTTCACAACATTTCTTTTCAACTATATTATAAAAAATACTCAAATATGTCCTTACAAGGAAAAAATATCCATTTTTTTTTAGTTGAAGTTTGGATTTTTCATATTTTTATCTTTGAAAAAACTTTGATTTACATTTTCAATTTTTACAATAAAAATTCTAAAAATTAATATTTAATTTGAAATTAAATCATTATTTTTGGAATTTTTGTAAAATGTAGATTTTTGTAGATTCTCAACATTTTTATATAATTAATTTTTTTTAAACGATCAGCTTCAAAATGATAAATATTGTTTGAGAGAAGCATGACACTTCATTTATTATGACTTATTTTTAATCATGTTTTAAAATGGCTGATATTTTCGAAGCGAATGTATATTATTTTTAATTTTCAATTAATTTTTTCAAAAAATAAATTGCCTTGGGAATCGAATCTAGGTCAATTTTTATAGAGTCAAATTACTCCCTGAAAAAATCTACAAATGTCTAGAATCTACAAATATCTACAAATATTACCATCAGTAATTATTTTCAAAAAATTTAACATATAAACTCCAATCCAAAAATTTTTACAGATCAAAATTCAATTTTTGCAAACAAAAAATCTTATTAAATAAATTATTGACGAAAATACTAAAATAAGAGCCATTAACTAATTGGGATGTTAACACTTGTTTATAAATTATGATATAAAACAATAAAAAATAAATAATTATTAAAATAAATAAATATACTGTGTGTCAGTTTTTTTTTTTTTTGGGAGAGAGCGAAACACAACAAGGTATCGATAAATTTGTTGAAATTTCTATGAACAAATATTGATCGATCAAATGATTAGATATCCATCAACTAAGTTTATTCGGATGTTTCTATTTAAAAGAACTCAACGTTTACTTAATATCAATCATTTGAAAAAAAAAAATTGATCTACCGAAACAAGTTAGGTAATTCTAAAAAATGAAATGCAAAAGTAAAATACTAAAAGATGAATAAATGATTTTCACATATTTCAATTAAACAAAATTATTTCCAAATTGAATCAAATTGTATTTTTGTTATTCTTTTAACTATTTTAACCATACCAAAAATTTAAAATTTTGGTCATGTACGAAATTTCTCATAAAAAGATTAAAGAATCATGTGAAAAAAAAAAATTACAAAAGAATTATACAAGTATAGCATAAATATTAATGATAAATAAGCTAATCTAAATGAAAAAAAAAAAAAAAAACATTTTTATCAATTTTTTGTTGATGGTGAATTTGTTTTGGTTTAATGATTTATATTGAAAATTTATGAGAAAAATATTTAGAAATTTTAAATAATGCAAAAAATGAAATCCCTTTATTTGAAAAAAAAAAATTTAAATACTCTTTTAATCAATATAAAGTCGGTTAAAAAATAATAATAAAAAAAAAACAAGTAGGATGTTTAAAGGTACAACTTTTTTAAAATTTGAGTTTACTTCTCTTTTAAATATTTAACATTTAATCTCTTTCAGATGCCAGAATTGTATTTAAAAAAAAAAATGAATTCTTTCAAAGATCTTGAAGAATTTTTTTTTTGTAAATTTGTATTTTGGTTTAAGAAATGGATGGTTTAACCCCATTAAAACAATTTATTCATTTTGAAACTATGCTTCTAATTCAATTTTTTACATATTTCCAATTTAAAACTAAAACAAGTAACTAATTATTATTATTAATAATTAAGTTAATTCTTGAAAATGGTGAATAATATTTTTAGTATAAAGTTGGAAAGTATTGATTTTGAGAGATTTTTTTTTTTCTGATTATTTTTACTTATTAATATTTCAATTCTAATACCAGCCAATAAAATAAATAACCTCCATTTCAAAAATTGTGACTGAACTGAAATAATAAATTGAAAAAAAAATATATTCTTTAGTATTCAAGAACAACTAATTATTAAAATTTATTTTTAATTCACTTTTAAATTATTCTAAACATATAAAATCCTGATATTGCATAAATAAAAAAAAATAAAACCAAAAATGAAAAAAAAGGGAATCACAATTTTTGAAATGAGCATTACGGGTTTTTTATTACTTATGAATTTTCACTGAAAAAAAGTAAACAACAAGATTTTTTTTGATAATAATTAAATGCATTTCAAAAGACATTACTGAGTCTCAATATTTTAAATGATTATTTGTATTTTCTAATTTTTTTTTTTTTTTCATTTTTTACATTTTTCTTATTTAATGTTCTTTTCTTTTTTTCTCTTTTTTTATTTTTAGTTTAGTCAAGTTGAAAAAAAAAAATCTCTGAAAAGAAAAAATTAAAAAAACAATCAAAAAAAAAACAAAAATTTGAATAAATCAGAAAAAACGATTTATTAGCAAAATTAGATAAAATGATTCTGATCCAAAAATTTGAAAATATTTTTTTGATAAGAATATGGGATAAAATCACACAACTGCTTACAATAACATTAGAAAGTGAGTCAACTTTTTTGGAAAATGGTTTAGAATTACAGATGCATTACAATTGAATTTGAATTTTTTTTGTTTTCATTTTAAAAAGGAATTTTACAATTATATTTAAATTTTGAGAAAAAAAATTTAATAAATAAGGTGGTTTCAATAATATAAGCTTTGTTTCTGTCAAAGTGGCCCAACATTTTTTTTTTAATATCAATTATTTTATATACTTGACCTTTGAAGAAAAAATAAGAAATAAGCAGAATAATATACATCGAAAAATTGTTGATATCCGTTTGAAATAAAACTAATTAATCAATATATTTTTTTAAAAATTGAAAAACTCAAATTCTTATGGACCCCATTGAAAAAAACAGGAATGTTCTTTTTGAACTTCTACTGGTATTTGAATAATAAATAGGAAACGATTTTAACTTCATTTTCCATACTTTTCTTTTACAAATCAAAACCCTAAATGAAGTAGGTTGAGACCTGTGGTCTCTATTTGAAAAAGAAAATGAAAATGAAGTGAAAATTTTTCAGATTTATTATTCAAATATCAGGATCAAAGATTGAATAAAATTCCAATAGAAATCAATATGATTTCTCGACAATCATTTATACAGTTTAAATAACCTTAGAATAACACATTTTTACCAAGTGACTATTTATCTTGCAATAAAAGAAATTCTGCGACTGAATTCTGAGTAAAAAAAAAAATCGAAAAAAAAAACAAAAATGTGAAAAAAAGATTTCAATTTTGAAAATTTCCAAAATAAATTTTTTCTACTAATATCCATGCAAACTCTTTAAACACATGTAATTCACCCATTACAACTGGGCCCCTTTGACTGGAAAATAGTTAAGTTTGAATATACAATAATAATCTGGAAATAATTTAATGGTTGATTTGACATAAAAAATATATTAAAAAATAATTTAGATCATTAAATTTTGACTATCTTTTTTTCAAAATTTTGATTTTAATAGTTGATATTTCTGTAATCTCAAAACAACAAAAATATCATTTTTTTCTTCAAATGATTAATTTTTAAAAATACCATATTCTTTGAGACAATTAGAAAAAAAAATATGCACTGAAAGATCTAATTTTTTTTTTAATTTTTTTTTAAAGTATATAATCGTTTTTTTTTAAAGATCCAATACTTTTATTAATTCACTTAAATCAAATCTTCTTAATCTTCCCAAAAAAAAAACAATTAAAATTAACTGTCTTTTTTGAAAAAATAAACAAGTAATTTTTGGTTTAAAAATGCATATTGATGATGTAGTATGAAAAGGTGGTATTGTACACCTATTAAAACTCTTATTAGAAAATTAATTTATTTCAAATCACAGAAACTTAAAATCTTCGAGTTTACTATAATTTCAAAGTTTATCATCTAAAATACACAATAGAACAAATTTAGAATTTGTAAAATACCAAATTTATTGAACTTACCTGTGAGAAATAAAAATCAAAAAGTTATCAAAATTGGAGGTTTCAGTAATTTCTGTAATTTGCTTTTTCAAAAAGAAAGATAAAACATTTTATCTTCTTTTGAACTTTTAGAATAAAAGATCTTTTAAGATATTACAGTTTTTTATTGTTATAAATTTTGGTTTACCGAGATAAAGTACTTATTGAATACAAACAAAAAAATTTTAAAAATTCATTATTAAAATTTCTTAAGTATCATATAAATAAAATCATTTTCAAAAATTTAAATTTGTGGAATTTAATCTATTCATTCTGGAAAAAAATTGTTAAATAGAAAAAAAATTGTCAAGTCGGTTTTAATTGTAGGATGATAGTAAAAAGGAAAAGTTTGTAATTATTTTTTTAATTATTGTTCACTGATCAATGAAGATACATGAAACTGAAATTCTCCAAAACTTCATTAATACCTATTGTTAAAATCCTAAAGCCAATTCCACATGAATGGGGAAAGTATAGAATCAAAAAATCGTAAAAAATTACTTTTTAATAATGTTTACAATTAAATCTCAATTTTGGTAAATTGGACATACTTAAATTTTTGGTTTTATGTTGATTTTTTGGATTATATTTTGATTTCAATAATCAATCTAACCTTTGAACTTGGTTTTTGTATTAAAATGAAAAAAAAAGACATTAAAAATATTTCAAAATTAGAAAATTTACTGCTTTTTTAAAATTAAAACAGATTTGACAATTTTTCCCCATTTGACAAACTTTTTCCAGAATGGTAATATTTAATTATGAAATCTGTATTTTTGAAAAATAATGATGATAATAATAAGTAGAAGCATATTAATTTTTTAATCAACACCAATATAAACTTGTTTTCAAATAAAAGGACACACCTCTCAAATCATCAATACTATTGAATTTGATTGTTAATAAGATTACATAATTGGTGGTTTTCATTTTAATTATTCATTTTTTCATTTTTTGTTTTAATATTTATGGATATTGAACAGTTGGAAAATTAAAAAACAAGATAAACAGAAACCAATTTGAAAATAATCTGAAAGTGTATAAATTGAAACGGTTTAAGTTTGATTTTGAAAAAACTTGATTTAGGAATTTTGAAAAGACCATTATTGGATTGATGGATGGAACAAAGAAAAAAGATAATATGGAAAAAAACAACAACTCCAACAAAATACCCAGATGAATTGCGGCTTTATATTAAAACTGAGACTTTAAAGAACAAAAATTTAACGTGTAAAGGGTTATCAATAAAATATAAATACTTATTTCCCAATTCACATTATTCAACGGTTTTTATTGATTTGATATATTTTTTTTCTTTACAATTTTCAAAACGAGATTTCTCATTTCAAATAAAAGGGACACATCAATTTTTAAAAATATTCAATTTTTATTTTTATTTTTTTATTTTCATGTATTTTAAATATTCACTTGAGTGTTTTTTTTATGTTTTAAAGAGTTTCTTTGATTTTAGAATGAGAATACAATTAACCTGATTCAATTATAAAAAATTCTTGAAATTTTATGTGCCCTTTTATTTGAAAAGGGGTTTATTTTTGTATTTTTTTAATTTATTTTTTTTTTTTTTCTTATTATTATTCTTTTTTATTTTATCTTATTTTTAAAAGGTAAAATTCGATAATACCTTTCAAAATATTAATTACTGTTTTAAAATATCTAAACTCCTTATCATTTTTATATTTTTAATTTTTTTTTATTTTGTTTCATTAACAGTATTTATTTCTATTATAAAGGTTAATATAATGTATATATATATATATATATATATATATATATGGTTGAATAATGAATAAATAAATAATAAGAGGTTTGAAATAATTAATTAAATCTCTTTTTTTTCATAAAACCGCCAAAATATAATAATAAATAAATTTCTTTTATTTTACAATGTTTTATTTGATTTAATATTGATATTTTATGGGTAAAAATTTGTCACTAAGATTAGGGAAATATATATATATATATATATATATATATATATATATATATATATATATTACTGAGAATAATGAATAATATTGCATTTATTATTATTATTATTATTATTATTATTATTATTATTCTAGCATATATCCTATTTCTCTATTTTTTCTAGATATTCAAAGCAATGTTTCATAATGTTTAAATCATTATAAATCAGTAAATCTATTCTTTATATTTTTTATTTTCAATGAGATTTTTACTTTTCTCTAGATAATTTTTTTTTTGTATTTGTTATATCACTTTTATTCAAATAATAAAACTCTTTTTAATAATTAAATATTCTATTTCAAATTAATATTGTTGATAAAACGAATAATTCCGTAATCAGGCAAAAAAAAAAAAAAAAGTTCGTTTCTACTACACTCAAACCGAAAATGGTTTTCTTGAATTATGATACACTTTACTACACCTTGGGTGAAAATATTTGATTCTATTTAGAAAAGAATCATCAATTATTACATCATTTAATGAATAGGAATATCTCATTTAGTTTTTTCGCAAAGGTCATAGAGTTTTTTTTTTTTTTTTAACAAGTTTACAATCAAACCCTATCAAGAAAATCCCCAATTAACTTTTAAAGAAATGAATTTTCATTTTTAAAAAGAGTTTATTTTTTCAATGATAAATTTCACTCAAAAGATCTTATCCTTTTTTGTTGTATTTTTTGATTACAAAAAGATAAATAAAAATTTGCAAAAATTTTTTTATTTTTATGAAATCTCACTTTTACTAATTTTTGATAATTTTGTATGAATAAATCACATTTAAAATTTAATCATTTTTTTATAAATATCAAAACTATAAATCAATTATTTAATAAGACCTTAAAGATCTAGAAAAAAATGATCATTTATTTTATTTTTAACAATTAATTAAATTTCTTGAAATTAAAAAAAGGATTTGATTATCCAGATTTTATACGACAGACTATAATTATTAACATCGGTTATTTGATTTATTACTTAATTTTATTTTGTTTATATAATATAATTATTGATTTAATTTTTTTTATTTATTTAATAATATATTTAAATTTATGTAAGTATAACAAAAACTATTAAACCTTCTATCTTTGTAGTATTACTAATAGGTCGGAATAATTTTGATTGGTTAATTAATAATTGATTAAAAATAATCAAATTATAATGTATTAATTTTGATACTCAGTTGACTTTTCCAGGTTTAAATATGTTTTTTGTGAATATTTTGAATTTAAAAGTTATTTGTTTTGATCAGATACTTTTGTTCAAATAAAAAAAAAAATAAAATTGATTGGAAATTTTCTGTTTGAATCAGAAAATATAGTTTTTTCCAAGTTTAAAATACTGATTCTACTCTCTTTCTAGTCAAAAAATTTTTTACAGAGTAATTTTGAATTTTAGTTATTTAAATTTTACAATAGTATATTTTTCCTGTTCTTCCTTGATAGACTAGAAGATTTTATTCTTCATTTAAGAATATGTTTTTTGAGGTTACTTGTGACCTCAGGATTATATCACGAATGAAAGAAAAAAAAATATTATATTTTTTAGGAGTAATGGTACATTATTTTTGGTTTTCTCAGATCAAATTTTGACTTCAAATAATTTTTTTCTTTGTAAAACAAGGAAATTTTTTTTTTTTTTTTACGAATCTGAAATTCTTGAGTGTAAGGCTATATAAATTGGTATATATTTAATAATAGAATTTGATTTTTGGATTAAAAAAAAATTTCTTTTACATTTTACCCAAAAAAAAAAATTGAAAAGCTTCTAATAAAATCTAAACTAATTAACAATTTCAAATCGCAAAAATCATATTTTTTGATTAAATTTCTTCCAATGCACTCATTTTACACTCTAAAAGGGGTGGTATTTTTTCAAATAAAATCAAATCTTGTTTTGATCTTATTTTTTTTTTTTTTTTAATTTGTATTTAGTTGAAGAAATGGATGGGTTATCCTCATCTAAACAATTTATTATATTATGTCTATTTTTTGAAATCTAAAGTTCGCTTATTATCAAGATAAAACTAAAAAAAGTGACCTATTATTTTTATTACCAATTGTTTTTATTCTTGAAAATTGTACAAATAAATTTTTCTTTTTATTCTAGAAAGTAATGATTTCGAAAGAAAATTTTTTGTTTTGTTATTCTTTGCATTATCAATATTATAATAGAAATATCTTCCAACAAAACTAATTGAAGTATATATATATATGGTTAAATCAATCAAAAGTTGATGAAATCTTGACAAAAGTTGAACAATCTAATTTAGATTTAATAAATGAAAATTTTTTATTATTTAAAGTTTTTGAAAAAGTTGTTTTTTGCTTTTCAAAAAATGAAAAAGATTCCAAAAGACTTTTCAATGTGTTGAATATTGTTTTTAACAAATTGTTTGTTCTTATTAACAAGAATTGTTATAACAATTTAAATCATTTTTGTCAGAAAAAAAATGATTTTGAATTTTCAAGAGAAAATTCCCTAATTCCTAAATATCTTTAATAAACAATTAATATTGAAAAATCAAATTTCATCTTAGAAAAAACAAGAATTTCTAAGTGAAATTTGAAAATGACATTAAAGTTTTAATGATTATAAATATCCTTCTCAAAACAATCCTAATTATTTTTCAAATATGTTTAATAAATCATTTGTTTTTTTGGTTACCCGAAAGCATTATATCAAAAAAGAAAAATAAATCTTCACATTGATATTTCACACAAGAAAGACTTGGTATTATGACTTAATGGTGAGAATGGTCATAATCAAGTAAAAAATTGTTATAATGTAAAGTAATAAATTGATATTACTAGTTCTCTTTTTGATAAAAATATTGAAAAAAAAATTAATCTCATGGAAAAAATTTTCAATTCTGGGTTTCTTTTATGATCAGAATTTTTTGAGACTTGGTATATATAAAATTTGTAAGTAGAGAATATTTTCAATAAAAAATGTTCAATTTTTACATGTTGTTGGAGAGTACTAAATTCTTCCTTCTGATTTTATATATAAAAAAAAAGATAATTATCTTTTTTTTTTTCAAAGAGAAAATCTATTTGAAGTCAAAATTTGATCTGAGAAAGCCTAAAATACTATACCATTACACCTAAAACAATATAATCTTTTTTTTTTTTTTTTACATTCCTCAGCGATTATAAACCTAATTCTTCTTTTGAAACAAACAACTAAAAAATCAAAAATGCCAATGGATCTTTTCAGATTTATACGTCATCCCAAAAATTCAATCTTGAAATACGGGAGAATGGTCAAATACAAGGGTAAATATTTTTTTTGATTTTGTGGTTTAAAAAAAAAAAAAACTTTGTGTTTTTTATTTTACTTTTAATATAATTCAATTTCTAAAATAATTAATAAATATTGAGATATCAAACCAGTTTTGTTGTAATCCAGTTGCCATACTATTGATACTTGATAAAAAAAACATCACAATAACTCTAATTTATAAATGGTCATCAAAAAAAAAAAAAAACCTTTCCATAATTACACTTCTTAAAACTTATAAATGGGGGGACAAAAGAATGATTTCCAATTTGACCCCTTTTTCTTTCTTGAAAAACAGTCTATTATTATTTAGCATTAATTACTTTTCTGAGAATGAAAAATTCTCCAATTTTATTTCAAAATTCAATCAGTTTATAAAAATATTACTTTCAAAAATTCAATTTTCAAAATTAAAAAAAATTTCCAGTAATACAAGTTCCGTATGAAGTATGTTAGAAAATTTTTTTTTTATAAAATATAACATATATATTTTTAGTTTTTGAGAAACTTCTTTTATAAATTATTGATATTCTAATAAAATAAATATACTCTTTACCAATGATGAAATGATCCAATTTAATGAGGAAACCTTTTAATTCAATAATTAAACCAAACAAAGGATGGTTAGTTGAAATACAGAATGAAAATAATACACTTAGAAATATATTTCTATTGATGCTGGTAAAAAGACCTTAATAAAATATAACTTTAAAATCTCTTTCAATGTTTTTGAAATTATGTGAGAGATTTATTTTAAAGAATTTCAATTTATGTTTGTATTTCATACTATTATTATTTATTTCATATGTTTCAATCAGTTTCATTTTATAGAGTAGTATTCAAGGACTTTATTTCGATCAATATATTTCCTTACAAGATAAAAAACACCTAAAATTTTATCAAAAACAATGACTTTGAAATATTTTGAAATACAATGCTTTTCCAATTAAAAAAAGAAAATTTTTAGTTAACTTTCCAAACTATTTTTCTATGTTATAAGTTGAAAAAACCCACAATATCTTGACTAATCTTTTAAAAATGATATTTTCGGACATTAAATGAAACGACCTTTGTGAACTCTAAGACATAATTTTTACTCTGCTAATTTGGTTGTAACAGTAATAATTAATATACCTTTTGGAAATTGAAATAAAAAAATTTCATTTTTAAATTGGAAAGTAACAGTAGTTTTAAGACAACGGAAAGAGTGTGAGATTTTTTTTGTGAATTCGAAAAACAAATTTCATTTTTTACTTTTTCACTTTGTTCCATCTTTTTCAATAAACAAAAACAAAATGACAAGAAACATTGGCCTAATGAAAGACACGTTTGGTGAGTCACCATTGATTCACGCTGTTAAGGAATCCAACTTTGAATTAATTGATTTTATTTTGTCACAAGGCGGGAACATTAATACAAAAGATACCAAAGGCTACACAGCCCTAATGATTGGGTGTATGAACGGGAACCAAAAGATTGTTCTCGAGCTTGTCAACAAAAAGGCAGATCTCTCCATCGAGAACAAACAAGGGTACACAGCTGCTATGCTGTCAGCCATGAAAGGACACAACAAATTAATCAAGTTTCTTCAGCAATCAGGGGACACAACCCCTAAACACAAATTAATGTCTGCTTCTTTGTTCTATCTTGCCCGTAAGGGGAGAGTCAGCAAAATCCAATCCATTCTCGACTCAAAAGAATTTAAAAAAGGATTGGTTAACATCAATTTTATTAATGAAAAAAAATGGTCTCCTTTAATTGTTGCTTCTCAAAACGGGAAATTGGATGTTGTCAAATTGTTGCTAAAATATTCAAAAAATGAAAATGAAGAAGAAAACAATAATAAAATTGTGGATTTGAATTTTGCATCCTCACTAAAGACAACAGCACTGATGCATGCAAGTAGATCCGGAAACTACGAAATCGTCAAAGTATTATTAAACCATAAAGTAGATATAAACGCTCAAGATATACGTGGATATTCTTCTCTTCACTATGCAAAGGATGCAGAAACAGTTATCGCTTTAAAAGACGGTGGTATAGATATTACTCTTAAAGACACACAAAGCAGAACAGCAAAACAGTTTTGGGACAATGAAGATCTGAAAAAACTCTTATAACTTGAAAAGATTTTTTTTTTTCTTTTTTTTCTTTTTTTTCCTTTTTTTCCTTTTTTTTTTTTTTTTTTGTAATTTCCTTTTTTTCCCTCAAGCACCTTGTTTACTGCTCTTCAGGTAAGAGTGTTTTGAATTCCTTTTTTTTTATTATTACAAAAAAACAAAAAAAAAAAACAAAACAACAACCAAATATCAAAAACCTAACAAACAAATAATAATTTTAATGTGAAACTTTTGAAATAATTTTTTTTTACTCTTTAATTTTTCTTTTTTCTTTTGTTTTTCTTTATTTTCTTGTGTAAGAAAAAAAAAGGAAAAGGTCTTATAAAAAACACTTTTCAAAGCGCACTTCACTAAACTTGAAAAAAAAAAACTTTTCGCATCTTTTCAAGACAAGAATTTTAAATTTTTGTCTGTAGAAAATTTTAAACATATTATTTTGCTTTTTGCACAAACAAAATTCAAAAAAAGATCTGTTTTTGATTTCAACAAATCAAACTCTTTTTGTAAATTTGTTGTTGTGCTTACTGAACGCAATTATTGTTTATTTTTTTCTATTTGTGACCAAACAAGAGCACAGTCAAAAAAATTTCTTCTTTAATGGAGTGCTTAGATAATCAGTTACAATAATTAATGGTATTTGTATTAATAAATGGGAAAAAATTTTCACTTCATCACCTTTTATTTTCTTTTTTAAATTGAACAAGAAACTTGTAAAGAAAAAGATCGTAATTTGTTGCCTCTAATATTTATTTGTTTTGGTCTTATTTGTTCGTAAATTATCAGGATATTTTGGGTGAACTAAGAATCCTAAATAAAACCAAGATTTCAGAATTAGAAAAATAAAATCAGTTAAAATTTTAATCCCATTTGAATTTCAAATACCAGCAAATTGACAACAAATTATTAAGTGGAGTGTGCTCTTTGTAAGTCGTGTTTAATTTGATAAAACATGATACGGCGATCATTAGTTTGGATTTTTTTCCTTTATCTAGAAAGTTCTCTTGATTTATATCCCCAATAAAATGGGTTTTGTGAATATTTTCAAAAAAATAAAATAACCTTTTTAAGGGATTCGCACTTACCTTGGATATTCTTCATTTTCATGGTGCGTCTTACTCTCTAAAAATGAAAAATGTAAAAAGTTTGCTTATTTTACTGTTAATTGACAAATAAACCGAACAAAATTTTCATCCAATCTTTTGAAAAAAAAAAAAATGCAGTATTTAAAAGAAATCTTCAAAGTAGCCAGTGTAAAAAGTGAAACATTAGTATACACCTTAGGGATAATAAACACCATTTTAAAATCTTTTGCCTATTAAAAATCAAATTTTGATTATAAATATTATTATAAATTGAAGATATCTTTTATAAAAAAAATTTTCTATTTTAATATTCGGTTCTATTCACTTAAAATATTTGTTTTTGCTAGAAAAATAAAATAAAAAAGTGTAAAAAAAATATTAATAAATAGTGCCATTTATTATGAAATTTAGTTTGGTTTAAAGAGTTTAGATGGTAGATAATTTTCTAAAACTTTTTATTCAAAAATTGAATGAAAATTTACGAGATAATAGAGTTTTCTTTGCTAAAAACAATTTTGAACAAAATATTAAATAGATTTTTATCCATAAAGTGATTAAAATTGATCTAGAGGTATTCTCAGGGAGTTTTACTCCTTTTTTTCTGTATGAGTTAGCCCTTAATTTTTTTTTGGTTCAATAATACTCATTAGTAATATTTTTATAAAAAATTTTTCTAGGTGAAATGTTTCGAGAAAAATTGATAAAAATTCAAGATTTTTCTGATATAATAAATCATCTTTCTTATTAGTTCAAAATTTTTACTCGTATAGTAATTTTTATGTAAAATGATGAGAGGAATGATTGAGATTGCATTGAATTTCTGTATATTGGTCCGAATTAGAATTTGTATTCAATGTTGGCTTTATAGATGGTATAAATTTTTAATTCACAATTTATCAATTTCGAAAATAAACAAAATTGTCAAAAAATTAATGAAAAACAAAATAGAATCTATCAAATATTCCCGAAAATACCCGAAAATCGAAAATACCCGAATTTTTTTTAACAACGAAAAAACACTTTTTGAACAACTTCAAAGAAACAGTAGTGCCAATATACTCAGTTTAAATGCAAATTTGGAATTTTAATTTGGAAAAAAATTTTTGGGTCTGAAAATATCAAAATTCAAAAAAAATAAATTTGAGGGAAAGGTATTCAACCCATTTTGTGTAAAAAGGTATTAGTACTGTAGATTACTGTTAAGAGTCTGATCATTTCGAAATGGTATTAACTAAATGAGAGAAAATGTACATGTAAAGAAAATTTTTAATTCTGTATCATTACCTTTAATTTTCCAATCTTAAATACAATCCAAAAATAACCAAGTAATACTTAATCGTACAACACATACACATACCTACACAAGGTGACCCAAGTCAAACTTTATTTAACTTTCCATTCCATAAAAGGAACTGGCTTAACCAAAACATACTAACACGCACTATACCAATACCCTGACATACCCATGCACGTACCCTAATAAGTACCAACAATTACTCAAATATACTCAAAAGGTACCAAAACATCTTTAGAGTAGTTTAAAGTAGAATATTCAAAAAAAAATATTTTGTCTGAAAGTAAAATTGCTATTTTATCCTTAAACTGAGTATATTGGAATTGGGTTTCTTCGAAGTTGTCCAAAATGTGTTTTTATGTGGTTAAAAAATTTTCGGGTATTTTCGATTTTCGGGTATTTTCGGGAATATTTCAAACACCCAACAAAATACGAAAACAAAAAATATTAATTCTAAATTATTATAGAAAAATATATTTATTAAGGAAAACAGCCTGGGTCCCCGTTTTTACCAGAATTCTAAAATTTTAATTAGATATTTTTGTAAAAGAGTAAAAAAATAGTCTTTTATCCATTAAGGGTAATAAATATATTTGATCTTTTTTGTAATAGTATAAAGAATAATATTTTTTTTGAATTTATAACTTACATTATTTTTCATTAATTCTGGTATCCTGATTTTTCGATTATTTTCCTAGGCTGGTTAATTCCCTAATAAATGATCCAAATTTTCAATGGTATCTAATTATTTTTTTCCAAAAAGTCCCATTTGATTTATCATTGTTCAACATAAGAATACCTATTTAAGATAATTTGTAAAATTTCTTAGTTTTTTTTTGATGAAAGTGGAACACTTCAATTTTAAATCTTTTTTTAAAATTCAATTTTTTATCATCTCTCAAATTTGAAAAAAAAAAAAAAACTATCCACATCCAAAACTTGTGTAATTTTCTGTTTTTTTTTTTTGATTCTGTATTCATCAAATTAAATTTCTAATATTAAAAAATCATTATATTTTTTCAAATAAAACCTATAATCAATGAAAAATATTATTATTAAACAATTTATTTTTAATTTGAATTTAGATAATTCAATCTTGTGATTGTAACGATCAAAATAGCACTCAAATAAATAAAAAAAAAAAAAAAAACATCTATCAACAGGAAAATTATTCAAATCTTTGCTGATATAATAATGGATTTAAAAAAATCATTGTTAATAATCATTATTAAATTGATCAAAAATAAATAAAAAAAATTTGCATTTCTATTTATTCGTAATCAAAAAAAATAAATTAATAAATAAAGCAATTCTATAATTTTATTCTATTCTCTTAAAAATCTTCATTTGTTACTCTTAATAAATTCCTTGTGTTAAAAAAAGCCAAAGGAATTATTGGTTCAGAATCATCTTTTACATTTGAATTCCTTTTTCTTTTCCTGTCGGTAGGTTTTTTGCAACCTTTTGAACTAGTTTTTCTTGTTGTTTTTTTTTTCTTTTTTTTTGTGGTGTATTCTTCTTTCCATTTAACAGTGGCACCCTTTTGTTCAAGAAAATTCTCTGATGTCGACCAACTAAAACGAACTATAGATGGAAATCCAAATATTAAATTCACATTATTTTTCATCCAATTTTTTAAATTTGGATCCGAAGTGTAACCAGAGCCAAAATTTCTTGAAAAATCTACATTTTTTTCTTTAAATACCCATTCATCAAGGAGCTGATCTCTAATAACTTTTGCACAAATACTTGCAGAACTAACAATTGGAAATAATGAATCTGCTTTTTTCCGGACATAAATTTCTTTAATAGTTGGAAACCTTTCTTTTAATTTTGTTTCATATTTCTTTGGATCACTAGAGAATTTATGAAAAAAAATGTTTTAATAAAAAATGAGATAAATGTGAAAAAATATTTGATAAATATTAATAAAAAAGTTTAAATCAGTTTTTTTTTTTAAAAAAAATGTTGTAAAAAAAAATATCATTGTTTTTTTTTTTGAAAAGTATTTAAAGAAAAGATCAAATCTTAAATAACGAATGTGTGTATAAACTAAAATAATAAACACTGGTATATTATTTATTTATTGAGAGAAAGGAGTATCAAAGAAAAGTTCTCAAAATCGAAAAAAAAGAAAGAAGAACAATAATGACAATATTAGAATAAAATAATAATAATATCATTTGTATGACAAAATTAAAAAATTTTATACACAAATTCTGATAGATTAAAAATCAAATTTGAAATTAAAAAATTAAAAAAGAAAAATAGGTTCGTAATTTTTCAAAAACAAACACACATATTTATACATATATAAACCCCATTCCAAATATTGTGGGCATTCAATACTAAATAAACACTAATCATTCACACATATAAATTCATTTGCTATCAAAATAAACTAGATTTCAAAATTTTTGATTCACTTTATAATGTTAATGGGAGTTGTTTTAAGTGTTTATTCCATTTCTTCTCAAAAATATTTTCAAATTTTTGGATCAGATTCATTTTTTCTAATTTTTTCAAATTTTTGTTTTTCTTTTTTAAATTTTTGTTTTTCTTTTGTTTTTTTAAAATTACTTTTTCTTTTTTTCTTTCAAATTTTACTTTTTCTTTTTGATTTTTATACTTTTTTTTAGTACAAGATCATGAAAAAAAAAAAAAAAAATCTTTCAAAAAGACAAATAATCATTATGAAAAGTGAGACTCTGTAATTTCTTTTAAAATGAATTTAAATATTTATTAGAAAAAAATCTTGTTTTTAACTTTTTTTCAGTGAAAGTTCATTAGTAATAAAAAATCTGTAATGGTCATTTTAAAAATTGTGACTCTCTTTTTTTTTCGTTTTTGGTTTTGTTTTTTTTTAATGTTTAAATATCCGGTTTTTATATATTTAGAATGATTTAAAAGTGAATTGCAAAACAGATTTAATTATTAATTGTTCTTGAATACTAAAGGATACTTTTTTTTTTTCAATTTATTATTTCAGGTGAGTCACAATTTTTGAAATGGTGTTTAATTCAGATTTCTCACATCAATTTTTTTAAAGTTCTTCATTTATTTACCCTTTCTTCTTTTTTGTATTTCTTAATTTTACACAGATTCTTTATTTTTTCCCGATTTTTTTTATAGAAAAGTAAATAAGTTTTAGATACTTCTAATAACTGTATCTGAATGTATATGTTATATGTTCTTTGAATTGAAAATATCGTATTTAGTCTTTTCAAAATTTTCTCATTATCAGATTAAATGAAAATTTCATTTAACCCAAATTAATGTAAAAATAAATTCCCATTCAAAATTTTTAACAGACCAAAATTCAATTTTCTAAAAAAAAATCTTAATTAATCAATTCTAGAGAAAATACCAAATTAGAACTTTTTATAAATTTGAATGCTAACAATTTTTTATAAATTACAATACTCACAAAACAATAAATAAATAATTATCAATACAAATAAATTATCGGTGTGTTAAAAATTTTGGAGAGGGGCTAACAAAAAAATTCATTGTTAAATTTATTTAAATTCTATTAGGGAATATTGATCGATCAAATGGTTAGTGATCATTAAATAATTTTATTTGGGTTTTTCTGTTTTGAAGAACCCAACTCAAACATAATATCAACTGTTCGAAAAAATTTTTGATCGAACGAAACTAGTTAGGTATTTCGAAAAATGAAATGAAAACAAAAACTAAAAGATGAAAAAATGATTTTCATATTTTACGAAAATTAAAATTATTTCCAATTTGAATGAAATTGTATTAACGTGTTTCTTTTAACTTTTTTTAATTGTGTGAAAAATTTTGAATTTTAGTTTAGATTCGGAGGTTTTTAATAATAAAATGTGATTTTTGGATTTTAAATTGAAACATTTATTTCCACTTCACATGTGCAAAAAGTGATGTATTAATATTTTAAGTTTTTTTACTCAATTACCTAAAAAAAAAATAATTTTTTTCAAAGGCACCAAATAAAACTAAACCTAATTAAAAAGTTAAACCCACGTCCCAAAAATCAAGTTTTATTATTAAATGCCTCCGAATCTATTAGTCTTATACTCTTAAATTTGAATTTTGGAAAAAAAAAAATAAATTGAAAAAATATTGCCTTTTTTAACAATTATTAAAATCCATACCAAGCCGAAGATCGAGCAGCTAAGAACCAAATTAACAAGTGGCCACACCCAATACAAGGAAATTTTTTTCAAATTTCAGGGATTGTAAACCTTATGGATTTTTGAATAATTCTGTCTTTTTTTTTTTTTTTTTTTCAATTTTGAGATGAAACAATAATTTTCTTTAGGTAAATTGTATGAGGATTTTTCTTTGTTGAATAAGGAAAGTTACAGTAATAAATGGAAAAAGAGAGAAAAAAAAATGAAAATAGAAAAAAGAAATAAGAAATTCAAACCCGACTGTATCAACATAGACTTGAGTTAAATTAACTTTGGACAGGATTGATTTTATTAATTTAATTGCACAATCATGGGACAAAAAATTAAGGTTGTACTTTTTCTTTTTTAATAAAGAATGGGAAATAAGCTCTGGGCTAACAATTTCAAGTTGGTATTGTAAGAAATCTGAAGCGCATATCTTTTCAAAGATCTCTTCTCTCTTTTTTTTGGGGATTACTTTGGAGTCATCTACGTTCAGAATACTCAGCGAGGGCTTTTTGTCGATTTCACAATAGCAACCACCATAAACCATTGGCCCAAGCAAACAATTTCCGGTGAAATAACCAGATCCATTCCGACGCACAAAAAAATTATGATGATAGGGCAATACTAAGCAATAGGCTAAATATTTGTTATCATGGATTAAAGTTGTCGAGAGGCTTTCGATTTTTGTGGTTTGCTTTTCAAATATTGTAATTTGAGTCTGTTTCCTCTTATTAAATTGGATTTCCCTTGAGAGGTAAACACACCCTGCTTTTATTGAAATTTCTTCAAGTAAATCCCTTACTTGATCAGAAATGCAAGAAATTAGCAAGCTATTTTTTTGATCGTTGCCTGTAGATCTGTTACCAATATTTTTTAAAAAGATTTGTAAAGCTCTTGTTGGGAAATGTTTTATTAGATTAAGAATATGAATTTTCAAGCCGAATTCAGATTTCAGATTTTTGTTGTTCAAAAAAATTGGTAATTGGTTTTTTAAAATAATTTCCTCCCTTTGTTCGTTTTCATTTTCATTTCCTTTTCCTTTTCCTTTTACTTTTCCTTTTTCTTTTTTTTTTGTTTGAATGGTGTACTTGATATCAAATTCTTTAAAAAATTGTTGTAAATAGTCCAAGTTTTCTTTTTTATGAGGAATGATGTTCGTCATTGCTTTGTTGTAGTCAGAACAAAACAAAATACTTAACAATTTTGAAACTAAAGTTTGTTCTTCATTAAGATCTATTTTTACTTTTTCCAAAGAATTGACAATATTTAAGCCAAATAATTCGTTGAGTATTTTCCCACTAGACCGAGTGCTATTGAAACAATTTAGTCCAAACCCAGTTCCTTTCCAAACACCTGATCGTGGTATTTTGTCGGTTGGCCTTAAATTTGACACTGATACCCTTTTAAGTTTTTGTTTTTGTTGAGATTCTGTGGCTTTTTCGAGAACATCAAAAGAATGATCGGGAGTAACGATTGCACTCATCGTTTTGTTTGTTAAAGACACATATTTGTTTTCTTCATTTTGCAAACACACCTTAGAAATGATTGGTTGCCACACCAAATTGCCTGTAGATGTAAATGATAAAATTTGATCCTTTGTTTCGAGAACCTGTTCAAATGTTTTAAAACCCTCATACGTTAATACTTCAGCATCGCCTCTTTCGCACCCCCTGCCCGCCTCGTCAATGCCGAGACAATATTGTGGTCGGTTGTCATGCTTTGTAATTGCTTTTTTTTTTTGAATCACACTTTTTCCTTTTTTAGTTTTTGTTTCTGTTTTTGCTTTTGTTTTAGTTTTTGTTTTTGTTTTTGCTTTGGTTTTTGTTTTTGTGTGACGTTTAGATTTTCTTTGAGACATCAGTTCGGAGATTTTTTTGTTTGTAAGTTTGGGGGTGTTTGGGTTGAGATTTTTATTAATGAAAAAGATATAATCGTTAAAAGGTCGAGGAAAAAATAAAAATATCTTTCTGATATTCTGTAAGCTGACAAACTATTCGTAATCATGAAAAGAGCCCAGAATAACTTGTATCAATTATTTACCCAATTGTTACTAAATAGAGACTAACGGTTAATTGTGATAAAACAGAAAAATCAACAAATTTTTTTTTTTATTATTTAAGGGAGGAGTTATTAGCCCCTCTTGTGTGCCCGAATTCCTAAATAAAAATTTAGGAATCTTATTAAAGACTCAAAGATAAGTTTATTACCCTCACATCATAATAAACTTGATGAATCTTTTTTTATAATAATATTTTCAATATTATTATTTTTTAATATATTTAATAGATTAATTTTTTTTAATTCAGATATCCAGATTTTACCATTATTTTCATAGGCTGAGCAATTCCATAGAAAATGGTCCAAATCTTCAATGATATCTAAATTATTTATTTTTTTACATATCTCACAATATTTTGATTTATTTTTATTCATAACATAAGAGTATCTATTTAAATAATTTGTAAAATTTCTGAGTTTTAAAATTGAAGTTGAACCCTTCCATTTTAAATATCTTTGTTGTTTGTTTATTAAGTTATTTATTGGGATAATTTTTAAATATTTTTGGACTTTCCAGCTTGGGCTATTTTCTAATTGATTAATTCCTAAAATTTATCCAATTCAATTTCTAATTCTTTTTAGTTATTTGATTGCCAGTTAATATTTTCAAATTCTTTTTCTCTACAAGGTAGATAATTAATTAATTCATCAAAACCAAGGGTTTTTAATTTTTGTATTAATTTAAATCTTCTTTTATATATTTTTATTCTAACAGGATCAATTTTTGCTTCAGTTTTATAAATAAGCCTGGGAGAGTGTGGGTTAATTAATAAAAATTTTGTAATTTTTTTATTAATCCAAGTATCAATATCTTTAAAATCTGTTTTTGTTAAATCAAATATTTCTAATCCATATAATAGTTGACTATGTAATAAAGCTTTAAAAAATTGAATTTTTAATCCATTAGAAAAATTTTTTTGTTGTAAGATATTGATTAACTTTTTGAAATTGGTCTTAACTTTCTCAAGGTTAAACTTTAAATGAGTTTTTTATCAAGCCAAATACCAAGATATAAAATTTTCTTTGGAATTAAAGTTTTTTTTCGTTTTATCACTATTTGGATTCATTCCGAAATCTTTTATAATTTTAAAGATTTTTTCTAGTTGAAAAATGATTTTTATCAATGATCCTTTCATAAGCAAAATTAGATCATTTGCAAACATCTGAAAATGTATTGCTAATGTTTTAATTTTTTCTAAGAGAAAATGAGTAATAAATCCAAATAATCAAGGAGATAATGGATCTCCTTGATAAACACCAATTCCTTCTTTTGAATAATATGCAAGTAGATATTTTACAATAATTTCAAAAAATCAACAAATTTAAAAAAGATCTAAAAACTGGGATAAACACTCAAAAATACTATTTGTTGCAAAACAAATGGAACAAAATTTTCATACAGCTTTCCAAGATTGTAGTTTATAAATCTAGTAACACTTCAAATGTTTAATTCTGAAAATCAGTTTAAATTATTAATTTACCTTTTACAGTTTGGGAATTTTGAGATTTTTTTTAATTCTTTAGATGTATAGAAGAGAAAAAAATGCCGGACATGGAAATAATCCCTGACAAGTTTTTTTAATTGTTACTATTAGGAAAATTGTTATGAAATTTCATTTATTTTCATTCAAATCCTTTTTAAAAATAACCAATTTTTTTATGATCATGGTAATAAACCTATCTAAAGTTCATTAAAGTGGGGGTATCTATAAAATACTCATGTAATTGTTTGATATCCTAAGTAGATCAACTTTTTTTACAAAAAAATAAAGATTTATATATTTTTAGTAGAGTTTGGAAAAGGATAATTATTATTCTTGTTTTTTGATTGATTAAATGGTGTTTCGAACGAGTGTAATTTACTTAATCCTGATTCTAACAAGTGGGTGATTTAAAATTTTCAAAATTTTGATTCTTTAATAATTGTTTTGATTTTAAATAAATGAAATTACATAACAATTTTCCTAATATTAACAATTAAAAATATTGTCCGGATTTTTATCATGCTCAGTATTTTTTTCACTTCTACACATCTAAAGAATTAAAAAAAAATCATCAAAATTCCCATATTGTAAAAGGGAAATTAATAATTTAAACTGATTTTCAGAATTAAAAATTTGAAATTTTAAATGATCTTCAAAAATACAGTTTAATTGAAAAGCTGAATGAAAATTTTTATCAATTTATTTTGCAATTAATAATAAAGAAAAAAAATTCTAAAAAGCTAAGAAAAATTTCCCCAATAAACACAAGCTATTCTTTACAAAATAATTTTTTGACTTGGAATTTTTATTTTTGGAGAATATATTTTTTATTTCAATATTTACTACTTTAGACACAACTTTGTATATTTAATCTGGATATTTTCCAATAGATACTTTTTAAAAAATCAATTATTGGGATATTCTTTTAAAATGAATTATTTTCCATTTTGTTAATAGGATATTGTTCAGGTGTCAGTAAAATTAAAAAAAAAATCATTATTATAAATTTAATAGCAAATTGAAAAAAAAATTACTACACCTTGGAATTGAAAATGGATGTAAAAATTCCAGTACTAATTGACCAAACTTTCTATTAATATTTTTTTCCAAATATAATTATTGTTTTTAATAAGTTTTGATCCATTTTTCTCATTTTTGAGAAGTTCAAAATTCCACATATTTCTGAATTATTAAAAAAATGACTTTATTTGATGAAATAAATCTTGATTCTTTGAGAAGGGAGTATACTAAAACACATTTATCAAATAAATCACTGAGATTTATAATAACTTTCAATAAAAATATAATTTAATTTTTAAAAAATTACACTAATTATTTTCAAATTGAAATAAAATTCAAACACTTGATTCAAAAGACTATTCGAAAGATTTTTTTCTTTTTATTGAACAGAAAAATCTAGAGAAAAAAAAAAACAAAGTAAACCATTGAATTAAAAATTATCCCAAACGACCCTTGAAAAGCATGGGATATTCAAGTTATAACCAAAAAAAATACATTATAATTAGATTATTTTTAATCAATTATTAATTAACCAATCAGAATTATTCCAACATGTTAATAGTACTACATATATATAAAGTTTCATCGGTTTTAAGATTATTTCACATTTTTTAAATATTACCAAACGAATAACAAATTTAAATTAATAATTCTTATAAAAAAATAATTAGATATTATCAAATAATTGATTTTAATACTAATAGCTCCTTTTTTATATAATTAATATTTGAATATGAATATTATCAATAATTTAATATTTCAAGAAATTTAAAAAAATATTTGAAAATAAAATAGATGATTAATTTTTTCTGAATCTTCAAGGATTCAATATTTGATTTCTTTTTATTTCATTTTTAAAATAAGATTAAAAGTTCAAAGTTATTTGTTCATACATATTCTCAGAAAATACTAATAGAAAGATTTCTTAAAAATCAAAATTTTTTGCAAATTTTTCTTTTTCTTATTTGATCCGTAAAATCCAAACAAAAAAAGAGAAAATCTATTGACTGAAAATTTTATTGGGAAAATAATGTAGTTCTTTTAAAAATGATATCTTATTTCTCTAAAATTGATAAATGAAGTTATTGTATTGGGTTTAATTGTATCATTGTTTAAATTTTTACTCTATAACTTTTGGGATTAAAAATAAAAATGAGTTATTAGTCCCTTAAAATAAAAATCAAAAAGATTTTTTTTTGCTGCAAAAAACCTTTTTTTTAGTCAAGACCAAGATAAACTTTGACTGGAAAAACTGAAACCAACAAATTAATAATTCAAGTAGAATAGAAAATTTGGAAAAGAAAATACTCTTGGAAATTGGCCTTTTAGGATTATAATATCAGTTGACACTTTTTCTGGATTTAATAAGAACGTTATGAACAAAAAACAGATCAACAAAACAAGTTTCTCTTTTTTGAGTCTTGTGTCTTGAAACAAAATTTTAAAACAAATTTCAAGAACGTAGAACTTTGTAAATTAAATATGGAACGGTAAATATTTTATAAACAGAAAAATAAAAATCCAAACTAAGAAAAGACTTTCTCTTTTAAATTTTCTGTGTACACTAACAAACAAGATAAAATCAACCAAAATTTGTTCATAATTCTCAAAATAGATCAAGAAAAAACATTTTTTTATTTTTTTCAAAAAGCTTGAATTCTTTTCTGTAAAGTTTGATTTCATTCTTAACTCACAAAAGTCAAAGCAAAAATAAAGTTGAGGAGTTAAAATGGATATTGTTGAACTGGCAGCAGGGAATTGGATGGACTTGGATGATGAAGATTGTAAGAAATTCAATTGTTTTTAAAAGCTCAACTATTTTGCTTGATATTTCCTTTTTTTTTTTTATTTTGATGAAGACGACAATACTAATTCTGCTTCCAATTTAAAACCTTCTAAAAAGCTGCGATTGCCACGACTATGAATGGTGTTACAAACTTAACCATTCGTAACAATGTACCTATTCCGATCAGTCACGAGGGAGCAAAAAAAAGAAAGAAAAAATTATATTTTGTCTCTTTTCTTTTGACCTCGGCTATGCTGGGGAATGTTTATTTTGGGTTAGTGACCCATTCAAAAACTTTGATGGCAAATGGATTTCATATACTTGCTGATTTGGTTTCTTGTTTAATTGCTATTTTTGTGATCACAGTAAAATTTAAATTTTTTTTTTATTTTGTTTTTAATATTCTTTTTTTTTTCAAAACAAAAGAACAAAAACCTTTTTTTTAGCAAACAAACGCCACAAACCCAAAATTTCAAAAGTTAGTGTCTTGAAAAAAATTTCAAATTTGGATTTTGTTTATTAAGGGATCGAAACGATAGACAAAAAAAATTTTCACTTTTATCCCAAATCCAAAAGCAACCAAAAATTCCGATTTGTTCGAAGAATAAAACACACCAAATCTGGAACAAAACTACTTGTTACGTTTTTTTTTAAATTTAAAATAAGTTAAATTCAAAGACACACAATGCTTTGATGTCGATATACTTTACAGCCACTCAAAATTCGTTAAATAACGAAATCTGATATCTCACACTCAACCTCTGATTGTATTTTTAAACCTTTTTTTTTTTATTTATTTTGCCATTTCAAAAAGTAAAAAACAAATCATTATATTAAACATAAATTGGGAGAGCTGGGTGTTTATAGATTATATTTTTCTTTTACACTCTTTCAGTAATAATGTATTTAACAAGAGAAATGATTGTAAATGATTTTGATTTAAACCCATATATGATATTTATAAAAAAAAACAATAAAAAAGGAGATTTGTTGAGAATATTTAAAATTACCAAATTAAATCATTAAATTGTGATTTTGATTTGGAATTGTAATTACTATAATCTTAAAGTGTCATTAAATCGCGATCTGTAACAAAATTTCAACAAAATGTTAAAATCATTTGTTTTCAGATAATTTTTCTTTTTCTATTTTCTTTTTTCATTAAGGGTCTATTCATTTACCGTGGATTTGCTCAATACACAAGATACGACTTGAAACCTAAAAAAGGGTATTATGAAATTGCCCTTCTTTTGATTGACAAAATTCAAATAACAAAAAAAATAATTTCTTGAAAGGATCTCTATTGGTAAAAAATTAAATTAAAAAAAAAAGTTTCCAAAGCTTTCTTTGAAAAAAATTCTAATAAAAAAAAAAGTTTAAAAGGATCTCTATTGGCAAATTATTCATTAAAAAAAAAAGTTTTAAGGATCTCATAGGCTAAAAAATCAATAAAAAAAAGTTTAAAATATCTCAATTCCAAAAAAATCCAAATTTTAAAAAAAAAATTCCATCTTGGCTCTTCTTTTTGTAAATTTCCAAATGGTTAAATTTCTTCAATTTAAAACAATTTTTTTTCTAACAGTATTCACAATCAATTTAATTAGATTTAATCTAATTTGAGGTTATTTTGTAACCGTCTATATTTTACAAAGTAAGGATTTTGTAACATTCTTGAGATAAAAATAACTCATTTGAGAATAGAAAAAAATAAAAAAAAAAATCTTCGGGATCTCAAAAAGCACCAAAGAGTGACACTTCAAAAACTAACACAGCTGTTTTCAAAATTATATATTCGTACCCGTTCTAATTGGAAATTGAGTTTAACTCTTTGGTACTTTTTTCGAAAAATTCCCTTCTTTTTTGACTGTTGATTTTTGGAGATCGATCGCGCTTTCACATGTTTGTTTTTTAATTGTTATTAGGACTCATAAAAATTACAAAATTTTTTTGACCGTTTCAAAAAATTATTTTTAACCGTAATGACTAGACCCTTAACTTCTAAAAATCCAACAAGTCTAAATTCATGTACTAATGAAATAATCAGAACGAAGAAAAAGAAGTTGAACTTATAAATTAATTGCTTTTTTTCAAAGCAAAGAACGTGAATTACTCATACAAAGTAAATAATAATGAAAGAAAAATATGAAATTTTCACGTGATATTGACTGATCTCAAAAAAAAACCCATTAAACCTCTAATTGGAATTTTTCTTTGAAATTTAGAACAACTGTTAAGAAGGAACATAGCAAAACAAAAAAAAAAAGTCTAAAACAATCTTCATTTTGGAGGATGTATGACTATCGTTTTGTGTAAATATTTTGAAATTAAACACTTGATTTTAAAATTTCAGAAAGTTAAGAAGATAATTAATCTGAAGACAAATAAAGAAATTTAAATAAATCATGAAGAGTTAGTAATATCCAAGTATTTATCTCTATAGTATTGTATAAGGTGATACTAGATTGAGAGACATGTTTTACCTGAAATAATTGATATTGTTGATGAAAAATGGTTGGATCAAATGGTCAGTCAAAGTATAACGAAAAACATAATCTTTTTTTTTTTTATTATTTAATGGAGGAGTTATTAGTACCTTTTGTTTTCTGTTAAGTTTTCCAGAATTTAAAAGAATAGAGTAAAATCAAAGATTTTACTCTATTCTTTTGAACCCCGGAAAATCTAGGCACTTCACAACACTCTACGGAACTTCACAAATTCCTAAATTTTTTTTTTAGAAATTTTATTAAAGATTTCCATATTTTTTTATTATCCACTAGTGATAATAAAAAATATGTAGTCCTTTTTGGTAATAATATTAAAATATATTATTATTTTTTAATATATTAGATATATTAATTTTTTTTAATTCTAATATTCAGATTTTGCGATTATTTTCATAGGCCGGGCAGTTCCATAGAAAATGGTCTAAATCTTCAATGTTATCTAAATTATTTATTTTAGTACATATCTCACAATATTTTGATTTGTTTTTATTCATAACATAAGAGTACCTGTTTAAACTAATTTGTAAAATTTTTAAGTTTTAAAATAGAAGTTGAGCCCTTCCATTTTAAATTCTTTTATATTTAACTTTTCCAAAATTCAAAAGAATATTGAGTTAAATCTTTAATTTAAAAAAACTCCAAATTGAATTAGACAATTTCGAAATTAAAAATTTAGAAAATAGTTCGAATTGGAAATGCATTAAGTTTTCCAGATTATAAAAGAATTGATTAAAGTTTTTTGATTTCTAATTTATATTTTCAAATTCTTTTTTTCTAAAAGGGGGATAGCTTGATTAATAATTCATCAAAACATAGTTTTTTTAATTTTTGAATTCACTTAAACCTTCTTTTATATATTGTTATTCTTATAAGATCAATTTTTGCTTTGGTTTTATAAATAAACCTGGGGAATGTGGGTTGATTAATATAAATTTATTAATTTTTTTATTCATCCAAATATAAATGATTTTAAAATATATGTTTTTGTCAAATCAAATATTTCTAGTCCCTATAATAGTTGACTATGGAACTTAGCTTTAAAAAATTGATTTTTTAATTCATTAGAAAAAATTTTTTTGTTGTAAAGATATTGATTAATTTTTTGAAATTGGTCTTAACTTTATCAAAGTTAAACTTTAAATAAATTTGTTTATCTAGCCAAATACCAAGATATAAAATTTCTTTTGAAAACAAAGTTTTTTTATTTTTATTATTATTTGGATTCATTTATAAATCTCTTATTATATATATATATTTATATTTATAAATTGAAAAATGATTTTTATCAATGATCCTTTCATAAGTAAAATTAGATCATCAGCAAACATCTGTAAATGTATTGGTATTGATTTGATTTTTTCAACGAGAAAATGAGTTATAAATCCAAATAATACAGGAGATAATGGATCTCCTTGATAAACACCTATTCCTTCTTTTGAGTAACAAGCAAGAAGATATTTTACTATAATTTCATTTTTTATGAAAAAATCAATTTATTGTTCTCGGAGCAATTAAATTAAAGGGAACCTTAACACAGACAAAAAGATATATAGTTGGGAAAAAAATACCGGACATGAAAAAAATCCCGGACATGATTTTTAATTGTGATTATTAGTAAAATTTTTGTATAATTTCAATTAAATCCTTATTTTAAATAACCAATTTTTTTTATGAGATTAGTAATAAACCTACCTAAAGTCCATCAAAGTAAGGTGTCTCTAGAATACTCAAGTAATTGTTTGATAGCCTAATGTTGATCAACTTTTTTTTGAAAAACAATCGAGTTTTATAGAGTTTTACTAGAGTTTGGAAAATGATAATTTTTCTTCTTGTTTTTTGATTGATTGAATGGTGTTTTGAACAAGTGTGATTTCATCAATCATCATTCTAATAAGTGGGGGAGTTATAATTTAAAAAGTTGGAAGCTTAAAAAAAGGAATTGATTGTAAATAAATGAAATTACACAATAATTAGACTAATATTCACAATTAAAAATCTTGTCCGGGATTATTTTCATGTCCGGTATTTTTTTCACTGCTCTATACATACTTTTTAATTATTTTTTTTTTTTAAATAAGCATTTTTTAAGTCCCCTTTTATAATTTTTTAACAAAATAGAATATTTTGTTGTGCTAATATAAATAGTTAACTATTATCTGACAATAAACATTTTTTTGATGGTAGAGTTTATAAAAAAGGAAATTAAAAAAAACCAAAAAAGTTCAAAATTCTGTTTTTATACTTTAAGAGGCACTTAAATATAATACTAATAAAAATTAAAAATGGAACCATTAATTAATAATCGTTTTTTTTTATTTTTTTTTAAACAAAATAATTTATTTCGATTAGTATTGTAAAAAATAGGTAAAAATGTATATTTTCAGTTTTTTATTTTGAAGTGATCAAACAAAAAAATAGTAAAAATATTCAATCTCACAAAAAGTTTATTTTTTAATAATTGCTTGTTATCATGATTTTTATAGTCAATGATTAGATACTTTATAATTTTTTTTTTTTGAAAATCTTAATATTGTTTTTTTACTATTAGATTCAATTTCCAATATGATAAAAAAGTATTACCTTGATTTATTTAAAAAAATATATTTCAAAATAACAAACAAAAATCATAAAATATATCAAATTGTCTTTAACAATAATTAAAAATATAATAATAATACAATTGTCAATTAATTATAATAGTTATTTTTTAAACAATCATCAAGCTCGATGACGTATGGATGGATTCGAGCAGGTGTTATGGGTGGAATGATTAATGCGACAATGCTGATTGCACTAGTATTCGCAGTTTTTGTGCAAATTCTTAGAGTATTTGTTTCACCAACAGAAATTAAATATCCGGAATTAGTTTTAATGATTGGTATAATAACGTTTGTATTGAATGTGATATCCTTATATATTTTTAGAGGATTCAATACACACCATGAAAAGGTTTGGAGTGATCATAACTTTACTACCACGCTTGGGAGTTTTGGAGAAACCATGGGGTTTCAATTGGTAAACCATCCAGATGCTACGGCCAATGATATAACCCACCCAACCATGAGTACATATTTAGATACACATCTAAGCAATACACATTATTCTTCAGTGACATCATCTTTATCAACATTTACATCGTCTGAATCTACAAGCTTAGGTAAAAGCCATTCTGAGCATTCGCATCATTCTACATCGTCATCACCATCGTCATATTCTTCTGTTTCAACATCATATATATCTTCATCAACACAATACCAAACCCATTCAGTCTCTCATTTTTCTAATGAAAAATCTAAAAATGAAAAACATAAAAAAAAAACGAATAATTCATCAAGTAAGAAAGGGAGCTTAGAAGTTAAAAAGCATTCATTGATTTCAACGAACCAAAAAAATCAATTAAGAATTAGACCTGCAACAAAGGGATATTACGACGAACATTTTCATAAAAGAGAAACACAATTTGAAGAAATTGATGAAGAGCAAGCATTGAAACAAATGAAACAAATTCATACACAGATTAATAAAGATCACAAAAAAATTAAAAAACAAAAAGACCATAAAAAGGGAAGTGGAAAACCAAATCAAGACGCAGATCACAAAAAGGATAAGCATAAAGACAAGACAAAAAAAATCAATCACAATCACAATCACAATCACAAAAAGAAAAAGAAAAGGAAAAGCAAAAATCAAATAATATTAAAAAAAGAAAAAACTTGGAAAAATAAAAAATCACATCAAAAAGATCGATTAAAAAAAAAACTTTCTAAAAAAATAAGTGATCTAGACTCTCCTTCCTTTTCTCAATCTACCGAATTTACTCAAGACAAATGGACTCGGAAATTAATTACAAGAAAAAAAAGTTTTAATTTACAAAATGTATCAAGTTCAAGTCGAAGAAAAAACAGTTTATTCAACATTCCAAAAAGGCGCAACAAACGCACAGTATATCAGCAATTACTTAAAACCAGATTATATGGGTTTCATAGAATACAAAAGTCAAAAATAACTCAGTCGCATCATAAATTGGATATTCATTCGGAACATTCCTCAGGTTCCAAAAAAAAATCTGATCATTCGAAAAAGGATTCACAAATTACTCCGCAACAGAATAAGCATACGTTTTTTCATAAAAACGATAATAAACATATTTCACAGAACACAAGATTTTTAAGCCATCACCACCATAGCCACCATCATCACCATAATCACCGTCATTCCCAACAGTTAAAAGAGCAACATCAACATTCAAGTAAACAAAAGCATCACCACCACCACCACCACTACCGTCATAACAGTCATTATAATAAAAAATCAAAAGAACACCACCACCACCACCACCACCACCGTCACCACCACCACCGCCAACATAGCCAATCCATAGAATTAAATTCTGTTAAAGATAATACAATAAGTGCTAATTCATCATTATACCCACTAGATAAACATGACAATTCAAGTGAAATTGAATATTATGCCAATAAAGAATTAACTGAGAAATCTGAAACAACTCACCCAGATGAAATTATCCTCCCAAAAATACATTCACAACAAAACAGATCTTTTTTATTAAATCAATCTGATGATGGAAATAATAATAATTATCTTAATAACTGGAAAAAAATGAATATATTCAATTCATTACCAAAATTTGATCTTAATAATGAGCAAAATAATAAATCTAAAGAAAGTTCTGAAAATAATAATTTCATTGAAAATTTATCAACAGACGGATCTGAAAACTTTTCAAAAAGTTGGAAAAGTATTAATTCAGAAAATTATCTAAATGAAATTTTAAAAGAAGAACAGGAATTAAAAAAATTAAAACGACAAGACAATGATAAAAGAGAAGAAAATAATGATGAAAAAGAGGAAGGGGAAGCAAGTGATGAAGTGGAAGATGATGATGAATATGATGATGAATATGACAATGACGATGATGAAAGTAGTGAAGAGGAAGAGGAAAATGATACTAATGAAGAAGAGGAAGAAAGTGATGAAGACGAAGAAAGTTATGAAGACGAAGAAAGTGATGAAGACGAAGAAAGTGATGAATATGACGATAACGATAATGAAAGTAGTGAAGAGGAAGAGGAAAATGAATATGATGGCAAAGAAAAAGATACAATTAATGGAACTAATGAAGAAGATGAAAAAAGTGATGAAGGGGAAGATGATGATTTCAACAAAGATAATGAGGAAAACAAACAAAACATCGAAGGAGAGAATGCAAAAGTAAATAACAATTTGCAAAATAATTCTCCAAATAAAAATGATACTCAATTAGAGGTACATTCATTTTTTCATATGAAAACCCCAACAAAAGATACAAATAATAATTCAACAAATAACACAAAGATCTCTTCTCCAGATAATTCCAAAATCGAATCAAATAACCAAAAACAACAAATTTCGAGTAATGAAAAAACTTTTTGGGATACAAATTTTGAAGGTTTAAAAAAAGAATATCATGGTCCACATATTTTCCATAAAGATCAAGGATTCGTTGGTGTCAATGGTCTTCATTTTTTAATTGATCAACAGCTTTCTGATGGCTTGTCGAGTCATAAATTTGTTCACCAAAGAAATAATCTTTTACAATCTTATAAAAAAGAGAATAAAATTAATTACCGAGATCAAAAAGAGAAAAAAAAACCCAAATTTGAACCAAAGTCTACTGAAAAAACGGGACATTCGTTTATGCATGTAAGAGGAAATGAAAAAAGGAATTTAGATTTACCCACAGCAGGGAAGAAGAAGGAGAGGGACAGAGACAGGAACATGGACAGAGACAGGGAGAGAGAGAAGGAGAAGAAGGTAAAGAAGAAGACGAAGAAGAAGAAGAAGGGTAAACATACAAAGAAGAGGGGAGGTAAGCAGAAGAAAAAGGAAAGGAAAACGAAAAGGAAAATGAAAAGGAAAATGAAAAGGGACAACAAAACAGAATTAAAAAAAATGAAAAAGACAAAGATGAAAAAGAAGAAAATAAATAATAACACGAATTCTCTTCATGACAAAGGGCAGATATCTGAAACTTCAACATTAATGCCATCTGAAACAACAGATTTTGATATTGAATTAAACACTTATGATAAACAAAACACCGAATCCATTTACGACGAAAATACGAGTCAAATTGAAAAGGCAAACCACAATGAAGATAATAATAATAATAATAATAATGATGATGATAATAATTATAATGGGGAAATATTTTTCGAAAAAAGAAATAGCAAAAAAGATTTGAAAAAAAAAAAATATCATAAAGAAATTAATTTTCGAGAACAAATGCAATTGGAAGTTGAAAAAGAAATGAAGGAATTAGAAAAAAGGGAAGAAATGAAAGAAAAAATGGAATTAGCGAAACAAAAGGCAGAAAAGGATAAGGAAATTTTAAAACAAATGGAACTCGAATTAGAAGACAACCTTAAGCATAAGAAAAAGGAAGATATTACAATGCATGCAATGTATTGGCATATTTTAAGTGCAACCCTAATTTCTCTAGGCTCGATCATCGATGGTATACTTTTGTGGCAATTAGAATTTGAAGAGAAATATTATTTTGATGCAATAATTTCGTTTATTATAATTATTGTAATTCTTGGACACGCAGTACCCTCCGTGAAAAAATGTGCAGAAATCTTTATGCAAGGCACACCAAAGCATGTCGATGTGAAAAATTTGTTATTGGAATTGGAAAATGTAGAAGGGTTGCGTGGGCTGCATGATTTCCATCTATGGCAATTAGCAGAGGGGGTGGTTGTTGGAAGCGTACACGTAGTTTTTGATTCCGATGACGAAACAGATACATGCGTGACAACAATAAAATTAATTTTCCATAAATATGATATACATAGAATAACAATTCAGCCAGAATTTTTAGATGACTTTTTGTTCAATAATGAAGAAAAAATGCAAATTATAAATGAAAAACGTTGTTTGTTATAGTTTATTTGTTATTATACAAAAAAAAAAAAAAGTGAAAAATTTTTTTAATTCTATCTGTTCTTTTATTAAGGTTATTATTAATATTTTTACGATTACTATTATTTTTTTTATTATTATTCCATGATAATTCAATAATACAAATTTTAAAAAAATTCGTTTTTTTTTTTTTTTTAATTTTTAATTATTTTATTATTGAAGAGAAGTTATTCAAGAAAATTACCTCTTTTTTGCAGTTAGGTTTTTTTTAATTTTAGAAATAAAACGAAAATTCTAAAAATTTTCTTTTTATTTCTGAAATTAAAAAAAAAACACCGTTAGCTATTCCAGAATTTAAAAGAATTGAGTAAAATCAAAGATTTTTCTCTATTCTTTTGAATTATGGAAAAGCTAGGCACTCTACGGCACTTGACGACTCGACTGTTTATTAATATTTCCTTGAATAGTAATGATTTTTAGATATTTGTGTACTTTCCAACTTGGGCTATTTTTTAATTGATTAATTCGATATTTATCTAATTCTAATTCTAAATCTTTTAATGTTTTTGAGATTTCCAGTTAATATTTTCTGTTTCTTTTTCTCTCAAAAGAAGAAGTTTAATTAGTTTTTCAAATCCCAAAAAAATTAATTTTTGAATTAGTTTATATTTTCTTTTATATATTGTTATCTTTACTGAATCAATTTTTGTTTCTGTTTTATAAATAAGTCTTGGGGAATGTGGATTAATTTTTAAGAGATATTTAGTGAACTTTTTATTAATCCAAGTGTCTATTTCTTTGAAACCGTTTTCAGTTAAAAAATTTTGAAACGAAAAAAAATTGAAAAACTAATAACTTTTGGAAGTTCTAAATATGTATTACCAAATACCTGAATACTATTATTTGGGCTTGTATTTTTAGATTTGTAAAAGTATTTTTTTAATAAAAGCAAAAAAAAAAAGAAAATTATTAATTGATCAATACTGGAAAATCTAATAATTTAATATTAGAGAATAATCAAAATATTTTTTTATAGGAATTTAAACCACCTAAAAAATTTATTAAGTAATTAAGATCTAAAAAAGATGTCATCATTTTTTTATATTTTTTTCATAATTTTATGTAGAGAAACAATACACTAATTTTATTTATTATCAATTGCAACATACTTTAATATAAAACGAATCTAGGGTAACACAAATCCATTAAAACAGTTAAAGATAGTTACTTTTTAATTTTTTTACACTAATTTTAAATTTAACAATCAACAAATATATGAAAAAAAAAAAATAATACATACACAATTTCAAAAGCTGTTTAGAAAATTTTACATATATTCACTCTACTTTAACTTATTTAATCGATGTATGGAGAATATTAAAAAGAAAAAAAAAGAAAAAGAAATCAATCTAAAAAATTTAGATGATAACTCAAAAAGAAGTAATAGAGAAATATTTGAATTTTGGCACTAAAAGTTTTTCTTTTGATATCAACCATTTCGCAGTCAAAGGTGACGAGATTTGGGGAGTGAATTACACGCGTTTAAAGGTTTTGAATGATTATAATTAGAAGAAAAATTTTATTGTAGAAATTTCAAAATTGGAATCATTTTTTCACATTTTTCCTAATTTTTATTTTGTATTTTAAAAATTTTCACTAATATCTAATAATTTGCCTTTTTTTTTTTATTAAAAGATCAATGGTCACTAGGTAAAAGTGTGCTACTCGAATATTATTCAAAGTGCGAAAATAATTTTAGAAAAGTCATATTTATTTCTATTGGAATTTTTATTTGGATCTTCAATCTAAGAAAAAAATGAACATTGTTGCTTTTCTAAATGGGGATTTAAGAATTTTGGTTTTTCAGTTTTTAAGAAAATCTATTGATTTTTAAGCTTTATTTCAGACGGATATCAACTATTTCTTGATTTGTATCATTCCACTTATTTCTTATTTTCTCTTCAAGGGTAAATTATTTAAAAAATTTTTGAAATTTGAAAAAGATTTTGACCCTTTTGACAGAAACAAAGTTTATTTCAAGAACATTTCGATTATAAAAAAAATATAAGAATAAAAATAAAAATAATAATAATTTAAATTGACTTTTATGATTAAAATTATTTTTAATAATTTCAATTAAAAATAATTTTATTTATATTTCTAATAAAAAGTAAAGGAATTTATCATTAATGATTGTTGATAAATTATCATCGGAAATTTTCCCTCAAAATAAAAAATAAAAAAGAAAAAGAAAAAGAAAAAGAAAAACAATCTTATTATTTAAATCTAAAATTATTTTGTATTTAATAATTTCCAATTTAACCTAACGATTGGAAAAAGAAAGTTATTTGAACAACCCAAACTAAGAATATATAAACAATAAAAGCAAAAAAGAAATTCATTGTAATATTCATAATTGCAATTTTTTTTGGAATGGGTGCTTCAAAAAGAGAACCAGTTTCTTCAATCAAAATTGCCCATCCAGATTCTGAACCACAAAAATCACTGATAAAATATTTCACAGTCATGATAAATTGAAATGATTGTGAAATATATCCTCCGAATTTTAATAAGTTGTGTGCTCTATAATATTAATTTTAAATTGAGGGTTGGGAATTAATAATTAAGAAATAATAATAAGTAAAAATAATTTTATTATTTTTGCATTTACTTTTTTGAGTTTCCTTTTTTTTTCTCAAAAAAGGAATTTTATTGATTTTAATTTTTTTTTTATTAAAAAGTAGAGAAGAAGAACAATAATCAATGGTGTGATTTGAATGTGGTGGGCAAAGTATCAAAGAAGAGAAAAGGTGTTATAAATTTAGCCTCTTCTTACAAACACTTGAACTGTACGAGGATTAATATCTAGCGATGAAGGAAATAATGCCTTGAGCTGGGATCAACTTCTTTGTCAATTACAGTATTTTGTAAAGTAGGTGAAAATAATACTGATGTTTTTGATCATTTCGAAATAATTAACTTAAAAGGAAACAAATAACAACCCCTGAAAGATTTGGGGTACAAAAAAAACTTTTTATTACAATTTATAATTCTTTACTTTCTATTATTTTTTTACTCTCTTTTATTTCCAGAAAAATAAATTGAGTTTATAATACTTCTAATGACTGTAATTAAATGGCTCTTTTGACTACTCTTTGAATTAGGAGTCACAAATTTAGTCACTTAATAATTCTCTCTTTAACAGATTAAAATTTCTGAAACCTTAACCCTTACCAATAAATCCTACTATATTTTCTTCCTTGATTTTCTTCCTCTTTTTCTTGTCTTTATCTAGAAATTATATATTTTCTTTTCATTTTTTTATAAAGAAAAGCTATTCTATCAGTTATAATCTTGCCTACTTTATAGCTAGGATAAAAAACTCAAGCAATGATTTTAGAGTTTCAGAAAGTGCAGTCAAGTGTTTAGTAATTTTTTTTTTTCTTTTTCTTTTTCAAACAACAATACAAAAAATATCGAAAAATAAAAAAAGCAACCTCCGGAGTACAAAATAAAATAAAAAATAGAAAGACCTTTCTGAAAATAAATTTGAGTATTTCAAGAAACAAAAAAATGAAATAAGAAGAACTTTCGAAGATTGTATCCGAAAAAATTTTTTATTGCTAGATTTCTATTACTGTCTTTATTATTTTCTTTTTTTCTCTATTTGGGGGCGGTGTTTCTTTTTTCTCATACATTAAACAATCTAAGAATAAATTTTCTTTGAAATTAAAAAAATGAATTTTCTTATATATTTTATATATTCTTCTATTACATTTTACAATATTTTTCATAAAATTGTAAAAATTTTCAATAAAAATTTCGTTCATATTCCAGATAACTCCAATTGACGATTTCAATGATGATTCATTTGATTTCATTAAAAAATCAATTGATTTTTCATAAAAGTTTCCTTTAAAAATAGTCTCAAATCCATACCTTTTTTATTTCCATGTGGATCACTAAATGTTTTTATTCAAATCTATAAAAAAAATCCTAAAATTGGTAATATTTTTGACTTTCCTTTTATTGGCATTATTTAAAATCATTTTTATTGGTTAAGGTATTGTATTTCTATCCCCCCAGTGCTAAAATACAAATATTTTTTAATAGGTTAATAAATAATATTAATTTACACATGGGGCTGTAAACCTTAAAGTAAAGCAGTGAAAAAAATACTTGACATGAAAATAATCCTTGAAAAGATTTTTACATCGTTAATTTTTGGAAAATTTTTGTGTAATTTCTTTTATTTAAAAATCAAATCCCTTTTTTATAAGAATCAAACTTTTAAAATTATAACTCACCCACTTATTAGAATTATGATTAATGAAATTTCACTTGTTCAAAACACTATTCAAATAATCAAAAAACAAGAATAATAATTATCATTTTCCAAACTCTAGTAAACCTCTATAAAACTTGATTGTTTTTAAAAAAAAGTTGATCTACTTTAGTTATCAAACAATTAAATGATTATTTTATAGATACCCCACTTTAATGAACTTTAGGTGGGTTTATTACTTATCTCATAAAAAAATTGGTTATTTATTAAAAGGGTTTGATTTTTAATACTTGCAATTACTTAACAATTTTCCTAATATTCACAATTAAAAATCTTGTCAGGGATTTTTTTCATTTCAGGCATTTTTTTCGCTACTATAATAAAAAAAATTGTGGCAAATTAGATCATGGTTCCAATCTTTTGATTACTTTTGTTGTTCAAATTCTCCACTCAAAAATATAACAAAATTTAAAAAAAAATCAACTTTTTGTCAAGAAAAACAAAATAAACGTCAAACCATAAAAAAGTAGTAAAAAAAAAATCAAAAAAAAAAAAAAAAACACTTACAAAGCAATAAAGATACAACTAACCATATTAACTCTAAACGTGCCCCATTGTACATTCCATTTTAAAGAAGATCCAGAAATGAATCTTCCAGCAAAAACACCCACAACGTTCCAAAAAAACATGATATAATAATAGAATTCCAATTTTTTATTAGATTTATCTACATCTGTAGGGAAAAATTTGGAGATCCTTACAAGGGGGATATTAATAATTGGGAGAGTAAAGCATGCAATCAAAATGATTTTGTGATAAAGCTCCAATTTTAAAGAAGAATTTTGAAATTTTTGTGATGCTTTTTTTTGAATGTGTTTGTGGTATTCTTTGGAATTTACGATTTTCTTCAGTTTCTTTGCTTTTTTTGTCTCATCCTTAAAAAACATGGAAAAAGTTCTGGTTAAAGGCTGGGCGTTGTGGTGTGTGCTTTTCCTCATGTGTGGTGTATTTAATTTATTTGAAAAAAGGTTTCTGTTCTCAGAAGGTGAAAATGATAGATCGTCCTCAAAGTAAGTAATTGAACGAGACGAGTTGATCGAAAACTCGTTGTTTCCGAGGACACTCTCGGCTTTGTTTTCTTGTGCAACAGAAAATTCAAAGAGCATACGGTTATCTTCGTCGTCAAGCTTTTTCATTTTTTGTGCAAAATTTACATCCTTATTGATTTTTCTTGCGACGTATTTCCCCAGTTTCCTCAGAAGGAGGCTTGCAATTAAATTCCCAAATAAAATTGAAGGACAGCCCCATTTGCTGTATTCCAATTGCTATTCACCATACAAGGGAATAATACAATAAAACATTTTGTTTGACAAAAAGAATGATAAGGTTTGAAGGGATATTTAGTGGATTCAAATGCAGATAAAAAAGGAATTGAAAACAAAAAAGGTTTGTGTGATCGCCGAATTGTTTCTCAAGACCAAGTTCACTTGTGGAAACCTGAATTTCACACTAACATAAAATGGGATTTTGAGAGAAAATGAGACGTTTTTTTTTGCCTTTGTTTTTAAATTAGAATTACCGTTTCAGCATCCTCAATCACATTTCCAAAGGTTGTAATAACCGAACAAAGTGATCCAGTAATTGATTCGTATCTAATTGTTGATCATGAATTTTGTACATAAAAAGAAAAAAATTAAACAAAAAAAAAAAAAACAAAATCTTCATTCAGTCAATTGCGAATAAATTTTCTGAAAAATGAGTAAAAGGAAAGAAATTAATGATTGGTTGGAAGGGCAAACAAGAAGTAGGTTTGAGGTTTTTGAAATTTGACTTGTTCAAGAGATGTAACCATCCCAGCAAGAAATGCGCCAAAAGCATTTTTCAAATAATTTGTAATATTGATTTGACCAAAGATAATCCAATCAGGAAGCCAAAACTCAAAAAAGGCACCAAAAAATGCAGCTGCAAATAACCAAACATACTTCCAAAATGTGGTGTATGTTGAAACCTTAACTTTTTGTCCAAATAAATATAACTTTTCTTTCCGCCACCAAAAACATGTTTCATCAGACACAATTCTTTCTCCCCCAAGAAGTAATGACTCTTCTTCCATTTGTTAATTGGTTTTATTTTATTTCTATTGGTTGTTTGGTTTGCTTGAAAAATAGGCCAAATGGGTTTAGTTCTTGTAACAAAATTATTGTTGCTGAATAAAATCAAAAAAGTGGAAAATGGAAAAAATGATTGATGAGTGATCAGAAAATGGAAGAAAAGAAGAGTCAAGAAAAGGTTCTTTGAGTTTTTTATGAGGTGTTCTATGTTTTTTTCAAACTTTAAAATTCTTTTAAAGATCCGAAAATACTATTTCAGGCGAGCAAAACAACCAAGTTATTCAATGAAAATTTTTCTTTACAAAATACTCTACAGGTGTAAACTCAAAAGTCTAATTTTTCTTTTTTTGATAGACTTGGAATGAATGTCAAAATAATATTTTGGTTACAATTGAATGTTTCTTTTTTATATAAGGACAAGTGACCTTAAAAAAATCTCGAATAAATTTAATAGCAAATTCAAAAAAATCTTTGCAATCTTGTAATTGTAGAAACAAAATAAAATTCTAATTACTACAGAATCAAAATTAGACAAAAGCCATTTTCAGAAAAGAATTATTGTTTTTAAAAGTCTGATCCATTTAGATCTATTTTCCTCAATTTTTGAATAGATTAAAATTCAACATTTTTCTGAATTATTTCAAAAAAATTATTTTCCTTGAAAGAAGATTGAGATCTAATGTTCTTAAAAAGAAGTGTACAGAAAATTCCTTTTGAAAAAAATTATCGGATTCAATTTTGGAACAATAAGATTAAAAAATCAACTTTATATTAAAAAAATTACAATAATTATTCTAAATTTAAAAAAAAAGTTTGATTTATCGATTCAAAGAAGAGTTCGATACTTTTTTTTCTTTTTGTTTAAAAAAAATATATAGGAAAAATCACCAAAAAATCACCTTAAAAAAGTTCCCAAAATATGTTGTCCAACTCTAGTAAAATTCAATTTATCAAACCCAAATTAATAATGTTTAATTTGATTATTTATAATAAAAAATTTTTAACCATATTTGAATTATATCAAATCGATAGATAATAGCCCAAATATTAAAACTTTCAACATTTTTTAAAATTATTTAGAATTTTTTTACATATTTTTAAAACCAAATAAATCAAACCAATTCAAACTAATAATTCAAATAAAAAAAAAAATACCAGATATTATCAAATAACTAATTTTAATAATAATAGTACCTTTTTTATACTCCTAATATTTCAAAAATAATATTTCCGAATCTTTTAAATTTTAAGAAATTTAATAAATATATGTGAATTTAATAAATGTACATATTTTTTTCCGGATATTCAAAGATTCAGAGTTGATTTTTTTATTTTTTTTTTTTAAATTTTTATAATTATATTGAGATTATAATATTATTTTTACATATAAATTTTCAAAAAAAAAACTAAAAGTAAGGTTTCTATAAAAAAAAATAAAAATTTAGAGCAGATTTTTCTTTTCAGTTTAAAATCTAAATATCGAGAATAAAAAAAGTTCAGATACTATTATTCAAAATTAATTGGGAAAAAATGATATTTCATTTTTCATAAGTTGATAACAGTACTGTTTCCTGTGTTTAAATTAATCTTTGCAAATATAATTACTTTTTTTTTTTCTGATGTACGTGTACATGGGGGGATACATAAGAGTTTATAATCAGTCAAATCAAATTGAAGATAGACTTTCTTTTATATAAATGAAAAGTAAGAATCTAGAAAAATTTTTGATATTGAAAATATTCTTACTTAAGTACTTTTTAAAAGTATATGTTATCAGATTTATAATATGATATTAAAAGCAAAAATATCTTCAATTTTTTTTAGGATTGAGTAGTAATATATATATATATATATATATATATATATATATATATATATATGGAAAAAACATAATATAAATTAAGATGGAGGAATACTTCAAGTATTCAAAATAAAAATAAAAAAAGGGGGGGGAATGGATTCAAATTCACTTTAAAAAGGTCTAAAAAAAGTTTATTATTATATTTGAAATCTGATGGAATAGGTTAAATTATACCTTTGGTGAATTTTTGAAATCTTGAAGTGTAATTTCTTGATAATTAAAAAAATAAAATAAATCTTTTAATTTTCTTAAGGGTGTAACTCTGTGGTAGAATTTAAAGGTTATATTTATAATTATAAATTGAATTAATAAAATCATCTTTTTTTCTAAATATATATATATTTTAAATAAAAAGGTAAATAGGATATATCCAAGTAGAAAATATTTATATAACAATTCAAAAATTGAAAACATAAAAAAAAGTAAAAAAATAACCAATAATTTATTTTTCTTATCTAAAATATTTACAATAACTACTATTTCTTTTCTCAGTTTTATTTAAAATTTAGAAATGGAAAAAATTTTATTTGTAAAATTTTTTGAGGAATAAATTACTTTTCATTTCAAAAGAATTTCCAAAATGAATTAAAAATCCTATTTTCATTTAATACATCTAATTCTAATTTTCCAAAAGAAAATTGGATAATTATTAAATTCTTCTTCAGAAATAAAGAAAAATCGGATAAATATGTTTGATTTGATATTTAGTTATTTTACATTTAATTAAAAACTCAAAATAATTCCATATTATGTTTTGTATTTTTTCCAAAATATTTTCTTTTTCGTGGAGTTAAACATTTTGTAGTCCTTTTTGTGATCCACTCAATTAAAATCCCTCTCTTTAATCTTTGATACCATATTCTTTGTTTTGACTTTATTGGAAAAAAATATTTGAAAAAAGAATTTTGAAAACAACTTTGTTACAAAATGTTTTGTAAAATAATAATAAACAGTAAGAGAAATTCAAGGAAAAAAATAGTTTGTATTCATACAAACTAAGAAGATTAAGAAAACTAATCTTCGAAAAAATATTTTGGTTGGTTTTTATTGTTTTGATTCTACAATTTTGATATCAACAAATTTATCTGATTAGATGATATTCCTTGTTTGGTCTTCTAAAAAGAAAAGATATGTATAAAAGACAGACTTATTCATGTTAATTTTTTTTAGATTTGTTCTATAACTAATTTCAATTAGCCCTATAGAGAGATTTCTAGATCCCAAAACTAATTTAATAAAAAAAATTCAAGCAAAAATTATTTCAACAATTGGAAAATTTAAAGATTTAACCCTAGAATTACTTTGATTCTTTTCACAAATAGAAAACTATTGATATTCTGATTTTAACGTTTCAGTATTGGGTGGCACTTAAAAAACTAATCTTTTCTTAATGTTCACACAATCAAAATTCTTAAAAATAGAAAATCTGTATTCTCCCTTAAATTAAAAATATCAATAGATAGTAACCTTTACTTGATTTCTATTACCTTAAATAATCATAATCTGGTGAATATTAAATGAACCTGATCACTGTAAGTGCTCCAATAAGTAATTTTTATCCACAAAAATTAAACAATTAAAACAAAATTTAATGTAATAAAAAAAAACAGAAATTCGAATCTCGTGTTCCAAAAATTGAACAAAATAAAAAGTTAATTTCGTTGAATGGCTAGAAATTGTTAATTTTCTATTTTCATCTAATTTGATGAAATTGTGAAGAAATTAATTTGAACTCATTTTTTTTTCTTTTTTTTGATTGATCGTTCTTGATGGAAGAATATTTTTTTCTTTTCACAAGTTTTTCTGGTTATGAAACACTAAAGGAAGCGAAAAAAGAAAAAACATATCTTCTTAATTTTTGTGAAAAGGTCAATTCTCTGTTCCCAAAAACTTTTCAAGAACAAAAAGAAATTCTCCAATCATTTCATTCAAAAAACATTATTGCACAACATCTTTTTAATTATTTGGTCAACAATTTTAACAATTATTTAAACTCCTTTTCAAACGAGCCCTTAAAAAACAGACTTGAAGAAACTTGGGTGATCGAAAAAGAAAACAAACAACATGAATTTGGCAATATTCTTCAATATTTCCAACAATCAAATTTTATGGTAGTATTAAAAACATTAAATTTATTTTCAAGTAACTTGAGTAATATTTCTTTTAGTGGGTTTGCTACAAGTGTCTTTCATCTGTTATTGGAAATTGTCAAGCAATTGTTCCATTACAAAAAACAACTAATCAGCAAATTACAAATCCAAGAAAGTCTTTTTAAAATAAAAAATTTAAAGGGGGTTGATCGAAAAGGAAAAGAAGGAACAAAAGAAAAAGGTTTACAAAAAAATGGTGAAGAAATTCAAATAGAAAAAGAAAAAGAAAACGAAATTAAAAAAGAAAACCAAATTAAAAAAGAAAAAGAACAAGAACAAGAACAAGAACAAGAACAAGAAAAAGAACAAGAAAAAGAACAAGAAAAAGAAAAAGAACAAGAACAAGAAAAAGAAAAAGAAAAAGAAAAAGAGAAGAAAAGAAAAGATGAAAACAAAAATAATCTTTTGAAAACAGAAAATGAGATCATTTCAAACAAAAGTAAAGAAGAAAAAGAAATTAAAGTTTGTAATGAAATCTTTCAACAGTTTTTAGAGATCATCGAAAAACTTGCGAATAGTGAAACAAAACCAGCTGAATTATATCACCCAACAAATTTCACTTTAATTATGCATTTGTTAAAATTTTATCCTTTTTCTGAAGGAGTCATCTATCATTTCTTAAATTTTTTAATATTTCCAATTGCAAAAGATCTAATCTATGATTATTCTAAGGTTGAAATTTTAATTGAATCAAATTTTATTAATTTTATTATCGAATTTTATAGTCAGAATTTTCAATTTTCAAACAATTTTAAAATTTGTTTATTAAAGTTAATTATCAATTTTTTTTCAATTTGCACAAAATTAAATACTTGTTTATTTATCGAACAATTTCAAGAAAATAATGGTTATTCATATATAAATAATTTAAAAGAGGATCTAATAATAAATTATTGCAATTCCAATAAAAATATTAATCAGAATTCCCAATTAAAAAACAGAAAAACTGAAAAACAAAAAAACAAAAGCAATGGAATAAAAAATAACAACAACAACAATTGCAGAAGCAGCAGCAGCAGCAAAAATAATAAAAACAACACCAATACTGATAATAATCGTGACAGTAAGAGCATTATTCGCTATAGCACTGGCGAAAAGTTAATTATAAAATTAATCAAACTTTTATTTCAATTTACAAATATTGGCAAATTAGATGATTTAGTCAAAGTTATTCCCAATGATTCTTCTTTTCAAATATTTTTTTCAATTGGCATGGATAATAGAATTAATAAACAATTTGAAACCCAATTTATTACATTTTTAAAAACAACAATCACCATGAAACCAAATAATTATTTATATTTAAAACAATATAAAATTATTGAAAGATTATTTAATCAATTTGAAGATTTTAATACACAATCAAGAAATGAAATTTTAAAAATTTTTGAAAATATTTATCGAAATTGTTTTTTAACAAATATTATTGATGACTTTTCTTTAGAAATGAAGAATTATACCTTATTAATTATTCATTCAAATAACACAACAGTTTTGAAAATTTTAAATCATATGAAATTAATGATTAAACATTTTCATAACTTTGTAAATTTATTAAAAGATACACAATTAATTAGAATATTAAAAACCTTTCTAAAAGATTTTGTTCAAAAATTTTTAAAATCTGAAGAAGAAAAAGAAAAAGCAAAAGCAAAAGAAAAAGAAAAAGAAAAAGAAAAATCAAAAGAAAAAGAAAAATCAAAAAATCAAAAAAGTAAAATCCAAAGTTTGAATAATGACCATTTTGACAAAGAAATAATAATTTATAATAAATTAATGGAAGAAGATCTTGAAATTATTTCACAAATATTTATCATATTAAAATTATTTTTAAAAAATAGTTATTTAAATAGAAAGACATTTTCTGAACAAGGTGGGTTTCAATTATTGTATAGCTTATTACCAGTTGAAATCTTACGTTGGAAAATTTTAAATATTTTTATTATTTTAATTATCTCACCGATAGGCGATGAAGAAAGTTTTGAAATTCTAGATAATTTAATTATATTATTAAAAGATTATCAGGATATTTCAAAAAATTATTCTAAAATTTTAAATTTTAGAATTGATTTATTATCCTCAATTGCAATAATTTGTTATAAAAATAATACAATGAAAAAATATTTCCAAAAATTTAAAGGTATTGATTGGATTTTTAACGAAATCTCTTCTTTTTTCATTAAAAAAAAATTAATAAAAATTAAAAATAAGATTAAAATTTATGGATTTCATTATAATAAAATTATTAATAATGATAATACTATTGAAAATGAAAATTCAAATATTACTAAGAAAAGTGAAGAAGAAGGAGCAGTAATGAAAGAAGAAGAAGAAGAAAATATTGAAAATAAAAAATTGAAATCCAATTCAATGAGTAAAGAAGAAGTTACTGGACATAATGAAGAATATAAAGATTCGGAAATTAACAAGGATGAACAAAATTTAACAATCAAAAAAGAAATTGAAACAGAACAAGAAAATAATAATTCTATTGCTAATAAGGAAAAAATTGATAATGATCAAAAAAAAGAAAAAAACGAAAAAGAAAATCAAATTGAAATAAACCAAAAAAATGAAAATAAAAAAGAAAATGAAAATGAAAATGAAAATAAAAATGAAAATGAAAAGGAAAAAGAAAAAGAAAAAGAAAAAGAAAAAGAAAATCAAAATAATCAAAAAAAAGAAAATCAAAATCAAAAAGGAAATGAAAATCAACAAAAAATAAAAAATACATCAGAAAATGAAATAAACCAAAAAAATGAAAAAGAAAAAGAAGAAAAAAATGAAAAAGAAAAGGAAAATCAAAATGATCAAAAAAAAGAACAACAAAATCAAAAAGGAAATGAAAATCAACAAAATATAAAAAATAAATCAGAAAATGAAATAAATGAAAATGAAAATGAAAAAGATTTTTATTTTAAATATTTATATTTTGATACTTTAATTAGAGTATTAAAAATCATGATTCGAGATGATCATAATAATGAACAAATATTTATTCAAAAGCTCAAAATATTTAAAAAAACTTTTTTAAAATCCATTTTAAATAGCAAATTATTATATTCAAAATATTCGTCTCTATTATACAATTCTTTATTAAATTTATCTTTAAAGGGATTTCATTCAAATAGGGATTTATTCGCAAAGCAAAATGATGATCATTATCATTATAATTTGCAATTAAAGCAATTACCGAAGAAATTTTGGAAATTAATCGACGATAACCAAAGAAAGCAGATAATGAAATCGCCGATATCAATACTTGAATTGATTTTCATGCCAAAAATTAATAATTTTATTGATAAAAGGGATTTGTTAAAGAATCAAATCCCCATTAAATATCCAAAAGTTATCAAATTAATTTTTTTTTTAATCTCAAAAATTTTACACAATGACTTTTATAAAAATCAACAAATAAATATTATAAAGATCTTTTTCGAAAATTTTTTAAAAATTATTCAAAATTCATTACCGAATATTCGAAAGTTAAATAATGTATTATTTTTCAAAATAATTTTAAAAAATTTTCAATTGATTTTTAATAATGAGATTCTTCAATCATTATTAGTAAAATTAATTAAAGTATTAATTAAAGAAAATATTTCCATTTATGAAACTAAATTACTATTACAATATTTTCAAAAAAAAAACTTTCCTATTAATTTATTAATATTACTGAATAAATTATCCTCCAAAATTCATCAAAATAATTCGTATTTAGAATTTTCTAAAAAAAAAAATTCAATTGGAGAATTAAATTTCAATGACTTAAAATTTAATAATAATTTTTCAAGATTTGGATTTACTATTTGTATTTGGTTTAAAATTATTAAAATTAATCAAAAAAAAAATAATAATCTTAATGAATATAATATACAAACAAGAACGACCATTAACAACAAATATGATATCAATGACACTACAAATATCGTTGATTATAATTCCAATTCTGGCACTGAGCATGAGAAAAAAAAATCTAAAAATAAAAGTAATAAAGAAGTTAAAATAATAAAACTATTTACTTTAATTGATCCAAATTCAACTAATTTTATCAGGATTTATATTACAAATAAAAAGAAAATTATAATAAAATTTTCAAAAAATAAAAAGAAAAATACATTTTTTTTTCAAAATGTTAATATTAAAAAAAAAAAATGGTATAATTTGGTAATAACACAACACAATGGACGTAATAATACCAGCAACCGTCAAACTAATATACACAATAAGAAGAATATGAAGAAGAAAAATAGTAATAATAAGATGGTGAATACTGTGTCTACTACAAGTGCAACGACAAAGGAGGAGGAGAAGAAGAAGAAAAAGAAGAAGAAAAAGAAAAAGAAGAAGAAGAAAATTAAACCTTTTTTAAAATGTTATTTAAATGGATTTTTAAAAGAAACTATTTATTATCAATTTAACTTCCCACTAAATTTAGAAAAAGAATTCAAAATAAAATTTGGAGGGGCAATTAAAAATTTAAAATTAAGATCGAATATTTATCATTTAGGGAATTTTTATTTATTTAATCAAAAATTAAATAAGAGAAAGGTTTTAATATTGTATTTATTGGGAATGAATTACAACAATTTTTTTAGTGATCATCGCATGATACCCAAAATTAATAATTTATTTTTAACAAAAACAAAAATTCTACAAAAGATGAGAAACAAAAAAATACAAAAGTTAATAATCGATCCCTCATCAGATAACCTCATTGAAGAAATAAAAAATGTGTTATTATTTTCCTTTATAGTTAAAAATAGATTAGGCTATTTGCATTTAAACAATTCTACTGAAGAAACCCAAGAAAGTTTCCAAAATATAAACTATTTGGAAATAATTGGGGGCGGCAATAATAATTTAAATTATTTTGAAAAAAAATCAATAATTGATACAATTATTTCTTTAGGTGGCATTAATAATTTATTGTTTTTTTTATCTACTAGTTTATTTCAAAATAATGAAATTAAAATTAATTCTTTATTATTTTTTTTTCAATTTTATCAACATTATAGAATACAATTCCCAAATTTGAATGAAAAATTAATTTTTCAATTACTTTCGAAAATTTTAGAAATAGATGATCAATATTTGGGGATTGAAATATTATATCTTTGTTTTAATTTTTGTGGGGTATTTATTTTAAATGATAATAATACTGAGAATAATGATAATGATAATAAGAATAATAGTAGTAGTAGTAGTAATAATAATGATAATAATGATAATAATAATAATAATAATAATAATAATAATAATAATCATAAAAAAGACTTGTATAAAAGGGGTAATAATGACATGGATAAGAATAAAGAGAACAAAAATAAGAATGGGAGGTTAAATGGTGAAAGAATTATAGGTTTTATAATGAATAAAAATGCATTTAAATATTTAATTCTAGATTGGAACATTTGGAAAAATTCTTCGATTGAAATTCAATTAGAGTTATTTAGAATTATTATTAAATTAATTAATATTAATAATCCGGATAGAATAATTAACATTTATTCCATGAAATCAATTTCCACCTTAAAAATTTTTATTAATATTTTTAAAAATCATCCAAATTTATCAAAGGATATTATTATAAACATTTTAAGTGTCTTTAATTTATTAATAATCAAAAAGGTGGATTTTGAATTAATATTTAATTTCTTAATTGAAACCCATCAATTTCTAAAACCACCAATAATTGATTCAAATAAATTTAATGATTTAGAAGAGTTTATAATTTATTATCAAAAAGAATATTCTAAAGTAATTAAACAACAAATATATGATTTTGAGTTAAAAAAGGAGAATATTTTGAAAAAACGAAATAATAACCAAAGTTTTAATAATATTCAAAATTTTAATTTTAAAAAAAGGAAAAATCATATCATTGAAAAAAAGGCTAATAAAAATCAAAAAGCGAAAAGAAAAGTGCATAAGAATAAGGTGGGAGAACGAAAGGCGAGACAAATGGTTGAAGAAATAGGGAAAGAGAAGGGTGATGTTGAAGATTATGAAAAGGAAGAAGATATTGATGGTGTTGATGAAGAAGAAATGGATGTTGGTGAAGTGGAAGAAGAAGAAGAAGAAGAAGAAGAAGAAGAAGAAGAAGTGATGGTGGTGGAAGAAGCCGAAGCCGAAATTACAAAAAATGATTTTAATGAAATAAAATATTATTTTCAAATCGATTCAAAATTAATATCCTTAATTGATAAAAACAATCAATTCTTTTTAATCAACAATTTTATTGATCTATCAAAATTAATAATAAATAAAAAATTTAAAAAAATAAAATTAAATAGTGTTGAAAAAAGTAAAAATCATTTTAGAAATTTCAAATTAAAACATAAAATAGAATTTAAAAATAAAAATGAATCTACTTTAAATTCAGAAACTGGGTTGGAATTAGAATCTAAATTAAAATCAAACACCAATATTAAACAAGCAGGGGCGGAAATGGAAGCAAAATCGGAAGGGGAACCGAAGGTAAAATCAAAATCAAAATCAAAACCAAATTCAGATTCAGATCCAGATTCAGATTCAAAAACAGAGACTAAATCAAATTCGGATCTAAACTCAAACTCCGATACAGATCCAATTTTTGAAACGGAATCAGAATCAGAAGAAGAAAATGAATTGGTTAATGTAAAAGAAATAAAACCAAATGATAACAATAATTCAAATACACTTCACCAATTAATAAAAAAACAAGATAAAAGGTACAATGATTTCCAACTTCAAAATAAAAAGAGTCTTTTTTTTCAAGATGAATCTGAAAAGAATAACGATTTTAATAAATTAGAAAATATAAGGATCTTGATGATAAAATTCTTAATAAAATTTATTTCGAATAATTATAATGAAAGTTTTATTTTAAAATTTTTATATAATTATCCGATCAAAAAAATATTAATATTAATATTAAATGAAGATTCTATAATTCGAGAATTATTATTTGATTTATTGCGGTTCTTTTTTTTGAAAAAGCAATTATTAGAAAATTTCAAAAAAAATAATTGCTTTTTAATTTTGGGTTGGTTGGTTACATTATCTGGTATCACAAAATATATACTAGATTCTTCAATTAATATTTTATTAGAATACAAAGAAATCGAACATTTAATAAATCCATTTAAAATTTTAAATAATATAAATCAACAAAACAGAATGATTAACACTTTTAAAGAATTGTTTATTCAAAAACAAATTAATTCAATTAATATTATTAAAAATTTAATTCATTTTTTACCTGAATTGTTAAATATTAAAAATTTGAAAATCTTGATTTTTTATAAAGAAACATTTAACGATCAAAATGTGGGGAAAAGAGATATAAAAAATAAAAATGCGGGTGGAAAAGAAAAGGGGGAATTAAATACTAAAGAAATAATTAATTTTTTAAAATTAATTTCTTTTAAATATATAAAAAAATTAAATGGTACTAGTGTGGTTATATATAAAATGATTATTAATTTAATTTGTTTAAATAATTTAGAAAACAATAGAATCCGGTATACGATTCAAAATATATTAGAATCTCTATTTAACGAAATTATTGAAACATTAAAATCAAACAATCATAAAAAAATTCAAAGAAAATTTCTTAATAATTGTATAAACTTGTTTGAATTAATTAATATTTTAAGTTATTATTGGAACAATTCTTTAAACAATCTTCAGAATAAAAAGAAAAATCGAAATCGAGATGGAAAAGGAAAAGGAAAGGGGAAAGGAAAAGAAAATGGAGAAAAAGAGGATATTGAAAATGAAAATGAAAAAGAATCTGAAAATGAAAACAAAAATGAAAACAAAAAAGAAAATGAAAAAAAAAACAAAAACCAAAAAGAAAATGAAAAAGAAAATGAAAAAGAAAAAGAAAATGAAAATGAAAACGAAAATGAAAACGAAAACGAAAACGAAAATGAAAATGAAAATGAAAACGATTCGTTTAATGAAGAAATTAATAATAATAATAATTACCCAAATGAGAATGATATATTTTTTTATCAGACTTATTTGCATTTTGTTACTCAATTTATTGATATTATTTTTAGTACGAACTCAAAAATAGTTATTGATAAAAATAGTTTTCCAAACAATCCAAATAAAAAAAAAATGAAATTAATAGTAATCCAATATTTGGAAACAATTAGAGAAAAAATATGTAGATTTTTGTTTTATATCTTGGGGTTAAATGGTAATTCTGAATTAACAATTTTAATGTTTAAAAACATTGCCGGTAATGATATTTTATTTAATTTAATTATTTCAAATAAATATTATAAAATACTTTTATTGTATATTGTAATTCATCACCATTTGTTCAATACCAATAATAAAGTAAAGAATAAGGCGGATTGGTTGTTTTCACATTTTCTAGATTTAAAAAAATTACATTTTTTAACAAAATTGAAAAGTTTTGATCAAGAAAAACCAAACAGTTTGAATTTAATTTTCAAAATAATTCATGAGCAAAGTAAAAACATTTTTTTCAATTGGTATTTAAATCAAATAAAATTAAAAAATGCAATATTAATTAATTTTTTAGATTTATTAAAAAAAAATGTTTATCAGCCATTCATGAAAACGAAAATAAATCATAAAATAATTTTAAATGGGATCCATAACTTCATGTTTTCCCAAAGAATGTTATTAACGGATACAATGACAATTTTTCAAAAAAATAATATATATCAAAATCAATTAATTGAAAAAAATTGGTTAAATATCATAAAATATTTCCAAAAAAATTCTCGATCTGTTTGGTTCCAAAAGCCCATTTTGACTATATATTCGATCGACCAAACTTATGGACCAAAAAAAATACGAAAAAGATTAAAAAAAAAATATCATTATGAAAAACGCAAAATTGCAAAATATTTGAAAAAATTCGATTCTTCGTTTCTTTTAGATGTCAACCCGAACCAGTTGATTAATGAAAAAAATGACAAGTTTCATAAAATTTCAATAAAAAATCGATTAAATATAATTGAAAACAAAATTACCTTTAAAAAACATTTAATAGATAATAGGAAAATATCTACAAGGATAATTCAAAAGTATAAATTTAATTTTAATTCATTGGTACAAAGAAAGAAAATAATTAAAAATTGGAAATATTTCAATTGTAAAATCATTAATTATCTAAAAGAAAAAAATGGGAAATTATTTTTTACAAGAAAAACATTTACTTTTTATCCGATCGATAATGATGCGAAAAAGAAAATTAATAATAATGTTGATCATATACAAAATGGTAAAAGCGATGTAAAAAAAAGAGGGGGTGGAAGTGGAAGTGTAATAGGAAGGGAAAAAGAAGATCTAGAGCTATTTTTAATATTTAAAAAAAAAAAATGGTATTTTTCTCAAATAATTCAAATCAAAAAACACAAATATTTATTAAAGTCAACAGCATTGGAAATTTTCTTTAATACCGGTAAATCAATAATTGTTGTCTTTGAAACACTCAAAATTTTTCAACAAATTACAAAGATTTTTAATAATTATTTTCTGAAGAATAAAAAAAAAAAATTAATATTATGTAATGATGAAGAATTGAAAAAAAAAATCAATAAGAAAATCAAAAATAAAACCAAATTATGGAAATATTCAAAAATAACAAATTTTGAATATTTATTATTTTTAAATAAAATGGCGAATCGAACATTCAATGATTTAACCCAGTATCCAATATTCCCCAGGGTAATATTCGAATACCAAAACGACAATTTGGATTTGAAAAATGCAAAGGATTTTCGAAATTTGAATTGGCCTGTGGGTTGTCAAACAGTTGAGCGGAGAAAGGAAAAAATGGTCAAATACGAAGAACTAACAGGCATTTTGGAATTTGCTTATCATCACAATTCCCATTATTCCAACTTTGTGATTCTCATTTATTATTATTTAAGAATCGAGCCATTTACAAGCATAATGTTTGAGTTCCAATCAGATAAATTTGATTTACCGGATCGAATTTTTTCTTCGATTCAAATGAACAACCCTTTGGTTTGGTCGACAAATAAATCAGATGTCAAAGAATATATACCAGAGTTGTTTTATTTCCCAGAGCTTTTTATTAATATAAATGGATTCGATATGGGGATTAAGCAAAATGGACAAGTTGTCAATGACGTCATGTTACCTAATTGGTGTGATCAAGACGTTAGATTGTTCATTAAGCGGCATAGAGAAGCACTGGAATCTGAGTATGTTAGTGCAAATTTGAATCATTGGATTGATTTGATTTTTGGTTACAAGCAAAGAGGAGGACATGCAAGAACAGCTTTGAATATTTTCCCCAAATATACATATTATAAAAATGATTTGACTGCTATTAAAGATTTAACTCTAAGAAGTAGAATTCTGCAATCTATTAAAATGGTTGGGCAATGTCCAAAGCAATTATTTTTTAATCCTCATCCCTCGAGAAAAAAAGTAAAAAAAAAAAAAAAATTATTGAAAATCCATGCAAATGTGAACGGTATCTGGAACGATGACGCTGGTGGCGCCGGAAATGAGATTGGCAAAGAGGCGGGGGGGAACGAGAGAGATAATGGAAACAATAGCAATCGGGATGATGTTGATGATGATGTGAATCAAAAAAATAATGATGGTGGTAATGAAAATAAGGAGAAGGATAAAGATAAAGATAAAGATAAAAATAAAAATAAAAATAAAAATAAAAATGGAAACGAAGACGAAATTAATAATTTAAGATCCAAAATAAAAAAGAGTTTAGATTTAACAAACAATCTAAAATTAAATTTTGGTAAGGAAATTTATAAAAACCCATCAAAATTAACATTTTCGATTTATAAAAAAACAAAAAGGTTAATTCAATCCTTATCATATTTCCAAATGAAAAAGCAATTGATAACACTCGAATCTAACCAATGCTTCGTTGATTCTTTTAAAAACCAAATTGTCAGTTGGGACAATACTTTATTCACCTTATCGATCTTGGATTTGGATACAAAAAAAACACTGGAAAATAGTTTTGTTCCCTTTCAAGAATCAATCAAATGCTGCAGTGTTGTGAAAAAATCAAATATTTTTATCACAGCAAGTGCTAATTGCTTAATAATGGTTTGGGAGATTATTAGGGACAAGTTTAAAAAAAACAAAATTTTAAATTTAAAATTAAAAAAATTTCTAAATGGTCATTTTGATGAAATTCTGACAATTCAAAGCTGCTTTGAATACAAAATTTTTGTAACTGGTTCAAAGGATAATTCTGCAATTATTTGGGATCTCAATAATTTGAATATAGTATCCGTTTTAGAAAAGCATACTGATCCAATATCGGTCATTGCTATTTCGGAAAATTCAGGTGATATTTTTACTTTCTCTTATCCAAAATGTAAAAGCGGTGACTATGACAGTGGTAATAATAATAATAATAATAATAATAATAATAATAATAATAATAATAATAATAATAATAATAATAATAATAATAATAATAATAAAGGTGACAAAGTTGGCGGTAACATGGTTTGTTTGTGGAATGTTAATGGGTTTTTGTGGGTGAAAAAAGTGTTTAATCAATCTTTTATAGTGAATGATGCAAAATTTACGAATGCATTCGAAGGGAAAATTAATAATGTTTTGTTTTTAGCCATGCAATCCGGTGAAATCATTACTCTAAATGCCTTTGATTTGTCAGAAATTACCATATTAAAAGGTTTAAATTCAAATCCAATGATTTCAATCTTAGTGACAAATGATATGTTAGTAATGTATTCTTTAGATAATAAAGGTAATATCTTAAAATGGAAAAGTGAATCATCTAAAAAGGAAATTAATTAGGTTAATGTTAAATATTATTTATTGCTTTTTGTTAAAATGGCTTTTATTCAAAGATATAATATTCTTGTTTTTTTTTTTTTTTCGTTTTTTTTTTTTCTTGCATTAGATGATTAAATTATCTAATAAAATAATATTTAATTCAGAATTTTTCTTTTTTATAAAGATAAAGTGTATATTCATTATATAAATATTCTATTTTATAATAAAAGGGTAATAATTATTTTTGAAATTTTTGAAAATAATAATAATCTAATTTTATTTTTAAATCTTTTTTTTAAATATTAAATTTTTTCTGATCAAAAAATTACAAAATGTAAAGAAAATATAATGGATAATTTTTTAATGTTCTTCTTTTGTATATTTTAGAATATAAAAAGATAAATGTGTATGTCCATTAAATAGTAAACAAATTCAATCTTTCAAATTAAAATTCCATAAAAAGAGATTTGGAAATTGAAATTATTTTGTTTCGAAATTAAGAGTTTAAATACTTTATAAAAAAATTTATTGAAATTAACTTTTATCAGAATATGACATATTTAAAAAGAAGGAAAACTGCAAAAAATGTGACTATTGTACTCAATATTATGAAAATATAAATCATTTTATTTGGTATTGTGAAAACAAAAAATACTTAAAATAGTAAAAATTATATAAATTCGGACATCTAGTGCCCCACTCTGAGAGGTAGTGTCTAGGTTTTTTTTTAATTCAACAGAATTGAACAAAATCAAAGATTTTACTTCATTCACTTAAATTAAAAAAAACCTAAAGACAGAGGAATGCCAATTTATTAATTACAGTTTGTGTATTTGTATTTATTATTGAGAATCTTTCTATCGGGTTTTTGTCCCTCCTGTGTATTCTGGTGGAGTCTCGTCAAGCGCCGACGAGAGCCTAGGTTAACTTGAAATTTTCTGTTTTATCTGTTAAATCTATCGATTTACGTTAGGTTTTTTTTACTTTAGTAATAAACCGAAAATTTTTATAAATTTTCTGTTTATTTCTAAAGTAAACAAACTTAGAACACTTCACAAATAAACAGAAAACTCAAGAAAACCTAATAGCGCTTTTTTTTAATTTTGTGAAATAAAAAGAATATTTGAAAAATTTATATTTTAATTTCTCTAATTAAAAAAAAGAAAACTGTGGTTTTCCAGAATTAGAAAGAATTTACTACAGTCAGTTCCGCTTTTAAGGCACAAACTTTCAACGAAATTTAAGGTACACAAAAAAATCTCAAATTAAGGGACTAGTCTATATTAATTTTTTTTTTTTGTCCAATGACTAAATAAGGTATCCTTATCTTGAAATATGTTTAAAATTGAAAATAGACAGGTTTTTTAAATGTTAGAACTTTTAGTTCTTGTTTTTTTAAAATTTTACAATTCTGCCAAAAAAAGTGACTTTTAAAAATTTTTTTTTGAAAAAAGATCTTAAACGGATGAGAATTTATTGATTAATTTTGGATTTAATTATTTTCTCAAAAATAATATTTATTCTCATTTTTAAAAACGAAAAAATAATTTAAAACTGGTGAATATTTTCTCCTTCACTTCTGTTCATCCAAATTGACTCTATAAAGAACTCAATTTGTTTTATCAATAATTACTTTTTAAAAAATAGTTCTTATTCTTTTCTTTGATTTTTTTTTGACTCTGACAAAAACTTTTGGGATGGTTATTTGGGAACACTTAAAAAAACTTCAAATTGAACAAAAACAAAAGAGTGTAAACTGAAAAAGTAGATTCATGAAAAAAAAAAGAATGGTACAATATAAAAAAGAAAATCTTTTATTAAGAGTAAAGCATATATTGTATATTTTTTTCGAATCAAACTATTTTTTTATGCAAATCAAAAAAAAAACCATCAGGTTTATTTTTCAAACTATTTTTTGTACGTCTTCCACAAACATAACAAGGTTTTGCTTTCTTGCTTATATTTTTTTTTAATATTTGTATTTTTGCGAAAAGTTGAAAAAAAGCAACTTTCAAAAAAGTGAAAAAATACCAAAATTTTTTATTTCTATAAAAACAATAACTAAATTTAATGAATGTCATTTAGCAAGATTTCATTAATATACTAAGAAGTTTTTCACTTTGATTTCAAATCTAAGTAATTGGCAAAAAAAATTCTAAATCTCTATTAAATTTACCTAAAAAAATTTAATATAGACTAGTCCCTTAAGGCACAAAATTTGAAATTTTTTTTTTTTACAATATATTTTATTAGAACCTGGATTTTGTGCCTTAATCTGAGATTTTTATTTTGCCTTAAATTACTTTGAAAGTTTGTGCCTTTAAAGTGGAACTGACTGTAAAATCAAGGATTTTACTCAATTCTTTCAAATTCTGGAAAACCTAACGACAACGAAAAGTTTCTGTTTAGTCATGTAAATGATATTATTATTTTTTATAAATATTTTAATTATTTTTCTTCTTGTCTTTTTTTTTTATTAGATAAATTTTTTTTAATTGCTCCTTTCTCTAAATAAATAAAAAAAATTGAAATTAACTTTTCAGATCTTTAACTCATGGTAAGATGAAGATATTTGATTATAAATTGTTTATTTTTTCGCAAATTTATTTAAAAATGAGTTTAATATGGATTTGACAATAAGATCAATGGAAGTTGACTAATTGATTTTTATAAAAAATTGAAAATATTTAAGGTATTTCCAAAAAAGCGGGGAATTTTTTTTTTACATTTCATAAAAAATCGTCTTTGTGAGTGGAGGTATTTGTAAATTGTCAATACCAAAAAAACTTTAATATTAATACTGATTAAATCTATGACTAAGGTATTTAATTACAATACTTTTGATGAAATATTTCCAAAAAATGAAAAAAAAAATAGCACTTTTTATTGGTGAAAGCAAGTTATGACCAATTTCAAGAAAAAATAGGAAATAAGGAAAGGGTATAATGATTTTTTTAAACTATCAAATACATTATATGTTGTAAATTTGATTTGATAATTTTTCGAGATTAAACAAGTTATGAAAACGATTTTTCAAGTATAAATAAAAGAATAAACACCTATTTCAACTCCAAAAAATATCACATAAAATTGAGATCAGAAATTTTAATCTCCTTTTATCAAGTAATACAATATTAAGAAATATATTAAATTATTATCAAGAATCAATAAATGTATGCAAATTATTAAAATACTTTTTTGAAGATTGAGTTTAATCGAGATATTTTAGAATAAATTTGCCCCACTTTCTAGGAAATAGCTTAGATCATACTTTTTGGTCAAAATTTACATTATTTCCTTTTAAACTGTCATTTTTTATTTGTTGATAAAGAAACAGAATAATTCAATAAAGTTAAAATTAAAAAAAAAAAAAATAATAATAATATTATGAAAATCACAAAATGAAATGGAACAAAAAATGATTTTTATTCATAATTGATTTCCAAAAAAAAAATTGTACTTTTTTTTTTTTGATTATATAAAATAGCCTATTTGTTCGTTGATTTCCTCCTCAACTCATAACATCAAATCAAAAAAAAAACTATTAATAGAAAATAAATCAGTAGTTATTGATAGATTTCAAAATATCTTCATCAAAATAAAAGGCTAAAAATGAAACACAAAAAACAAGACTTTTTTGGAGAAAAGAAGGTAAGAAAATAACGATAAAGATCATTAAATAATTACGATCTCCTATTCAAAAGTGTTCCTTTGTAGGGAGTGAATTGCATACCTCTTGAGTTTTCAAATTGATATTCAAAGAATAATTAATTTTGTATATTTTAAAATTTAAATCATTTTTTCTCATATTTTTTTTTTTTGCTATATCCTAATTCATTGGTAATTTTTTTTATTGCAAGATTGATAATCACTAGGTAAAAAAGTTTTATTATATTTTTGATTGCAAAATAAATAGAACAAAATTTTCATTCAGATTTCTATAATAATTACATACAAGAATTAAAAAAAGTTTACAAAGTCCCAATTCTGACAGGAAATTAATAATTTAATTGGTTTAATGAATTAAAAGTCGGAAATGTTACATTATTTTAAAAATCTTTTTTTGGAAAACTGAATAAAAATTTTATTCAATTTATTTTGCAACAAACAATAATGTTACTGAAACAATAAAAATGATTGTAGAGAATTAATATTTATTTCTTGGGGTTTTTAATTTGATCTTCAATTGAAGATAAAAATGAACATTGTTTTTTTTTTCAATGAGTCACTAAGAATTTTGAGTTTTATTTCATATGGGTGCCAAATAGTCTTTGACATGTATTATTCTTATTGATTTTTTCTTAAAGGGTCAATTATATAAAATAATTGATATTTGAAAAAAATATTGATACCTTTGACTGAAAGAAAGTTCAGTAAGGATACAAATGATTTTTTTAAACAATAAAATTCCTTTATCAGATTATTCAAATAAGTAAATATTTAGTTTTTTCATGATATTTTGTGGTAAAATCACTTTTATAGAAATTGTAATCAAATACTTTAGTTAGAACAAAAATTATAATCATAAAAATGAAAATATTTTTCTCTCGTCTATCAATATTGAAATGAATATTTTCACACTGGAGTAATCAAATAATTTTAAATAAATATTTATAATTGTTTTTACAAAAATCTTTATTACATCGATTCTTCCTTTACAATTATTTACAGTAACAGAATATAACATTGAAGATTTCGAAATATTGTTACTACCGTTACCCATAATTTAGTTACCAAAGTATAAAACCTATGTTTCAAAATACAATCCATGTTTTATTTTTCTTCTTGTTCCAATAAAAAATCTAATTTAATAGCCAATGGAATACCTAAGGACAAATAAAAATTGACCATAAACTCATTGATCTTTTGTTCTTAAAGTTTAAATAAGGAATGCAATTTGTTCAAAATACTTCATAATTTTCCTTAAATTCTTTTAATTAATATATATTTTATCAAAATTTTTTTTACAATTTTCTCAATTTTGTTGAAATTTTTTGTTTTTGACATCAAGAAAATTAACTTTAAAAAATCTCTTCTATTTTTTTAAGAAAAAATTTACTTTTGATCTTTTATTTTTAATAAGTTTTTTTGAATTGAGAACTTTTATAAACCAAGACCAAATCCCATTTATTGTTTGTTGCCCGTTTCTTTGATCTTACTAATTGTTTAATATTTCTTAAAATAAAATAACAATGACTTTTTTAATTTGAAACACTGATATAAATAATCTAGTAAAGTTAATTTCTTTTTTCAGTTAATCAGAAAAACCTACAACTATTCAACTTTTACATTATAAACAAGAAATCCACACATAACCCAGACACACTACCCAATGGTCTTCAAAACAAAAGGAAAATTTACAATATATTTTATTTTTGTCCGAAATAAGAACTTGAACAGATTAACTTTTGACTATTTTAAAGGTAAAACATTCTCTTTTCATGGAACAAAACTGACACTTGATTATTTTTCAAAAGGAACGTTTACAAATATAAATAGTTCCGAATAAGACATTTTTTCATTTACCCAAACATTTCGATAAAGGAATCCCAAAAAGGGAACAACAAATCTTTCTAATTGAAAAATTTGTGTAAAGAATGGTTTGTTTGTGAAAAAAAAACAATTTATTTTCAACTCATTTTTTTAACTTGTTAATTTCTTTTTTTTTTTTTCAGACAAATGACAAGTCTATTAAATGAATATAACCAGCTTTTAAGGCAAATCTCTGAAAAAACAAACAATAGCCTTGTACCGCTTTACGAATTATCTAGCTGGATCAATTTCCATCTCCAAGATCAAAAACAAGAATTCCAATTAACAAACCTTTTTACAGATTTAAAAGATTGCTCTTTACTCTTTGCAACATTACTTCGATCAGTGACCAAAAACGAGAACTTTTCTCAAGTTTCTCAAATCTCTGATCCTGAGAAAAGAGCAGAACTTTTTCGTGAGCTTTTTGGTACATTAGGTTTTCATTTTGACTCACCTTCTGTCCAACAAATCATAAAAGTAAACTTTTTTAATGAGCAAAAAAAAACACCTTTCTTTTTCTCTTGAATTTTCTTAGTCTTACCTCACCCTTTTTTTTTTTTTTCACTAAAACACCTCGCTAAACTTTAATTTTAGGGAGAGGTATTTGAGTTGATTGTTTTTCTGTGTCACTTGTTTTTATCTCAGCTTCAGAATAAAAGTTTGATTAAAAATATACAAAAAGAAGAACAAAAACAAAGATCAAATTCACAATCAGACCAAAAAGAAGAAGAACAAGAACAAGAACAAACACAACAACAACAACAACAACAACAACAACAACAACAACAACAACAAGAACAACAAGAACAACGACCAAAATTAATGGAAAATCCCAATTTAATTGAACTGAACCAACAAACAAATAATGAAAAAATTATTGAATACTCACTGTCCAAACAAGAAACCAAAAAAGAGAAAAAAGAAATTGAAAAAGAAACCCAGATCAATAAAGAATTAAGTAACAAACAACCAAAGGAAATTTCCTTCAACAACAAAAAAGATGAAAGGCTTAAGGATAATGAAAGCACTTTAATTAAAGACACAGAAGAAAAACAAAACAAACCACTTTCCCCATCGATCGAGATGTATGCAAGTATTGGAAACAAAATGATAAGTTCATTTTCAAATCATAACCAAAGAGTTTTAACTTCGTTTCTCAATGTCGGAACCATTTTACCAGAATTATCACAAGACATGAAAAACTTGAAATCGGAATTATCACACCTTCAACCAATTTCATTTTTCGTTTGAAATCTCTCTTTTTCTTTTTTTGATTTTTTGTTTAAATTATCTCTCTTTTGTTCTCTCAGAAATCACAGAAATCACAGAAATCACAGAAATCACAGAAATCACAGAAACTGGAATGGGGTTTTGTCTTGATCTTTATGTTGTCAAAAAATAACAATACTAGTGTTTGAATAATACTTTGGAAAAAATTTTCATTTCATCTTCATTTTCCTTTTTTTTCTGAACTCACAGAAACTTCTAAAGAAATAGATTGTAATTTATGATCACTCTTGATTTAACACATACTTTTTTGCATTGGGTATTGCTGTATAAACATTGGGTCAACTAAGCATTATCCTAAAACCAAGATTTCAGTATTGAAAAAATGATAATCAGTTGAAATTTTGTCCCTTTTAAATTTCAAATACTAGTAATAATAAAATTAAACAAAAAAAATCAAAGTCACTAACATAAATTCAAATCATTTTCTGATCGATCCTTTCATACTCTTTTTTATGGATCACTACAACTTTTTCAAAAGGGTGAAAAAAAGACAAACCAAAAAATCAAAAATTTTTAAAAATTGTTAACAAATTGTTTAAAATGGGTAGAATAATAAGTTTGAAGTTCCACTTCTAAAACTTTAACAAAGGTACATTTAATAACTTCTTTGTGGAATGATTTGGTGAACAATTGTATACAAAACTGGGGATATCTTGGGGTTAATGATTAAAATTCTTGGCAAGCCAAGTGAAAAAAAGTGCTAAATATGTTTGTTGCCAAGCAGTATCCAGAAGAAAAATGCATTCAAAATGGAATTTAAAAAAAAAACAATTCTTTTTTGTGAGTGCTATTAAAAAAAATAAAATTTTTGGTAGATAATGTGTGATTGAAAACTCAACTTAAAAATTAAACTAAGCATCGTTTTACGATATTTTGGCTGTATTTTCTGTTCGGATGGCTTTCATTTTTTTATTTATTTTTTTTTTATAAATAAAGGTTAAAAGAAATTACTTACTGAAAGCAATTTGTACAAAATCGGCTTATCCATAGTGTCATGAAGGCTAGGGCAATGATATACTTGAATATACGGGAAAAGGGTTTTTAATCTTTTAGTGACATGTATTTTTTACATATAAAATGAATTCTCGTTTAGATCTTGAAATTTTTTTTCTTTTTTAAATTTGTGTTTTGGTTTATGAAAAATAGACTAGTAAACCTCATCTCAAAAAAATTATTAATTTGAGATATTTTTTGAAATCCAAAATTTACACAATTTCCAATTTAAAACTAAAAAAAGGTAACATATTATTCTTATTAACAATAAAGTTAATTCTTGAAAATGGAAAAACATATTTTTCATTTAATGTTGGAAAGTATTTATTTCGATTCAAATATTTTGTTTTGTTAGTATTTTTAATTATTAATGTTTCAAGACAAATACCAGCCAAAAAAACTAATTGAAGTATAGGTGATTGAAATAACTCTAAATTTGATAAAAGTTTAACAAAAGTTTATCAATAAAATTCAGATCTAGTAAAAAAATTTTTTATTCTTTAAGGTTTTATAAAAGTTTTTTTTTTTTTTTTTTTTAATCAAAACAAAAATTAAAAAAAATAAAACTGTGCTTTTCTGTTTTATCTGTAAAATGTATTGATTTTACGAATAAACAAAAAATTCAAGAAAAATTAACGGCGCTTTTCCAGAATTCAAAAGAATTTAGAAAAAAATCAAGATTTTACTCGATTCATTTAAAATTAAAAAAAAAACTAACGAAAATGGTCTGTAGAGTGCCGTAGAGCGTTCTGGGTTTTTTTGAGGTTTTCTATTTTATTTTAGGAAGTGTCGTAGATGTATGGGTTTTTCTTGTGAGTTTTTGTTTCATCTGTGAAGTAACTATGTTTTCTGTTTTATCTGTTAAGTGTTCTAGGTTTTTTTGAGGTTTTTTTGAGGTTTTCTATTTTATTTGGAAAATCTATTGATTTTGGTTAGGTTTTTTTGAGGTTTTCTATTTTTTTGTTTGGAAAATCGATAGATTAACCAAATAAATAGAAAACTCAAAAAAACCTCAAAAAAACCTAGAACACTTCAAAAATAAATAGAAAAGTCAAAAAAACCTAGAACACTTCACAAATAAACAAAAAACTCAAGAAAAGCTTACTCCTTACAGAGAAAATTAACCTCTCCCTTCAAAATAAAATAAAAAAATTACACTTTTTCGGTAACAATTGTTTTGATAATGAATTTAATATTTTGATTAAAAAGTTATATTTAGCGGAATTCTGACAGGTTTCTGAAAAACTCTGTATTTATATAATCCACATCTTTTCTTTTTTTCTTCCGAGAAAAACTGTGGTGTTACTTTTTGAAAAAATTTTACTATAATAACAAATACTTAAAAATATTAACGATCTCTAAGATCCAATGAAAATTGTTCTACAATTACCTAGTTTATGCATTCTTCATGGAATTAAAAACCTAATTAGAAAACAAATCTAATTATCAATTAAATATATCTTAATTTTTGTTCATTTAAATATATTTAAAAAACAAATTTAAAACGATCAAATAAAAAAAATGATTACTCAAAAATGGTTCTTATCTATCTCTATTACTCGCCCTTAAACTTATCATTAAATAAATTATATTCGTTTAATCAATTTATGATGCTCAATAATCCATAGCATCAATTAATAATAATAATAATAATAATAATAATATCATTATTCTTATTATTCTTCTTCTTATTATTATTTATTATTTAAATTACATTATTATTTTATAATAAAAAAAAAAAAAAAAAATAGAACAATGAAGAACTAAATTCAAAAACGATTTTTGCAGAAACATTTTTCAAAATTTTAAAATCATTTGGACATGATCCTTTAGATAAAGAATTAAAAAAAACAATCAACGAAAAATTTAATCAAATCCAAAAAGTCGAAGAAAGGCCAATGTCGCAATTTTTAAATGAAATTTTACAAATTTTAAAGGATAATAAAATCATTACAGGTGTTTTAAGCGAAATTGAACAATCGATTATTTCTTTAATTGATCAATTTTTTTATTCCTCTGTTTTTAAATCAAGACTAACAGACGAAATTCTTCAAATATTTTTATCAAAAAAATTCATTAAAATCTCAGTAAGATCTATTGATTATGATCATTTAAACAAAATTGTTTATAATTCAATTGATCAATTTATTCCAGGTATTGTTGATATTAATTCAATGAAACAAGCAATAAATTATTTATTTAAATTTTCTGCGCTTGAACAAATTGTAAATGTAAGTCTTCATTATTTTTACATTATTAATAAATCCAAAATTAATCTTTTCGATGTATCCATTTATATATCTATACATTGGTATCTATATATCTATAATAATAACAACCAACCAACCAATAAATAAATAAATCAAAAATATCTCGTATAATAATTAAAAAATAAAAATAAAAATAATAAAAAAAGGAATCAACAAAAGAACAAATTTTAACAGACACATTAAAAGAGGCGTTTGGAAGGAGTATTTATTTTATTATTGATAGGTTATTTGGAACTGGATTTGGTGATGAAATAATTGACTTTTTTGAAGACAAAAAAAAAGGAGAAAAGAGAAAAGAGCTTTATCACAAGACCATTTTGCCAGAAACAAGGAAAGCATTAAAAGATTATTTAGATTTTGAAGATGCAGATAATTTAGTCTTTTCCGTGGAAAGCGCCATTTGCAAGGAAAATTCAAAGGTATATTCGTCAACACTTTTTGCCTTTTTGGATTCTGCAGGCTTGATCTTGCCGTTTATTAAGGTCTCAATTATTGCTGAGGTGTTTAAAATCACGACATCGGGTGCATTATTTCGTTCGAACGATGTTAATCAAAAGGTGATCCATCATTATATTGATATAGTCGGAGTCCAATATATAAAAAAAACTATCGGGTCAATTTTAACAGAAATGCAAAATGCTGACCACTCCTATGAAATCGATAGCTTTAAGATCACTGAAGAGGAAAATTTGGAATATAATTTGCAAATTGTTATAAAATATTTTCATCAGCTAGTTCAGGCTGTTTTTAATTCGATACCAGACACGCCCATCGAAATGAGGGTCATTTGTAATTATTATAAAGAATTGACGAACTTGCGATACCCCGAAAAGGCACTTCAAACGATTGGTGGGTTCATTTTCCTTAGATTCATTTGCCCCCGGATAGTTGCCCCATATAAAACAGGGGTAATCGAAAAGCCAATCGATATGAAATTTAGAAGAGGGCTGTTACTGATTTCCTCTGCGATCCAAGCATTATCAAACGGAATAAAATTTTCTGAAATGCGCCAATATATGCAGCCCTTTAACCAGCTGATCGATGATTATCTGCCAAGTAGAGAAAAATTTTTATTAGAAATATCGAATATAAACGGTATCAACGAACAGCAGCTTTTTGTTCCTTATTCAAATAGATTAAAATTGTCCAATTTGGACAAAACACAAATTAACTCAACTATTGTAAATAAATTCTTCAGGGCATCCGAAAAGAATTCAATCACACCCAAGAAATTTGCGATCAAACTTTTAATAGATTGCCAGCAATATTCAAATTGGGTCCCAAAAGATGTATCTAGCTTATATTCTTCAATCATTTTCGATAAATTAAAACAATTGAACAGTGCTGTGACAAATATAAAAAATGATTTTTCACCAATCGAGAAAATCGTAGAGAAAATTAAAAAGGATAAAGACGATGTAATTGAAAGGGAAAAAATTCAAAATTCAAATCAACAACAAACACAAAAAAAATCTCGAAAAAAAAAATCTAGTTTTTTTAAAAAAAAGGAAAAAAAGAAAATAAAGTAACAAAAGATTTATTAGTCTTAATTTTTTTTTTTTATCTTTTTTTCTTTTTATAAGAATATGATGATAATTAATACCATAAATTGATCGCCAAAAATAAGTTCAGTATTCCTTACAAAAAAAAATGAATATAATCTATATTCCAAAAATTTGAACACAGTTTAAATTAGTTGAAAGAATAATAATACTGCACTCTTTACCTTTCAATTTGGAAATAATTTTGATTTTAAAAACTATTTCATTTTTTGTCTTTTTTGTTTTGTTTTCATTTCCATTTTTGTAGTTACGTAATCTGTTTCATTAGATCTGGAATTTTTTTTCAATGTTTGATTGAAAGTTAATGTTGAGTTTGTTAAATCAACAAATCATATACAATTGGTTGATCGTGTTTTATCATTTTGATCGATCAATAATTGTTGTTGAAATTTCAATAATTTTAGAAATACAATTTATTTTTTCGCTTATTACATTATTTTGGACAGACTAGTTTTTATTTTAGAGTTTTATATTTTTTTTCATTTTTTTTGGATAAAAATAAATACTTATAAATACTTATAAAAATATTAATACTCGGTTACTTGGATATAGTTTAATATTTTGTTGGGTAGGATATAATAAATTGTGAATTTTTTTAACCTTTTTTGATTTTGGATGTTTCTAAATTTTTGGAATGGAGTTTATAATATTTATAAGGACTTTTTACCAAATAATTATTTTCATTTTTTTGTAGACAAGTCACCTTTCAAATTTCAATAAAAAAATATTCAATTTTATCAATTATATTAGATTCTTAGAAAATTCAACTTAAAGACTATAAAACTGAAAAGTTTAAAATTTACTTTTGGATAGTAAGTCAATTTTTTAAAAGAAATCAAAAAAAAACTGACTATTATTTTTTCAATTATCTTTCCATAAAAACAATTTCTTTTTTATGAAAATTATTTTTTGAAGCTGAAAAATGAAAAAAAAAATATTACTTAAAATATCATTATTTTGGTAATGAATTTGTCAAATTTCTTTTTAATACTTATTTTCAAGTTTGTTCTAATAATTTTTTTTTTTTTACTTTTTTCAGAAATTTTACAAAGTGTATATAAAAAGTAAATATAGTGATCAATAATTTACTTATAACTAGTAATTGATACAAAATTTTTAAAAAAAGTGTGTTGAATATTTGATTCTACATTTTCTTTTTTTACAATGGAAAATCAATCAGTTTTAACAATACCTAAATGGCTATATAAAGAATTTAAAAAGAATATAATATATTTGAAAGGTATTAGATCAAATGCATTTTGTACCTTTACAGTCAGTATCACTTTTAATATACAAACTTTAAGCAAGAAATAAAGCCCAAAAAAAAAACATTTCCAATGTAATCTTATTTTTTGGATTTCTTTTTTACAGAATTTATTTTCCCAGAATCCCAATTTCTGATCAACAATTTTTAATTCTTGTTGTGTCATAAATTTCACCAAATTTTTTACCTTAAAAGTTATACTAACTGTAAAGTTCAATTTTTGATTTTTTGAATTTTTTCTATATTTTTCATTTAGTCAATTATGTTTTTAAAGTTGCTTATGTCACATTCTTTATTTTTTTAAGTTTTCATTGAGTGTAAAAGAGGATATTTAATTATGATAAGAATTAATTAACTTATCTATGATTAGATCTTAAACAACCCCAAATAAACCAAAGTGAAAAATCTAAATATAAACCAACTGAATCTAAGCGTTAAGACAATTTTTTAACCCAAGAACACATTCATTAAAGAACAGATAAAATGTTAGTTGTTTTTGAAACTCTTTTTATTCAAAACAATTTACAACAGCGCCATTGACTGAAAAAATATTTATTTATCTTTAGTTATTATTGTTGTTGGCCTAAAAGGATTGATAGGTTTGCCAACCAAATCAAACAAAAATATAATAGAACTCTTAAATCTGATCCTTGATTGGGTCTAGTATCTTTTTTGTTGGTTTTTTCAAAGAATAACTTTTTTTCACATAATCTATTTTTTGAGAGAAAAAAATATCTTTGAAAAATATTGATTGATTCATCCAAAAATCCACTAACTATAATATTGTGATTACTTTTTAATCGTGATATTTTGGTATTTATCACGATTTTTTAATAATTATTGTGTTTTTATAAAATATTGAAATTTGAATAATAATCGCTATAATATTGAATATCTTGATTTTCTAAAATATTGTAATTTGATAAAAATAATTGAGATTTTTGTAACTTAATTGTGGCCTAAGCGTAGAGATCATCAATACCTATTTTTAATTTACAACCAAATCGTATATTTCTATAAAAGAGAATGAATTGATACAATTTAAAAATAATTATCAAATCTTGTAATTTTATTGATTTTTACAAGGTTTTTATAATATTATGATTTTATCTAATATTACCATTTTATCAACTTTCTTGTGAATTACAAGAATAGTTGGTAATTGTTCGATTTTGGAAAGGATTATTTATGTTAGGAATTTTTCAACTTAAATTTTAAATAACTTCTCAAATTATTATAAAAATCAATCAAAAAAGGTACAAAAACAAAAGGTTTTGATAAAGATTAAAAAGGGAAATAAATGTATAATTCTAATATTGTCCTCAATTTCAGAAGGTAGAGATGAAATCTCATTTAATAATAAAAAGAAAAAAGAACTCAATTTTGATTCCTATCAAATTATTCAATACTCATCTACAGTGTAAATATCATCACACAACATCAAAGTTTTGGCTGTATAAATCTAATAATATGAAAACGTGCATAAATTTAAAAGTTGAATTCCACACCTTAATAATAATCGAATAATTTTTATTTTTTATCTTTTTCTCTTACTTCAAATTTTTTTTTAATAATCTTAAAAAATGGAGGTAAAAATTCTTAAATTTATTTTGTACAACACCACCCAACAAAAATAAGATTAAGACAATTTCTCTTTTACATTTTTTTCTTTATTTCCTTTTCATAACCTAACAACCCACAATATTCAAAAAAAAAAAAAAAAAAAAAAAGAATTTATTTTTCAGACATAATGACAGTTTGTTAGTTTTAAAAAAGAAGAAAGTTCCACAAACGTTTGCTTTTGAAGATCTGAAAACACCAATAGAAATTCAAAAGATCGTGATCTCACCATTAAAATTTACAAGTGAAAAATTCGTTTATGAAGCTCTTTCGCAAATACAAAAAGAAAACAAAGTTTCTGAAGCACTTGTATCTGCACAAAAAGCACTTGATGTAAGTTTTTGTTTTAGGAAAGTTCATAAAAGAAAAAAAACAAACAATCTTCCAAAAAAAAACAACAACACAATGATAGGAGTTTGTTGTTGAGATCTCATATAGCGAATGGACTCACCCAATTCTTCCTTGAATTTGTTTTACGTCCAAATTGAAAAAAAATAAAAAATTGAAAAGTGAAAAAAGAATAAAAAAAAAGCATTGAATTAAAAGCAATTTCTGAACAACCCCTCAAAACACTTCAATTATAAGCTTCTTAACCTTACAATCTCTTGATTTTTTTCTCCAAAATATGAATTATTTTCGTAACCCGTCTCAAAATAACTACCAAAACAAATAACAAAATTCCAATATTAAAAATAATAGGTCTTTCAATCACTTGATATTTTTCGAACTGCATCGATCTCATTTGACTCAAAGAGAAAATTCCCTTTTTTCAGAGATCGAGGGTGCACGATGAATGTCTCAATAGAAGAAAAAAAAAAAGGACCAAATTTGCATTTGTCTGGAGGGGTGTCTGGTGATGGGATGTCAATTGTGAGTTATTTTTAAAGAGATTAAATTTATTTAGTCTGTTTATTGTTTCTTTCGCTTCTCTTCTTTCTCTTCTTTCTTTTGTTTCTTAATTACTCACACCAAACAATCTCTTTTAATCTTTTCATTACTTTTTCTGAAATTTCGTTTTTTTTTTTTTTTTTTTTTTGTTACTGCAATTTTACTATTTTTAATTTTCTCTTTGGAAATTTGAAATAATAAAGAACGCATCGTCAAGGTATAACAACATTTTTGGAAAAGGAGAAAGGTTTGATATCACAGCAGATTTAATGAAGAATTCAAATTCCTTTTTCCTGAATTTCACAAAGCCAATTTTATCCAAGACAAAACTTGGTGCATATGGAATAAATTTTGGGATCTACAACTTTTTACGTGACAACCAAAATACAACATTTAAAGAAAAGGTCAATGGCTTTTCATTAACACTGTCAAATCAACTATTAAGAAATTACTATGTCAAAAAAATCTTTGGCATTGGACACAACACAGGCTTACATACTTTAAATTATTCTTTTGAGCTTCGTGAAATCTGTAAACTCGATGACGTTGCTTCTTGGGAAATAAGAGAAGAAAGCGGAGCAAGCTTTAAATCACTTTTATCCTATGATTTTGCTATAGATAAAAGAGATAATGCATGTTTCCCTTCAAAAGGTTACTTTGTTCATACCTCCAATGTAAATTTCTAGTTTCCTTTTTCTTGATTCTGGCTTCTTGTTTCTTGCTTCTTGTTTCTTGTCTTCTTATTTTTTTTATACAACCAATGAAATTTTTTTTCAAATAATTCTAAAAGAAAGTCTAAAAAAGAGTTATTATTCCAGAAAATTTTCCAATACAAAATACAAAAGATTTAGATTTCAATTTCCAAAAAAATTATTTCATAACAAATACAAGAAAAACGCTCACTATATTAAAAACAATTTTTTATAATTTTTTTTTTTCTAAAAGCCAACTTTCCATTTTGAGAACTTGAAATAAACTAAAGATATTTAAATTATGAAAAAAAATACAATTAGCCAATTAAAAATATCTTGCATAAGTCAAAGGTATTACATAAATTTGAAATTCTAAATAGAATTTTTTAGTTGTTTTACTGTTAACTAATATGAAAAAAGAAAATTGAAAATTTCAAGTTAGACAAAACTATTACTTCAATTACCATTTCATCCAGTTAATAAAGTTTATTCACAATATAATCAACATTCCAGTACTTCAAAATCTTGAGGCTATTGTATTTATTGTTGTTAGAAGTACTACGATTTTTTAAAAGTCTCTAGTCAGGAAAAAAGGTCTATTTTAGGGTAAAAAATTTTAAATGGATGTGACAATGAATTTTCTAAAAATTCAACTTTATGATATTTTTTTGATAGATAATAACTAATAATTTTGAAAACATTCTATTCATCTAAAAAAAATCAAATATGGGAAAAAAATAACTGATGATAAATATTCCATGTCATAGATTTTCCAGAATTCAAATAAATTGAGTAAATTCAAAAGAATTAAGCAAAATCCATGAATTTTACTCTATTCTTTTAAATTCTGGAAAAGTTAACGAAAGTGTCCGTCAAGTCCCGTTAAGTGCCTAGGTTTTTTTGAGGTTTTCTATTTTATTTCCGAAGTGCTCTAGGTTTTTTTTACTTTAGAAATAAACCGAAAATTTATTAAAATTTTCTGTTTATTTCTAAAGTAAAAAAAAACTAACGAAAATCCATTGATTTTTCAAATAAACAGAAAACTCAAGAAAACCTAAATTCGTTTTTTTTTGATTTTAGAAATAAAAAGAAAAGTTCTTCAATTTTCCCTTTATTCTTAAATGAAAAATATATTACAAACTAAGAAAACTGATTATTTTTAATCTTTTTATCGGGTTTTTGTGCTTCCTGTGTATTCCGGGGATTGTGTCGTCAAGTGTCGTAGAGTGCCATAGAGTGCCTGTGTTTTCCAGAATTAGAAAAGAATAGAGTAAAATCAAAGATTTGACTGAATTCTTTCAAATCCTGAAAAACCTAATGACAGTGGATAGTTTTTATTTGGTCATGCAAATGATAGTATTATTTTTTTATATATATTTTAATTAATTTTCTTCTCTCTTTTTTTTATTTGGTAAATTTTCTTTAATTACCCCTTTCTCTAAATAAATAAAACTGGCTATTTTTCAATGAGTTGCAAGTTTTTAAATAACTTTTCTTTACATTTGAAAACTTCATATTTGAAAAAAATTCTTCTCTTTTTAATTCTATATGATTTTTTTTTTATTTCTCCATTTAAGGGAAATAAGAATTTATTCTTACCTTCAAAACAAATCAATGAACCAATCAATAACTTTTTATATTTCAAAATATTCATTAAACTTTTTCATTTTAGTTAATATGCGTTTTTAAAAAAGTGTTACCCAATTTTTTTTTTAATAGATTACCCAAAAAATAGGTATATTGAAATTTGTCCTCTATTTAATAGAGATACTTTTAAAAACTTTTTTTGATCACACTTTTTTAAAATGGCTATTTAAAATCTTTTGATAAATATCCTGATCTTAATTTGTTTCAATTTTATTTTTTATATTTTTTTCTAAAAATCTTCTAAAATTCTTAATTTAATAAAATAGAAAATTGCAGGACTTGGAATTGGTACCAAATTTTTTAAAACCGAAACACGAGCACAAGTCCATTTCCCACTTTTAAAAGACATTAGCCTCGGGTTGATTGGTCATTGTGGATTAGTTAGACCCTTCTCGAAAAGGGGGAAAGTTGGAATATTAGATCGCTTCTATAAAGGAGGGCCTTTACCAATTAGAGGAATTGACGGAAATTCACTTGGTAACAAAATCCAAAGAGAACCAAAATCAGAAAAAGAAAAAAACCCATTTGATTATTTTGGTGGCGATGCTTATGGCTTTTTCACATCTTTACTTACTTACAAATTGCCGTTTTTCAAAGATAAAGGTGTTAATCTTGGAGCTCAAGTGTTTTTAACCTCAGGAAATTTGGTTTCCGCAACATCAGGAGAAGGAAGTTATTTCTCAAAATTTAAAAAAATCTTTACAAAAAGAAAAACAACTGCAGGGATTGGAATAGCTGCTTATTTGGGAGGAAATAGAGTCGAATTGAATTATTCGATTCCAGTGGAAAATATCAATAGAAAAATTAAAAATCCTATTTTCTTAATAAATCTGGATATCGACTAAAATTTTTTTATTTAATAGAGATTCAATTTTGAATCCAACTTCGTTTTTATTTTATTTTTTTTTTTTTTACTATTATTTTTTTTTTTGCTGAGTATTTTGTTAATCAAAAATTAATTTTTAATATTTCAATAATCGATTAATAAAAATTTTTTCACGTTTTTTCCTAAAAAATCCGAAATAAACAGAAAATCAAACTAACTTTTAATTTTTTTTTTAATAAATTTATTTCAGAAATTCATTATCACATAACAAGATAACCAAATGATTTTTTAGATCTAAACTATTTGTCAAAACTTTTGACTCACCTTATAATGTTAATGGATGTTGTTTTGAGGGTTTATTCCAGTATTCCAATCAAAAAAATATTTTGGGAATTATTGGATCAGAATCATTTTTTCTAATTTTGTTATTTTTTGTTTTGCTTTTTCAAATTTTTGTTTTTCTTTTGTTTTTTTTTGAAAAATTTTTCTTTTTCTTTTTTTTTGATTTCAAAATTCTTTTTTGATGCTTTTTTTTTTTCAAAAGATCATGTGGAAAAAAAAGATCTTTGAAAAGACAAATAATCACTATGAAAATTGAGATTATGTAATGTCTTTTAAAATGAATTTAAATATTAGTAAAAAATCTTGTTATTCAACTTTTTTTCAGTGGAATTTCTGTAATAAAAAATCAGTGAATGCTCCTTTCAAAAATTTGTTACTCACTTTTTTTTTTGTTACAGTTTTATTTTTTTTTTTTAATTTTTAAAATATAGGGTTTTTATATACTGCTTTTTTCAAAATCAATTAAGTGATTTCGAAGCAAGTTTTCAAAAATATTTGGGCAATTATTTTTTGAAAAAAAACGAAGATTTGTCAAAATATTTAGAGATAGCTACCATAACTAATAAGGTTTTTCCTTGTATAATTTTCAAATTAAAAAAAAAATTATTGTTTCTCTAAATTTCTAAAATAAAGATAGAAAATTTAAAAAAACTCTCGATTATCCTGATCAAATGATCCAATAAAAGGTCTTGTTTTTTTTCGGATTTTAATACAATATTTGGATATTATATCTGTGAATCAAAAAATAAAAAAAAATATCATCTTAATTGGAAATTTGCTGTATTTAGTAAGACTTAAAGGTGATTCATAAATCAGATCGAACTATTATTCGTTATTCAATACTAAAGGATATATTTTTTTCAATTTATTGTTTCATGTGAGTTACAATTTTTGAAATGGTATTTAAAATAAAATTTGAAAAATCTCAAAGTCAACAATTTTCAAAATCTTCCAAATTATTCAAATTATTGAACAAATAATATTGATCATGTTCTTAATGAAGATTTATAATAAAAAATATCAAAGAATTTAAATTTAATCACAATTATTGCTGCCAATAAAATAATAATTAATAATACAAACAATAGTATAAATTGTAATATTTTAAATCGATAATATTTATCAAAAATCATTTATTAATTATTTTTGTGGAAATCAATTATTATTTAGGATGTTAATTCAACAAAAAGAAAATTCAAAATACATTTATCAAATCACAAGATATAATTTATAAAGAAATAAAAAACTAGATTATATAATTTCTTCGTAGAAATAAAATATTTTAAGCAATCTAAACCCAATTAAAAAATATCAAAAAAAAAAATAATAATAATAATTAAAAATTAAGAATAAAATAAATATATTGGTAAAATAAACTATAAGATCAATCAAAACAATTTCTTTTGGAAAAAAACAATTAAATAAAGTCTTAAAAAATGAAAATACTTTTACATAATAATAATAATATTCTATAATAATTTCGCTATATAAAGATAATTAAATGCTGGAATATAAGAAGGTTTTAAAATACATTAAAAAAGTCAAAAGATGATAAAACAAAAAAGTTTACAAAAAAATATTTTTTTATAATTAAACAATTTACAAAAATCTCTTAATAATTGAATATATATATATATATCTGCTATAGATTATTTTTATTTTATTTTTTTACACAGCAATTATTTCTGAAACAAAACAATAATATTTTGTAATGTGGATTTATAAAAATTAAAAAATAAAAAAAATGAGATGTTACATAGTTGTGACAAAACAAAAATTACCCACTTTTAACCCTTACTCTTATTTTTTTTCTTTCTATATGTTCTTAGAAAAAAATTAATGATGTGTATGAAATAGTGAAGAGAATCAATAAAACTAAAACGAAAAGGAAATTTTTAGATTGCTTGAAACACACTCTGAAAGTAGAATCAGTTATCAAAAATATTTTTTTAACACCTTATTTTCACAATTGTTTTTTTTTTGTGAAAACGCATCCTTGAAAATGTTACCCATTTTTCGAATCTTTTTTAAAAGGGTGGGTCTCTTTATATATGATATTGATACACCAGTAAACAATAAATAAGTATTTCCTAGATTTAATCATATTTTCATTGGAATAACTTTTGGAATGTTTTTACTTTTTTATCTAAAAGATTTGATTTTTCAAATTTTTGTGGAAAAGTGTTAATGATTCACAGAAATTTCAAAATTCAGTGTTCCCTCCTTTTAAAAAAAATAAGAAAACTTTATTTTCATAATATTTTATTTCAAAAATATTTTAGAAAATCAACTTATTTTTAGTGTGTTTTTGGGGTTAAAAGAACATTCTCACTTTATCTTTATCAAAAAGAGTTAAAGAAATCCAAAAATGAAAAATATAAAAAAAGTTTAAAATTTATTGTTAAAAATGTGATTATTCCCTTTTTTTTTTTTTATCAAAACCAATATATCAAATAAAATTGAAACTTTTATATTTTTGAAATGTACCTTTTTTAGATTAAACATAAACAAAATATTATAGTTGATTTAATAGCAATTCCAAACATAATTTTACTTATAAACTGAAAATATCAGAAAAATGAGATAATATATTCACTTTTTCAAGATTAATGTATAAATTATTGGCTATACATTAATAATTGTCATCAGAATAGTGTATGGATATCTTAAATCGATCTGAATTATCCATTCCGTAACTGAAGAAATTAAAAAACATCAAAATCTTCAAAATGGGTTGAGAATATAACTATAATATGAAAAAATGATTTATTATATTTATTCCTTAGATTAATAATAATTTAATTTGCAAATATTTATTCTTATAATAGCTTCATTTTTACATTCATAAAATAAAAGTTTTATTTCCTTTTGATTTTTTTTTCAATTTTTTTCAATTTAACTTGCATAATTAAAGAGATAATTTTATTTAGAAAATATTTTTTGAAAATTAATGTTAATTTAAAAGAATCAAACAGTTTTCTCCAATTTAAATATATTCAAATATTTTTAATTCATAAAAATAATGTCTGATTGTAAAATATAATAAAAAAATCAGATATTCTTTTTTAATAATTCTCAGGATACTTTTGAAGATTTTGGAATTGTTCAATTTCTTCATTCACTAACGGATTAAAATTGATCAGTTTAAATTTTTAGTAGGTGTCTACAATCAGAACAGTTAATATTTACTCAATAATATATATATATTGAAATTAGTCAAATATAACTCTCTCCGTATCATTTATCCTCTTATGTTTCAAATAAAGCATTTACATCTCTTTTCTTCTTGTTCCAATAGTACATCTTATTGATTATTTGATAGTATACCAAAGTTCAAATCAATTTTGAATGTAAGCATATTGTTGTTTTTCGTAAAATTTTCAATCATGAATGTACTTTATTCAAAAATTTTTTCGTAATATTTCTCAATTGTTTTGAATTTTTTACTTTTTAGTAGATCGAAAATTTTACACTATTTTTTGAAAACAATATTAGAATTAAACCATCATTTTCAGAATTTCTCTTTTAACAGGAGAAAATTTTGAAGTCAATACCCTAATTACTTAGGGTTTATTATCAGTTTCTTTGATCCTTGTGAATAAATTTTCTTGAAAAAAGAAAGGCATCTTTTTATTATGAAATTGGTAAATGTCTTTTCCAAGTGATATTTTCTCTGTAAGATCTTTAACACGGGAATAAATTTTGAATTTTAACAAATAATTATGAGACTGATATTAGAATAACAAATGGGAAAAAATTTTCACTTAATATTCCTTTTCTTTTCCAAAAAGAGTTTTCAAAAGAAATAGAATCGAATTTGTTAGCTAAAAAAATTTACTTGGTTTTTTTTATGCTCGAGTTTAATATTTTTGGGGTGATATCAAAAACATCAAAGTCAGGTGTCTGAAGAATTGTAACAAAAGAGAATGAGACAAATGTATGTACTTTTTAATCTAAAATCTCAGTTCGTAAATAATCAATAAACAAAATCATTTTTTGATTTTTTGGGCTTGCTCAAATCTTCGATTAAAAAACTATGAATAAATTCTTTTCTTTTTTATTAATTCTTCTTTTTTTTCTTTTTGTGACAAGCTTGGATCCACCTTATAATAGACACGACTTTCCTCTTCAAGTTGAAAATTTTCACAAAACAGTTGAGTTTATTTGCAACAGTTTTGTTTCTTCTGAATCAGAAGGAAATTATTTTTTTCTTATAAAAACTGATGACAGAAAAATCCAACCAAGCGTAAAGCTCACTTTGCAAATCCACAAAAGCCACATAACAATAAAAAAAGGGTTTCTGATGATTGAAGGGTGTCAAATTAAAACCAAATATAGTACTTTGATTTCAATTTTTAAAGATGAAACAACCTTCAGGAAAGAATTTTTCCAAAAAAATATTCGGACAGATTGCAAGCTATCGAAATTAAGAATCTTTGAAAAGGCCTTCAATTTTGACTCAAAAAAATATACTCAAATCCTGAACGAACCGGAGAGTGAAACAAAAAAACAAGAAAAGGAGCCTGGTTCTTTCAAAGGCCATCAGGCATTTAAAAAGGCAAGGGAAAGTGAAGAAGAATTTGAAGAAAAGGTTCTTGATTTTGTGGACGAACTAATTGAAAAAAAAGATGATCTTTTACACAAGCTGAAAATAGAATCGTTTGATATTAAAAAGAAATGGGCAAAAGCCGATTTTCAAAAATCTTTTTCAAATTTAAAAGACAAAATTTTAAAGTCAATAGATATGAATACAGAACAAGAAGCTGAAACGGAAACGGAAACGGAAGAGGAAAAGGAAATCTACAGGGGTAAATATATTGAATTGTAATGCAATGGTTTTGATAGAAAATAGAAAAGAGTGACTTCTTAAATGGCCAATAAATGTTTGACGCCAATGGCTTTGTCTTTAGTATCGCAGAAATTTTGGTTTTATTTGGTGTCTCCAGATAATTTCAATTTTGAGATCTTAACATAATTACCATCAATCATAGAATCTTCATTTCACTTCACTTTATGTTAAATAAATAATATCATCACATATTCTTCAAGTTGTCTGTAATTTGCTATTTTTTTTTTTACACATCCTGAGATTGCCCAATTACCTTGAGAAAAAGGTGCCACGCGTGTAAATATGAGTATCTTAAAAAATAGATCTGCAATAGTCTGTTTCCTGAAATTGATATTTCAAAAAGATAAACTATTTTTCAAAATTTTTGACTCACTTTATCATGTTAATGGAAGTTATTTTGAGGGTTTTTATCATAGGCTATCATCAAAAAAATATTTTCTAATTTTTAGATCAAAATTCATTTTTTTCTAATATTGTCAATTTTTTGTGGCACTTGTACTTTGAGTGTTATATTTATTTTTGGAAAAAAACGATCATTAATTTTTATAAAAGAACGAAATTTTCCATGGTATATGAAAAATATCAAATAATTAATCTTTTTTTTTAGATTTTTGGATTAATTTCAATTTCTTTAATAAATAAATATTTGAGTAATCTGATACTACATTAATTGGCCAAATTAATATAGTTTTCGGTTTAAATGTTACAATTTTGTGGAAATTGTTACTTTTTGTAACATACTCATTTTTTGGGGATAAATACTTTTTTTTAGATAAAGTAAACTAAATTTCATAATAAATGGCCCACCTTACATTTGAATAATGGATTGCTTTTGTATCGTTTTGAAGTTTTTCCTCTCACAATGAAAAGTTTGCAAATAAATCATTTTTTCTCTTTTTTATTTTTTTAACGTTGTTTTGTTAAATTGGAAAATGAAAATGAATAATTTGAAAGAAGTAACAGATGAATTAATGAATAATTTCGTTTCAAATATGAACAAGAGATTAGATTTAGTTATTCAAATGGAAGGAGAATCGATAAATGGGTTTTTTTACTTTTTTAAATTGTCTATTTTTCATGTAATGCTTCTTTCAAAATAAATGGCCCAATTTTTCTTAATTGCTTTTTTTTTACTTTTTTTTTCTTTTATTTTTAGACAAAAAATAAATATCTCTTGCGTATAGTATTGAATATTAAAATCTAAATTTTTATATTATAATAGATAACTTCAATTATTAAAAATATTTTTCTTTGAAATTTGATTTTTAATAGGCCAATTATTATGAAAGATAGTTTATTATTAAGTGTATAAGTATTTTTTTGTGCTGTGTGTTTTTTTTTTTTTTGCGAAAAAGCCAAGATATTTTCTGAGGGAAGGTGAGGATTTTTTGGTGAATAAAACACATTAAATTATAAGGTTTTTTGAAAAATACTAAATAATCCAGATCTGTCTATTTGAGAGCGCCAATTTAAAAACAATATTTATTGGGAAAATAAAAATTTTCAAATTATGAATTATATCTCTATTGATAGAGCTCATATAAATACAAGATAGTAAAAAAAAAAATACTATTTTTCCAAAATTATGAAAAAATACAAATATGGATTCATATTACAAAATGATTCCAAGGAAATCTGGTTTTATCAATATTGTCTACTTTTTATAATACCTTTTCGAATAATTTTTCTTTAAAATCAAAAAATTTTTTTCTTCGGATCTAATTGGAATCAAAAAAAGAATCCTTATTTGTTACCAAAACTCTATTAAAAAAAAAAAAAAAAATTACATTGATTCTATTTCAAAGTAAAATAATCTTCTTATGGAGAATAAACAAATAAAAATACCAGGATTGACAAAAAAATGATTAAAACAAAAATCTCAAATATTTATTTTTTTGAGAAATATTAAATTCCTTTTGAAAATAATTTAAAAAACTATTAATTATTATATATTGAGAATAATGTGATTCCTTGAAAACCCAAATTGTAAACAAGAAATGAGTTGAGACTTATCATTGGAAGAAAAAAGAATCAAATGATTCCATGAAATAAAAAAAAAGAATTATTTGAGCTTTTTTTCAAAAAAGAATCAAAATGTGAGCTCTGTTTATAAAAAAAAACAAACAATAATAACCTTTTTTAAATCAAAAAAATGTGTAAAAATTGAAAAATAATTATTTATAATCAATAAAAAAATAACAAATAAAACAGAAAAATAAATAGAAAGAGAAAGAAAGAAATGTCAATTTTTTTTTTTTTTTTTTAAGAATTTTAGAAAAAGAAAAATTCATACAAATATCAATTTTTAATGAAATACTTTAAATAATAAATCAATTCTTTTGGTGTATTTTATTTTTTTTTCTTTTATTTCTCAACAAAAAAAAAAAAAAATAATAAATTATACTTTAACTATATTTAAAAGATTTAAGTATTATTTTTTTGTATATTTTTATTGGAATTTGCTTGTTCTTGGTGATCTGTATCTAGATCAAAATCTGATTCAATTTCAGAATCTGAATCAACTTCTAAATCTAAAGAAATCACGATTTGTGTTTCTTGTTGGTCATCATGTTGTTGTTCAGACGGGTTTGTATTTTCCGTATTTCCAAAGATTTCTTGATTATCATCATGGCTCTCATCATTACCATTTCCTTTTTTTTGATTCCAAGGTATTGGCCCAACTGATTCCTTTTCAATTCTGCTCAATGAGTGGGGTTGAGTTGATCGATCAATCTTAAAATTGGTGCCAATGTTATAACAGAGACCTACAATTACCCAGAAGGCAAATAGTGTTGTAAATAAGGACTTTGGATTAGTTTTGAAAAGTTTGAAATTTGGTTGTTTTTTAATTTCTCTTGTACGCTTTCTTGGTATAAAGTTTTCAGAATCTTCTGTCTGATCTCCGAAGATATTGTTTTCAAGATCACTGTTATTCTTGTTTTTTCCAATTGCAAAGATTGTTTGGTTGTTTAAGCCAAGTATATTTTTTTGTCGATGAAAAAGTTGATCGCTTTGCTGGAATTGTTGCTGTTGCTGGTGCTGGGTTTCTTTTGTTTTGTAATGCTCAATTACAGAATTTAACCGATGAATTTCGTTTTTTTGCTTGTTTAATTGGTTTTGTAATTGTTGAACAATCTTTTGTAATTGTGAAATTTGGCCCCCCGAATCCTTTTCTTCATTTTTTTTCCGCGTTCTTGTCCTTTTCGCAGAAATTCGATTCCTTTCAAGACGACGAAGTCGCTTCTCTTGAGGAGTTAATTTCTTAATAATATCAGGATCTTCGATAGCTGCAAGTCTTTGTCTTATTTTAAGTGCTTCATCATCTAATGCTCTTCCATGTTTTTTTTTAACTTTGGTTGGTTGGCTATTTTGTTTAACCCCCTTATTTGTTTTTTTTAAAACCTTTGTAGTTTTGATTCGTTTTTTTTTGATCGGGATCGAAATTTCTTTTATTGTTCCTATTTTTGGTAGTTTGTGAATTTCATTGTTTTGTTTTGTTTTCGTTTGTGGCAATTTCGTTTTTTTTTGAGATTTTGAAATACTGTTTTGAGGATTTGTATTATAAATGGTTTTTTGTTGGTTTGAGTTATAAACTGTTGTTTGTTGATTTGAATCTAATTTCAAATTTAAATTTAAATGAAGATTAACATTATGTTGTTGTGGTTGCTGTGGTTTTTTTACTGCTTCGTTTTGGTGGTTTTGTTGTAATTTTGGTTGTTGTGTGTAATTAACTGTGAGAGTTGGTTTCTTTTGATCAATTGAAGAAATGTCTATGGTGTTTGGGATCGTGAAATCATCAAAAAGGAATGAATCGTAAATTAGTTCGTCACTATTTTCCCCTTCAAGAAAGGATGTTTCTAATAGGTTTGGTTCAAAATCAGAATAACTAAGTAGTGTAAGATCCATAATTTTTGTAATTTTGTTGGAAAAAATCTCGAGTGTGTCGAAACAATGGGAATTGTTGAAGTGAATTGTGTATGATCAGATCTTGTGAAGAAGGTTTTGTGTCGTGGTGTTTGAAAAAGAACCGAAGATTATGTTTGAAAAAAGAAAAAGTTAAAAAAATGAAAACTACAACAATTTTCGAACTGAATTAATCTCGGTAATCGTTTAGTTTTCGATCAGTAATATTATCCTTAGAAAAAGTTTTTTTTTATTATAATGAATTCTGTTTTTTGAAATGTTGGAAGAAGAAGAACCCAAAATTGAAAAATAAATTCATAGATTTGACTGAATAAATGAGTCTTATTCCTGGAAAATGTAAACCTTCTTTTTGAAATTAGTCTTGAAATCTTTTTTAAATAATGTGTTTTCTCCCTCATTTTTAATTGCAAAACTCGGGCAAATTCCAATGAGTTTGTATTTTTCACTGATAAGTTTTTGAAAAGATAGGAGTCATTTTTTTATGAAGAAAAGATTAAAACAACACAACACTATTTCAACGAAATAATTGAAAAATTTCAACCAAATTTATGCCTATGTAGACATCAAACAAATTTTTTTTTTTTTAAGGGAAATCGAATTCCTATTCAAACCAAGTGACAAAATTAAAATTTAATAACAAACCTCCATGACTAAGCCTAATTTTGGGTCTGTTACTATCATTTTTTGTTGTTTTTGAAAAGATCTTTCTGTTTTTTTAAGTTAGAAATTGTCAAAATATAATAAAGTGATAGAAATCAAAATTTTCATTAATTTATTGAAAAATAACAGTTACCATACTTCTTTAAATTATTCTATTTTATTATTTACTATTAACCGTATCTTTTTATGTGGTTGTAATATATCTAAATTATCTCATTTGTAAAATAGTAAAAAAAGATGATCATTTATCTTTAAAAATGATGATAAATATTAAACATATTAAAGAATTTCCAAATATAACAGAAAAAAGTAGGGAAAAGTTTGAAAATTCAAAAGCTAAAAAGTGTAAATAATTTTTTTCCCGTCCTCAGAAGTCGAGAAATTTGGTATATTGTCTTTTTTTTTTTTGAGAGTGTATAATAGTCTCTTAATTCTTGGTGTTAAATTCTATTCATCTGTGCTACATACTTTTTTATTAAATTGGACCATTATTTGCCCCTTTTCTGTTTCTTTTTTGTGATATCCCAGTTCTTTTCTCTTTGTTTTTAAATTTTATGAAAATGATGAGTGTTTTAAAAAATAAAGTCTAGTTTGTTAAAATATGCTTAACTAAGAACTAATGGATCTGAAAAATGTTATTTTGTTTATCTTAACTGAAAAATGTTTTGAAAAATCTAAATACTCAATTATAAATAATTATCTTTTGAGATTGTTTGAGATATTATCATTGTGGAAAAAAAGTGAAACACCATTTTCATTCGGAACATTACTGTAAATTCAAAGTTTGATCTTTTAAAAAAAGAATAAAGAAAAACAAAATGAATTATTCAGCACAATAATAGTTTTTTTAATACCATATCTTTTAGTATCGGTTTTTTCTTTAATTGGTCAATTATTATTCAAAATTTGTTGAAAAAATTGATTATTTTTGAGATCTCCAAAACCACATCAACAATTTGGATAATATAGTAGACATAAATTGTGTTTGTTGGATTGATTGAAAATAATGAAAAACCCATGATTAAAAATTTAAGGTTTATTTATCCTCTATTTGGAATTAATTTATTATTATTTTTATAAAGAAAAGAATGTTTGGGCCAGTTTCTTTTTTTTAAAGTTCTGATCATTAAAATGTGGGAAGATTTTTTAACCTCAAATTGTTGTTCCAAAATTTTCAATTTTTAGTATTTCTTATTAGGTAATAATTTCTCTTATCTCTGAACTATTTTAAAACTAAATCAATATTTAAAGAAGTGTGCTGTTATAGCTGTTGTTGTGTGGGAGTTTTGGAGATCATTTATATTGTCTCCCTTTTAAAAATTTGTTTCTTTGTTTTTTTTATTTGTCATAAATTACTTTGATTTTTAAAAAGAGTTTAAAATTTGAAAAATAAATTTTAAAATTGAATTTTAGTTAAAATAAAATACTAAAAATGAATTCTAATAAGATGAAATTGACTTATTATAAAAAAAGAATTATTTTAGATATCTAAGAATACAAATTATTGTATTTTTTTTTAGAATGGAGAATGGGATTATTTTTACAATAAAACCCCCAAAATTATATTTTGAAGAAATATTCCTGAAATTTTTATTCTTATAATTATAATAGTATTTGGGGTATTAAAATCAAAGATAAAAGTTTATCAGAATTGGTTCATTATTAAAGAATTTTCAAAAAAATCTAGGTCGGTCCAATATAATGGATTATTATTTGAAATGAATTTTTTATTTTCTTTTTATTGATTTTACTTTTCATTTTCGGAAATTTTCATTATGAAAAAATCAATTTTCACTTTTTTTTCAAAACAGTTAGTAAATTTAAAAATTATTAAAGAATATTGAGTAATAAAATTTGTACAAGAATAAATTGTTACAAATAAATGGGATTGGGTAATAAAATCTGTTTGTACTTGATCAGGGGTGGGTTCTTCGATGGAAAGTTTTTAAGAAGGAATTTCCGTTTCTAATTATCATTAACAATATTTTATACAAAAAGATAAGAGGGGAAGAACTAATTTATTGATCATTAGTTTCATTTAATACTTTAATGTGAAAAATTGAATTTGATCACATTTTTGCTAAAAAAAAAAAAAGGCATAAGGATGTATATAATAAACTATTTGGTAATCGATGACATGGAATTCCAATTTTTTTTTCTTAGTTTAAGTGATTGTGAACTAGTATTAGGGAATTAAAATAATTTTTTATTCAAAATAAGATTTTTTTTTATTTTTTTGTTTTATTTTGGTATAAATAGGCTATTTTTAAAACATGTCCTAAAAAAGGAAAGTGAATAAATAATTTAAAAACCTTTTTGTGAATTTATCTTTCAACTTGATGTAAAAAACCTTTGTTTTTAGCTTTAACTCATTGCTAAAATATAACTAAATTTATTTTTTTCAAGATTGCTGTAATCAAAATAAAGTGTGAAAAATAATTAATGAGTGTTTCAAAATAAAAAGTGTGTTTTTTTTTTTTGTTATCGAAGACCTATTCATTAACCAATCAAAGAAACTAATAAACCCTAAATAATTTGGTATTGGTTTCTTAAAGTTCTATTAATCAAAAAGAAATTCAAAAAAAGAAAATCAAATTGCAAAATTTATCTCAAAAAATAGAAAATTTTTTTAAAACAATTTTTATATCATCAAGAAAACAAAAAATAACAAAAAATTTAGAATATTATGAAAAATTTTGAACTATTTGCATTCGCAATTTTTATTTTTCTTAAAATATCAAGGAGTTTACATTCAAAAATGAAATGAACTTAGGTAGATTATTTGGTAGTAGATTGGATGTTGTCTTGGTAAAAGAAGAAGAAAAAGCACGGATAATATTTTGAAACACAAATTATAATCTTTGTGTACGGATTATTTTGATCACTGTAGATATTGATAAAATCAAATAAATTGAATTGAATTTTTAGTTCAATTTCGATTTTTGTAATCAATTAACTCAACTAATGAAACAACCCAAGAGGGAAAATATTTTGAACACAAAACGAATTTTACAAAGTTTATTCTTGTTTAAAAGTATAGTGCACTTTAATCAAAGCTTGTGTAAAAAAATTTGTAAAATGTAAAACAAATTAAAAATTTTATGATATTTCTTCAAATTTATCAGTATTAAAGAAGGGAAGAAACCCCCGCATACTTGTTTCAGATTTAAATTGACTTCGAGGTTAGATCTTCGATTACTGGAATTTGAATTCTAAATAGGAAAAATTTTCACTTCATTTTTCAATTTAGCTTTTATATACAAATCCTTAATTTACTATCTAATAGTTTAAGTACTCTATTTATAAAGGAAAAATAAAAATGAAGTGAAAATTCAATCCTGTTTATAATTCAAATACCAGTAAGTAAAATTTTCAAAAATATTAAATGCTTTTTTTTTCAAATTTTGTCATTAATTAACAAGTTTTGAAGAATAAAATAAGATAACCGTTGTGGAAAAAAAGTGAAACACGATTTTTAATTGGGAACATTACTGAAAATTCAAAGTAAGATCAATGAAAAAAAGAATAAATAAATAAATAAAGACAAAATGAAGTATTCACCACAATAACAGTTTATTAAATACTATCTTATGGTTTGGGTTTTTCTTTGATTGATCAATTATTAAAAATTTGTTCAAAAAATTGACTATTTTCGAGATCTCCAAAACAACAACCTGAATTTCGATAAATCAGGTAGATTTAAATTGTGTTTGTTGGGTTGATTGAAAATAATATAATGAGTTATTATTTGAAGTTAATTGGTTTCTTCTTTTAATTGAGTTTACTTTGAATTTTCAGTAAGGTTCCCAATTAAAAATCGTGTTTCAGTTTTTTTCCAGTTTCACTTTTTTTCCACAACAGTAAACTGTTTTTTAAGATCAAAAAATGATCATTTGATTTTTGTATTTTTTGTTAAAAATTGCCATTTAATCTTTCGATATCTTCATAATTCTTTTAAAATGTTTTTAAAGATCATTTTTTTTTTTTTCAATATTGTCGGTATGATATAGATTTGTTTCTTATGTTTCTACAATAAGTCAATCTATTGAGCATACTGTGATTATAAAAAATCCTTCCCCCTTGACATAAATTCCATTTTTCAAATGATAATTCAAGCTGTATTATTTTCTTTTTCCAATATAACATTTAATTGGCTATCCAATAGTATACCTTAGTTTAAAAAAATTTTGAAGATTAAGGTCTGGTTTTTATATTTTCAAGTAAAATTTAAATTATTAATGTGATTTGTTGAAAATACTTTGTAATATTCTCTTTTTTTATTGAATTTATTTGTTTTTTAGGATTTGAATTTGTTCAAAAGTTTTCTTCAATAGTTCTTTATCAATAAATTTTTGTTTTTTTGTCTTGTAATTACTTTCACAAATCTTTTTTTGACAAATAACTTTTTACATTTGATCAATCCTTTTTCGAATTTATTTTTAAAACTTTGAACTTGAAACATCCAATATGGTATTTGTTTACTATTTGTGTCTTGTATGTTTCTGTGATTCTTTACTGTAGTAGTCTTGCTTCAGAAAGAAACCTGTGTTTTTAAGTTTAAAAATGTAGTTAAAAAAGTCTAGATTGGCGATTATCCCAACAGTTGGTTAAAATTTTTGAAATGGATTAAAGTCAAAAGTAGGCTTGTGTTTGGACAATGTACTTTAAAAACTCACTTTCAAGTATTTAAAAAATATAAACTTTAGAATACCAGTTTGGAAAATTGATTTTTCTTTTTGTCAAGTAAGATATATTTATTAATTAAATATTTAATGAAATTTATAATTTTGATATAAATGCCGATCACTCCTCAATATAAACTCGGTGACAGATGATTCCTTTGAAAAGAACAAAAAATATAATCAAAGCAAACATTTTTCCTTTTCCACATTTTCAAATTGAAAAAAACTCTAATTTATTCTCCACTGCCAGATCCTAATCATTTAATCAAAGAAAAATAGTTGTAGTTTGTATTTACATCATCACACCTTTTTGTTCCCCATCCTTAAGAAAGGTTTATTAATATAAAAGTTTTTTATTTTGACAAAAGTTTATGGTAATTCTGATTTTAAGGTAAATGTAGAGGCAACACCAAAACCATGGGTACTTTAAAATTAGCCGATTATAATCAAGAAAAAAGGCAATTATAAAAAAAAATAGTTATTATGAAAACCCTTTCAAAAAAATAAAAATATTCAAAATTAAAATAAGGAATAAAGTATTCTTTCTAATAACAAATAAACAAATACTTTTGAACATACTTTCAATTTACGAGACAATTATTTTTCTCAAAAAGTCCTTTTCAAATTTTTGAAACTTGATGAAAAAAATGTTGATTCATGATAAAAAATAAAAAGATATAAATCCTAAAAACACTGAGGTATTTCTACAATTGGCACCACTATAACAACTGTTAGGAAATTGGATCGCTACGTAAAATCTTAAATTACCAATTAATAATTCTTTAAGAAAAAGTTAATCGAATTTGAGTGCTGTTTAATAGAAAAAAAAATGAGAACAAAATTCAAATAACCACCTCAACAAATTCAAGACAAAATCATTTTTTGTTTACTTGAAAATCTTGTAAAAAAAAAATCCAAAAAAAGGATTTTTTCTCTCTTTAATTAACAATTTCAAAATTAATTAAGAATAATTTTGAAATTGTTACCTCGAATTAAATAAATTCCGAACAACTTGTATAAAAAATAACAAAATAACAAAACAAAAAAAAATAAAAAAACAAAGCAAAAAAGAACTCTTAAATGCAAACATTTCTCTTGTTAGTTCAAGAACAATTCCAAGCACAAGCAAACCAACAAGAAAACTTCAATTTACGAACACTCAGCGAAGAGTCCGAAGGTAATTCTGATCAAGACAATTTAATTTTGTCCGGGATCCTGATCCTCTTTTTGCACATTGGGCTGTCCTTATTTGAAATCTCGTTTGTGCAAAAAAAGAATTGGACGAATGTCTTGATGAAGAATTTCATCGACTTAAACATGAGTGTGCTGGGCTTTTGGCTGTTTGGGTATGGTCTTGCGTTTGGGAAAGGGAACTGGTTTTGCGGGACAGAATATTTTGCTGGCGACAAGATCGATGACTATGCGTTTTGGTTTTATAACTTTGCGTTTGCCTCTGCGGGTGCAACGGTTTTCTCTGGGGCGTGGATCGGGAGGGTGGAGTTTTGGTTTTATGTGTTTTTTTCGTTTGTCAACTGCGGGCTGATCTTCCCGATCGTGCAGCATTGGGAATACAGCGACGACGGGTGGTTTTCGCGGTACAACACAAATGTTTCCGTGGGCGTCCACGACACCGCAGGCGCCGCGTCGATCCATTTGCTGTCTTCGGTCATCGCGCTTGTCGGCACAAAGATCCTGGGCCCGCGCGCGGGAAAATTCCAAGAGAAGACGTCAACAAGCGACGGCAATTATCCGGTGTACCACGAGCACAGGTCTGCGCTCTACTTGATCCTGGGGTTTCTGTTTTTGTTTATCGGGTGGATCCCGTTCAATTCCGGATCGTATTCATCTTCCTATTACTACCAACAAAACTCGATCGTGGCGCACTCAACGCTCTTATTTGCCACCGCGGGAACCATCGCGGGCGTGATCATCAGCTTTTACCATTACAAGGAATGGATATACCACCCGGAATTTATTGTACACTCGTCCTTAAGCGGGCTCGTGGCTTCAAGCGCCTCGTCTTCCTTTGTTATGCAGGGCTGGGAGGCTCTGGTCATTGGCTTCATTGCGCCCTTCCCCGTTTATTGGGTTTCAAATTTGCTAAAGCGCCACAAAATAGATGACCCCGTGGGCATGATCTCCATACACGGAGTTGCATCGCTGTGGGGCCTCATCGCAAACGGATTTTTTGCCAATTCAAATTCAATCCACGATAAAAAGGGACTATTCTTTGGCGGCGGCTTTGCCATTCTCGGCATGAATACCTTTTTTTGCCTTCTCGTCATTTTCTATGGACTCATATGCTCCTTTCTTTTCATCTGGTGCGTAAATAAATTCTTACCCATTACAGTGCCATACGACGTTCAAATCGCCGGGCTTGATGCATCAGAACACAATTATAACATTGAAGGCTTTTTAGAAAACGAAAAGGATTCCATAATCGAAAACGAAAGTTGGAATTCTACAAATTCAATTGACGACCTTGAATTACAAAATTCAGTCGAAAACATTGAATTACAAAATTCAAACAATGTATTGATAAGAACAAAGTCAAATTAATTTGGATTCTTAAACAATACCCAGAAGATATCCTAAGAATCACTTTAATTTTATTCTTATTCTTTTTTTTTATCCAATAATTAAAAGAAATAGGGATAATTGTATTTATCAAATTTAATTAAATTTTTAAATAATTAAAATATAAATTTTGTTTTTTTATTTTTTTATTATATTGGTTTTTTTTGACATGAGATTTGAAAGGATTTATATTTTGGTAAAAAAAAAAAATTTTTTTTCCTATTTATCCCAAAGCGTCCCAAATAAAACAATTACCTTGGAAATATAAAAATTATTAATTTGAATGGTTATGAAAATATTTAAAGAAATAGAATTTATAAATCATTATCTTAGATTGAAAATTTTATAATTAAAAAATGGTATAGTTACTTATAATAAAAAAATAACTTAAAAAAAAAGTTCAACATTTTGGAATTTTTTCTTGATTATTCCTGTGATTTTATTATTTTTCCTTCCAATTTTTATCAAAAAAAAATTTTTTTTTTTGAAAAGTTTGTCTACACATCAAAAACATTCTTTGTTTATATGATTCAAATATATCCAAGTTTACTCGAAATTATTTTGCCCTCCATAGCATCCACATTTTGCCTAAAATACTTCATTAAATAATTTATTTATTACAAAAGTTATTTGAAAAACATATAGAAAATTTGTTTTATCTACTGATAACCATTCAATAACAATATATAAATTTGATTATAAAAAATTAAAAATACAAAAATGAAATCTTAAAAAAAAATGTAAAAATGAATTATTATTATTATTTTCTTACATATTAAATATATATATATAATACCATAACTACTTTATCTTTTACTATTTTGGATTTTTATTAAAAAGTAAATCTGGTCTAAAGAAAAATAGAAAAATAAATGCATGATCACATGGAAATCATTTTAAATCTTTATTTTAGATATTATAGAATTTAGACCAATCTGTGTGAAATCAGGGATATATATATATAGATTCAGAGAAAAGTGGTTTTAATGATAATATATTTTATAACAAAATTTGTAATAAATGCACCAAAATATTAAAAAAACGTGATTAGATCTTCTGAAACATTAAAAATCATAAAATCGCATATTCAAAATTATAAAATCATAAAAAAGAAAATTATTATTTTAAAATAACCTTCCAAACAAACAAAAGACTTTGACAAAGTGTTCGGTCTATATACCATTTTTTAACTGTAAAAACACTAAAAAAAGTATGAAATGACTGTAAGGCGCCTTCGAGAATTTGAAAGATTTGTAAGAATCAAAAGATTTATAAACGATATCTAGATTTTTTGAAGTAGTCAAAAACAATATTTTATTTTATTTACTATTCTAAAATATATAATATATCATTCAAATTAGATGATCAAAAAAAATTTACATTTTAACACAATGTAAGTGAAAATAAAATAGAAGTACATTTTATTAAATTGGAGTTATTACCAACACAGGGACAAATAACCTAATAAAAAAAGATTAATTTCCTTATCATGACAATCAATTATAAAAAAACCTCTATTGCTCTAGTTGCGTTTTTTTTTTGTACAATACCAAGACATGAAAATATGAAAAATAACAAGAAAAATAACAAATGTACAAATAATCTTATGAACCAGTGGTAATGTGGCTAGGTTGTTCTAAAATCTTTTGGAAAATAATCCAACTCCTTTTAGCTTTCTGAAATCATTGAAAATGTTTTCACCCAAGAACATATTCTTTAAAGAACAGGTGATGGGTTGGTTGTTTTGAAGCTAATTATTCAAGACAATTTCCAACACCACAGATAACTGCGAAATAATTTATTTATCTTTAGTTTTTATTGTTGTTGACCTAAAAGGATCGATATGTTTGACAATCAAATCAAATGGAAACAAAATAAAACATTTTGATCTGATCCTTGGTTGGATCAAGTATCCTTTTTTTGTTTTTTTAAAGCAAAAACTTTTTCACATAATCTATTTTTTGATCAAAAAAAATTTCTTTGTAAAAATATTACCACATTAGCCTTAAAACCCATAACTATTATATTGCGATTACTATTTAATCTCTATATTTTTGAATTTATCGCGATTTTCTGATATTATCGCGATTTGATGGAAATTATCACGTTTTTTGTAACTTTATCGTGAATTAAGCATGATATCATCAAAACATCTTTTCTAACATAAACAAACACCCATTATTTTACAGATTATCTCAAAATTCTTTTTTTTATTATTCTTTTTTTATCTTTATATCTATCTGAAAACACAATTAAAAGTACATAAGTTATTTTAAAAAATAATCACCAATGATAATGAAAATTCTACTTTCTTCTTTTTGATTATTTAATTTTGAAGTTAAAAATCCCAACCGAAAAAAAAAAAAAAACAAATTATTGGCTGAAAAGAATTTTCTAATTATTTAGTTTTTTGCATGATTGTAATATTCACATGAATTGTTTCTTTTGTATAAATTTATAAAAAACGAAAAAATGAAATATTTTTTCACAACAAAAAACAAATTATTTTGATAAAGGTTTGGAACTTTTAAACTTTCAGTCCTCTATTCTTTTCAAACACTATCCTAACTTTATACCCAGTAAAAATATTGTAAAAATCAAAAAAAAATTCTTTTTTACGTGATTTTGTATTGTATCATGGTTTTATGATTATTTCCAATAAAGTTGGATTAATCACGGGTCTTTTAAATATTATTTCTAATTCATAGTGAATAGGTGATTATACATGTTTTGATCAAAATCACTTTTTTTACCATTTAATCTAATGAAAAAATTTTGGACACAACAACAATTTTTACAAAGAAAAAAAACAAAATTTATTTAAGGAATGTCAACCTTAATATTCATATTTCAAATACCCGATAAAAAATATGAATACTACAAAGATTCTTTAACCGTTTGCTTTTTTTACAGAAATAAATTTTTGTAAATTTTTGAAAAAGCAAAATAAAACAAAAAATAAATACAATCCCAAGATATAAACATTAAAACCTCATTTGTTAATAAATGTCTCGCAATTTATTGTTTTTTTATTGACTAAATTTCCTGATGAAAACAGATTTTAAAAATATTTATTGATAAACAATTGAGAAAATTCAAAGTTTCAGGTTGATAACCAAAGAACTAAAATAACAAGAATTTTAAGTATACACCTGATAATCTTTTTTCCCTGTTTCAAGTACCATGATCTTGGAAGAAATTGTTGAAATAGAAGAAAAAAACTAAAGTCTTATCTAAGACTTGGTTTTATCCTCAAAAAAAGTTATTTTTGGATGGAGTATTTTTAATGGTAAAAAATCTAATTTACTTCTGGACAAACCGAAAAAAATATAAAATAACAACATATTGTTTTATTAAAAACCCTTTGAAATTTGAAAAAAATAATAAATAGGCTAAATTCAAATTAAAAAAATTTACATTTTCTGTCAAAAGCACAAAAAAGAAAGTTGAATTAAAGCTCTAAAAATATCATTTCTGGAGATTGAAAAAAAATACCTGTGACATTAAAATAACACCAGACACGATTTTTAATTGTGAATAATAGGAAAATTATTATGTTATTGCTTTTATTTAAAACCAAATCCTTTTTATAAAAGACCCAATTTTTTATGTACTAAGTAATAAACCTACCCAAAGTTCATTAAAGCTGGGTGTCTATACAATACCCATTTAATTGTTTAATAACCAAAGTAGATCTACTTATTTTGAAAAACAATAGAGTTTTAAAAGTGCTTGGCTTGAGTTTGGAAAATTATAATTTTTTTATTCTTGTTTTTTGATTGATTGAATTGTGTTTTGAACAAGTGTAATTTTATTAGTCATCCTTCTAATAAGTGTTTGAGTTATAGTTTGGAAGTTTGATTCTTATATAAAAGGGTTTTGATTTTTAAATAAAAGAAATTTGACAACAATTTTCCTAATATTCGCAATTAAAAATCTCGGAATTGATTTTTTTCATGTCCGGTATTTTTTTCAATTCTTTAATTGATGTTGTGAAGATCTTTAGACTTTTTTTGACTAATAAATTGTGAAATATTTTGAAACTTGAAATAAAAATTTTCATTTCTTAATTGGAAAACACAATAAAAAACAAAAGAATTAAAAAAAATTAATAGAAGGAAGATCCTAGATGGCTAAATAATATTTACAGAAATTTGAGCTTATTGTATTTTTGGGTAAAATCTTTGGATCTCCATTGGAGCTTTTAAAAAGAGAAAAAGTTTGATAAAATATATTTCCGTTTTCAATATTAAAAAAAAAGGAATTATGTTGCTAAATTACAAACTCCGAAATAAGCGGATTAACAAATGTTTTTTTTGTTTAATAATGAGAATTAAAGAAAAAAAATAAACAACAAAAGAAAAAGAAAAATAAAAAGGTTGACGAAAATTAAAAAAGAAATTAGGTTTGTTTCAAATACCATTTTCAGAAGATATTTCATTTAAACCGATTCAATTTACAATGATCAATGAATTACTTGTGATAGTTTAAGTATTTTCTGAAGTTCGTCATTATCGTTTTGATTTGTTTGGTTGTTCTTGTTATTATCCGTTTTCTTCTTTTTATTTTTTTTTGAAGAATTTTTCTTCTTCTTCCTTTTGGTATTATGTTACAGGGATTTTTTTTAAAAGTTCTTGTAATTTGTCCCAAGCTTCTTGCCTACATTTGTAGTCATTATCTGCTCAAAATTGCATTTGTTTGATCACTTTTCTCTGTAAATTATCACAAGACTGTTGAATTTGTTTGTTTTCTGTTTTTAATTTCCTTAGTTCGGCTTGTGTTTCATTTATATTTTTTTTGGTATTCTTATTTTGTTGTTGAAGATCACTTACAAGCTTTTTGAATTGTGGATTTTCCATTTATCAAAATATTTTTAAAAAAAGACTAAAATTTGATTTGAAAAAAATGGAAAAAATGTAAAGTGTTTCAAGTCAATTATTTTATTTTATCTAGTTTTTACAAAAGACGAAATTTATAAAGTATGCCTTATGTATTACCATATCACTATAAACTTAGAAGGTTCAAAATTGACTTTGAAGGCTCTCTAAAGTCATGTTATTATTCAAAAATTTAGTTCTTTCTGATCATGAATATTAAAAGATTAATTATAAACTTTTTTCCTAAATTCCCAAAAAATAAAATTAAAATTTCAAAATATCAAGTTTCTAAAAGGTATTTATGATTACAATTGGTTTTTTCAAGTTCTAATTTAAGCAAATTTTAGATATAGAAATAAAAAGTCTTGAGTGTTAATGAGAAAATATCAGAATCATTCATATAATTGAGTCAGGAATAGAAAATGTGTTATAGTGCAAGGGACAAATAAACAGTATTTTGATTTTATCCAATTTTTTCGATTAATTTTTGAGTTTTCAAACAAAAAAATAAGATATTTTAACCATATAAATTCATAAGTTTTTTGAAATTAACCTCAAATATAAAAATAAATAAGATTCTATTTACAATCAAGTACGAAAATTTCGTTTAGTGGTTCCTGGTAAAAAAGTTTATATAAAAATTTCAAGAAAAAAGGCGTTGATATTTATATTTTGGCTAGAAATAATAAAAAAAAAAAATACCTTTCATGAAAATTAGGCTACCAACAAAAAATGTAAAATAAAAAATGATTTTGGTAAATAATTCCAAAAAAATAAATATCGTTTATAATTTACTTCCAAAAATATAACCTGTATTTTTAAGTAGAATTGATTTTTTTTTGAAAGAATTCCATCTGATATATAAAAAATATTTTGCTTTTGGTAGTTATTTTTCTAATTAACATGAAACAATACTGTTTTTTTGATCTAATTAATATTTTAATTAACTATATATCCCTTAGCACCCCGGATTTACCTAAATTTCATCAAGTTTTTTAAATTAGATTTAAAATGATATTGATCTACTAATATATTAATTTTCTTATTTGTCTTTAATCTAGATTTGAATTATTATAAAAAGTCAAAATAGTTCAAAGATAAAGTAGTTAAGTTATTGATTTTTTTTTTGAAATTGAAAAAAAATATAATTATTCATTTTTACCTTTTTTTAAAAGATTTTTAATTTTATTTTATTTTTTTAAATCAGAAATTTTATTACATTAATAGTAATTCAAATCTCAACACATTAATTTATTAATAATAACCACCAAAAAATTTTGTTAATTTTATTATAAAATAATAAATAAAAAAATAAATTACTTTGAAATTTAATTTTTTTTTTTAGAAAGAATTTCAATAAATATTAATTCAAGAGAAAAATGAAATTTATTTCTTTAGGCCAAAATTACATTTTTAATATGATTAATTTTCTAAAACTTTTATTTAAGCAATAGATAATAATTGAAAAACAAAAAAAAAAACAAAAAAATTGTTAAATAATTTCAATTTATTAAATTGGAATAAAACAAATATAAATTACTATTTAATCGATAAAATATTTAAACCTAAATTTAAAATAAAATAAAAAATAACTCTTAAATATTATTCCAATATGATAAAATAATCTATTCGAAACCAAATTTTTTCATTAAATTTTGTTATTTGTAAAAAAATTGAATACAGTCAGTTTCACTTTTAAGGTACAAACTTTCAACGAAATTTAAGGCACAAAAAAATATTAAATTAAAGCACAAAATTTGCAATTTTTTTTTTTTTACAATTTATTTTTACTAGAATTTGAATTTTGTGCTTTAATTTGAGATTTTTTTTGTGCCTTAAATTTCGTTGAAAGTTTGTGCCTTAAAAGTGAAACTGACTGTAATATATTTGCGATATTTGGATTTTTCCTTAATAAATTAATCCAGATCTTGTTAAATAAGTTATGATATATGGTCTCTAATTCAATAATATTGTTTATTTTATGTCTAGATTTTAAAAAGTCAAAAATTAAAAAATAGTAAAAAATATAAAAAAAAAATCTATTATTAATCTGACTCGAACTATTGTCCAAATCATTTAAAATTGTAAAAAAATCTTGTTGATAAAATTGTAAAATTTCACAATGAAAAAAAATTTGATTTTTTTTTCTAATTTAATTTATATTTTTTTTTATTTTTAAATTATTTAGAATCTAATATAGATATAGATATTGAATAGTAATCAGCAGATAAAACAAATTTTCTATGTGATTTTATAATAACTTTTTAAATGAATAAATTATTTAATCAAGTATTTTTAGGCAATTTTGGGGTGCAAAGGGCCCCCCAGAAAAATTTCCAGTAAAGTATGATGTGTTTTTAAATGTTAAAACTAAGAGGTTTTTTGATGTCTAGACAAACTTTTCAAAAAAAAAAAAAAATTTATTTTGACAAAATTTGGAAAAATAATAAAATCACGTTAACCAAAGAAAAATTCACAATGATGAAAATTTTTTTTCAAGTTATTTTTTTATTTTAAGTAACGATACAATTTTTAATTATAAAATTTTCTTTCTAAGATAATTTTTTATTAATTTTATATCTTATTATCCTTTGATAACATTTCAAATTAAAATTTTTGTTTGAAATGTTTTTAGGTTATTTGGGGTGCTAAGGGATATATATATATATATATATATATATATATATATATATATAAATCAGATAAATTCTAAAATTTTGGAAACTGAGAAAACAATGGTTAAAAGAATACCAATACTCCATTTTTCATACAATTTGGAATTAATTTTGATTTTCTAAATTATTTTATTTTTTGTCTTTTTTGTTTTTGTTTTCATTGTCTTTTCCAGTTATGAAATCTGTTTCGTCAGATCTGGGAATTTTTTCAATAGGTAGATAGAAAGTTAGTGTTGAGTTTATTAAATTGGAAAATTGCATCCAATTGGTTGATGGTATCTTAACATTTGATCGATTAACAATTGTTGGAGAAATTTCAACAAATTTACTCAATACATTTTGTCTTCAGCTCATTTCATTATTTTGGACACACCAATTTTTTTTTGTTTTATATATTTTCTTTTATTTGGATCGAAAATGATTACTTCTAAAAACATTAATACTCAGTAACTTAAATGATGTTTTTATGTTACGTTTGGAAAAAAATTATAAATTGAGTTTTATTTTACCTATTTTTGATTTTGGGTATGTCCAAATTTTTGGAATGGGATTTATCTCACAGGCATTTCAATTTATTTGATTTAGTTTAACAAATTTTACACAGGTAAGCGCCATTCCTATTTCGTTTGTTTGATATATATATATATATATATATATATATATATTTATATATATGCATGTATGTAATCAAAACACAAAAAAAATCGCGAGCTGATCTAATTATTAATTGGTAAAAAATTTAAATTTTGGCTACTTTTCTTCTCTAATAAGTAATTAATAACAAAAAATCATTATTTTATTCAGAGTTTAAAGAGTTGTTAATTTCCAAGAGTTTTAAACGGAAAAAACACTTCTATTGTTTTGGTGTTTTCCAAATAGAAAATCAAACTATTTTGATTATTTTAATAAAAAAAACCCACTTAAATTGGAAATAAGTAATTCCTTTGTTATAAAGACTTTTAAGACAATTATATCACATTTTTATACAGTCAGTTCCACTTATAAGGCACAAAATTTCAACGAAATTCAATACACAATAAAAATCTGAAATTAAAGCACAAAATTCAGATTCTAGTAAATAAATTGTAAAAAAAAAAAAAACAAATTTTGATCCTTAATTTGAGATTTTTTTGTGCCTTAAATTTTGTTGAAAGTTTGTGCCTTAAAAATGAAACTGATTGTAGATACTTATATATTCCCTATTGTTCTTAAGTTTTTTTTTTTTGCATTTTTTCACATATAACAAACTAAAAGTATGATTTTAATAGAATTTGATAACTTTTTCAAAAAAAAAACAATAATAAAACATTTAAGGAAACAAAAAAAACATTTAAAAATTCAATAAAACGTGATTTTATAAACCTTTAGTGATTATTAAACGAAAAATTGTACTGCCTATGATAGATATATTCATAAATTTTTGGAGCCAAAAGTAAATAATAAATAATATTAATGCATTGAAATGATAAAATCAATTTAAAAAAGAAAATTGACTTATTTAGAGCCAATGTAATAGGTTTTTAGTAACTCTTTATCTTTCAAATTTTCACCTTATCAAAAAAAACTTTTTCGGTAGTATATTTTTTTAGTTGAAGGTAATTAAAAAATAATATTTTGTGATCTTTCGAATTGTTTTACGAATGTTTCAGTTGTACCAAAAAAATAATTTAAATTTTGAATTTTATTGATTTATAAATGAATTTTAAACTTGAAAAAAATCAACATCGAAGTTGATGACCTTTTTTTGTGATTCAAAAGGTGAATGCAATCATAAAAAAAGTAAATAAGTTGTTTAATGAACATTAATTTCGAATCTTATAGATTCTTTCTTTTTTTTTTTTAGATAAAACTTATTTAACTCGTTTTTTAGAGAATATTTATAGATTATATTATATAAATTTTCTTTTAGATACAAAAAAAGAAAACAATTGAAAAGAAAAATTGAAAACGAAAAATAATTTCAATGAAGTAAAAATATAATATATCATCAATTGAAGAAGTTAGAAAGATGAATCTATATAAAATCCTTTCTCTATATTTTTCAGAGAATATTAACCAGTGGGAATTTGTTTGTATCTGGAAAAAATAAATTTTCCAAATAAGAATCACGCTTTTTTAACATTTTTTTTTGTATAATATAACATTAGTTTCTAATAATTAATAAATAAGATGATATAAAAATATCAATTTCATGAATATTTTCTTTTTTTAAGGAATTAAGTAGTTTTTTTAAATTACAAGTGACACTATTTATACGAAACTGAATTATTTCAAGCATTTCTTAAAAGACCCAAGTATATTGTACCATTTTGAAAAAATTTAATTGTGTAAAAATTACCGAAAATATTTTTTAAGTGCAAAAGATAGGAAACTTTGAAACCAAAACATTGTTCACTGCCCTATTTATTCGTGAAAAGTTCAAGAGTATTTCCAAGTTGAATCTTTCATTTTTCAATTTTTTGAACAATTTTTTTTTTGATTAAAATTTTTGGGGTCCAAATTTGGTTTTGGTTCTAGAAAATGCATTTATGTGAATGAGTGTACTTGATTAAAGAATAAATCAAAAACAGGATATCAGAATAAGTACATTTTAAACAAATATTTTCTTTTAGAAGACCAAATACAAAAGATCACCTTTTTAAATAAATTTGTTGAAATCAAGAATGAAAAAAAAAAAAAAAATCGAACAAAGCCTATTTTCAAGGATTTTCGAAAATTTTCTACTTATTTATTATCAACACAAGCAATTTTAAGCTTGAATTTCTCTTCTTATTACTATTTATTATTATTTAACCTTGAATTTTTTTTTTTTTCAAATTTGCTATAAAATTCTTTTCAAATAATATTTTATCAAACACAACCAAAATCAAGAATAACATTTCAAAAATTAAAATAAAGGAGTTGAATTTTCAGAATATAAAAAAACAGTTACAAAAGATTCTACCCAAAATAAAAGATAATATTCGGAAAAAATTTCAATCAGATTCAGAACTATTTTTAGTTCTTGTTTAAAAGGGAAAATAAATAATTATAAAATCATGAATTCACCCAATAAATCTATATTTCTGAAGATAAATTTAAAAAATATACTATTTTCTGAAATAAAACAAAAATTAGGTTAATTAAATGAAAATCGAATTTCTAATTCTTTTTGGAAATTTATTCTAAAGATAAAGTAATTTTTTTCTCAAAACTTTTAAAAAAACAAGTATTTCTTTTATAAAGAATTAAAAATAAAACCATATTAAAAATAAGTAATTGTATCAAATGTTTATAGCTTGTATCAAGAAATACATGATTTTTATTTATTTTCTTTTTGATCAATCTTTTCATTTTTTTGATTTCAATTTTTTAGTTTTTATAAAAAAAATATTCATTTAGAATATATTTCACTCTCTTTTTTTTAAAATATCATTGTGTTTGGTAAAAGAAATGATTTGAAGAATTCAGTTTCACACAAATGGTGGGAATCCAAATTTGAAAAATCTACTCAAAACCTTAAAAAACTAAAGTGTTAAAAAAGTTTTTGAGTGGATTTGATTTCCTTAAGAACATGATGGTTCCTACTCATCAGAAACAATTAGCTCATGTGTTTTGTTTTATCTATTTTATGTTTATTTTGTTATTTCTGTTACTTAATTATCTTTTTAGAGGCGATTTTTCTCATACATTTCCTCTTTTTTTTTATCAAGTTCTTTTGATACATAAAAGAAAAAATAATCAAATAATTTTTACAAAGGGTTTTTAAGAATTGGTGATGAAATGATAGTGATCCAATTTTCAAACCTTTTTTCTCTGAGTTACTAAATTGAAAATTATCTTTTATAAACTTTAAACAATTATTTGATCTAAAATTACTCTTTTAAAAATTGAAAAACCTTTACTTTTTAAGGGAATAGTCTCTATTAATTTTTTTTTTGACCAATAACTAAATAAGGTATCCTTATCTTGAAATATGTTTAAAATTGAAAATAGACAGGTTTTTTAAATGTTAGAACTTTTAGTTCTTGTTTTTTAAAAATTTTTCAATTCTGTCAAAAAAAGTGACTTTTAAATTTTTTTTTTTTTAAAAAATATCTTGAACAGATGAGATTTTTTTGATTAATTTTGGATTGAATTATTTTCTCAAAAATAATATTTATTCTCATTTTTAAAAACAAAAAAATAATTTAAAACTGGTGAATATTTTTTCTTTCACTTCTGTTCATCCAACTTGACTCTATAAAGAACTCAATTTGTTTTATCAATAATTACTTTTTAAAAAAATAGTTTTAATTCTTTTCTTTGATTTTTTTTGACGATGACAAAAACTTTTGGGATGGTTATTTGGGAACACTTAAAAAAACTTCAAATTCAACAAAAAAAAAAGAGTGTAAACTGAAAAAGTAGATTCATGAAAAAAAAGAATGGTACAATATAAAAGAAAGAAAATCTTTTATTAAGAGTAAAGCATATATTATATATTTTTTTCGAATCAAACTATTTTTTCATGCAAATCCAAAAAAACCTTTTCAGGTTTATTTTTCAAACTATTTTTTGTACGTATTCCACAAACATAACAAGGTTTTGCTTTATTGCTTATATTTTTTTTTATTTTTTGTATTTTTGCAAAAAGTTGAAAAAAAGCAACTTTCAAAAAAGTGAAAAAAATGCGAAAATTTTTTTATTTCTATAAAAACCATAACTAAATGTAATGAATGTCATTTAGTAAGATTCCATTACTATACTAAGAATTTTTTCACTTTGATTTCAAATCGAAGTAATTGGCAAAAAAAATTCTAAATCTTTATTAAATTTACCTAAAAAAATTTAAAAAAGACTAGTCGCTTAAGAAAAATAAAAATTTACAATGTCAACTATTTCAGATCAGTATCCTAAAATTTAATAGGTTGAATTAAAATATATATTCTATTTGAGTTTATTAACAACAATAGCATGTGATTGATACCAAAATAACCCAAAATAAACTTGATTAAGCTTTGATTCTTTTTTCTTGGTAGGGAATTTAATAAATGTTGAAAGTAATTGAAAATAAACTCTCAGTAAAGATAATATTTGTTACTTAAAGTTTAATATTAAAAAAGAAATTCTCATAAATAACAAGCTCAAATTCTAGAATTGTTCTCAAAAATTATACTTACAGCTTTAGTGAATAATTTTTATCAATCAAAAAAAAGATACAATTCAAAAAAATCAAGAACAATTCTTTAAACTTTATAACAAATCCCTAATTAAAATTTTTAGTTCAAATATCAAGGAATTTACTTTCAAAAGTGATTTGAACTTTGATTTACTATTGAGCACAGAGTTAGATATACTATTTGGACACAAAGAAAAAAAAAAACACTTTTATTATTTGAAACAAGACCTTTGTATTCCTTTCACCGATCTTTTTGAACTTAATAATACCTTAATTAAAATTCTTTATTTTCTTTATTTTTCTTGACTTTGTAATACTCAACAAATCATTAAAGAATACATAATATAAAAATTTGAATTATGTCTTCAGTACTTAATGCCAGATCTATGAAGAATACAAATGCCTTAAAAAAATACTATTCAAAGTTTTCATTTTTTTTTATTTTCTTTTTAAAATCTTTTATTTTTTTTTTTTTTTTTTGATTATTATTTCTTTTTGTTTTAAAATCAGAACCAAAGAAAATCTTTCTCCAAAAAAAAAGAAACCAAAATTCAAAAATCTTATCAATTCAGCTGCTCGTTAAATAATTCTTAAACAATAAAACAAAACCAAAAAACAACAAAACAATGAACATTAAGAATCATCAGATCAACATTCTTGAAACAATCTTGGAACAACCACTCACCTCAAATTTAATGACTAAAAGCCAATTTAATACACAGTGGTCTGTTCTTGTTTATGATCGTTTTAGTAAAAGGGTCTTGCAAAGCATTGCCAATTTGGAATTATTTGAAAAAACAAATGTTCCCATCCAATTGAAATTTGAAGAAAAAAGAACCAAAATCGGGGACGTTTCTGCAATTTATCTGATTAGCAATACTGAGGAGAGCATCGAAAAATTCCTTTTTGATTTAAAAGAGTCAATCTATGATCACTATTATTTAAATTTTAATGGGATTATTGAGCAAGCCTTTTTAAAAAAATTAGCGACCGAGGTCTCCAAAATTGGAAAAAGTGAAAAAATTAAACAAGTCACATCTCAGTATTTAAATTATATCCCAATTTCATCAAATATGTTTACTTTAGGAATTGAAAACTGTTATTGGAAATTGTTTCACCCACAAAGCAAAGAAGAAGATATTAAACATTTATGCCAAAAAATTGCACATAGATTGCTTTGCTTTTTTTTATCAACAAACACGATCCCCATTATTCGAGCGACTAAAGGCAGTGCCTCTGAAATGATTGCTGATATGTTGAATAATTTATTTGAAACTTTTTTAACAAGCAACCCAAAATGGCTTAAAAAAAAAGAAAAATCTTCGTTCTTTCCAAAAAATGGAAGAACAATGATTTTTTTAGCTGATCGAAATCTTGATTTCCGAATATTGCTTCACCATTCTTGGATTTATCAGGCACTAATCTATGATTTGATGCAAATTAAAGAAAATAGAATAACATTCAAAACAGATAATAAAGATGAAAAAGAAAAAGAAAAAGAAAAAGAAAAAGAAAAAGAAAAAGAAGAAGAAGAAGAGCAAGAAAAAACTGATTATGAAAAACTTTTTGATAAAAAAAAGGAACAAACAAATGATCAAGAAGAAAAAGAAAAGAAAAAAAATGAACAAAAGGAAATTAATAAATATTCTTTATTGTTTCCAAATGAATCGCTTGACATTGTAAACGAAAAAGAAACGATTTTTTTGAATGAAAAGGATGACTTTTGGCTCGAAAACAAAAACTTACCATACCCAGATGTAGCCGACAATGTCGCAAAGCGTAGCAAAATTTTAATGAAACAACAAAAATTAGGATCAACAAAAAGCAAAGATGGTTACAGCAATGATCTGTCTTTAAAGGAGCAATTCTCAAAAAGAACAAAGGAAATCACAGACAAGTTAATTAAATTAGATAATTTGAGGCTTGAGAAAAAGAAAATCCAAACACATAACACCCTGTGCTCTTTAATAACGGATCAATTGGAAAAAAGAAAACTTGGTCAATTCTATGAAGAAGAAAAAGCCATAATGACTTCAAAAAAAATATCTAAATCAATAAAAAGGGATATGATTAATCTTTTAAACGATGAGAACAACGTTAATACATACGATAAATGGAGATTGTTTTTAATTTATTTTTTCTCCCAGCCTGAATTAGATAATGTCGAATTAATGGAATTAATTGAATTGTTTGATCCGAAAAATATATTTATTGATGTTTTTAATCATTTAAAAGAATCAAAGCGTTTTAATTTAGAAACAATTTCGAATACTAAAACCAAGTCAAATATTCAAAGGGTTATTATAAATCGCAGAAGAGATAAAACAGAGGATTTAGAATTCCCAATTTGTTCGGTTGTGAAATCTTCCTTAAAGGAAGAAGAAAAATTTTCAAATTTCGATCCTTTACAAAATTATCTTGATTCAGAAAAATCGAAAATCATATCAAATCAAAAAATTAAATCAACAGTTGTCTTTATGGTTGGTGGTGGTCGTTTACTAGAATTGCAAAACCTACAAGAATATTTTAAAAATAGTTCAAATACTTTAATTTATGGGGTAACAGATATCTTAAACGGTGAAAATTTTATTAAAAATTATTATAATTAAGATTTTTTTATTTTCCTATTTTACATTGAAGAGTAAAAAAAAAAAAAATCAGATCAGAAATATCTTATTTTTATTTATATTTATTGTTATTCAAATAAATTTTAAAAAGAGTATTCATCATTATTTATTTATATCCACAATACAAGTTTAATTTTATTATAATTAAATCAAAATTTGAAATCTAATATTTTTTTTTTTTTTTTTTGTTAATCTTTTTTAATTAGTTTTTCTCTAATCAAGCTTTTTTTTTTTTTTGAGAGTTTAATAAATAGGATTAAAAAATAAATAAATAAAATAAAATAGTAAATATCAAGATTATAAAAACATTATTGTTATCAAAGATAATACTCGAAAGAAATAATGGTAGTTTATCAAATATTTATAAATGTAGAGGAAAACACACTCAAGTTTTTACTAACAATTTCAATAAGATTAAAGTTTTTTATTTTTTTTTTTTTTGTAAAAAATTATCAACATAAACTTTTAACATTATTTGTAAATAATTAAAAAAGAGATAAAGAATATTGAGTTCAAATGAATTAGTTTGTGAAAAGAAACTCATTATAAGTTTCTTTGGGGTAAAATACCTTTATTTTTTTTTAAAATGGGCTATGATGGGATTGGAAATTATATTTTTTAAATAGTTTTTTTTTTTTTTTTTGAAATTAAATTCATTACTCATAATTGACTTTGAAATTAATTATATATACCGATTTTATTTAAAAAGGTGATTTTGTTTCAATTTTCAAAGTTCTAGAATGTTCTTTTTTAAAAATAAATTATGAAAATTAATAAATATTGTCTTTATTTAAATCCCAATAAATGAATTAATATTAAAAGTATAATATTTTTCTGTTATTTCTTATTTATTTGTTTAAAAATTGTATTTATGATCATTTTTTTATTAAGTAACAGGTATTGAAATATAAATAGCATTTCCTATAAATAATAAAAAATCAATTAATAGATGTTTTGATGATGATTTAGATTATCACTATATTTGTAATAAATTCGCTGTAATATAAAAAAAATCGTGATTATTCCTATTTTATAACTAAATATTATAAAATTGTGATAACCCACGTTATCATAATCAAATATAAAATCACTAAAATGTCAATTACTATTTTGAAGAAACCATTCAAAAAATCCAATAGCTTTTACAAATCTTTGAGACTTCAGGATTAAGAAAAAAAATTTCAAAAAAAAATACAAGTATTGGTTAATTTTGCCCTTTTTAATAACTTCAATTAAAATAAACATAATTGGTTAAAAAAAGATTATTGTTCAAAAAATATTTTTTTAAGATATTCTATAATATAAATGGGAAAATACAATTTTTCAGTTTCTATTATTTTTAAATTTAATAGTAAAAAAATTGAATAAAATTTTTCTTAAAAATTATGATGTTATAATAAAATATTTTTAATAGTATTTTAAATTTAATAAATATCTTTCAAATAGAGAATAAACTACCTGAACTATTAAAGAATTATTTTTTCTATTAAATTAGAAATGTATATAAATATACATTAATTTTTTCATTGGTTTTTTTTTTTTTTTGATTTTCAAATCAACAGAAAATTTGATAAAATTTTCGGTTTATTCCTCAAATTAAAAAAAAATGTAGTTAGGTTTTCCAGAATTTAAAAGAATTGAGTAAACTATATAATATTTCTTTATTCTTTTGTATTCTGGAAAACCAATAACATAGAATATTAATCATCAGTGATATTTTTTTTTCATATTTAAGTTTTTTTAGATAATAAGAATGCTTTCTAAACTATTGGTTATTTTATATTCAAAAAAATATCCTAAAGTTGAATTTAAAGATAATTCATCGTTACATCCATTTGAACATTTTTACCTAAAAATATATCTTTTTTCTAGAGTATTGGCTTTTCAAAAAGGTAATACTATTACAACATTTATATATAATAGCTGCAATATTTTTAAGGTTATGAAATTTTGATTATATTATGAATAAAATCTAATAACGAATATGAAATGCTAATCCAATAATAGTTTTGTCTAACTTGGAATTTTCAATTTTATTATGTACCTACAAGTGTTTAACAACGATTTTCCACTTTAAAAATATTTAATAATGTTTGAAAGTTTTGTAAAGTGTCTTCATGTGTTTGAAAGGTTCGAAAGACAGAAAACTTTTATAAAAGGTACAGAGATTTTTTGGAGAAAAAAACAATTTTTTTTCTTTATTTTTTTTTTTTAACTCTTGTTACAAAATAAAATATCTCATATAAATATGATGATCATAAAAATAAGAACACATTTCAACAATATGTTCTTGAATATAAAATAGTTGTGTTTTTTTTTTAAATGGGGTTGTTACCTTCACAAGTCAAATAACCCTAAAAGAAGAAAGATTAATTTTACAAATTATTTGTGATCTATAAAAAAAAAAACTCTAAATCTCTAGTAGTGTTTTCTATACAATACAAGGACATGTCATAAGAAGAAGAAAAATAAGAAGAAAAAAATAAATTTGCAAGCGATCTTAATAACTGGTGATTATATGGCGAGGTTATTGGAAAAGCTTTTGAAAAGTTAACAAACTCCTTTCAGCTTTAACAAAATAAAGAAATATTTTTAACCCAAAATAAAATTCTTTAAAGAACGAGTGAAGAGTTGATTGTTTTAGAAACCTTTTCATTCAAAGCAATTTATAACACCACGATTGACTGAGATACTATTTATTTATCCTTTTTTATTGTTGTTAATTGATCTTAAAGTTCGATCGATCTGTCTGTCTACCAAATCTTAAGAAAATACAATGAAAATCGTGATCTTATCCAAGATTGGATCAAGTGTCTTTTTTGTTGTTTTTTTCAAAAGAAATACTTTTTTTTCACGGATCTTTTTTTTGATCAAATGTAATTTTTCTTTTAAAAAATACTATTGATTTTGTTATATACCCTTAAACTATTTTCCAGTGATTTAATTTTAGCACAGTTTTTTGGCAATTGTCGTTATTTTTAGACAATAATAAGATTTTATGGAATATATCGAGATTTTTGAGATTATCATGATATAAGTTATTATCAGTATTTTCAATACTATCGTGATTTTTAATAATAACTCAATTTTTTACATTACAATTATTTTATAAAATGATAAAAAACAATTATTTATTTCAATATCCAAAAATATTTTACTTTTTGTAAATTATTGAAAACAATCTAAATATCTTCACAAACCAATTAGAAATGTTTTTTTTTGGGAGATTTCAATAAAATTCCTTCTTGAACTCAAAGATAAACTGATCCCTTTGAAAATTTTATTATAACAGTTATCATTAAAATAACATTTTGGAAATTCAAACAAAAATTTTTGTTTATTTATTGGAAAATTGCAGTATCTCTATTTGATTGAATAACCTGATAATCTACAATATCATTATTTGGTGGGAAATAATTGTCATTTTGGGAAACTTTATTGTGATTTCACAAAGGTTTGGTCAAATCCTCTAATATAATGATTTTTTTTATTTGATGATTTTCTTTAATTACTCGTTTCTATAAATAAATAAATATATATATAAATAAATAAAATTATATTGGAATTCAAATAGAATTTTACGATTTTAAAAATAAAAATATTATAGTAAAACAATATTATTTTCTTCCCAGAGAATCGGTTTCTTCATAATACTTTTTTTGTAGAATTTATTTTTTTTTTTGATACAATATTCTTTCACAAAAAGATAAGTTATACTAAAAATAATTTACATTTAAACGAAAGAATTAAATTATCTGTTATTCCATCATTATAGAAGAAAAATCTAATTAATATGGTAATAAAAATGGGTACAAAAATAACAGACAAATAATGATGTACTTGGGTACTTTATAGTTTAGATTGTATCGGATTTATTGTTTAATATGGGTGGGTTATTTAATGAGAAATACAAAAATTGTAATTTTTTTTTTTTTGTGAATGGGTTTTTTTGTCAACTTTTTTTCATTTTACAAATCATATTTTTATTATTTTATTTTTTTCAATAATTAATATTGTGAAATTTAAAAAAAAAATAAAATAAAATAAAATTATGTATTGAAGAAATAAACAATCTTGAAAATGATCATAAAAAAAAATGAAAAAATAAAACAATTTTTAATTGATACTGAAGACAAATCAACCATTAAGGAAATTTTTTTTTTCCAAAATTGAAACAAATAACAGGAAAGAAGTAAGTCAAGAGTTACAAGAATTGGTCGTAAATTATAGAGACTTAACAAAAAACAATTAATTATTATTATAACTCATATAATTTTTTTTTTTTTATTTTCAAGACAAATGATCTTATTTTTGTCAAAAAAAAAAAAAAAATCTAAATTTGTCAAAAACTGACGAAATGTTCCTTTTTTTTGATTTATTTTATGTCCTTTCATAATCAAAACCAAAATAATTAGTATGACTTTCATAAAAGTATAACATATTAAAAGTTTGAAATTATTTGTCTGTAATTTTTTCTACCAAAAAAAGATATTATTCACATTGATGAAATCTTATTTTAGTAAACTTAGGAATAATGTAAAAATGTGATTTTTGGAGAATGTTTCATTTAAATATTTTGGTTCTAATATTCTTTTCTTGATTGTGTACTAATATCAAATCTTTAAAAAATCAGATAATATTTGTTTTCATTTAGATATTTTCAAAAGAATAACACAAAACAATTGATTAAATTAATAGTGTAAAAAAGTCAGTCACTTAATATATTCTTATACAAAAAAAATAAATTAAAGAAAATTAAAAAAACAAATCAAAAAATTTATTTTTACAAATAATATAAAATTTTTTTGATTAAAAAAAGGGTTTTAAATAATTTATCTATTTTAAAAAAGTAAAAACTTTTTCAGAAGTAAAACTTTTTTAAAGTTTTGCATTTTAACAAAGTGAAAACTTTTTTTAAAAAAAGTGCTTTCCTTCCTGCTCCAACCACTACCTCATATTTAAAGGTTGAGCCTCCAATTTATTAAAACAGAAATCTTTCAAAGAGTTTTACTTTTGAAAAATTTTTCACTTTTTTAAAACAGAAAACTTGATTAAAGTTTTTAAAAAAGTTCTTACTTTTTTAAAACAGCTGTATTTAAAAATTATAATTTATTAAAAATGATATTCACTTTCTAAAGTAAATAAGTAAGCAATTCAATAAATAAAAAGAAAAATTAGATCACTAGACATTTTTTATAAAATTGATAAATAAAATAAATAAATCTAAAAAATAATATTGTTGTTATTAGCAAATATTCATTCTTTTCCATTAAGTGGTGCATTTGTTAGTAGATGAAAAAATAATTTCATTTATCTTGTTAATATTTTTTTCTTCTGAATTTCTAATTATTAAGATTCTATTCCATTAATAAATTTAAATAATTTGTATTTTTGGGCTTAGTTTTAAAATATTAATTTCTGTCATCCTTTTTAAAGATATGAAAATAAAATAAAAATGATATCAGCATTAATATAATTTACAAATATACTAATTAAAAAAAACAATCTCAGAATAATCGTAAGTAATAATACCAAATTAGTAATTCTTTTCTTTTCATTTTGTTCTATTTTCTTTTCTTCTATTTTCTTTTTGTTCTATTTTCTTTTCTTCTATTTTTTTTTCTTCTATTTCATTTAATAATATAATTTATCTTTCAGAAAACAATTCTAAAATCTTTATCAACAAAAATAAAAAAAAGATCTTTGAAATAAGATGGTTTATTAAAAAACAAATTTTAATCATGAAAATCATAATTATTATTATTATTTCGATTGCTCTTCCCTCTATTTGAATGTATGTTTCTTCCTCTGGTATTCCAAGTTTTACCATCATATCTTGAGAAACTATTTGAAGAAAAGTTTCTTGAAGAAATATTGTCGTTTCTTCTCGATACATTATTAGTGGAATTGTTAAAATCTTGAGTAAATTGATTTCTTGTTGGTGCAGGTTTATGAATTTTCGATCCTCGATGAGAATAATTTTTGTTAAAATAATTGTATTGATCATCATTATTCCAATTCTTGTTTGTATTTCGTTGTCTATTTTTTTTTTTATTTTTATTTGTATTATTAAAATTTGTTTCAATTCTTGAATTCCATAATTGTTTGGAATTAATATTCATATTATTATTATTGTTGTTGTTGAAGTTGTTTTGATTATTGTTTTGATTATTATTCATATTATTATTATTATTGTTGTTGTTGTTGTTGTTGCTTTGGTTAATGTTTTTAGATCTATTATTCGAAATAGTATGATTATGGATATGGCTATGGGCATGGTTATGACTATAATTATAATTTTGATTCTTATAAATAAATAATTTATGTTCCATTTCTTCATTAACCCATCCAATTGTTCTCATAAATTTCATTGTATTTTCAATATTATTACCAATTGTTTCTTTTCTTTTTCTTGTATTATTAATAATATTAGTGTTATTATTAATATTAATATTATTCTTGTTATTAAATTCATTTTTTAAATTTTTTTTTTGATTTTTTCTTTTTAGACTATTATTAAAAGAATATTTATCTTTTTCATTGTTGCCTTCATTTTCAGAATTTGATATCGATTCGCTTTTCAATTCATCGTTGACATTCAATTTTAAGAGATCTAATGGTGAAGGGTTTGGAATTAAAGTTTGTGCTCTTTTTTTTTTATTTTCTTTATTTCTTTTTCTATTTCTTTTTGATAGTTCATAAATTTCCTTTTGTGTTTTTGGTGCAAATTGTTCTGGTGGGGTGATTTTACCACTCATTTTAAAATTTTCTTCATTAAAAAGATCATTTGAATTATATCCTTTTGAATTATTTTGGGAATAAATACAAAATGGTGATGATCCTCTTATGTCTTCACTATTCGAATCTGATGCTTCAGAATCAGAGATTTCAAAAATTACTGATGAATCAATTTTTGGAAATATTTTTTGTAATTCAGTTGTCGTAGTATTAATTTTGATATCATCAACTCCCTTCTCCTTCTCCATTTCCCTTTCCCTTTCCTTTTCCTTTTTCTTTTCACTTTCTTTTTCTTTTTCTTTTTCTTTTCCCTTTCCCCTTTCTTCTTGTTGTTCTTTCCCCTTTATTGTATTATTTAATTTTTTATTTTCATTTTTCCCATCTTTATTATTATTTAATATTAAATCAGCTTTCTCGATTAAATTATCAAATCGTTTTTGAATTTCATTATCCTGGAATTTAATTAAGAGTATTTTTATTAAATTTTTCGAATATTTTTTAATAAAGATTGGGGGTTTTGTTTTTGGAAATAAAGAAAGTAGTGATTGTTCTGTTGTTGGTAATTTTTTACAAAGTAAAAATAAATTTTTATTTGATAAAATGGAATAAATACATTCATCTTCCTTTCTAGCAATATTATCTCTCCAATTATACAGTTCAGAAAAAATATATAATTGAAGTGAATTAAATTTATTATATTCATTATTATTATTATTATTATTATTTGTTGTGGTGGTGTTAGTATTATTAAGTATTATTGAATTGTTGTTGTTATTATTGGTGATATCATTAATGTTCTTATTATTATTATTATTATAATTTTCATTCTTATTAAAACAATAATTGTTATATAATTTTAAAAAATTTTTAGAGTAAAATTTGGGTTTCCTATAGCCCTTTAAGCATATTTCTTTTCCTCTTTCAAAAACTTGCTTGATTAATTTTTGTTTTAATTTGTTTGTATTTCTTGGTAATTTTTTATTATTTTGAGAATATTGATGGATTGCATGCTTGGATAAAGAAGATTTAAGAAATTCAAATATATTATATAAATAATAGCTATGATGCCTAAGATAGCGTAATGATTTAAAGGGTATTGGTCTAATTCTCCAATCGATATGTTCAAAGTTTTTAAAATTATTGTTTTTATTATTATTATTATTATTATTATAATGATAATCACAGTTCTGATCATAAAATTGTAACTCTTTTAATTTTTCTATTTCTTTTATTTCATTTTCTTCTTCTTCAAACTCTTTGAACATTAAATTTGTGATTTCATTTTTTTCATTTGATCGTTTAAATTTGTTTACTTTTTTGTCCGAATTTTCTCCAAAATCCAAAAATTTTTTCACTATAAGACTTAATTTTTCATTTTGGTTTTGTAATTCTTTGTCTCCAAACAGTTTTATTGCTTCACTGATATCAAACAAATTGATAACATACAGCCCAAAATCTCTCTGCAATGCTAATAGCGATTGTTGAGAATTGATCATTATTTTGATAATCTTTGGATTTGTAAATACATTTAATAACACATTTAATTTGGATCGTAATTTAATGGCATCAATTATATAATCGCTACTATTTGTAGAAATTGACATTAAGCAGGTAAACCCTTGGTACGAATGGAATTGGTGTTGGTGTAATTGTAAACTAAGCCTAGAAACCTTTGATAACTGAATTGAAACTAATTTTAAATCTTCTTCATTGTCAACCCATTTAAATTCTTTGTCGCTTAAAGAAATATTTGCCTTTATGTTCGTTGATTCTAAAATTTCTTTCGTTGTTGAGTAGTAGTGATAGTGCTTTGACGAAAATTGTAAGGAATTTAATTCATAAGAATAGGGATTATATGTCCCATCTTTTTTCATTTTCAATAAGGATTGTTCTAATGGTAATTTGCAATTTGGCTTATTTTTTAATTTTAGTTGGAACGGTTTATTTGAATTGTCAATTTGCTCTTGGAATCTTAATTGTGGCTTCACAAGTTTAAATAAATCGTTTGTATCGAATTCTTGATGTTTTTTTTGACTTTGGTTTTGATTTTGTGAAAAGCTCGTCTTATCATAATTGGGGTTCGAAATAAATTTCACAACATTTCCTTGTTCTTTGTTTTTTTTATTATACCGATTCTGTTTATCGTTTTTTCTTTCGACCTCTTTCTCTTTATCTTTTCCTCTTCCTTTTCCTTTTCCTTTTTCCTTAAAACCATCAGTCTCATTTTCATTTTCTTTTTCATTTTCTTTTTCTTTTTCTTTTTCTTTTTCTTGGATATCCTCACTCTCCTCAGCAAGAACCTTACCTAATAAATTCTCTACATGATCAAATATTAAATTATTTAATTTGAGAATCGTTGAAAAGTCTTTTAATTGTTGGAATCGATGACGATTCAGATTCTTTTTTCTTGTTTTTTGTTTTTTATTTTTGTTCAAGTTGTTGCTATTCATTGTATTATTTTGTTTGCTACTGTTAGTGTTATTTTTGTTCTTGTTGCTGATTTGTTTCTTTTGTATCTTGGTTTTGTTTAGATCTTGAGCGAGTGAAGTATTTAAATTTAATGTTTCAATTGGATTTAACCAATTTAAACCCTTATTTAATAATACCTTAATTTTTTTTTGTGAATGGACAAGCTTTTGTTGTGTTTGCTTGTTTAATTTTTTTTGTTTTTGTTTTTGGTTTTGGTTTGATTGGAAAAAAGGTTCTATTTGTTTTGTCGCATTAATTAGAGATGAAAACAATTTAACAGTCAGATCATGAGACTGTTCCATTTATTGGTGATTGTTATGTTTCGTGAGATAAGTATTTGTCTTTTCGAAAAGAAAAGTAATTGTTTGACTCTGAAATAAATTCTAAAAATGATTTCACTCTCTTAATTTTTTTAGAAATTAGAAGATTGAATATTATTCAGAAACAGTCACGAACCTTTACACTTCCTCAAATATATCGATTGAAAATACGTTAAATTACAGTTTTTTGTTGGAGTCAAATTTTTTTCATAAAAAATTTTTACTCTTGAATTTTTTATTTTTTTTTCGTTCTTGTTTTGACTCTTATTTGAACCAGCTTGAGAAAACGAATTAGAAACTGTATTTTTTTTTAAATCCTTTTAATTTTGTTTGTTATTCTTTCTTTTACATTTCATCCACGAGCGATTAAGGGAAAAATAATTGCAATCCTCAAAGATCGAAAGCAAAGAAAAAAAGGCGACTTTTTCACAACAAATTAACTGTGTTTAAAATGGCCTTGGTTTGGTTTTAAGGGAATGATCACCAAATAATTTTTTTCGATAAAAAAAAATTCTTTCTTTATTTTGAGTGTTGATCTTCAAAACAAAAAAAAAAAACAAACAGTTTTCTTTTTATTAAAAATTAATTTTTTTTCTCTGGTTAGTGCTTGGTTGATATAGAAAAGAAATAAGGTTTTCTTTTTGTTTGTTTCAAGTAGTGTTTATTTTCAAGTTTCAAAGACTTAAAAGGCGACATAACTCCAATTTTAAAACTTTTAATTAATAATCTATTTCTTTATAAGGTAGCAACAACAATTGACTTTAGGTTAACTTTATTTTGAAACTCAAAAATCCTAAGTGCTTTGGATAGAGATTCTGAAACAAAACGATTTTGAAATAATACTTATTTTCATTTGGGATTGTGTTTCAAAATATCACCATGAAAACCAAGTTTTCTTTTTGATTTATTGGAGATCAGAGAAAATTATTTTGAATTGCCAGGATAATTAGAAGCTGAAATTAACAATCAGATGCTATCACAAATACGAAACTAATGATACAGTCTATCCAAAGCTACCGTGAAATTTTTTCAATAACAAATTTTGGTGTTGATATAGATTTTGAAAAAGTTGAATATGAGAATAAGAAAGCTCATATTGAAAAAAAAATTTCTAAAATGAGCCAATATTCAAAGAGTTTTTTTATGATTTTCAAAAAAATAAATATTCAGAAACCAAAATAACTGTAAACATCCAAAATTCATTGATAAATTACATAGAATTAACTCTAAAAAAATGAATTTTTTTTTGATCACATCAAAAGTTTATTTTTCATATCAATTCATTTATGAAAATATATTTTCAATCTGGGCTTTCTTATTCTTATATCCAACTTTTTAAAAATATATATCAACATCAAAATTTGATATTGAAAAAAATTCACGGTAGCCTTGGAACAGCTGTAAAAATGAAATAATACTTGGCAATGAGGAATATTGGTTTCACTAAAAATAGAATTTTGGATTGATTGTTTGGGGGGGGGGTAGTCATTACAGTCAGTTCCACTTTTAAGACACAAACTTTCAAATGAAAATTAAATGTACAAAAAAATCTCGAATTACACCACAAAATTTTTGGAATTTTTTTTTTACAAATTATTTTACTAGAATCTGAATTTTGTGCCTTAAAAGGAGATTTTTTTGTGCCTTAAATTTCGTTGAAAGTTTGTGTCTTAAAAGTGGAACTGACTGTATGAATTATTTTTATGATTTCTCACATATTTAATAAATTTATAAAGGTTACATATCCCCATTCATTGTGATTTTACCTTTCTCGTTAATTGACTTTTAATCCTAAAAATCCAAAATGTTAAATACTCCTATTTTAATTTATTGCTTTACAATAGACGGTAAAAAATATACTCTGTTTCAAAATTTTTAACACATCAAAATTCAATTTTTGAAAAAAAGAAAAATATATATTTAATCAAGTCTCAAAGAAATACCAAATTAGTATACTAATTGTAATGTTAACAATTATTTATAAATTACAATACTCGCAAAAAACAAAAATAAATAATTATCCATATTAATAAATAAATGAAGAGTGTGTTAAAAAGTTTGGATATGTGCTAACAATAAAATATATTACTAAATTTGTAAAAATTTTATTAGGTTTATTGATCGATCAAATTGTTTGAGAACATCAACAAATTTTATTTGAGTTTTTATCTATGAAAGAACTCAACTCAAACCTAATATCAATTTTCGAAAAAATTATTGATCAAATGAAACAGTTTATGCAATTCAAAAAATAATATAAAAATGAAAAACTAAAAAAGGAAAAAATGATTTTCATATTTTATAAAAATCTAATTATTTTTCTAATTTGAACAAAATTGTATTATCGCGATTCTTATAACCATTTTAACAAAGTGAAAAAATTTAAATTTTAGTTTTGAAGAAAATAATTTATGTTTTCCATTTTTTAGTCTAGGAAATTGACAAACAAATTGATAAAAAAATTACGATTATTTCGGATACTCAATTCCATAAATTGTAAAAATCTCTGATTTAAATGATTTAAAAACAATGTTCGAAAAAATAATCCGAGATTTCTTGATTTCTTTTCTTTTCTTTTGAAATTTAATTTAAAGATTTGTTTTATTTAAAATTAAAAATTTCTCTAATCCAGTAATGTAAATTAAAAAATTTATCTTTCCACATGATCGAAATTGAATTTTCAATTTCAGAAAATATCCTTTTATAAGAGACAACCAATTTCTATTTCTTATAACTTTTCAATATATATTTGGAATGGTTACACCAATTAAAAAATAATCAACCTGTGATGAAGCAGTTGATAGATTTCTGATAATAAATAACGAAAAAAGAGGAAATTTTTTAGAAAAAAGACCCAAAGAGTGAAATCCAAATTCCAATTTAAACCATATGAATTACAATTTTGAAAGAAACTTGGTCCTTTTTGAGGTGCCACTCTTTGGTATTTTTTGATATCCCAAAGATTTTTCGTTATTTTTTTATTTTTTATAAGAGTTATTTTTTATTCAAACGAATGTTACTAAATCCTTATCTTGCCCAATTTAGAGTGCTAAAAAAATAACTATAAATTTAATCAAATTGAATTAAACTGGATTTTTAACAGGAAGTAAAGAATTTGTATCTATTGAAGAAATTTAACTACTGTCCAAATCGGATGCTATACGAAATCTAAATTAATATATCGAAAAAAGAAAAAAAATCTTTTAAAAGACGACCAATTAAAGGACAATCAAAATATTACAAATTTTAGGATTTTAAAAAAACATAATCGATTTTAAAACTTTTTCAAAATTTTGAACAAAACTAGTCAAATTTACACTACAAGGTAACAATAACTTATCAAAATTAAAGTTTGTCAAAACTACATTTTGGATTTCAGTTATACCTCTTTTATAAATTATTTTTACAAAGTTATAATATTTTTATGTAGTTAAGATAAGATAGATATTAAACCAATTAAGCTTCGAATACTGCCCCTTTCAAAATTCTTGACCTTTGAAAAAAAAAAACCCCTACAATTTGAGGTATTTTTTTATTTTGAATTTATTTATGATGGATGAACTTTAGATTGAACATTAAGGAGGAAAAAATAATAAATATTTTAACAATTTTCAGAAAAAACAAGGAATAAATATATAAAAACCCAAAAACGAAAAAAAATAAAATGATAAAAGATATTCCAAAAACAGCAAAAACAAACAGTTTTTCAATTTAAGTTAACGATATCTTTTGAAAGAAATATTTGATTTTATTTTAATTGAAAAATATGATTCTTTTTAAAAATTATTAAAAAAATATAATTCAAATATCTCTCGACAAATCTTAAATAATATTTCAAAAATTTTACAATTAAAAAATAAAAAATATTATTGAAAATTTTTATTTTTTTTTTTCAATTCCCATTAATATCTAATAAAGTTGTAAACTTTTTTCAAAATTGTTATTTTTAATAATGTTTATTGTGCGAGTGTATTTTAAAAATACAAAATCTAGAAATCTTTTTTTTTGAAAAAGATTTACTAGTTATGTAAAATCGATTTTTTTTGGATATTATACAAAGGATACTCGGCGATATTTTAAAGTATATTTATATCATTACGATCAACTATAGCATATTTTAAAATAAAGTGGAGTAGTTTTTGCAAAATTATGCATTGACTTCCAAAAATTATCAACTTTATTTCAAATTTTGTTAATAAAAAGTATTTGACCCAGAACATTCATTATCAAAAAAAAACACTAAATTTTAAATTTTCAAACAATTCTAAACTCAACCTCATTAAAAGCCAACATTATGCTGTTTCTTTTAAAAGTATCGTCCATAGATGATGAAATTCAGAAAGCCATTAAGCATTGGGAAATATAAAACAAGAAGAGATGTCTTTATGTTTTCACAATAAGAATATTTTGTTTTTATGTTTTTTGGAAACTAATTTTTTGTTAATTTCTTTTTTTTGTTAAGTTTCCATGAATATTTTTTGCTTTTTATATTTTTTTATATTTAAATTCTCCCGCCCCACCCCGGAAAATTGTTTAAATTGACAAAACTAAAAAATGAACTTCAATAGATTGATAATATCCAATTTATTTTATTTTAAAACACGTGATGTAACAACTGATTGAGAAAATTATTATTTAATGTAAGTTGTTATTTGGTTGATAAAAAATGAGATAAATTGGCCAACCAAACCATAACAAACTTCAATGATTGTTTTGATCTGATCATGATATTTTTTTGATTGTTTTTTGTAGATTTTTACATAATAAATTTATTTTGAAGATCAGTTTTTTTATACAATAAAAATTTATCAACTTGTAAATGTTTCCCTGAACTAAAGAATCATGTTAATTTAAAGATTTGTTTATTATGAAAAATTACTCAAGATTTTAATAAAAATATTTAGTTCAAAAAAATTATCATTTTTTATTTTTGTACACAAATTGGCATTTTTCAAATTACCTTTTTTTAATAGAATTAACTATTTCCCGAAAAAATATCTTTTCTCATAAAAAAGTAAAGTTATTCACGAAAGAAGTGACAGTTAAATGGAAGAATTATCGTATAGTGTATTCCAAACTTTTTAGACGTAAAACCCTACAGTTAATTTTTTGCAACCCTAAAAGATTAATCGAAATTAATAAAAATGAAAAAAAAACAGTTTATTAAGATTATTATTGATAATAAATATTGTATACAATGGCAAAAAAAACAAAAAATAAAAATACAGAAAAGAAAAATAAAGATAAAATATCCTAATTCTCGATCAAATAATTCAAACTAGAATCAGTACTTAATTGATAATAATCAACTGCATCAAACAATTGGTCCAAATTTTTTTCGGACAGGTTTGAAGGCAATTGATCCGAATAAAAGTATTGAATCAAAGCTGAAAAAGACCTTTGGGATTTTTCTGTTTGGTCTGTAACTTGGCTGATTTCATTTACACTGAGGAATAAACCTCTGAACATTTCGCTTCTAGCTGCCAAAACAAATTTATGGGCTTTGACAATTGAATCATTATTCAATTTCAAAGTAAAATCCTTAGAATCATTCATATTATATAATTTCTTTAGGTCATTAACAAAGGAAACTTTGCCAGTTTTTGATTTCCAATTTAATTTTAATAACTTTGAGATTTCCTTTATTGAATTTTTTTGTTCATTATTTTGGATCAAACCAGAATAAACCCAAGAAAGGAAATGTTTTAGTTGTTTTATTTTAAAGCATTTTAGAGTTTTTAAAATTTTATTAAAATCATCATCATCGACCTCATCATTATTATCACTCTTATGAATAATGTTATTATTATTACTATCGCTACCCCTCCGCCCACTGTTACGATTACAATTACGATTACTATTATTATTAATGTTATTTTCTAAACGGCAAATTATCATTTCTTTATGAAAACCAATTTTTTCGTTAAAATTGGTATCCAGGAAATAATCACAGAATTCTTGTCTATTAAAAAGTTGCAAAAAGTCAAAACAAATTTGTTCATAGGATTTTAATAGCTTTTGAATAGAAAAGGATTCGATGTCGATTATTTGGAATTCATCATTTTCAATTATTTTGGCACCATGGTCTAATAATAGTTTGACTACCTCTTCATGGTCGTTTTCTGCTGCAACCATTAGGGGGGTCATTTCATTTTCGTCTTTGATATCAAAGTCGACATTATTTTCGATCATGATTGTGGTAATCTCCAAATCGCCGACTTGGCAAGCGATATGGATCGGCGTTTCGGAATAGAAATTGACAGAGTGCAAGTTTGCCTTGCGACTGAATAATTCGACAAAGATGTCAACGTGCTTGTTTTCAATTGCAATGAAAACGGCGGAAAATCCGTCCTTTGGATCGCAATAGTGAAGATCTGCTTGGTGATCAAGAAGCGTTTTCACAGTTTGTAGGCTACCGTTTTGGCATGCGATCAAGAGTGGGGTCCACCCATCGTAGGTTTGATCAACATATGCGCCAGAGGTAAGCAAGAGTTGTGCCAGTAAATTATTGCACTGGTGCGCAGCAAGGTACAGGGGGAAATTGCCCTTGTCGCTTTTCGTGTTTAAACGCGCTCCTGCTAAAATCAGTTCCTGGACTATCTTCACATTGCCAGACTCGCACGACAGGTACAGCGCATTACACCCGTTTTTATCCTTCCTTTCCAAATCGATGTTGTTATTCAAAAATAATTGCAAAATTTCAGACTTGCCATACTTGGCGGCAATCATCAGCGGAGTGCGCTTTTCTTGATCTAAACTCGAGATATACGAGCCATATTCGATCAGAAGAAAGACCACTTGCAAATTGCCTGCTTTTGTTGCAACGTGCAGGGCAGTGTCCCCCTTGCTCGTCTTTTGGTTCGGGTTTAGATGTTTCAATAAAAATAATTCAATAACCTGTAAATTGCCCTTCCTAACAGCAGCCAGAAAGGCCCCAAAGCCCCTTTTGCCATTGATCGTGTTTATCGTCTCATATGACAAAAAGATCTTTGTCAAATCCAAATTTCCAGATTTCGACGACAAAAATAGCCCTGCGTGCCCTTTGTGGTTCTCAACAAACGGGTGTGTTCCTGTTTTTAAATACTTTCTAACTTGCTCAACATCATTATTCCTTATTGATTCAAAAAGTTTTTGGTTTTCCTAAAAGAAAAACAGTGAAAATTATTTTTTTTTTAAATTAGGAAGAATTATTGATCAGAAGAAAGTAGTTGAGTTTTTCAGTAAAGCCCATTATTTTTGAATAGTTTACAATTTCCATACCAAAAGAGTTGAAAAAAAAAAATAGATTCTGGAAAATAAAAGTTTGTTGTTTATTTTTTTTTGTTTTGTTTTTTGTTTTTTGTTTCTTGTTTCTTGTTTTCCGCAACAAAAACAGTTTTTATTTATTTGTTCTTGAGTTTTTGGATGACAATTTTACTTACTTGTGAAAATTTGTTTGTTTGATAGCTTTTTGATCGTTTTTTTTTTTTTGAAGATAAATTTTTGATCTTACTAAATGATTCTGATTCTTGGTCAGTTTCTGTTTCCTCTTCCTTTTTGTTTCCTTTTCTTGATTGTTCCTTTCCCTTTTTATTTTTCTTTTTCTTTTCTTGATTGTTAACACCAACACTTTTTTTTGAGCTTTTTTCAAAGCCAAATTCTGTTAAATCACAATAATTTTGTAAATCTATTGCCGAAGAACTCTCGAAAATTGAGGTGGATTGTTCATCTTTTGTTTTAAACATTAAAAATATTTTGAGATCAGTTTATATTTCTCTTTGGGTTGGTGTTATTTATTTAAGTTTGCCAAAGGTAAAGTTGTGTAAGGTATTTTTTTTGATCGAAAATGCTAAAATGGTAAAAAAATAAAATATACCTACTTTTCTCATTACAACAAAACGGTCCACAATATTATCGCCTTGAATGTTTTTTGATCTTTTTTTTGATAATGTTACTTTGAGTTATTAAGTAACTGAAATCTTCATTTTGTTTTTATTTACTAAAAAAACCTTCTTCATTTATTAAAATTCAGATTACAAGAATGTGATCATCAAACTTTATTGTATTCTTTTTATTTCTGTATAGGGGTGGTATATAAAGAGTTTTTAGAAATAAAATTTATTGTTTATTCTGTTTTTTTATAAAATAATTGAACAAATACCAAGATCTGCTATATTTTTCTAATAATATCAACTTTAATTTGTTTTTTTTAAAAGTTAATATGGAATAAGATAACAATGACCATTTTCTCAGTAAGTTACTGATTTAAATATGTCATATTCTCATGAAAAAGGATATTTAATCCACTTTTTGACATGAATTATGGTATTTAAAGCTCAAAAAAAACAAAATTAAAGAAATAATCTGAACGAAAATTTTAATTTTTACATTTTTGAAATTAGAATTTCTTTTTTTTATTTGAAAAGTTAAGGAAAATTTTAGATAAATTTAAAACAAAAAGAAAAAAAATAAAAATGTTTGCTTGACCACAAAATTTCACAAAGGTTGGTTTAAATATGAAGAAACTTTTAACCTTGATACAAAAAATTTATATTTTTGTTAATTAACTTTCGTTTATTTGTAAATTGCATTTATAGAAAATTTTTTTTTGAATTGAAAAGGTTTTCTTTAAGTTGAAGACGCTCATCTTCAGTTTGGTTTCTTGAACCTTTTAGTTGAAATCCACAATAACAATATATATTGAGATCTTTTATTTGTTTGTTCGATTTGGTACTTTTTAATTATACAAAATTTACTACAGTAAATAATCAAAACCTTTCAAAAGATATAATTTTGACCTTATGAGATATAATGATATCAAATTATAGTATGTGTAATTTATTAAAATTTTTGCCACAATATGACCTGTTTTAGATTATTAACCTTGTCATGTAAAAATCCCTTATTTTTTTTTCCTATTATTTATTTCCAAATCAAAAATTTGAAAAAAAAACATTGATTATTTTCATATTCAAATTCTAATTTAACAACCCAAAGAATTGTTGAACCAAGTTTGAAAATAAAAAATCTTTTAAGAGTTGTTTAACAGTAAATTTTTGAAATAGATATTTCCAACTGACTCTGAATTTTCTGCAGAATCAAATTACAGTATTCTGAGAATTTTTTTAAAGTTGAATATAATAATATCAAAGCTGATAATGAAAAAAAATCACAAATTAACTTTTATTCAAATTTACAAGAGATCTTCAAAAAATAAAATTCCAAATCACAAAATGACTTTAATTATTGAAAATTTGCTGAGAATACACCTTAAACTCACTCTTAAATTGATGAAAATTTTGTTTTATAATGCTACTAGATTATTTTTCATGAAAATTACTTTTAATAATTTTGTTGAAATTTTTAACCTGTAATGTTCACTTGGGTAAATTGGATTTTTACTATTCCAGGTTTTTATGATAATATAATTACTATTGTGGAATAAAATTTTTAAATAAAAAAATTTGTCGAAATTATTTTCCTAAAAAATATTAATTTAATTGTAAATATTACTGAAAAAAAAAATACCAAGTAATTAATTTACTGTTCTTAAAAGAATTGCTTTGGATAATCTTTTGTATATAACCCTAATGTAATTATTACTACCTTTGATAACTGAACGATCTGTTGATCCAAAACATTTATATTGTCGTATCACAAAGAAACACATTTTTAATTGGGGAACATCAGTGGAAACAAAAAGTAACAAAAAAAAAAAAAAAAAAAATAAACTTGAAATTATAATCCCTAATATTATTAATAATAAAATTAATAAATTAAATTTAAATCTACTTTATTATCGAAATAGTAAGAGTGGTTTTGGAGATCGCAAAATAGTCATATTGTTTCGACAAATTTTTAATGATTGATCAATCAAGTGAAAACATCTGATTAAAAGATAGTCTTTATAAAAAATTTGTTGCACTGAATCCCCAATTTTACCTTTAATCATTTATTTTTGAATAGTTTTTCCTTTTTAATATCACTGATGTTCTCCAATTAAATATTGTTTTCACTTTTTTTTCCCTGTTTCACTTTTTTTCACAAATTAGTATTTATTGATTTAAAGAATTTTTTTTTAGCACTTAGACCTTAGAACTTGTCAATTTTCAATTACAAAAAAACATAACAAAAGCTTGGGTTAGGTTGTGGATAGATTACTTGATTATATTATTTATCAATTCAAAAATACCTTTTCTTAAAGACTAATTTTGCTTGATCCATTTATTTATATAATCGATCTACTATTGTTAAAATAACTCTGAGATTTGGTAGGTTAGGGTTTCAAATAAAAAGCCTATTTTTTTTTGATATAGAATTTTTTATAAATTAAAAGACCAAAGAAAAGGAAAATAAATAATACGTAAATATTATATTAGTCTCTTACAGTCTTTGTATTTACAGTCTTTCCAAGTCTACTATATAATTTTAAATAAAATACAATCGAATTTTCTATTCCTATTTTTTTTGAATAATAACTCATATTTCCGATTTTTTTGAAAATAGAAAATAAGAATAAAAAAATCAATTGTGTTTTATTTGAAATTTTATGGTAGCCTTGGAACGGCTGTATAAGAAAAAATCTTAAAATGAAGTATCAAATATAAAAAATAATACACAGAAACTAGAATAAATTTTTAAGAAAATCTTAATTAAAAAAAACAACAAATATATAGAAAATTAAAAAAATTATAGAAATAATTATAAAAAAATAATTTTCTCAAAAGTCAATGAGTATACTTTCAAAGATGGGCTATACGATTGTACAGTGAATCAAGTTTTGTATTTAAACAAGGAAAAAAAAAAAGTCAGGGTTTTTATTTGTTTGAAAACTGAATTTTATTCTCTGTTCACAACTATTATAGGTTGCTGTAAGTAAATCCCCTTGAATGCTTTTAATTTCAAAAAAATCTCACTGAAAATGCTTATAAAATACAAATTGTAAATATAAAAACCCAAAAAATTCTCTTTTTAGTTATAAATTCTGTTTTTTCATATATAATTCACTCAAGTGAAATATCTAGGTTTTTGACAATCACTTCAAATTTGGATTGATTTTTTAATAGTATTTGATTTTCCTATTCATTTAATTCTACTTTAATTTCTGATTCTTTTAATTTTTATCACAATTGAAGAAATTATATTTTCCTTGGCATGTAGAACTCTGACTATGATTATTATTATTTCCATTTTCTTTTTCATTCTTATTGTGCTTTCGATAATATAATTATATTTATTGTAACTCTTTATCAATTGACTGAATTGCTTGTTTTGGAAATTTAAGACTTTATTTCAAGTATTTTTGTATTTATCAAATAACATCAAAATTGTCTTTAAAATCAAAAAGATTATCTTAAAAAATTGAGTTTGTTTTCAAATCATTTTTCTAACAAACACTTTAAAACTTTAATAACAATCAAAACAAAAAAAAATAATATTACAAACAATATTCTCTTCATAAATGAGCACAAACTATGTCTCCATTCTTGAAAATATCCTCAAGTACCAAAAAAAAAGTGATTCAGTCAAAATGATGATGGTGAAAACAATCACTACAAAGATGGTGAAATCAGCCTTGTTTAAAGACAAAGACATAAATTCTCTTTTAAGATATGCGTGCAGTTTGAGGCATTCGCCTGGCAAGGAGTATCCAAAACACCAAACCATTGAGATCCGAAAAAAGGCGTGTGATTTAATTTTGGAAGAAATTTCAAAGTACCACATCAAAGCATATCAAACACACCTCAATTTAAAATGGTTTTGTACATTCCCAAAAGACGACTTTAAAGGGTGGTTTCAGCTCCGTTACCAAGTTTACAAAAGATACAAGAATCCCAACACTTTAATAAGAAGCCAGATTGTTAGTATCATTGGGACATTATTCAAGCAAAATCTACAGGACAATTACAAGTGGACAATTATTAGGTTTGGATTACTTGATAGAACCTTTGTTCCACAAAGCACAGAGCAGGTTATTGATGTATGCCATTGTTTTTTTATTTCCTCTATGTTTTTTTTTTTTTTTTATCATTTCTATTTTTAAAGATTTTTTATGTGTATAACCCTTTCACAACAAAGAAACTATGGTGTACTGGAATACATTTTAATGTTATTTGTTTTTTTTTTTGGACAAGAAGCAAACAAAGAAACCTTCACTGAATTTTCACAAAAGACAATCTTAAAATTTTATCTCAAATATAAAAACAATTCTAATACCCAAAAACTGTTCTTTCAAAAGAACCTAAACTAAACTTTTCTTTAGAATTTGCAAAACTTTGTTCTTTCATGAATTATTGTAATAGAATTTAAAAATTTATAATTAAAACTTTTTCATTTTTTTTTTTTTGATCTTTGTTCAATAAGAATTTTGAACCAATTTCAATTCACTTGGTAACAAAAATGAGATGAATTTGAGGATACTTTTGAAGGAAACTTTTATGAAAATAAAATGAAGTTTGGTTGAAAAATCAATTGAATTTTTTGAATGAAATTTAATGAATGATCAACAAAATATTCAATGAAATTTCAAGGGAATTTTTATTGAAAATTTTTAGGAGTTTAATGAAAAATGCTTAAATATATATATATGAAAAATAAAAGTAAATTTATTGAAAATAATAAAAGAGACATTTATTTTTTTTGATTTTGTATGAGAAAAAAGAAACACCACCAAAAAAACAAAAGAATAGAGAAAAAAAAAGAAAAGAAAAAAAAAGTAATAGAAATGTAACAATAAAAAAAGTTACAAGATATAATCGCCAAAAGATCTTCTAAAGTCATTATTTTCCAAAAGTTTTGCTTCTTGAAATAGCCAAATTTATTTTAAGAAATTACCTTTCTATTTATTATTTTATTTTGGTTTTTATTGTCACTTATTTTATTTTTAAATATTATTTATTGTTGTTGGAAAAAGAAAAAGAAAAAAAAAAAACAAAAATTAACTAAAAAGACTCGAAATTAAGCCAAAGTTCTATTATTCATTTATTCCAAGTCAAACAAAAAAAACAAATCCCAAAAATTAAAAGTAATAAAATAAAAAAATGAAAATCTGGAAATCTTTCAATTTTTTTTCCATAAATTAAGAGAGAAAATCCGAATAAATATTGGGAATAAAAATGAATAATTTATATTAATTGTAAAAACAACTGGAGATGAAAAATCATTTTACAATTAAAAAACTTGCCGACTATTTTACACCCCAATTATTAAAAATCATTAAAAATTAAAAATTTCTCTTTCAATTTATATAGCCGTTTTAAAAAATGTTCACTGAATATTTATAATATAACAAAAAAATATGTCTATTGAAGTTTTCCGATTTTTTTATAGATATTTTTGAAAATTTTTTTTTTCACGCTTTTTTAAAAATGAGAATATTCTTGTGTTAATTTTTATTCATCAACATATATATATATATACATGTAAAACACATACTAAAAAATCACTTTATAAAAATTATATAATTTTTTCTCTATTACATCAAAACGAATATTCATAATTTTATATATAAAACAAATAGTGTTTTTTCAATTGGACGTTGAATCCAAACTTAAATAACATAAACATGAATGAGTATATAATATCATTATCTCGATTGATTTCAAATTATTTTGACAGTTTGAACGATTATCCATTTGAAAAGATATTAGAAAGAATTTTTTTCTTACTAATAAATGAAGAAACAAACAAAATTTATTCAAATTTAAAAATTATTTTACGGAAAATACCAATCAATCTTTCCTCAAAAATCCCAATATTTTTTGATCAATTTAAAGAATCAAAAATCAATATTTTAATAATATTATTTCGAATATCTGATTTTGAATTTGATGAATTCATTGCAAATTGGGCAATTGAATTAATTAATTACTGTTTTGAAAAAGGACATTTAGAAATTTTATGGAAAGTATTCACATTTAAATTTAAGGCCATTTTTAAACAATTATTAGATCCAAAATTAAAACGGGGGGCATTCCCATTTATCAAATATGTATTATTGGGCAACACCGTATCACCATTCACCTTTCATTTAATTGTTGAAGATTTTGTTAAACTTTTGGAATCTATAAAAAATTCCAAGGATGAAAAAGATCAAAATTTTTTTCAAACGTTATTATTATTAATGAATTGTTTAGTTTACCAATTTAGAGGATTCCCAGAATTATATGAATCATTTTCACCTTTTATAAATAATTATCCACAACCCACTGAAAAAAAAATGAAAGAAATTTGGGAAAGCAATTCATGGTTTCAAACATTTGACAAAGATTCATTATCAAGGGTATATTCTTTAACACAAAACTTGTCACAAAGTGAAAGAGCACGCGAAGGTGTAGGATTAAAAAATTTAGGAAACACTTGCTTTATTAATTCATTTTTACAAAGCTTGTTTTTATTAAAAGGATTTAAATCGGAAATTTGCAAAAATAATAATAATAATAATAATAATAATAATAATAATATTTTTAAAAAACAATTGCAAAAATTATTTGCATTTTTACTTTTTTCAAAAAGAATGGCAATTGAGCCCAAAGAGTTTTTTTTTAATTTACCCAATAGGTATTCTAATAGAACACAACAAGATTCATCTGAATTTGGAGTATTTTTATTACAACAATTAAATGAAATTTTTATAAAAAAATATTTTAGTGGGTTTCAAGAAACTACTATTACCTGCTCAGAATGTAACACCACAACAACAAAAAATGAAGAATTTATTCAAATTATGCTACCATTCCCAGAAACCGAAATATATAATGAAAGAGAAAATACATTCACAATTCAACAGTTATTAGAAAATTTATCCAAACCTGAAATTTTAGATGGCAATGATAAATTTTTTTGTTCGAAATGTAATAGAAAATGCGTCGCTATACGAAAGACACAAATTACGCAATATCCAAGATATTTTTTCATCACTTTAAATAGATTTTATTTTGATAAAAAAACATTGAGAATCAATAAAATTGTTTCAAAAATCGATCCCCAAGAAGAATTCAAATTTGGAAATATATCTTTAAAATTATCCTCTGTTATCATACATTCTGGAGTGTCTCCAAACTCTGGCCATTATTTCACTTATGGCAATGATCGAAGTTGGGTTTTATTCAATGATAGTATCGTAAAGCCTTCCTCGATAGAAAATTTAAAAAATGTACAAAAAACTTTTAAATATGATACACCTTATATATTTTTTTATAAAACCGAACAAGTTATCAAAGAAGAAGAGCAAATGGGAAACATTATAATGGATCAAGATTTGGTGAAAATGGTTCAAATTGATAATACCAAATTCCAACAAGAAAAAGAAGATCAAAGAAATAAAAAAAATATTTTTTATTTACCACCTTCCAGTTTTAACCCAAACCAATTCCTGGATGATGATGATGATGATGATGATGATGAAGATCCACGATTTGGCGGAATGAATAATATGAATAATAATCAAACTAACAATTGGATTTTTTAAAACAATAAAAATAAACAATTATACATTTTTTATTTAAATTCGGGTTTAATTTTTATTTGTTTGTTTATTGTTTTAAAAAATATAGTGATACTTCAATAATTAAATAGATAATTAATTTTCTCCAATTTGATTTACTTATAATTTATATATATTACACCATTTTATGAATCAGCTGCATGTAAAAATAAAAAATAAAGTATAGACGAAGAGACATTACAAGATTTTAAGAAAGAATTAAAAAAAAAAATTAAAATTTGTATTATTTTTGTTAAATATTATTTTGAATTTTTTGAAAAATAAATAAATCAAAAAATATTCAGAAAACATTTTTAATTAACAAAAGGGATTTTCAGTAATTTCTATGAAGGAATAAAAAAAAATATTTTGAAATAAAGACCTGTATTGAGATTTAATAGATCAAGAAGAAAAAAGAAAATGTTTTTAAAAATCAACACGTATTCCTCCATTTTTTGAGATCAGATTTTTTTTTTGAAATTTTTTAGGTAATTTATATTATGTATTTTATTTTAATATAATATATTTTACAGAATCCATTTTATGTAAATAATATTATGTGATTTCTGTTGTAAAGTATAATTTTTTGTAATTTTTTATACTTTAATAAATTACAATCTAAGTAAAAATGGTAAAATAATAATATGAATTTGATACACGTTAAATAGATAGATCTCTGAGAAGAAATTTATTTTGGTAAAAAAGAGTTTCAAGTGATAAGAAAATACCATTAAATTATGTACATAAAAGTAAAGAAAAAAAAATTTATTATATCCTTCTCAAAATCGGGAATTCTTAGGAACTATTAAAAAAATAGAATAAAAATTAATATATATATATTATTGAATCACAATACTCGTCATAATACCTAGAAAAAAATAATCAAAGCCAAAAAGTTTATTCTTTGATTTTTTTAATTTTTTGAATTAAACAATTTTTATTGATTTTTTGTTCTTAAAATTTCCAAAAAAAAATCATTTATTTTTATGTTTTTGTTTAGGAAGTCCTTTTATATAATTTTTGTCTCATATTCAGATTCAGTATAATATTACCTTAATATATGACTCATTTAGAAATTTTTTTAAAAACAATCTCTTTTGGAATTACTGCCTTGTGATTCATTTAATGTAAAAAGATTGCATAAAAAATCTAATAACTATAAAAACAATAAAACGATACAATTTTTTGATAATTTTTTTTTTGGAGTTATAGTTACAAAAAGTATAAACAATTTTTCTTAAAATGTTGAATCACTTTATATTGTTATTGAAAATGGCTGTGTAGATTCTATCTCAGATTCTTTCCAATTTTTTTTTCATTTTATAGATAATGAAAGAGTTGATTATTAGTTGTTTTTTTCAAATTTCTTTACTTTTTTTTTTTTTTCAAAATAAAAAAAACTGCCATTAGATTTTCTGGGATTTAGAAGAATGGATAAAATCCATGATTTTACTTAATTCTATTAAATTCTGGAAAAGCTAGGCACTCTACGGTACTATAGGGAACTTTTCCTAATTTAGAAATTAATATTTAGAAATTTTAATAACAAAACATAATATTCATTAGCATTAATTAACGATAAAATAAATAATGAGTCTTTATTCTCATTAATATCAAAGATATTATTTTGATTATTTTAAGGAATTTAAATTTTTAACTTTAATCCAAATAGTATAATTTTCTTTATAGAACAGGCTGTCGTTAGGTTTTTTTTAATTTAAGAAATAAGCAGAAAATTTAATAGATTTTCTGTTTATTTCTTATATTAAAAAAAAACCTATACACTGCCACATATAAAATGACAGATATTTTCAATTATTTCTAATTTGAAGAATTTTATACAGGAATTGCAAGATTTTGTTTTTATTTTATTATTTTCATAAACATGAGAATATCTGTTTAGGATATTTCTTTATTTTCTTAATTATATTTCGAAGTAAAGCCCTTCCTTTTTAAAACTATTTTTTGTCATTATTTTTTTTTTTGATTTAAGAAATAAAAAGAAAATTGAAAAATTTTTCTTATTATTACTCAAATTAAAAAAAATCCCCCGTTAACTTTTCCAGAATTTAAAAGAATTGAGTAAAATCAAGATTTTTCTCTATTCTAATGAATTATTGAAGATGTTTCGCTCCCGAAATGACTGTTTATTTATATTGTTATTATACCTAATAATTTTTAATATTCCTTGCACCCCCCCCCAAATTATTTATTATTCAGTTTTCTCTCAAAAAATAATAAAATTTTACATCTAAATATTCCAAGTTTTCTACTTTTCAATTAATATTTTCATTCTTTTTTTGAAAATTTAAAAATTTTCTGATATATGCTCAAAAGCCAAGAATTTTTAATTCCTTTTTGAGTTTATACCTTCTTTTATATATCGAAATTCTTACTTGGTCTATTTTTGCTGCTAAATTTATAAAGATTTGATTTATTAATAAATTTCGAAACATTTTATTTTGCAATGGATTAAGTCAAAAAATCTTTTGTCCTTACTTGAATGAAACAGTATTTAAATGTCTCAATTAATAATTTCCAAATGAGAAATGATAAAAATCTCATTTAGATAAAAAAAAAAAAAAGGGTCCAAAGAATTCTCAAAGTAAATATTCTTATTATCAATTCAAATTAATTTATTTAATTCTTTAAAATCAAGAAATTAAAAACAAAATTATTTTCACAGTTTTTGTGATTTCTTTCAAGTTTTCATTTTGAAAGATTAACTCCATCATTAAAAAAAAAAAAGAATGTAAATTCAAATGATTAAAAAAATTAAAAAATTAAAAGGATTAAATAAAAAAAAAAATAAATTTCAAAATTAAAATTAAAGAATAATTTTTATTAAAAAGAGAATTAAATTTGAGAAATGATTTCTAAAAATCCTTTTGATAATTCTTCTGGTTCCATTGAGTTAATTAATAATTTGAACTGCTCATTGCCAAGTTCCTTTTCAAAATATTTTATTATTCTAAACATTCTTTGAGAAAGTTCCTCATCTGCGCATTCTTCCATTAATGCTATTGTAAACATGGAAAAAATGATTGGAATATTTTCAAAATTTTTTCCGATAACAATTTGGTTGTTATCTTCGACAAATTTGCAAAGAATGTCGATTACTGGAGTGACCTCTTCTATTTCTGTCGTTATTGGTAAGAATTGCAACCAAACTGGAATTAATTGGTCAAAATTCTTGAGGCTATCCTTATGATAAAATAATATTTTACCAAAGGTGGAAATTAAGGAATCATTTGAACTTAGTTGGTCTTCGTCGATCTCCTCTTCTTGATTTTTCTTTTCTTTCTCGTTTTCATTTCCAGCAAAGGAAGTGATTGAATTATAAAGAATTTCAATGATTTGTTCGCTGTGTACTGCAAAATGCTTCGAACCCTTTTCCGCGCACACGCCAATAACATAGGCAGCTGCCTTTCTTAATTGAGAATCCTTTGATGCCAAAATTTCAACAATATTTGAATTGACCTTTTCCCAATAGAATTGGAATACATCGAGATCATTTGAAAATTCAAAGATGTCGCCAAATATTGCAATCGACATTCGATTTTCAGCTGATGAAAATTTACTTTTGATAATTTCCGAATAAAAATCATACAAATTGTTTTGGAAAAATTTCAAATAAGGCTTTGTGTGATGTTTGATGATAAAGCTACAGGACTCGATAAATGTAAAATTTAAATCATTTTCATTTTCAATTAATTCTTCATTAATATTCATCTGCTCGTAATTGTAAGTGTTTACATTTTTTTCTTTGTTTAATAATTTGCTTTTCCTTTTCATACTTTTTTCAATTAACACTTGTATATCTTCAAGATAAATATTCAGCATTGAAGAGTCAATATAATTTTTAGCAAACGATATTATTTCACCAATCGATTGGATTTGGGTGATTAAAATTTCAATGATTTTCTCTTTCAAAATGGCCTCGTGGAAGAAATCTAAAGCATGTTGAAAAATTTTTACAACTTGTTCTAAAGAAACAATTTTTTCATTTTCATTCTGCTTTTCGTAAACCACTACAAAGACATTAAATAAACTTGAAGTGGCCAAGGCGGCATAATTTCTAATTGATGCGTCAAGGGGATAATCAATTAATGGTAATACAATTTCAATGCATTCCTTTGCATATGGGTAAAACAATTCTTGGAGTTTAAGTGCAAATTGGAAAATTAAACCAAGTGCTTCAGACTTTTCTTCTAAGGTTGCTGTCTTGACAATTACCTTTTCTTTAGTATCTCCATTTTTAACAACATCTAAACCTTCGTTATTTGGATCGTCAACATCAAATTCTTCTTCCGTTTCATCAATTTCCACATATTCAACAATGATAGTTGCGGATTTGATTATAAATGGCATTACAGAATCAAGGAATTTTACAAATGATTTTCCTAAAATTGAACAAATCCTGAATAAGCACATGAAAATATAAGTTCTTTGACTTTCATCAATTTTTTCAATTTCTCGTTTCATAACATTAATTAAAATTTCCATGATTTCAATCGAATCTTCATAAAATACGTCTTTTGGTACAGTGGATCCAATAATCGAAATGCCTTCAATTGATTTACTTCTCATTGTTAAATATTTGCTTTCTATTATTGTAATTTTTTGTTTTTAAATATTTTATTATTATGGAAATATTTTTTTGTTAAAGGAATTAGAAAGTTTTTTTTTAAATTTATTAAACTTGTTTTAAAATTAATTAAACAATAGGTTTTTTTTAAATTTATTGCAAAAGTAGTTTTTAAATTTATTAAAGTGGTTATTTTTAAATTTTAGTAAAGAGGTTTTTTTAAATTTTATTAAAGAAGTTTTTTTTTAAATTTATTAACAAAGTTTGTGAAAATTTATTAAAAAAAATTTGGTGAAATAAAATTTATTATTTTATAAAATGTAACATATTTTTCAAAATAATTCCTTTGGTTAGGAAAAATTTGGAAACTGTTTTTAATTGGGAATGTTTGAAAATGGAAATACTATTAATTATTCAAAATATTATTGATCAATTCCAATTTCATTTTTTTAAAGAGATATATAAAGGGGTAGGTTAGACTTATTGAATAGTTATTATAAATTACAATTGATTTTATTTTTTAATAAAAATCCTAAAATTTTATTTTCAAAGTTCAGTTTCTTAAAATTTGAAAATATTTTTTTAAATTATTATTTTTTTATTTTTTTTTTTTTTTTGTAGAAATAAAATTAATAATATTGAATCATTGGAATATAAAATTTTGTTTTAGTTTTTCACTATATATTGTTTAAAATTTATGATTCTTGGGATTCTTTTTAAATTGATAATGATTGGTAGTTGATTAATGGTTGCTGAAATTTTTTACTTTTTGAAAAAATAGTAAAGAAATTCGTAATTTTTGAACTTATTACTAATCAAAAGTTTGTAAACTTTTGAATTCAATACACAAACTATTTTTAAAAAAGTCGGAGGAAAAATTATTTTAAAATATCTTTATTAAACTCAATCCTAATATAACTATTTAAATATCTAAAATTGTTATTTATTATTTATTGATTATTAATAATAATCCAATTTGCTTTTTTTTAGTATAATATTACATAAATACAAGATATTAAAATTTCAGATCTCAATTTTGTATGAAAGTTTTTAATCTTGATTTTGATCTAGGATTCAAAATTAGTGGTTATTTTTTTATTTTGAGATTATAAAAAAAATTTTTCAGAAGAGTGTTTAATCTTGATAACGAATTTCCAATAGAATGAAAACATTATAACTGTATTTTATTATTTAAAAAATTATTTGTGTACTTCCTATGTTGTCCAGTTTTTTATTGAAATTGATGAACATATTTTTTCCAATAAATACAACATTTGTTGATTCAATTAATATTAACATTTCACTTAATTTGGTATTGTCAATTAAACGAATAGAACTGGTTACAAATATGAATTTTTATGAAATATAAAAAAAAAATTATCCAAATTTTTTGGAAATGCCTTATATATAAATTTTAATAAATTTTATCTGGAAACTAATTCACAAACTCTAAGTGCGACTTTTGCAATTTACCAAGTTGTCTAAAAACCTTTTGATCTAATATCATTTAAATTGTAAAGTCAAACTCATCAAAATATAAACCAATTAGGATCAAAAAATTTCATTTTATGTATATTTTTTTAATGAAAAAGAATAAATTTTTAGATACATAAAATTGAACGTCTTGCTAATATAAACGTGAGAATGAAAAAGAAAAATAAACACAATTTTCTTACCCTAAAAAATGACGATTATTTCAAACACTCTCAATAAATAACTCTAACTTTAAAAGATCGCATGATCTATGATTTTTACTTAAATTGTTATATTTTCATCATCAATAGTAACAATGCAATTCTTGCCAAGGAATTGTTATTTTCTCTTAGTTTTTTTTGGTTTTTAGTTCTTTTTGTTTTTTAGTTCTTTTTGTTTTTTCTTGAATTGAACTTCTCAATAACACTCTTCCTATGATAGTATTTTATTCAAATTAATTTTTGTAAAGAATCTCCTTTAACCAAAAGCATACAAAACATTTGATTTTTTTTTGTGTTACAATTTTATTTGTTTGTATTGTTTCTCTTAAAACATAATTTCTAGTTTCAATACACATTGAGTTGAGGTGTTGTTAAATGTTTTGTGGAATTTTGCCTTTAATGATCAAGTGAAAATAAAATTTGCAAAAACCAGTCAGTAGTTTATGTTAAACAAATTAAAAGTTAAGTTGAAATAAAAAAATGATTTTATTTTATGAGGAAATGGAGATTTTGGTGAATTCTATTCAACACCAAATACTTTGTCAAGTTTTTATCAAATTTAAAAATGTTTTAAAATAACAAATGACCAATAATCCAAAATTTCTTACAATTTCCACTATTTTCATTTATTAGTTCAATTGTTAGAATCCTCGAAACTTTGTTCCCAGATCAAAAAAAAAAAAATCAGAGAAAATAAGTCAAAAATGTATCAGGATTTTCAAAATTGATACTAAGAAGAAATTTTCTCAAAAAGTCATTTTTTTTCCAACCTTCTTTTTCATTTTTTTGATACTAAGGACAGAAAAATTTCATAAAAAAATTTTATTTTTTCGTTCTTTGATCTCTCTCAATAAAAATTTGTGGCAAGTATCAACATATAAAACCTTTCTAAAACACTTGTACATAAAATTTGAAGTGCAAACGTTGTCGTTAAGATCTAAAAGATTTTCTAAAATATAAGAATAAGATCTTATTGAATCTTGAAAAAATAGATCCCTGAAAAATTGAACTTGGTATTAAAATTAACAACAAAAAACAAAGAATCAAATAAAAAATACTAACCAACTAGTTTGTCATTTAAAAATCTTAAAGAGAGGGAAAGGAAAGAGAAATAGAATGAAGAAAAAAGAATAATAATAATAATAATAATTACCTGTAGTATTTTTTAAAATATTAATTAAAAATGGCATTATTTTTTTATAATATTCTTCAAAATCTTGTCCAACAGTTGAAGCAATGGTTGTAATTGTTGTTAACGAAGCTTCTAATAATTTAATTTCTTCACTTTCCAAAAATTCAAATAATTTACCCATGAGATCAGATAAATATGGTGTAATAATTGAGCCATCAATGCTTTGACAAAAGTTCATAAGTGTATCACAAATTTTGATTTGGACATACAAATCCTCTTCTTGAAGGATTTTTCCAAACCCTTGCAGAATAGGTTCTGAAAACTCGTCTTGAATTAATCCAGGTATAGCAAGAAACAATTCTGAAAAGGTTGTGCAACATTGAAATCTAACCCTTTGATTCTTGTCCTCTAAACTATTAAGAAGAATTTCGACAATTTCTTCAATTTTGGATTCAAACATTTCTTGTGTGCTTTCTGAAACAGAAGAAATTGCCCTTACAGCTGCGAACCGTTTTTTAAAATCATTTGAACCGAGAAAATTTCCAATGATTTCAAATGAGATTGGTAAAAGTTGTTCGCCTCCAGTAACAATAGATATTCTTCTTAGTGCATAATCACCAATTTCATAAATTGCGTCAAAAGGATCTTCCTTTTTTTTTTTTTTTTTTTTTTGTTATTTTTTAGGGGATTATTCATTGTTTTTTTTTTTTTTTTTTAAGTGGTTAATTTTTGATAGGAGGTTATTAAGATTGAAATTTTCAAAAGACCGAAAACAATTTTATTTTGTTTCTTTAATTCTACTTTTAACATACTTTGAGTTTTTGTTTTTTTTTTTTCTTTTTTTTTAAAAAAGGATCTAAATAAAAAAAAAAAAAAAAAAAAAAAAAAAAAAAAAAAAAAAAAAAAAAAAAAAAAAAAAAAAAAAAAAAAAAATTAGACAATACATCATCTTCCCAATTTTCAGAAGTTTCGTTTTCATCTATTTGAACTAAATATTCGAAACTTAATTCAATTAATTCCTGTAATATACCCTCAAGAGACATTATTACGCCCGTAGCATGTTCTGTGATAACAATAAGAAATTCCATTGATAATTCTTTATATAGCCTCTCAACATTTTCTTCACGTGATATTTGGAACATAAATTTGAGGGTTGGTAAGATTTGTGCTTTAAAAAACAAAGGAGCGTAATTGGCAGTTTCAATTAATTCTTGGAGACAGTCTTTGGCTAAATCAATTTGTTGGTTTTGAATTAATTTTGTAACTAGTCTGATAATATCTGGGATTAGATCTGACAAAGAAGTAACCTTTTCTTGTTCTTCGTCTGTTAAAATTAATAAATAATAGGTCAAGGATTTCAAAACAGAAATTTGTACAATTTCGTTTGACTCATAGAGGGAAAACAAATTGACGATCATTTCTGCGATTTGCTCATGGCTTTCTCTGATCTCAATTGCACAAGATAAGGTTAATTGCTGAAGAAGATACATCGCAACCTGGACGTTTATGGGCTCTTTAGAGTTGGCCAAATTAAAGGTGAATTCCATTAAGTTGCCCATGTTTTCCATCCCAATTGCTTTACACAAAGATGCGAGTACATCACAAATCCTTTTTTTAGTCTTCAGTGTGAGGTTGTTCACTAAGTGCTCCAACAGTTGCTGCTTCAGTAACAAAAGATCCTGCTCCTCAAACTCTTCCAGGGCACATGGAAATGCAGAGCTACCGGTTATTGACTGTCGTAATAAGATTAAAGAAAGCTCTTGGACACTCGAGTTTTCAGATAAAATCATTGACGACAATGCAAGGCAACAATCTACAGGCGTTTCAAGATAGCGTTTTGTATATTCTTCCTCTGCTTTTTTTCTTTCTTCGTTTGGGGACAGAAGAAGCGTCATCAAGGTTTCAAATTCTTTGAGTTTTTCTTCCATTCTAATAGGTTTTAGTTTTGTTTTTATTTTTGTTTTGAATAAAGTAAAAGAAATTAAAATGAAAAAAATGGTTACACTTATTTGATAAAATTGTTCGAAAAAGTTCTATTGAATGTGAATAAAACTTGTTATATTGGCTGAATTTGTAAGTTTTAAATCTCACTTTAAAACTTTTTGGATCACACTTTTTATTCACAGTCGTAATCTTTTTTTGCTTTTCTGAAAATGAATATTTTTTTAAAATTCTCTATTTTAAGGATGTAGGTTCGAAACAAAATCTGAAAATATAATATAAATGGGATTCTTTTTTAGAGTGGTAAAAGTGAATGTAACTATTATCCACTAATTAAAATAAATTTATTTTTTAGAATAATGGAGTTTTTTTGGTGTTTTAGTTTAAAACAATATTTTACCAAGCACTTCGAAATATATATATGAAGGTGTTTGTACGATAAGTACTTCATTTATGTAATTTATTTGCAAAAAAGTACTAATAAATCTGTAAAATTTAATAATAATCCTAGAAATCAATACTACCCTTTGTTACTACTTTGTTTTAAGTGGATATTCAAAAGTAGAATAAAAAAGAAAAACACACAAAAAAAAAACAATATTTTTGTAAAAATACTTTTTTCCAATTAGTTGAGTAGAAAATTCTAGTTACTTTAACTAACATTGAAAGTTTAGTTGTGAATATTTTTTTAATTCATTTAGAGTACAACTGCTTGAAAACATCTTTTTTCAATATATTAAGGGGGGAAATATCTTTGTAAAAATATTAAACTTTGAAAATACCTGATTTTTTTAATATATAAAAAGAACAAATGTTATAATTGAATCAGAAATGTACAACACAAACCCCAAATTTCAATTTTAATGCTTTTAGGTTTTTTTTTAATTAAGAGGTAAAACAAATTTTTTTTTACTGAAAAATGGTTTTAATTGAATTTATTATTGATTTATTTTTTTATTCTAATTTAAAACCTAATTTGCTAAGTCGTTAAAAACATCCCTAAGAAGTTATTTATCCAATTTACATATTAATTTCAGTCCTTTGAACAAAAGTACTAACAATTGTATAAAATTTAATAATTATCACATTTTGTGCTATTACTCTTAATTGCTATTTTATGGTTTTTTTGATATTTAAAAAATTTAAATTAGACAATTTTTTTAAAAAAAAGTACATTACATCATGTTTTGTCATAATAATAAATTCTTTCCTTTTCTTTTCTTTTTTTTTTCTCAAATAAACTTGGGGGTATTGGATTTTTTATTCGGGAAATTAGAATAAATATAAAAAAAATCGGTGTTTTTTTTTGTATCCTAAAGAAAAAAATCCATATTCAGAACAAAAATAATTCATTGAATTTAATATTTTGTTTATATAAGAAAATTTAAACCCCATTTCAATAATTGTGATTCACTTAAATCAAAATTTTAATTAAAATATATTCTTTTATATTCTTTTACAAATAATTATTAACTTTTAAAAATAATTCATTTTAAATAATTCTAAGCATAGAAAAGCTGATATTTTCAAAATTAAAATAAAATAAAAAACCAAAATAAAAAAAAGTGAGTCACAAGTTTTAAAATGAGAATTACATTTTTTATTCCGTGAATTTTTCTAAAAATGACGAAAGAAGAAGTTTTTTCTTGATAATTATACCAATTTCAAGATACATTTCAGAGTATCACTTTTTTAATATTTATTGGTAGTTACTAGAATTATATTTTGATTTTTTTTAACTGGGATTTCTTCATAAAAAAAGAAAAATAAAGTGAAAAAAAAAAAATAAAAAAAAATAAAAAATAATAATAATAAAAATTGGGAAGAAGAAAACCTTTTATGAAAGTTGTCACTAGTAGAAAAAATGATTATAATATAATTATGAAAAAAAAAAAATAAGAATATTGAATATAATCAACGATCTCACTTTCAAAACAAAATAAAAAAACGAGTCATTTTTTTTTTTTGGAAAATGCTTAAAAAGCCTATTAAATGATAACCAATAAATATATATATATATATATATTGTAAATTGATAATTAATCAAATTTGTTGAAAATATTTTACAAGTTAAAATTAAACTTCAGCCCTTCACAAGTATTAGATCAAATACTCTGCTGATTCTACATAATTGTAAAAAATACAAAAAAAAATATAATTTTTATAAGGGTGATAATAATTTATTTAAAACTAAATATTTAAAAAATAAATCGTGGTTTATTAAAAGAAGAATAATAAATAGAGCATTAAATTGAAAGGTCGGATTGGAGTAATCGTTATGTTGATTCAGGAATCGTATAAATTAAAGTTTTTCAACAAATGTATTGATATTATTAAACTTGTTTTTATAATTAAAAACGTTTTTGTTGGTTTGGTGGTATTTAATATTTTGTAGAGATATAAAGAGGGTAAATAATACTATTTAAAAATTCTCCCATTGTTCATATTTCTTTTTCAAAATAAAATTGATGTAAAACAATAAAATTAGAAGTGAAATTTTTTCTAGATACTATTTAAAAATAAGCTGGGTTTATTTTGGGTGTTAGATGTTTTTATGATATCATACTTAATTTGCGAGAGAGTTAAAAAAACGAGATAATTTTTATCAAATCACAATATTAACAAAAATCACGATATTCAATATTATCACGACAATATAACATCACGATAATTATTAAAATTTCGTGATAAACGACAAACTATCACGGTTAAAAAGTAATTGATATATAATAGTTAGTAGGTTTTTGGGCTAATTGAGAAATCTTTTTCCAAAGAAATTTTTTTTTACCAAAAAAAAGATTCTGTGAAAAAAAGTTATTCTTTTGAAAAAACAACAAAAAATATATTATTTCAATCATGGATTAGATTAAAAGTTTGATTGTATTTTCATTTGATTTGATTTAAAAATCAACCGATCCTCTTAGATCAACAATAATAAGAACTAAAGATAAATAAATATTTTCTGAGTAAAAACCGGTGGTTTTGTAAATTTTTTTGAATAAAAAGAGCTTCTGAAACAAACAACATTTAACATGTTCTTTAAAGAGTGTGTCTTCTCTGAAAACATTTTCAATTTTTTCAGAAAGCTAAAAGGGCTTAGATAACTTTTTTAAAGCTTTCACAACAGCCTAGCCACATTATCACTAATTATCAAGATTTTTTGTATAATTGTTGTCTTCTATTATCCTTTTTTTCTTCTTATTTAAAAATATTTTTATGGGCAAAAAACACAACTAGAGGACTGATATTTTTATTTGATCATTCACCAATAAGAATTGAAGATTAATCTTTATTCTTTTTGGCTATTTAAAATTGTGAAGGCAACAAATCCATTTTTTTGAAAACACACATATTTTATATACAAGTATATTGAATAAATGGGTAATTATTAGTATGATCATAATATTTGTTTGGAATTTTATATTTATAAAATAAAAAAGGAAAATAATTTTTTTTTTCTCTCTACAAACAAGTTCATTCAGTTTATAAAAGTTTTTTGTCTTTCAAAACTTTCAAACACTTGGTGACAATTCACAACCCATACAAAAATTTCAAACATTTTTAAAGCGGAAAAGTGTTGTAAAATTCTCAAGACTTTGTTGGTTCAAGTGATTTTTTTAAGGTAATTTCAAAAAAATAATTTTTCATTTTATCACAATAATTATTATGTTGCCATAATGTGTATTATCGCGATTTTATTATTTTTCACCATAAAGTTGGACTAATCGCAATTTTATTATTAATATCATGATGATATATGTTTTCATCAAAACCTCTATTATTTCAGGTTAGTAACAAATTTTGAAACAGAGATTATTTTAAAAAATTTTTCCAAGAATAGTTGATTTTTTTCATTAAAATTGAATTATTTCTAGATATAGTTAATTAACAAAAATTTAAATTTTTGTGAAAAGTTTTGAGAATAATAAATGTCAATATGATTAAAGCATTATTATGAAAACTTTAATTTGAATATTGACTAATAAAAAAAAACAAAAAAAAATAAAAAATAAAGTAAATTTTGGTTTTATTTTACTTTGGCTTTTGGTTCAAAGAAATAAAATATAAAAAATAAACTATCACATAATTCAAATTGATAAAAATGAATCACAAAAAAGAATAAAAAATTTATTTTCTATTTTCTTTTTTAAGAACTTTATAAATTCTAACAATCCAATGTTCTGAAGTAAAAGCTTCTTCTACTGCTTCCAATTCGTAATTTTGGTTACCCATGACGGTATTTCTTACTCTATCATAACCGGAAGGCCTATTTCCTTCAGTTTTCACTTCCCAGAATCTATAAAAGCAAAGTTTATACATCATGGAATTTAAGAATGCTGGTGCGCCATGTGAGTCTACTCTAAATTCCTTTCTTGAATTTAAGTAATCTTCTTCTTTAATTGAAGGGTCAACTGTACCGCCAATTCTGACAAGCCATAAGTATTTATTGATATCATCTGAGCTATATCCGATTAATCCACCAAATAATACCAATACGTAGTCTACGTCGTGTTCTTCCATGACTTGTGCCGAAATATTTTCTGTTTTGACCATTGCCTTACCCACTGTACCTATATGCGTGTTATTCCAAGTGTTATTATCCACTAATACTGTACGATTTGCCATTGCAGTGATTTGGTAACCATAATCCCACCAACTCATTATTTTGGCGTCTGGTGCTGTGTTTTGTCTTAGCCAATAATATGCCTCACGGAAATCATCAAAGATTATTCTGTTTCCATCATGTCCTCTTGCGGCAAGAACAATAGAGGGTGAGGAATAAGCTTCGCTAGTTACCCAAATGGAATGGAAGATGTAGGAAATAAATAATGCAGTTAATAAGGCGATCATTAAAGTAGCTGCAATATAGCCAAGATTAAAGATTTTTTTTTCTTCTGTTTTTTTTTTTTTTTTTTGCTTTGTATTTTGTTTATTATTAGCTTGATTTTTATTTTTATTTTTGATTTCTTCATCATATTCTCGAATTTTATAAGCAAATAATTTGAACATATTAGAAAGGGCCATTGATCCTAAAATTACACAGATTGGTGCCAAAACTAACATTAAACGGACCATAACACCTGTGAAATATGTTGATGTTACTGCATAAAGTATTAAGAAGATTTTCGAATCAGATGGATTTTTGAAGCAATAGTAGAGCCCAACGGGATAAAGGAATACTAGGGATTGCAAATCAAAGAAATATGATGACCATGCAGTTGGCTGATGTTCTGAAACAGATGCAATAATTGGAATGTATTTTTTGGCATATGTTGGATCCAATAAAGATAAAAATCTTCCCGTCCAGGGGGCAATGTATCCAGTGGCAAAGCCAATAGCAACAAATAAGACTAAAATTGAAACTGCAATAAACCCTAAGATCTTTAAAAATAATTTGAAATATTTGTCTCCCAAAATTGATTTTACATATTTGACAGCTGCAACAAGTTGAATTAATCCAAAAATTCCTTTTTTTTTTTTTTTTAATTAAATAAGGTTAATTATTATATTTTTTTTTTTTTATTGAATAAAAATAATAAAATTATGAATGATTTAATATAAAGTTATTTCCTTTTTTAATCGTTTAAAAGAAAGAAATTAAATTGGTTTTTTAAGAAGTCCAATTTTAAATTATTAATTATTCCGTTGTTAATCAACAATTTAAATTATTTGATCATCGAAGAATTTCAAAGAGATTATCTTGAATAGTGTTTTCAAAAAATTAGTGTTGTTATTTTGATATAAATTGGTGTTATTCACACAAACATTTTTTGAAATGATCATTTGTAAATGAAATGTATATAGCTATTATCAAAAAGCGAGTACCATTAGTTTTAAAAATGTGAGTATCATTAGTTTTAAAAGTAGTGAGTATCATTAATTTTAAAAATATGAGTATCGTTACTCGAAAAAATTGACACTCAAAATGATTTAAAAAGAATCAACCTAACAGTTTGAGCAACACTTTTTAAAACTTTTGTTACTCACTTTTTTAAAATGTCTGTCTTTTTTAAAAGAACTTTGTTGTGGTTTTCATTTAAAATCATTCGCTTTTTCATTAAAATATTTTCTAAATTTTTTACAAATAATCCTTTAACCAAGGTGGTTATATCATTAGATTTTCTTTGTTAGTTCTGTTTATTTCGATATATTTTGTTTTTTTTTTTTCACGGATACCCCCCATTTTAGTGGACTGATGAATTGAAGAAGGAATTTAGAAAAGAAAAAAAAAAAAATAAAAAAAAAAATAAAAAAGAAAAAAAAAAAAAAATAAAAAAAAAAAAAAAAGTAAAAAAAAAATAAAAAAAAAAAAATTAAAAAAAACATAAAAATAAAAAAAAAAAATAAAAATAAAAGGAAAAGGAAATTTACCCATTCCAGCTAAATGTTCAGAAGATTGCACAGCTTGGAAACCAACAAAAGGAACTTGCATTGAAAGGAGTGTACCCAAAATGTATAATGTGGTATAAGACACATAAAGTCTTCTTGAATATCTACCAACGAGGATCAAAACGAATGCATGTAAAGGAATCAAATTCATAATAAACACATAACCACCCCATGAAGAAACCATATAAAGATAAGCTAAAGCACACGAAGCAGCATAAAACATTGATCCTGTGTTTACGGCCTTGAGCCATAAATAATAAGTCAAAATTAAAGCAAAAATTGCAATACATTCATTATCAAAGGATCCTGCAACAGATCTTGAAATGTAACCTGGTACAATTGCGATCATGACTGCAGAAATGAGCCCTGCGCCGTAATCCTTTGAAACTTCCTTCGTAAATAAATAGGTAATTAAAGAAGCGTTTGATGCAAAAAATGGGCCCATGAACACACAAACGTGTTTAATATGTACGGTGATTCGTACAATTTTTTTTAAAAAAAAGTATAGGGTTCCCGCTGTTAGCATAATTCCTGGAAAGACAGTTCCTCCAACAACCCTTCCAAGTGGATACCAAGACATGTTATCAAACCAATTTAAAAATTTGAAAAAACCATTTTCTACTAAATAAATGGTCGATCGGTAATTAAAATAAGGATCGAATTCATGAATTACTGACTCAAATCTAAGGACAGAAAATAGTCGAACAGAAAATGCTAATTTGTTTAAAATTAAAGCAAATTGTTTTTGTGTTAATAAAAAAAAAAAAAAGAATTATTATTTTTTTTTGTTTTTTTAATTTGGAAAAAGAGTTAAAAAAAAAAAAAAAAAAAAAAAAAAAAAAAATAAAAAAAAAAATAAAAAAAAAAAAGAAACGAAAAAGAAAAAAGTAAAGAAAGAAGTGAAAAAAAGGTTAATTTTAATTTTAATTGTTTGTTTTTTCGTTAAAAGAAAGGTTTTGTTGTTAAAAAATTTTAATAAAAGGTTCTTACCTAAAACATAAATTAATGCTAAAATAAGGTACCTATGAGCAGAGTCTCTTCGAACACCTTTTTGAAAAAGAGATGAAATTGATTTCATCTTTATTCTGGGGATAAAAAAAAAAAAAAAAAAAAAAAAAAAAAAAATAAAAAAAATTTGAGATTAAAAAATTTATTACTTTTTTGTTATTTAAGGAGGTTTGTTTGAAATGAATTCTTCAGACGTAATAAGAATTTAGTTCTTTCTTTTTGGTTAAGGTGTTTAAGATCTTGTATTCATAGAGCCAAATAAATATATTGTTGGTAAAATAAGTAATTTTTGAGTTCTTTTGATTTATTGTTCACAAGAAAGTTTTGAAATATATAAAGTTGTTAAGAGAGAATTCTGAAGTGACCAATTACTAAAGTTCTAATTCAAAGAATGATAAAACTTCGTTATTTGAAGTATTTTAAAGGAAATTTGGTTTTTTAAAATTAGATTTAAATTAGAGGAAAAAAAAACAATATCTAAGAATAAAAAAAATTAAAAAAAAAGTTTTTAAATATAAATAAGAAAATATTATGAGTTTTTGAATTGGGATGAATATCTGATACTATGTAAATCAAAATCATTTGGATTTGAGAATATTTTTTTCTTATGTCCTTTTGGGTCTTCTTGGTTAGGAAATATTCTCTATAAATATCATGAATTTCATTAATGTTCACCCTACGCCCAATATCTCAATATCTTCCTCATGGGCCATTTTACAATCTAAGATTTTGAATTTTTTCTGATCTTTTTTCCATTGTTCGTCATTTTTTACAATTTTTGATATTTTTTACCTCCCTAGATAAAGATATAGATATCATCCTTTTTTTTTCCTTCAAAATTAGTTATATTTCTGTTAGTACCTTTTATCATTTGTGGGTTTGTCTGTTCAGATCATTCTAACGATATTTAAGTTTGAATACTTTTTTTGATTATTTCACATTTAGATTGGTCATATTTTTTGCTGAATTACTCTAGAAATTGAAGGATTTTAAGATATTTTTTTGATTTCTTGCCCTCTTATTGTTGTAATAAGTGCGCTTTATCATTTCTGGTTTTAATATTGATAACATGGGTATTTTTTTTAATATCGCCTTATTAAATGTTTTTAAAACCAATGATTACCATTTCATCCATTTTCTGGTCTTCTGCCAAGTGGGCAAGTTTTAGGTATCTTGATTTCTTGATTGAATTAATCTTCTTCTTTAGATTCATGTATTATGCATATTCTGTTAGAGTTTGTAATTTGTGGTTATAGATAAGGGAACTTTTTGTATTTTGATTATTCTCTTTAATATTTAGTTAATTCGGGTATATATCCCCCTGATAACTATGCAAGTATGACTAAAAATAAAAATACATATCGCACAAGACAAAAAATAAATGCTTTGTAAAGTTGTATTTTTGATAAATTGTATAATTCGTTATCTGAAATATATAAATATATATGGTGAAATCATCCTTTGTCTTTTCAATTTTTCATTAATAATATCTTTTTTTATTGAATTGTGTGTCCATCTATTTGACCTCATTACATTTTTTTAATTTTTCTGTTGTACTGTTACTCATTGGAAAGTCATGTTTCTTAATAATTCGATAAATATTTACTTCTAAATATTCTTCTTTTTTTTTTCTTTTTCAGTTACACCTTGTATTGTCAAGAGTGGTTCATCAACATATATTTGTGTATTTTTCCGTATGGATTTTTATTGAGTTTTAAAAAGAAATGACAAACATATACAAAGATTATAGAGGATAGTATGTCTTTTTTGAAATGGACTATACTATTATTATCAGAATATTATTTTATAAACTAGTTGATTAGACTGACCATTGATGATTTTTGGTGCTGTTTTGAATTAAATAAAACAATTCCATTCATGTGTAAGTAAATGAAATTTTATTATGTTTTTTTTATTTCATTATTTTCTTAAAGTTAATGATTTTTTTTTCCCTTTTTGAAGTATTTTTTTTTTTTCATAAAAAGATTTCAAAATTCTAAGTTTAAGCCCTGGAGTGATATTTTTTAAAATGATATTTTTAATTTTGATTTATCTTATTTGATATCTTTATATTATGAAAAAAAAAAAACCCTACAAATGCGTTCCACCTTGTAAGTACTAACTTTCTAATATCGAAGAAAAAAATTGAAAACCAGAAACTGTTCAACTCCCTAATCATATTTTATTTTTTTATTTAGAGGATGCTATTGGGTGTACTGCATCATTGCTCCAATGCACAAATATTCAACTTAGAAAAATAACGAATTCAATAACTATGTTCTTGGGTATGTTTGCAACCATAATATAAGCGTGGTTAAAATACACGGTTATCAAAAACAAACACACATAGAGTCTATAGTATCTTTTTCAGATCAAAAAAGAACAATTTTATCTTTTTTTTGTATATAGTATATATTCAGTCGATAATAATATAATTATACCCTTCATTTGATCGATATTAAAAGTTAAATAAGTTTTTAGAAATTGCTTCCTTGTTGTTTGGATATTTTTTAAACGGGTAAATCAATTTTTTCAAAATATTTTGCACTTTTTTGAATTTTTAGAAATTTCTATATTTTTTTTTTGAAGAATTAAAAATTATCTATTGAGAAATTAGGTCTATTTTCACAATGAAAAAGCTTCAAAATTTTATTCTTAAATTTTTGAATTTTCTTTTTTAATAATAGAACTAAAAAAAACCGATTAATATTTTTAATTTTTTCTAACCAGTTTCTTTAATAACATCACCGAAATCTAAGTTAAACTTAATAAACACAATTTTAACAGTATAAATCAAGTTTGGTAAACTTTAATGGGTATTTAAACATCAAAAGAACATAATAATAATAAATCCGAATATTTTATTATAAAAATTATTTATTATATTCTGTGGGTAAAGAATAATATTTACCTGATACACACACACCCACACACACACACACACACACACATATATATATATATATATATATATATATATATAAATATAAACTATTTTTCAGTCAAAGGGGCCCAGTTGTAATGGTATAATACATGTGTTTAAAGGGGATGCATGGATATTAAAAGAAAAATTTTATTTTGGAAATTTTCAAAATTGAAATCATTTTTTCACATTTCTATACATTTTTTTTTTTTTTTTCTTTTTTTTTTACAAAACGTCATTCAGTTGCAAAAAATTTTTTTATTGCAAGATCAATAGTCACTTGGTCAAAACTTGTTATTCTAAGGTTATTGAAACCATGTAAAGATTATTGAGAAATCATATTGATTTCTATTGCAATTCTATTTGATCTTTGATCTTGATATTTGTTTAATAAATGTGAAAAATTTTTTCTTCATTTTCATTTTCTTTTTCAAATAGAGACAACAAATACCAACAAACTTCGTTTGGGGGGCTTAATTTCTAAAAGAAAAGGATGGAAAATGAAGTGAAAAATGTTTCATATTTATTATTCAAATACCAGTAGAAGTTTAAAACAAACATCATTGTTTTTCTCAATAGGGTCCTAAGAATTTGAGTTTTTCAATTTTTAAAAAAATCCATTGATTAATTAGTTTTCTTTCAGAAATGTGTCAACAATTCTTAGATGTGTATTATTCTGTTTATTTCTTATTTGTTCTTCAAAAGTCAATTATGTAAAATAATGGATATTTGAAAAAAGGGTTGGGCCCCTTTGACTGAAACAGAGTTTATATATAAGTTTGGTTTGTATTGGATATTTGAAACTTCATTTACAGGGTATATCCTAAAGTTACTTTATATAAGTAAGCTTTATTTTGTAAACAATCTAATAAAAACAATAGCAGAAAACAAAAAAAAAATAATTAAATATGTTTATCAATACTAGCATTTAAATAAGAATAATGAAAATTTTCAATAGAATTTTATTTTTATTTTTTTTATTTTGTTTTTTATTTTTTTTTTCAGTCATTTTTTTTATTTTTATCTTTCAAGTTATTAGTCTTTGTTTTTGATTTTTTAGATAAAAATATTAGAAAAGAAGATATTTTAAATACAAAATTCAAAAAAATTAGTTTTGTATAATTATAATTAATAGGAACACTCCGAGAAATTCAAATCAATCTCTTATTTACATGTTTTCAAAGTGATAAAGTTAACAAAAAAAAAACTTCAAAAATAGGCTTTTTAAATTCTTTTTTTTCATTTTCGATCTAAAAAATTTTTCATGAAAAAGTGATCTTTCATATTTGACATTAAAAAAGAAAAGATTTGTTTAAAATATACATCTTCTCATGTCTATTTTATTCGTTTAATATTTGACTGTGCTTGGGTAATGAGATTGAACATATTCTTAATTATAATTATAATTTAATAAAACCAATATTTTAATCAGAAAAAATGTTCAATTAAACTGAAAAATTAAAGATTCTTTCTTGATTTACTTTAATTCGTAACACAAAAAGAACTCTGAATGAGATTTTGGTTTCAAAGTTTTGATATCTTAGTTACTCTAAAAATATCTTTCAAAAAGGTTTTTTACAATTCAAAATTTCAAAAAGTAAAAATGTACTTCTTTCATTGATCAAATATTCCTAAATAAATTAATTTCTTTTCTGAATAAATATACCTATAAATATTGTAATGGATAAATTTTCTTTTCAAAAAAAAATGTTTCTAATATCAATATATGTAGTCTCAAAATTGTTATTAGCACTAAAAAAAAAAAAAGAATCCTGTTTCACACTTAATATATAAAAAAAGTAGTAAAAAATAATTCATCAAAAACTAAAAACTAAAAAAAAAAAAATTTTTCCTTGGAATCTTTTTAATAAGATTGATTAAAAATCCTTTTATTTCATTAAAAATGAATAAAAATAGCTCATTGATATTTGTAATATGGATTTGAGCCTTTTCAAAAAAAAAAAAAAGATAAAGAAAAAAAAATGAATTTTTATAGATTAGAAGAAAATAATATTGAAGAATAATGAAAATTAATGATAGAATTGGGAAACGGTATGTGTGTGTATATGGTAAATGCTGGATTAAAATATCTCAAAAATAAAAAAAAATGGAGTAATAAAAAACAGAAAAGAAAAAAAAAATTAATTTCTGATTTTGATTTTAATTGTAGGTGTATTGACAATCTTGTTATTTTGATCTAAGCAAGTGACTGTGACTGTTAAATATTTTTGGTGTTTTTCTATAGGACCAAAATTTTCTTCAAAGAGATCGATGATTTTAGTTTCATCAGGCTTTTGGATATAACCATTATAGAGCATGATACCGTCATGTGACATCATTTTGGTATCGTATTTGTATTTTTGGATGAAATGTTCATGGAAATCCTTCAATGTCAAATTTTGACCATTTTCTAAAAGTATATTATCCCAAATGGTCCAAGTTTCTTCGCCGTTTTTTAAATATTTTTCGGTTTTAGGAGGAATTGGTTCACTGAAGCCGAAATAAGGTAAGGCCAAATTCATGAAGGTGTTTCTGTAGGATTCGACTGGCTTTTCTTGAACGAGTTTGTACAATTCGAGGACAACGAACCCGGCAACTGAAGCTGTTGTTGTAGCAAGAGCAGGGATAATTTTACCGGCGATTCCTTTTGTTTTCAATCTAGTTGCTGTTGGGATTTTATAGTTAATGGCTCTTAAATTTGAACAGGCTGTTATGAAATCGATGTGGAAGTTACTGTCGTCATCTTTTTCAAATTTCTGAGGCATCACTTGTAAATTCTTAAGTTCTTCTTGTTTGGGTAATGAAACGATCAATTCGTCGATGATCTTTTCGTCGTCATCGATTTCTTCTTCTTCGTCTTCATCCTTTTCGTCGACTTTAATTTTGACGCCTTCCTTGGGCACAAATTCTTCTACTTTAACTTGTGTGACCAATTTTTTGACAACTTCAATATCTGAAACGGTGTCGATGTTAAAGATCATTGCTCTTAAGTTGGATGTAGCATAAACAAAGTTGATATGGTCTTCTTCTTCAATATCAAAAACAATTGGATCTGGGGCGCGCTTTTGGCCAGACCAAAATTTGTTTCCTTGCGTGTCCTTGGCGTTTTTAGGATATACGAACAATAGTTGGGCAATGTTGTTGTAATATAATTCTTGGAAAAGATTTCTGGCCCAAACAACACAGTCGTTGAAATCATTTGGCTTTTCGTCGATCAAATGGATTTTCAAGTTCGTCAAGGTTTCGACAATTACGCCAGCTGGTTGCTTTTTCAAGTCTTTGATGAAGGATTCCTTCTTGATAAAGTTTTGGATATTGTTTGGTAAATTTGAAAACAATCCTCCAAATTTATCTCTTGCCCATTGGATGGTGTGATCGATCTTGTTGGGGAAATTATGTAATGTACATTGTGGGATACCCTTTTCTGGTGGATCACGAGAATCGGAATAGCATTCTGTCAAATGTGGCGCAATGACTTGGGTGTTTCCCTTGGTTCCCAATGTTCCTGATTCTAATAACGATTTGCCATAGAAAACACAGTTTTGGTCAATATAGGTTCTTGCTTGAATGTTGTCGAGTGCATTACAGACACCGTCCAAGTTCTCATAGAATTCGGCAGTGTAAATGTTTTCTGTCTCCTTGCCAACCCTATTAGAGAATGTCTTGATATTCAATTCCTGATTCATTTCCTTTGATGCCTTGGCGGCAGTGGCATCCTTTAATTGATTGATGTCGTAGTCTCTGAATAAAAATTGTCTGTTCAAGTTGGATCGTTCGATGGTATCCATATCGGTCACATAGATTTGCCCCTTTTCTCCAGAGCCAAGACCAATCATCGCCCAATTTTTCAACATTTCGCACCCAATGGCACCAGCGCCAACTAAGAAATATTTCAAATTTCGAACCTTGTTTTGGATTGTCTTTCCAAAAATGGCAATGTAGCTGTCGTATCTTGAATTCTCTGGCTCGAATTCTTCTGCTGGCAATTCTAAAAAGTCCTTTGGTAGGGCCTCTGGGAATTCAACAAACAAAAATTGGTTGAGTGGTGTAAATTTACCCGTACAGGCCTTCATCACTTCTTGCCCAACAATACCGCCCAATGCTGCGGTGAGTGGATTGATGGCGCCCATAGATGTATAGACAAATTCTTGAACCAACTTTTCATCCACGTTCTCAACATGGAGCTTGTCGTTGCCCTCTTGGCTAATATTGATTTCCTTGGCAATTTTTAATACTGCCTCATAGGCCTCGACATTATGAGGCTTTGGAAGCTTGTTGTCCTTCAAATATTGGTAAAAGGCCTTCCATGTCAGCAACATGTCCTTTGGTCGATCCATTCGGAACCAATCTGTGATGTTGAATTCGGGTTCATCAAGTGCCTGCCTTAAGGACTTGTACGAAACCTTAAAGGGCACCTTGGTTTGCGTGGCATACCCCCCAGAGCCCTCCAATTTGTATTCGCTCAAGTCTGAGGTGTCTCCAATGGAAAATTCATATGGGTTCATGTATTTGATTTGCCTTTTTGTTCCGTTCAATTCAGTCATGCCGCCAACTTCGCTGAACTCAACCCAATCACCATCTTCAAAGCCATGCCTTGCCTCCATCGTGTTTGTGACAACACCTGGGTTCGCCTTTGTGATGCTTGTGATCATAGTTGTTAAATCGGGCTCGCCATTGGCATCGTAGATTGTGAAGTCGGTACCAAAGTCACAAAAGAGATTAATATAGATACCTCTTGTGTCACATGAAATAAACTTGACATTCTCTTCATGACATAAATCAGAGACTCTCAATAATTCCTCCAGGGACAAAATGCCACAGCACACAACAACTTGAAACTCTTGCACAAATTCTTGGTTAATTTCCTTGGTGGATAATTGAACATCAACGTATTCATTGAGTTCTTTTAATTTTGTTAAACTGGTTTTGGCTCGGTTTTTTCCAACATCTTCAACTTTAAAGTAAAACTTTTAGTTTTTTTTTTTTTTATTTTTTGTTTGATTAGATTAGATTAGATTAGATTATTTTTTGTAAAGTTTTTTGTTTGAAAAAAAAAATGGTTGCAAGTTAATTAATTTTTTTTTAGTTGTGTTTAAAAGAGAAAGGAGAAAAAAAAAAAATTAAAAAAAGAAGAAATGTAAAAAAGAAAAAATTGAGAAAAAAATTAAAAACAAAGAAATTATTTACTTGTGAACCAAGATCGCTGATTTCAACATTTTTGTCGTCCCAAAGAGTAACACTTTTAACACCTGCTAAAATTATATTTTTGGCTATTTGTTTTTTTTTTTTTTTTGATTTGAAGGAGAATAAAAATAAAAAGAGTAATTGAAAGGTAAGGTTTATTTTTATTTGGCTAGATTCGAAAAAAAAAAAAAATAAAGAAAAAAGAATTTTTACCTAGTTCAACACCAACACCATTAAGACCAATAAGAAGAACATGATTTGATGTTAATCTTTTCATTGCTTCCTCACCCATAACATATAATTGACGAGAATAAAGAGATTCATCAATTTTGATGTCTTCTGTTTTTTCTTTTTTTTCTGTCATAATTAAAAAAGTATATTTGTGGATAGAGAATTAAAAAAATGAATTCTTATTTCAGTTGTAAATCTTAAAAGTTTTTTTTGATGTCATTAAAAACAAATTTGAAAATTAGACACACTTTCATGTTTTTGGATTTTACAAACTATTGATAAATCTGACTCTGATAAAAAATTACTTTAGAACTTTTTTTATTCTTGAAAAAGAAAAGAATAAAAGGAATAAAACATTCGTTTTAATGAGTTTTAATCTGATTTTATTTCAATAATTTGTTATTTTGGAAGATTTTGTAAAAATTACTCCTTTTATTGAATTCACAATGGGAAAAAATTTTTACTACCTTTTCCTTCTTTTTTCTGATACAAAAAACTCAGTTCTCAAATATGTATTGTGACTCGACTTGAAAAAGTAAATTCAAAATCAAGTGAATATTTTTTCCAATTTAGAATTCAAATAAAAGTATGTATTTTTTTGATTAATTTCCAAACTCTTTGTTTTCAAACAACCATTTAGGAACTAACTCTTTGGTTGACTTTTTTCAGAAGGGAACTTATAAATTCAAATAATGAAAGAAAAGGATTAAAAATGAATCATTGAAATTTGAAAGTTTTTTTTTCCTTTTATTAACCCAATGTAAAACCCAGACTTTTGATTTAATTCAATTTTTTTACAGAAAAACCGATCACAAGAACTTTAATATCTTGTGAAATATTTAGAATTATTTGAGGAATAAAAACCAAGAGAGTACTCTACAAATTATTAGAACTTTAATAAAAGTGATAACAAATTGTTGATTTTATTCTACTCTTTATTTAAAACTAAATGGGAAAAAATTTTCACTTCCTTTATCTGATTTTTTATAATTACAGTTCTCAAAGAAGAAGTTTGCAGTTTGTGTCTGTATTTTTGAAAGGAAATTGAAAATGAAGTGAAAAATTTTCCCTCATTTATACAGTCAGTTCTACTTTTAAGATACAAACTTTGTACGAAATTTAAGGCACAAAAAAATATCAAAAAAAGCACATTTTTTGGAATTTTTTTCACAAATTATTTTACTTGAATTTGACTTTTGTATTTTATAATTTTTCAGTGTCTAAAATTTGGTTCAAAGTTTATGTCTTAAAAGTGTAACTGAGTGCAATACAAACACCAACATTAAAATAATTAACTTTAATTTTGCGCTTTAAGGAATATTCAAATTTTAGTCTCTATAGTGATTTAAATACATCACATAAAATCAAAATAAAAAAGATTTAAAACAATCAAAATTATTGGAGAGACAAAATATTGTATATTTTTCGATTTTTGAGATTTTTACTTTGATATTTAAAAAGAATTTAATGATCAATAACTTTTATGGGTTCTTATAAAAAACACTCGAAATGTTAAAAGTGTATTTTATAATGGTATTCAATCTGTGCCCATCTAAATTATTTTCAGGTATATATTGGCAGAGTTGAAATAAAGTGTATGGGTATTGGAAATAAGTTGGACACAACTCGAATAGGGAGATTACAGATTTTAAAATTTGGAAAGATTAAAAATGTTCTATTTGGATTGTCAAAAAGACAAATTTTTTTCTTTATGTAGAATTAAAGGTGAAATTTTATTTTACTTAATATACCTTTTGGGGATTCAAATAGATCAAAAAATTTATTTTTAATTTGTAATTTCTACCCATTTTTTTTTATTCCAGCTTTTAAATAAGGTTTTTTGTAAATTCACTAAACAGGAAATGATAATTTGAACTAACTTCAAAAAAGATTTCAAACTCTTCTATTTATAACCCAATTGGGTTTAAAAACAAAGTTAACCCTATCTAAAAATTGATTTTCAAATTCAAAAGATCTCTTAATAAGTAACACGGAAAAGTCTATTTTATCAGTCTTATCATCCTCACTAATTTAAAAATTGTAATGTAAAGGTAATGGGAAAACTTTATTTTTTGAATAACACTGCAAATAAAAAACATTCCATTATAAAAGCACATTTAATAAAAAACAGATGGATATACACCCGGCTACCACCCTTTTATAATCAATGTGACCCCTTCATTTATAATAATAATTACTATTATTTAAAAAATGTCAAGTAATACCCTAAATAAATAAAATTTAAAAAAAAAAACAAAATATAATTGACTTATTGATACCAAAAAATAAAGAAAATAAAAAAAAAACAAATAAAAAATGTATAATGTATTTTTTAATCGTTTGGAATGATCCATTTCTTGGTACTTTTTTTAAAAGAAAACAATTATATATGCCAAAATATAAAAGTAATTATTTTCATTTGAGCTTATTTTATATGGAGGTTAAATAACATGAATTTTGACTTTTTAAATGAAAAAATCCACAAATCAAGTCATATCTTATCATTTTTAAAGATATATAATAAAATTTATTCAAAGAAGAAAAATTATCCATTATGAATCGTTATTCTAGACATAATAAATGAAAAGAAATGAATTCTAGATTATGGATTGAAGTTGAATGAACTGCATTTAAAACAGAAAATTTACCAAATTTTCCAATAAAAAAGACTTGTATTACTAAAAAATTTCTAATAATAAAAACCTAAAAATTAAATATGTATAAGATCTCTTAACTTCATCAACCTTCCAACTAAAATGTTTGATTCATCACATAACAAAGAATATATTTTGACAATGTAATACAAAAAAAACACCCAGTTTATATGATGTAAAAAACCAAAACAATCCTATTTTTCTTCTTACCCAGGCACTGCATTTAATAGACTTATCGAAAATATAATTAAAATTAAATCAATTTTGAATGTCAACTCTTTGGAATTTTGAGAAATTTTTAATTATGGATTAAATTTGTTTGGAAAAATTCATAATTTTTGATAAGTTTCTATCTCATTTTAATTTTTTTTTTTCTTTTGTAACAAAAAACTTCTTTCAATCACCGACTCGATGCCTCTACGACCCAAAAAACACTAAAAATTAAAAACTGATCAAATACAATCCATTAAAAAAATTAAAAAAATAAAATGAAAAAATAAAAATAAATAAAGTTTCAATTTAACTTTTTCTTGAAAACATTTTTTGCCAAAATCATTGAATTCAAAGTTGAAATTATGTATATTTTTATATACAATATCTTATTTTAACTCATTTACTAAAACAAATTCGAAATTCTGGGATTTTTTTTTTCACAAAAGGCACTAATTTAGTCTTCAAATGTTTTTTTTTTATTTCCAAATGGAAAAATTAAAAAAAAGTTATTTAAAAAGACCAACTCTCTGGGAAAGTATGCTAATTTAATATATTAGCTTATTCTTTGATTCAAAATTTTCACAACCCCAATTTTTCAAAATAAAATAAAAAGGTGCACATTAATTTCAAAAAATATTTTCGATATTCAAAAGTTGATAGTGTTTTTATTGTAAAAAATTTTATCCAGGTGGTTAATTGAATTTAGTTATAAGGCTAGATTTCGAAAAATATTAATCAGAAAAAAATATTGCTTAATTTTATTAAGACATATATATTTTTAGATAAAAGAAATTCCCCTTTTAATATATCAATTTCAAGACTTTCTTTTTAATGATGGATCTTTAATAACCCAATTCGATATTTGACCAATTGCTTATTATTATATGAAAACCCATATTTTTAATAAAATATAAAAGGAAAAAAAATATGGCCCACCATTTATTTAGCAAATACATATTTTGTGATAAATTGAGACTGATATTTTTTGTACTATTTCTGCCTAATATTTTTTTGTGAACAAGCAAAACGAAATATAACAAATTTTTAAAAAATAAAATAGATGTATCTGTAATTTTATCACATTTCATTTTAAAAAATCAATATTATATGTTTCTTTAACCTATTCATCAATAAGTCTTCTTGAAAAAAGAAGTTTTAAGGCTAAATTGCGAAAAGGGTTTTACAAAGTTTGTTAGGGCTGTTTTTTTAACATCTGTAAAAACCTATTAATTTATTTTTTAATAATTATTTGGGTTTTTTTTTGCTGATATTTGAGATATGGGATATTAATTTAATTTGTTTTCTATTCCAAAATACTATAATTATTTTTGTATATATGGTCTAGCTAGTAATTTAATAGTTTAAATCAAAAAAAAGTTGAGTGGTTTGTTTATTCCAAATCAAGAATAGAAAAAAGTAATACATCTGGATTTGATTAAAAATAAAAAATTGAATTTTAAAGCTTTTAGGTACTCTAATTTTAAAACAACTTTGTGTAACAATAATTGGTTATCTCAACTAAAACACAATTACTATACTTATATATTCAGTTTTCCAAAAAAAAAGAACCATTCCAATGTCTAAAAAACTTTTCACAAAATTTAAAATTCGGGTAACATTGAAAATCGATCTACTAAGAACTAAATTAACTTGTACTTGCGACTAAAACAAAATAATTTCATTTTCATTCTTCGTGAATTATAAAACTTAATGTGGGTTTGGATCTTTATGAGATATCTGATTCCTTGGATTAGTTTAAAATTTAAGTGTAATTTCATTGAAAATAAATGATATCAGCACTCCTTGGCTCAAATAGCACTCAAAAATATATTTTAACTATTATTGCGCAATAAGTTATCAGATTTTTTACAAAAGATCACAATAAAAATTGAAAGTTTGAAAAATTTTTTTTTTCAATACTTTTTCAAATCTGGAGAAAGAAACAGAAATCCGGATAATATTTATTTAGTATTTGTTAATTCATTTTTAGAACTTCCAAAAGTAATTATTTTTTTCTATTTTTATAATTTCAAAGATTTACCCAATAACCATCAACATAAAAACCCAAAGATAATTATTTTTTTCCCCCTTAAATTCTTTTATTTGTTACAGAAATTTATTTCCACGATTTCTATAATAATTTATCAAGTTAATCTCTTAGTTTAATTATTTAATTGTTATAAGTAATTTAATTATTTAGCACGAATCAACATTTGACAACAAATTCTATGAAGATATTTTGTAAATTTGAAGTATTAATATTGATGGTTTAACCTTTAAATTTAGCTTCAAATTCTGATATATTCAAAATTGTTTCGGTTGTTTACTAATACCTGTATTATATTTAATTGATTAGATCAACTTTTATTACTAATTGACATATAGTCTTTAGAGAAACCTTTTAACTGTAAAGTATTGTGATGATTACATTCAAGAACACCTTACTTTGATTTTAGGTTTCCAAATTATAGACACAAACCGATTAAATCTTATTTGATTAAATCAAATAATGAACGAAAAAAATTTACTTCGTTTCTATTCCTTTAATCAAATAGAGATCAACAAACCAAGATCTATTGATTTGAAAACTTGTTTGTCAGATAACAATAAGGAAAATGTAGTGAAAATTTTTCTCATTTACAGTGGTGTAAATAACCCATGTTAACAACCTTTAACCCATAACTAAAAGTTAACTCATGTTTTTTTTTCAGACTTGGGTATTGGAAGATAAATATTACTCATATATTCTTGGTTCAGATTCAAATTGACTTTAGAGGTTAGATCTTGAATTAATAGAAATGGTTCAAAAATATTAAATTCTTTTGTTTCAAAAATTTGTCATTTTTACAAAATGTGTTTTTCTTTTGAAAATTCAAAAAAGATCTTTTTCTCTCATTTTTTTGTCAAAAAATTACATTTTAATCTCCCAATATCTTCATAATTCTTTTTTAAAATGTATTTAAAGAACCCTATTTCTTGTTTATATACTGTTGCCATCCCATTGATTTGTTTCTTTTATTTCTACAGTCAGCCAATATTTTTTGCATGAGTTAAATTTTAGTAATGGGTGAAAATAAAAAACACGGGTTAGTTACACCACTGTAGTTTCCCAATACATTGGTTAAATGAAATAAAAAATTGTTTAGCTCTTTGATTCAAGTAATAATAATTTGTTGAGTAGTCTTGATCAAAACAAGCTAATAAAAAATTCTAAAAAATAAAAACCAAAAAGAAACATTTTATTTACTACTTGTGTTTGGATTTGTTCCAAAATCTATTTTTCCAGATTTCTCAAAAAACAATAAAATAAAAATAAAAATTATCGTCGAGAATTTAGAAATAATAAAACAACACAAACCATCTCTTTTGAATGAAATCTTACTCTTCTAATTTAATCAAAACACAAAAATCATTTTTTTATTTAAACAAACTTGACTAAAAAACGAATAATAACCCAACAAAAAAAATTATTTTTACACAGTCAAACAACAATTCAAATGAGTAACCCACCGAAACGAACAGGACCAAGAGCGCCACAGGGGTTTTACAAACCAACAGATGAAGAACAAGAACTGTTTAACAAATTAGAAGAAAAGGAAAAACAAATCTTAAAGGTTAGTCTTAAACAGAATTTGAGCAAACGGTTTCATAACTACAGCATAAATTTTTCAACTTTATTTATACTTGAACGTGTTGAAAATGAAGTAGATTACAGCCAGGTCTTTATAAAGAAGGAACTCTTGGACTTGGTGTGTGTAGCATTTAAACAAGGAAGGCAAGGTGTAACAAAAGCGATCGACAATTTCTATAGCCGAAAAGGTTTTTATCGTACAAGCAAGAAAGTCTATGAGCGGAGCTATATCAAGAAGGAATTGTATGAAAAATTAAAGACAAAAAACGAACAACCAGAGCTGTTTCACAAAAAAAGAAAACGAACGAAAAAAATCCTAAAAATTCGAACATGTGAAAATATTAAACGAAGAAAAAAGTTGAGTATGTTTGCACAAAAAAATAACACAACACAGATCAAAAAAAAAGAGACGAAACAGGAACCTGAAAATGAAAATGATAAAAAAAATAAAAAAGAAAATAAAAAGAAAGAAACCAATCAAAAAAGAATAAAAGATGATTTTATTTCAAAATTTATTTCTCTTGATCACAGCACCAACTCAAACCATTCTAACAAAGAACCACCAACAATTTTACAAGAAGAACTTCTTTCGAAAGAGGATTTTAATTTTCTTGAAAAGAATTTACAATACGCGTCTACAAATCTTTTTGAAGAATTCAAAGGTAATTGTAATAATGGTTCTTCTGTTTTACGCAACACCACAAGTCAAAATGGCGACAATAGCCTTGATAAGAATACTGGAGTTCAGCTTTTGCTAGTCGACAAGGAAGTTGAAAAAGAAATAGAAAAAGATTTAAAAAGGACTGTCGAACCAACTGAACAATTCCAAACCAGCGATTATGAAACATTTGCAATTGAATCTCTCCAAAAAGAAAATTTTCCCAATTTCAAAACCAAATCATCAAGAACGTCAACCTGTGAAAGTAATGTTCAATTTAATCTTCTTAAAGATAATCAAAAAACAAATCAAATCAAAATTGACATTTTGAAAATTGATTTGAGTGAACATTCAGAATCAGAATTTGACACAACTTCAGATGAAATGGATTTTGAAAATGAAAATTTGCCTTTTTTCAATTTTTATGAGAATGACATTATTAATGACATTGAGATTGACACTGGCAATGGAAATGTTAATCTTAAGATTAATAACCATCATTCACAAACCAATATAAACGATCACTTTGATGATCAAAACTTTATTGATATCAATAACAATATTTTAAATCATATGTATACAAATATATATGACGATATGACTTTTAATTTTTATTAAATACAATATTTAATTCACAATATTATCAAATTAATATTTTTTTTTTTTGAAATTTCTTTGACTAATAGATAAAAGTCAAAGACTTTTTTTTAAAAAATATTAATTTGCCATTATGATTCAAAATTATTTAATCTTGTTTTTAGAATTACTAAAATTTTAAAATGCAAATTAGATAAATTTCAAGAATCATAATAAATAAATCTTCTTTTTTTAATGAAAGAAGTACATTTTTATAAATATATCTATATCTATCCATCCAACTATATATATATATATATATATATATTTGTTTTTTAATTGGTAAATATCACTGGTTTTTTTTTCTTTGAATGACACCAGATAATTTGATTTTAAAATTCATCATTTGTATTTGTCTTTGACGAATAAATGAATAACAAAAATAAAACAAAATCTTTAATTTTTTATTTTTTAACTTTTTTTTTTTTGTAATTGAAATATGTTCTTTTGTTAAATCTATTTTTCTTCCCGAAAAAAAATATTGTCAATAGAAAAAAAATTGTTAGATACAGAGAAAATATTTTCAAAAATGATGTATCCGAAACCTCAAAAAATATTTACCCAAATGAAGCTAAAATATTCTGTCTTGTTTTAAATTAGTATTTCTTACAAGTTCTTTTTATGTTGATTATAATTATTATGATTGATTTGGTTCTTACCCAACTGCGAATTCTCTAGAAGTGACTATAAGTGAATTATAGCAACTTCACCTGTTTTCAACTGCTGTTGAGTGCCGGCCTTTTCAAGAATTTAAAAGAATATAGAAAAATCCCTGATTTTACTTCATTCTTTTGAATTCTGGAAAGCATAACGCTGTTTTTTTTTTTAATTTAAGAAATAAAGTCAAAATTTAAAAAAATGTAACTTTATTTCTAATAGCCAATAAAAACCCAATGGCGGTTTTCTTCAGGTCTACTGTTTTATTTGTTAAGTTTTCAAGGTTTTTTTGAGATTTTCTATTTTATTGATGAAAATTTCTAGGTTTATTTTTGAGGTTTTCTATTTCAAAAAGCAAAAAAAAAACCTAACAAAAATCTATTGATTTCCTTAAATAAACAGAAAACCCAAGAAAAAGCAACCACACTATTCTAAAATCCAAAAGAATAGAGAAAAATTAAAGCTTTTTGCACAATTCTTTTTAATTTTGGAAAAAAAAGAACAATCGTTTTTCTTGAAGTTTTCTGTTTTATTCTTTGAAGTGTTCTAGGTTTTTTTGAGGTTTTCTATTTTATTTCGAAAATCGATTGATTTTCTAAATAAATAGAAAACTCAAAAAAAACCTAACGAAAATATATAGTTTGTTTTGGAATAAATAGAAAACTCAAAAAAATATAACCTTTATTTTTTTTTTATTAATGAGAAATATAAAGAATATTTTTGAAATTTACTTATAATTTGATAAATATTAAAAACATAAAGGTAATCTTCCAGTATTGGAAAAGAATAGAGATTAACATAAGATTTTACTCAATTCTTTGTTAATCCCAGAATTCAGCAGACAGCGTATATATTTTTTTTAAATTGGAAATGTCAATATTTTTATTATTTTTTATATTAATATTTTAATTATTCTTCTTAACCCACCTCTTTAGTATTTTCTAATTTTTCTTTAAATATTCCTTACACACAATAAATATATTATTATTATTTAACCTTGGAGTTTTTAATTCATCTAATTTACACTGATCCCATAACTTATCTTTCGAATTTTTTTAAAGATTTTCTTCTTTTTTTAATTTGGCGCCATAACAAATCAAAAATAATTGTCTTTTTTTTTTTTTTTTTTTTTTTTTTTAATGAAGAAAGTCAATTTTAAAGAAATTCTTTGAAAACCCTAATTTAGCTTTAATAAAAGTGAACATTTGTAATTTATTTTATATCTAATCAATACATATATTATTAAACAATCTTAATGACAAGAATTTCAATTTTCCAAAGAAATTGAGAAATTTTGCATAAGATGGTCCTATGAAAGGGGTATATATTTTTATAAAATATTTGATCTTTTAGTAAAATTAAAAGTTGTTTTGGGTTTTTCTTTTATGATTATCAACTCTTATCCGAAATTTATTATTTCTCTCATTTGTAAAAAATCTTTTTTTTTGGTTGATTCTTAAATAAAAAAGTGAATTTTTCATTTTTATATGGGTAACTATGAGTGAATGGAACTTTATTTATAAAAAAAATTCCAAAAATTTGTCGAGATTTAAAATATCTATACCTATATGCTACATTATACTTTACATTCAATTTTGTGATTATTTTGAATTTTAAGATAATAGATAAATTTAATTTTTTCAACTTTTAGTTAATAGATATTCTCATTTTATTTTTTGAATTACATAACCTATTTATTTTGATCAAAAACTTTTTTTGAACTCTTACTATTATTTTAACTTTTTTTTTTTTTTTTTTTTGAGTTAATCTAATATTTAATCAGGAAGAAATGATATTTAGTTTAATTATCTGAAAAGACCAATCCCAGTCTATATAAATTTTGTGTTGTCAAAGTATCAGGAATAGTTTTTCAAATAGTAATTCTTTTTGAGAATTGGACTTTGAAGAGCAAATCAGAAATAAGTAGAATAAAACACACCAAATAATTCTTGATATTCTGTCTGAAAGAAAACAAAAAATCATAAAATTTTTGTAAAAATTGAAAATATTAAATTCTAAGATAACTAATTAAGTAAAACAACAATGTTAATTTTGATTCTCTAATTAAAGATCTGTGAAAATTACAAAAAAAATCAATATCATTTTTTCATACTTTCCTTTTAGGAATTAATCCCCAAAACGAAGTTTGTTGGTATTTGTGGTTTCTAATTGAAAAAGGAAATGAAAATGAAGTGAAAATTTTTCAGATTTATGAAACAAATATCAAGATCAGATCAAAGATCGAATAGAATTCCAAAAGAAATCAATCTGATTTTTCTACAATCATTACAACTATTTCAATAACATTTTAACAACAAGGTTTTACCAAGTGACAATCGATCTTAGAATAAAAAAAAATTTGAAAATTAATTCCATGAAAGAAAAAAAAAAAAATCTGAAAAAATGATTTTAATTTTGAAAATTTTCAAAATAAATTTTTTTTTTCTAATATCTATGCAAACCCTTTTAACACACTTAATCTACTCAACACAACTGCACCCCATTGACTAGAAAATAGTTTATAAGGGAAGAAATAAATCTTGATCAATTATTATTTGATAATAAATATGAAAATTTCTTTTTGACGATTTTTGAAATGGAGTTTGATTTGCTTGTTCTATTGTTATTCAAAATATTAAAATTTAAAATTTAAAATTTCTCTCAAGATTAAAAACACCCAATGAAAAATGAAATTCTATTCAAAATTTTATTTATATTAAAGAAAAAACTAAATTCTATTAAATCTCGGTATATTAAAAATTTAATCTCTTTTTTTATTATCTAATTTTTTAATACAATTTATTTTAGTAATCCATTTTCTCATTCTCTTTATCCTTCTCTTCCCCTTTCTCTTCCAACACCCTTTCCACGTTCTCTTCCAACTTCTTTTCCACTTCCCCTTTCTCTTCCTCATTAATTTTTTCTTGATTATTGACTTCCTTAATATCCTTATTTAAGCAAATATAATTTTTTGGAACCAAAAATACATTTTTTTTGAATTTTTTTTTCCTTTTTTTCAAATGAAACACCTCGACGGTCATATACACTGCAGGAAACAATGTAGCAACCACCTTCACCGGGAAAGAATTGTTTGGGAAGGTGTGCACATATTTTTCAACAAGTTCATAAATATGGTGTTCAGGTATTAAGATTTTTAAAAATGGAAGCAGGATGGTGGGCTGCCAAGGAAACTCTTTGGACAAATATAATTTGCAACTAAGTTTTTTTTTTTTTTTAAGAACCTTGGCGCCAGACCATTTTTGTCGGTCGATATCCCTCATGATTGCAATATATTGGAAATTTTTCAGATCATATATTTTACAATTCTCAAACAAACCAACTTTGTTCACCTTTTTTTTCCCAAAAATGGACTTTTTTCGAACGAAGGATGCCTCTTCGACGTCAAAAATGACTTTGACATTATTAGTTCTTCGGAAGAATTCAAAATCCTTTTTGACATCCTTGAGTTGCAGTTGCTGCATTTGTTGTGTTAAATTGAAGTACTCTTTTTTTTCGTTGTCAACAACAACGATGTCATTGCTGATCTCTGGATTCAAAATTATCGTCATTTTGCTTCTTTTCCATCCCTTCCCAAACCCAATCATGGTGAAGTCCACACGCAATTTATTGCCCTGCTTACGGACGTGGTATTCATCAGAAGGACAAAAAAAGGAGATGAAGGGAACAAGCGTTGAGATTTTCCAGCGTATTTTCAAATCAAAGCTCTCGGGTTCGATTTCGCCAACAAGCTTGACTAGCGTTTTAATCTTTTCATGATATAATTGATTTGATCTCAATTGGCAGCTATAGTACAGCAACAAGGAAATGTCCTCTCTTTTGTAGAGATTGCTTTCTTGTAAAACTGTCCATCTGCTAATTGTTTTAACTAACGGATCTGCACCGTTTTTTAATAACAGTTTCACCTTTTTGAGATCCTCAACCTTAACAGCAGTGACTAATGGCAGTTCAAGATTTTGCTTGTGATATTTCTCACTTTCGTTCAAGTCTGGTTGCTTTACTTTTAAATACTTTTTTAGTTCTGTGTATTTTCCTTTTTTGATAAGCAGATCAATCTCCTTTTCTTTTGTTGTTTCTTCATTTTTTTTATTATTTTTTTGGTTTTTGCTCTTGTTTTTGTCCTGGGTTTTGTTTTTGTTTTTGGTTTTGGTTTTGCTGTTATTTTGATTTTGGTTAGAATTTATATTTTTTGTTTCGTTTTTTGGTTTCTTTGTATTCTTTTCTTTTAATCCATTTCTTTTTTTCGACATAATAGAAATTAAAAAAAATGAAAAATTAACTGCAGAATCAATTTGAAAATATATCATTAATTTTAACAAGTATTTCACTTTTACAAATCTTCTATTCTAGAAAAACGTTTGAAAGTTTGTAACTTGTCTGTAAGGTTTATGAAAGACTATTAAAATGGAAGGAGATATTAGGATTTTTCAATAATTTAATTAATCCCTATTGTAAAATTTAAGGCAAGATTAATATTTCACTAATAAATGAGTATTCAAGTCGCCAATAATAATTTACCACTCTATTTGTTTAATTTAACCTTTTTTATTTAAAAAAATGGTAGAATTATATATGAAAATAAAAAAATTTTGAAAGAATTAAAAAAAGTGAATAAACTTTTATATTATCTAAGTTATTTGAAAAACAATAGCAAGAATTACAGTCAGTTCCACTTTTAAGGTAAAAACTTTGAAAGTAATTTAATACACAGAAAAAAATCCAAATTAAGACCCTTATTTTTCAGATATTTTTTTTATACAAATTATTTTTGATAGAATCCAAATTTTGTGTCTTAATTTGAAAATTTTTCCATGCTTTAATTTTCGTTGAAAGTTTGAGACTGAATTGTGGAACTGACTGTATTTATAGTAAAACAATTACTATGTTAATTACTTATTTTTTTGTTTTTAATTTAAATTTGAGAATCACAAACCAAAATTAAAAAAAAATTCTATTTTAAAAAGATAATTTTACCCAATATACCTCTGATCTGTAGGAGATTTAGATTTATTACCTTTTAAAGATTTCTTTTTTTTTTTTTTTTTTTTTGAAAAATATAATAAAAAAGTATTTCTTTATCTAATTTTTTTTTATTTAATAAGAAAAACATTAATGGATTGTGTATCTTAATGCATATGATTTACCTACTGAATAAAAAGATAAAACACAAAATACTGATATAAGTTTAATTTCAAAAACTGGGGTAGATTTTTTATCAAAAAAAAATTGTTTAATTGTTTTTTTTTGGATAATAATGTATTTTACTGAGGGTTTAGATATCATAATCAATATAGATTAATAAATAAAAATAAAGTGTAATCATTTTATTTTTTGAAATACAAATGAAAAAAGAAAATAAAAACATTAATAAAGTTTACCCATAATTTTGAAAATTGGCTTATTCAAAGTTATGTCTGAAATATTTTAATTTATTTTCCTTTTACAAATTTTTTTAGGTAAGGTTTGTATAAAGAATTTTATTGATTTAAATCATAAAAAAACTTTGTAAAATTAGTTTGTCATCAAAATTTTCTTTCTATTGAGCTGTTTTAGATATTTGAGCTAATAGATTTACAAAAAATATAAATTAAACATAAAATTTTAATCAATTTATTTGAATTTATTTGTATTGTAAAAAATAGATCAAGTAACAATTATTAAAAAACAATAAATAATATTCTTGCTTATTAGGCTTAATTTTCTATTAACACTATTTATGAATATTAGTGAAAATTCTGATAAGAATTATTTAAAAATTTTATAAAATTAATTTGCCTCCAAGATCCCAATAAAATGAAAAAAAAAATAATAAAAACAGAAGATTTTAAATTACGGAGAAATTAATGTAAATTACAATCAAAGATGTTTGGAATACTAAAATTGCTTAGGACCAAAATTTCTATTATTACATTCTGATATATTTACAACAGCATGGTAAAAAAAACAATCTCAAAAATAAAATTCAATTTAATCATTTTTACTAATTTATCCAATAATAAACTATATTTCATTGAAAGAAAAAAAATATGTTTTTTTCTATGAAATTTTTATATAAAGTCGTTTATTTTCGATACCCAACCTATTTTCTAGGAGTACTTTCAATTTTTTTTTTAAAAAAATGATTTTAATTCAATAAAATATATATTAAATAGGCATATGATTGAATTCCAAATGAGAAATCAGAACTGTTTAATTTAGATTTTTTAAAAAAATTAAGAAAGGATATCTATAGATAAATCTACAATTAAAATTTCAAATTAATTTCTTTAAAAATTATTTCTCATTCTTTAAAGGTTTTTAACAATTAAAAGGAATTAAATATAATGTTATATTTTAAATCTCATGATGAAATACTAAAAAATTGATTTATGAAAATTTGAGTCCATAAGCCACTTTTTTACACTAATAAAAATAACCTAAAAAAATATAAATTTTTAGAAAAAAAATATTTTTGCCAAAAATCAATTAATATATATATATATAAATACGATCAAAAAAAAAAAAACTAAATTAACTAAAAAATTTTCATTTAAATCCCATATTTTTTTCATTATTTCTTTTTCTTATTCTCTAATACCCTTCAAATCAAATAAAAATAATAATCTAGATATTTAAATGCAATTAATATTTAAATTTAATTTAACAGAAAAAGAAAATTACTTTTTGTTTTATCTTGCTATATAAGAGTACTCATTACGTAATTACTAAATTCTCAAAATTTATTGAATTTAATTAAAATTTTCCAGTTTAAAAATTGTTTAAAAAACTTGTTTTATACAAAATAACCAAAAAAATTCGAAATATCAATTTTTTTTTCCATTAAATCACTTATGAAGAAAAAGTAAAAAATCAACACAATAATCCACATTGAAGTATAGTTAATTTTGTGATTCAAATGAATCTAATAAATCAATATATTTTCTTAATAATTGAAAAACTCGACCAAATTCCAAAAATTGTAAATCATTTGAAATAAGAAAATGGAAATAAAAAAAAAAATGTTCGGTATTATTCAATAACAACTAATAATTAAATCTATTTAATAATTCACTTTAGAATCATTCTATAAATCAAAGAACTAAATATTATAAAAATAAAGAAAAAATAAAACAAAAAACAAAAAACTAAAAAAAAAGCTAGTATAAATTTTGAAATAAGCATTACTGATTTTTTATAACTGAACTTTCACTCAAATAAAGTTAACAACAAGATTTTTTTGCTAATAATTAAAATTCATATTAAAAGATATTATAGACTCACAATTTTCTAAAATGATTATTTTTCTTTTCAAAAGATCTCTTTTTTTTACCACATGAAATTTTTTACAAAAAAGTAACAGAAAAAAAAAAAAATAATCTCAAAAAAAAAAAAGAAATTGCCACAAAAAGTTTCGAAAAAAAAGAAAAACAAAAAAAAGAAAAAGAAAAAAAAAAGAAAGGTTTGTAAAAGCAAAATAAATATTTGTAAAATTAGAAAAAATGATTCTGATCCTAAAAATTAGAAAATATTTTTTTTCTAAAGAATATGTAGAATAAACCCACAAAACAACCCCCATTAATATTATTAGGTGAGTGTTAATTTTTGAAAAATAGTTTACAATCCTTCTTTTTTTTTACTATTAAACTTTGTTTCATTCAAAGGTGCCAACATTTTTTTCAACTATCAATTATTTTTTATAAATTTCCCTAATGAGATTAAATAAGAAATAATTAGTTAATAATAAATACCAAAGAATCGTTGATATCGTATCAAGTAAAACTAATTAATCAATATATTTTCTTAAAAATTAATAAACTTGGATTCTTAGAGCCCCTATTATGAAAAATAATAATGTTCATTTTGATCCTCAATTGAAGATCAAATAAAATTCTAATAAAAATGAGTAAGATTTTTGTAAAATCATTCTCATGAGTTCAATTACATCCGAATACAAAGTTTTTATCTAGAGTCCGAATATTGATCTTGCCATATAAAAAACAATTGCAAACGAATTAGTATAAAAAAAAAAAAAAAAAAGAAATATGAAAAAATGATTTCAATTTGAAATATCCAAAAATAATTTTTTCTATAATATACATTCAAATCCTTTAAACTCATGTACTTCACTTATTACAACTGGACACCTTTGACTGGAAAATAGTATCTTGCAAATTTTCTTTAATATTTCATTTTCCTTTAAATTTACAGAAAACCTTAAAAAGAAATAATTCCAATAAAGTGAAAATCTTTATCCCTTAATAACTTATTATCAAATAAGCTACGTTTAGAGATGATGATGATGATTATTATTATTTATTTCTATATATAATCAAAAAAAAAAAAGAAATAAAAAAATAATAATTATTTTTAAAAAATAAAATTTAATCTACATTGGAACTTGTAGAAACTATTTCAAGATTGCTATCGATATCTTCGGTTTGTGATGATATCTCTGTATTTTCTTTTTTTGATAATGATTGCAATTCTAATTGTTCTTGCACAATATCTTGGTGAACATTTTTTTCATTTTTATGTAAGATCTCTCTTTTTTGGAGATTATTATCATCAAAACTTTCATTGCTATAGCTAATCATTCCACCCACGTCTAAATTGTCAATACCATCCAGGCCAACATAATAGGTATCGTTTGGGAGATACCACCAAGTCAAAATAATTAAATAAAAATTGAATACACCATATGCTACCAACATTGTAGAAATTGGTATCAGGATACAAATTGATAACAAAAAAAGAAAAAAGAAAGAAAAGTGGATTTTCCTTCCATCAACATTTTTGATTTTTTTAAATCTCCCGAGGGCAGAGACGATAAGCCATAAAACACATAATATATTTACCACAATTAACATTATATTAGCAGTTTGAAACAAAGTTTTATTCGCATTTTTTACAATAGACTGATAAGGGAAGACAAAAACTATTAATACAAAATTGAGAAATAATAATATTAATCTTGGTAAAAAATATTTTCTTTTAAATCTTTCTTCAACCATTTCTGATAACTTGTCAAGCATCGAAAACCAAAAAAAATATATATTTATCAGAAAAAATGCAGAGGTGATTGAGCATAGAATCGTTATATTGTCACCATATAGATATAATAATGGGAAAAATGGTTGATTATAAATAATTAATAGAAAGATCAAATAAAAAATCCATTTCTGTTCAAAAGTTAATTGATGATATAAAATTTTGTTTGTTTTTCGGGTGAAATAAATCATCAAAATAAGCGAAATAAGCAAAAAAAAGTAATGGTAATATATTAAAAATAAACTTGTTTTTCTTGAAGAATATTGAAACTATAAATAATTTTTTTTGTTTTTGTTTTATTATTATTTATTTATTAGAGGTTAAAATGATAATATGTTTTTGGTGTTTTAAATTTTTAGATTACGATTGCAAATTACAAATGATGATTTTTTTTTTTTTTTTTTTTTTTGAATTACTCAAAAAATTGAACCAAAAAATGTAAAAGTGTTAAGGATAGAATTAAAAGGACAAAACAGCAATAAATAATTTCAAAGATTGTTTTTTTAGATTTTTTTATTTAATTTTTTTATGAAAAAAAGTGATAGATAAGTTGATTTTTGAGTTTTTTTAGTTTTTATAATGTTAAAACACTTTTATGGAAAAATAAAATTTAAAATTTTAAGTTAGACAAAACTAATACTTTAATTAAAATTCCGTCTCTGGGTAATAAAGTTTATTTGCTAATATAATCAACATTAAAGAACTGAGAAATCTTTGAGACTATGGTATTTATTGTTGTTATTTGTAATGCTATTATTGAAAATTCTATAGTCTAGAAAAAAAGGTGTTTTTTTTTTTGGCAGTAAAAAATTTTAAATTTCTTGGATGAATGAATTTTAAATTAATTCAACTTTGAGATATTTATTTTACTAGATAATAACTAATAGTTTTTAAAAATTCTGTATTTTTCTAATAAAACTGTCATATCCTGAAAAAAAAAATTACAAATGATAAATAATTTATGTCCGTAGAGTGCCTAGGTTTTTTTTAATTTCAGAAATTAAAAGAAAATTATATAAATTTTCTTTTTATTTCTAAAAATAAAAAAAACCTAATGGTGGTTTTCCAGGATTCAAAATGATGGAGAAAAATCTTTGAATTTTACACTATTCTTTCGAATTCTGGAAAAGTGCCGTTAGGTTTTCTTGAGTTTTCTGATTATTTGGAAAATCAATATATTTTCGTTAGTTTTTTTTTGGTTTTCTATTTTATTTGGAAAATCTATTGATTTTCGTTAGGCTTTTTTTTTATTTTTGAAATTAACAGAAAATTTAATAAAATTTCTTTTTATTTCTAAAAATAAAAAAAACCTAATGATACTTTTCCAGTATTTTAAAAAACCTAATAACTGGAAGAGGAAATGAATTTCCTCCATTCAAAATAAAAATAAAAAAAATTATTGAATTTTGTTTATTTTTTTTTTACTTTTGATTCCTTTTCCAAATCTAAAATTAAAAAACAAAAGGAGTAGTATTCCAGTATTTAAAAAATTAATATTTAGAACTTCCAAAAATAACTATTTTTGTAATTTTTTAATTCCAAAGATTTAACTCAATAATAGTATATAAACCTAAAGACTGGTTATTGTTATTTCCTTTTTTTATAAACCTAATTGTATTTTAGATATTTCCTAGATTTCACAAATAATTTGTCAAAAAATAATACCCAAAAGTTAATATGTTTAATTTTTTTAAAAATAAAACGAATTTTTTAACAAGTAATCTACATTTCGAGACAAATTAGAAAGATATTTTTGAACTTGAAAAGTCTGAATATTGATGGTTTACCCTTTAAATTTGTCTCGAAATTAAGATTTTTTTCTATAATTGTTGGGTTTTTTACTAATACATAGATTATTTTTAATTGATGAGATCAACAAATATTACAACACAACTAATCGATTGTTTTCAAAAAGTGTTTTTTAATGGATCACTAATGTGATTTATCTTTGATCGCTAATATACTTTAATTTTAGACTTTTCTGTGGTAGAATTTAATCTATTGATTGATAGCACAATTTGAAAATACCAAATAAAAAAGAAAAATATTAACAGATCTGGGAATTAACACAAAATTTCCATTCTCACTTGATTTGAATTAAGTTGGTTGACTTTTTCTGGAACAAAAATTATACACAAAAAGGAAAAAAAAAAACATCAATTGGTTCTCAAAAGGGGAGACAAAGATCGCATACCTCAACCATAACCTTGTCAAAAAAAATTATTGATTGTTCATCAGCTTTGATTTCAATGTCAACATAATAGGTAACAAATGCTGCATAATTTTTAATAATTGTTATTGGGCTACACAATCCTTCTTTTAAGCAAACTATATTAAAATTGTTCGCTGATTGTGAAATTGGATCAGTTTGTGAATTACCAGAATTACCATAAATTTCTGATTCAACAAAAACTGATGTTTCGATTCTTTCATCAAGATTGTTATACAAATAGATTTGCAATTGAATTTGTCCGTTTAGTCGTTCCAAATTATCGATAGAAGATGTGATGTGAATATAATTCTTTGGTAACGATGTGAATTTTGAACGAGCAGCAAATTGTTAACAAAGTTAGGAAAGGAAAGGAAAAGAAAAGAAAAAAAATTATTGTTATTAAAGGGAAGGTTCGGGTTTGGTTCAGCGAAAGAATTAAAAAGCAAGCAATTTTGGTTAATTGTAAAGAATAAGAAACCTGAATATTTGAAGTCTCTGTTGTTGTTGATTTTTCTAAAGGTTGATTGTATTGTGTAAGGCAGAGGAAAAATAATAAGATGTAGAGGATGGACAAAATAAGAAAGGAACAGAAACACTTCCATTTATTTATCCTCTCAATTTTCATCATTTGAAAGAGATTGGTAAACGAGAAAACAAACCAAGCAAATCTTTGAAGATATAAAATGAATAAAAAATGGTAGTTTCTTAAAGTCCAGAATTGCATTTTTTATGAGTCTTTAATCTTTTGATTTTCTCTCAGAAAACAAAAAGGTAAGACCAAAACATTTGAATCCTACAAAAGAGTTAACCGGTTTTAATTTTACCAAAATTTTTGAACAAAAATTTTAATTACAAAGAATAAATAGTGTGTTTCATCTTTTGGGGTTTAAAATTGGAATAATTTTTCGTATTTTCTAAAAGCTCACACATACTCGTAACTTATATCAGAATGTTGAAGAAAGATAAATTGTAATTTTGTACTTATATTGTAGGTAAACAACAAAAATGATCTAATAAATCTCCATTTTCTAATCCAGTTGGAATTGTAAAGGTTCAATTTAAAATAAATAATTATCAAACACTTCTATTTGATAGATTAGATTGGAACACCTTTACACAATATGTTACCGATTTTATTCAGAAATATATACTTTCTATTATCGAATTATATTAGAGAAATAAAGCCAAAATAATTGAATGCTTCATGATACCAATTTTGGTGATAACATCCTCAAATTATAGAAAATCAAGTGAAATAAAAAAACTTGTAACCCAAAATATTTCAACAATAGTCATGGATATATAAAATGATAAATAAGTAATTTTTTAAATTTCAATTACTATTTTAACCAGATAAAAATATTAAAATAAACGTAACAGCAAAGTTAATACAATAATTAAATCATAATGTAATTGAAAAATCAAAATCCAAATCCGCGAATAAAATACGTTTAACCGAAAATTGATATTTCTAGAAATGAATTATATTATTTTAAAAAGTATAATCTATTTTTATCATTTTGATAAATTCTAAAATGTATGTATTATATCCATGAATAATAGTTTTCAAAAAAAAATAATCAAAAATTTTGGAATTTTTTTCTTTTTAATAACTTCAATTATAATAAAAACTATTGGTTAATAAAAGATCTTTAATCAATAAATTTTTTTTTGGAGATTTTATACAATTTAAGTTCGAAAATCAAATTTTACCTTAAGTTTTATTTATAGTTTTTTTCAAATTCGTCATAAAAAATTTTAATAAATTTTTTTTTTCGAATAGTAATGTGGTTATTTTATTTTCTTGAAAATGTATTTTAAATCCAATCAATATCATTTTAAATTGATAATCAATTATTTTGACTAATAAATAATTATTTGTTCTTTTAAATTAGAAAGAATATTTTTTCTTTGATTTTCCGTTAGGTTTTTTTTAATTTTTGGAATCAACAGTCAATTTAAGAAAAATTCGGTTTATATCAAAAAGTAAAAAAAAAACATAGAACATTCTTGTTAGGTTTCCAGAATAGTAGAGAATATATATAAATATCAAAACATATATTTGACTCAAATTCTTTGGAATCCTGGAAAACCTATTAAACAAGAAGAATTATCCTCTTTAATTTTATTTTCACCATATTTGAGTTTTATTATATCAATAGTGTTTTTGATAAATTATTAGTTAATATCTATTAAAGTAAATATATCCTCAAAATTCAATTAAACCAAAATTCATTTTGAATTTTTACTCCAAGAAAAAACTTTTTTTCCGAACGAAAGAGTTTTAAAAATCATATTTCTACTGATAAAAACAATAAAATTCAATAGAATAAAGATTATTTAGTTTTGGAATACTGATTATATTCTGTAATAAGTTTTATTAAAAATGATGTAAGGTTAATTAAGGAACAATTTTTGTCGAAATTACTTTTTAATTTTATGTTTTCATACTAGTAATGGTAAATAACCCCGATTTTTTTTTTTCATTGAAGAAGAAAATTTTTTATTATTTGGAAAGAATTTATACAAAAAAATATACTGAAAAAATAAAAAGACATGGTATTGGAATAACTTAGTAAATAAGTTTTAATTTCACAACAATTATAATAATTATATCCAGCTTTGAAAAAATATAATTTAATATTTCAGATCTTGAAAAAAATTGTTCTTTTTATGAATAAAAAAATATAACAGAAAATCATGAAATAACTAATATTGGAAAGTCTGGAAAATACTTCTTTAAAAACTCCTAAAATTCAACTAATAACCTAATAAATATTTTTTAATTTGATTATTTCTGGGTAATAATTAATAAACGAATATTAATGATGTAATGTGTTATTAATAATTTTAATGGTTAGAATATTAAAATATTTTACTATTATTACTCAATTTTTTAAAGATTTCTGAATAAATAAAATCATTTCCATTTAATAATTCGAAAAAAAATTAATTAATATTCAAAAAAAAATGTTGTTATTTGAATTATTTGTGAAATTAAGTAATATATTTTTCTTGATTAGGTGATATTTATAGAACTCATAAAGAAAAATACATTTTTTTCATTTTTCAAAACAAGGAGCTCAATTGCTTGAATTTTTTTTTTCTTTGAAGTTGTGAGTATCCGCCATATAAAGAAAATTAATTGTATTATAAATTAAAAAAAAATTCTTCAAAGTTTTTTTTATTCTTTTTGGATCACTCATGCTAGACAAAATTTAAATTCTAATAAAAGTATTTAAAAGAAAGTACCTTAACTATTATAAACATATTTATCTAGAAGAAAAAATTGTTTAAACATTTATTTCTTCACCCTGTTGAAATTCTGAAAATATATTATTTTAATTAACTACTAGAATTTGCAATAACATTGTTTTTTCATATTAAATGGTTAAATTTGATTTGAATACAATTCACATATATCCCGTACCTTTTTATCTAATTTTTATTTTTCTTATTCTTCTTTTTTCTTCTTTTTTGTTTCTTTTTTCTTTTCTTTTTGATATTTACTGATTTTTAAGACAATTATACCAATTAAATTAAAAAAAAAAATTGTAAAATTCAAAAATTCTCCAAATCAGTAAAGTATTATCTAAACAAGATCTTATTTCTAGAAACAATAAACAAAAATATTCCTAGAAAAAAGGTTATTTTCAAATAATATTTTAGCTTATCTTCGAAAAAAAAGAATTTATTCAAATAATAATAGTTTTTTATTTTGTTGGGAATAATTATATTCAATAAAATATTAAAAAAGAAGTTATCCCCAATTTACTATTTCAGAAAAACTTTAATTGAAAGAGTATAATAGATTTTTTTTTTTTTTGAGTACCACATAATATATTATAAATTTGAAATCAAAATTTCATTAGTTACTCTATTTATTAAAAGAACTAAAGTAAACCTGAGTGGAATTTTTAACTTGAAAAAATATTTTAAAAATTTTTTTATATTAGATATATAGTTATTTTCAATTTTATTTTGAATCTAGAAATATGTTTATAGGACTGTTTGAAATTAATAATTGAATAAACCAAAAAAATAAACATGGGAGAATTTGTGATTTTTGAACGAATCTTTTCTTTTAGAAGACAAAACATGAAAGACCACCTTTATCAAATAAACATTTTAAAATCAAGAATTTGAAAAAAAAAAACCGATAAAAAGTATTTTTCAAGATTTTTTTGATTTATCTTCTTAATCTGATTATTATGAAATGGGTTTTTCCTTGAATTTCTCGTTTAATTCCTATTTATTACTATTTAACAACCCCCCCCTAATTTGTTTTCAAACTTCCCTTTTTAATTATTTTAATAAAAAGGTAAAAATAAAGAATAACAATTCAAAGTACAAAGTAAAACAATTGGATTAAATTCTTGGAATCAAAAAATAGTTACAAAAGATTCAAAACAAAAAAAAAAAGAAAATAATGTTAACAAATTGAAAAAATCATACCATAAATATTTTTGTTCTCGTTTTAACTTGAGACAAAATAAATAATTTTAAAAATAAACAAATTTGTCCCTTAAACCCTTACTCTCAAGAATAACTTAAATACATCTATATTTCTAAAGAAGTATTTGAAATATCACATTTTTTTTTAACCAAAATAAATTAGATAGATATAATTAAAATTTGTTTTGAAAAATTCTTGTAACAATTAAAATAATTTTTATAAGAAATAAAAATTATGAAAACTAAAATTTTTACGACCATTGAAAAAAATATCTATGTTCCTTTTGATATAAAATTATGGATCAAATAAAACCCCAATCAAAAAACCTATTGATTTTTTTTGAATCATTCTTCACTGTTTACATTAGAAAATTACAAAAGTTTTTATCTGTTGGCTATTGATCTCGCAATAAAAAAAAATAAAAAAATGAATGAGGACAAAAAATAAAATCAGAAAAAAAAAAAGCAAAATGAGAAAAAATGATTTCAATTTTGAAAATTTCCAAAATAAATTTTTTCTTTTTAATATCTATGCAAACCCTTTAAATGCATGTTTTTCATCCATTACAACTGGGCCCCTTTGACTGAAAAATAGTTTATTATATAAGAATTATTTTTTCATCACGATATTTTGACATTTATCATAATATTTTGATAATTATCATGATATTATTGAACATTGTGATTACTATTTAATAATGAGGTTTTATTTAATATCAAAATTTTATTGTATTCAATGCTTTTTTTTCACTTTATCGTCTATTAAAAGTGATATTGTCATAACCCCTACAAGTAATTTATATTAAAAACGAATGATTCTGAAAAAAAAACAATTTAAATAATAAATTGATAAATTTAAATTAGTCTAATTCTGAAAAGTATAAACAAAAATTTTCTGTTTTTATTCAAAAACAATCAAAATGAAAAATTTTTTTAAAAAAAATTTGTTTTTACGAATAAATTCTAAATATAATTTAATATAAAAATACTTTAAAAATATGAATAATAGTATTGTTGATATATAAAAATTCAAAAAATAAATTAAATGTGATTGAATTGAATTGAATTGGATTAAAGTAAAGAATAATTTGAATATTATTTTAAAAAATAAATATAATAAGGCATGATGTAATCTAATGTCGTATAACATAAAAACATTACTCTAATCTAATGGTATTATATTATTCATAAACAATTGTGGTATAAAGAAAGGAAAAAATGCGTAATAAGCAAGAATTATAATTCATCAAGTTCAATATCATCATTTGGTTCGCTGGTGTTGGTTTTAAAAGTATACCCGTCACCTTTAATACCATATCTTACAGGGAGGCACCAGAAAAGAGGGTTTTTGCCAAATACTTGCTGTGTGTTTTTCCATTTCCCAAGATCGTATATATTTGGTGTTTCCTTTCTTGTCCCTTTATCCTTTTTTTCATGATAATTTTCAATTGTTGTTAAATTTTTGAAAACAAAGCGTGTGTGCCGTAAAATTAGTCTTGTCAAAAAAATGAAAAAAAAACAGCAAATGGAGATAGCAATATAGGCAGAAATCCGATCAAACGTATTCTCACTTTTTATAATTGCAAAGCTTAAAATAATTGTTGAAAGAATTGAAGACAAATCAAAATAGAATAAAACTAAAAGAAAAAATTTATAATTCCGAAACCCGATCATATTCCCGACAATATAACAAATGTGATCGGCTTTTAAAGCAACAACATGATACTTTTTGGAATAACGTGAGCGTGGCGGCCTTGGCCGATGTTTTGCATGGAAATGTTCTTGTGGTGTTAATGGGAAATCAACAACAGCTGATTTGTGTCGGTATTCATCAAGTTTCCACTCAGGTGGTAAATACCCTTATCGTGTGTGTGTGTGTGTTTTTTTTAGAACATTCACAAATTTTTTTTGTTGTTTGTAGTTTTATTTTTTGATTTATAAAAAAAAAAATTAAACAAGATTTTAGGTTATGGGTCGTAAATTAGAGAATTTAATCGAAAGGTTTGAAGACTTTTCCTTTTTTGATAAAAAATGAATCTTTTTACATTAAATTCTTGTAAATAATCCCATTGAACGATTTTGGAAATTTTGGTTTTGTTTTTTTTTTTGTTAAGGTTTTTTCTTTTAAATACAAGATCGAAGGATCAAAATAAAATTACCTGGACTCGTGAAAGTTGTGCGCAAGTAGCAGAATAGTGACATACCAGCAAAAAAATTAAACACTACTCGAATAATCAGTCGTTCCTTTTCAGAAAAAATTCTTGTGGCAAGAATATTTACAACAAAAATAATATAACAAAAAAGAGAAAGCGGAATAGACATTTGCAAAAAAAAATCCCATCCAAGTGGGGTACTCCCAACTGTGATAACAGAAGTGGTGCCATTTGAATATTTAGAAATGCAAAGAAATTTTGATTTTAAATTTGATTTGATCTTTGTAGTTGGTTCTTGTGTTGTATTTAAAGGCTCTGTGGGTATATCATCACCACTATCTTTTTGCTCACTTTGCGAATCAGAAGATGTCATAAAGTTGTTATTAAATTCTACTTGTGTTAAGACAAATCACCTGAATTCGAAAATTTGGAGTATCGAAACGATAAAAACTTACAATTTTAAAAGGAATTTTCAAAAAAATAAATTATGGGAATTTTTTTGAAACAAGATTTATAATTTAAGGTTCCATGAATGCGAAAAAACACAAGCAATGGAATTAAAAATTGACATTAAAACCGTTTCAAATGATAGAATTATTCGGATTATGAAAAAATTGGAGAAAATATTTTGAGAAACTTTGGTTTTTGGTTTTTTTTTTTAAAGCAAAAGTAGTGGATATAATGAATATGTAAGGCTGAATATAAAAAGTTTTTTTTTGTCTAAAGTTATTCTGATCTACTATTGTGATTTTCAAATAAGTCTATTGTGAATAAAAGTTCATTGAATTAGTAGATCTTTTTTATAAAAGATCTTACTTTTTTAATAGTTCTTATTAATTAATATTTTTGAAAAAATTGTTTCTCCAAAAAGTGTTTCTTTTCTTCCCCCACTTTTATAAGTTTATTTGTTTTCATTTATTATAATTGAAAAGTCAGAAAAAAATATTTTTAGGATAAATTATTCACTTGTTAAAAATGGGTAACCGAAAAAAGTTTTAAAAAGATCCTAACTTTCCGAAAATGACCATAATTCATATTAAGGGATCAGTATTCAAAAACAACTGGTAAATTATAGAATATGTTATTGGTGGTATTCTCTACTTACAAATTTTGTATATACCAAGTGTCAAAAAATTCTGATATACTAAGGAAGACAAAAAAGAATATATTTTTTGTTAGAACAATTTTTATTTTTCCATTTTTCCTTAAAAAGAAAACATTTAAATACATTTTATTTCTCACACGATACAAATTTTTTATCCTGCTTAGTACATTTTTATTGTCATTCCCATCATTATTATTCAATAAAAAGTCTAAGTTGTCAGTTTTATTAAAATAGAGATATTTTTTTTTTGTTTTTAATAGAATTCTTTTGGTTAAGAAAAAAAAATAAAATGATTTATTCAAGGAATTGAAAAATAATTGTATTTTTTTACGAAGGATAATAGTTATCATCATTAAAGCTTGAAAGTGATTTATCAAATTTTACCAAGATATTTTGTTTATTTTTTCGAAGATAAAATTCAATTTTTCAAAAGAAAATTTTTTTGGAAGATATTTAGGAATAAAGTGATTTTATCTCCAAATTCTAAATCAATTTTATTATTGCATAAAATGTTAAATATGATTATAAGGATTCTTGTGCATAAGAACAAACAGTTTGTTAAAAAAATTTTTCAAAATTAAAAATTTTTTTGCATTTTTTTTGATTTTTGAAAACCAGAAAAGAACTTTTTTAAAATATTAAAGAATAATTTTTTTTCGTTTAATAGATCTCAATTTAATTGATAAACTGTAGTTAAGCCTCTACCAAATATTCATTTATTGAATCACCTATACCACAATTAGTTTTGTTGGCTAAGATTTGAATTGAAATTTTAATTCTTAAAAAGAATAACCAAATAAAAAATTTCCTTTCAAAATCAATACTTTTCAACATAAAACTAAAAATATGTTTTCCCGTTTTCAAGAATTAACTTGATAATTTTTTTAAAAATAATAGGTTACTTTTTTTCATTAGATATTAGCTATATGTGAATTTTGGGTTTCAAAAAAGATACTATCATTAATTAAATGTTTAAATAAGGTTAAATCATCCATTTCATAATCGAAAAACAAATTCCAAAAAAAAAAAAAAATTCAAGATCTAAACAAGATTTCGTTTTATTATTAAAAAAATACCATTCACTTAATAAAATTAGATTGTGGTTTCTCAAACATAAAATTAAAAAAATTTGTAAAGTAATTAATGTAAACATATATTTATTTATAATGAAAGGTTTTTTTACAATTCTAAATCAATGTAATTAGTCCTTAATAGTTAAAAATGCTCAATATATATATATATATATATTAGCAATGAATTCAAATAAAATTAATAAAATTATTACGAAAATACCCAATTTTATAAAGCTTAATATACCTAATTTTAAATCAGTATTTATGAAGGAAAACTAATTTTACAAAGTTTCATAAACTGTTAAAACCAATAAAATGTTTCATTCAAAGCTATACATCCAGTTCCACTTTTAAGACATAAACTTTCAACGAAAATTAAGGCACAAAAAAAATCTCAAATTAAGGCACAAAATTCAGATTCTAAAACAATCAATTGTAAAAAAAAAAAAATACAAATTTTGTGCCTTAATTGGAGATTTTTTTGCACCTTAAATTTTGATGAAAGTTTGTGTCTTAAAAGTGGAACTGACTTTAGTAAAAAAATTCCAAGAATAAATGAAAATTGATATAGATTTTTTCTAACATTAATTGAAATTTATCATCAAAAACAATTGAAAAATAAATCAAAAGACATTTAGCTTATGATCACTATTAGCAATTGTTATTTTTGAACTTTTTTATTTTTAAATACTTTACTATATCTTAAAATAGAAACTCAAAATAATAATATCACAGTATTTAAAATTTCAAAAAATCAATAACTTAAAAAGTAACTATTTTAAAATTTTTATTGATTTAGTTATATTGCTAATAATTATCAAACTAAAAAACCCAACAAAGGGTGAGTTTTTATTTCAATTTTGGGAATTTATTTATTTTTATTTATTTTTTTTTTTTGATATTTTTTTTCAAGATTGAGAAATAATTTGACGTAAATATCTCTTGAGTTAATTATGTGTTTTTTTTTTTTTGTAATTGATTTTTTTAGTGATAAATCTCCATATCAACAAAAATATAAGAAATTTATCAATTTTCTTCTGTGTGAGGTTAAAAAAATAATAAAAAATGTCATCTCTAGAAAGATTATTTATTTATTTTATACTTTCGATCAACATCTTATCATGTTATTACTCTATCTATTTTGTCTATTTTCAAGTTTTCAATTATTATCTTTTTTTTTTTTTCAAAATAACTTTTTAGGATGATGGTGAGAGTTTCTTATCATTAAAATTAGATGATTGGTGGGATAAATCGAATTGATGCATATTTATTTTGATCAAGTATAGCAACTTATACTAATTTTCAAAATAAATGAAAATCCAAATGGTCTTTTAATCACATGGATCATCCAATTTGAATATTTTTAACAAACGATAATAATATAAAATAACAGTTGAAAATTTCTATATCAAATTGATCCATTTTTTCAAGTTGGGTAATTTAAAGATGATTTTTGGAAATTCTATATGATTGATAATGTTTCAGAATTATTAAAAAAAAATTGGAAGAATTTTCTATATTTTTTGTTATTTTATTTTTCTGAAAAAGAAATATCGGAAATATATTTTTCTTTTTATATTTATTTTTAATTATTTGTATTAAATATTCCGTTTCTAATAATATCTCTTATAATTTTCTTCATTTCTCAAAAATGAGCTGATTATAATTCTTACTATGGAATATTTAAAAAATCATACATCGAGCATTATAATCAATAAATATTTTTCGAATTCACCAAATAAAACCAGATAATTTCTTCCTATTTATTTTCTTCAATCTGGAATATGTTTATCTTTTTTTCATTTCAAAAATATCTCTATAATTTCCGATTTGTATTATCCACTTGCAGATCCTTATTAATTTACCAAAGTACCAAATAATTAAATCAAGATTACTATATCCAATCTATTACTTTGAAAAATCCAATTTAAGGGAGGTAAGTGTATTTTGCCAATTATGAGTACGAATATTTATATTAAACTGAATTATTCAAATACTATCTTTAAACTGATAAATTCCTATTTAAATAAATATAAGAGTTTCGTATATCGATCTTATAATATATTTGTATATCAATTAAAAATGGAAATCAAAATAATGTAAAAAAATTGGTCATCAAGAAAAAATAAAATTAAATAAATATTTCTTAATCTTATATTTAACATTTGATAAAAATACTCATTCTTTATTTAGTTTTATTTTTAATTCTTCATGAAATACTTTTGTAGTGAAATTTTTAAGAAATAAATTACTATTTATTTATAAAGGATTCCCAAAATGAAAATTCATTTTGGGAATCCTATGTTTATTTAATTCATCTAATTCTAAATTTGGTTCAAGAAAATGGGATTTTTTTTTAAATTCCATTTAGAAATAAAAATTTATTTTGAAAAATTTGTTTTGATTTGATAATTATTTTTTCCTTATTAAATTGAGAACTTAAAATAATTTTTAATCGTGTTTTTTATTTTTTCTTGAATTTTCTTTTTCTTTGATTTGAATCTTTTGTAGATTTTTTTGGATTCTGATAATTTAATTTCTTTTATTTTAATTTTTGAAATGTTATTCTTTGTTTTGGCTTGGTTTGATAAAAAAATTTAAAAAAAGAATTTTGAAAACAAATTTAAAAACAAAAAAGTTTTGCCAAATAATAATAAATAGTAAAGATGAGAGTAATTCAAGGTAATGAATTGTTTGGGTTCATTCAAATTCAGAAGATAAAGAAAAGAAATCTGGGAAAATAGACTTTGATGAATTTTTTTTTTTTCAATCTTCATTTCAACAAATTTTTGTGGAAAGGTGATCTTTCTTGTTTGGTCTTCTAAATTCTAAAAGAAAAGATTTGTTTAAAATTCACACCTTCTCATGTCTATTATTTTGGTTTATTCGATGATTAATTTCAAGCATACCCATAAACACATCTCGAGATCCAAAACCAAATTTAATAAAACCAAAAATTTCATCAAAAAAAATGTTCAAAAAATTGAAAAATGAAAGATTTGACTCTGAATTTACTTTGGTTTCGCTTTCTTTTCACAAATAGAGTAGCAAATGGTATTTTAGTTTCAAGATTTCAATATCCATGGTACTCAAAAAATCTTTTTTTCAGTAAGATTTACACTTTGAAACAATTTACAAAATGATAAAAGTTACCTACTTCCTTAAAAGATAAATTGGAAAATGAAAGTGAAATTTTTTTCCAATTTATTCTTTGAATTCGAGGAAAAATTAAATGCTCTTTTGGAACTTTGATTTATATTAAGTTTGTTCTCAGTGTTGGTCTGTCAAAAATTGAATTAAAAATTTTTGAAAAAAAAGTTAAATGTATTACAATTCTAATATTGGCGTATGAATATTGGTTCTTTCTTAAATGAGGAAAATTCGACAAAATGAATTATTAAACATTGCTGTTTGTGGGATTTAAAACATTACAAGACTGCACTTTCAAAAAATGTACATTTAAAAAAAGGATAAATGGGTAAAATTATTATTATTTTAAATAATAAAAATGAAAATTTTGATATTATTTGTTTTTTAATAATGCTCTATTGGGGTGTATGGAGATAAAAATCAAGAAGATCAAGAATAAATGAATTTAATAAATAGTAAATTGAAAAAATTTAAAGTCTTCTTCCTCTTCTACCACCATGTTTTCTTGTTCCGTCAGTTGGGATTGGGGTGACATCTTCAATTCTTCCAATTTTCATTCCTGCTCTAGCAAGTGCACGCATGGCTGCTTGTCCTCCTGGACCTGGTCTTCTTCTTCTGTTTCCACCTCTTCCTCTGATTTTTATATGGAGTGCATTGATATTAAGTTCCTTTTTTTTTTTTTTTTTTTTTTTTTTTTAAAAGAAGAACAAAAAGCAAAGAGAAAATTAGTTTTTTTTTTGGAAATGATAAAAAAAATAATAAAGGTAATTATTCGAAAGCGAATGATTTTGAAACACATACTTTACACCTAGTAATAATGTCTACTACGGCAAGCATTGCTGCGTATGGTGAAGATTCATCTCGATCTGTTTTGACTTTTTGTCCACCTGTTTTGTTTTGTAAAAATTATCGAGTAAACATAAAAAGAAGCAAAAATAAAAAAAAAAAAAAAATAAAATAAAAAAAAAATTAATTTCGAACAATACAAACCAAAAAATAAAAAAGAACCAAATTACAAACCTGAAACTCTTGCAATGGTTTCGCTTCCAGAAAGATCTGTTACGTGAATGAATGTGTCCTATATTGGTGGTTTTGTTAAAAAGGTTAAGGTTGATGAAAACAAAAAGCAAAAATAAGATAAAAAACAAATTTTTTTCAGAAGAAAAAAGAGTCTAATTTTTGGCTTACATTCCAAGAAGCATAAATATGAGCAACACCGAAAACAAGTTCGCCTTCTTTAACCAAAGGTCCCATTTTTTTTTCTTCGGTTTCTTTTTGTTGTTTCTTTTGTTGTTTTTTTCTTCTACTCATTATTTGAAAAAATATTTGATATTAAGAATTTTTAAAAAAAATGAAAAGTGTTGTGTTGGTTTGATTTTTGGGAAACAAAATCAAGACAAATTGATGAATAACAGACACTAGGGCCAATTAAAAAACCCTAAAAAGACCATAAAAAAATTAAAGGTCGTGCTGATCCCTTTTTTCAAACTATTTAAATTTAAGGTACAAATGTTTACGTTTTTATTCAAGAACACACTTTAAATTCAAAGATTGTTAAGTTTTTGATTCATTTTCCTTCAGTTTTTCCTAATTATAATTTCCTCAATAATGTAACAAAATTTCAAATTTTTTAATTCTGCAAAAAAGTCAAATTTTTTAATTTCCCTTTTAAAATTGGGGATGTTGACGATTTATTTTTCTTCTTGGGTTGTGATTTTTTTGGAATTTGATTGAAAATTATGATATTTTTTTTTTTGTAATTAACAGTTCTTTTGATAAATACAAGATCAAAATTTTTTTTACAAAGTCAAAAAGTTAGTTTCAAAAAAATTTTTTATTATCAAGCAATTGTTCAAAAAAAAATACTACTTCCAAAGTTAAAAATAAAACAAAAAAAAAATAATTTCAAATAGATAATAAGTCGAAAATAGTTCATGAAAAAAATTAACTCTAATGGATTTTCAAGCCAAGGTCAACTTAAAAAATTTTACTAACTTGTGCGATAAAAGTAAAAAATATTTAGAAGATGGTTAGGGAATTTTTTTTTTTTTTGTTTATTGATTTGAAATAGAAATTAGAAAATATTACAATGAAATTTTTGAAAGATCTATAAAAATGTAAAATTTTTAAAATATTTGAAATTATGAATATGTCTATTTTTTTGTAAAAGACCTTTTCAGAGTTTAAATGCAACTGAGGTTATAGAACCAAATCAAGGGGGTTTTATTACATAATACACGGGGTTTCTTAATAAAAATCGACTTTAAATTAGTTGTAAACTTGTTAAATTTCAAAACAAAACTAAATCAATTTAATAAGAAAGTATATATTTTGTTGAATAGGTTGAAGGGTTTTAAGTATTGTTTTATTAATAATTAATAAGTTTACATACTATTTAAAGCTGGGATAACTTCTAAGACAGAAATTTTGTCCAATATTTAAGTTACAGTAACACATTAGATTCAAGCACAAAAAATTCAGATTCCAAGAAAATAATTGATTTACTAAATATTCCAGAAAAATATGTTTTAATTTGTATTTTATTTTTTTATAAAATATTTTAAAAAGTTTGTGAATTAAAATTTTGGTTGGTGTAGTGTCTTTTGATAAATAATAATCGAAATGAAAAAAAGAAAACACAAAACCATTAAGGGTTATATTTATTTCTTGCACCTGTGTTTGTTTTAAATAAATAATCAAATTTCAAGAAAGGTGAAAAGTATTTACTGATTATTTAATAATAATTCAAAATGAATCAATATTATAAAAGATAAATTATGATTTATTTTAACTACTATATGTAATTTCAAAATTTCCTCTTGAAAATTTATCTATATTTTTTTCTCAGAATTATGAAAAAATAATTTCAAAAAAAAAAAAAAAAAAAATAAAATATTTTGAAATTTTTAACATTACAATAAGTTCACTTATGAATAAAAAATAATATATAAATTGAAAATGTTTTGAAACTATGATTTTGAGATATATTTTACGATTTAAACCAAAAAATACAATTTTCGAGTAAATATTTTTTTCAAATTTAATATTAAATCTTTTTTCGGTAAAAGTTACCCAGTTCTAATGAAAAAAGAGAACATAATCTATAATTTTAATTCATTATTATTCTCAAAATATAATTTCAATTCTTAGTTAGATCATTTTTTCTCATTTTTGTATTTTTTTTTTGTATTTTGTAATTAGTCTTATTTTTTTATTCTTCTTCTTTTTTTCTTTTTTTTTTTAATTCAAGTTAATTTGATAAAAAAAATGTTATAAACTCCAAATTAAAATTAAGAAAAGTAAGGCTGTGTATTATCTTATGAAATTTTATACATTTACAATTAAAAAATCTTATTGTCAAAAATTTTAAATTTAATAAAGAAATTGAGGAATTTTGCAAAAGACTTTCCAATGAAAGTGGGCCAAATTTTTTTTTTAAAATTTAAAACATTTTTTTTTTTTTTGAAATTTATGGTTTGTTCAAGATTTTTGTTTATGAATACCAACTCTAATCGGAGGTGAATTATAGTCAGTTCTACTTTTAAGACACAAAATTTTAATGAAATTTAAGACACAAAAAATCTCAAATTAAAGCACATTTTTTGGAATTTTAATTTTTTTGCAAATTATTTTACTGAAATTTGATTTAGTGATTTAATTTGAGAATTTTTTTGCACATAAAATTTTGTTGAAAGTTTCTATGTTTAAATGGAACTGAATTTAATATATAATATGTATTTTTTATAATTATTATATATATATATATTTTTTATTATACCAAATAATATAACATGTTTAATCTTATTTAACACCAACATAACTTTTAACAAAATTATATAACACCTTTTAAATATAAAAAGGTAATAAATTTTGTTTATTTTTTATAATAAGTAAAAGATAATGTTATTAATATTCTTATGTGTTTCTTTCAATTTTTATAACACTTTCATATTTAAAACAACTTAATATTACATACTCAACATATTAGATATTTTTTTCTTTATTTTTGAATATATTTTGTTTTTTGATGTTTAAAAGATTAGTATAAAGTTACAAAAAAAAAATAAAAAAACTCAAAAATATATGAATCCCAATTCAACTTAAGGATAAAAATAAAAAAAACATTTCAAGATTCAGAAACTTATATTTTAAATAAAAAATATTTTTTTTTGATTAATCCACGTCAATATTGATTTGTATAATGCATACACTAGTGTAATTATGAATGTTTTAAAAAATAGATTTTTTACATTTTTTGATATAAATAAAGAGTTACATACATTTATCCGAATTTTGGGAATAGTAAATCTAATATCTGACTATCTTAATAGAGTAATAATAATTTTAATCAAAAAATCGTTTGTTAAACACCAATCTTTCATTTTTTTAAAAAAATGATTTTTTTTTTTTTTTTTTTTTTTTATTTTGAAGGGAGGAAACTAGTTTCCTCTTACAGCCGTTAGGTTTTCCAGAATTTAAAAGAATTGAGTGAAATCTTAAATTTTTCTCTATTCTTTTTAATTCTGGAAAACCTAGACACTTGTCGTTAGGCTTTTTTAAATTTAAGAAATAAATCGAAAATTTATTTAATTTTCTGTTTATTTCTTAAATTTGAAAAAAACGCTGTTATCTTTTACAGAATTTAAAAGAATGGAGAAAAATCAAAGATTTTACTCAATTCTTTTGAATTCTGGAAAATTGCCGTTAAGTTTTCTCGAGTTTTCTGTTTATTTGTAAAATCAAGAGATTTAACAAATAAAACATAAAACCTCAAGAAAACTTAGGCACTCTACAGCACTTTCCCTAATTTCTAAATTTTTGTTTAGAAATTTTAATAAAGAGACATAATTTTCTTTATCATTAACCAATGATAAAATAAATAATGAGTCTTTATTTCGAATAATATCAAGAATATTATTCTTTAATTGTTTATTATTTTTATTTATTTGAATTAATTCTTTAATCGAAATTTTTCTATTTTTTCCATAGAATGAGTAGTCCCATAAAAAATGATCGATATCTTCATCTGTATCTAGGTATAGAATGATTTTTACATAAGTTGCAGAATTTTGTTTATAATTTATTTTTATCATAAACATATGAATATCTGTTTAGATAATTTGTGAAATTTCTTAATTTTAAAATGGAAGTTGAGCCTACCCATTTAAAATATATATTATTGTTTGTTGATATTGTTATTATCACTAATAATTTTTAAATATTCTTGACCTTTCCACTCAATTCTATTTATAATTAACATTGTCTAAAATTATTTAGATCTGCATTTAATAATTTTAAATTTTCTATTTCCCAATTGATACTTTCATCTTTTTTCTTGGAAAATTTTAATTGTTGTGAGATGTGATAAAACCCAATTATTTCGAAATATTTTTTGAGTTTATATCTTCTTTTGTAAAAAAATGATTTTTCAAACAAATCATTTATGTTAACCAAAGGATTTTATTTTGAAAATACATTCAAGTTCAAAAATAAAAATGAAGTTATCCTTTACTATAACCAAAATTGGGATAAATGCCTGTAGCTCCATATTTGTCTAAAAAATTGTAAAAAATCTATTTTTTACAACATTCAATATTTACACTTATTTAGTAGTTTAACCAACTTTTATCAATTTTAAAGGTAAACTCATTTAAATTTTGAGAAAATCTATATTATGTATTGAATTTGTTAAAATTTTTCATTATTTTCTCAATTTTTTCAAATTTTGTTGGTGGGTGATTAAAAATTCTCTCTAAAATTTCTCTATTTTTTGAGAAGTTTTTATATTTTATCGAACATTATTTTGAATTTTTTTTGTAATCTTAATAATTGGAACTTAAGAAACCAATGTTATATTTACTGGTTGTTTCTTTGTACCTCTTTGATTCTTTAAAGTGTAAGTTATCTTTACCAAAAAAAGGCACCTTTTAATTTTGAAATCTGGATATACCAAGTCTACAAGTTGTATATATATGACAGTTGCCAGAGAATCAAATATCGAATGTTAAATTGAGATTAATGGTTTTAAAACATTATAAAACAGTTTTGTGTTTTGTCAAAAGATCTAGTGTTAAATAGGATTGAGAATTGGAAAATTAAACTTTGTAAAAAAAATTAATAAGAACATGCAAAATATCATTTTTTACATTGTTTCTTTTCAAGATTTTTTTTTAATTATGATTTGCATAATATCATTAGTTAAAGAATATTCTTATATCGAATCGATCTTAAATCTGTTCAATAAAACCCAAGTAACAGTGAAACACTTGATGACAGGCAACGAGTTACTACAGTACCTTGAAGAAAACAGGCAAGAATCAACAAAGATCTTAATAGCAGATGAAAAATTTATACAAACGGAACCAAAGCTTTTAAAGTATTTAAAGAAAAACCAAAAAGAGTACCCAAAGTTAGTCAAAGTATTTTTTAATGCATTTCCTACGAATTTCCCAAAAGAATTACATTTCAATGATCTTGATGAAAGTAAGTTTTTTCATTTGATCTCTTTTGTTTCTTCAATTCTTTACAAAATTTCTGTCTATCAGAAACTTTTGTTGGACACTTTCCATTTTGTATACCCTGAAATTTAGTGCTTTGAATTTGCAATCAGGAACTTTTTCGTCTTGAGCTTTTGGCTTTTTTTGTTTTCTTTTTCATTTTTTCCTAATTTCCAAATATTCGTCTAAATCTGTAAGGAAAGACAAACAGTTTTTTTTTGAAAAGATCAACAAGTGTTTAAAGAACTATTGTTTGTCAAGTTTTTGTTGAGAAAAAAAACAATTCCAACAAAACTTTAAAAACGATTAGTTCAAAACTCTCTAATTTTTTTCTTTCATTTTCGTTTCCTTTTTTTTTATCTTTTACAAATTAAATGTCGATCCAAAAAACTCAAGTCGTTTTAAAAAAGTGTCACGAAAAAGTTTTCAAAAAAGTCACCAAAATAGGGTCTCTTTATTTTTGTAAACTGTTGTTAAAGATGCTTTTGTGATTTCCAAACCCCAAACAAAAAAATAACAAAAATTGAATTTATATTCAAGAATACTTTTTTGTTTAGCTGTTTCAAAAAGTAATTAAATTGTTGTCCAAACTGTTTGATTTTCAACTTTTTAAAACTTGAGTTACTCGATTTTGACAACAGCCCTAATTGTGTTGTTTTTGAAAAGGGAGATAAAAAAATTTTCACGAGTTTGTTGATTTTGATCTTTTCAGGGATTAGCCTTACCCTAGATTTCTCTATAATCAAAGTATGTTGTAATAGGGTTAATGATATTAGTGCACCATGGCTTAAATAGTTTCTAAAAAATCTATTATAAATCTTATTACATAATAAATTATTACTTTTTTAACTAATGATCACTATTAAAAAAGTTTCATTTTGAAAAAATTATTTAAAATTCCAATTCCAAATCTAAAAAATAGAAACCGAAAATACAGTATTCTGATATTTAATAATTTAGATTTAGAACTTCTAAAAGTCATTATTTTTTTAATTTTTAAATTTCAAAGATTAACTCATTAATCATCAACATAAAAGCACAGAGGTATATTAGTTTTGTTTACTTTTGATAAAACTTGTCTCATCAATATATTTGCATGATTTGAGAAATAATTAGTCAAGAAAAACTTTATTCGTTAATTATTTAATTTTTAAAAAAAAACGAATTTTTTAGTAACTAATCTACATTTCGCCACAAATTTAAGAAAGATATTTTGTGACTTTGTTGTCTGAATATTGATAATTCAACCTTTAAATTTATGGCGAAATGTAGATTAGTATTCTGAAATTGTTGGGTTTTTTACTAATACAAGGTTTCATTTTTAATTGATGAGATCAACAAATATTACTACTTGACTAATCGATTTTTTAGAGACATTTGAACCAGGTAAAACTAATGTAGTTAGGTCTAATAACAACATACTTTGATCCTAGGCTTCTCCTTGGTAGACGTTAATCCCTTAAATGAAGAAAAGATCAGTTTTTTATTCTCTTCTGTATTGTTGACCAATTCCAGTCCATTCAAATTGAAACACACAACACCGATCAAGCGTGAGAATTTATTTATTTGTTTTTTGTTATACTTTTTTTATTTATACAATTCATTTTAATACTATTATTTTACAATTCAAAAACGAAAAATTTTTCCATTAACGAATCATTGTCAAATGTTTGCAGATGATTTAATAATAATTATTAAAGGAGATAAGAATCAAATAAATCAGAAATTAAATTCAATATATGAAATTATTATTCAATTTGGATTAAAACCTAATTAAGATAAATCAGAAATATCAAAGATTTAAAAAAAATTAAATATTTGGGTATTTATTTAGATAAAATTTCACATATAGTTTATAATTTAAAAAGGTTAAAAGAAACATATAATAACTGTAAACAATTATTCAATAACAAATCACTGAACAATAGTTTAAAAATTAGATTATTTAAATATTTTATAATAAGCCAATTGACATATAGGTTCGAGTTATATATAATTATGAAATAAAAAAAAATAAAATATTTAAATTCTTGGATTAATTCATGTATTACTGAAATATACAAAATAAACAAAAATACACCAATTCTTATTTACAAAACAGAATTTAAAAGTGAGAATATGATAATTTCAGTCAATAAAAAGAAATTTAAATTCATAAGAAATAAGGAAATTTATCTCTTCCTAATTTAGAAAAATTAATAAATTTTAACCAAAGATAAATAATAAAATCAATTGGAATTCAAAAGATATTATCGAACTAAAAAAAAAAAAAAGAAATATACAAATATACATTTAATGAGTTGTTGAATTCTACAAGTTGGAAGGTCCAAAAATATTTCACCATAATAAAATATCAAAATTATCTATTTAAAACTCAAAAATATTTAAGCTATCCCTCTTACTCCACAATTCTAAAATTCAGAACATTCACTAACTGCTTATAAAGATATTAATATGTAATCACTAAAAATTCAAATAAATTTTGTCCTTTATGTTTAAAGTATAAACAGAAGGGAATTATAGAAAATATTAATAATTTTTTATCGATATGCACTTCGAATGAAAAAAATAGATTAATTTTTTACAATAAATTGAAACAAATAAATCTTAATGAAATAATTTTGAACTGTGATAGTTTGAAATTGTTTTCATAAATTAATAATCGTGAAATCTATGATTTCACGCTTAAATTTTTAAAAGGGAATTTAAGTCTAAGGGCAAATAGAGTGTAATTTAAACTTCTTCAATAATAAAAAAAAAAAAAAAAAACGAAAATTTTTGGTTCACATCCCAAAATATTTTTCTATGAATAATTAGTTGAAAAACCAAAGAACTATTTTACTAATCTTTTAGAAATGATATTTTTAGACACTAATTAAACTGCCTTCATGAACTCCAAGACAAAATTTTTACTCTGCTAATTTTGTTGTAGCAGTAACAATTAATATACATTTTGGAAATTGAAATAAAAATTTTCATTTATTAAAGGGAAAATAACAGTAGTATTCAATTTTAATGAAACTGGTTTGTCATGAATTTACAGGGTTACATTTTACCTATTCTGAGTACCACAGATTATTATAAACTTAAACTTCAAATCATTTCTTTAACCAAACGTATTTGGATTTTTAAAAATACAAGAGTGGAAGTGGTTTTGGTATAATATATTTTCATACCAACTAAAAAATGAAAAAATTGATCTTGAAAACACTACAAATAATCTCAAGACTTTTATCAATCTTTCAGCCTTTTCATACCTTCAAACACTTTCAGACAATTTACAAACCTTTCAAACACTTGCAACACCTTTAAAGGGAAATCCGTTGCAAAAGTGATAAGCTTTATAAACGTCAATAAAATTTTTTTTTTAGTGAAAATCAAAAAAAAAAACATTTCTTTTGTTTTTTTTATTATTATTAAAGAAGTGTAAATTATACTCTAAGTACCCTTATACTTAAATCCCCTTTCAAAAATTTAAGTGTAAAATCATAGATTTCACAATTATTAATTAATGAAAATAATTACAAACTATTTTGTTTTAAAATTAATCCATTAAGATTTTTTTCTTTTAATTTGTTATGAAACATTAATTTATCCTTTTTCATAGGAACAAAATACCCATAAAAAATGATCAAATTTTTATATAATTTCTTTTTATTCAGATTTTAAACATAAAGGACAAAATTTATTTGAATTTTTATTAATTTCATAGTAATATCCATTTAAGCAGTAATAAATGATCAAAATTCCAGAATTGCCGAAATTGGTTGATAACTTGATTATTTTTGTGCTTTACATCAATATTTTTGTTTTTAATTATTGCAAAATATTTTTATGGAGTGTCATAAAGTGCCTTCAAGTTCCATAGAGTGTCGTCAAGTATTTTTTTTTTTAATTTGAGAAATAAAAAGAAAAGTTCTTGATTTTTTCTCCATTCTTTAAAATTAAAAAAAAAATCGATTTTACTCTATTCTTTTAAATTTTGGAAAACCTAACCATATATACACTTTTTGGAATTCAGAAATTCATTCTATATGTATTTAAATATTTCAAATTTTAGTTCAATTAAATCTTTTATTTGACAGTTGCTTTTAATATTGATTCTTTGATTAATTTTTATATAATTTATCTAAATATGGGAGGGGTAGATTTCCTAATTTATTTTTGAATTTTTATCTTTTTTTATTTACTGAAATTATCATATTTACAATTTTAAATTCTGTTTTATAAATAAGAATTGGTGTGTTTCTATTTGTTTTGTATATTTAAGTAATACATGAATTAATCTATGAATTTAAATAATTTATTTTTTTTTTGTTTCAGAATTAAAAATTTCCAATCCATATGTTAATTGACTTAATATAAAATATTTAAATAATCTATTTTTTTAAAAACTATTGTTCAGAGAGTTGTTATTGAATAATTGTTTGCAGCTGTGATATGTTCCTTTATATTGATTTTTTTAAAAAAATTATAAACTATATGTGAAATTTTATCTAAATAAATACCCAAATATTTAATTATTTTTAAATCTTTGGAAATAATGGTTTTATCTTTATTAGGTTTTAATCCAAATTGAAGAATAATTTCATATTTTGACATTAATTTTGAATTTAGATAATTTTTATTTCCTTTTATAATTAGGATTAAATCATCTGTAAATATTTGGCAATGATTCGTTAATTGTATATTTTTTAATAAAGGGAATTTTGGAATTAGGGTAAATAAAATATATTATAATGGGTCTCCTTTGGAATATACAAAGCCACTCTCCTTGATAATATTTTATTATAAAATTTTGAAAATTTTATTTAAAATAATTTTATTATTGTCTATCAAATGATTTTAAAATTGATTGAATCAAAAATTTTTATATATTAATTATTATAATATAATTTTTTTCATTTTAATTTCGATTATTAGATTTTATCTTATTATAAGAATTTTTGAAAATCAAGACTTCAATTTGAGAGTCATATTTTTTTCGAAATCCAAATTGTAATTTATGAATCAATTCCAAACAAGTTTCAATTATTTTATATCGCATTTTTAAAAATAATTTTGGTAAACACTTATTAATTGAAATCTACATAGAATTTAAAGCTACTCCTTCATTTCCTTTTTTATGATTATATAAAATTGAACTTTTTTTAATGTGTTAAATATTATTTTTAGTAGAATTAATCAACTAATTTTTAAAGATTTTTTGAATTATAATAAGATATTTTTTATAATTTTTATTTTCAATTGGGTTTAAATAAGTGAAATTTCCTTCATTAATAATATATTTTAAATTCTCAATTTTTTTAAATCCTGAAACTGATTTATTTTTTAAATTTTTAATAGTTTTAACAATGTTTTCAATTGGAAAAAAATATATTAATTTTAAAATTTTTCAAATTCTTTATTTTTAATTTTTTTAATATAGTCTAGAATCTTTTTACTTGGTTTAATTGAATTTTTTTTAATATACCCAAAATATCCTTTAAGAATACTTTTATTATTTAGAATCATTTAAATATATATATATATATATATATATATATTTGACCTTATTGAATTAATTGTTTTCAAAAAAAAATTAGTTTTGATTAAAATCTAAGTTTATCTCATCAATGAATTTATTCAAAGCTACTTGATTTATTTTTTTGATCCTATTTATTAAATTTGAATTACTTTTAATATTTTTAATCAATCGAGCAATTTTATAATCATTTTTAATTTATTTATAAATTATATCAGTGTATTTAATAAATTTATTTTTAATTTTTTTTTAATAACTGGGTATTTAACCTATAATTTGAAGAAAAAAAAACTACTTTATAAATTCTTTATGAAAAGTATTATTATTAGTGATTTTATATTTTTTTTAAAATATTCCAATCCATTTTTACATTAATATTAAAGAATCATTTTGTGGCCGGGTAGATTGTTTTCTATTGCTTTTGAAGAAAAAAAAATCATTTCTTTCTTGATCTTTTATGTAAATTTTGATACAATTACTTTCTTCTTAACTAGGTTTTATTTGTAATTCTAAAAGTAAATTTTTTTTGTTTGGAAAAAGTTTTGATTAACAAATTACTTTTTATTTCTAAAGAATTCTCAAAATGGATTTTCATTTCTATATTTTCATCTAATTTATCTAATTATAAATTTGGTACAAGAAAATAGGATATTTTTTGAATTCCTCTTCAGAAATAAAGATTTATTGGTTGAATTAGTGTGATTCTATAATTATTGATTTTTCCTTATTAAATTGAGAACTTAAAATAATTTTGAATCGTGTTTTTTATTTTTTCTTGATTTTACTTTTTCTTTGGGTTGAATCTTTTGTAGTGTTTTTTGGTTTCAATAATTAAAGCCTTCAACTATAATATTTTAAACAGTATTCTTTGTTTTGTCTTGTTTTGATATAAATATTTGAAAGAGGAATTTTGAAAACAAATTTGTAAAAAAATGTTTTGTAAAATAATAATAAATAGTAATAGTGAGAGAAATTGCAAGGTTTTGACTTGTTTGGGTTCATCTAATTACGAAGATAAAGAAAAAACAAAAATTCGGAAATAGACTTTTGTGAATTTTTTTTTTTTCAATCTTGATTTCAACAAATTTATGTGGAAAGGTGATCTTTCTTTTTTTTCTTCTAAATTCCAAAAGAAAATATTTTTTGAAAATAAACACCTTCTCATGTATATTTTTTGGTTTATTCTTGGTTTAATTTCAAACATTCCTATAAAAATATTTATAGATTCAAAACCATAATTTAATAAAACCAAAAATTTAATCAAAAAAAAAATGTTCAAAAAATTGAAAAATTATATATTCATTTTTGGGTTACTTTGGGTTCAATTTCTTTTCAAAAATAAAGTGGCGAATGGTATTTTAGTTTCAAGATTTTAATATCCACTGGCATTCTTAAAATCTTTTATCAGTAATGTGTATACAATTTAAATTTTTCAAAATAATAAAATGTACCTGCTTAATTGAAAAAATATAATTCTTTGAAAAATAAAGTTTTTATACGTTTACAATTACCATTCTATGATATAAGTGATTAATCTATTTTAATTGGAAAATTGTTTATGAATTTTCATTTGGGAGTTAGTGTTTTAATGACTGATTTCTATTCCTTTTTGATCTTAAATTTGATTTAAACCTTAATTTTTTTACCTTTTTGTTTTTATTTTCAATTTACTCATTCTTTTGTGTTTTGCTGTCTCAGCATTATCGAGTAATCACTTGATATTTTTTTATTTGTAACTCTTCTTCTTTATATAAAGAAAATTTAACAAGGGTAAAATAGAAAAAAAATAAAATTTTATATTTAATCTTGAATATTAATTACTCAAGCTTTATTTTTTACTCTTCTATATTGAGATAGATACATGTATGTGAACAATTGTACTTAATATTATTGCTTCCTTATTTAAGGTATTTGTTTGAAACTGAAAAAAAATGAAATTTTCGAATTTTACCACAAAGATTACAGAATACTTTTTTTTCAGAAACATATTTTCGAAAAGTCATAAATTAAACTTTGTTTCTGTTAAAGAATCAAAAAAAAATCCAAAAATCAATTATTTTTTATAAATTACCTTTAAAGAATAAATAAATAATGTATGGAAAAATACACACGGGGGAATATTTGATACTGGTACGGAGTAAATCTTGTTAATCTATATATTTACACAAAAAAAAACAAAATTATATTACAATTTAAAAAAAAAACAAATATGTTCTTTTTGATCTTCAATTGAAGATCAAAATGAAAACTGTTAGAAACGAATATCATTTCTCTAAAATAATTTTCATTGTTTCAATTGCATTGGAATAACGTGTTTTATACTTTAAAATATAGATCTTGCACTCGAAAAAAAAAAAACTTTCAAAACAATTACACATCAAAAATAATTGAAAAAAAGAAAAAATAGGAAAAAATATTTTGACTTTTCAAAATTAATTTTTTTTCCTCTAATTTTCATTCAAATCTTTTAAAAATATTTAGTTTGTACCTTTGAACAGTGCTCCTAGAATTGTGAAATAAACTCTTTTTCGGCCAAAGGGTCCAAATTTTATTGAATAAATAGAACATATTCTATGATTTTTATCCAGTATTCTTCTCAAAATAAGTTTTTAATTTTTAGATCAGATCATTCTTTTTAATTTGTTTTTTTTTTTTTTTTTTTTGCTAATTTTCAATTTTTTTGCGTTTTTTTTCTTTCTTTTTTTTTCAAATTTAAAAAAAAAATTGAAACACCAAATTAACTTTAAGAAAAGTTCAAGATTTGTATTTTTTTTATAAATTCGGATACTTACTGTTAAAAAATTATATTGTCAACAATTTTAAATTTCCTAAAGAAATTGAGAAATTTTGTTTGAAAGGTTTAAATAAAAGTACCCACCAATTTTTTTAACATTTTTTTTTTTTCGAACATCGAAAGTTTTTGATTAATTTATAGTTTGTTCAGATATTACTTTTTTGATTATCAACTCTAATATGAATTTTATTTTTTCTATTATTTCGAAACAATCTTTGTTTGGTTGATTCTTAAAAGAAAATAAAAAAAAGTGAATTTTTCATTTTTGGGTGGGCACTTTGCCTGAAATGGAGTTTACTCTATATTTTATAACCAGTGTATCACTGGGGGGGGGGGGGATCTATTGTTTAATATAGAGAGTCCAGAAATATATCTATAAAAAACTTGAACCGAGTTTGACAAAAATTATAGTACATATACTATACACGAATTGAAGATTTATCTTCAATGTATAGGAAATTTTCATAAAATTAAAATTAAATTTTATTATTAATAATAAAAGGGATAGCATAAATTAAATTATTATTACAAAATATATGCAATTTTTTATTAAAATGTTTTTTTATTATTCTCTCTCTTTATATATTTGTTTTCATAAATCAAAAAAAAAAAAAAAAAAAAAAAAATAGATGATATGAATTCATGGGCAATTGTATATACTCTTCAGGAACTAAGAATATTCTTAGTGAAGAAATGTTTACCAAAGGTTTACGATCCTTTTTCAGAAATTGTTTATCTGGGGTTTGAAAAACAAAATTTTAAATATCCAACAGAAAATAATATTTTGAGGAGAATTACCAACGATTTTTATGAAATATTGGACTTACATGTTTCTGGAATTAATATTCTTCTGATAATTGTAGAATTGTCATTTATGACCGAAAAACAAATGGACATACTCACACAATTAAAATTTAAAGTGATCTTAACCAATTTTCAAAAAAAGCGTAACAAAATAATATTTTCACAAAAGAAAGTAATAAAATTACCGACTAAATTAATTATCAAGTTAAGAAAAAGAAAAAAAACAATTAAAAAATTGTTAAAATCTCAATCACTTCCAAATTCATTAATCTGGATTGGGAAACAAAAAATTGATTCAAAATATTTAACATTTCTCAAGAAAAAGAATATTAAAGTGGAAAAGATAAAAAATTATGAACAAACCTTAGCCAAAATTTTTCAAAAAAATGTATACAATTTTCTTTTAATTTTTCCTAAGGGTGATTTGAATAGACCATCTTTTTTTTTAAATCTAATAAAAATGAGAAATATATCATATTATGAAATTAATTTGAAAAAATTGAATTCATCAAAATTTCAAGAAAAAATATTAGAATATTTTCCAGATTTGAAAAACAATAATAATTAGAATAAAATTTCTGGAAAACCCTTTCAATTTATCTTTTTTTTTATTATTATTAATTCATAATAAACAATAAAATTTATTTTTTCTTTTAATTGTTTTTTTTTTTAAATGAGAAAGTTTAGAAAAATAAAAATATATAAATGAAAAGGGTTTCTTATCTATTTAATATATTATTTAATTGTGTTATGTGGATATATAAACCAAATTCAAAAAAAAAAAAAAAAAAATTGAAAGCTTTAAAAAAGTTGAAAGGGTAGCAATATCATACTTTACATTCAATTTGAAAATTATTTGATTTTACAAGCAATTTCATTTTTGTTTTTTTTTTTTTGTTTTCTTTTTCTTTTTCTTTCCAGTTATATAATTTGTATTGTTAGAACAGACAATTTTTTTTTTCAATGATTGGCAGAAGGTTCAAATAGGATTAAGTTTGTTAAATAGAAAAATCAATTAATATTTGTTGATGATATCTTATTATTGTATCAATCAATAATTGGTGGTGAAATTTCAACCAAATTTATTAATACAATTTTTTTTATGCTCATTTCATTATTTTGTGTATACTTATTTTTGATTTTTTTTTTTGGATTTGTTATTTTCTTTTATTTGGTTCACAATCGTTACTTATAAAGGTATTAATACTGGGTAAGTTAAATGTGGTTTTATATTATGTTTGGAAATATTTAAGAAATTGAGTTTTATTTTGCCTATTTTGGGTTTTCGGTATGTATATTTTTTTTCAATGGGGTTTATATAAAAATATTAGGGTATTGGTAAATTAATCTTTGATTATAAATAAATTTATTAAACTTTATCTTTTATATTTTTTATCTTATTTTTTGAAATTATTTTTATTTTTAATCATTATTTTCTTTCCCATAAGTTTTGAATCTCTCTTTAAAAATATACCTCAATATTAAGTTTTATATTTTCACCCTTTATCAAAAAGTTAGCATTTATAGATTTAATTTAAAAAAAAAAAATAAATTATTATTGTTGTTGAAGAAGTATTAAAACATTCTTTCAGACAATTTACTTAAATTATTAAAAGGTAATTGTTGTGTAAAACCATAGATTACACGGTGTTCAAGGGGAAGAAATACCCATTTTTTATAGTTTAAAAAGGAAAAGTAAAAAATTAAAAAGAAAAATGGAAAAAACAAAAATTAAATCAAAAAAAAAATTAAAAAGGGTTTATAAGAAGCAATTGATAAATAAAAATAAAAGAAAAATCAAGACTATCTTTAATTACAGACTCACAAAATCACATTTAGGATACTTTTGGTAAATACAATTGAGTTTGATAATTGATTATGAAAATTAATTTGGGGATTGTGCATTTTTATTTGTTGTAATTTTTCTTTGGTTTTGATCTTTTTTCTTTTAATTCTTGTTATTTTTTTTTGCTTTTTAATTTTTATTTTCAAGTTGCCTATAATTTTTCTTGTTTGAGTGGATCAGTATTAGCAAGTAACATTTTGATCTTTTTCCTTTTGAACTCTTCTTTTATATAAAAAGAAAAGTCCAGAAGTAAAGTACTAAAAAACACAATAATAATAAAAAAAAAAACTATTTTATTAGAGAAAAAATATATAATATATAAATAGAAAAAAATTGAAAGTTTTAATGTCAATCTAAACCCCATTTAACTTTAAATTTGCCCAATATAAAATTAAAAATTTACATGTTTTTTAAGAATCAACCAAACTGGGATTCATTAGAAATACGAGAAATAATAATTGCATATTGGAATCGGTAAATAATCAGAAACGAAATACCTGAAGAAAACATAAATTTTGGAATAAAGTACAATTTTAAAAAAAATTTTGGGCCCTTTTCATTGGATGCTCTAGTACAAATTTCTCAATTTCTTTAGGAATTTAAAATTGTTACAGTCAGTTCCACTTTTAAGGCACAAACTTTCAACAAAAGTTAATACACAAAAAAATCTCAAATTAAGGAAAAAAATTTGTAATATTTTTTTTTACAATTTATTTTACTAGAATCTGAAAAATGTGCCTTAATTTGAGTTTTTTATTGTACCTTAAATTTTGTTGAATATTTTGCCTTAAAAGTGGAACTATCTATAAAGATAAGATTTTTTAATATTAAATTAATTCATTTTATAATAAAATTACTTATCTTCAATTCCCGTAAAGTTAATTGGGATTTTCAATTTTTTTTTCAAATTGACTTTTTTAATTCAAGAAAAGAAAACAAAAAAAAAAAATTGACAAAATTAGAAAAAATGATTTTGATCTAAAAATTGAAAATTTATTTGGATAATATTGATGAATTAAACTCATCGGGTATCTATTTGTTCAATAAAACTGGATTTCTTTGGATGAAGTGAATTTGATCTTTATTATCGATATACTTCCAATCTCTGAAAATAATTTCTCAAAATAATGTTGGGTTAATTATTTAATATTTGAATATTTTACTCTCTAATCTTTATTTCGAGGCAGATTTATGATTTTTTTTTCAACATTGAAATACGAATTTTGATGGTTAAAGCTTTAAATTTATCTCAAAATATCGAATTGATTCTAAAATTTTTGATTATTTTACTAATACAGACATCATTTTTAATTGATGGGATCAACCTTCCAAATATATTTTTCTACTCTCTTTTTTTGTGGATTTGAACCATTTTACATTGATATTATTTGCGCCATTTAACAACTTGATTAATTTTATCGTTCTCTGTGGTAGATTTTAATTCCTGGGGATATTATTGTCTTATCTTTCAAATGTGTGATAAAATATTTAAATATCTTCAAATTGATAATCAATATTTTTAACTATGATAAAATTATTTATTGATTTACATAAAAAAAATATTGTGCTCTTGATTTCGTTTGAGTATTCTTGAATTTTCTGTTTATTTAGAAAATCAATAGATTTCAAAATAAAACATTAAACATAAACAACACTACTTTTAACTTTTATTATAATTTTTGAAAAAGAAATTTCAAAGATTTTCTTTTTATTTAAAAAATTCAAAAAACAAAAAGCCTTTAAATTTTCAAGAATTCAAAAGAATTGGGTAATTTCTTTGCTTTTTCTTCATTCTTATGAATTCTGGGAAAACCAATGGCGGTTTTCTTGAGGTTTTCGATTTATTTCAAAAATAGATAAATTTTCGTTAGATTTTCTTTTGTTGTCTGTTTAATTGAAAAAATAATGGATTTATAAATAAAACAGAAAACCTCAAGAAAATCGCCATTGTTTTTCCAGAATTGAAAAGAAATGAGCAAAATCTAAGATTTTTCTCAATTCTTTTAAATTCTGGTAAAGCACTATTAGGTTTTTTTGTAATTTGTTAAATAAGAAGAAAATTTTTGAAATTTTCTTTTTATCTCTAAAATTAAAAAAAAATATCCACTCTTCAACACTCTTCGGCACTTAGTGTACACTTTCAGTAGGTTTTCCAGAATTGAAAAGAATAGAAAATAGAATATATTTTTTTGCTCATTTTCGTTTGAGAGGTTTACTTGAATAGATAATTGTTAATAGTTTTTCAAACATTCTACTTATCTAATAAAACTAAAATTGGGGGGGGGTAAATAAACATGATAAGATCTCTTTATCCTAGTTTTTCCAGAATTAAAAGTTGAATTGTACAAAAATTCATTAAATACATTTAAAATTTTTATACCTTAAACTATTCCTTTTTTCTGGAATAGAAATTTTAAAAAAATGGTACTACTACTTAAAATATCCATACAATATCCTCAAGAATTAGAAGTTCTGGAATATTGGCTATATGGTAAATAAACTTAATTAATAATGATAAAATGCTTGATCAAAGTTATAGTTTTTGGGGAACTTGGAATTCTAAATTATATTTTCATATCGTGTTGTTACGAAAGGGATTAGGAGATCTTATTATATTTTTTCTGGGGGTAATAGAGCACTTATTTTAACAATTATACAATTAAACTTTATAAATCAGCTCATTTTTCATCTTTAGAGAAATGATTTTTCCGATATAAAAGAGTATATTTTCCCCCATCAACTTAAGGAAAACGATCATATCCTTTTTTGGTTTGGATTTTTGGATTTGATTAGAAAAAGAAAAATTTGCCAAAGATTTTTATTTGGAGAAAATCTCACTTTACTTAATTGTTGATTGTTTTTTTTTGAATAAATATCCTAGAATTTTTACAGTCAGTTCTAATTTTAAGGCACAAACTTCGATAAGTACATAAGGCAAAGAAAAATCTCAAAATTAAAGTACATTTTTTGGGATTCGAGTAAAATGTATTGGGAAAATCATTTTTTTAAAAAATGTGTTTTAAATTTGTGATTTTTTTGTGCTTTATGATCCCATCAAAGTTTGTGCCTTAAAACAAGAACTGACTGTATCTTTATTAAATAAAAGGAAAAAATAACCAAATATTGAATCACTTGAAGAACTAAAAAATTGATCATTACTTTTATTGACAAATATTTATTCAATTTCTGAAAATTTAAAAGATTAATAGTTATATTCTTTTATTCAAATATCATGAGTATCAACAATGAACTGTTATTATTTAAATCAGTCATTTGGTGATATATATATATATATATATATATTATTGGAATTATTAATTTTAATTCGATTTATTCTTTGAAAAGATTTAAAAAATTGAGAAATAGTTATAAACTTTATTAATATGTTTAATCTATGTGTTGCTAATAGCACACTGATACTATTGAGATTGGATTATTGATTAAAAATAATCTAATAAAAAGGTATTTCTTTAGTTTATAAGTTGAATTTCCCAGGTTTTTCAAAATATATTTTGGTAGACTTTTTAATTTAATGGTTTAGTTTGTTTATCTTTTTTTTTTTTTTGATAGTTCAACTTCAAAAAAAAATAAACTTTTATCGTATTTAAATTGAGATATTATAATTTTTCAAAGTTTAAAATTATTATTGTTTTTTTTTTGAAATTCAAGTATTATTCTTTATACTGGGTAATTTTTGAACTTAGGTGGTATATTTATAAAGAATATTTTGGTGAAACTTCCTTCAAATACAATTCAATTTCCATCTTCTTCAAAGAAAATAATGTTTTTATTAAATAATTTGGAAATATGTTGAATTTTGAACTTTTCAAAAATGTGAAAAATGGATCAAACTATTCAAAAAAATAATTCATTTCTGAAAATATGCCTTTAAAAAGTGGGTAAGTTCTTGTATTACTCAGATTTTTTCATTTTTTTCAATTTCAGGATGCGATAAAACTTATTTGATATTATCTATTAAATTTACTTGAAGATTTTTTTTAGTTACTTGCTACTGAAAAGAAAAACTGTTATTGATCAACCCAAAATTTTTAACAAATAACAACATTAAAACAATTTGGATTATCAACAACAACCCCAGAATTGTTAATATTAGATGATTTAAATAAAAATTAAAGATATAACAAACTTATCCCAAAAGATTATCAATTACAATTCCAATTCAAAACCAAAAGTCTCAATTAACTGGATCTCAACAAAAGAAAGGAAATGGGATCTGAAATATTTTATAATCAAATACCTCATAAAGTGGATTTGAAAGAAAATAAAACATGAAAAAACTTAATAGTTTAATTTATGAACAAACTTGAAGTGTCTTTTTTTGGAACCGTTTGGGTGTGTTTTCAAAATAGGTAAACACAAATCTTGAAAATCTTAAAATTAACTTCAGTACAACAAGATTTTCAACATTTGTTTTTCTTTTTCTTTAAAAAAATTACTTGTCTTCTTTTGATAGAGATTAGCAAAGAACGAATAAAAAATAAAGGAATTCAAACCTTCTTTTTGACCTCTCAAAGAAACAGTCACCAATCGAAGAATCTTGAAAAAATAAAAAAGATCACAAAAACATTCGCCTTTCACTAATAAAATGTTTACATTGGGAAGAAGCCGAAACTTAAAATATCAGATTTTCAAACTTGGTATTGGAAAGACTTTGGCTCAATGTCAAGGAACCATCTTTTTCTCAATTACTTTGAAGTCATTTTTATGAATTTTAACAAGGAACAAGAAAGATTTTGGAAATGGAAATCGAAAAAACACTTTTAATGATTTTAAAAAAAAAAATTTTACATCAAAGCTAAAAATTTATCTCAATAATTGAGTTTTTGATCCTTTTGAATTTGCAAAAAATGATTCAAAATATTTTCTCATTGAAAAAAAAGGCTCTACTCAAGCCTTTTTAAGAAAACAACAAATTATTTTATAAAAATATCTGATCAACCGAGAATAAAAATAGGAGATCATTCCTAAAACAGTTAGCATTCACACTCAAAAACAGAAGATCATTTTCAATTCCACATTATAATATTTCTCAAACAAATCAAAAGATACAAAGATGTATTTTCACCTTTGATTTATGAGCCTGGAAGAACAGGGTTCTCAGAACTTGTTTTCGCTTTACCAGTTTCAACAAACTTATTTAATTAGATAAAAATTATTTTATTCTTCAAAATTTGTCACAAGACAAGAATCAAAGGGTTTGAAGATAAACACAAAGATTTCCGAAAATGGTAAATAGGAATAATAAGACTTTGACTTGTTTTTTTGTCATTTTTTTTAAAATTCCAATAGCTTTTTGTGGACTTTTGCCAAAAAAAAAAAAAAAAAATTTCATTTTTTAAGATTTTTTTCTCGTGATTATGAGTGATAAAAGCCAACTTACCTTATTAGCCAAAAAGATTTTGGGTGAGAACGAATATCAAAACTTGGTTGGCTCTAGCCATGTGTCAAGCTCTGAACAAGAATTTTCCTCTTCTATAAATCAATTGCAAAGGCTAAACCCACAAATGAAAACAACTTTCCCGACCACACTACCACAAAGCTATAACCCACAACATCATCTGAACTATCTCCCTATGAGGTACGATTCGGTTGGTGAGTATTCAAATTATGAATCTCAATTGCTCAACACGCATCTGAATCAACTTTTACCGCTTGAATACGATTCTGGCGAAGAGACAAACGGGATCTCAAATTTGCAATTCTTGGACACATTCAAGCATACAAATGCCAAGCCGAGAAAAGAAACACACGACTACGTTTCCCAAAGCTACTTGGATCAGCTACACGAGAAGGAAAAGCCAAGATCAAGTCTGAAAAGCCAGAACAAGCAATCTTTGCTAAATGATCAAACCGACACACTGTCGCAACTGCAAAAATTAAGGGACAAACTGTATTCGCCGCTTCAGCAATACCACCGATCAAACTTCAAAAATGATCATGATCGTGCTCGTGGAAATGGGAATAATAATATCAAGCTTACAATAAATAACTTTATTGAAAACCAACAGCAACAGCAGTTGCAGCTCCAGCAGCAAATATATAAACAAAATTTAAAAAGTATCGAAAGCTGGAAGCAAATTGAACAAGAATATCAAAATATCAGCCATACTAATCTGATGAAACAACAAATGACAACAAAGAATGAAAACTTCCCGTATTCAAATAATACAAGCCACCACGACCCTGATAGCATTCAGAACAGTCCCAATACAAAAAAACAAGGTTTAGGCACAAGCACAAGCAACAACGTACGCAACAATGTTAATATTAAGGGAGAAAAAGAAGAAATTGATTTAGAATCAGAGGAGGCACTGAAAATAATCGAAAACTTTTTGGTAAAGCCTTTAAATTTAAAGGAAACAACCAACCGAGAAAACCCTTCGATTGGAGTCATCTTTTACCTTCATTTAAGAAATGTTATCAAAACAAGCCAAAAAAATGGCAAAAGCACTTCAAAATATATTCTCTTGGAGAATGTTGATGATTCCTTAATTCGCAAAGGGAAATGTACACATGAGATGGCAAAATTTATTTCAAAGAGATTATTTTTTAACCCAGAGTTTTCCAAAAGTGGGAGAAAGCGAGGGAGAAAGCCTAGAAAGCAATCAAGTGGCATGGGCAAATCCAAAAATAACCTAAATCTCCAAAATAAATCTAAAATCAAAAAAACAAAACGCACGAATAAAATCCGCAAAACTAACAAGGCAAACCCCTTAATGGCCAAGTCTAGTGCTACACCCACCAAAACCAAAAAAATGTCAATGAGCCATGGGGGAAAAATGTATTCAAATACACTTAGCAAACAAAGAATTCAAAAGAAGATCGCGAATTTAGATAATAATGATGATATTAATTAATACAATTCAAATATCAAAATTACAGATTGTTTTTCAATTAATTTTACGCTAAATCAAATCTCATTTGTGTTACAGTACAGTTGAGTGTTTACTTTTTTGATTTTTTTGATTCATTTTTAATTTTAATTTTTTTTTTAAATTTTTGTGTTTTCTGTTTATTGTTTGTTTGTTTTTTTTTTAACCATCATCTTCAGAATGAATTTTACATTAATTTGTATCCAATTGTAATAGTAGAATAAATGTTTTTTTTTTTTTTATTTTTTTGTTTTTTTTATTTTTTTTTTTATTTGTTTTATTTTTTTTTTTGTTTTTTGGTAATTATGATCCAACTTCTTATTATTTTTTTTAAATCGTGTTTCCCATTTTATCATAAACAAATGAATGGTTGAAATTCGAAATTTATATTTGAGTCGAAAAAAAAAAAAATTATCCTTAAAAGAATTAACAAAATTAGATTTTGAAAATATTTGAATAATTTTAATAAAAAGTATTGCTATCTCAAAAATAAAAAAATTATAATTTCAAATATTAATATTACAATTGTTTCAAGGAAAGTGTAATTTTTTTTTTTTTCTTTATCAAATTTAGATATTAGTTTAAATTTGTTAAAATAAGATTATGAGGATAAGGAAGTTCATCTTTAATAAAAATAATTAGTAATGGGTTTTTCAAAATAGTTGTTATATAATGAGTTTAAATTTCAAGCGGCTTCTCAACAAATTTTTCAGCATTAAGGGGTTAGAATTTATCAAGGAGGGGGTCCAAAATTAAAGTATTTGTTTATTGAATGTAAATCACATTATTGTTGTACCTTTTTAATCCCTCCCAAACTATTCAATTACTAAAATATCCAATTACTAAAATAATACTATTTGTTGATACTCTTAATTAGAGAGATCAAATTGTATTTATCAAAAAAATCATTGGATTTCAGTAAAGATCTACATTCCAAGACAAATTTAAATGTTGGTTCATCAATATTCATACTTCAAAAAGTTACAAAAGATCTTTTTTAAATTTGTCTTGAAATGTATATATGTTTTTCAAAAAATAAAATAATCAACTAATGGATTATTTAGATAAATTATTTTGCAAATCTTCAAAATATATTGAGATATAACTAGCTTTGGAGAAAAAAATAAACAAAAGTTATTCGATTTTAGGTTTTTTATATTGATAATTATTGAGTCAAATCTTTAAAAAATAATAAAAAAAAAAATAATAATTAATTTTGGAAGTTCCATGTATGAATTAATTTTTAAATACTAATATTTAAGGTTTTTGTTTTTTAAATTTATAAAAAAAATTAAGTACAAAAAGACCATTTTTAATTATGATCGTTAGTAAAAAATCTAAGCATTTCTTTTTCAATGATATTTTTAAATCGATTTTTTAGAATCATTTTAGCCATGTGGCGCTAATAATATTTAAATCCAGTTAGAAGATATTATTATTATAGTCACATTTAATGTGGAGCTAACTCATAGGGGTGGTGGTACATGTTACCAATTTTAGATGCCATAGTTTACATGAAACTGTTTAATTGAAATCATTTCGCTACCAATAGATTAATGCGTTAATAAACAGAAGGGTGGGATAAATACCATTATTTCATAATTTTATATATCAACTTAAAAAATGGAATTGAAAAAATTGGAAAAGATTGATCAAGAAAAAAAAAATAAATAAAACATTTATTATCAATCTTATATGTAACGGTTAATATAATTACTTCTTCTTTGTTCAGTTTTAATTTTAATTCTTTATAGAAAAACAATTTTGAGCAAATATTTGAAGAGAAATAAATTACTTTTTTATTTCTAAAGAATTTCCAAAATGAATTTATATTTTAATTTCAATTAAACATACTCAATTTTAAATTAGTTTAAAAAATAGTATATTTTTTAAATTATTCTTCATAAAAAGGGATTTATTTGATTATATTTATTTGATTTTAACATTATTGATTAATATTTATTTGAAAAATCAAAAGAATTATGTATTATTTGTTAGATGTTCATCATATTTTGATTTCCTTGAGTAGAATTTTTATTTTTTTTTATTTTTTGATTTCAGCCCCTTTAATTCAATTAAATAAAGCAATATTCTTTATTTGGGTTTTTTTTGATTAAAAAATAATCGAAAAAAGAATTTTGAAAGTCAATTAGTAAAAAAACTGGTTATTGTTAAATAATAATAAAGACAAATTGTGTTGAGAAATCTAAGGTAATATCTTGATTGTCCTCATTTGAAATAAGAATAAAAAGAAAACAAATCTTCGAAAATAGGCTTTTATCGATTTTTTTTTCATTATTCATTTCAATAAATTTATTTGGAATGGTGATCGTTTGTATTTGGTCTTCTAAAAAAAAAGATTTGTTAAAAATACAAACCATCTTATTTTATTTTGTTTTGGTTTATTCTACTACTTAATCGAAGCATTTAAAGTTTTATATATTTCTAGATACAAATCATATTTTTATCAAAGGCTTAAATTTAACGAAAAAAAAAATAATTAAATACTTGAAAAGTTAAAGATTAAATTCTGAATTACTTTGGGTTCACTTTCCACAAATAGAGAAGTGGTTGATTGTTTGGTTTCAAATTTACATTATAATCTGGTAATCAAAAAAAAAATTTCAGTAATGTTCACACAATTAAAATTTTTCAAAAGGTGAAAATGTGCTGGTTTCCTTAAATACTTTAAAAATATAAAAATTTTATTATCTGAGTAGAAAATATTCGTTAATATTAGTTAATATTGTATAATAGCTTTATACAATATCTGATTGCTATAATTAACTTTTTAAATACACAGATAAACCTCATAATACTAATTCATAGAAAAAGTCCAGTTACTATTGTAAAAGTTGGAAAGTTATTGTGGTATCTTGTAAGTTTTTTTATATCTAAACATTATTAGTTTTTTTTTTTTTTTTGATCAGATTTTTTGTATTTTCAATATCAACTTTTTAAAAATTTTTTCTTAAATAAAAAAGTAATAAAAATAAAAAAAATTAGTTCTGTAAATACTGTAAGACTAATTATATTGCCCATTTTAACATCAAGAAGATGATTTTTAACACATTTGCATATTATCTCAGAAACATTCATCAATAAAAGGCCCTATAATACAGTGGTACACTATGTACCGGAATTTATATATTTTTTTACTATTATAGGAATTTTTTATTAACATTTTTTTATCATCAATTTTTTCTTTATTACCTTAAGTTTTCTAATCACAAGGGCTTTGATGAAAAATTCTCGACAAGAAAATAAACTTGAATTTGAATTAGATGAATTTTTTCAAACCCGATAGTCTTCCCTTTACACACAAAATAATTTAAAAAAAAGATGTGAGCTTTTTTTGTATTAATGGTTGGTTAAAAAGTGCCTTTAACTCTTGTTGTGGTTTTAGTATATTAGCAAGATTAGAGAAGAAGAAAAATCAGGAAGGTGTAAAGGTTTTCAAAAACTCATTAATAAATAGATATAATGTGGCCAAGTTATCAAGAATGTTTTGGAAAGTATTTAAATCTTCTTTAAGTTTTACAATCTCTGAAATTTGAAAAAAGACTATCATGTGTAGACAGTTGTTGTTAATTTGGTTCTTAGCTGATTGGGCTTATTCTGGATATGGATTCTAATAGTGATTCAAAAATGATAATTTTTTATTTTTTTCTGAAATCCAAATTTATGAATGTAAGACTAATAGATTGATATATATTCAATAATGAATTTTGATGTTTGGGTTTTGAATTAAAATATTTTTTCACTTTTTTCCAATTCAATAAAATAAATAAATAAATCTTTTTTTAAAAGCTTCAAATAAAACTAAACCTAAATAAAAATTTCAATCAAAAACCCAAAAATCAATTTTTTTATTAAATACCTTCCAACCTATTAGACTTAGATTGAACATTAGGATTTCCTAAAAAATAATTTGCCAAAAATTATCAGTTCGAACCACTCTTAAAACACACACCAAGCATGAGCACAATACGTTAAAAACCAAATTAACAAGTCCCCTTGCCAAATGCACGATATTTTTTTTTTTTTCAAATTCCAGGGATTATAAAAATCAAGATTGGATAGATATAGAAAATAATGAATCCAATGTTATTGATCATAGGATCGATTGATCTGTCAACCAAATCAAAATAGAATACAAAAAAACTCTTTGATCTGATACTTGATTGAACCAAGTATCTTTTTTGTTGTTTTTTCAAAGAATGACTTTTTTTTACATAAACTATTATTTTGATTAAAAAAATTTTCTTTGTAAAAATATTATTGAATTTGCCCCCAAAACAATCAACTATTATATCACGATTAATTTTTTATCCCAATATTTTGACATCTATCACAATTTTTTAGATAATTATCAAGATTCCATATAATATCATGATTTGTATAAATATCATGATACCTAGTATCAAAAAATTATTTACTATCGCGATTTTTGTGCAGTATCAAACTTTTTTAAACTTTCAACGTGGAATTAAAAAAGATATCTTCAAATGCTCCAGATTTCCAATTATTTTTTTTGAAGACAAGTATAATCTTCTCTATTCGTTTGTAATTAAAAAAAATTGAAATTTCCAAATATCTATACATAACAGAAATAGCACCAAATAATTTGCAGAAAGCAATTTTGAATGGAAGAAATTGGATTAATACTTTTGATTTTTTTAATTATCTTTGCAGTTTTTATTTAGTGTGATTAATAAAAAGAAATGGATTTATTTTTTCATAATAAAAATTACATAAAATCCTATTGAATAAATAAGATTAAAAAAAAATTAAAAAGAAAAAAAAAAAATTTAATTAAAATTATTGAAGAAAAAAGATATCGAATAAAAACAATTAAAACATATGCTAGCTAAATTTAAAAGCATTCATAATCATGTGTATTATTATTATTATTATTATTATTAGTGGTCATATTAGTGTTATTAACATATAGTTGTAGTTATTTGTTAATTTAATTCATCCTTTTTTTTTTTTAATTGGGTTTGGTTCTTTCTTTTTCTTTGTAGTTTCCCAGCTAATCGTACCCATCGTGGTTAAATGGCAGTAGTAGCAACAGTAGTAATAGCGATGGTGGTAGCGTTAGCGCTGGTTGTAACCCAGATAATCTTCTTTCAGGGTGATTCTTTACACCTATTTGTATAATAATTTTTGTAAAAATAAACGTCAAAAGAAATTAATATGAAATTTTAATTGGGAATAAAAAATTGATTGGCCAAATTCACAAGAATCTTTAGAAGAATTTAAATCATTTTTGAATAAAGACCAAAAAATGAAGATAAAAAAAAAAAGCAAATGTTGACAATTTTTAAACCTAAATTCAAGAATTGTTAAAAAAAATCAAAAAAAAAAAAAAAAAAAAAAAAAAAAATTTGCTTTCTTACATTCTCACACATATTTTATGTTGATCTGTTAAAAAAATACAATTAAAAACCAATCCTTTGTTTTTATATTTCATTTCTTATCCCAAAGTCTCACAATTTTATTGTTGGTTTTAACAATAGATTACTGATATGGATTTCTGAGAAAGAAAAGGCCGCTCTTCAATATTTTCAAAATCTATGGTTGTGATTTGCACCTTCATGTATTTCAACAAATTTTAAATTCAAAAATGAAGGAGAAATAGCAACATACTTTCGAGTGTTTCAAATTTTCAACTGTTATAAAAGTGAAAAAAAAAAAAAAATTCGCCTTTTAAACATTGTATTACCATTCTTTGATCGTCACAAGATCACAGATTTTTGTTAATACAGTATCTTTTCAAAACAATTTTAAATTTGGAATATTTCTTAAAATGATCATATTATTTGAGGGTTGTCGATTGGTTGTTGGCTTTTCGTCATTGGTTTGTTTTCTGTTTCTGAATTATTATGAACTAAATTTCTTTTCCCAAATTGTGGTAATTTATCTGTCTCGTTTTTCTGGTTCCACCCCGAATGATTGGGTTTTATCAAATTGTTTATTGACTTAACCCTCAGGTGTATATATAGGATTGAAAACAGAGTAATGAATTGAAAAATGATGATAACGAAGAAATTCATTTGCCGCGTCAAATGTGAAATATAGGCCATTGAGAGCCCGATGGTGATTCCTCTTGTAAATTTAAAAAACGCGATACAGTTCACGGTATCATTGGGGTAAAATCCCATTGTTAAGGGGAAAATGATGATACTGTAGCCGCCAATTGCCAGCCCCAATAAGGCGTAACAGGCGACAAGGGTTCCCAGGGAAACGCCTGGGATGAACGTCATGGTGAACGCAGCACTCATCCCAAAAAGTGTTGATGATAAAAACACCAGCATGTTTCCGAACGTATCAGACACTTTGCCCAAGATGAGCGAAGAAAGGCTTTTTGAAAAGCAAAAGACTGTTGTGCATATGGGGATGTTTTTTTTTTCCATCAGCGTTGGAAGAAACCCGCTGGTCATTGCAGTAGTGAGGCCCTCGAGGATTGTTATTGTCATTAATAAAAACGCTGTTTTCTTCAGGATGAAGGAAAGCGTGTTCTTTGTATTGCGGAAATAGCCCGAAGGCGCTCCACAGTTTTGGCCTTGCTTTTTGTAAAAGCCCTTCTCTTGGGATTGGATCTTTGATTCTAGTTTGCCGATCTCAGCAAAGCTCCCCCCATTCAGTGGGTTCTTATTTTGTAAATAGTCTTCGTGAGATTTGGGGTCGGGTGTGTGACTGTTAAGCACATTGGTGCTAACGGTGCCATAACTATTGTTTTTGTCACCGAAATTAGGCGGATTTGAATGATCCAATTCTTCGAATTCCTCCATTTGGAGCAACTCTTCACCAGTGCTGGTGACGGGTTCTTGCTGATTCTTCTTATTTGTTTTCGTTTTCTTGTTCTTTTTATTTTTATTTTTATTTGCCTTTTTTTTTGGATCCACTTTTTTATCGATGTTGGGGATTGTGAAAATGATCGAAACACCGAAAAGACCAAGCAAGGTTAAAACAATAAAAACGTGTTGGTCTTTCATGTTTGCGTAATAAAGCAAGGACAATAATAAATTTCCGAACAAAGCACCGATTATCGCAAACGTTGTAAAAATGCCACCAATCGTGCCCACACTCTTCTCGTCAGACAATTGGATTACGTAAGTGCTACTCGCGGTGTAAAAAATTGAAACCCCATTCCCGGCGATGAACATCATACAGCAGACGGCCCAAAACCGAAGTTCGATCAAGCACGCAGGAATAAAGACAAACAAAATTGAGCCCAAAATTACACACCTCGAAGTCCCAATTTTTCTGATTAAAATTGGTGCAACCAACAAGATGTTGATCGAGAAGCCAGTGTACAAACAAGTTATTGCGATATATCCCCGATCACCTAAAAGTGTTGTGAAAAGTGCCTCGGGTGCTTCTACTCCTCCAAAAAGCAATGTAAATCCAAAAAAAAGAAAAAACATTCTTTTTAAATCAATCTTACAGTGTTCTTGTAGTTTCATTTCGATTAGCTAACAAAAGAAAAAAAAAAAAAATGTTTTGGGGATCAAAGATTTAAAAATAAAACAAAGACAAGCTTGCTATTTAAAAAACTTGAACACTTTTTGAGAATTTAGACTTTTTTAAAAAATTACAGTTTGCAAGCGAGAAACTCATCATTTAAATTCGACGTTGAGTGTGGTGTTGGAAGAAAACTGCTTTATATTTTTTAAGTTTAACCTTTTTGTAAACTTTATTTTTTGGAAAAGTTTTTGTCAATAAAAAGAAAAACTCTTCTTATTTCAAAGTGTCGACGATCGTGTAAATATTTCACCCTCAAGCAATGTTTTGAAAAATTAAGACTTTTTTTTGTAAATCTTTTTAATTACTTGTTCTTGTTTCAGTAATTTGTTTTTCAATTTCTCAAATTTAAACGTTAAAAAGTTTCTATTTTTTTTTCCATGCTAAAATAGAAGACACACTCATTGAAGTCTTTCTTTTTGTTCAAAAATAAATTACACAAAATGTATTTACAGATTTGTAAATATTCTTTCCAAAGTCAAGGGACAAGTAACTCGCCCAATCAATTTATTCAAAGTGTGAATTTTTCATTCCTTACGTAAGATATGACAGAAAAAAATAGTTAAAGGCATTTTTTTGTTACTTTATGTTGCTACAAAAATTGTGGAAATACAATTTTTTTCTTTCTGATTGTACTTGCACATGAAACACTAATTCACAAGCTTCATAAATTAACACTAATAGAAGTTTAGGGGGCATTCAAGAAATGAATTGTATAGAAAGTTTCATCAGGAAACATTACTTATTGTAACGAAACAATTTTTGTTACCAAATGACGAAACCAAAATAACGCTTTCACCATTTTTTTCAATAATGTTAGATTACGAAAGGCCACAAAAATTAACAGGTTGAATAAATTGACAATGTACTGTAGTCAAAATAAAGCGTGCAAAAAAATTTTATGCGTGTTTCAAAATAAAAAGGGTGTTTTTTGTTTATAGAAGACCTAAACACGAACCAATCAAAGAAACTGATAGTAAACCCTAAAAAAATATGGTATTGGTTTCTTAAAGTTCTATTATTTAAAAAGAAATTCTAAAAAATGAAGGATCAAATTGAAAAATTTATCTTAAAAAATAGAGTAAATTTTTAATAAAATTTTACCAAACAAAAAATTCAAAAAAATTGAGAATATTATGGAAAATTTTCAACTATTTTCATGAATAATTTAAATTTTACTGAAAATAACCAGACCTTTACTTTTAAAAATTGATTTGAACTTAGGTATACTATTTGGTAGTAGATTGGATGTTGCCTTGGAACAAGAAGTGAAAAAAGCACGGATAATATTTTGAAACACGGATAATAGTCTTTGTGCACACATTATTTTGATCACTGGATTTCTTTTTTTTCCCAAAGGTCATAGAGTAATTCTTTACACAAAGATTCAAAATAAAACTGATAAGCAACCTCATTTACAACTTTTGGTGAAATGAGTTATCATTTTAAAGAAGTTTTATTTATTACTGATTAATTGTCAGTTAAAAAAGAGTTGATACTTTTTTTTTTTTTTGGATTAAATTCGTAAAAAGAAAAATTTGCAAAACATTTTTATTTTGAAGAAATCTCACTTTGAGTAATTTTGAAGAATCTGTACGAACTAAACAACCCTGAACCATTAATCTTATTTTAAAAATACATGAAAAATAAATCAAAATATTTGAATCCTTGAAGATCTAAAAAATTGACTATTGATTTTATTGACAAATATTTATTCAATTTCATGATATTTTAAAAGATTAGGTAATATTCTTTTTCAAATACTTGTAAGTATAAATTCGGAATTATTACTATTAAAATCAGTTATTTGATAATATCGAATATTTTTATATATCAAGGAAATTTAAGGACTACTTTGGAAATTTATAAAATTCTCTCAAAGAATTTTGGTACAACCACATTAAAATTATAATGGGATTTTCATTGAACTAATTCTCCAATTTAGGCTCAAAAAAGCATTTTTTGTATGTTTTTTTAGGTAAATGTAAAAAAAAAAAAGATAAATAAACTTGAAGAACCTTATTTTGAAAAGTGAAAATGAAAAAGAAAAATAATCACAATTTTTGAGCCTAGAAAAATTAAGATCCTTTCAAACATTCACAATAAAGAACCCCAACTTTAAAAGATAACATTGCACAGGATTTTTGACCTTAGGGTTCCTTTTTATTCTGGTATTGTTTCGAAAATCATAATAATTCTTTCGAATGGAATTGTGATTTTCTCTTTGTTTTTTTTGGTTTTGGTTCTTTTGGATTTTTATTGGATTGAAATTACCACCAACACCTTTGAACATATTATATTTCTATTTGATTATTGGACCGAACCACCATTACCCAATACTCACAATAAATGGATAATTTTTATGGTGCTTATTCAATACACTTTTTTTTTCTTTGTTTTTTTTTTTCGTTGAAAAACTGAATTGTAATTAGAAAGACAAATTGGGTTGGAGGAGTGTTTGTTAAAGTGTTTTTGGATTTTATCGAATTGATCTTTGTAAAAAAAACAATAAATTACAAAAAAGAGTCAATTTTTAATATTTAAAAAAATATATAATATGTGAGTTGAGAAAAAATGATCCATCTTTTTTGGAATTGACGGATTTTGGTGGATTTGATTTATTAAATAATAATTATAAGCACTTCTTATCAAATCTCCCCCGTTTTAAAATAACAAACAACAATTCTAATTTTTTTTCAATTTTCCCATTTTTAACCTTTTATATGAAAAACTTATACCCACCAAAACTTAGACTATATGAAAAATAAACCGATTAAGAACTCATTAACAAGGCCTCATTGTGCGAAATTCCCATCTAGGAAGAAAATTTCTTGAAAATATACCTTCCCCAGCCCCCATTTTCATTTTCTGATATGAATGACGTTAAAAACCTTGAATATATATATATATATATATATATATATTCCTTCTTATATCTCATTGAGTAAATATTTATGAGATTCTTAAACAATCAAACCATGATAAAAAAACATTTTTCTTTGAATTTAAATTACAAAGAAAGCAGTTAAAATATTAGGTAAGATTCTCTTTCAAAAGATAAGATTATAAAGAACGAACTATTATTCTAAAAATCAGTTATTTGAGAATATAGATATCTATTTTTTTTAAATTTGAAATAAATATAAATATTTGAATTCAATTTATTTATTGAAAATCTTTTAAAAATTAAGAAAAAAATATTTAATAAAGCCTTATCGATAAATTTAATAATTGTGCTATTATTAACCCACAGGAAAAAAAAAAATAAGATGACTTTTTTAATTATTGATTAAAAATAATTGAATTAAAAAAGTATTTCTTTCACTTTAAAGTTTTATTTTCAATGTTTTAAAACACCATTTGGGGAGTAATTTCATTTAATAGTTTGGTTATTTTCATCAGATTTTTTGTTAAAAAAAAAGTAAAAAATTAATTTTAGGGTTGAATCATTGAGGTTAAAAATAATTTTAATAATACAGCCAGTTTCACTTTTAAGGTACAAACTTTCAACGAAATTTAAGGTACAAAAAAATCTCAGATCAAGTCATAACATTAGTAATTTTTTTTTTATAATTTATTTTACTAGAATCTAAATTTTATGTCTGAATTTGAGATTTTTATTGTGTCTTAAATTTCGTTGCAGTTTGTACCTTAAAAGTGAAACTGACTGTAGAAAAAAAAAAAAAAATGTGTTTTTTATTAGAGTACCCAAATACCAATCAAAAACTAACCAATATGTGAAGCATATTCAATCTTGTAAAACAAACTATTAAAAAAGAATACAATTTCCTAAAAAAGTACAGAGGATAAAATTCATTTTTCAATTAGAATGGGTATGATTTACAGTTTTTAAAACAACTATGTTGTTTTTTAAGTTTCACACTTTGTGTCCTTTTGAGATTATAAAGGGGGTTTTCCCCATCTTTTTCATATTTTTAAATGAATAATTTTAAATACAAGAAAGTTGCAAAATACTTAATTTGCCAAATATAGAGTGTTATAAAAATACCAGAAAGTAGATAAAACTCAATCAAATTAATTATGCACTTAGGGAACGAATTTTTTTTTAAGTGAAGAAATTTAAGACTAGCGAAATTTAACAAAAGAAAAAAGTGATTTTTTGTTAAAATTTGATTTTCTCAAATTAAGAATGATTTTCCAAAATTATTTTTCTTTAATTTGAATTTTTTGGCATTAATATCGTTTTCCTTTTGTTTTTTTATTATTTAAATTTTGTCAACCAAAAGAACTGCAATTTAACAACAACTTTTTGGGTTTCAAGTCACTCTTTGAGTATGGAGTACTTTCATGGTAAATGACTAGACTCTTAAGCAAATAGATCAAAAAAAGAAAATATCAAATTGACAAAAAGTTCAAAGAAAGAAATAAAAATCATAGGATTATCTTTAGCAGAAAATTCAGCTTCTAAAAAAAAGATAATAAGGTTAACGATTTATAAAATTAAATTTGAAATCAAATTAGCCTAATTCTCATTTTATATTTCCAAAAGACTAATTTTATCAATTTAAAATCAATTATTTTCTTAAAATATAATCAATTTTCTGAAAAACTATTTTATTTAAAATAAAATAAACTTGAAAATCATTTTTTCAATTATCATTTTTTAATTGAACTTTTATCACCAGATGGTGAACCAACCTATTTATTAACAATTTAATTATTATTAAGAGTTAAATATTATCAAATGGGGTATGTTTTTAAAATCGTAGGTGTGGTTTTATTTTATTAAAATACATCAATTATTCTTGGAATGAAATATATTTTTAATTTAGCTTTGCAAAATTTTAAAGGTAAAATCATAGGGCATTTACCCCAAAACTTCAACTTTTACTTTTTAGTTGTTGAAATTGAAGAAAATTTTCCTTTTTATAATTTTTTTTTATTTAAAAACAAACTATGCTTCTAATAAACGCCAATTCAAAATTTTTGACACACCAAAATTTTATTTGTGAAAAAAAAACTTAATTAATCAATTAAAGAAGATTTACCAAATTAAAACCATTCACTAATTCAAATATTAACACTTTTTTATAAATTACAATACTCACAAAACAATAAATAAATAATTATCAATACTAATAAATTATGGGTGTGTTAAAAATTTTGGAGAGAGAAAAACAAAAAAATTGATTGATAAATTTGTTTAAATTCTAATAGGAATTATTGATCGATCAAAGGTTAGACACCACCAACTAATTTTATTTGAGAACTTCTATTTGGAACAACCTAACTTTAACATAATATCAATTGTTCAAAAAAATTTTGATCCAACAAAACAAGTTATGTAATTCCAACAATGAAATGAAAAAAAAAACTAAAAGATCAAAAAATGATTTTCATATTTTTCAAAAATCAAAATTATCCCCAATTTCAATGAAATTGTATTATTGTGATTGTTTGGAACGTTTTAACCGTGTGGAAAATTTTGAATTTTAGTTTAGTTAAATCAAAAAGTATTGAAATTTGAGAAAAAAAAAGGATATATAAAAAAATAAAAAAAGTAGCCAATTTTAGCTTTTTTTAACTTTTTTAAACAAATTATCACTACGTATTTGATCTATTCTCAAACAAAAGTAGTAAGTAAAGATTGTTCATGGATACTTATAATAGGTACTTTACCCTTAATCTGAAAATACAAGTTGTGAAAAATCACAATTGCTAAAGATAAAATACTTGCTAATAATCTCAAATCCTCATCACAAGAATAAAAAACCTTTATTTTTTTTTTCTTCTTGTTTCCTATACAGTATCTAATTTCCCACCAAATAATATAACTATGTTTAAATTAATTTTGGAGGTTAATACCTTGATGTTTTGAGACAATTTTCAATTTTGAATGACAATGTGAAATTTTTTAAATTGCTTGGTTTTTTTGCTGAATTTTTTGTTAATTTGAGGTTTCTTTTTTTGATCTATTTACTTAAGGGTCTAGTCTTTTACCGTGAATGTACTCCATACTCAGGGGGTGACCTGAGACTAAAAAGTGTATTTTGAAATTGGACTTCTTTTGGTTAACATAATTCAAATAACAAAAAAAAAAAATTCATTTGAGCTTTTTGACAAAAAAATTCAACAAAGATAAATAAGTTTAAAAGAGTTCTCAATTTCTCAAAAAATCAGAAAATAAAAAAAAAAAATCATCTGTTATCATTTTCTATTTCGAAATAGTTAAATTTCTTTAAGGGACTAGTAACTCTTATTTATTTTTTTTCCCAAAGGTAATAGAGTAATTATTTACATAAGGATACAATTAAACCCAATAAGAAACTTTGTTTGTCAACTTTAGAGAAATGAATAATCATTTTGAACATATTTCATTTTTCCAATGGAATTTTCAGTCAAAAGATTTAGATCCTTTTTTGTTGGGTTTTTGGATCAAATTAGAAAAATAAAAATTTGCAAAAAAAATTAATTTTTAAGAAATATCACTTTTAGTAATTTCTGAGAGTCGTTATGAACAAGTAACGTTGTATCTTTAATATTATTTTAAAAATACAAGATAAATAAATCAAATATTGTATCTTTGAAGATCTCAAAAAATTGAACATTTATTTTATTCAGAAATATTTATTCAATTTCTTGAAATTTAAAAGACTTGTCAATATACTTTTTCAAATATCAAGAGTATAAACAAGGAAATGTTTGTATTAAAATCAGGTATTTGATAATATCTTTTATTTTTTTATTATTAGATATATGCATTTGAATTGTTTTATTTGTTGTGAAATCTTGAAAAAATTGAGAAATAAATGAAAAACCAATTTGATACATTTAATCATTGGGTTGCTAATGGCTCACTGAAATAATTAAGATTGGGTTTATAATTATTAATTATAAATAATCAAATTAAATTGTATTTCTTTAGATAATAAGTTGAATTTTCCAGGTAATAAAAAGTATTTCGGGAGAATTTTTAATTTGATTCTTTGGTTCTTTTTCTCATATTTTTTCATTTAATCCCTAGAAAAAATAGATTTGGTCTGTTCTTTGAATCAAAAAATTATATTTTTTACAAGTTTAAAATAAATATTGTATTTTTTTTGAGATTAAGTAGATTTTTTAAACTTAGTTATTTTAGAACTTAGTGGTTTCATTTTTAAAGTGTATTTTTGTACACTTCCTTTACAGGCAATAAGATTTCAATCGTCTTTCTTTGAAAATAATTTTTTTTAAATTATTTGGAAATATGTTGGATTTTGAACTTTTCAAAAATGAGAAAAATGGATCATTCTTTTAAAAACAATAATTCATTTCTGAAAATAGTATTAAAAGGAAGCCATGTCTTGTAGTTCTCAGATTTTTCCTTTATTTTTCAATTTCAAGATACAATAAAATTTTTTTAAAATTTGTTAGTAAATTTACTTGAAGATTTTTTTTAGTTTACTAGTCCCTTAATTTAAAACAAATTCCTTTTTTGAAGTTCTCAATCAATTTAAATCGATTTATTCTGATTTGTGGTTATTTTGTAACCCTCTAAATTTGACCAAGTAAGGATTTTATAATATTCTTTTGATAAAAATAACTCATTGGAAAATGAAAAAATTGAAAAAAAAAATCACCAAGATCCCAAAATGCTCCAAAGAGTGAAACTTCAAAATGGCATAGTTGTTTTCAAAATTGTATATTCTAAACTTTCTAATTGGAAATTGAATGTCTCTCTTTGGCGGTTTTTTCTAAAAATGTCCTCATCTTTAGTTGTTGATTTTGGAGATCGATCATAACATCATAGGTTGGGTGGTTTTTGATTGGTGTTAGGTACTCATAAAAATTACTAAAAAGTTTTAATCCATTTCAGAAAAAAAAATTTCACCGTAATGACTCAACCCTAAAAAATTGACAATTAAAAATTAAAATATATTTTTTATGATAAATTTTAATTTTTCAATATTCATTTTTAGAATTTAATTTTCAAATCAGAGAACCTTCAGAAATCAAACCCAAATTGGCTTATTATTTGTTGTAGCCTTTTTTTTTTTAATAGTTTAATCTTCAAGTCTTCTCGAAAGAAGAAATACAGCTTTTATTTTGTAAAAATGTATACATCGTCTGAACGATTCATTTTAACAAGAGTAGTTACAAAGCACGACAAAATTTAAGATGGTTTTCGTCCTTTTCTTGATTTAGTAAGTTAAATCCAAGAATTTTTTCTTCTTTTAACCAATTTTTGATTTTGGAAGAAATTAAAAAAAAAATTTTCGTCAAAGTTTTTGTTGGCTTTTCACAAATTCTCCGTCAATTTTCTGAAAACCAATCGTAGGTTTTTGTTGGAGTATAGGGAGATAAAAGAAAAATCAAAAAAAAATTACGATTTAATAAATTCTGTTTCGACTCCAAAAGATTACTGAAAAATCGATCAAAAACATTTTTGAAATTATAACCAGATCATTTTTTAAAGTTTTTTTCTTTTAATTTCAACTTTTATTATCTTTCTGAAAAACCAAACCTAATAGAATTAACAAAACCAACCCCAGCCTGATTGAAAACTTTTTCAAAACAAAAGGTTTCCAACAAGCACACTTATCCTAATTTGTTCAAAGAATCGTCTTTTTGAAACCATGACAAAATTTCAAGAAGACATAAACCACATAATAAAAGACAACGACTTAGTACCGTGTGGGTTAAGGAATGTCTCTAACACTTGTTATGTCAATTCCTTGTTTCAAAGCTATTTCACTATCGAGGCATTTCGCAAAAAAGTTTTGGAATGTGTGATCCCCGACACCAATAATCTGCCGAACGATCTTCAGGTGCTTTATCAACTTCAGCTATTATTTTGTTCCATGTTGCAAATGAAGAACAAAACAGTGAATCCAAAGAAATTGGTGAAATTAATTCTAGAAGAAGAATCCGGTACGATGGATTTTGGAAGACAAAATGATATTACGGAATTTGAAGACAAATTTTGTGATAAAATTGAGAGGGGGATCAATTATTTAAGAAAAACACAAAACAAAAAAAAACTTGAATCAAAAACATATGATCAAAAGCCTTACCTCAAAAAAGGCAATTCCAAAAACGATAATCAAAGCCAATTTAAAATTGAACAAGGAAATGAAAGTGTGAATGAAAAGGGGAATTGGATCAAAGATTTTTTCTTTTCAAAACAAAAAAACCGAGACACCGAAATGGAGAACAAAAAAAAAAAAAAAAAAAAAGAAAAGATACAAAAAAACGCAAACAAACGATTATTTCCGGATCCCATTGAAAGTCAATTGTAAAAATATTGAAGACGCCCTCGAGGCTTATATTTTTGAAAGCGGCATTGAATATACATTAAAAAATGGCGAAAAAACATCCCTCAATCGCGAATATAGCTTTCTTACTTTACCAAAAGTTTTAATTTTCCATTTGGGAAGAGTTCTTTATGATGTCAGATCCCAACAAAGATACAAAAATTCAGACAAATTTATTTTCGGCAAGAAACTATATTTAGATAAGTATTTAGAAAAGAATCGATCAAACAAGTTAAAGTCCAAAAAAATTAAGGATGGATTAAAAAAAAAAAATAAGTTGTTTATTGAACAATTAAAGGGAATAAATAATAACTATGAAAATTCAGAAATTTCATTAAAGAATTCATTTCAAAACGGGATAGCCTATTTGAAAAATAAGAAAGAAACAGAGCACATGAAAGAAATTATAAAATTACACAATTTAATGCACAAGAAAGAGCAGAAATGCATTACACATATGAATGAAAATAACAATCAAATTAATAAAATTGAACCAATCAAAAAGTGTGAATATCAATTGCATTCCTTATTAATGCATTCTGGGAGCGCAGATTTTGGTAAATTTTCTTTTCTTTTTCTTTTTCTTTTTCTTTTTCTTTTTCTTTTTCTTTTTTTTTTTATTTTTTTTTATACAAGTTGTTTTACAAAAGTGAGACCAAAATTTTTTTTAATAGAGCACTAAAAATTGGTCAAAGTTTTTCATCCGCTTTTAGGGCTACCTTTGAAAACTTTTTTAAAATGAAGATATTTTTATTTCCTTCTTAAGGGATTAGAATCACCCGAGATTTGGCTATAATCAAAGTAAGTTGTAATTAAGTGTAAATTGAAATTAGTTCTACATGGTTTACGTGACTGTAAAAAATCTATTTTAAATATTATTGATACAATAAATTATTACTTTTTTTTACTGATGATCACTATTAAAAAATTTTCATTTTTTTTTTTTAATTATCTTTTCCAAATCTGAAAACAGAAATCAAAATAATAGTATTCCAAGATTTAATAATTCATATTTAGAACTTCCAAAAGTAACTATTTTTAAAAGTTCAAGATCTTAATTATCATCAACATAAAAAAAAAAAAGTACTGATTATTTTTGTTTCCTTTTTATCTAACATCAATATATTTCCATTCTCTCAAAATAATTTGCCAAAATAATCCCAAGAGTTAATTATTTTAATTTTTTTAAAAATTCAAATTTTTTCGCTATGACTAATCTGTATTTCGAGACAAAATTAAGAAAGATATTTTGCAACTTTGGAGTCTGAATATTGAGAATTTAAACCTTTAAATTTGTCCCAAAATGTAAATTTTTTCTGAAATTCTTGTATTTTTTACTAATACAAGGATCTTTTTTCCTTGGTAAAGATCAACAAATATTACTATTTTCCTAATCGAATTTTTAGAGACATTTGAACTCTGGTACACTAATGTGGTTTACAGGGAATAACAACACACTTCAATTTTCGACCTCTCATTGGTAGACACTAATCCATTCACTATTCAAAGTCAATATTATATTAAAATAGAATTTGTTACACAAGCATTAATTCGAAAAAAATTTTTTTTTTGAGATTGAAAAAAGATTCTTGAAAATTATTGATTTTATTAATAAAAATAACAACTGATCGATTAAAATAAAATTTTTAAAAATTTTTATTTTCGTTCCCCTTTTTAAATTTTTTACTAAATTTCGAATAAAGAATTTCATTGGTTTAAATATATCGAAACATAGTAAATTACTTGGTTTCGGGAATTGTATTCGAAATGAAATATTTCGAAAGATAACTTCTAGTGGTTTAGGAAAGCGAAATTCAACTACAAGTTTTTTTTAACATTTTTTTAATTCAACTATATTTTTACAAAAAAAAATATGTATCAATTGAATAGATAAACTTTATTATTGAGGTATATTGAAACATTTTAAAATATTGTTAATTGAATAATATCTTTGATAAAACTTTCATTCTTCTTTCCAAAAAAATACACAAAAAAAAAATCAGAATTAAATCATTACAATTCCTATTATAAACACAAAAATCATAATCTAAACATTTTAAATTATTCAAAAGTATTAACTTTTCCCAATATATTTAAAATATTTTTTTTTAAAAGAGAGATTGACACTTTTCTTTATTCTTTTTGCCAAACAATGTTTATTTGGAATATACACCAATGTTATTATCAACATTTAAAACATCTAGAATGATTTTGGCTCTCTTCTTTCGGATTACTCCATGAAGAAATTAAAAATTGTGAATTTTAGGATCTACAGAATTAGTTTTCATTTTTTAAGAAAATATATCGATAAGTTTTATTTCATACAGAATATCAACTATTTTTTGATGTTTATTATTCTACTTATTTCTTGTTTATTCTTCAAACTTCATTTAGAAAAAATAATTAATATTTGTAATTTTTTTTTTTTTAGCCACTTTAACAGAAACAAAGTTTATATATAATCTATATCCAAAAAAAGCGTGACAAATTTATTTTAAAATATCTTTTTTAAAGACAATTTTCATATAACTATTTAAATGTCTCGAATTGTTCTTCATCATTTCTGGATTCTTAAAAATAATTCAATCTGTTTGTTAGTTTGACATCATATAAATCAAACAGACTAAAATTTCTGTTCTCAATTTTATCTGATATTTTTTAAGCAGTGAAAATTTGTGTTTATTTTTTTCATTTTGAGCGATAAAAATTGTTTTAAAAAGGGGTTTAATCTTAACAAAATGTCCAATAGAACAGAAAACTTAAAACTGTTTTTTATTGCTTAAAAAATCGATCACATCCTTTACCATTTTGCCAATTTTTTATTCGAATTGATCGTACATTGTTTTCTCCAAAAAAAGTGATATTTTGGATTTTCTTAATTTTTTGGAAATACATTAATGACCATATTTTGAAATAGTTATAAATAATGGTTCAATCATTATTAATATTCTTTTTAAATTGGAGACGATAAATTTACCAATGACAAAAATGATTTTTGATGAAATGTAAAAAAAAAAAAACTACCAACTTTTTTGGAAATACCTTATATAGAGTAATATGAACAATAATTTTATTGAAAATATTATGTGTATATCCTTAAAAAAGAAACAATAACAAAAAAAGTTCGAAAAAAATCCAAAAAAAAAAATATTTAATTAAACTGGGAATGGAATAAAAAAACAAAAAAAAGTATTGAAAAAATATTATTACCTAAAATTAATTCTAATACAAATTTTCAAATAAATCGAGAATTAATCTATTTTTTGTTTTTTATTTTTATTTTTTTTTAATAAATACTAAATAAAAATTCTTTTAAATGTATATATATATCCATAACAATTTAGGACATTATTGGTCATACATTAATGATGCGAAAAACAAATGTTGGTGGGAATTTAATGATGCAAGAGTCCAACAAATTTCAGAAAAAAAAGTTATGAAGTACGCCCAGGGTGGTAATGGAATTTCTGTTAGTGCTTATTGCTTAATATATCTCTATTCTGAGATAAAAAATCAAGATTTAATTGGATCTATTCAACAAGATCAAAAATTAATTCCTGAGCAAATTCAAAAATATTTAAAAACCGAAAATGACCGAAATGATAATTATTCTATTGAGAGTGATAGCTCGGAAAATAAATTTACTGAAAATTATGATTCCGATTCTACAGATGATAATGAAAATTATAACTATACGATAAAGAACCAATACACCAAAAAAATGGATGAAAAAAATAATAATAAAGAAATAATTTATTCAATAAAATTAAAAATATTAGATATATTTAATAATAAAAAATATAAAATTGATGAAGGAAATAGAATATACTCTGTTAAAAATCTTGAAACTTATTGCATTAATTTCCAAAAAACTGACGTTGTGAAATATATTATTATGGAAGAATTCCTCAGTAAATATTTTGACAAGAAAACAACAAACCTCACAAAAAAAAAGAAAAAAAAAATAAATCTCATGAATTATGATAGTGACAATAGCAGCGAAGAATATTTTGAATTCGATTCCACAAATGATATCATTTCTACCTTTTTAACAAAACTTAAAGATGATGAAAATAAAAAACAGAAATTTAAATTCAAATTAATGAAATTATTAAACATGGATAATACTATAGATTATCAAACTGAAATTGAGATATTGAAATTCCAATATTTGACATATCTCATATATAATGAAGAATTATTATCTGCTATTAAAAACTTTAATGAATATAGATATTATACATCACTATTACAAATGTTTGATTTAAAAAAAAAAATTAAAAAATCAAATCTAGAATTATCTGATGCTATTAAACTAAATAATTATATAAACAAATGCTCAACGAAACTATTAATCACAAATTTCAAATATATTAAAAATGCTAAAGTGGAGAGAAAAAATAAAAAGAAAAAAAAGAAAATAATTAAAAAGATATCAGAAATTAAAAAAACACTTAATATCGTTATTCATATGCTACGTGAAAAACAAAAAACGCCCATAAAATTCCATAGTTATTTTTATGAATTAGATCAAAAACAAAATAACCAAAAAAAATATTTCAGTGTTTTTAAAAAGAATATTAAAAAATTCTCAAAATTGTATCCAAGTAGCAAATATAAAAATATTAACAAGTCACTATCTGAATTAAAAATTTATGCCTCTTCACCTCAAAAATTTTCTAATCACATTTATTATAAAATAGAACCAAGCTATTACCATGACCCTCCAAAAAATTTATATCGCGGATTGAAAAAAAACCTTAAATCTTTTGATTATCAGAAAAAAAAAAAACTAAATGTCTTTAGTACTGATTTTATTTGTTATTAAAAGATAAGTGAAAACATGAATAAAAAGAAGCAAAATAAAAAGAAAAAAATTCTTAATAAATGTGAACAATAAATGTTTGTTGTAAACCACTTTAAAAAAGTGTATCTTGATGAATAAATGAAACGAAAATTTCTGTTTTTTTTTTTATTTTTTGTTTTTTGAAGATTGGATCGTCTTAATATATGGCGATAATGTTTTTTTTTAAAGAATTCGTTTTAATGAATATAAACATCTAAATTTGTTTAGAATATTGTTAAAATCAACTCTTGATTTACTATTTTGGTTCAACAAACCTACAGAATCTTTTGTTAAAAATTGAAAAAAAAATAAAAATATTTCCAACCTTTTATTATTTTTTAGTTACTAAAATCAAAATAATTTAAAGATCAATTAAATGGGGGTGGATCTACTTGTTTTTTTATCAGAAATTCAAATCAATAAAGAAAATCATTTTATTTTTTTGGAAAAATAAAAAATTGATTTGAATTTTTTTCGTTAAAAAAATACAATTCGTTTTTTTTTGTAACAAGTGGAACACACACCAACAACAAAACAATTATAAACAAAAATATACATAATATTAAGGTATTCTTTCGATGAGTTTGGGAAAATAAATGTCTCTTTTTTGTTATTTTCTTCAAGAAAAAAAAGATAAAATCTAACTACTACCAATCATTCAAGTTATGAATTGATTTTATTTCCCACATGTATTTGTGATTTTTCAAACCCACTTGGTAATAAATAATCTGAAAAAGTAAATTTCATTAATGAAAATAAGTGCCAAATACCCAATGTGTATTATAGATTTAATTTTTTGAATGAAAAATTTCACAATCAAAAAAAGCAATTAAACCCTGTTTTCCAGTCTTACTTTAAACTAAATAACGTTTTATCCTTTAGAATTTGAAATCATAAGGGTGTTTTTTCAAAAAATTATTCAAAAAAAAAATAAATAACTTCTAATTTTTCCAAAAATTGTCTTATTTTGATACATTTTTTTTATTCAATACAAATCTTTTTTTAATTAAATCTCTCATCATTAAAAAACAGAGTATCTAAACTTTTTTAAGATTTTTAAATTCAAATTTCAATAAGCAACTCTCATTCAATACCAAGTTAATAGCTTTTTAATTATTATTTGTCACAATAAACAATAAATGATTCAGTTAATTATCTTTATTATTATTTTTTCTTTATTATTTTATTTATCAACAATTCCCATTCATTTTTTAATAATAACATATGAGTAGATATTATTTTTGATGATAATTACTGGAAATTAGAAAAAGTAAAAAATACTGAAATTGTTGTGAAAGTCATATTTTATATTTATGTTATGAATTTTTGATAATGAGAATGGATTTTTTATTGCAATATTTAAAAATATTTACTTTCAATTAAAAAAGAAATCGAATTTATTTAGATATATACCTTTGTTGATTATTATTTATTGTAATTCTTGTTGGTAATTAATAAAATTTAAACCCCATATTAAAAATTGTGACTCATCTGAAATAATAAATTGAAATCAACAAAAATATCTCCTTTTATATTCAAGAACGACGTCGAATTTAAAATATGATTTTAATAATTCACTTTTAAATCATTATAGATATAAAAACGTATTATTTTTTAAATTAAAAAAAAAATACAACGGAAAACACAAAAAAAGCGAGTAACATTTTTGAAATGAATATTACTGTTTTTTTATTACTGAACTTTCACCCAAAAAGGTTAAAAAGAAGATTATTTGCTCAGAATTAAATTCATTATAAAATACCTTACAGAGCCTCAATTTTCTTAGTGATGATTTGTCTTTTCAAAGATCTTTTTTTATCCAAATTATCTTTTGCAAAAAAAAAGTATGAAAAAAAAAATAACCTGAACAAAAGAAAAAGAAAAATTCACAATTTTCCAAAAAAAGAAAAAGAAAAACAAAAGAAAAACAAAAATTTGAAAAAGCAAAATTAGAAAAGAAACAATATTCAGATCAAAAAATTGAAGTTATTTTTTTAATAAGAATATTGGGCAAACCCTCAAAAAAACTGTCATTAAATATATAAAGTCTGCCAAATCTTTGAAAAATAGCATTTTCCCTGAAATTTCGATATCTTATGCGTAAACTCAATATTTCTAAAAATATCAATAATTTTTTTTAAATGGTCTTTGAATATGAAATAAAAAATAAGTAGAATAATAAACATCAAAAATGAAAAAAAAAAGTAAATCATAATTTTTGAAACGAGTATTACAGATTTTTTTACTAAAATTCAAAGAAAAAAATTTGTAACAAATATATTTTGCTAATAAATATACTAATTTAAATAGAAGTTCAACAGAGTATCATTTTTTTTTAAATATTTATTTGTATTTTCTAAGATCATTTTTTTTCCAACTTGATTTTGTAAAAAAGAATAAATAAAAAAAAAAAAAAAGAATTAAGAGAGGTAAAAATCAAGAAAAAAGAAATGAAATAATAATAAAAATTAATTAAAAAAAAGGAAATAAAAGTCAAACAGTAGAAAAGAAAAACAAAATAAAAATTTGTAAATATTAGAAAAAATTTGATTATGATCTAAAAAATGATAATTTATAAAGAAAAAAAAATTGGATATAAAACCCCAAGGACAGAGTTCCAATAACATTAAAAAGTTGCCCCATTTCTTTAAAAAATAGTTTTAATGAGTAAGAAAAAAGAAATTGCAACTATTAAACAACTATTCCCAAGTGAAAATTCATCATCAATTATCAAATTAGTAAATCAACCAAAAGAACCTTTACACTGATTCTTGTGTTCTTAATTAAACAATTACATTTATATATATATATATATATATATATATATATATTTCCATTTCTTCTAATAAATGATTTTTCAATATCCTTATTCTCTTTCCATTTCTTTTTTTCTTTTAACTCTAACAAGATAATTTGTGCAAACCCTCTGATGGACGAATTGCTGAACAAGTACATGTATGATTGAATTTTCTTCGAGGAAATTAAAGTAAACTGGCATCTAGAGTTTTATTTACACTTGATTAAAAAAGTATTTTATTTATTTATACACGTTTTTTTTTTAAAATCTTTATTTTTTCTAATTAAAATGATAAGTAAAAAAATAATTATTTTATTCATAAATTTTTTTTGCTCAAAAATAATAAACAATTATCTTCAAAAATTTTCTTGAAACAAACCAGATTTTTGTTATATTTAAATATATTGAAGAGGGCTTGATAATAAATAATAGGTCGTATTTATAGTGGATTTCTATTTGTTTGGAGAAAAGTTCCTAAAACTTGTGATAATTATTCTCGATAAAAATAGCATGTGTAGACTTATTGAATACTGATTAACATATAAAAGCTGTGTTATTGTTTTTTGTAATCGAAGACATATATATAAAATTATCGAAGAAACAGATAATAAACAATTCCTAAGTTAATATGATACTGGTTTCTTAAGGTTCTAATTTGGTAAAAAATGAAATGTTAAAAATGAAAGATAAGAATGAAAAATTTTTATCTCAAAAAATAGAGTAAAAGCAAAAAATCAAAAAAATTAAAGAATATTTGAAAATTAAGAAAATTTCAAATAATTTACATTCCTTAATTTATCATTTACTTAAAAAAAATCGAGGAAAAAAGATTCAAAATTGATTTTAAATCAGGTATACTATTGGATAGTTAATTATATTTTGTATTGGAATAAGAATAAAAAAAAAGCAAGGTGTTTCTTTTGAAACATAGTTTTATAAGGCTTTTGATCACTTTACAAGTAATCTTTGAGTAAAAATTTCGGAACTTATTAAATGATGATTGAAGGTCGCTTTTTTTCGAAGATTATTTGTAGGCTGAAAAGAAAGGATCATGATTTTCAAAAAGTATATAACACGACAAAATAAAAATTGGTGATTAATGAAATCCAAACTTTTTCAAAAAACAAAAATATTAAAACCACAGGAGGGGAATTTAAAAGATGAAGCAAAAAACAATATTTAAAACGGCCACTGTTAAAATTGTTAATTGAGTAATTTAAGAACAAGAAAAAAAGTCACAAATCCATTTTTCTTAAAATTCACATAATTATTTGTCTGGTTTTTTTGAGATACCTAAAATTGACAACCGCAGTCCACCTTTACATTTGAAAAAGAACTGAAAAAGAATAAACCCAAAAACAGACTTTGTGAAACAAATAATTAAAAGAGAGAATTAAATTTATGGAACTTGTCTCTCGTCTCTCTATTTATACTTTATTTTTAAACTTTGGAAAACAGCTATATGAAAAATATTCACAAGGCGAATTTGTGGACCTTGAAAAAGATTTTAACACATATTTTCATGATATCAAGGTCACAACTCGATGTGCTAAGCAATTACAATTAGAAAGAATTAAAAATTTACTTCGGCAAATGATGATCCAAAATGCTGTGTTTCTGATTTCCACAAAAGGTGCCAACAATTACAATTTGAGTTCTGTTTGGAAAAAAATCTTTATTGAACAGAAAACACCAAAGACACAACCAATAAAACTTACAAAGTATGAGCCAAACCTCATAGAAAGCCAAGAGAAGTTTCAAACAAATTCAAGGGTTACAAGATCCTTTACTAGATCACAATTCCAAAGACAAGCAATCCGTACAGAAAATGTGTCCTTAAATGTGGAAAATAAAATACCACTTATCCAAGAAAGTGCTAGAGCAGGAAGAACGATCTCAATTCTTGCTTTTCATATGTCCAAGTTATTAAAACAAGGTAAAATTTTTTTTGTTTTGATAATTCTTCAAAAAAAAAGGGATCATGGTTGAGATTTCATTTTTTGAAGGATCATTTTTCAAAAGAGGACAACTTAAAAAATTTCAAGAAGGAAGGAACAAATTCAATTCTTCCTATTTCAGTAAATTATGATCTGAAAAAAGAAAAATTTTGCACAAAAATCTTTTGGTCTCAGAATAAGAAATGGGAAACAATTATCGCTTCTGTTTTTCTTTTTGTATCAGAAGAAACTTTTAAAGAAATAGGTTAATAATGTGTAGATCTCTATTGATTTTCTACGGTTATTTTTTTTTATTGTGTTCATTGGTATGTTTTGGGTGAACCAAAATTCTAAATAAATGAAATATTCCTGAATTGAAATAAGAAAATCTGAAGAAAGTAACCCCCATTTACATTTAAACACTACCAATATTTTTTCTTTTATTTTTAAGGGATCAATGATGATAAACAATTGAAAAATGAAATAAATACTGTATTTCCAAGATTATAGTGGATTGTTGCCTGAATCTCAAATTTTGATTCTATGTATCTTTTTAAAAAGTTGAATATGAGAATAAGGAATCTTATTAAACAAAAAAAAATTCATCAGTTCAAATATTATATAATCTTGTGATCTGATCAAAAAAATTTTTCGTCATTTCTTGATGACAAATTATATATCGTTTCTCAAGAATTTTTAATGTTTAAAGCCATTTTTGGTAAATGGAAATTGATTTTTTGAAGGTCAAAAAATGTTCTTGGATATTAGTCTATTTAAGATATTTTTTTTCCCTTTGAGCTTTCTTATTTTCATTTACAATTTTTTTTATAATCTAAATCTGTATTTGAAATTCTAATTGAATAAAATTTCAGCTGATTATTCATTTTTTCAATTTAGAATATTTCTTTTATTTAGGATTCTTAGTTCACCCAAAACATACCAATGTACACAATAAAAAAAAATAACCAAAAAAATAAATAGAGATCTACACATTATTCGTCTATTTCTTTAAAAGTTTCTTTGTTTAAAAAAAAAAAAAGGCGATGAGGCAAAAAATTTTTCCTATTTGTAATTCAAAGACCAGTATCAGTATCAAAATTTGATTATTATAAAAATTCACAGCAACCTTGGAAAGGCTGAATTTTTTTACACTCCAAGACTCTTATCAATCTTTAAAAACAAAATGTTTCAATTGATCAATAATTAAAAAACAGTGTCTTCCTAACACAAATTGATTTTTATTATTTGTTTTTAAAATTGAAAGATCTAGTCACAATAATTAAAGATCGAGAACAATTGAAAAAAAAAAATTAAATTAAAAAGGGGTTATAATAAGTGATTCGTCAAAAATTAAAAAAAACCTAATGCTATTGTTCAACAAGGATATCCAAAATCACAATAACAGTACTTTTGGTTAATCTAGTTTAGTTTGATAAATGATCATGAATGTTAGTTTGGGGAGGTTGTAATTCGATTGCTGTAATTTCATTTTTTCTTTTTGATCTGATTGCTTTAAACCTTTGGTATTTTTTGCCTTTATTTTGTTAGATCTTATTTTCAAGTTCACTTATACTGCTAGACCCCAATATCTCGTTATTAGCAAATAACCACTTGATCTTTTTTATTTATAACTTTTCTTCCTAATATATGAACTTTTAACAAGGAAAAATGGAAAATAATAAAAAAATTAAATTACTTCCAAAAATGCATTAATTAAAGAGGTCTGAAAAAAAAAAAAATATTTCCTACAATTTTAATGAAAAATATTATCCCGAAGTGAACAATTAGTAAATTAAAAAAGTTATTTCGAAAAATTAAAAAGTTTTTAATATAAAAAATAAATATAATTATCAAGATCAAGAAATCAATATCTTAAATTTGAAGGTTCTTATTTCTACAAACCATACTACTTTATGATCCCATTTTCACCCCAGTATTTGACTACACTCCTAACCACTCTGGATAATACTAGCTGGAATGTTCATTTTAAATAATCTAAAAAATTTAAGAAATTTTTACAAAGAAAAAACTTATTTTTTAAATTTATTAAAATTAGGAAAAAATATTTTCTTTAAATAAAGTATTTGAGTGTTTTATAAACTAATTATTTAATAATAATAATAATAATAATACTTGATTAAATTATATATTGCTTAAAAATATATAAATTAAAAATTGTTACGTATTCTCTTCATAAATAATTTTTTAAGCAATATATAATTTGAAATGGAGAGAATTTATCTCTAGGAGTTTTGAAAAATTTAATCCACAAAAAAAAACATCAAAAAAATAATTAATTCAGAGAAAAAAAAATCTCATTTTTTTTTTATTTATTATTGAACAGAAGAGATTCAACAAAATTTTATTAAGAAAACCACTGTTAATTTTTTCTAAATTTTAGAAATTAAAAGAAAATTTCAAAAATGTTCTCTTTATTTCCCAAAAAGTTAAAAAAGAGTTTAGGATTTTTAGAATTGTATCAGAATAGAATAAAATCACAGTTTTTAAACAATTTTTTTGAATTTTAGAAAATTGCCGTTATCTTTTCTAGAGTTTTTTTGTTTATTTGTGAAGTGTTCTAGGTTTTTTTGACTTTTTGAAATAAACAGAAAATTTTAATAAATTTTCGGTTTATTACAAAAAGTAAAAAAAACCTAACGAAAACAAATAGATTTTACAAATAAAATAGATTTTACAAATAAAATAGATTTTACAAATAAAATAGATTTTACAAATAAAAACAGAAAACATCAAAAAAACCTAGAACACTTCACAAATAAACATAAAACTCTTGAAAACCACCGTTAGTTTTTTTTTAATTTTAGAAATTCAAAGAAAATTTCTGAAATTTTCGGTTTATTTCTTAAATTAAAAAAAAAAAGAGGCACTCTACAGCATTTCCCGAAACTCTAAAATCATTAAGAGTTTTTTATCCTAGCTATAATGAAGTCAAGATTATAGCTGATAGGATAATAGTTTTTCTATCAAAAATGAAAAGTACAATTATTTTCTCTACATATACATGAAAAAAAGATTGAAAAGCAAGAAATAAAATAGATTTTGCTTTATTGATAAGGTTTAAGTACTCAAGAGCTCTTAATATGTTAAAGAGAGAGTTTTGAAGTGAATAAATTTGTGACTCCTAATTCAAAGAGTAGTCAAAAGAATCTTTTAATTACAGTTATTAGAAGTATTTTAAACTCAATTTAGCTTTCTTAAAAAAAATAAAAATAACAAAAATAAAAACTTGATAAAAAGTTTTTTTTGGTAACCCCAAGTGTTGAATGGATTGTTGGTTTTCTTTTATATGAAAATTTTTGGATCTCGATCATAATTTGTTTTAATAAAGAGATCTAAATATTTGACTAACCATAGATCAAATTAAATCGGTTACTTTTATTAAGTTTTGAATTAGACCCTTTATAGATGGGGAACATCTTTAAAACGCGGTTTTTTAAATAGAAGAATTTTATTTTCTGATTTTTCTTTTTACTGTGCTACTTTTTCTTTTATTTTTTATACTATTATTACTGTTTTCATTTTTTATTTTTTTTGCAAGTTTCCCAAATCTTCTTTTCACAAAATACCAGTACAAGAGACTGATTGGACAACATTCACCCAGTCAAAATCATGACTGAATATATTGTCTGAAAAGACAGATTCAGTTCACTTCTAGTTGGTTTAAAATCTCTTCAGTTGCCTTAGTTCAGTCCAGAACTATTCATTTGTATAAGTCAAATTAAATTTGTTTAAGATCTAATCACGAACAAGTTTCCCTTTTCTTATCATGATTTTTTTTTATCCATTTTGCCTCATCCAAACACATAAAAAACACAAAGAGGGAGGAACTCAAACAACTTAAAAAAGGAATTTCGAAGAAGGAAAAAAGTCTAAAAAGTAAAAAATCTTATATTATTTTATAATATCTCCAATAATTTTTTGTGACAACAAAAATTTCATTTGAATAATTTTCACACGATTTTTTTATTATTCAAAGCAACACATTAAACCATATATACCTCTTTTCTCAACCTTTTTAGTTAATTACTAAAGCCCTTAGGATTGTTTTTGAAATCAAAATATTCACTCTATTTTTCTTGATCACATTGGATTTTTTTTTTTTTTTGGACTTGATTTGAGATTTAACGAGCACAACCATAGCTTTAATTTTTTTTTTTTTTAAAAAAAAAACCAAAAACAAAAATTATTAAATTTCAGACATACTGATAAATTCAAAAAACAAATTTAAAAAATTTTTAGTTCATTTTCGATTTTTTAATTTCTTTTACTCCTCTTTCAAAAAAAGTTCTTGCTACAAAAAATATCACCCAATATCAACTATTTTGCAATATCGATTTTCATTTAAATCAATAAAATTCCTTTAGTCATATGTATTCAAAGCCTATATAAAAAACATTTCCGAAATGAAAATTAAAGAAAAAAAATTAAAATATTTCTTGGAATTTATTGGTATTGTGAATTTTAATTAAATCAATTTCCTCAAAAAATCTCAATTCTTAGATGCAAACAATAAAAAATTCAATTTTTTTTTTGTAAATCCTCTCAAGATTAATTTCAAACTATAATAATATATTTATCAAAGCTCAAAATTCTTGAAAAGTTTGGAAAAAATTCAAAATAATTCAAAATATAAACCTTCTTTTTTTTACTAATTTTCTCTTAAATAAATAATAAAAAACAAAAATTCAAAGGTGAAATGACACGGAATACGATCACAAAAAAAACTAGTTTCACGCGGCAACGTTTAACTGTGGTTTTGTCTGTATATAATGTTATTGGTTTAATTAAAGAAGAAGTGGAAACCGAAACAATAACCTGGAATCACAAACAAGACTATACATTGACTGATATAAAAGAACATTTTAATATTTTTTTCAAATTGAAACAACAAAAAATTCAACACATAAATAAATTAAAAATTATTATAAAGAAATATTTGAAAAAATTAAATAGGAAATATGTCAAAAATAAGGAACCAAATAATTTTAATCAAAAAATTCAAGATATCAAAATGATAAAAGAAAAATTTCAAAATATACAATTAGATTGTAAAAATTTAATAAACTCAAATAAAAATAGGAAAAAATTTTCAAAAAAAGAAAAAAATAAAAAGAAAAAAAAAAAAAAAAAAATTATTGTTACGAAAAAAAAAAACAGATCTCAAACGATAAATAAAAAGCAAATTAATTATGCCGAGAAAATAATAAGTCCCATTTTTAATAATCAAAACCAGAATAAAATTACCTTACCTTTACTCCCAATTCAACAGAATAATATAATTGAACTGGAAGGCATGGATTATCAAGAAAAGGATAATAATTTGCTACCTTTATCAAAATCGCCATTTTTACAACCAATTAATTCTGAAGCATTGAAAAATAACCAAGTGATTAATAAACTAGAAACTTTAAAATATCAAAATGAACAACAAAATAAAGAGAAAAATTTTGAGGCCCAATATACAAAAATATATAAAATTTCTCCACAATATTTTAAAATTGATCCAACAAAATTAAAAAAAAATAATTATATATTAAGTCCATTATTTGGATTTCAATTTTCACCATCAATTAACGGACACAATTTACTTTCATCGCCTTTAATTAACTTTTCCCCACTATTGGAAGGCGAGCATTTCAATGTACTATCTAGTTCTTTTAGACTTGATAAGAAAACCCCTATTTCAGAAAACAATATTTCTAATCAGTCCATGTATCAAGAAAAAGAAATAAATACAATATTTAACAAAATCAAAATTCCAAACCCAAATCTAAATCAAAATTCAATTATAAATAACGTTGAGGATAATAAAGTAATTCAAAAAAAGAAATACAAAAATCCGAATAAAAACATTGAAGAAACCGTCATGAGAAAAGAACATAGATTGCAAAAGCCTGAATTAAAAACAAAACCAAAAATAATTATCCAACAAAAAATTACAAATGAAACAACCCCAGAGCATCAAAAATGGATAAAACCAGGTCGAGTATTTCGCAAAGATTATTCAACAAATTTTTCAAATAAAAAACAAGAGCAAATTTAACATGAATTAAACAATAAAATTGTATATGTTTTGGCTATTTTATTATTTCAAAACTTAAGCTAGAATTAAAAAATCAACTTTAATAGGAATACCGATTTAAATTCAGAATATTTATTTGGAAATATATTACAAAACACATCGAACTTTTTATTTATTTATAAGTTGAATAATAAATTCCAAAAAGAAAATAATATAATCCGTTAAATTTTAATGATTTATACCAATTCAATATATTTTTATAATATATCAATTTATTTTTTTTTTTTGAAATTTAGAGAATAATTAATTAATCAATCAATAAATTAATCAATTAATATTATTCGTTTAACAACTGTTAATGAATAATTTTCCATTTTAAAAAGAAATCAAGTTTTTCACATTAAAAAATATCTTTGTTTTATCTTTATAATTAATATTATTCATAAATAATTATTTGAAAATATTATTTTTTTAAAAAAGAAAATAAATTAGAAAAGTGTAGAATTAATTTTCAATAGAAATGATAAATGTTGATTATAAAGATAATCAAGATATTTTCAAAATAAATACTTATTATTTTTTTTTTTATACATTTTAAAATTGCTTTAAAAAAGTTGTTTTTATTTAAGCTAATTTTGTTGTCTTTTTTTTCATCAAATGCAATTGTTTGGTATACGTGTATTAATTATTTAATCAAAAATATAAATGAAAATTAAAATTTCTGTCTTGATTTTTTTTTTAACTTATTTTTTTTTTGAAATTAAAAATTTTATTACAATAATAGCACCCCTGAAAACACAATACATTAATTATTAATAATAACTATCAAACAGAATTGTTAATTTTATAATAAAAAAAAAATAACAAAATATATTAATCAGAAATTTTCTTTCTTTTTGTTCTTTCAGACAAAATTTCAATAAATATTGAATTAGTGAGAAAAATTAAATTAATTTCTTTAAGGCCAGAACTAAATGTTAAATATGAATAATTTTTTAAAAGATCAATTTAAGCAATAGAAAATAATTGAAAAAATAAAAAAAAAAAATTGTAAAGGAATTTCATTTATTAAATTGGAATTAAATCAATAAAAACTTTTTTAAAAGATAAATTATTTAAACCCTAATTTTTTTATAAAAATAATTAAATAACTTTTAAAATTTAATTTAAAAATAATACAATAATCTTGTAGTAAAGAATATATATTGATATATTGATTTGTGTTGGTAAAAAGCTGAAAAAAAATCTTAGTGTTAATTGAACTTGTAAATCAAAATTAATACATATTTTAGAAAATGAAATTTAATTTATGGTCACTTATTTGATAATATTGTTTATTTTATGTCTAGATTTAAAAAATTCAAAAATTCAAAAATACTTTAAATTAAAAAAAATCAAATATTAATCCGACTAGAAGAGTTGGCCAAATAATTTAAATTTAAAAAATTATTTTTTGATAAATCGTACAATGACAAAAAAAATTATTTTGTTTTTTATTTTAATTTATATTTTTTGACAATTTTTTAAATTATTCATAATCAAATATATAGATTGCTATTGAATGGCAATCAATAGATAAAAAAAAAAAATTGCATGTTCTGCCAAAATATCTTTTATAATGAATAAATTATTTACTTAATTATTTTTACCAGATGCAGGGGAGGAAAGGTCACCAAAAATCATTTCTCAGTAAACAATGATTGTTTTTATTTCTTAAAACTATAAGGTTTTTGATGTGTAGATAAAATTATCATCAAAAAAAAACACTTTTTTTGACAAAATTTAGATTTAAATATAATAAAATCAAAGTAATCAATAAAAAATTTGTCAAATGTTAAAAAAATTTTTTCAAGATCTTTTTTTTAATTTAGAAACTATAAAAATTTCGATAATAAATTTTTCTTTCTTTATAATTTTTTATAAATTCTATATATCAAAATGCCTTCATAATAATTCAAATTCAAATTTTTATTTCAAAGATCATTAGGGCATTTGAGGTTATAAGGGATATCAACCCTTTTTCAAATAAAAGGTCACATAAATTTTCAAGAATCATTCTTAATTGAATCAAATTAAGTGTAGTATCATTCTAAAATATAAAAACAGTTTAAAACCTAAAAAAAAAAAACTCAACTGAATATTTAAAACTCATTAAAACAAAAAATAAAAATAAAAATTAAAATTAAATATTTTAAAAATTGGTGTGCCCTTTTATTTGAAATGAGAAATCCTGTTTTGTAAATTGTAAAGAAAAAACATTATATAACCCAATAACAACCTTTGAACAAGTTGAATTGGGTAAAAGTTCTTTACTTTTTATTGATAACTCTTTATACTACAAACTTTGGTTCTTTAAAGTCTCATTTCCAAGATAAACCCACAATTCATCTCTTTATTTTGTTGGAATTGTTTTTTTTTTTTTTTTTTTTTTTTTTGTTCCATTCATCAATCCAATAATGCTCTTTCTTAATTCCTATATCTGGCTTATTTGAAATCAAACTAAAACTATTTCAATTGATACACTTTCAGATTATTTCCAAATTGTTTTCTTCTTATCTTGTTTTTTTCATTTTCCAACTGTTCAATATCCAAAAATAAAAAAAAAAAAAAAGAAAAAATGAATAATTAAAATATGAATCACCAAAAAATAATTCTGTTATTAACATCAAATTCAAGAGTATTGATGATTTGATAGGTGTGCGATTTTGTTTGAAAAAGAGTTTTTATTTATATATATATATATATATATATATATATATATTCTTATGTAAAAGACGACAAACCACAAAGTTACTATTAAGAATAGGTTTTATTTTTCATATTATTGAATTTCTTTGACTAATTAGTAAATATTTGCCAATTACCCAGTGAAATCAAAAACTATCAGAAAAACTGTATTCTTTATAGTATTTTTAAGTTCTCGGCACTGAGATTTTTAAAGTAAAACAATATAATAAAAACAAAAAAAAAACTATATTTTTCCTAAAAAAACAAATAATTATTTTAATTCTTCAATACCAAATCCTAATCACTTAAACCAAAGAACAATAGTTGGTATTTATGTTGTAGATTACGAATTCATTAATAACCCCTCTCCTTAATTTGTCAAGTGTGAATTTTTTTTGGTTCAAATATAGCGCCAACAAACCCCTGGTTCTGTTTCATAAACCAATGTTTCAAATGAAAAGTAATTCTTTTTTTTTTATTCTTATTCAGATAAAACATCTAATTCATTATTCGATCGTATACCCAAGGTCAAATCAATTTTGAAGGCTAATTCATCAAAGTTTTGAGAAAAAGTTAAATTATGACTTGGATTTGTTTGAAATTTGTAGTAATTTTTCCAGTATTTTAAGTTGAAATTTGTGTTTATAAAAATATTTACTAAAAATTTACGCTTTTTTGAGATAAATTTTGCCAATTTGATCCTTTATTTTTAGAATTTCTTTTTTAATAGTAGAACTTTGAGAAATCATGACCAGATTTACTGATGGTTTATTGTCGGTTTTTTTTGATCATTTGACGTATATCTCTTCTATAAAAAAGAAACACGGTTTTTAATTTGTATCACACTTTTAACCAATCTTTACTTGAATTTTTAACAATAGCACTGAAGCAAATTATTTTGAAGAACTTTGAAAACAAAATTCGAATAATAAAAAAAGAGGAAAAACCAATATTAAAGATATTTTTATTATCAGAGATTTTTTGAACCTTTAATTTTTTAATCTGCTCAAGGAAAAAAGAAAAAAGAAAAAAGAAAAAAGAAAAAAAAAAAAAAATAAAAAAGGAAAAGAAAAAACAAAAATAAAAAACAAAGAACAAATAAAAAAAAAACAATTACAAGATCTTTATAAAAGAAAGCGTTTAAGTGACTGTGTAAGTAAATCCATGATTCTGTTACTTTCTTTTGGGAGTTCTGTTCGAATCTCGGCGGCCAATATTTCAAGCTCTTCAATTTCTCTCTCTTTAACAAAATTTACAATTTCTGAGAGTATTTCATAAAAATCATTGGCTGGTATTGTGTGTTCACTTTCGGACCAAAAGTTGGTTTGTATTAATTCATTAATTTCTTTCAAAACCTCTTTTGAGTCTGAAATTTTTCTTTGCAGCAAATTCAAGAGCAATAAATTGAGCTGTGCTTCAAACAAATATTTTTGAAGACCAAAAGCCACCGAATTTTTTTCAGTCAAAGAGCGTTTTAAAAAATTGATCACATAAAACAAAGTGTTGGTTGCTTTCGAATAATCAGTACAATCAATTAAACAATAAAAGCTTTCTAAAATGATTTGAATGAAACTGAGCTTATTTTTGGATTGGATTAAGGCTGCGGCCTTGCGGAAATAAAAGGCAGCCTCGCGTGGTTCGCCAATCAATTTGAGGCAGATGGCCAATTCGTTATAGAGCTTCATTGCCTTAATTTTCTTGTTCATCTGTAAGTACAGCTCGGCAGCTTGCAGGAAACACGAGATGGCCTCTGTGGATTCCTCTGAAACAGTGGGGTACGACAGGTCGACCTTGTTACTGAATTTGCTCCTCCAAAAGTTTAACCCGGCCTCTCGTAAGGTCATCGCTTCTTTTAAGTAATCCTTTTTAGCATGCTCACACCTGGAGATCGCCAGGGAACACAGCGCTGAATATAAATTGTCTCCTTTGAGATCAAATTCCTTTTTTAATTCTTCATAGAGCCGAATTGCTTCAGCTCTTTTTGTCTTTGTTCGGAAAACAGAATTAAGTGAATCTGTAATTGATTTAAATTTCAATAGTTCTGACATTTGGGATTTTATTTACAAAACAAAGAAAAAAATTATTCTGGCGTTTTTGAAAAAATGATTTTGAGCATTTGATTGAATTTTTTTATTCAAATTTTGATTCTTTTTCACAAACCAAAAAATTAGTCGACAATAGTTTACCTTTAAAAATTCTTTTGATATAGTGAAAAGTATTAAAAAGACTATTTTCACAGAAGTGGAAGAACTGTAAATATTTACTATAAAAGAAGAATAACTGGGAAAAAATGTTAGTTGATGATTTCTTTTTTTTTTCTTTTGGGAAATCCAACTTTTATTTTTAGGTTTCTTGGTTCACCCAAAATATACCAACTTAAAGACCCACAAATAAATAGAGATCACAAATTACAATCTAATTTTTCTCAAAGCTCTATATGATGTAAGGAAAAAAAGACTGAAAATGAAGTAAAATTTTTTTTCGGATTATTCTCAGAATACAAGTCGTCTATTTAATGAGAATCCTAAATATCAAAAATTTCTTTTGTGATTATTGTATAAACCTTGGAAAGTGAAATTTGTCTTCTCAAATTTTATTGGATTCTGCAAAAAAAGATCTCTTAAATTATAATATTGTAGAAGAAATTTTTCATCAAAAATTAACAGCAATTTTTTCTTTATTCCAATATTTTTTTCATAGAAAATCAAACTTAGTAATTTTTCAAATGAAACTTAGAAGCAATGAGTAATAAATAAATTAGTTGTTTGTAAACAAAGTTCAAGTTTTTTAAAGGAAAAGTTTGAAAAAGAAGGTAAAATGGTTTTTTATTTTTGAGTAAAAATTTTTCGGATAATAAATCATGATTTATATGTCTAATCACAAAACTTGAATTTGTTTCATTTTCAAGGAGTGGTTAATTACTAAATATATGTTCTAAAATGGCACTTTTTTTCGTTGAACAAATTAAAATATTAATTATAAGAATATTCAGATGATCTAATTGATAAAAATCAAAAAAAAAAAATGTTGAAAAATTTTTTGGGCGCTTTTCATTGGAATGTTACGTGTAAATTCTCAATTTATTTAGGAAATTAAAATTGTTGACAATAAGATTTTTTACTTCTAAATATACGAATTTTAAAATAACATACAAACCCTCAATTTTTTAAATGTTAATTGGGAGTTTCAAACATATTTTTTGTCAAATCAACTTTAATTTTTAAAAAAAATAAAAAAAAAAAATAAAGTGAAAAGTTAGATGACAAAAAAATGATACTGATCTATTAATTAAATTTTAGTTTGAGGATAATAATGAATTAAACACATAGAATTATGTTCTATTTATTCAATAAAACTGGGCCCCTTTGACTGAAAAAAAGTTTATTTATGGACCTATAAAATGTGAAATAATCATATAAAATGATGTATTAATTGATCAAGTATTTTTAGTATAAGAATTCTCAATAGAAAACAATTTTATATTCTTTTTTTTTTTTACTTTTGAGTCGTTATATGAGAATGGTAAAATGTAATATTTTATCAACTTTTCTAAAAAGTTACTTAGCATAATTTTAAAATTGATATTTTTATTTAGATGGAAATTATATAATGAGTGGAAGATAGAATATGAGAAATCTGGTTATAATATTAATATTTGACCAGTTATCATTTCAATTTTAATTCTGTTTTTTCTTGTAATAAATCGATTTATTGATTGAATTTTTTATAAAAATAAATTCTTTAATGTACCTTCCATTAAATTTTATATAGCATGATAATTTGAAATCAAACATTAAATACTGAATTAATATTAGAAAAAAAGTTAAACTTTTATTATAATTTGAGCGTTTTGTGACTACCACATAGAAGTTTTAAATTAAACTATGTGGTTATTGAATGTAAATCATATTATTTGTTCCATTGTTTAAATTTATCTCTAAAATCACTTAATATTGCGTTAAAAAGGTCGATCGTCATCAATTAAGAATGTTCCTTCAAGTTATTAAAAAAAAAAAAAACATAGAATTTATAAGAAAAAAATCTACCTTTAAATAAAAATTTAAAGTATAAAACAAAAATATTAAGACTTTATGGTTTAAAAATGTTTATTCCCAAAATTTGTCACAAAATTTAAATTAAACTCTTTTTCAAAAATTGTGACTCAAACAAAATGATAAATTGAAAAAAAAAAATTTATCCTTCAGTATTTAAGAACAATTAATAACTAAATATGATTGGTAATTCACTTTTAAATCATTCTAAATATATAAAAACCTGATATATTAAAAATTAAAGAAAATAAAACCAAAAGATAAAAAAAAGTGAGTAACAATTTTTGAAATGAGCATTACAGATATTTTATTATCGAACTTTCACTGAAAAAAAGTTGAACAAATAGATTTTTTATGGATAATTAAATCCATTTTAAAAGACATTACATAGCCGAAATTTTCTTAGTGAATATTGATCTTTTCGTGGATCTCTTTTTTTTTTCCACATGATCTTTTTAAAAAAAAAAAAAAGAAAAAGAAAAAGAAAAACAAAAGAAAAACAAAAGAAAAACAAAAAAAAATGAAAAAGTAAAACGAAAATATGCAAAATTAGAAAAAATGATACTGATCTAGAAATTTGAAAATATTTTTTGTTAATAATACTGTAATAAACCTCAAAAAGATTCCCATTAACATTATAAAGTGAGTCAAAATTTTTAAAAAATAGTTTAGTTGTATAAAAAATAAATTATTTCAAAAAAATGTAATAATTCGAAAAAAAGATTACTTTAATAAAATATTTTTATATGTTAGAAAAGCTAATTTGAAAATATAACCTATGTCACTACTAGAAAACCTAAATTATTCTGTTTTTATGAACCCCAATTCAAAATTTTCAACACACCAAAATTCAATTTGTTCAAAAAAAAATCTTATTTAATCAATTCCCAAAGAAATGCCAAATTAGAACCATTCACCAATTGAAATGTTTACACTTTTTTATTAATTAAATTACTCACAAAACAATAAATAAATAATTATCAATACAAATAAATCATGGGTGTGTTAAAAATTTTGGAGAGAGCAAAACAAAAAATTAAATTTGTAAATTTGTTTAAATTCTATTAGGATTATTGATCTATCAAAGGTTAGATACTACCAATTAATTTTATTTGAGTTCTTCTATTTGGAACAACTTGACTTTAACATAATATCAATTTTTCGAAAAAAATATTGAACGAACGTAAGGAGTTACGTATTTCAAACAATAAAATGAAAAAAAAAAACTAAAAGATGAAAAAATGATTTTCATATTCTACAAAAAACAAAATTATCTCCAATTTCAATGAAATTGTATTATTGTGATTGTTTGGAATGTTTTAGCTGTGTGGAAAATTTTGAATTTTAGTTTAGTTTTTATTAATAATAATTATTGAGTAAATATTGAAATTAATAAATTTAAAAAAAATATTTACTTTTGGAAGTTCTTATTATTAATTGGGAAAAAAATAATACTCTAATTCAAGTTTCTAGCTTTTAATTATAGAAAATTAATTAGAGGAATAATATTTTTTAAAACGACAATAAAATCATGTTGGGATTTAAAATATTATTTTTTATTTTAATTGATGTTTTATATTATGTATTGGGCGAATTAACCCCATTATGATAAATTATAAATTTGTGTATATTTTTTTGATATCAAAATTTCACATTTTTTTTTTTTTTAAAAAATGAAAAAAAAAAGAAAAAATAACTTTTTTTTTATTGATGATCAAGTGTAAATTACACTCTGAGTGTCCTTTTACTTAAATTCCTTTTCAAAAAAATTTTTAACTTTTTGATTTTATTAATAATTAAGTTAATTCTTGTAAATGTGTGAAAATATTTTTAGTTATATTTTTTAAAGAAATGTTTTGAAAAAAAATTTTTTTATATTGTTTATATTTATACTGATTTATATTTCAATTCAAATCTCAACAAATTAAATTCATATTCAGAAATAAAAATTTAATTAAGTTATAATTGATCGAAGTTTAAATAATAGTTTTTCAATTAAATTGACATCTAATAAGTAATATTTTTTATTCTTTAAAGTTTTGAAAAAAATTTATTTTCTCGTTTTCAAAATATGAAAAAAAAATACAAAAAAATTTTTCAATTTTGAAAAATTCGTTTATCAAACAGTTTATTCTTATTTGAAAGTATCTGAATTAAAATATAATTCTGTTTTGTCAGAAAAAATATTGATTTCCTTTTTTTATGATAAAATAAATAATAACCAAAATATGTTGAAGAAAATTTGTTTTTGAAAAATCAAATTTCAGATAATAAAAAAAAAACACTATTTCAGAGAAATTTTTTTTAAATGACTTGAAAACTTCATAGTTTATAACTATCCATCTTTTGAAAATACAAATTATTTTTCAATAGTTTATCAAAAAGATTTTTTTATTTTACAAATATAATTATATCTAAAGAGTAAAAAATCTTTATAATAATATTGAATACAATAAAGAACATTTATTGTAAAAGAGTAATGATGAAAAAAGTTTATAAACATATAAAAAAAATTAAAACAGTATTAAAATGAAGTAAATACTTTACTTTTTCATCAAAAATTGAAAAAAAAAATTTGATCTCTCAAAAAAATTTTCTTTTATGGCTTCCTTAGTTGATCATTATTTTTGACACTGGGCACCTATAAAATTTGAAAGTCAAAAATATCAGAAATAACAATTTTTCATATTTTTACCTTTTTACTATAAAAGAATGATCCCTTAAAAAAAAAATTTCACAAATTACAATTTTGCTTAGAGATCTGATGTTATTACTATTGTGGAAAAAAAGTTCAACATGGTTTTTAATTAGGAACATAAACATTACTGAAAATTAAAAGTAAGATCAATGAAAAAAATAATAAATAAATAAATAAAGACAAAATGAAGGATTCGCCACAATAACAGTTTTTTAAATACTATCTTTTAGGTAAGGGCTTTTCTTTGATTGATCAATTATTAAAAATTTTTTCAAAAAAATTGACTATTTTTAAGATCTCCAAAACCACATCCACAATTTGGATAAATCAGGTAGATTTAAATTGTATTTGTTAGGTTGATTGAAAATAATATAACGGGTTATTATTTGAAGTTAATTGGTTTCTTCTTTTTATTGATATTACTTTGAATTTTCAGGTTTTATTAAGGTTTCCAATTAAAAACCGTGTTGAACTTTTTTTCCAAAACGGTTAATCAAATAATTAAAAGTTCAATACTATTTAACAGAGATTTTTTTAATGTTATTGGAAAGAGAAATAACTCATACAATTTCCTTTCAATTACAACCGTTCTTTATTTTGAGACGAATCTAGTTTGACACTAATCCTATATTCAGAAACTTTTGCTATTTTGAAAAAGCCAGTTAATCCATTTGTTTGTAATTCGTCTCTATGTTGGAACTAAAATGTATTTTTAAGAATAGTTTTTGCTAAATAAATTATAAAAGGTGTTTTTTAAGTTAAATTATTCATTAATTTCTTCTCATTCTTTTGATTTGTTTCGTCATAAATGAAAAAATAAAAAACTTTGAAAATGATAAAGAGTTTTTAAAATATGGTTAGTTTTTATATTTAAAGAGGGAGTAAAACAAATTTTTTAAAGATCGGATTAAAAAGGTAATAATTCACAAAACAAAAACAAAAAAGAAAAGAAAAAAGAAAAAAGAAAAAAGAAAAGACAAAAGACAAAAGAAGAAGGAAATAAATCCCAAGTGTTTCTTTTTTCCTTTTTAATTTAAAATTTTTTGTTCTTGTGCCAAAATATCCTTTTTATTCGTAAACCCCTTGAGAATAAGATGGCTTTCGTCATTTGATTCGGTAAGTGTAGGTCTATCTTCAAGTGCGATTATGATCCATGACCATAGTGCAAACATTTGACCAAAATTCTCTAAAATGGTTCTTGTTTCTTCACCAAGCTTCACTTCACTTAAGATTGATTGAACAGTTTCCAACCGCTCTCCAGGGGTGTATAACTGTTTTGAATAAAAATATTTTAGCCGATCCAATGTAACATAAAACGTTTGCTTTGTGGTTCGAAATGATAAATGAGCATTTTCCATAAATTTCTTTGTGAAATCTTTCGAGAGAGTCTGTGCCTTTTCAAAGATCTCAATTTGGAAATCATTAAAAAAAGAAGGTTTAATTGTTTTGAGATCTACAGTACCAAGGTATTGAAGCATTTGATCGTGGAGTTCGTTTGCTACTACGTATTCCAAAATGATTCCTTTTTCCTCATAAATTTCATCACGTCTTTTTCGTGTGCTTTTGATATCTTTTTTGATTTTTGTAATAATTTGAGTGAAGTCAAGGTTTAGTTGTGTGTAGTCCCGAATAAACTCTTCTTCTCTCCTTTTCTGTTGTTTCAGGATCTCTTGATTTTTTTTTTTTTTTTTTAGGTTTTGTTTCTTATATTTTTGATATTTTTGGGTGTCATTTTGGGTGTCTTTATACAAATTTCTTATTGTTTCAGATTGGTTGTGGAGTTTTTCCGTTTCCTTCATCTGGTGATCATTTTGTTTGATTATTTCTTTGATCTCTTCTGTTAAATATTCTGATGTTTCCATTTGAAAAGAGAAAAATATTTGACTATTTAAAAATTGAAAAAAATGATTCACAATTAAATTCTTTTTCGTTCAGTAAGAACTTATTTTCCTTACTACTTGTTTTTCATAATTTAGACAACCAACAGAAAAGTTCAATAGTTTTTAGACTTTTTAATTTGGTTTTGTATTCATTAAAATTAGTATAAGGTGAGAAATTTCTCTAATTATATTTGAACGAAAGGAAAAATTTCTTGTTGATACAACAAATTATTAAAAATATTTTAAGCTTTCAAAAAACACTCTCTCATGAGATAGATATAATAATTATCACTTTTTCTTTTTAGTTTTGAACCCTCTATCTCTGTTTAGAAATAAAAATTGTGTTTAATTTTATTAACTGTTGTGGAAAAAAAGTGAAACTGGAAAAAAAGTTCAATCGGTTTTTAATAAGGAACAGTACTGAAAATTCAAAGTAAAATCAATAAAAAGAAGAAACCAATTAACTTCAAATAATAACCCGTTATATTATTTTCAATCAAACCAACAAATACAATTTAAATCTACTTTATTTATCCAAAATATTGATGTGGTTTTGGAGATCTTCAAAAATAGTCAATTTTTTTAACAAATTTTTAATAATTGATCAATCAAAGAAAAGCCCATACCTAAAAGATAGTATTTAAAAAACTGTTATTGTGGCGAATCCTTCATTTTGTCTTTATTTATTTATTTATTATTTTTTCATTGATCTTACTTTTCGTTTTATGTAATGTTCCCAATTAAAAACTGTGTTGAACTTTTTTTCCAGTTTCACTTTTTTTCCACAACATCAAAGTGAGTTATTGAGAATAGGTAGAAAAAATCAAAAATTTTGTGAAATCAATATCAAATGAAAAATAAACGTGAAAGTAATAACCTACTTATTAAGTTTTAGTTAATTTAAACATTTTTAAAAGAATTTTAATCATGATAATCTCATAAAAACAAAAATAATTACTTTTTTGAAAATGGCTCTGATATAAATTATAACTTTGAATTTCAAATTTATAGTTTTTGATTTTAATTTGTCCTTTATAAATTTAAGTACTATTATTTTCTGATTAATATTTTTCCAAATCTAGCTTTTAACTTAATTCAATTAAACACTGTGATAAAATTTTTTAAAATAAAAATACTCTCAACTTTTGAATATCAAAAATATTTTTTGAAATTACTGTGAACTTTTATATTTTTTTTTTGAAAAAGTGGGGTTGAGAAAATTTTGAAATTAAAGAATAAGTTAAGTTATTAAATTAGAATATTTTTCCAGAGAGTTTATATTTTTAGTGGAACTTTTTTTTTAATTTTTCTATTTAAGAATAAAAAAAAAATTTGAAGACCAAATTTGTCCCTTTTGTGAAAATAAAATTCCCAGAATTTAGAATTTATTTTAGTAAATGAGTTAAAACAAGATACTGTATATAAAAATATACATAATTTCAACTTTGAGTTCAATGATTTGGGCAAAAAAAATTTCAAGAAAAAGTTAAATGGAATCTTTGTTTTTATTTATTTTTTCATTGTTTTTTTTTTCATTTTGTAATGCAAGTATTTGATCAGTTTTCTATTTTTAGTGTTTTTTTTTTGGTAGTAGGGACATATCTTAAAGAATTACTAGATAATGATAATTTTTATAAAACTTACAAGAGTTTATTTTTATTCTTATTCATATCTTAAACATAAAACTACCTTATGTGATAATTTGTGATATTTCTAAATTATGGAAAAGCTAATGGCGTTTTTTTTTTTTTTTTTTTTGGATTTCTGCATTTATTTGTAAAGTGTTATAGGTAATGTTGAATGTACCTATTTAAAAATATTTTTTGTTGTTACTATTTTTTCTGAAATTAAAAGAAAATTAAAAAAATTGTTAGCTATTCAGTATGTTGAAAGAATATGCAAAAAACTTTGATTTTAATCCATTATTTGTAATGATAAAAATAATATGTGTTCTCAATATGATTGGCTATTTACTTGTTTTCATGGATAATAATTAAACTATATATTAGAACTTATTACCAGTCTTTTATTTTTACAGTCAGTTCCACTTTTAAGGCACAAAATTCATCGAAATTTAAGGCACAAGAAAAAACTCAAATTAAAGCACAAAATTCAGATTCTAGTAAAATAAATTGTAAAAAAAAATTCGAAATTTTGTGCCTTATTTTAAGATTTTTTTGTGCCTTTAATTCCACTAAAAGTTTTTGCCTTAAAAGTGGAACTGGTTGTGAATATTTAAACATTTTTTTATATCTTTATTGTTAGCTTTAGAAAATCACTTTCCTTCATATATGTTCAGATTTTTTACAAACAGAGAAATAAAAAGTGAATTTCTAAATAAAAAAGAAAATATCAAGAAAGTTAAGTTAAGTATCTGGACATTTACAGTGTATATACTCCATACTCAAGGGGTTTCCTGAGACTAAAAAGGGTATTGTGGAATAGTACCTTTTTTGGTTTACATATTTCTATTACAATTAAAAAAAAAATTTGAGAGTATCCCATTGGTAAAAAATTCAATACAGTCAGTTTCACTTTTAAGGCACAAACTTTCAACGAAATTTAAGGCACAATAAAAATCTCAAATTAAAGCACAAAATTCGGAATTCTAGTAAAATAAATTGTAAAAAAACAAAATTCCAAATTTTGTGCTTTAATTTGAGATTTTTTTGTGTCTTAAATTTCGTTAAAAGTTTGTGCCTTAAAAGTGAAACTGACTGTAACAAAAAAATAATTCATAATATCTCTTTGACAATAAATTCAATACAAAAAACCAAAAAATTCCAAAAGCATTCTCGATTTCAAAAAATCCAAAATTTAAAAAAAAAATCGTCTGTACTCATTTTATATTCACAAGGGTAAATTTTCTACAATACAAAACAAATTGCTTTCTTGAAGTGCGAAATCAATTTAATCTGGGTTTTTTTCATTTAGAAAACCTATAAATTTGACCAAGTATGAATTATGTAATATTCTTGAGATAAAAATAACTCATTTCCAAAATGAAAAAAAAGAAAAAAAAATCACCGAGATCTCAAAAAGGCCAAAGAGTGTCACTTCAAAACTGACATAACTGTTTTCAAAATTGTATATTCTAACCATTCTAATTGGAAATTGAGTGTCACTCTTTGGCTCTTTTTTCTAAAAATGTCCTCATCTTTAGTTGTTGATTTTGGGAGATCGATTGTACATCAAAGGTTGGTTGGTTTTTGATTGGTATTAGGTAGTCAATAAAATTAATCAAAAAATTTTTTTCCATTTCAGAAAATTTTTTTTTCTCCATCATGACTGACTCTAAAGATTTTTTAAAAACTATAGAAACTGAAAGCACTTTATTTCCTTTTGCTGACTTGTAAAATATTATTTTCTAAAAGTTCTTTGAGAATCAATTTTTTTTCTCATTTTTTGTGATAAGAAGAATGATGAAATTTTTTTATTAATAATATCAGAGATTTTATTCTTTTTTATCAAATTCTGATATACATATTTTTTTAATTTTTTTAATATCACAGGTGTGGTTAGGTTTTTTTTTTAATTTAAGAGAGAAACCGAAGATATATTTATTTTTTGGTATATTATTAAATTTCAAATTCGGTCAAATTTCAAAATTGGTCAAATTGAACATTTTCATATTTTTGAAGAGTTTCTTGATTATTATCATTGATATGAAAATTTTTAATGTTTTTTGATCTTGTAATAGAGGAAAAAAAGTATTTTGTTATTGGTAGTATTTTATTACTAAATTGTAGAAAATCCAAAATTTTGAAATCATCAATACAGTTCGTTTCATTTTTAAGGCACAAACTTTCAACGAAATTTAAGGCACAAAAAAAATCTCAAATTAAAGCACAAAATTCAAATTCTAGAAAAATAAATTGTATAAAAAAAATTCGAAATTTTGTGCCTTAATTTGAGATTTTTTTGTGCCTTAAATTTCGTTAAAAGTTTGTGCCTTAAAAGGGAAACTGACTGTAATAAATATTTTTAAAAATTTGTTTGAGACCCAATTTTAACCACCAAAGTTAAGTGGAAATTTTTTTCCCCTTAAAACAAGTGACCAAAGTTTAATTGGTCAGTTAATAATTTATTGTTCAAAATCCTTACCAAAATTTTCTAGTATACCATTCAAACACCAAAAACCTACTCTAGCATACTCTACCCTACCCTAACATACCTTAAAATACATTAACCTACCTGTAAAGATGTTTTTAAATACCTACGGTCAATATATTTAAATGGCATTGACTTTTTTGAAAAAAATGAGAATTTGACCAATTTTGAAATTTGACCAAATTTGAAATTTAATAATTTTCCCTTATTTTTCTCTTTATTACTCAAATTAAAAAAAAAACCTTGACCCTTTTCTACAGAAAATGATAGAAATAAAATGATATCTATATTTTACTTCCATATTTATAAAACACATTTTTTATTTTTATTTTTGCTTGAATTATAAAAATATCGAAATAAATAATTAGAAAAAGTTCAAAATTTTCAAATTATTACCAAGCTTAACATTTTCAATATTTGTATTGTTTTAAATTGTTATTCAGCTGTTATATAATTTTTAGATAATTTTGAACTTTCCCCGTTGTAAAATTTTCAAATTTAGTTATTTAGGGATCTTTGAATTCCAAATTCAACAACTTTGTTTTTTTAACAGACCAATAAATCTTTATGTTTCCAAAAGGCCTAAAAATGAATTCAATTTTTTTTTTATAACAAAAAGTTTATCTTTCTAATAGGTTATTGGTAATTTCGCCCTTTATCACATTTTACTGTTACCACAATTTCTTTTTTTGTTTCTTATAAACATTTATTATTTTTCTTTAATTTTTTTTTTTTGTATGTGCATTGGGGGAAAGATCAATAAAAAACCCGAATTTTTTATCATTTTTAGGAAGTATCACGGATAATCTATGTTATTCCTTTAAAATTTTTCCGGCTAAAGTAAAAATAACTGAATTTTTTTTTTTTTTTTTATTTAATTGTAGTAATAAGAATCTTCTATTTATCCTTTTAATTCATCTTTTCTTTGAGACACTTTTAATTTGTCCCGATCAATTTTTATTTCAGTTTTCTAAATTAAGTGAGTAAGTACATTTTACTATTTTGAAATAATTTAATTGTGTGAACATTACTGAAAAATATTTTTTGAGTGCCACAAGATATTGTTACTTTGAAACCAAAAAAAAATCATTCACTGTCATATTTGTGAAAAGAACCAAACCCAAAGTAATTCAGAGTTGAATCTTTCATTTTTCCATTTTTTGAACAATTTTTTTGTTTTGGATTAAATTTTTAGTTTTATTAAATTTGGTTTTGGATCTAGAAATTTGTTTATACAAAATAAGTGAAATTAATCAAACGGTAAACCAAAAAATAGACCAGATAGAGGTAGATAATTTGGTACAAATCGTTTCGTTTAGAAGACCAAAAACACAAGATCTCCTTTTCAGGATAAATTTGTTGAAATCAAAAATGAAAAAAAAAAAATTAATAAAAACCTATTATCAAAGATTTTTTAACTTTATCTTTTGAATTCATATGAATTTAATTGATTGATTACCTTGAAATTCCCATCTCACCGCATTACTATTTTATTATTATTTTACAAAACTTGTTTTTACAAATTTACTTTCAAAATTCTTGTTTCAAATATTTATATAAACAATATCAAAACAAAGGATAATATTTCAAAAATTAAAATCAAGGGGTTAAATTCTTGGAATCAAAAAACAGTTACAAAAGATTCAACCTAAGAAATTTAAAAATTTAGAAAAAAATTTAATCAGAATTCAGAATTAATTTGAGTTCTCAATTTAAGGGAGTAGCCACGGTAAAGAAAAATTTTTCACTTTTGTGCAATTCTGAAGAGGATCAGAAAATAACATTTTTTACTCTGGTTGTACCTCATTGGTTTTTATTATTTAAATTACTTCATTCATTAGATTTTTGAAATTTTTTTTTCAAAGTCTCAAAGAAATTGCCACAATAGAATGTTGAGTTGAATTACTTAAAATAGTGTTTTGAATGTTGAATGACTTATCTTTTATTCTTCTCTCAACATTCTATTGTGGCATTTAATTTTTTCATATTTTATTTTTTCATCATTTTTGAGATTTTTTTAATCCTGACAAGATAAAGCAATTAGAAATATTTTTTTATTAGTGGCATTTAGGATTAATGGATTTTGTTTTAAAAAAACAACAATATTACAATTGAGAGAATATAAAAAGAAACATAAATGGGACTTAAATAGCTAGAAGAATTCCAAAATTAGAATAATTAAGTAGAATTATTACTTCTTAGGATTGTAAAACGTTGGGTTTAGTGGAATATGAGAAGTGAATATGATTATATGTTATCAAAGTTTAAACCACAAAATAGATACACTTTTTATTCTAAGAATCTGAAATTATCTTCTCCCAGAAAAAAAAACTAAACCTCCATTCCAAAAATTTGGACACATCTAAAATCATAAATAGTGAAACAAAAACTCAATTTACTATATTCTCCTAAACCATATATAAAACCAGATTTAAGTAACATAGTATTAATGGTTTTTTAAGTAATCATTTTCATCCAAATATAAGAAAACAATATAAAACAAAAAATCAAAACAAGTGTTTCCAAAAAAAATGAAACGAGCTGAAATGAAAGAGTTTGAACAAAAAATATATTGGTAGATTTGTTAAAATTACACCAACAATGGTTAATCGATCAAATGATAAGATACCATGTACCGGTTGTATGTGGATTTATCACTTGAAGAAACTCAACTGTAACCATCTAGTAACCATTGATAAAAAATTTTCAGATCTAACTAAACCGATTAAGTACCTGAAAAAAAAGAAAATGAAAAAAAAACAAAAAAAACCAAAAAAATGATATAGTTTGTTGAATTAAAATTAATTTCCAAATTGATGTAAATCATGTTTTTGTTATTCTTCTAACTGTTTAAACTGTGTCCAAATTAATCGAATTAAGTTTATTTTAATAATAAAATAATAATAATAATAAAACTATTTTATCAACATAATCTTTTTTTTTTATTGTTGAACATTACTAAAAAAAAAATATCAAATAATTTTTTTAAAAAAATTTTTACAGAATCTACGATCACATGCCACTAAAATAAAATGTTCTTATCTCATCTCTCTCAAATTTTTATCATGTCTTATGGTGTAGCTACTCCCTTAAGGGAAAATAAATAATTATAAAATCAAATGAATTTGTCCAATAAACCCTTATTTCCGAAGAAGAATTAAAAAATTAATTTACTTGGATGAACTCTATCAAGAATTAGTTGAATCAAATGAAAATAGGAAATTAATTCATTTTGGAAATTCTTGAGAAATAAAAAGTAATTTGTTAAACTTAAAAATTTTAGAACCAAAATATTTCCATGAAGAATTAAAAATAAAATCAAATCGAGAATAAGTAATTGTTACAGGTGTTACAGATCAGATCAAGTAATAAATGATTTGTATTTATTTTTGCAAGCTCAATTTTTTCATTTTTTTGATTTCCATTTTTTTAGTTGGTATGAAAATATATTATAGAAGGATATATTCCACTCCCATATTTATTAAAATATCAATGTATTTGATCAAAGAAATGATTTGAAGAATTCAGTTTCATATAAATGGTGGCACTCAAAATTTGAAAAATGAACTTACTCCTTTAATTGTGGGGAACGAATATTAATTTGTAAAAACAATTCAAACTACTATTTATTGCAAAATCAATGGAACAACTTTTTCATTTAATATTCCAAAAAAAGAGTTTTTAAATCAGTGTACATTTCAAATTTTTTAATTCTGATAGTTCAATTAAATTATTAATTTTCCCTCTTTTAGAATTTGATGCTTTTTATGATTTTAGATTATCCTTGCAATGTTTTTTTGGAAAACTGAAGGAAAATTTTGATCCATAAATTTAGCAATTAAAAGTATCTTATTTTTTATTCTAAATTACCAATGGCTTTGGATTTTCGGCCTTATTGGTGCTTATCATTTGTTCAAATATTAGAAATTATCAAGACAATTCACAATGATACATTTTTATTCAGCGTAAAGAAAATTGATGAATTTGTGAAAATCCTTAAATTAGAATTAATTGTTGATGAAATAGTATGGTTTTGAAGCTTATATTGTTTTTTAATAAGTTTTTTAAAAAGCTGAGGAGTTTTCTTATTAAGAAGAAAAGTATTATTTCTCTTGCTAAGTTATTCGTTTTTAAAAGGAGAAAAAAGAAATAATTTAATGTTTTTCTTGATAACTACAGCATATTTAATTTCAAAAAGAGATTTCAACCAAGTAAGAACTCTTAATTGACTGGATCGAGATTTACACCCAAAAAAAAAGAAGGGTGTTCTTCAATTTCAAATTGATCTCTCAAGAGATGAAACTATTTTTCAAAACAAAAATGAAAAATCAAGATCTTTTGTTAAAACTATCAAAATTAAACCTCCACATCAGTTAATTGTTGAAACAACTTTACAAGACGAGTTGTTGAGTGTATGATTTCAATGAATTAGTTTATAATCTGTATTTAAGAATCGCTAATCTATATTTTTACAATGAGTTATTATTTCAAAGAAGTACCTACAGTTACCCCTAAAAAGGAGTCTACTCTGTAAAACATTTCAACCCAAACTATAAAACTACTCTCAAATACAACGAAACTATGTATTTTTCTTTTCATTTTTGGGATCTTCAATTAGTTTATACCTTTGTTTTCGCTACAAAAAGCCTGATGACTTTTCTAACAGCTTTGTATCTTTGTAATCTATCACGACACTTTCCAACACTTTGAAAGCTTGACAAAACATTTGGAGCTTGTCTAAAGAGGAAAAGCTACTCAAAGTCAAATGTTTCAAATTTCAGATTTTTTGTTTGTGATTTTCCAATAAAAATCTAAATCATTTTTTATATTTCTTTTTAATTAATTGTTTAAAAAAAAATCAAAAAATAACAGACTTATTTGGCCAATACAGAATTTTTTTTTGAATTTTTTTTGTATCAAACAACCAAAATAACACTTTTAATTTTAAGCACATTAAAACCATTAAAAAAAAAAACAAAGTAAAAGAAAACAAAAAAAAAAAAACAAGAAAAGCAGAAATAATCAATACGGAAATAAAAGAAATGAACTTTGGAAACAATACAAGATATGATCCAATTTTAGATCCCGATTTTGACTCATTATTTTTAGAAGATTTAGAGCAACAATTTGATTCAAAATCAGAAAACGATTACAGTTTTAAAAACTTTACAAACAACGAACTCCAACCACAAGAGCAACAAGAAACAAACCAGAATTCAAATTCAGAAAAATCACAAAGCCAAAACAATTTGAATTCAACAAATAACACGAGTAATAACGAAACTGATTTAAACTCGTCAGTCGAAGGGCTCATAAAACTTGGATCTTTAAGACATGTGCCATCTTTAGAATCTTCGTTTAGTACCTTTAACAGTGATCCGATTTCAAGCATTATTCTTGATCAGATGAACAACGAGGATGACTATTACGAGAATAATCCGATTGTTCTGAAAAAACAAAGGAAGCAGCCAATTACAATCCCACTACCCGAAGAACAAACACAACAAAAATCAATTTTATACCCCGAGCGCAAAATCTCAATGGAAGCAATCTTGAAACATCAAAATTCTGGCAATTTTAATCCGTTCCAACCACAATTAGATTTCCAAATGCAATTTCAAAATTCTAATTATGAAATGGACTCATCTGAAAGTAGATCTGGGTTTGTACCAGAGTTTGAGCCAGACGAAGACGATGAAGGTGATAGCAGTTATGATCCCAACAGTAGTAAGATCCAGATAGCCAACAGTAATAAAATCGAGATCGAGAACAACAAAGAAAAAAAGAAAAAAATCAATAAACAATTCAATTTTAAAAACAAAATCGAAAAAAATAGAAAAAACCTCAAGATCAAAAAAAAAACAAAAAAAACAACAAAAAAAGAAAAAGGAACCAAAAATAACACCAAAAATAAGAATAAGAATCAAAATCAGAGCAAGAATATCAAAAAAAAAGTAAAATTTAAAAAAGTCGAAGAAGAATTTGATCAAAAAATGCTGAAAGGGTTGAGCCTTGAAGATCCAAAACTCAGAAAACGGATTTAAAAAATAAAGACCAACAAACAAAATTCACTAAGAAGACTTGACTCGACAGTTGTTGAATCTGGAAAGGAAGTTTTTTAAATTATTAACAGGGATCTTATGGGCGATCTCTGGTGGCGCCTCTCAAAAATTCTTAACGCCTTATACTAAGAAATTTGCAAACAAAATTGGTACAGTTTTTAATGCATCTGAAAACGAAACAAATAATTTCCAATCACAATTAAAATATTTGTTATCAAACTCGAGAAGAACATTTACAGAATTTATTTTAGAAATATTATTGGGTTTACTTTCATTAATTTATAATGACGAAGAGACTCCTGATTTTTTGTAATGAATTATGGGCAATATTAATAGAAATTAATAAATTTAATTCCAATAACAATAACAACAACAACGAAGGGGGAAAGGAAAGGGAAAAGGAAAAGGAAAAATTAAAACAAAGACTAGAAAAAATTTATCAACAAAATATCTCTTATGACATATTGCTGTATTGGTTTAATAAACGCTTTGTCGACAGATTAAATGTGTATTTCGCAAATGAACCACAACAAAAATTCTGTGAAAAATATTTATTCTATTTAGGAAAATCAAAATTCATTTTATCTTGTTTACTATTACCTTCGGAATTAATCAAAAAAGACGGGATCGTTAAGCAATATTATCAATTGATCAATAAAAATTATGATGGCAACCCTTTAAATTTATATTTCAATAATCGGGGGAAAAAAGTCAAATTGGTAAAATCCTTAATATTGGCCTATGGTGTCAATAATGGCAAATATTGGGAAATAATTTCGAAGGACTTTTGTGAAAAACTCGAATTTAATGTAGATAATATTTTTGAACATTTCCCCTTTAAACAAATTATTTCTAATCCTGGGTTAAGTAATCTATGCACAAAAAATGTAATTGAAGATATACCGCCTAAAAAAAGAACAGTGGTCAACCAAAATGATACTAAAATTGGTGTAAAAATTAGAGTTGATTGGCTATTAAAAAAAAGATTAATTTAATCTTTACCTTTTCAGAAATATATGCATACAAACAGTTATATATGTGCGTTCATATGGAGGCATATATTATTTCACATTTAACCGTTTTAAAAAATCATAAAATTTTAAATGTCAGGTTATGGAGTTCATATTTAAGTAACCATTTGTTTGCTAAGGATATACTTGTATAGTAATGCGCATCTACAAACTTTTTTTTTTTTTTTTATTTTACTTCTTTTTTATTTTTCAATTAACAAAAAAATAATAATAAACTCATTTTTTTGTTTTGTATTTTCCTGTTTATTTTAAAATTTACAATTTCCACTTAAAAATCCAAGTTTTGAATATTTTTTATTCTTTATGAAAAAAATATAAGATTAGATTTGTTGTAACAAGTTACTATCGTTTGAATTTGGTTCTTTTTCTCTGTAAAGTTTTATATTATTCAATTTTATAATTTATTCAATAATTTGGATAAATTTTTTTAAGGATTTTCAACTTTTAACACTTTATACAAATTATTAAATTTATAATAAAATAATTGTAGTCTTTTAAAAGTGGATTTTAAATTCAAAAAATAATAATGTTTGGATCTTCACAAAGAACCTCATAAAGTATTTAAATTTGAAAAAATCAACTAAAAAGAAAGAAATGAAACCAAAATCTCAGATCCCAAAGATAATTTTCTATTTGTTTCTATTTGGTTGACAGTTTGATTGGTGAGTTGATTGAACATTTAGATCAACAATAAGTATCAATTAAGGAATTAACATTAGTTTTCATTATTTTCTGGTATTCGAAACAAATACCAATAAAATTAGTGGAAAATATCAATCAATAAATGAATTTGATATTTTCTTCTCTTCAGATAAATCAATTTCTTGAAGCAACCAATTTGGGTTTCAAAACAACATTTCAAACTTTCAATATATTTCACATGAAGGTTGAATATAAAATGAAAGTTCTGAAAATTGTTTATCGTATCGTTTTTTTTTTTTTTTTTATTGATAAAAGTACATATTGATCTTTTAAATTTTTAGAGTAAGTTCAATTAAAATGAGAGTCTTATTACCAAAATTCAACACTGTAACCTATTTTTTTTCATTTACAATTAAATCTTAAAGTTGTCTTGTTTGTTTTTTTCTCATCAAATTCAAGAGTGATTGTTTAAAAAGGATTAATTAGAGTTTTTTTCAAACCCCAACAAAATGTCACAATAGAATGTTGAGATAAGGAAATAAGGAAAACCATTTAACATTCCCCCAAATGGTTTATATAACTAATCTACATGTTATTCAATTGGGAAATTAAATTTTTAGTTTGAAAAAATTATATTTAAAAAGATCTAATGAATGAAGTACTTTCCGGGAAGCAAAACACAAACCAGACACTCCCAAAGTAAAAAGTGTTGTTTTCTGGAATCCTTCTTTTGAGATTGTTCAAAGTGTGAATTTTGGACTTTATTGTTTATACCTCCTTAAATAATTATATAAACTAATTCAAAAATTTAACCATAATTACTATTTATTAGAAGTCTAACAAGTTCAAAGTTATTTCAGACTATTCTTCAGGACTTTGGCTATGATAAAAAGGATTGGGATTCATTTTTTGTACAATTCTCATTATTAAAAAATGGAATATGTTAACCAAGAAGGATTAAGAATTGATGGAAGAAGGGGTAAATGAACTTCGAAAAATACAATGTAAATTAGGGGTGTTAAAAGAGCCGATGGATCTGCATTGTTTGAACAAGGATTTACAAAGGGGTTCTTGTTGCCGGTTTATGGTCCCAGAGAATTACCCAAAGAAGAAAAAAAATATACACGACAAGGGCAATTATCAATGTCGAATATTCTGTTGCAAACATTCAGCATGACTAGAAAAAAAAAACTTCCAAAAAGAAATAAAATTTCGCAAGAAATAGCAAACTCGATAAGAAAATCTTTTTGAAACAGTCATACAACTTGAATTATTTCCTTTCTTCCTCAAATTGATATTTTTTATACAAGTGCTGGACAAGGGGCCGATGGAGGTTTGGTTGTTGTTTTTTTTTTTTTTTTTTTTTTATTTTTTTAATTAACCACCTTTTTTATATTTCTCTTTACCTCCTTTTTCTTACCAACACCTTGGTTTGAGTTACTTTCGGATTTAACTCAAGTTTTAAAAAAAACACAAGATCTTTACAATTAAAAAAACAAACAAATACTAATTGATTTTTTTACCGAAAATTTGTTGGGTTACGTGATTTTTGAAAATAATACTTAAGTGCACTTGGAAAAAAAAAACTTTGATTCCTTCTGTTTAAAATTGTGGTCTTAGATTTGACTTAGCTGAGACAGATCTAGTCTGTGTTTTGTAATGGAACTATTTTGCAGATTTGTTTTTTTTTTTTTTTTTCCTTTGGTTGGTGACAATGGATGAGCACAAATCGAGACTTCGTTAAGGTTCAACTCCTCAAACCTGGAAATAAGTGATTATCCCCATGTTAGGTGTTGCGCCTGCTGTTGGCTTTGCACCTCGCCGATCGATCTCTTCAACTCTGGTGGCGGAGGAGTTTAATTGTAAGTTGGTAGGGGTTTTTTTCAAAAATGGTCGAATGAAGAGTAGACAAAACAGTTTTTGTAATTTTAAATTGAATTTTTATTTAGGATTGGCTTTATTTTTGGTGCTTTTTAAAATAAGCTCTTTTAGCAAAAAAAAATTAGTAAAAATTTATTTAAAATATCTTTTGTTAAACTCAATCCTAAATAAAAAATTTCAATTTAAGACATGCCAAAAAAAATCACAATATTCATTAAATATCTTCCAAACATATATTGTCTTATACACTCTTCAATCTCGGATCTTTGGAAAAAATAATAAATTTCCTTAAACCCCAATTCAAAATTTTAACAACACCAAAATATACTTTGGAAAAAAAAATATTATTAAGGAAGTAAGTATATTTTATCATTTTGAAAATTTTAATTCTAGATAACCTTTACTGAAAAAATATTTTTTGAGTGTCACCAAATATTGAAACTTTTGGGAAACCCAAAACATCATTCACTGCTCTATTTGTAAAAAAATAAACACGAACCGAAAGTAAATCCTGGATTTGAATCGTTAATTTTTCAATTTTTGGTATATATTTTTTTTAATTAAAATTCTTGGCTTTATTAAATTTTGTTTTGGATTATGAAATTGTTTATAGCAATAGTAGGAATTAATTTCAAGTAAACCAAAAAAATAGATTTAAAAAGGTGTGCATTTTTAACAAATATTTTCTTTTAGAAGACCAAACAAAAAGATTACCTTTCCAAATAAACTTGTTGTAATCAAAATAAAAAAAAAAAAATCGATCAATAATATCTTTTGAAGATTTTTTTTCTTTTATCTTCTTAATTCGAAGGAAGAAAACAATTATTACCTTGAATTTCTCACCTCATTACTATTTATTATTATTTTACAAAACATTTTTTTTAAAAATTTTCTTTCAAAACTCACTTTTCAATTTCTTTGGGTTGAATCTTTTGTAATGCTTTTTGATTCCGAGAATTTAACCCCTTTATCTTTAATCTTTTGAGACAGTATTCTTTATTTGGATTAACTTGATAAAAATATTTGAAAATTTAAAAAAATTTTAATCATAAATTCAGAATTATTTTGAGTTTTCATTTTAATGGAAAATAAATAATTATAAAATCAAACGAATTTAATTCAATAACGTTATTTTGAAGGGTATTAAAAAACTTCCCTTGTTTTCTGAAATAAAACTAGAATTAGGATGAATTAAACAAGATAGATTTTTAAATTCATTTTAGAAATTCTTTCAAAATAAAAGTAATTTGTTTCTCAAAAATTTTCCAAACAAAGTAATTCCATGGAAGAATTAAAATAAAAACCAAATCAAGAAAA